>CM066325.1:77009728-78258228 GCA_033807775.1 Saussurea involucrata
ATACTGAGCAATGCTTCTTTTTATCCCAGGCCTCCAATAAAATTGCTTCAAGTCTCTATACATCTTGTTCGTACCTGGATGAATAGAGAATCGAGATTGATGAGCTTCTTGTAGTACACGATCACGTAACCCACCCAAACGAGGCACCCAAATTCTGTTTCCCAGACACAGCAACCCACGATCATCTTTTACTAGCAATGTTGATACCCCTACTAACCGTTCTAACTTCAAATGTTCTTCCTGATAAGCTTCTAATTGACACTTCAATAGTTCGTCAAAGATATTAGGTAAGAGTTCAGCTCGCAATGAAATAGCCTTTATCGTTCCACTCCTTTCTTGACGACTTAGTGCATCAGCTACCACGTTCGCCTTTCCCGGATGGTAAAGAATTTCACAGTCGTAATCATTCACCAGTTCTAGCCATCTTCTTTGCCTCATATTTAGTTCCTTCTGATCGAAGAGATGTTGGAGACTCTTATGATCGGTAAAAATTTGACATTTAGAACCATAAAGATAATGTCTCCAAATCTTCAATGCAAACACCACTGCTGCTAGTTCCATATCATGTGTAGGGTACTGCCGTTCATGATCTTTCAATTGCCGAGAAGCATAAGCAATAACCTTTCCGCGTTGCATAAGTACACAACCCAATCCCAGTTTGGAAGCATCACTATAAACGACAAAGTCTTCAGAACCTTCAGGTAACGATAAAATCGGCGCGCTGCACAGTTTCTCTTTCAATACCCGGAATGCTCCATCCTGTTCTGCTTTCCATTCAAACTTCAGATTCTTTCGAGTCAGCTTAGTCAAAGGTGTAGCAATACGAGAGAAGTCTTTTATAAACTTTCGATAGTAACCGGCTAAACCCAGAAAACTTCGTACTTCCGTTGTTGTCTTCGGCGGTTCCCACTTTTCAACTGCTTCCACTTTCATCGGATCAACTTGTATACCCTTTTCGGAAATTACATGCCCCAGAAACTGAACTTCTCGTAGCTAAAATTCACATTTCGAAAATTTAGCGTACAACTTTTCTTTCTTTAATAATTCCAGAATCAAATGAAGATGTTGCGCGTGTTCTTCTTTGGACCGAGAATAGATAAGTATATCATCGATAAATACAATAACAAATTTATCGAGATACGGCTTACATACTCGATTCATTAAATCCATAAAGGCAGCTGGAGCATTCGTCAAACCGAACGGCATTACTAAGAACTCATAATGGCCATACCTTGTTCGAAAAGCAGTCTTTAGAACTTCTTCTTTAACCTTCAACTGATGATAGCCAGCTCTGAGATCAATCTTAGAGAAATAACAAGCTCCAACTAATTGATCAAAAAGGTCATCAATTCTGGGAAGCGGATACTTGTTCTTGATCGTACGCTTATTCAGCTCTCGGTAGTCGATACACATTTTCATTGAACCATCCTTCTTTTTCACAAATAACACTGGTGCTCCTCACGGCGAAGAACTAGGTCTGATGAAGCCCTTATCGGATAATTCTTGTAGTTGTGCCATCATCTCTTTCATCTCTGGAGGGGCCAAACGATACGGTGCACGGGCTACAGGAGTGGCTTCAGGAATTAAGTCTATACCGAACTCTACTTGTCTAACTGGAGGAAGACTATTCAAGTCTTCAGGAAAAACTTCTGGAAATTCACTAACTATAGGAATATCATCCAACTTAATCTTTTCAGGTCTACTATCTATCACATAGGCTAAGTAACTCTAGCAACCCTTATTCACACACTTACGGGCTTTTATCATAGATATGAGACAAGACTGATGATTCCTACGATCACTATAAATCACTACTGATCTCTTATCAGGTAAAACGACATTGATTATCTTCTTATCACAAACTATGTTAGCCTGATTCTCAGCTAACCAATCCATCCCTACTACCACATCAAATTCGATCAAAGCTATAGGAAATAATTGTATAGGCACTTCGCATCCCTCTATATTTATCACACCTTTCTCAAAAACTTCCTTTACTGACACTTGATTATCATTTGCAGTATCTACCAGTAAAGCATGTTCTAACCTTTTTGGCTCTAATTGCATATGAGCAGCAAACGAAGGAGACACAAAAGATCGGTTTGCACCGGAATCAAACAACACTTTAGCACGTGTAGAGTTTATGAAAAATGTACCTGTAACCACGTCCGGAGTTTCCTCCGCCTCCTTAGCTGTCATTTGAAAGGTACGACCCCTTGTTCTTAGCGGTTCTATTCTTGGATCTACTGGTCTAGCAATTGTTGGTTTACCTGACGTTCCACCCTGTTGTATTTTTCTTTGTGGACAATCCGACAACATGTGATCCGGAGAATTACATGAATAACAAAACCGCGTCACGCGACAATATTTAATGACATGCCCAGTTTTCCCACACTTAAAACAAACTCGAGATTCCACTTGACAATTTCCCTGATGGTAGCGATTGCATTTCGGACACGGTCTTTCCGCTGGTCGGAACGGTGGACGGTTATCGAACCTTTGAAATCTGGACTTCTTCGGATCATGTGGTGGCCCTTCCCGTTTCCTTTTCCCCATACTCTTATCACTAGCATCCCTTCTGTTGTCTCGTTCTACGTTTTCAGCAGCATCCACTGCGGCTGTAAAGGTATCGGGTCTTGTTGCAGTTACTAGTCTTCTGACTTCTGAATTTAGTCCATATATGAATCTTTCCATCTTCAATTTCTCTGTAGCAACATAATATCCTGCAAAACGAGATTTTTCTAAGAAGCGAGCAGTATAGTCTCTCACCGACAAATTCCCTTGCTGTAGGTTCATAAATTCTTCCTCTAATTGTCTGACAGCTTGTGGACAGAATTGTTTTGTGAAAGCTAAAACGAATTCTTCCCAAGGAAAAGTAGAATATATGTCTGATCCTCCCGATTCAATGTGAGCCTCCCACCAGTATAAAGCATCGCTTTTCAACATTGCTGCTCCATAAAGTACTCTATCTTCGTTAGCACATTTACTCGTCTTGAAGATAGCTTCTATTTCTTTCAGCCATCTCATCGCCTTCACTGGATCCCGATCACCTGAGTACGTAGGGGGTTTGCAACTAAGAAACATTTTATAATCACACTTTTTCGTTACTGGTAATACAGTAGGAGTGATTGGCAATTCGATTTCGTGTTCTGGATCTGGGTTATCATCTCCATTATTGCAACTTCGTTCAAACATTGCTTGAATACTAGCCTGTAATCTTCCCATCTCGGCAGTTAGGTCATCCCTTGTAACAAACTCTATACCTTGTGGTTGAGTTCTACCCCAGTTCGTCCTCCAGTTCTACCTCCGATTCTACCTCCGGTTCTGCCTCCGCCACGGTCTCCTCCTCTCCCTCCTGTTCCTACTGGTGGGTTCTCTCCACCAGAATTCCTTCCTCCCCTTTGATTCCTTTGTCTGGTGTCGCTTGCCATTCTGTAGATCCAAACAAGGTTAATATACACATAAGAACATACCCCATATAACAAGGTATTCCAGTTCGAACATGTACCTGTAAGATCATAATTACACTGGCCAGGTGTAATCTGAAATTACCTTACATGATGTTCCTTCTACCTTTTATACTTAGTATCCCCAGGTTCTAAATAATAGGGACATCCTACTTCTCATGCAGTTTAAGTCTAGGTACAGATACAAATACCTAAATCCCTTAAACTAGGGCTCTGATACCATCTGTAACAACACCAATTCCCATATACACAACAAATCACATAATGTAATATAACATTGATATAACAACGAAACTTCACATTACAAGTACGGTCCCAAAGTCTTTTACATTACAAAAATAAAACATTCCACTACAACTTTGACTTACTATAACCATACATAACATTTAACTATGATTGTACTACTGCTAAACATGCCAAAATCTTCGTCATATAATCCTTCACAAAAGTCATCCCTTCTTTTACTCTAATTACTTGCTCTTACTCAATCCGCCACCTGGAATACATATTTTGAAAACAGAAATGAGGGTTAGACCCAATGGTCTAGTGAGAAATCCCTGACAATTTAGTAAACTTTTGTATCAAAACCATTTATATAACGATTTTCATATAACACCCACATATCACACGTAATTAATTACCAATCAATACTCAAGCTTCGTACACATCTCGTTTCACCTTATTCCTCCACAATTGGCCAAATTAATTGGTTGCAAGCCAACTAATCTACTGTACAACAAATACAGTAAACACACCGGTCCTATGCCCGGCCACGTATTATATTCTGATATAATACTCACGTAATTATAATATCTCAATATATCATAATTACACACATATGACATCCACATAAATGTATTCCAGTAAAAACACTTTGAATTAAAACTCACCTGTTTGATTATTACACACGCTCGCAAGCTCCTTTCAAACTGGTCTTATCTCTTACCACGACTTCCACAGAATCTGAAACAATTTAAGGTACATATACCGCTTTACTAGCCAACATATAAAGTTTACTAGTTCCTGTTCTGTATCACTAAACTTACCAACTACCGGGACTACACAGAGTACCGGGCTTCTCAGTACCGGGACTTTACAGTACCGGGACTCTTTGGTACCGGGAGTTAGCAATACCGGAAGTCGACACTACCAGGAGTCGACTATACCGGGACTCCACACTACCGGGAGTCGACCATACCGGGACTCCACACTACCGGGAGTCTACCGGGACTTCCCCGGGACTAACAAGAACACAGTCGGTTCCATTTTCTCAGAAATCGATTGAGACTAACACTAAACAATGAAATCGACATTTCTAAACCGATAGCTATCTTCTACTCATGATTATAAACACAAAATATAAAGGGACTAACCTCAAAATCGTTTCTAACCCAATCGATTGATGCTCAAACCGTAATTTTCTTCTTTCGCTTTCTTCGCCTCCAAAACTCCCGCACACACACACACTCTTTCTAATTTTGGTATATGAAAACTATCTGAAGACTTAAGAGGTAATATTAAACCACAACTTACCAAATAGACCTTGAACTTCTCAAATTTAACCCAAACACCCCTAAACTCATAATTTTACCCAAACATACTCTAAACATCTAACTTTAAGTTATCTTTATTTAACGGGAAGAGGATTTAACTAACGGACTTACCCGGGGTATTACATTTCCCCCTCAGCACATCCGACCACCACCCTTGAACAATGGATCCCAACCATTGCAAGGTGACACCCAGCCATTTCAGATTGGATCCCAGCCGTTTTCCCAGCCATTCCAAAGTGGTCCGCAACCTTTCTAGCAAGGATCACAATCTTTCCAGCAGAGATCGCAGCCATTTCAGCATGGACCACAATCGTTTCAGAATGGACCGCAGCAATTCCACTATGGGTCGCAGCCATATTTTGTTCCATTCAACGGGGACACCAATGGTTCATCGCATGGTAATGGCACTAGTCCAGGGACCAATCCCTCGACAGGGGAAAATCCTAATCTTAATGATCCCGTCGCCCAGCGTTTGAAGATGTTAGAAGACCAAAATGAGCGCGTCCTGTCCTTGCTCGCCAGGTTGCCTGGGGCAGCCGTGCCTGTCGACGTCGAGCCTTGCTTGGGGTATCAGGCGTCGCCCTTCATCGACAAGATCGCCACCGTCGAGGTCCCAAAGAAGTACAACATTCCTGCCTTCACTCCCAAGTATTCGGGTGTGACCGATCCAACCGAGCATGTCGCGCAGTATAAGCAGCTCATGTGGACGATCTCGATTCCACACATGTACCAGGAAGTATGCATGTGCAAGAGTTTCGGGGCGACTCTCACTGGTCCAGCTCTCCAGTGGTTGATCAATCTCAAACACAAATCTATCGGGTCGTTCGCCGAATTGGTCAACCAGTTCTCCCGGCAATTCGCCAGCAGCCGTAAGATGGAAAAGCAGACTAGTGATCTGTACTATGTCGTGCAGAAGACCAATGAGTCTATTCGGAATTATTTCAATAGATTCAATGCCGAAATGATCAGTATCCGTAATTGTGACATCAAAACTGCGATCGAAGCTTATAAGCGTGGTCTAGATGATAGTTCAGGTCTATATATCGATCTGACCAAGTATCCCCCAGAGACTTTCGAAGACGTCCAAGCTCGAACCTTAGCATATATGAGGGTCGAGGATGATGTCGCCTTTCGTCGCAAGCACACTGACGACAAAAAGTCGTTAGGCGTCAGAAAGCCAGAGTTCAAGACAAAGGTTGTTTCCAGAATAGAGACAGTGTGCCAAATTTCGAATGTTCGTTTCAAGACGAAAGCAGAGGCTAGGACCGTGACTAAGTTCACTCAGTACCCCAAGATATCCTCTTACGGATTCAAAGGATCTACAAAGGACTTAGTCGGAGATCTGAAGACCGCTCAAGCTATCATTCGATGGCCAAAGAAGTCCGACCTGGACGATGCTAAGAAAGACAAATCAAGGTGGTGCGACTTCCATGCCGATCATGGTCATGCGACAGACGACTGTATCGCATTGAAGAAGGAACTAGCATATCATTTTCCGAAAGGAAATCTCAAAGATATCATCGACGATGTCGCTACTTCAGCTAACGGACATCGAACGACGACCCCCGAGCATGCGAAGGTCGTCAATTGCATTACCGGTGGTTTAGATGTGTGTGGTTTGACGTATTCAGCGGCCAAGCGTCATGCCAGTCAGGCGTCCGATGATCGGCCTATTCCTCGTTCGTCTAGACCCAAAGGAGATTTGGAGCTAGAAGCCATGAAGATTGTGTTCGACCACGACGACCTTGGCGACTCGTATCAGAAGCATCACGACGGGTTGATCATTCAGCTCACAGTCGTTAACTGTCTAACGCGTCGAGTCTTGATCGACGGGGGCAGCTCAGCAAATGTCATTTTTCTCAACACTATCAAAGCCATGGGAATCGATCGCTCGGAAATCACCCGACATTCGACGACTTTGGTCGGTTTCAATGGAGAAGCGACGAGCACCTTCGGAGAGATAATCTTGCCCGTCTACGTCGGAGGAGTCAACAAGCAGACCAAGTTCAGTGTCATCGATTGTGCGTCGGCCTATAACATCATCTTAGGACGACCATGGATCCATGATATGAAAGTCGTTCCCTCGACGTATCATCAAATGTTGAAATTCCCTACGCCATGGGGAATCCAAGAGATTAAGAGTGAGCCAAAAGTCGCTCGTGAGTGCTACAAGTCTACCTTAAAGCCGCAAAAATAAACCAAAGTCACAAGATCAGGCTCTCGACAGGTTCGTTCCTCTATCCCTAAATTAATATCTTTTTCACAGAGATAAGTCTACTATGGTGCCCGGTCGCACGACAACATAGTCAACGCAGGACAATATTTCTCCGTGTCATTCTGTCATTTAAAACCTATCTTTTCCTCCCAAAAAGGATACGGTAATAAATGACAGGGGGCAAATAGAGAGAGTCTGAAATGGTACGTTCTCTAACTCTTTTTCATACGATTTTTTCTCACAAAACGTTTACTAACTTAAGCATCGGAGGGTCGTTGGCTAGCCAACGACCAACCCCCGACATCGTTTTATCGCAGAATCGCACGGCAATAATCACTAAATCTAATTCGCAGGGTCATACGACATACATGATCAGGTCTGTGACTTGATCATCCCTCCATAGGGGCATACGATACAAACTCATTATACGATCTAATCGTACGATCGCAGAGTCTAAACGATTTTACCCCTAATTCTCTTAACTTAGAAAATGCTTTAATCGCGTGTTCACATATTTGTTTTACTCATCGTATTACAATGTATGCCTCGGTCGCATGATTTCCTACGTGTCCTATGTTCAAATTCATAATTAAACATGGTTTGGATAAAGCATAAAGTTCGAACAAAAGTTGCGTTCATTATATAAACCATCGAGTACATAATCGACCACTAACGGTCGAGCAGCACAAACAAACAAATACATTTTTTCTAAGGTTGTGGAGGAGCATTGATCACAACCTTGTCCGATACCTCATCCTGAAAATCCTCGCTAGCCACCTCCTCTTCGACCTCCTTCTCGTCATCCAAGTCGAGATCTCTCTCGGTCCCGACTTTCTCATAAAAGAGACGCAGCTCATCTGACGCTGAAGCCAAAGGATCCTTGCCCTGCAGGTGACGACGCATAACAGCCGCACGCGCAGTAAGTCGAGCATAAGAAAAGAAAGACTTATTTTCGTCCTTCAACTCATCAGACTCCTTCTTCAAATTTATCACCTTAGCCTTGATTCCCTCGACTTCCTCCCTCTTCGCGGTTACGAACTCCTTCATCCCCTCCAGCTTCTTTCTCTGGTCGCGCATCAAAGTCAGGGACTCCTTCAGACGCGAGTTTATCTCGTCTCTTGTATGACCGAGGGCATCCAATTCGTCCAAAGCATGGTCAGGCGCACCGACATCTCTTTTTCATGCTCCAAAGCAGTTTTCTCTTTAGCTAACGCTGCATCTTCATCTTTGGTAACAGAAGCCGTTGAAACCTCTATGTTCGTCGTTTCGGCTTGCAATGCCAGGGAAGCTTGGAACGCCTGAAGAATCATAATATGAGCGACATTAGTAAACAACGACAACGACAACGACAAACGACGAGTCTTGAAAGAAAGACTTACCAAGAATAAGAGTCCAGCTGCATGGAACTCTTTCTTCTCGAAAGAGAACCCGTCAAAACGCTCCCTGAAAGACGGAAGCAAATATTTTTCCAAATGGGGGAACAACTTCGTCTCGTCCAAGACATTGTCGTCCAGAAAACCCGACGGCAACGTAACGTTGAACGTCGTTTCCCTCACAGGTCCCTTATGCGCGCCTTTGCCCCTGTCGGCCGATGAAGGGCCGGATAGGACGACGGGAGACATTGTTGCCAGTTGCGCAGTATCCACAGATTTTTCGCCGTTCGTGTCAAACGCAACCGACGCCTTCGCCTTCCTGGACAAGGCAACCCTCGATGGGTTACCCGTCTTCAAAGACGATTCCCTCAGAACGGACACCTTTGTCCTCTTTAAGAGGCCCGACCCGGCTATCGGGACCTCTTTTCTCTTCAGGACTCCCGACCCAGCTGTCGAAACGTCCTTCTCACTCGCCTCGCGAGCTACTTCGACTTGGGCCATCTTCCTAGCAACAGAATATGTCGCATGTGCTTGAGATTCACCTGTACGGTAAAAGAAAGAAATTAGACGATTCAGAACAGAGAAAGACCAGGTCAAGCAAAAAGAAGACAAAAAAATACTTACCAATTATCTCTACCTCTGGTTCTTCACTCTTCTCTTCCTCCTCAGTCTTCTCAGAATCCTCCTCTTCTTCTTTCTCCTCTCGACCCAGCCTCACTCTGTCGCTCAAGAAAACGGTGTCATCATCCTCGTCTATCAAATGACGCGTGACGTACGACCGGTCTTCAGTGCTAAATTCCAAGAACTTTCCGATATTAGCCCGAGAAGCATCATCTGGCTCTACCTTATCGAAATCAATTTCTACGCATAAAAAAGAAGATCAGTCGAAAAAACAATCGAGCAACAGAATAACATGAAAACATACAGTCGATAGCTCACCCATCATATTCCAACCCTCCCTAATCCAGTCACGATCAGTGTCCAGCGTCGACACCCGTACGAATACGTACCTCTTCTTCCATCCACGGTCGTTGACCGCAGTATTTAAAACCAGGGTACGATCATCCTTGAACCTTGAAAACAAACTATAGCGACGGTACCGGTCATTCTTGACCTTATACGCCGTCAGAAGGTCCCTCACATTCATCGGTGGATTCCAGTTGGAGGTAAGTCGTTCGATGATCAAGATAACTCGCCAGAACTGGGGCATCAATTGCCCCGGCGAAAGATCAAATTCACACATGAACTCTTTGACTAAAGGCGAATATGGCCAGTGAAAGCCTATTTTGAACGGGTATTCGTATATAACAACGTACCCCTCGGGGCACATTTCCGGTCGAACCTTGCCAACCTTGCTTACGGTAATCCCCATGGGAATCCTCGCTAGACTTCTAAAGTCGTCGAGATCTTCTTCGTTTTTAATGGTGCTTCTAGGCTCTGTCGACATTGCCAGTCCCGTTAAATTGATTTGCACTTCTGAAAGGCCCCAGATATCCCAGTTTTTTCTAGGCTTTCTAGCGATAGACTTGCGCCGCATACGCAAACTGGAGAGTCGTACCTTATGTGATCTCAGAA
This sequence comes from Saussurea involucrata, assembly GCA_033807775.1. Classification (NCBI taxonomy): domain Eukaryota; kingdom Viridiplantae; phylum Streptophyta; class Magnoliopsida; order Asterales; family Asteraceae; genus Saussurea; species Saussurea involucrata. Next base: position 77,019,912 of record CM066325.1, read on the forward strand.
AAACTTAAATTAGGTCAAAAATTCTTGCAAGTTTTAATCGAGCGAAAATTGCCAAGGAAAGATCCATCATAATCTTTATTTATGCAGTCGATCATGTCAGGTCGAGCCCTTTGATGATCACTGCGTGCTCTCGTCCCTTCGTATGACCGCAGGGATCGTCGACACCTATCATCGACAGCTGGTAAGCACAATCGTGTGTCATCATGACGTCATGACCTCGTTCCCTTTTCAACTTCTCGTTCAGTTAAAGGCGAACTGGTCTAGTTCCCCGACAACCAGGTAAGTCCCTCAACCCAGGTCTCAAGTCTAAGCGTTCGACAAGCAAAATTTAAAATTTAAATTTGACATTCAATTTTCAAATTTTGGGGGCAAACTGTTTGGGCAAAAAAATCACGTCGTACGACTACGACCAAAACAGCTAAGACGCACGTTATAATCCAAATCTTGCATTAAGATAAGGTCTCGACAAAGACCCAGAACAACATCCGTCGTATCCCGTAAAAGGTAAGTCGTACGTCCCTCATGACGCTCGACCACAGCGTCGCCCGACCATCGCGTAAGATCATTGTACCTTCGACCAAAGCTAACGTTCACCATGACCGTTTGTTAAGTGTTTAATGCAGGAGTAAAAGTCATTAAGGAGCAACGACTATAACCGACGCAATCATTAAACAGCAAGCGACCGTAACGGATGAGGATCATTATGGATATTCACTCCGGCAACCGTTTCCAGCCGTTGTAGCCGTTGATCAAAGCATTAATGGAGCTAATTAATGACGCGAAGACTATAAATAACAAGCTAAGTCTTCACATCAAGGGACATCAGTTAACACCCAGCATACATCGGCTAACATCATCGAACAGAAGAGAAAACGCACCCAAACTCACAAAGAAGAACACTCAAATCAAGTACTGGAGACCAGAATCACTCAGCGAACTCAAGAACAACAGAAGCAAAGAGATTTCTCTCGAAGAACAGCTCTCGACGCATGTCATCAGCTTTTGACCAGCAGTTCATACTCTGTTTCGCACACGACAAACACCTGTTTTTACATTCAAACACTTGTGCTTTACATTTCGAAGTATTTCCTTCATTTGTATTGTAATCATCGTACGACCGACGCCAGTACCAAGGACATCGCCCCTGGTTCGCGACCATAGTATAGCGACGACACCTACTGTCGTCCGCAGGTTTTTTCCTCGTTTGAGGTTTTTCCTACGTCATCAAATCCCTTGTTTCTTTATTATTATCCTCGTCGCACGTCTCGTCGAAAGATTCTTTCTTTAGTTGTTTAAGTCCACATCGACCTTAAGTTGTCCCTTTGGTGCGATTTTTGGCATTAACAGTATTCAGAACTTTGACTTGTGTTGAATTTTATCTCATACCACGTGTCAGCTTCTTATACATTGACAATGCCACGTCTGAAATGAAATCGTTTGATGGCATTACACGACGTTTGTTACTGTTTCAATTCTGTCAAAAAACATTGTTAGTCGTTTAAACCCTTCAGCTTCGCGAATTTTAAATAGGACTTAAAATCCCTCTTTCAAATTTGTTTGAACTCTAAGATCGCAAATTGTTATTGCAAAACTCCCGAGTTCATTGATTCTGTATTCTTTCAAATTCTTGTACTTCAATCATGTCTGCCTCACGAATAACTGTCACTCAATCCCTACATACTGCTAGAACACTAATGGAGTCTTCGTCAGATTCAGAGAATGAGGTTTCGATGCCTAAGAGAATGGTTGAAGTTGAGGAGGTTATTGGAGGAAATTTGGTAGAAAATCAGAATGTTGAAGAGAACGTGAATGAAATTCAAATGGATGAATCTGAGGGTGATGCTGAACAGGGAAATGCTGAAATTGAACATCAACGGAGTGCAATAAGGTCTGTGATTTCTACTAAGCCTACTTCATTGGAGAAATTAGTACCAAAGGAAGAGTATTTGGATATTGCTGAAAATAACTGTGTTTTGGTGCTTGATGAAACAAAGTTTAAGGAAGAGCATAGGATCATCATTGAATTATTGAAATATCATCCCTTTAGGAAGTGGTTTACTTTGAAGAAGACTGTACCTGTGCAATACATTCAACAGTGGTGGAAACATTTGGAATTGGAGGGCAATGTATTTGTATCAAATGTAGGGGGAGTTCAATTAACTTTGAACATTGGAATTCTAAGGACTATGCTGAGATTGCCAGTGAGTGATTAATTGGAGGGAAGATCTGATTTTGATGATGAGCCTACTTCAGAAGAAATGGTTGCAGATTTTAAGAAACTTGGATATTATGATGAGTTGAAGAACTTAAGCTCTTTCAGAAGAAACAAGTTACCCCCAATCTGGGCTTGTTTCTTTACAATTGTCAACAAATGTTTATCTGGAAAGCATAGCTTACCAGATTAGGGGTCTAGGCAAGTGGTGCAGATATTTCATGGCTTGGTGAAGAATAAGCACTACAATTATGCTTCTATCTTGTGGGAGGATATGAAGAATACTTTTGAAAGAAATCAGAAAGCACTGAAGAGATTAACAAAGGACAAGCCTCTGTCCTACATTCCATTTCAGAGATATTGACAAATATTTTTGTGGTATGCACTAAGGGAGAATTGTAAGATCCCACATTGGTTGGGGAGGGAAACAAAGGTTGCCTTATAAGGGACTTGATACCTCCTCTATCAGACGCATTTTAAAACCGTGAGTCCAGGTGTGTGGACAAAGCGGACAATATCTGGTACGGTTGGCCTGGGTTGTTACAGATGGTATCAGAGCCGGGAACCGGACTGGTGTGCCAGCGAGGACGCTGGGCTCCCTAGGGGGTGGATTGTAAGATCCCACATTGGTTGGGGAGGGAAACAAAGGTTGCCTTATAAGAGACTTGATACCTCCTCTATTAGACGCGTTTTAAAACCGTGACTCCAGGTGTGTGGACAAAGCGGACAATATCTGGTACGGTTGGCCTGGGTTGTTACAAGAATCCTCAAATTCCAAGGAGAGCAGATGAGGAGCAAGGGCCAATCTTCTATATGGGTACAATGACATCATCTCGGAAACTTGTTAATTTTCCAGAACATAAATTGTTGACAAAAGCACTTAGGTCTTATATTCCAAGGGACAGTGAGATTTTAAAATCATATTGCACCTCAATGGGACTTGAAGCACCTCAGGTCTCAACCCATGAGGAAAACCAAAAGATGAGAGGTGAGGGGTCTAATATAGAAAGAGAGAGGGGTTTGTTCAAGGGGGTGAACATACTCTGAGTGCTGAGAGGGAAAATTTTGAGAATGTGGGTAGTGGTGAGAATGAAAAAATTCAGAGGGAGTCACCAGAGCAATAAAAAAAGAGTGGATTCTGATCCAGCCATTTCTAGAAGGAGCTAACACATTAAGTTCTTTCATGATCAGTGGGCCCATGCTAAATCTTGAAATACACATCCCCACCCACTCAGTAGTATCTCCACAAGCTACTGTTTTAATTCCTTTAGGGGAACCGTTGCTTTCTCATTTGGAGTTTGGCAATAAATCCCAACCTTCATTTCATCACATTGAGTCTGGATTTCACAATAATATCCTATTTGAGCCTGAATTGACCTGTCACACAAGCACATCACAAGGAATTCGTTTTCCTGTAATAACATCCATAGACATACCTAATATTGGGTGTCAAGGATTGGATGGAAGCCCTGGGGAAGTGAACATCTCAAAAGCTTCTTTTCAGAGTGCATCTGTTGCACTAAGTGACTCAGTGACACCTACAGGCCATATGTTCTCTGAACATATGAAAACTGGATCATATGTTGCTACAGGGTTACCACAGTTCTCTTCGTAATTTTAAAAGATTCAGAAAATTATCATGATTTGGAAACTAAGGTTCAGAACTTGGAGAATGAAGTGACTTCTTTAAAGGATGAAGTCAAAGATCTCAGAACTATGTTGGAGAGTAAAGCAAAGTCTGTTGAAGAAAAAGTAGATGCTGTTAAAGCCTCTTTGGAATCTAATCAAAAGGAGATTAAAGAGGATGTCTCAAAATTTCAACAGGATGTTCTAAAAAGCATGGATGATATGAAGTCTTCTCTACTTCAAGCTTTTGCTTCTCATTTGGATGCTGTGTCAAAGCCATTGGAGGTTATATTTGTGGCTGTTGTTGTTCCAGAGTCAAGTTCCACTCAGTCCTTGAAGAGGAAATTTGATGATGATGTCTCTCAAAGGGGGAGAAAAGGCAAATGGCAAGTTCAAGTACTGAGTATATAGATGTTTCAATCAATAGTTCTGAAGATCAAAGTTCTGAAAATGTAAAAGAATCAGAAGGAGTGGTAATTGAAAAGACTTGTTCTGATATTGTTCTCTACACTGGAGACAATTTGGTTTCTGAATTGGAGCAAAGGAGGATGTACAATATGTTGGAAAGGAGGATGCACAGTGTTTGGGTAAAAATTCACCAGTCTCGACCACGACCAAGGTAAGGAAAACATTTATTACACTTATCCTTAATAAGGTAAAATCACAATACTTTATTCCCTGATCAAAGTTAAAATCGAAAGATATTCACCTCACGACACTCGACCACGACGTCGCCTAGTACACACGACAGTCGCGTGGAACCTTGCGACCTCGACCGACTAACGTATGGCATTTCTGTTACTTTTTCATTGTTTAATGCAGGAATCAATGTCATTAATGACCAACGGCTATAACCGACAAGGTCAATTATGAGCATTCAATCCAGCGTCCGTTACGACAGTTATCAGAAGCATTTATGAAGATCATTGAAGGATACGAAGACTATAAAAACTGTTTGGGTAAAAAATCACACCCTCGACCGACTTGAGAAATTCCCCCGACCAACAAAGGTAACACCCATTATTGCCATATCCCCGACACACGATAATTGGTTATTAAAAGACATATTGGGTCAATAGTCATTTTACATCTAATGATCGCACGTCACGTGTCGCACATCATGTGTCGCACGTCGCATATCGCTAGTCTCATGTCACTAGCCTTACATCACTAGTCTTATGCTACTAGTCTTACGTCACTAGTCTTATGCTATTAGTCTTACGTTATTAGTCTTACGTCACTAGTCTTACGTCACTAGTCTTACGTCGCCAGTTACGACTCGTCGGTCTTACGTCGACAGTCTCCTGTCATCGGTCTTATATCGCTATGGTCTTACGACCTAATCCTGCGACATCGTCATCCTGGTCTAAACGACTTATTGGTTTTACGACCTAATCTTACGACATTTTCATAAGACCATTCCTATACTAAGATAAGGTCTTACAAGATATTTACAGTCATATACATGGTCTTATATTCCGGCGACGGTCGTATGCTCTGTAAGACCAACGTCTAGAACTTAAGACGGTCTTACGATTTCACTAACCCTTAATGGTCGACAACCGTTTCCTTTGTTCATTAATGCAGATCTACGAGCATTCATGGCACAAACGGTTAGTAACGGACGAGCTCTTAATGACATTAAAAGAGTTGACGACGGTTACAAAACCAATCATCAAAGCGCATTAAAGGCCCGATAGCGGTTATAAAATCAAGCCATCAAGACACATTAATAACCGGTGAAACCTATATAAAGGCATACTCCAACCTCGAGCAAAGGGACGAATTCATCTAGCTATACAACTGCATTCTCATCTACTTCTACATTTTCTCTCTCGCATTCGAGCACACGTCGCTAACGCAAGTACCGCACGATAACAGTTCAAGCCGCACGACAACTGCTTGTTTCACTCGTTTAACACACGACGCACACTTTTTACACACGACTAAGTGTATTTTTACTTCATTTGTAACCTATTGTACACATATCATCTGTCACAAAAGGACTTTCGCCCCTGTTTGGCGAACCATAGTGCACTGTCGACTCTCACAGAGTCGACCGCGGTTTTTTCCCTCGTTTGGGGTTTTTCGCCTCACTAAATCTCTTGTCTCTTTTACTTTTTCCTCACAATTGTGTTATTTGGCTTGAGATACGTTTCTTTAGTTGTTAAATGTCCACATCGACCTTAAGTTGTACTTTTGTGCGATTTTTGGCATTAACAGTTTGGCGCCATCCGTGGGACCCCATCTAGAGAAAATCTCAAGCCAACTCACACATCGCTCTAACGATCTTGTAAAGTCTTTCAGGTACATGGCAAATTATCAAGATCCCCTTATTCAACTTCAATCGGAATTGAATGCGGCTCGAAACCAGATTCAAGCCCTGATAAAAAAATGTTCCGTCAAAAGTATCGCATGTATCACATCATCCAAGGGACTCGGGGGCTCGGAACACCCTTCACAAACTGAAAAATACCACATTTGATTTCAAAAGTCCTCGGAAAAGGCGCTTATCGACTCCATGTTACGGTAACTGTGACGTCCCATTTAGAACAACTCTATATATATACTCTAAGTATATTCTCCTCGTTTAATTATTTTAAACACACGACACACACTTTTTACACGCGATTAATGTAACACCCCATATTCCATATTTACAATTAACATACATTTCATAACATAATTTCATCAAAAGATACATCATATTTCATATTCGGTCCCATAGTCTTGCTAAACATAATAAGTAATTCAGTACAAACTTTTTCGACTAAATAATTTATATTATGACTAATAACAAAGTCACAAGTACAAAAACACTTCATGATCTTCATAACACAAGTCTTCCCAAAAAGCTAATCACAGATTATCTTATCATTGATCCTTACTTGCTCCATGACCTGGAATACATATTTTAAAACAAAATGAGGGTTAGACCTAGTGGTCTAAGTGAGAAAATCCCTGCCAATTTGAAATCATTTATATAAACTCCATTTACATAAATTACATTCACATAACACAATCACAATTATCAATTTGAACTCACTCTTCATGTACTTTCCCTTCTCATTCCCATGGCCATATTAGTTGGTTGCAAGCCAACTAATAAATTATCTCCACCGTACAACTTCTACGGCCAACACCACCGTACAACTACTACGGCCAATATCATCGGTCCTAATCCCGGCCGATATACTCTCGTATAATACTTATGCAAATATAATACAATCTTCACATATTATATTTCCAACATAAGCATATAAACACATCATTTATCACATAATCTATACACACATATATGTATTCCAGTTTAAAAACATTTTCAAGTAAAACTCACCTGTTTGTCTTATCAAAACGTTCTCCAAGCTTTTCTCAAAACAATTCAGCTTCACTTCAATTTCACAGTATCTGTACAAGTCAAATACATATACCACTTTACCAAATAGAACACATAAGACTCTCTAACAGGCTGAGAATCCCAAATAACTTATCAAACTCTATCCGGACACTCAAAAGTATCTGAAATCACAAAATTGGTCAAACAGCTAAAGTATCCGGACAACGCTACTTTTCTGGACATCATGACTTTTCCGGACAACCTATACAATCCGGACGTCATCCAGACACCAAAGTAATTCGGACAGCATCCGGTATCTTAACTCATCCGGAAACTATAAAAAAGAGAGACTTACCCGGATAGTTGACTCGTCCGGACATCTTAGAACACCATCCGGACACCACCAGTTAATTACCCGGACACTACCAACCAACCCATCCGGACACATTCATGGTGTCCGGAAAACTCTGTCGGTTTGCATACTTTCAGCCCAAAAATCGACTGAATCATTCTCAGATGTGAAATCGTTTATTCTACTCCGATAGAAACCACCTAATAGCAATTACCCACAAGATTTGCAAAGGAAACATACCTGAAATTACTTCCAATTGCACCAAATTGAATCCCTAGCTCCAAAACCTTATTTCTTCTTCTTTTCTTCTCCAAGTACACACACACTCACTTTGAATTTCTGGATAATACTGATTTTATGAAAATATCTAATTCCATTAAGGGTAATATCTAATCCAATTTACCACCTTAGTCCTTAAGTTATCATAAATGACCAATTACACCCTTTACTCATAAATCTATCCAAACTTACCTTTAACTTCACATTTTAAAGTTAACGAAATTTAACGGAACTAATATTTAACTAACGAACTTACCCGGGGTATTACATCATCTCCCCCTTAAAAGAATTTTGTCCCGGAATTCGGTTAGGCAAAAAGGTGAGGGTATTTGGCTCTTATTTCCTACTCTGATTCCCATGTAGCATCCTGACCCCTATGATGTCTCCACTGGACTTTCACTTGTCTGATTACTTTGTTATGCAACTCTTTAACCTTGTGATCAACTATTGCTTCTGGTTCTTCTACATAATTCAGCTTTTCATCAATTTGTATATCTGGTAGAGAAATTGCCTGATCTGGTGTAACCAAACACTTTCGGAAATTTGATACATGAAATGCATTGTGGATTCTGCTTAACTCTGGCGGAAGATCTAACCTGTAGGCTACTTCACCAATCCTTTCTATGATTGCAAACGGTCCAATGTATCTCGGGCTAAGTTTACCTTGCTTCCCAAATCGGATGACTCCTTTCCAAGGTGAGACTTTTAACATCACAAAATCTCCAACTTGGAATTCTAACGGCTTCCGGCGTCGGTCGGTGTAGCTTTTCTGTCTGTCTTGAGCCACTTTCAAGCGTTCCCGAATCTGAGTAATCTTATCCGCGGTCAAGTGGACTATATCTGGTCCTGCTAACTGTTTCTCTCCCACTTCGTTCCAACACAGAGGCGTTCGGCATTTTCTACCATATAGAACTTCAAACGGTGCCGCTTGTATGTTGGAATGGTCACTGTTGTTGTAGGCAAATTCTATCAGTGGCAAGTGCTTATCCCAAGATCCCCCAAAGTCAACAATGCAAGCCCGTAACATATCTTCCAAAGTCTGAATCGTGCGTTCACTCTGACCGTCAGTTTGAGGATGATACGTTGTACTTAACTTTATCTGGGTACCCATTTCTTTTTGAAAGCTCCTCCAGAATCTTGAAGTGAAACGACTATCGCGATCAGAAATAATCGAGATTGGAACCCCATGTCGAGTTACTATTTCGTTGATGTACAACTTGGCTAATCGTTCCAACGAATCAGTTTCTTTTATTGGTAGGAAGTGAGCAGACTTCGTTAATCTGTCAACGATCACCCAAATGGCATCAAATCCCTTCGAAGTCCTTGGTAGCTTCGTGATGAAATCTGTAGTAATCTGATCCCATTTCCACATTGGTATTTCTAATCGTTGTAACTGACCAAACGGCTTTTGATGTTAAATCTTTACCTTCTTACAAGTAGTACAACTTTCCACATACTGAGCAATGCTTCTTTTTATTCCCGGCCACCAATAGAATTGTTTCAGATCTCTATACATCTTATTCGTACATGGATGAATAGAGAAACAACATTGATGAGCTTCTTGTAATACACGATCACGTAATCCACCCAAACGAGGCACCCAAATTCTGTTTCCCAGACACAACAACCCACGGTCATCTTTCACAAGCAATGCTGATATCCCCACTAACCATTCTGACTTCAAATGTTCTTCCTAATAGGCTTCTATTTGACACTTCAGCAGTTCGTCAAAGATGTTAGGCAAGAGTTCAGCCCTTAGTGAAATAGCTTTTATTGTTCCACTCATTTCTTGACGACTCAGTGCATCAGCTACCACATTCACCTTTCCGGGATGATAAAGAATTTCACAGTCGTAATCATTCACCAGTTCTAGCCATCTTCTTTGCCTCATATTTAGTTCCTTCTGATTAAAAAGATGTTGGAGACTCTTATGATCAGTAAAAATTTGACATTTAGAACCGTAGAGATAATGCCTCCAAACCTTTAATGCGAAGACAACCGCTGCAAGCTCCATGTCGTGCGTAGGATACTGTCTCTCATGATCTTTTAATTGATGAGAAGCATAAGTAATAACCTTTCCATGCTGCATTAATACACAACCCAATCCCAATTTAGAAGCATCACTATAGACCACAAAGTCCTCGGAACCTTCAGGTAATGCTAGTATCGGCGCGCTACAAAGTTTCTCTTTCAGTACCCGGAATGCTCCATCCTGTTCTGCTTTCCATTCAAACTTCAGATTCTTTCGAGTCAGCTTAGTCAAAGGCGTGGCAATACGAGATAAGTCTTTTATAAACTTTCGATAGTAACCGGCTAAACCCAGTAAACTACGTACTTCAGTTGGCGTTCTCGGCGGTTCCCACTTTTCAATCGCTTCCACTTTCATCGGATCCACTTGAATGCCTTTCGGAAACTACATGCCCCAGAAACTGAACTTCCCGTAGCCAGAATTCACATTTAGAGAACTTAGCGTATAACTGCTCCTTCTTCAACAATTCCAGAATTAAACGAAGATGTTGCGCGTGCTCTTCTTTGGATCGGGAATAGATAAGTATATCATCGATAAATACAATAACAAATTTATCGAGATACGGCTTACATACCCGATTCATTAAATCCATAAAGGCAGCTGGAGCGTTCGTCAGTCCAAACGGCATCACTAAGAATTCATAATGGCCATACCTTGTTCGAAAAGCAGTCTTCAGAACATCTTCTTCTTTAACCTTCAACTGATGATAACCAGATCTTAGATCAATCTTGGAGAAATAGCAGGCTCCAACCAATTGATCGAAGAGGTCATCAATTATGGGAAGCGGATACTTGTTCTTGATCGTGCGCTTATTCAGTTCCCGGTAGTCGATACACATTCTCATCGAACCATCCTTCTTTTTCACAAACAAAATTGGCGCTCCCCACGGCGAAGAACTAGGTCTGATGAAGCCTTTGTCGGATAGGTCTTGTAGTTGTGTCATCATTTCTTTCATCTCTGGAGGTGCCAGACGATACGGTGCACGGGCTACAGGAGCGGCTCCAGGAATCAGATCTATACCAAACTCTACTTGCCTAACGGGCGGAAGACTATTCAAGTCTTCAGGGAACACTTCAGGAAATTCACTAATAATAGGAATATCTTCCAACTTATTCTTTTCTGGTTTAATATCTATCACGTAGGCTAAGTAACTCTGGCAACCTTTATTAACACACTTACGGGCCTTTATCATAGATATAATGCAAGACTGATGATTGCTACGATCACCATAAATCACTACCAGTCCCTTCTCAGGTAATACAACATTAATTATTTTCTTATCACATACTATGTTAGCCTGATTCTCGGCTAACCAATCCATCCCCACAACCACATCAAATTCGATCAAAGCTATAGTAAATAGTTGTATCGGTACTCCACACCCTTCTATATTTATTACACAACTATCAAATACTTCTTTAACCGACACTTGGTTATCATTTGCAGTATCTACCAGTAAGGCATGTTCTAACACTTTAGGCTTCAAACGCAAATAAGCAGCAAATGCAGGAGATACAAAAGATCGGTTTGCACCGGAGTCAAATAACACTTTAGCACGTGTAGAGTTTATGAAAAAGGTACCTGTAACCACATTCGTAGTTTCCTCCGCTTCTTTTGATGTCATCTGGAATGTACGACCCCTCGTTCTTGGTGGCTCTAGTCTCGGTACTACTGGTCTGCCAACCGTTGGTTTCCCTGACGTACCCCCCCCCCCCCCCGCCCGCTGTATTCTTCCCCTCGGACAATCCGACTGTAGGTGATCCGGAGAATTACATGAAAAACAAAATCGCGTTACTCGACAATCTTTAGAAATATGCCCGGTATTTCCACATCTATAACAAACCCGCGAATCAACTTGGCAACTTCCTTGATGGATACGGTGGCACTTCGGACACGGTCTTTCCGCTGGTCGGAAAGGCGGGCGATTATCGAATCTTTGAAACCTGGACTTTTTCGGATCATACTGAGGTCCTTCCCATTTCCTCTTTCCCATACTCTTATCACCGGCATCCCTCTTATTATCCCGCTCCACATTTTCCGCGGCATTTACTGCTGCTGAAAAGGTATCAGGTCTCGTTGCAGTCGCTAACTTTCGAATTTCCGAATTCAATCCGAATATAAACCTTTCCATCTTCATTTTTTTCCGTGGCAACATAATACTCTCCAAAACGCGATTTCTCTAGGAAACGGGCAGTATAATCTCTAACTGATAAATTCCCTTGTTGTAGGCTCAGGAATTCCTCCTCCAATTGTCTGACTGCTGCTTGAGGACAAAACTGTTCTTTGAATGCCCTTGAGAATTCGCCCCAAGTAAAGGTTGAGTATACATCAGATCCCTTAGAGTCAAAAAGGGCCTCCCACCAATATAAAGCATCTGCCTTCAACATTGCAGTTCCATATAACACCTTATCCTCTTCCGCATATTTGCTGATTTTAAATACAGCTTCAATTTCCTTCAGCCACCGCATCGCCTTCACTGGATCTCTATCCCCTCCATAAGTTGGTGGTTTACAGCTTAAAAACATCTTATAGTCACACCTTCTTGGTACTGTTACGACAGTAGGTGTGATAGGCATCTGGTCTTCCAAGTTAGGATCCAGTCTTTCCGTTTCAGTATTATGAGTTTGGTTCAACATAGCCTGGATATTTGCCTGTAATCTTCCCATTTCGGCTGCTAAGTCATCTCTCGTAACAAATTCCGTACCGCGCCCCTAAATTCTGCCCCAAGTTCTGCCTCTGCCTCTTTCTCCCCCTCTTCCCCTTCCTCCGGCTGTTGGATTGGTTCTATTCGGGTTTCCTCCTCCTTCCCGATTTGTTTGTCTCGTACCACTTGCCATTCTGTTGATTCAGACAAGGTTAATATACACATAAGCACATACCCCATATAACAAGGTTTTTCCAGTTCAAACATGTACCTGTAAGATCACAATTACACTGGCCAGGTGTAAAATGAAATTACCTTACATGTTGTTCCTTCTACCCTTTTATATTTAACATCCCAAGGTTCTACAATAATAGGGACATCCTACTTCGCATGCAGTTTAAGTGTAGGTACAGATACTAATACCTAAATCCCTTAAACTAGGGCTCTGATACCATCTGTAACAACCCATATTCCATATTTACAATTAACATACATTTCATAACATAATTTCATCAAAAGATACATCATATTTCATATTCGGTCCCATAGTCTTGCTAAACATAATAAGTAATTCAGTACAAACTTTTTCGACTAAATAATTTACATTATGACTAATAACAAAGTCACAAGTACAAAAACACTTCATGATCTTCATAACACAAGTCTTCCCAAAAAGCTAATCACATATTATCTTATCATTGATCCTTACTTGCTCCATGACCTGGAATACATATTTTAAAACAAAATGAGGGTTTGACCTAGTGGTCTAAGTGAGAAAATCCCTGCCAATTTGAAATCATTTATATAAACTCCATTTACATTAATTACATTCACATAACACAATCACAATTATCAATTTGAACTCACTCTTCATGTACTTTCCCTTCTCATTCCCATGGCCATATTAGTTGGTTGCAAGCCAACTAATAAATTATCTCCACCGTACAACTTCTACGGCCAACACCACCGTACAACTACTACGGCCAACATCATCGGTCCTAATCCCGGCCGATATACTCTCGTATAATACTTATGCAAATATAATACAATCTTCACATATTATATTTCCAATATAAGCATATAAACACATCATTTATCACATAATCTATACACACATATATGTATTCCAGTTTAAAAACATTTTCAAGTAAAACTCACCTGTTTGTCTTATCAAAACGTTCTCCAAGCTTTTCTCAAAACAATTCAGCTTCACTTCAATTTCACAGTATCTGTACAAGTCAAATACATATACCACTTTACCAAATAGAACACATAAGACTCTCTAACAGGCTGAGAATCCCAAATAACTTATCAAACTCTATCGGGACACTCAAAAGTATCCGAAATCACAAAATTGGTCAAACAGCTAAAGTATCCGGACAACGCTACTTTTCCGGACATCATGACTTTTCCGGACAACCTATACAATTCGGACGTCATCCGGACACCAAAGTAATTCGGACAGCATCCGGTATCTTAACTCATCCGGAAACTATAGAAAAGAGAGACTTACCCGGATAGTTGACTCGTCCGGACATCTTAGAACACCATCCGGACACCACCAGTTAATTACCCGGACACTACCAACCAACCCATCCGGACACATTCATGGAATCCGGAAAACTCTGTCGGTTTGTATACTTTCAGCCCATAAATCGACTGAATCATTCTCAGATGTGAAATCGTTTATTCTACTCCGATAGAAACCACCTAATAGCAATTACCCACAAGATTTGCAAAGGAAACATACCTGAAATTACTTCCAATTGCACCAAATTGAATCCCTAGCTCCAAAACCTTATTTCTTCTTCTTTTCTTCTCCAAGTACACACACACACTCACTTTGAATTTCTGGATAATACTGATTTTATGAAAATATCTAATTCCATTAAGGGTAATATCTAATCCAATTTACCACCTTAGTCCTTAAGTTATCATAAATGACCAATTACACCCTTTACTCATAAATCTATCCAAACTTACCTTTAACTTCACATTTTAAAGTTAACAAAATTTAACGGAACTAATATTTAACTAACGAACTTACCCGGGGTATTACAATTAAGTGTATTTTTACTTCATTTGTAACCTATTGTACACATATCATTTGTCACAAAAGGACTTTCGCCCCTGTTTGGCGAACCATAGTGCACTGTCGACTCTCACAGAGTCGACCGCGGTTTTTTCCCTCGTTTTGGGGTTTTTCGCGTCACCAAATCTCTTGTCTCTTTTACTTTTTCCTCGCAATTGTGTTATCTGGCTTGAGATACGTTTCTTTAGTTGTTAAATGTCCACATCGACCTTAAGTTGTACTTGTGTGCGATTTTTGGCATTAACAGTTTGGCGCCATCCGTGGGACCCCATCTAGAGAAAATCTCAAGGCAACACATACATCGCTCTAACGATCTTGTGAAGTTTTCATTATTTTCAGGTAAAATATCAAGATCCCAGGATTCAACTTCAATCGGAATTGAATGCGGCTCGAAGCCAGATTCAAGCCCTAAAAAAATGCTCCGTCGAAGTATCACATGTATCGCATCATCCGAGGGGCTCGGGGGCTCGGAACACCCTTCACAAACGGAAAAATACCGCATGTGATTTCAAAAGTCCTCGGAAAAAGGCGCCTATAGACTCCGTGTAACGGGTAACTGTGACGTCCCACTTAGAACAACTCTATATATATACTCTAAGTATATTCTCCTCGTTCAATTCCTATGATCTAATATATAAATGTGGATTTAAGCATCAAAGGATCACTGGTCAACCAACGACCACCCCCGATTTTATATTCCAGGCTCGCAAGATCATATAAATGCAAGTCTTACGATTTATATCGTGAGAACACAAAAGTCCCTATGACTTAAAACCCAGGTCTTACGATTCATATCGTGAGAAACAAAAATCTCTACGACTTAAAACGCAGGTTGCTATTTATAGTCGTCAGTAAAAGACGACTTACATTTTTCTTACAATCGCCAGTCATGGCAAACGCAGGTAACGATTTATAGTCGTCGATAAGAAATGACTCATATTTTAAACCTTATGGTCACCAGTCATGGCAAACACAGGTTAAAATTCTCGGTCGCCAATAAAAGCGACTCGCATGTTGAAATCTCACGATCGCTAGTCATGACCTATGCATGACTTGTACATTGAATCTCGCAATCACCAGTCATGGTAAGGCGCATATCAAAACGCAAAAGTCGCCGATAAATGCGACTCGCACATTTTAATCTCAGGATTGCCAATAAAGGCAGGTCGCAAGATTAACCGTATAATCACAAGCAAGAGTCTTTCAAGAAGGCGATTACGTCCTCCGACGAGTGTTCCAAAGCACTCAAGAGCTTAATGCAGGTAAACTTTCCACCAAATGGAAAGGTCCTTATCGTATCTCAGAAGTCGTGGGTAAAGGTGCCTATCGACTCCAAACCCTCGACGGTCGAAATATCCCACGCAGCTGGAATGCAACGCATCTGAAAAGGTATTTCTTCTAAATCCTTTTCCTTCTATCATACGATTTTTTATTCTTCACTACGATTACTGACTTAAGCATAAGAGGGTCGTTGGCTAGCCAACGACCAACCTCTGACATTGCTTTATCGCAGGATTGCACGACATACGTTACTAAGTCTATCATACGACTTCAGTAAAATCGTACGATATAAACAATCAGTTTTATTAGACGACTCGATTGTATAACTACAGGAACACATGATTCAAGTCCATCGTATGATCAAATCACACGATCGTAAGGTCTAGCGACCCCACAACCTAAGTTCTTTAACTTAGAAAAATTTCATGTTCTAAATGAATGCTTTGATCGCATGCGCTTATGTTTGCTTATACGATTCAAAAAGTCTTATGACTTACGTTCTAATCGTTGTATTACAATGGATGCCCAAGTCGCACGACTTCTTGTTCATTTTCGTACTTAATGAATTTTTACAATTGACATTACATTTGTCCATGACATGTATGAGTCGACATAATACTCAGGTTCAATAGAAAGGTAATTTTTTTTACCGATTATCGCTAAAGCAAAACTTACACAACGTAACATAGGTCTCTAACGACCGTATCGGCTCGGAACGCCAGATCATAGGTCTCTAACGACCGTATCGGCTATGAACGCTAGATCAAAGGTCTCTAACGACCGTATCGGCTATGAACGCTAGATCAAAGGTCTCCAACGACCATATCGGCTTGGAACGCCAGATCAAAAGTCTATAACGACTGTATCGGCTCAGAACGCCAGATCATAGGTCTCTAACGACCCTATCGGCTCTAAACGCTAGATCAAAAGTTTATAACGACCGTATCGGCTTGGAACGCCAGAACATAAGTCTTTAACGACTGTATCACAAGATTCTTAAATTTTATCTTGGTTCGATCATCTTATGATCGCCGCCAAGCATTATTTCGGCCCAATCGTCTTACGATTGTCTCCCGTCCCATACGTCTCATTTTGATAAAGATCGTCTTACGATCATCGTCAGTTCCTTATATTTTAAGGTCATCTTACGATCGTCGTTAAATTTGTCATCCTTCACATTAGTGGATGAATGCCACAAGTACCTCGCGCATTAAAGATCATCTTTCGATCATCGCAGCTTACTTAACACTATCGACTGGTCTCACGATTTTAGCTGACCAAGTTGGTTTTCTTCTAATGATCCAATTAGTAGAAATGACACATCTCATCATTTTACTTTGGTGCGAGATCTGAAATTCCAATGGCTTTGAAATTCAGATCTCGGGGGGCTAACTATTTGGGTAAAAAATCACACCCTCGACCGATTTGGGAAATTCCCTCGACATGACCCGTGGACCTTGATTACCCTAATACCTACAAAAGTCATACCCCCGACCGACAAGGGTAATACCCATTATTGCCATATCCCCGACATACGATAGTTGGTTATTAAACGACATCATGTGTCAATAGTCACTCAGGATAGTGACTTTACATCTCATGATCGCTCGACACGCATCGCATGTCACACGTGTCACGTGTTACATGTCGCAAGTCAAACGTTACTAGTCTTACATCGCTAGTCTTATGTCGCCAGTTACGACCCGTCGGTCTTACGTCAACAGTCTCATGTCGTCGATCTTATATCATCTTGGTCCTGTGACCTGGTCTTACGACATTGTCATAAGACTATTCTTATATTAAAATAAGGTCTTACAAGACGTTTACAGTCATATACATGGTCTTGTATGTCGGCGACGGTCGTATGCTCCATAAGACCGACGTCCAGAACTTAAGACAGTCTTACGATTACACTAACTATCAATGGCCGACAGCCGTTTCTTTTGTTCATTAATGCAGGTCTACAAGCCATTATGGTACAACGGTCAATAACGGTCGAGCTATTAATGACATTAAAGACTTGACAGCGGTTACAAAGCCAATCATCAAAGCGCATTTAATGTCGGCAGCGGTTACAAGACCAACCATTAAAGCACATTAATGACCGGCGAAACCTATATAAAGGCATGTTCCAACCTCGAGCAAAACGACGAATTCATCAAGCTACACAACTGCATTCTCATCTACTTCTACATTTTCTCTCTCGCATTCGAGCACACGTCGCTAACGCAAGTACCGCACGACAACAGTTCAAACCGCATGACAACAGTTCAAACCGCACGACAACAGTTCAAGCCGCACGACAACAGCTTGTTTCGCACATTTAAACACACGACGCACACTTTTTACCCACGATTAAGTGTATTTTTACTTCATTTGTAACCTATTGTACACATATCATCGGTCATAAAAGGACTTTCGCCCTTGTTTGGCGAACCATAGTGCACTGTCGACTCTCACAGAGTCGACCGCGGTTTTTTCCCTCGTTTTGGGGTTTTTCGCGTCACCAAATCTCTTGTCTCTTTTACTTTTTCCTCGCAATTGTGTTATCTGGCTTGAGATACGTTTCTTTAGTTGTTAAATGTCCACATCGACCTTAAGTTGTACTTTTATGCGATTTTTGGCATTAACAGTCGGTAAAAGACGACTTATGTTTTTTTTTATGATCGCCAGTCATGGCAAACGCAGGTTGCAATTTACAGTTGACTTACATTTTTTCTTACGATCGCCAGTCATGGCAAACACGGGTTGCAATATATAATCGACAGTAAAAGACAACTTACGTTTTTTTTATGATCGCCAGTCATGGCAAACGCAGGTTACAATTTATAATCGTCGATAAGAGACGACTTATATTTTAAATCTTACAATCGCCAGTCAAGGCAAACGCAGGTCGCAATTTATAGTCCTCAGTAAAAGATTACTCACATTTTCTTATGATCGTCAGTCACGACAAACGCAGGTTAAAAATTCTTGGTCGCCAATAAAAGCGACTCGCACGATCGCTAGTCATGACCTATGCATTGTCGTCAATAAAAACGACTTGTAAATCACAATCACCAGTCATGGTAAGACGCATGTCAAAATGCAAAAATCGCCGCTAAATGCGACTCGCACGTTTTAATCTCAGGATCGCCAATAAAGGCAAGTCGCGAGATTAACCATACAATCACGAGTAAGGTAATTTTTTTTACCGAATTATAAAAATGCTAGACACGACGTAACTTAGGTCTCTAACGACCGTATCGGCTGTAAATGCCAAAACTTAGGTCTCTAACGACCGTATCGGCTATAAATGCCAGAACTTAGGTCTCTAACGACTGTATCGGCTGTAAATGCCAAATCATAGGTCTCTAACGACCGTATCGGCTGTAAGTGCCAGAACATAGGTCTCTAACGACCGTATCAGCTCGGAACGCTAGATCATATGTCTCTAACGACCGTATCGGCTCGGAACGCCAGATCATATGTCTATAACGACCATATTGGTTGTGAACGCCAGATCACAAGTCCATAACAACCGTATCGGCTCAGAACGCCAGAACATAAATTTTTAGCGACTGCATCGCAAGAATCTTAGATTGGTCCGATCATTCTATGATCGTCACCAAACTATATTTCGGCCCAATCGCCTTACGATTGTTTCCCGTCCCAGACGTCTCATTTTGATCGTCTTACGATCACCATCGGTTCCTTACGTTTTAAGGTCGTCTTTCTACTGTCGGATGAACACCACAAGTATCTTGCGCATTAAAGATCATCTTTCGGTCGCCGCAACTTACTTAATACTATCGACTGGTCTCACGATTTTTGCTGACTAAGTCGGTTTTCTTCTAATGATCCAATTAGCAGAAATGACACGACTCATCATTTTAATTTGGTGCGAGATCTGAAACTCAAATGGCTTTGAAATTCAGATCTCGGGGGGCTAACTGTTTGGGTAAAAAATCACACCCTCGACCGACTTGAGAAATTCCTCCGACCGACAAAGGTAACACCCATTATTGCCATATCCCCGACACACGATAATTGGTTATTAAAAGACATATTGGGTCAATAGTCATTTTACATCTAATGATCGCATGTCACGTGTCGCTCATCATGTGTCGCACGTCGCATATCGCTAGTCTCACGTCACTAGCCTTACGTCACTAGTCTTATGCTACTAGTCTTACGTCACTAGTCTTTTGCTACTAGTCTTACGTTATTAGTCTTACGTCACTAGTCTTACGTCGCCAGTTACGACTCGTCGGTCTTACGTCGACAGTCTCCTGTCATCGGACTTATATCACTCTGGTCTTACGACCTAATCCTGCGACATCGTCATCCTGGTCTAAACTACTTAGTGGTTTTACGACCTAATCTTACGACATTTTCATAAGACCATTCCTATACTAAGATAAGGTCTTACAAGATATTTACAGTCATATACATGGTCTTATATTCCGGCGACGGTCGTATGCTCTGTAAGACCAACGTCCAGAACTTAAGACGGTCTTACGATTTCACTAACCCTTAATGGTCGACAACCGTTTCCTTTGTTCATTAATGCAGGTCTACGAGCATTCATGGCACAAACGGTTAGTAACGGACGAGCTCTTAATGACATTAAAAGAGTCGACGACGGTTACAAAACCAATCATCAAAGCGCATTAAAGGCCCGACAGCGGTTATAAAATCAAGCCATCAAGACACATTAATGACCGGTGAAACCTATATAAAGGCATACTCCAACCTCGAGCAAAGGGACTAATTCATCTAGCTATACAACTGCATTCTCATCTAATTCTACATTTTCTCTCTCACATTCGAGCATACGTCGCTAACGCAAGTACCGCACTACAACAGTTCAAACCGCACGACAACAGTTCAAGCCGCACGAGAACAGCTTGTTTCACACGGTTAACACACGACGCACACTTTTTTACACACGACTAAGTGTATTTTTACTTCATTTGTAACCTATTGTACACATATCATCTGTCACAAAAGGACTTTCGCCCCTGTTTGGCGAACCATAGTGCACCGTCGACTCTCACAGAGTCGACCGCGGTTTTTTCCCTCGTTTTGGGGTTTTCTGCGTCACCAAATCTCTTGTCTCTTTTACTTTTTCCTTGCAATTGTGTTATTTGGCTTGAGATACGTTTCTTTAGTTGTTAAATGTCCACATCGACCTTAAGTTGTACTTTTGTGCGATTTTTGGCATTAACGAAAACCAAGCTCAAACCATCATTTCGGGGACAGCTGATCTCACTCAATCTCCATCACACATTATCTCAGACATCTCAGCAGAACTAAGCTCTCAAGAACATTCGAAGCAAAGAATTCTTTCTCATAGGATCGCTCACGACGCACGACTTTCACACACGACACATTGTTTTTATACACGACACACTCATTTTTACATTTGATACACTTGTTACTTTACATTTAAAGTATTTCCTTTCATCTGTATTGTAATCATTGTACGATCGACACCCGAAACATAAGGATATCGCCCCTGTTTGGCGACCATAGTGCAGCGACGACTTCCACAGTCGTCCGCGGGTTTTTTTTTCCTCGTTAAGGTTTTTCCCACGTCACCAAAATCCTTGTCTCATTTACGTTTTTCGCCTTTGTCGTACGCTTTGTCGAAAGATTCCTTTCTTTAGTTAAGTTCCATAATCAACCTTAAGTTATCCTTCTGGACGATTTTTGGCATTAACAGTTTGGCGCCATCCGTGGGACCCCATCTAGAGAAAATCTTCGACAAACGTGCGTTTTACTAACGTTTTCTTGTAGTTTCCTCTGTTTTCTGTTTCAGGAAAATGGAAGCCCCTGGAAATCCAGAGCATATCATTGCCCAGATGTATCAGGAATTGGAAGTTGCACGAAATCAAATCAATGCCATGGCTGAGCAGAGTCGAAGAGCAGCTGAGGAAATCGCGCGGCTGAGGAATCCCTTTGGACCGCAGAACGGTCCAAGACCATTCGTCCAGAATCCAGGTCAAGGATCGTTCGGTCAGAATCCAGGGTCTGCTCCATTCGTCCATAACCCTGGTTCGGCTCCGTTCGTCCGTAATCCAGGACCAGGTCCATTCATGCAGAACCAGCAGCAGGGGACGTTCAATCCAAATCCCCAGTTCGGGACAGTTCCTCCTCAGTATAAAAGGCCGCCACCCATGCAGAATGGATCTCAGCCATTTCAGAATGGGTCTCAGCCATTTCAGAATGGGTCGCAGCCATATTTTGTCCCTTTCAACGGTGACGCCAATGGCTCGTCATACGGCAATGGCACCAGTTCGGGAGTTGATCCGTTGGCAGGTGCGAATCCCGATCGTAATGACCCCGTCGCCCAGCGGTTGAAAATGCTAGAAGATCAGAACGAGCGCGTCATGTCCTTGCTCGCTAAACTACCAGGGGCAGCCGTGCCCGTCGACGTCGAGCCTCGTTCAGGGTATCAGGTATCGCCTTTCATCGATAAGATCGCGACCGTCGACGTCCCAAGGAAGTATAATATCCCCTCCTTCACTCCCATGTATTTGGGGATAACCGATCCGATGGAGCACATCGCGCAGTATAAGCAGCTAAGGTGGACGATCTCGATCCCTCAAATGTATCAAGAAGTCTGCATGTGCAAAAGTTTCGGGGCGACCCTCACAGGTCTTACCCTCCAATGGTTGATCAACCTCAAACCCAAACCCATCGGGTCGTTCGCTGAGTTGGTCAACCAGTTCTCCCAGCAATTCGCCAGTAGTCGCAAGATGGAGAAGCAGACCAGCGACCTGTATTATGTCGTGCAGAAGGCCAATGAATCTATTCGAAGCTATTTCAATAGGTTTAATGCGAAGATGATCAGTGTCCGTAACTGTGACGTCAAGACCGCAATCGAAGCCTATAAGCTTGGTCTAGACGACAGTTCGGGTCTATACACCGATCTGACCAAGTATCCCCCGGAAAACTTCGAATACGTCCGAGCCAGAACCCTTACTTATATGAGAGTAGAAGATGATGCTGCCTTTCGTCGTAAGCACACCGACGACAAGAGGTTGCTTGGTGTTAAGAAGCCAGAATTCAAAATAAAGGCAACATCCAAGTCAGAGCCTGTGCGGCAAATCTCGAACGTCCGGTTCAAGACGAAAGCAGAGTTCAAAACCGCAAACTCTACCAAGTTCCCTTAGTACCCTAAGATATCCTCTTACGGATTCAAATGAACTACTAAGGACTTGGTCGAGGCCCTGAAGACCGTCCAGGCGACCATCCGGTGGCCGAAGAAGTCCGATCAGGACGATAGTAAGAAGGACAAGTCAAAGTGGTGTGACTTTCATGTCGACCACGGTTACCTGACGGACGATTGTATAACTCTCAATAAAGAGCTGGCATATAATGTCCCGAAAGGCAATCTCAAGAGTATCACCGATGACGTCGTTACTCCAGTTAACGAAGATCGACCGCCGACCCCCGAACATTCAAAGGTCATCAATTGCATCACTAGTGGTTCCGACGTGTGTGGTCTGACGTATTCTGCAGCCAAGCGTCACGCCAGCCAGGCACCTGACGATCGACCTATCCCGCGCTCATCAAGACCCAAAGGAGATCTGGAGTTAGAAGCCATGAAGATTTCATTCGACCAGGACGACCTCGGTGATTCGTATCGCAAGCATCATGACGGGTTGATCATTCAACTCATGATTGGTAACTGTTTAACCCGACGAGTCTTGGCCGATGGAGGCAGTTCAACGAACGTCATCTTCCTTGATACCATCAAGGCCATGGGAATCGATCGATCGAAAATCACCCGACGCTCGACAACCTTGGTCGGTTTCAATGGAGACGCGACGAGTACCTTTGGAGAGATCACCTTGCCCGTCTATGTCGGAGGAGTCAACAAACAGACCAAGTTCAGCGTCATCGATTGTGCGTCGGCCTATAACATCATCTTAGGTCGACCGTGGATCCATGAAATGAAAGTCGTTCCCTCGACGTATCACCAGACCATGAAGTTCCCCACGTCGTGGGGAGTCCAAGAAATCAAAAGTGAGCCGAAAGTCGCCCGTGACTGCTATAAGACCACCCTGAAGCCGTGGAAGTAGGCCGTCTAGCAGTCGTGGGTTGAGGAAGTCATCCTGAACTAGAGCTGGATTGATCATAAGATATTGACAGGTTCGTCTTTCTATCCCTAACCTTAACAACAAACTAATGTCTTTCTTGCAGGAACGTGCCGACTGTTTTGCCTGGTCGCACGAAGACATCGTCGACGTAGACCTTGACATCAATTCCCAAAAACTTAGTATCGATCCGTCATTTAAACCTATCTGCTCCTGAAAGGAATAGAGTGATAAATGACGAGGGGCAAATACCCCCCCCCCTTTAAATAGGAAAAAGCTGAGAAGGTATTTTTTCTAAGTCCTTTTCCTTCTTACGATTTTTTATCACGACGATTACTGACTTAAGCATCGGAGGGTCGTTGGCTAGCCAACGACCAATCTCTGACCTTATTTTATCGCAGGATTGCACGACATCGATTGCTAAGCACGACTTTTGTTTCGCAAAATCGCACGACATAAATGATTGGGTCTATGACTTGGTTATCTTTTCGCAGGAACACATGATTCAAGGTCATTGTACGATCTAGTTGTACGATCGTATGGTCTAAAGACCCCACGATCTAAGTTTCTTAACTTAAGAGAACTTCATGTTTTGAATGAATGCTTCGGTTGCATGTGCTTATGTTTGCCAATGCGAATTAAAAGTATGAAAGTCTTACGACTTATGTTATAATCGTTGTATTACGATGGATGCCTAAGTCGCACGATTTCTTGTTCATTCCATACTTGGTGAATTTCACAATTGATGTTGTATTTATTCACAAAATATATAAGACACAAGTCCAAAAGAAAGTTGAGTTTCATTCATTGGATAAACTGTTATTTACATCCCAAATAACTCAACCACCAACGGTCGAGCAACAAGAAACAAAAATAACAAAGATATTTTCTAAGGCTGGGGAGGAGCGTCGGTCGCATCCTTGCCTGACGCCTCGCCCTGGGGACCCTCCTCCTCCTCGACCTCCATCTCATCGTCCGAGTCGAGTTCTCTCTCGGTCCCGACCTCCCTGTAGAAGAGGTCCAGCTCGTCTGACGCCGAGGCCAGGGGATTCTTGCCTAATAGGTAGCGTCGCATGATCGCCACACGCGCAGTAAGTCGAGCTAAGGCAAAGACGGACTTATTCTCGTCCTTCAGCTCCTTCACCTCTTCCTCCAAGTTCGCCACCCTGGACTTAGAATCTTTAGCTTCTTTCTCACTTGCAGCCAGAGATTCCTTGATCCTGTCCAATTCTTTCCTTTGATCGGCGAGTAGGGATAAAGAAAGCTTCAGGCGATGGTTCGCCTCATCCTTAGCGTGACCCTCGGCTTCCAACGCATTTAGGGCATCATCGAGTCGCAACGATAGGCCCTCGGCACGTTCCAAAGCAGATCTCTCCCTCACCAACGCCGTATCCTCTCTCTTAAGAGCAGAGGACATAAGATCTTCAATCTTCGTCGTCTCGGCGTGCAGGGCCAAAGAAGACTGAAATGTCTGAAAAGATGTAAGACACATGTTAGCAAACACTTGACAAAGTTAAACAACGATAAAATAGAATAAGTCTTGAAAGAAAGACCTACCATGAACGCCAGCCCGGCAACATGCGCACTCGTATCCTCGACGGAGACCCCTCTAAAACGCTCCTTGAAAGACGGGAGCTGAAACTTCCCAAGTTGGGAAACAATTTCATCCCGTCTAGGACATGGTCAGCTAGGAAGTCCGACGGCAATGTAAAATTAACCGTCGTGACTTCTTTCTCCTCGGTCGTATGACCCTTGCCTTTGTCGGCCGCTGTACGGGTCGACGTCGCAGACGCAGGCGTCGTCTTTTTCGCCTGAAGCGTCGGATCGACCAACGTCAGGTCAATCGCGTCGGAAGACATCTTCGTCTTCTCAGAAGTAGCGATCGCCGCCTTCGCCTTCTCAGGACTAACGACTCTCGATGAGTCGCTTACCTTCGAAGACGGTTCCCTTAGGACCGTCGTCCTTGTCCTCTTCAGGACTCCCGACCCAGTAGTCGGGGCCTCTTTTGTAGAATCCAGATCCATGCAACTAATATGAAATCGAATATGATAAAGCAATACGAAATATGATTTCAACTGGTCATCCCTTTCATTAACTTTCAGAGAGAATATTACAGTATGAATTGAAATCTAAAGAGATGATTAGCTTGTTTTTCCAAGCTAATCAACATTAAATACAATGGGCCCGTGGTTAACAAGCCCACGGCCCGTTCACTAAAAGGCTCAAAATATGCTATTACAAAACAACCCTTGAACTTTAAATCAACTAATAAAACTTGCCCTAACAATCTCCCCCTTTGATTTGAAGTTCGAGTTCGCGCTCTAGCTCTTGCCAGTTGAATACGTATCGTTTGCGCAACGCGAGGTGAACCTCAAAGAATCTGATAGCACGGCGATAGTCGATGCTGTCTTCAATCATTTCCAAAGCTTCCCGAGCAGATGTTTCATTAGGATTTGGGACATATGAATGCTTTGGATTCTCAGACTCGTGTTGAATAATCTTTCGAAGAGCATCTCTGACTTTTAGAAGCGTGCCGTCACAAAATCTGTCTACCTGACTGAAACGCAGAAACTTCTTTTCGTTCTGTTCGTTGTTGTAAACTATCCCGAATTCAGGTTGTAGAAGCAGAGAGTTCTCGGGATACATCTTCAGTTCAGGAGCTTTCAGATTTGGTTTTATCAGATTGACTTTCTTAGCCCTGTTCTCGACAGCCATTTGAAAGTCCGTTAAGTATGACATCATGATAGTACGGACCAGGTGTCGACGAACGGCTTCGAGCGCCTTTGTAATCTCTAGCGGTCGGACGGTTCTTGAACGTAAGTCTTTCAGTAATACCAGAAAGTCGAGCGGTCGGAGGTTCTTGAAGTCGGCTTCAGAGAATCTCCATTCATTACCATCTTCGCGGCGAATGGTGAAGACTGGATAGACGGTCCTCATGATGTGGCATGAATGGATGTTAAGAACCTCTGTGATCTGATGCTTTGTTCTGACTTGACTGACTGGAAGGCACCGCTGCATTGGAAGTATATAACGACGTTGGTATTCGGAGTCGAGGTTGTAAATACCAAGGCAAAAGGTTGGCTCGATCGGGCGATGTTTGTGGACGAACAGCTTTTTCAAAGATTCCTCCAGATGAGGGATAAGTACCTTGATCTTCTCCCAGCGGTTTTGTTACTGTTGAGGAAGGGGAGGAAGATCAGAAGCTGTCGTTGGAGGAGTAGTTGTCGGTTGATCGGAAGTAGTAGACTCGGGTCTAGTTGATGATGTTCCGGCGGGTTGAGCATAGTGAACGGGAGTTGCTCCATATAAATTTTGGAGCAGGAACTGATCGTAGTCAATATTGTCGTCCTCATCAGTAGGGAATACCAAATTTACCTGGAGGTTTTCGGCACTGGCGGCTTTTTCGTACCACGCGTCTTCGGTCTCCGGGTTGGTCTCACACTCTGGATCTATCATGTCCAGTATTGTTCTGTCTGACGAGTCAAAATTGACCAGTTCCTGTGTTGAACCCTCGGGCTTTTCAACCGTCGGGTCTTCTTCATCTGAAATCTCCATATCTATGACCATATCTGCTAGTGGCAACTCGGCTTCGGGTGCTTCTGATGTAGTTGTCGCAGTTGGGGGTTCCTGTTGAACCCCTGTTGTAGTTTCGGCAGTCATGATCTGGGCGGTCACGGTTTGGCGTAGACGCTTCTCCCCCTCACGGTGATCAGGATCATCCTGGTCATCGTGCTTGCGTTTGAGACCGATGGCTTGACTCTTACAAGTGTCTTCTAGTGAGCGGACCCTCTCAGACAGCGTGGCGAGCGCTTTGTTGTAGTCGTTGAGGGTCGAGTCAATGGCGTCAAGGCGTGATGTGATGGATGAAGATGAAGCAGTGACCTGGGATCGGAGAATTGGGATCAGGTCTGCTTCAGTCGAGGCGGTTGTATCGGCAGCACTCTCCGAATGAAAGGCCGGTGGAAGTTGTGCTTGTTCCCCGTGTAATATTGAAACATCCGTCTGTTGTGAGACGGATGAGTGGATAAGGGGGTCGTTTGGGGTCGCTCAGGAGCCTCGTTATCTTTACGGAGTCTTCTTCAATACCCCGTCCCAACAGATGAGACGGTGTAGTAGATGTGGCTACCCGGATATCGCTCGTTTAGGGTCGCTCAGGAGCCTCGTTATCTTTACGGCTCAATCTTTCCTGGTTCAACTTTGAACGCAGTTCCCTCCGGCTCGCATGTCCTAACTCCTCTACTTGTTCTCCCTCAGATGTCCTAATAGGTTCGGTTCCAGGATGTGGAGGTGAGTCAAGTGGGATTCCAACGGTAAAATCAGGGTTGGGTCCGATACCGTGAGGGATTTGTCTCAGGCGTACGTTTCGGTCGGTATCGGAGTCCGTGGAGTCAGATTCCACGTCTTCAACATGTGTACTGGGAGAGAGGGGTTCAGTGATGTATGGCTCGGTTGAGTGATGTAGTCTCGGTCTAGACGATGGACCAGCATGGGCTGAGCTGGAACCAGGTTGCGATTCCACTGCACCACCTACTCTCGTTCCCCTTCCTCTCACAACTAACGTTCCCCGCCCGACAGCACCTGCTTGTCGGGCCCTTCCACCTCTCACTCTCGGACCCTCACGTCTCTCGGTTCTAAGTCCCTGGGCAGGTCCCTCCGGCGCTGGCTGGACCATGGGATTACCTAACGCTTCCCTATATGCTACTACCCCTGGTGCAGTGGGATCGGCGATGGCTAGTAGTGGTTCAGGGATGGGCATTGCTACCGCATCAGATGGATTGCGGATAACCATGAATTGTAAGTGGTGATGGGGGCATACCGGATGGTTCAGGCGGCGAGGAATGGCAGGATTCGCGTCCATGTGTTGACGCACATCCAGCGAAAGGAAACGCGGATACGGAAGAAATTTCTTCTATTTGGAACCTCCGATTTGGCGAATAGCTGCGACGAGCTCCCTCCAGATAATCATCGCAAAGTCTATGTGGCGGTTGTAGCACACAGCATGAACTAGGCGCAGGAAGTCGCCGGTGCACTGATCAATGCCTCTCCATCTCGATGAAAGGCAACGGTTTAGGATTGTAAAGAGTGTGTACCATATCGGAGCGAGGTACTTGCGATTGAAAGCGGATGGCCGGTTTAGGTCATGATTGTATCCAAGTGCGCGAATTTGAGCTCAAAGTGTATCATCATTTACGGCAGGATCGTACCGTTCATGATTGTTGGCGGTGGCTTCCGAAAGAGACAGAAGGCGGCGGAATGAGTCCGGTGTAAGAATGAAAGGTTGGTTATCGATCTGAGCGGTGATCGACTGCGAGTTACCGGCTGTGATGACTCGGGCGGTGAGCCATACCTGTAGAACGTACAGAACTGGGACGTCGGCTGTGCTGGTAAGGGCCTCACGGAGAGGGTGATTGGTGAGAATGTCCAGTAGCACTCGTTGAAGTGGTTGGGGCCTGAACAAGGTCGTGTCCAAGTGGTGGTTGTTGGCCTCCAGTTCAGTGCCATGGTCAGGGTGAACCAGGGCAGCATCGGCTTCCTCGTCAATGACATCCGCCTCTTGAGGGACTTGCTCTTGAGGAGGCGGTTGTTGGTTTCCTGGTTGTTCATGAGGGTGTTGTTGTTGATCCGCCATAGATAATCTGTGGAAAACAGCACAGTTAGTAATTAGGTTGGAGAAACAAGTGACGGCGCGTACCTTTGCTATGATCGGCTCAATCTGAGATAGATCGAGAACTGGCAGTGACAAAACAGGTACAGAATGGACACAACAGCAGAGTTTTCCGGATGAAAATGCCAAGGAGTCCGGACAACACATGGTGTCCGGGTACATGGGTTTTCCGAATAAGATAAGCAAGTGTCCGGATAAAGTGGGGACTCTGGACAAGAGAGTCCGGGTGTTAAGGGTGTCCGAGTACACTCTTCTTCCGGATAACATTAGTGTCCGGACACCAAATCTACCCGGTAGTTGAACTTACCGGAAACCCTAAGGTTTCCGGACAACTAGGTCTCCGGGTGATGGTAATTTTCGGATGGATCATCATGTGTTTGAAGGTGTCCGGACACAACGAATGTGTCCGGACGAAAGCTCGAATGTACAGATTTGCTAGCAGGGGATCCCTAACACATTTTGGGGTGCGTAAGAGTTGTCTAGAAGCGAATAGCATCGTCTGTGAGTAGTGACAACGCTCAAATCGCACCTAGTGGTGCGAAATCGACTACGCAAGCCTTGAGAGGTTCGGTTACTGTTGGATCGACCAAATTAGTGGTTGGTTTGTGGTGCAATGTGTGTGAGACTCGCAGATAAATGACTAGTAGTGAAAAATGAGTAGCATACCTGAAAGTAGGGACTAAAAACACGGGTGAATCGAGAGATGGAGGAGTGTCCGAGCGAGAGAGAGGATGCGTAGGGTTTAGGTCTTTGAGAGTCGTTTTCCGGATAAGAAAAAATAAAGGGAGTCCGGGTGCCATATATAGCCGGATGGTTTCCGGATTCTTGGCCGACCCGGACTCATGTCGGATCCGGATACTGTCCGGAATCCTTGGGGTTTCCGGATGTTGTCCAGATAACTCCCACTGGTCCTTTCCCTTGGAATTTTACGGGAATCCGAACCGGAATATGACTTTCTCTCGCTCCCCCTCAAACTGAGCATGGAGAGTTATCGCTCCCCTCAGATCGTGCAGTAGTGTGTATTGGAGGAGTCCGGCATACAAAAACTTTTAGCCTGTGTAAGGAAAGAAAAAACTTGTGCCGATACCCCTCAAACGATGACCATAACATGCACACGGGAGTGCCCACACACATAAAAAAAACTTTTGACTATTAAGAGAAAAACTGTGTGTGATGCTCCCCCTCAAAGTATGAGGAAACTTACCTGATATTGCATTCTGCTCCCCCTGAACACGAGAAAATATGGTGAAAGCACAGAGATAGTGGAAACGACAGTATGAAATATTGGAAACACACGAAGAAAGAATGAAAAATAAACGAGATCTACTTAATAAATACCTAGACTAAATCTAGTTGTGTAACTAGAACAAGTAGAATACAAGTGCGAAGAAGTGTGTGCTCATGCATCAGGAGGTTAACCACCGGATGATGAGTAGACAGTTTCTCGTATATGTATGGAACTTGTTACGGGCACACAGTTGGATTACGTCTTCAGATTTAGCATACCTAGCTTGAACACAAGAGTTTTAAAGCGTTTTTCGTCCAAGGCTTTGGAAAAAAGGTCTGCTAACTGATGTTCAGTATTTACGAAGTAGAGTTCGACTGTACCTCTTTCGACGTGATCCTTAATAAAATGATACCGAACGTCGATGTGTTTCGTCTTGGTGTGTTGGACCGGGTTGCTTGATATGGCAATAGCGCTCTTTGAGTCACAGTAGATCGGGACTTTGACATACGTGAATCTGTAGTCTTTGAGTTGTGTCCGCATCCAGATTACTTGTGAACAGCAGCTTGCGACGGCCACATACTCCGCCTCGGCCGTTGACGTTGACACGCATTACTGTTTCTTTGATGCCCAACTCACGAGGCTATCTCCCAATAACTGAATGTGTCCCGAGGTGCTCTTGCGGTCCATCATGCATCCCGCGTGATCCGCATCAGAGTAAGCGAAGAGGCCAAAACCTGTCTCTTTCGGGTACCAAAGGCCAAGATCAGCAGTACCACGTAAATAACAAAAAATTCGTTTAACAGCATTGTAATGAGACTCTTTAGGGTTTGACTGATAACGGGCGCAAAGAAATGTCGAGAACATGATGTCCGGTCTACTGGCAGTGAGATACATTAAAGAACCGATCATTCCCCGATACAATTTGGCGTTGACAGCCTTTCCGTTAGGATCGGCGTCTAGCTTTGTATTGGTTGCCATGGGAGTTTACATTGGTGAGGACTGGTCCAATTGGAATTTCCGAAGGATATCCCGAATGTATTTGGTCTGGTTTATGAAAATTCCTGGCGACAGTTGTTTAACTTGAAGACCAAGGAAAAAGTTCATCTCACAAAGCATACTCATTTTAAAAAAATTTCCCATAAGAGTGGCAAAGTTCTTTGCATATAAAGGACTAGTAGAACCGAAAATGATGTCATCGACATATACCTGAACTAGAATTATGTGACCCTTTTCGTTCTTGATAAACAGTGTAGAATCAATTGTACCTCGAGTGAACTCGGCTTCTAACAAGAACTTTGATAGTGTGTTGTACCATGCTCGCGGTGCTTGCTTCAAGCCGTATAGTGCCTTGTCTAAGATGTAGACATGATCAGGCTTCGAGTCATCTACAAATCCGTCGGGTTGCGACACGTAAACTTCTTCTTGGAGGTCGCCGTAAAGAAAGGCTGTCTTCACATCCATTTGGAAGACTGTGAAGTTCTTGTGCGCGGCATAAGCGAGAAACATACGGATTGCCTCGATTCGCGCTACCGGAGCATAGGTCTCATCATAGTCAATCCCCTCTTGTTGTCGGTACCCTTTGGCCACAAGACGCGCCTTGTTGCGAACAACGATACCATCTTCGTCCTTTTTATTCTTGAAGATCCATTTGGTCCCGATTACCGTCTTGTGCGTAGGACGTGTGTAACGTCCCGGTTATCCAGACATACACAAATAACATACATTACCTAATATTGGTGTATACATAAAAGAGATTACATAATAAACCACATTCGGTCCCACTCAGTCTTGAAATAACAGTTACATAATAAACTTCTAAATTACATCATCCTACACTTGATCCTTTCCTTTGCTAACGAACGAACCCTGTCCTGGAAAACATGTTTTTAAAAACAAAATGAGGGTTAGACCTAGTGGTCTAGTGAGATAATCCCTATCAGTTTAAACTCTTTATAAAATAGTTTAAATAAATAATCTTTCTGCACACGTATATAAATACCAAATAGGACTCGTGCACTGTGCTCCATTTCTCATTCTCATTTCTCTGGCCATATCTGATTGGTAGCGAGCCAACCCTCCACTGTACGACATTTACAGCACCTCCGTTGTACGACATTTACAGCACCGTTGTACAACAACTACAGCAAAACTCCACCGGCATAGTTCGGCGTGCTCTCGTGTAGTGTAATTAAATCTTTTATAAATAAACCTTATATCTCACTATATAACGAATTTATTTATAAATCACACTACAATATCATACACATATCTTTACTAATATAAACACACCATCACATTTCATCACATCTCAATATAACATTCCCTTAATCCAAATTCAACTGCTTCCCAGTTAAAAATCATTTTCTTTTACAATAAAAACTCACCTTGTTGATAGTTGAAGCCACATACGTGCAAACGATACAATTGGGCAAAACCGGCAGATAACGCCACAACCGAACACCACCCAAGCCACACTAAAGAGGAGCAACCGAGCCTGTAATATATACACATTGATGAAATCCACATACTTATATGTATACAAGACTCACTACGACAATTGACAACCTTAACAACTCACCGGACACTCCCGAAACGCAATCGAGCTAGAAACCGAACAACCGACATTAAAAACAGTACTTGGAGTTGTCATATGCCCAAACTAACATGTCCAAAGTGTTCGAATGCTATCTTACACTCAAAACGAGTACCCATACCCCTATATTACGCCCAGAAACGACATCGGTACGCAAGAAACAAAAATCATAAAATGCTGGAACAGTGCTGTGCGCGGCTGCTGGCGCGCCCACAGACGCGCCCGGACACGCGCCGACGACTGTTGGGCAGCAAACATCCCCTTTTTCAGCTCTTAACACCCCATCTCGAACCCAAATCAATTCCAAGTCATTTTGGCTCATTTCTATGGATTTTTAGCATCAAAAATGAGGTTTTTAACATCAAATAACATGGAGGAATCCATGTATCAATTCTATACACAAATACCCTCAATCTAATTTAACTATTGATTCACCAATTTTAAACCCAAAAGCTTTAAAACTCCATCCATGGAAGAATATGAATTTTAACAAGAAATTCAATAGAAATTCTTTACTGAAAGAACAAGACTCATAACAATCCATCCCAAAATCATTTACCTTTCTTTTGATTTCAATAAGACACAACTCTTACAAGAATTGCAAAGATCCCTAAACCAAAAATGAAGAAGATAAAGAAACATACCTGCAGCAATCTTCTTCTTCTATTCTATCTTCTTCTCCTTCCTCCCTTCTTTCTCTCCATTTCCTTCTCTACCTCTCCATTTCTCTGGTTCGTTTTTGAACTCTCAAACTCACACACATAACTTTGATAAAAATCTGATTGTGTCTTAGTCATACACAAGATTGACATGTGTTATTTAGCTTTTCCATTTACCACCCTAAACTTACACCTAAATACCAAATCTACCCTAAACTTCCTCAAATAACATAACTTACCTTAAATTCAAATTTCTTATCAAAACTATTATATAAAAGTTAAAATAATTACCCGGTTATTACATTCTTCCCCCCTTAAAAGAATTCCGTCCCGGAATTCATTTCTTCAAACCTACCCAACTATAACATACTAATCTCTACTATAACTCCTAACACAATTATCACTCACCTATATGCAATTACACAATTAGATATCATATATTGGTCCGTACCAAAACAACTAACATTTTAGCACGTATAAGATTTATAGAAACATACCTGTATCATCCTTCAAAATTTCCTCTTCTTCTTGCCCCATTACTTGGAAGACTTGACCCTTACCTTTCGATATTTCAGACCTTTGCATAATTCCTGTTTCAATACCCGCTGATCCTGCCATCTTAATACCTTGCTGTGTTTTCCAATGTGGACACTCATACTGAAGATGCTCCGGGGAATTGCAAAAGTAACAATGTCTAGTTACATAACAATCTCTAGCAACATGACCTGTCTTTCCACATTTATAGCAAGTTCTGGAATCACCATAACAATCTCCTTGATGAACAATGTGACATTTTGAACATGGTATTTCGTAACTATCATACTCTTGATAATTATCAAACTCTTGGAATTCATCTTCTTCAGAATCGTATGTGGTTTCCTCCATCTTCCTTTTTCCAGTACTCTTATGCTCAGCATCTCTTCTCATATCTTGTTCCATATTTTCCGCAGCATTTACAGCTTCAGAGAAAGTCTTGGGTTCTTGTGCAATCACTAATTTCCGAATTTCTGAACTTAATCCAAATATAAATCTTTCTACCTTCAATTTCTCTGTTGCCACATAATATTCCGCGAACCGAGACTTCTCTAGAAAACTGGCAGTGTAATCTCTAACTGATAAACCTTGCTGATGTAAGTTCATAAATTCTTCTTCCAATTCTTTAATTGATGCCTGGGGACAGAACTGTTCTTTAAACGCCGTAGTAAATTCATTCCAACTAATAGTGGAGTATACATCTGATCCTCTAGAGGTAATATAAGCTTCCCACCAGTACAAAGCATCTGACTTTAGCATTGCTGTTCCATACAACACTCTATCTTCATCGGCACATTTGCTAGTCTTGAATATAGCTTCTATCTCCTTTAACCACCTCATTGTTTTCACCGGGTCTTTTTGTCCTGAATAAGTCGGAGGTTTGCAATTTAAGAACATCTTGTAGTCACATCTTCTTAATACTGGTATAATAGCAGGCGTAATTGGTAATTCATTTTCCAAGGTAGAATCAGGTATTCTGGTTTCATTATGGCGAGCTTGATCAAACATAGTTTGTATATTAGCTTGAAGTCTTCCCATTTCCGTTCTTAGTTCATTTCTCGTAATAAATTCTGCACCTCGTCCCTGAAGTCTGCCTCCAATTCTACCCCTACTTCTTTCTCCCCCTCTTCCCCTTGTCCCAATCGTTGGATTTGTTCTATTAGGATTTCTTCCTCCACCTCTGTTCGTTGATCTAGTACCACTTGCCATTCTGTGGATTCAAACAAAGTTAATAAACACATAAACACATTCCCCATATAATAAGGTATTCCAGTCCAACATGTACCTGTAAAATCCTAATTACACTGGCCAGGTGTAATTCGAAATTACCTTACATGATGTTCATTCTTCCTTTTTATACTTAACATCCCAAGGTTCTAAAATAATAAGGACATCCTACTTCACATGCAGTTTAAGTCTAGGTATAGATTCGTATACCTAAATCCCTTAAACTAGGGCTCTGATACCATTTGTAACGTCCCGGTTATCCAGACATACACAAATAACATACATTACCTAATATTGGTGTATACATAAAAGAGATTACATAATAAACCACATTCGGTCCCACTCAGTCTTGAAATAACAGTTACATAATAAACTTCTAAATTACATCAGCCTACACTTGATCCTTTCCTTTGCTAACGAACGAACCCTGTCCTGGAAAACATGTTTTTAAAAACAAAATGAGGGTTAGACCTAGTGGTCTAGTGAGATAATCCCTATCAGTTTAAACTCTTTATAAAATAGTTTAAATAAATAATCTTTCTGCACACGTATATAAATACCAAATAGGACTCGTGCACTGTGCTCCATTTCTCATTCTCATTTCTCTGGCCATATCTGATTGGTAGCGAGCCAACCCTCCACTGTACGACATTTACAGCACCTCCGTTGTACGACATTTACAGCACCGTTGTACAACAACTACAGCAAAACTCCACCGGCATAGTTCGGCGTGCTCTCGTGTAGTGTAATTAAATCTTTTATAAATAAACCTTATATCTCACTATATAACGAATTTATTTATAAATCACACTACAATATCATACACATATCTTTACTAATATAAACACACCATCACATTTCATCACATCTCAATATAACATTCCCTTAATCCAAATTCAACTGCTTCCCAGTTAAAAATCATTTTCTTTTACAATAAAAACTCACCTTGTTGATAGTTGAAGCCACATACGTGCAAACGATACAATTGGGCAAAACCGGCAGATAACGCCACAACCGAACACCACCCAAGCCACACTAAAGAGGAGCAACCGAGCCTGTAATATATACACATTGATGAAATCCACATACTTATATGTATACAAGACTCACTACGACAATTGACAACCTTAACAACTCACCGGACACTCCCGAAACGCAATCGAGCTAGAAACCGAACAACCGACATTAAAAACAGTACTTGGAGTTGTCATATGCCCAAACTAACATGTCCAAAGTGTTCGAATGCTATCTTACACTCAAAACAAGTACCCATACCCCTATATTACGCCCAGAAACGACATCGGTACGCAAGAAACAAAAATCATAAAATGCTGGAACAGTGCTGTGCGCGGCTGCTGGCGCGCCCACAGACGCGCCCGGACACGCGCCGACGACTGTTGGGCAGCAAACATCCCCTTTTTCAGCTCTTAACACCCCATCTCGAACCCAAATCAATTCCAAGTCATTTTGGCTCATTTCTATGGATTTTTAGCATCAAAAATGAGGTTTTTAACATCAAATAACATGGAGGAATCCATGTATCAATTCTATACACAAATACCCTCAATCTAATTTAACTATTGATTCACCAATTTTAAACCCAAAAGCTTTAAAACTCCATCCATGGAAGAATATGAATTTTAACAAGAAATTCAATAGAAATTCTTTACTGAAAGAACAAGACTCATAACAATCCATCCCAAAATCATTTACCTTTCTTTTGATTTCAATAAGACACAACTCTTACAAGAATTGCAAAGATCCCTAAACCAAAAATGAAGAAGATAAAGAAACATACCTGCAGCAATCTTCTTCTTCTATTCTATCTTCTTCTCCTTCCTCCCTTCTTTCTCTCCATTTCCTTCTCTACCTCTCCATTTCTCTGGTTCGTTTTTGAACTCTCAAACTCACACACATAACTTTGATAAAAATCTGATTGTGTCTTAGTCATACACAAGATTGACATGTGTTATTTAGCTTTTCCATTTACCACCCTAAACTTACACCTAAATACCAAATCTACCCTAAACTTCCTCAAATAACATAACTTACCTTAAATTCAAATTTCTTATCAAAACTATTATATAAAAGTTAAAATAATTACCCGGTTATTACATTCTTCCCCCCTTAAAAGAATTCCGTCCCGGAATTCATTTCTTCAAACCTACCCAACTATAACATACTAATCTCTACTATAACTCCTAACACAATTATCACTCACCTATATGCAATTACACAATTAGATATCATATATTGGTCCGTACCAAAACAACTAACATTTTAGCACGTATAAGATTTATAGAAACATACCTGTATCATCCTTCAAAATTTCCTCTTCTTCTTGCCCCATTACTTGGAAGACTTGACCCTTACCTTTCGATATTTCAGACCTTTGCATAATTCCTGTTTCAATACCCGCTGATCCTGCCATCTTAATACCTTGCTGTGTTTTCCAATGTGGACACTCATACTGAAGATGCTCCGGGGAATTGCAAAAGTAACAATGTCTAGTTACATAACAATCTCTAGCAACATGACCTGTCTTTCCACATTTATAGCAAGTTCTGGAATCACCATAACAATCTCCTTGATGAACAATGTGACATTTTGAACATGGTATTTCGTAACTATCATACTCTTGATAATTATCAAACTCTTGGAATTCATCTTCTTCAGAATCGTATGTGGTTTCCTCCATCTTCCTTTTTCCAGTACTCTTATGCTCAGCATCTCTTCTCATATCTTGTTCCATATTTTCCGCAGCATTTACAGCTTCAGAGAAAGTCTTGGGTTCTTGTGCAATCACTAATTTCCGAATTTCTGAACTTAATCCAAATATAAATCTTTCTACCTTCAATTTCTCTGTTGCCACATAATATTCCGCGAACCGAGACTTCTCTAGAAAACTGGCAGTGTAATCTCTAACTGATAAACCTTGCTGATGTAAGTTCATAAATTCTTCTTCCAATTCTTTAATTGATGCCTGGGGACAGAACTGTTCTTTAAACGCCGTAGTAAATTCATTCCAACTAATAGTGGAGTATACATCTGATCCTCTAGAGGTAATATAAGCTTCCCACCAGTACAAAGCATCTGACTTTAGCATTGCTGTTCCATACAACACTCTATCTTCATCGGCACATTTGCTAGTCTTGAATATAGCTTCTATCTCCTTTAACCACCTCATTGTTTTCACCGGGTCTTTTTGTCCTGAATAAGTCGGAGGTTTGCAATTTAAGAACATCTTGTAGTCACATCTTCTTAATACTGGTATAATAGCAGGCGTAATTGGTAATTCATTTTCCAAGGTAGAATCAGGTATTCTGGTTTCATTATGGCGAGCTTGATCAAACATAGTTTGTATATTAGCTTGAAGTCTTCCCATTTCCGTTCTTAGTTCATTTCTCGTAATAAATTCTGCACCTCGTCCCTGAAGTCTGCCTCCAATTCTACCCCTACTTCTTTCTCCCCCTCTTCCCCTTGTCCCAATCGTTGGATTTGTTCTATTAGGATTTCTTCCTCCACCTCTGTTCGTTGATCTAGTACCACTTGCCATTCTGTGGATTCAAACAAAGTTAATAAACACATAAACACATTCCCCATATAATAAGGTATTCCAGTCCAACATGTACCTGTAAAATCCTAATTACACTGGCCAGGTGTAATTCGAAATTACCTTACATGATGTTCATTCTTCCTTTTTATACTTAACATCCCAAGGTTCTAAAATAATAAGGACATCCTACTTCACATGCAGTTTAAGTCTAGGTATAGATCCGTATACCTAAATCCCTTAAACTAGGGCTCTGATACCATTTGTAACGTCCCGGTTATCCAGACATACACAAATAACATACATTACCTAATATTGGTGTATACATAAAAGAGATTACATAATAAACCACATTCGGTCCCACTCAGTCTTGAAATAACAGTTACATAATAAACTTCTAAATTACATCATCCTACACTTGATCCTTTCCTTTGCTAACGAACGAACCCTGTCCTGGAAAACATGTTTTTAAAAACAAAATGAGGGTTAGACCTAGTGGTCTAGTGAGATAATCCCTATCAGTTTAAACTCTTTATAAAATAGTTTAAATAAATAATCTTTCTGCACACGTATATAAATACCAAATAGGACTCGTGCACTGTGCTCCATTTCTCATTCTCATTTCTCTGGCCATATCTGATTGGTAGCGAGCCAACCCTCCACTGTACGACATTTACAGCACCTCCGTTGTACGACATTTACAGCACCGTTGTACAACAACTACAGCAAAACTCCACCGGCATAGTTCGGCGTGCTCTCGTGTAGTGTAATTAAATCTTTTATAAATAAACCTTATATCTCACTATATAACGAATTTATTTATAAATCACACTACAATATCATACACATATCTTTACTAATATAAACACACCATCACATTTCATCACATCTCAATATAACATTCCCTTAATCCAAATTCAACTGCTTCCCAGTTAAAAATCATTTTCTTTTACAATAAAAACTCACCTTGTTGATAGTTGAAGCCACATACGTGCAAACGATACAATTGGGCAAAACCGGCAGATAACGCCACAACCGAACACCACCCAAGCCACACTAAAGAGGAGCAACCGAGCCTGTAATATATACACATTGATGAAATCCACATACTTATATGTATACAAGACTCACTACGACAATTGACAACCTTAACAACTCACCGGACACTCCCGAAACGCAATCGAGCTAGAAACCGAACAACCGACATTAAAAACAGTACTTGGAGTTGTCATATGCCCAAACTAACATGTCCAAAGTGTTCGAATGCTATCTTACACTCAAAACAAGTACCCATACCCCTATATTACGCCCAGAAACGACATCGGTACGCAAGAAACAAAAATCATAAAATGCTGGAACAGTGCTGTGCGCGGCTGCTGGCGCGCCCACAGACGCGCCCGGACACGCGCCGACGACTGTTGGGCAGCAAACATCCCCTTTTTCAGCTCTTAACACCCCATCTCGAACCCAAATCAATTCCAAGTCATTTTGGCTCATTTCTATGGATTTTTAGCATCAAAAATGAGGTTTTTAACATCAAATAACATGGAGGAATCCATGTATCAATTCTATACACAAATACCCTCAATCTAATTTAACTATTGATTCACCAATTTTAAACCCAAAAGCTTTAAAACTCCATCCATGGAAGAATATGAATTTTAACAAGAAATTCAATAGAAATTCTTTACTGAAAGAACAAGACTCATAACAATCCATCCCAAAATCATTTACCTTTCTTTTGATTTCAATAAGACACAACTCTTACAAGAATTGCAAAGATCCCTAAACCAAAAATGAAGAAGATAAAGAAACATACCTGCAGCAATCTTCTTCTTCTATTCTATCTTCTTCTCCTTCCTCCCTTCTTTCTCTCCATTTCCTTCTCTACCTCTCCATTTCTCTGGTTCGTTTTTGAACTCTCAAACTCACACACATTACTTTGATAAAAATTTGATTGTGTCTTAGTCATACACAAGATTGACATGTGTTATTTAGCTTTTCCATTTACCACCCTAAACTTACACCTAAATACCAAATCTACCCTAAACTTCCTCAAATAACATAACTTACCTTAAATTCAAATTATCAAAACTATTATATAAAAGTTAAAATAATTACCCGGTTATTACAACGTGGAACCAGTCGCCATACCTTTAGAGCCTCGAATTGATTTAGCTCTTCTTGCATGGCGATGATCCAGTCTGGATCTTCGAGCGCTTCGCGTACGCTCGTTGGCTCAATCGTGCTCAATATGCCCGAGAATAGGCAGAAGTTGGCGGAAGTGCCTCGTGTACGAACAGGAGTCGAGGGATCACCGATGATCTGATGTAGGGGATAGGCCTTCGTCCATTTGGTGGAGTGCGGAAGCGGCTGCTGAGTAAGGTGAGATATGTCTGAATCCACGTATGAACCTGATGGAAGGTCTTGAACTTGTTCAAGAGTAGCAGTCATGTTTCTTGGAGGAAGTGGGGGAGGATTCATCGATGATTGAACAACTTCTGGTTCCGAGGAGTTCAAAGGTTGAGCATCGGTTGTAGCAGAGGACGAATCAGTAGGAGCGATCTCTGAGAGTATGGGTTCCTCCGGGGGGATGACAGTACCAGGTGTAATCGGACCAGATGATGACGGTTGAGCTGTCTCTATAGATATTGACGGTGTACTCGTAGACGAGGGCGGACCAGATAAAGCGGCCGAATCCGTATTGCGAGCAGCCTCAAGTCGCGGTTGCGCTGAGACAGATGTGGAAGAATTAATAGTGTCATCATAAAAATATTGAAACAGTAAATCTAAATCAGAAGAGTCAGCATTCGATGAAGATGCATGATTCGGATTTACTGTGGCTTGTGCAGATCCCGAACTTGAAGGTCCGGAAGCTAGCACTCCAGTTAAACCGGGTTCTGAACTGAGTTGTTCAGAAGCCAAATTTGCGGCTTCGTCGAATGTCACGTTTATGCTTTCAACAACGGATTTGGTCCGTTTGTTGTAAACGCGATACGCCTTAGCCTGCATGGAGTATTAGATGAAAACTCCTTCGTCCGCTTTGGGGCTGAATTTCCCGAGATCATCCTTGTCGTTAAGCACATAGCAAGTGCATCCAAATGCATGGAAGTAGTCGACGATTGGAACGTGATTATTCATGATCTCGTACGGTGTTTTGTTGAACCGCTTGAGAAGGATAGAGCGGTTTTGTGTGTAGCATGCCGTAGACACTGCCTCAGCCCAGAGATATAGCAGTAGATTTGCTTGGGATAGCATCGTTCGAGCAGCTTCAACGAGGGTACGGTTCCGTCTTTCTACTACTCCGTTTTGTTGTGGAGTGCGTGCTGCAGAGAAAGTGTGTGTGATGCCCACCGTTCTCAGATAGTCATCCACCTTTTGATTCTTGAACTCCGTCCCATTGTCAGTTCTGATGGACTGAACGTGTTGAAGCTTGTTTTGCTGGACAGTCTTCAGGTGATCAATGATGAGCTCCGGAGTTTCGTCCTTCGAGCGTAAGAACCTCACCCAAGTGTAGCGCGAGTAGTCGTCCACCATCACGAGCACGTATTTGCGTTTATTGATGCTTGGAACACGCATTGGACCACACAAATCCATATGAATGAGTTTGAGAGTCTGGGTCGTGCTCGGAGTTGCCTTCGGCGGATGTGATGTGCGCGTCATCTTTCCCTTTTCGCATGCTCCACAGAGACGATCCTTCACGAACGGAAGTTGGGGCACGCCTCTGACGTGTTTGCCTAGCACCAGTTGATTTATACTTCTGAAGTTGAGGTGCGAAAGATGTCTATGCCAGAGCCAAACTTGGTCGGAGTCGGCTTTTGACAAGAGACATACTGGTTTGTCTGTCTTGAGAGCGGCGAGATCAATGGTGTAGAGATTGGTCTTGCGAGTTCCAACCAGAAGTTCCTCTCCTTCGTTGTTGAGGATTCTACACCTTGTGGCTTTAAAGCTGACCTCGAGATCCTTGTTGCAGAACTGACCGATGCTGAATAGATTGTGTCCTAATCATGCGACGTGGGATACCTTCTTGATTGTTATCTTGTCTTGTACGATGTCGTCGTAGCTCACGATCGGCGACTTCTCGTTATTCCCAAATCTCACGTCTCCGTAGTATTCTTCCTTGTAATTCGTGAGAAGTTCCCTTCTTCCGGTCATGTGCTTGGAGCATCCAGAATCTAAGTACCACACATGACCGTTCTGCAAAACAAGATTAGTGACGTTTAGGTACCCAAATTTGTTTGGGTCCTGGGGGGTTAGATTTGGCACTGCCTTGGGAAATCTGCTTTGACTCAGCTTTCCCTTTAGGTGTAGATTTTACACCGTTGGAGGGAACTGGTTTTGGCACTTGTTGCCTCTTGGGTGCAGAATTTACACCTTTCGGAGGAACAGATTTTGGGGAAGATTTCCACTTGGGTGTCGGTTTAACCTCAGTAGGAGTATCCCGTGTAGGAATGGGTCGGGTCTCCCGCTGTGGTTTAACCGTTTGATTGAAACCCCTTTTGAAATGATGTTGTTGCTTGTTATTATGGGGTTTGCGCTTATGAAATAGGTTACCAACAAAGTAAGGCGCATACCAATCATTATTGTGAATATCATCAAAATCATTCCAACCACAATTAGAACAACATAAACAATCATGCGATAACTGAATCAATTGATTAAGAGAGTTAACTTTAACGGGAAAAGAAACATCAAAATGGTTCCAATGATTCCAAGCATAATTGTCTTTGTCTATTCTAGAATTGAAAACAGGTGGGGAAGACTTTGACGCATCCTTCTTGACTGATTCCCTCTTTAGCCACTTTGGTGTTTCTTTATTAGCGCGACCATTTTTATCTGAAACAGCAGGGACAGTATGATCAGTAACTTTTGAGGAAACAGGAGTCTTAGTGGTCGGTCGTTCGGTCTTTTGCTTCGGCTGTGACTATTTTTGAGAATTGGAAACATTTTGAAGAATCTTGATCACAACCGGAGTCTTAGGTTGAGAACAGTCGCCCTTTAGAAAATTGACCGGACGATTAACCACTGGAGACAAAAAATCAGGTTGACTTGGAGAAATAGTAGTGTTGGTAGTCAATGGTCCGGTCGCTTGCCTTGGCTATGATTGCCTTTTGGAAA
The DNA here is from genome assembly GCA_033807775.1 of Saussurea involucrata. NCBI lineage: Eukaryota > Viridiplantae > Streptophyta > Magnoliopsida > Asterales > Asteraceae > Saussurea > Saussurea involucrata. Next base: position 77,064,428 of record CM066325.1, read on the forward strand.
CAGGTTTCGAGGTTGGTTTTGACTGGGAAATCTTGATCACGGCTGAGGCCTTTGTTTGAGAACAGCTTTCTTTTAAAGAGTTAACCGGATGATTGACCACGGGGGATAAAAAATCAGTGTGACTTGGAAGAGGTTTGTCGAAGGGAAACGAATCTAACTCTTCTTCACTGTTACCTTCGGAGTTCATGTACTCTGAAAAATCTATTTTTGGAATATCCGGAATGGGATCATGTGTGGAAGGCGAGGAACATTTTGTGCTTTCGGTTGTGTGCTTTGGGGAATTCGGTGCGGAAGCGTATGAAAAATCATAATTTAAATTCCTTTTAACATACTCATCTTGAGAAACTTCGTTTTCTTGCAAAGAAATATTTCCGATGAAGGCTTTACACGAGGATGTGTCAGATGAGTTAGAGGAAAGTTCAGGTGAAAATTGCTTCGCAGTTTGGAGCAAGTCAAGCTGTACTCGGAGTTGACTATTTATCATATGCTCTTTCATCGTTTCTCTTGTCATTTCAGACAGTTTTGATGAGAGCGTATTGATTTCCCACTGAAATTTTTCCTTTTCCTCACTTGACACACCGTCGGTTTTCTCAGATTTGAGTTTCTCAATCTCAGAGATGAGCACTTTCTTTTCGTTTTGAAAGGTGGACCTTTCTTTCTCAATCGACTCCTCCAACTCGACAATTTTTGCTTCCAAGATGAGAGGAGGAACATAGAGTTTAAACTCATCCGTCTCAGTCTTGGTTGCAGGTGTTACATCCTCATCCTTCTTGGAGGAATCCTTGGGTGTAGCTACCTTGTAGGGGTCGAAGTAGTCATTGGAAATATACTTTTTGTCCTTTTGATATGAGTAGTTTAAAGGTTCATAACAAAATGGAAGTTGAATTCCTCGTTTGTGTGTGCGTTTATGTTCCTCGGTTTCCTCCTCCTTTTCTGGTTCAAGAGGACCAGTCCATTGAATTGCGTACTCTGGATATTTTTTATCTAATCCATAGCAGGCAAAATCATACAGATTAGGGACTTGATACCTTCCCTTTTTCAGATAATGTGGGTTGTCATATCCGATTCCCCATTCTTTGTTAAAGTACGTGAATTCTTTGGGTTTGTTCAAAAAAATGGTTTGATCAGTTTGACCCCTTTTGTGGAGTTTGGTTTCAAGATCTAAAATTTTAGTTACATACTCCTTGTGTTGAATTTGAAGAGAATAACATTGATAAGTAATGTCTTCTTTCTCATTCAAGCACTGATCAAACTGACGTTGGAGATCAGATAATCTGGCCCTTAAGTCTTTAGGTGCTAATGAAAGAATTTTGCATCTGTCTTTTAAATCAGCATTTTCAGACTTATACTTCTCAGTTAATTTCATTTGAACATTAAGCTTTTCAGTTATTGAAATAATTTCAAGCTTTTGTTCTTCATTTGTGGCTTTGAGGGAGTTTGCCTTTTCTGTGATGGTTTGTAGTTGAAGTATGAAGTTTTGTAAGCAAGAGTCACATACCTGGTTTGCTGTTGCCTTGTCTTCATCCATAGACGATTGATATCCCATGAAAGCATCAGCACCTTCATAATCTTCCTCATCATCAGATCTGCCTAGCCAATACTCATTTTCAGCGAACATTACCTCCCCAGCCTCCTTCTGTCTGGCCAGTGCAAGTTTAGCCTCATAATAGTGAGAGTTCTTCACTGTAGGTTGACGGCAATCTTTAGCGAAGTGACCGAGTTTCCCGCAATTGTAGCATTTCACAGGTTCATCTCGCTTCTTCCGGTCACCTTTCTCTGTCTTCTCCTTCTTCTCAGATCTATCTTGCTCCTCTACCTTCTTCTTTCCTTCATACCGGTCCTTATAGTCGTGACGCTTATTGGAGGAGGTGGAGTAGCGTTGACTATTGGAAGAAGGCTTCTTGTAAAACTTTTGTTGTTGAAAGGATTTAGTCAGAAGGGCAATAGCTTTCATTAAGTCTGATGCTTCATCATCATCATCATCACCGTCTTTCTCGTCTTCAGGTTCTGACTCTGAGGAGCTGTGCTGTGGACCGCGTCTGGATTGACTGCTTGAAGATTTCCCTTGTTTGGAAGTGATGAGGGCAATTGGATCAGCAGATGGTTTTGGCACATTATTCTTCTTTCCCAACAGCTCATTCACTTCATCTTCATCTTGGAGAAGTGTCTCATACAGTTCATTGATGCTGATGTTCTCTATCAAGTTGTTGTGTTTGACATGAGAAGCATACACTTTCCATTCAGGTAGCAAGTTGTTGAGGAACTTTAGTGCGTTCTCAGTATTGGAACGAACAATTTTATTCTTGTTCAGTTCATTGAGAAGTAGACAAAATCGTTCATAGGTCTGGGTAAGGGATTCACCGTTACGCTGCTTGAACCCATCGAACTTGGTTATCGCACTGTTTATCTTCAGCTGATTTCCTACAACGCTCCCTCGCATCATTTTGGCTACTTGGTCCCACATGCCTTTAGCCGTGTCTTTGTAACTGTCTATGGCAGTGTAGATAGAATTAGGAAGGGCTTGAATCAGATATCTCTTTGCATGCTTTTCACCTCCAGTCATGCCTCTTTCAAAATTTGTCATCTCAGCAAGAGTCTTATTCTCACGTCGAGCTAGTGCAGTTGCAGTTGCAGCAATTTCCTTCATCGGTTCGTCAATTGGGCCATGATCCAGAGCTCTCTTGATGTACTCATATTTGTCCTTGAACTCTATGAAGATCATGAACCTATCTCGCCATTGGCAGTACTCGTTTGGATAGAGACACGGTGGCTTGGTGTCAGTGCCAATTGCGAGAGCATCACGAGAAGTAGACATCTTCGGTTGCAACGGAGTGATCGTCAGACGTGTAGATTGATTCAAAGTTCTAACGCAAGGAACTTAGAGTGGAGTCCTAACGCAGGTTCTATGAGCGGTTAGACAATAACTTAGTTTACTGGATAGGAATCCAAATAAGTGATCTGGTCTGGAAGTGTCCGGATCAGAATTGAAGAATGCAGTTCAAATATGCAGAGTTGTCCGGATAAGCAAGGGAGTCCGGATAACTTGAGTTGTCCGGATAACCAAGGTTACAGGATTGTCTTAAGTTACCGGATAGAGATCAATTCAAACAGAAGCTTACCGGATGCTGTGGATTCCGGACAATATTAGGTTTCCGGGTACGATGGAGTTTCTGGATACTGTGAAGTTTCCGGATACCACGAAGTTTCCGGGTAAAAATTGGGTTTCCGGATAAAATTGATTTCCGGATACTTTGAGTTATCCGGAACAATATTACCCGGATAGGTTTGAGATTATGGGATACTTACCCGGATGGATGACTTACCCGGAAGGAACTGGTTGTCCGGAAAAGTTGGAAGAATCCGGATGGAAACACAAACGTCCGGACAAAATGAACTTGTCCGAAAACTGCGGCTGGGTTTGTCCGGACACTGCGGCTGTTTACTCAGTTCGATCGATTTCTCAACTAGGGTTACTCAAGATTGTTCCTGAAAGATTAGAAACAATACCAAACACAAAACTAACACTAACCCAATCAATTTCTAAGCAAAAAGAACACGTTTTGATGGTAAAAATTCGATTTTTGTTGAAGAACACTATCAAAAACTTTGATCTTAAATTGCTAAATTGACCAATCAAACGAATGAATTAGGATGTGAAAATTTGCAGAAACACTTATAACGATAATGCTAACACAACCCAATAAGCAAAAACAACCAATTTCGACTGAATCAAATATTAAAGAATTCAAGAAAAGTCAGACGAGTAAAAGTCAAACTAACCAGAAATCAATGAATGAGACTTTGAATCGAATCCGTCTGTCTGCTCTGATACCAATTGTAGAATCCAGATCCGTGCAACTAATATGAAATCGAATATGATAAAGCAATACGAAATATGATTTCAACTGGTCATCCCTTTCATTAACTTTCAGAGAGAATATTACAGTATGAATTGAAAGCTAAATAGATGATTAGCTTGTTTTTCCAAGCTAATCAACATTAAATACAATGGGCCCGTGGTTAACAAGCCCACGGCCCGTTCACTAAAAGGCTCAAAATAAACTATTACAAAACAACCCTTGAACTTTAAATCAACTAATAAAACCTGCCCTAACATCTTTTCTCTTTAGGACTCTCGACCCAGTTGTCGGGGCCTCCGTCCTCTTCTCCCTCGCCTTGCGAGCTAATTTGGCTTGAAACGCCTTCTTAGACATCGTAGGCGGTGCTTTCGGCTGAGATTCTCCTGTAAAGTAAGAAAGGAAGAACAATCAAGCAACTAAAGTAGTGGAAATAGTTAGTCGAGCATAGTAGGGTACACTTACCAGTCATCTCTACCTCTTCTCTCGACTCCTCGTTCTTCTCTTCTTCCTCCGTCTCCTCTGTCTCCTCTTCTTCCTCCTCTTCCCCTCGATTCTCCCGAAGTCTCTCGCTCAAGAAGACTAAGTCGTCGTCCTCGTCCACCAAATGACGTGTGATGAATGAACGATCATCTGTACTAATCTCCAGAAACTTCTCGATCTTAGCCTTGGAGTCGTCGTTGGGCACCACCTTGTCGAAGTCGATGTCTGAAAACATAGAGGAAGAAGATTAGTCAAGACGCAAAACAATACAGGTAATAAGAACGCTCGACCAAAGCTAAAACTCACCCGCCATATTCCAACCGGACCTGGTCCAGTCACTTTTGGGGTCCAACGTCGACACACCAGTACGAGTACGTACCTGGTCTTCCATTTGCGGTCGTTGACCACAGTTTTCAAGACCAAGGTACGATCGCCCTTGTGTTTGGAAAACAAGCTGTAGCGGCGGCACGTATCTTTCTTGACCTGGTAAGCCGTCAGCATGTCCGTCACGTTCATTGGCGACTCCTAGCTCGCGGTAAGTCGCTCAATGACCTGGATAACTCGCCAGAACTGGGGCATCAGCTGCCCCGGCGACAGGTCGAACTCATACATAAACGCCTTGGCTAGAGGCGAATATAGCCAGTGGAATCCTATCTTGAATGGATACTCGTATATCACGACGTACCCCTCGGGACACATCTCCGGTCGAATTTGACCGACCTTGCTCACAGTGATCCCCGCAGGGATTCTTACTAAAATCCTAAAGTCATCGAGATCATCTTGATCTCGGATGGTGCTCCTAGGTTCTGTCGACATCGATAGTCCTATCAACCAAGTTGGTCGATCTGATAAACCCCAAATGTCCCAATTCTTCCTAGGCTTCCTAGCTATCGACTTACGACGCATACAAAGGATAAGGGATCGTATCTTATATAGGCACTCCAAATCCTCGAAAATTCTAACTCTTGCAGGTTTGGAAGCGAATCGCTAAAGAAAAGCAAGAAAATCTCTCTTTTAAATCTCTCTGAAACCGTAAAAAGGAAAGGATCCGTCAAGGGTCGCTATTTATGTAAATGATCATGTCAGGTCAAGTCCTTTGATGATCGACACGTGCCCTTGCCTTTTCGTATAACCACACGGATCGTCGACACCTGGCAATGACAGCTGCTAAGCATGATCGTGCGTCAGCATGACGTCACGATCTTATCCCCTTTTTCGACTTCCTCTTTAGTTGGAATTAGACCGATCCAGTTCCAAAGCAACCAAAGTAACTTTCAACACGTGTCATGACCCTGGACGTCTAACTAACAAAATTTAAAATTCGAATTTATCCTTCTATTTTCAAAATTTGAGGGCAAACTGTTTGGGTAAAAATTCACCAGTCTCGACCACGACCAAGGTAAGGAAAACATTTATTACATTTATCCTTAATAAGGTAAAATCACAATACTTTATTCCCTGATCAAAGTCAAAATCGAAAGATATTCACCTCACGACACTCGACTGCGACGTCGCCTAGTACACACGACCGTCGCGTGGAACCTTGCGACCTCGATCGACTAACGTATGGCATTTCTGTTACTTTTTCATTGTTTAATGCAGGAATCAATGTCATTAATGACCAACGGCTATAACCGACAAGGTCAATTATGAGCATTCAATCCAGCGTCCGTTACGACAGTTATCAGAAGCATTTATGAAGATCATTGAATGATACGAAGACTATAAAAACCAAGCTCAAACCATCATTTCGGGGACAGCTGATCTCACTCAATCTCCATCACACATTATCTCAGACATCTCAGCATAACTAAGCTCTCAAGAATATTCGAAGCAAAGAATTCTTTCTCAAAGGATCGCTTACGACGCACGACTTTCACACACGACAGATTGTTTTTATACACGACACACTTATTTTTACATTTGATACACTTGTTACTTTACATTTAAAGTATTTCTGTTCATCTGTATTGTAATCATTGTACGATCGACACTCGAAACATAAGGATATCGCCCTTGTTTGGCGACCATAGTGCAGCGACGACTTCCACAGTCGTCCGCGGGTTTTTTCCTCGTTGAGGTTTTTCCCGCGTCACCAAAAATCCTTGTCTCATTTACGTTTTTCGCCTTTGTCGTACGCTTTGTCGAAAGATTCCTTTCTTTAGTTGTTAAGTTCCATAATCAACCTTAAGTTATCCTTCTGGACGATTTTTGGCATTAACACACAGTATGTTGGTGAGTGTTCTGAATTGTCAAAATGTTCCTAGATGTATAAGAAGTTTAACTCCAATTGAAATGATGGGTAATAAGGATTGTACAGTTGAGTACTCAGAAAAATATGAAGATGATGTTGAAGAACACTACTTTGATGATTTGTCAGAAGCAGAGTTTGAAAGAGTTGCTAATTACTTTATGCCTCCAGAGTATGTGTATAGAAGCCCAATCATCATTCCAAGACTTGAAGTGTCTATCTTGGAAGAACCAATTTGTGACTTCATTGTGAAACAAAAGGATGTCCCACTGGCTAGGAATTATCATTATGACATTTTTCCTGAAGACAATTATTGGTCACTGTACTGCAAGAAGGATGAGTTTGTTGAAGTTGAAGATTTTGTTGATGGGTACATGGATCAAAAGCTACAAATGGTTTACTGTGAAGCTTCTAACAGATTCAGAAAACCAGATGAAAGATTGTTGTTAAGGAAAAAGATTGTTAAAGTTCCAAATTGAAGAATTTGCTGACCTCAAGTATGTTAGCATTGAAGTTCTGAAAGAAGACAACCTTAAAGTCAACTTTACAAGTTTTGACTTTCACACACTATTTTTGGATGATCAGATGTCCTTAGTGAAGTTCTTTGCAAGCACTGAAGAAACATGGGTTGAACTTGAATTCAAAAGGCTCTTGGGGATTTATGTCAGAAACTTGTACATGTATGATTTTCAATTGGGTATTGAAGCAAGAAAGGTTAAGTGCAATTTGACCTGCCCAAACAGAAGTCCAAAGCATGATATAAGCATTGTTGGGTTTCTTGATGAAGGAATTGGTAATGAAGGCTTCATTTATGCAAATTCCAGTAAACTTGTTTTGTTCAGATTGAATGATCTTGTGAAGTACAGTGATGCTACTTTGGAATGGATATTGGTGAAAATGGAAGCAAATGTTGAAGATGTTAGAAATTATGTGAAAGAGAAATGTATAAGGCATGTAAAGGAAAGATTGGAGCTCAGAACTAAAGTCCGAAACTGCTATGATCTGTTGCTATCAGAAGAGAATCCAAAGAAAATTTTTCATGTTGACTTTGTGTTTCGTTCAGAATATGAAGTCAATGGTGTTTATGATGATGCTATTGCAGAATCTATTCCAGAATCCTTACCTGTTCAAGAAGATGTTCATATGCAAGATGTTGAACAAGTACCTGAAGATTCTGAAGCTGTTTCAGAGCAAGTGCCACTTGATCTGAATGCCTTATTTTTGGAGTTTGAGTTACCTAATTTCTTTGAAAACAAGGTTGTTCAGTTCACAGATGTATTTCATGATAAATCTGAAGAATCTCAGAGGTTTTGTGCAGAGCTGATTAGATGCTGAGGAAAGAACAGAATGTATGTGTATTCTGATTTCATGATCACTGGCATCAGAGAAAATTGTGTAAGGAAATTCATGAAGAATGAATATTGTAACGACCCGGATTTCCATACATAGTTCAAATAGCATACATTGCATAACGTCGTTAAATATCAAGATACACCATATATCAATTAAGGTCCCTTAGTCTTTACAATCCAAAATAAGATAATTCATTACAAACTTTTTCCTATTTACATTACATCATAACTACAAAACATGCCATGATCTTCAAAAATTATACGCCTTCTCCAAAGCTATTCACCGATTACCCTGCTTACTTGCCCTTACTTGATCCACGACCTGGAATACATATTTTTAAAACAAAATGAGGGTTAGACCTGATGGTCTAAGTGAGAAAATCCCTGCCATTTTTAAAAACCATTTGCACAATACCATATATATCACAAAGACAATTATCAATCATAAGTCACTCATCGCGTAGTTCCCTGTCTCCTTCCCATGGCCATATTAGTTGGTTGCAAGCCAACTAATAAACAACGCTGTACAACATCTACAGCCAACAACACTGTACAACAACTACATCCAACACACCGGTCCTATGCCCGGCCAACGTATTATAATATAATATAATATAATACTCACGTAATTACAATATCTCAATATATTATAATTTCAACATAAACATAGTCACACCATTTATCACATAACCAATACACACATATATGTATTCCAGTTGAAAACGTTTTGAAGTAAAACTCACCTGATTGCTTATCAACACGTTTCCAAGCCTTCTAAACAGGTTCAGTCCTTTACCCAGAATTCACAGGATCTGTAACAAATAGATACAGATATCTCTTTACCACATTAAAACACATAAGTCCTACTAAGGCTAAGAACTCTAAAGAACTCAAATCCTCAAATGTTGCCCCCAAACCCGTACTCAAGTCAAGACCATAGAATAGTCAGTTCTCATTCATTCCCTATCTAAGGGTTAACAAAATACACGTTACTGGATACTCGACAGCATCTAAACTCTCAATATTGGCCAAACAGCAAAAGTATCCGGATACCATAAGTTATCCGGACAACACTACTTTTCCGGACAGCATGACTTTTCCGGACAACCTATACAATCCGGACGTCATCCGGACACCAAAGTAATCCGGACAACATCCGGCATCCTTACTCATCCGGAAACTATAGAAAAAGAGACTTACCCGGATATTAGACTTGTCCTGACACCTTTAAAACATCATCCAGACACCACCAGCTAATTTACCCGGACACTACCAACAAACCACCCGGACACATTCATGGTGTCCGGAAACCTCTATCGGTTTGGTGTTTTTTACCCAGAAAACCGACTGAATTATCCCCAGAAGTGAAATCGTTTATTCTACTCCGATAGAAACTACCTAATAGCAATTACACACGTAAATTGTAAAGAAAACATACCTGAAATCACTTCCAAGTACCCAATTGATGCCTTGACCTAGCTTTCTCTTCTTTTCTTTTCTCTTCTTTTCTCTTCTTGCTCTCAAAACACACACTACACACACAGCTAAATCTGATATTTTCTATTTCTGGAAATATCTAAAATCTGAAGGAGATAATATCAACCCAAAGTTACCATCTAGACCTTGAACTTCTCAATAATGACCCAACATACCCTAAACTTATAAATTAATCCAATTTTACCCTAAACATTAATTGTAAAGTTAATTTTATTTAACGGGATGAGATTTTAACTAACGAACTTACCCGGGGTATTACATCATCTCCTCCTAAAAAGTCGGTTAGGCAAAAAGATACGGGTACTTAGATCTCATTTCTGATTCTGATTCCCAAGTAGCATCCTGACCCTTATGATGGCTCCACTGAACTTTCACTTGTCTGATTACTTTGTTCTGCAACTCTTTAACCTTGTGATCAACTATTGCTTCAGGTTCTTCCACATAATTCAGCTTTTCATCAACTTGTATATCTGGTAGAGAAACTGCCTGATCCGGCGTAACCAAACACTTACGGAAATTCGATATATGAAACGCGTTGTGAATCCTGCTTAACTCTGACGGAAGATCCAACCAGTAGGCTACTTCACCAATCCTTTCTGTAATTGCAAACGGTCCAATGTATCTCGGGCTCAGCTTACCTTGCTTTCCAAACCGAATGACTCATTTCCAAGGCGAGACTTTTAACATCACAAAATCTCCAACTTGGAACTCTAACGGTTTTCGGCGTCGGTCGGCGTAGCTTTTCTGTCTGTCTTGAGCTACTTTCAAACATTCCCGAATCTGAGTAATCTTATCCGCGGTTAACTGAACTATATCCGACCCCGCTAATTGTTTCTCTCCCACTTCATTCCAACACAGAGGTGTTCGGCATTTTCTACCATACAATACTTCAAACGGTGCCGCTTGTATGCTGGAATGGTAACTGTTGTTGTAGGCAAATTCAATCAACGGTAAATGCTTATCCCATGATCCCCCAAAATCAACAATGCAAGCCCGTAACATATCTTCCAAAGTTTGAATCGTCCGTTCACTCTGACCGTCAGTTTGAGGATGATATGTTGTACTTAACTTTATCTGCGTTCCCATTTCCTTTTGAAAACTTCTCCAAAATCTTGAGGTAAAATGGCTGTCACGATCAGAGATAATCGAAATTGGAACTCCATGTCGTGTTACTATTTCGTTGATGTACAACTTGGCTAATCGTTCCAACGAATCAGTTTCTTTTATTGGTAGGAAGTGAGCAGACTTCGTCAATCTGTCAACAATCACCCAAATGGCATCAAATCCCTTTGGAGTCCTTAGTAGCTTCGTGATAAAATCTGTAGTAATCTGATCCCATTTCCACATAGGTATTTCTAACCGTTGCAACTGACCAAACGGCTTTTGATGTTCAATCTTTACCTTCTTACAAGTAATACAACCTTCCACATGCTGAGCAATGCTTCTTTTTATTCCCGGCCACCAATAAAATTGTTTCAGATCTTTGTACATCTTGTTCGTACCTGGATGAATAGAGAATCGAGATTGATGAGCTTCTTGTAGTACACAATCACGTAAACCACCCAAACGAGGCACCCAAATTCTGTTCCCCGGACACAACAACCCACGATCATCTTTTACAAGCAATGCTGATAACCCCGCTAACCGTTCTGATTTCAAATGTTCTTCCTGATAGGCTTCTACTTGACACTTCTTCAGTTCGTCGAAGATGTTAGGTAAAAGCTCAGTTCGTAGTGCAATAGCTTTTATTGTTCCACTTATTTCTTGACGACTCAATGCATCGGCTACTACGTTCGCCTTTCTCGGATGATAAAGGATTTCACAGTCGTAATCATTCACTAATTCAAGCCATCTTCTTTGCCTCATATTTAGTTCCTTCTAATCGAAGAGGTGTTGGAGACTCTTATGATCGGTATAAATTTGACATTTGGAACCATAAAGATAATGTCTCCAAATCTTCAATGCGAAGACAACTGCTGCAAGCTCTATGTCATGCGTAGGGTACTGTCTTTCATGATCCTTTAACTGACGAGAAGCATAAGCAATAACCTTTCCACGCTGCATAAGTACACAACCCAACCCCAGTTTGGAAGCATCACTGTAAACGACAAAGTCTTCAGAACCTTCGGGTAATGACAAAATCGGCGCGCTGCAAAGTTTCTCTTTCAATATTCGGAATGCTTCATCCTGTTCTGCTTTCCATTCAAACTTCAGATTCTTTCGAGTCAGCTTAGTCAAAGGTGTCGCGATACGAGAAAAGTCTTTTATAAACTTTCGATAGTAGCCGGCTAGACCCAGAAAACTACGTACTTCAGTTGGCGTTCTCGGTGGTTCCCACTTTTCAACTGCTTCCACTTTTATCGGATCAACTTGTATACCCTTTTTGGAATCTACATGCCCCAGAAACTGAACTTCTCGTAGCCAGAATTCACATTTCGAAAATTTAGCGTACAACTTTTCCTTCTTCAGTAGCTCCAGAATCAAACGAAGATGTTGAGCGTGCTCTTCCTTGGATCGGGAATAGATAAGTATATCATCGATAAATAAAATCACGAATTTATCAAGATACGGCTTACATACCCGATTCATTAAATCCATAAAGGCAGCTGGAGTATTCGTCAAACCAAACGGCATCACTAAGAATTCATAATGACCATACCTTGTGCGAAAAGCAGTTTTCAGAACGTCTTCTTCTTTAACCTTTAACTGGTGATAACCGGATCTTAGATCAATCTTGGAGAAATAACAAGCTCCAACTAACTGATCGAAGAGGTCATCAATTCTGGGTAGCGGATACTTGTTCTTAATCGTACGCTTATTCAGTTCCCGGTAGTCGATACACATTCTCATCGAACCATCCTTCTTTTTCACAAACAAAACTGGTGCTCCCCACGGCGAAGAACTTGGTCTGATGAAACCTTTATTGGATAGGTCTTGCAGTTGTGCCATCATTTCCTTCATCTCTGGAGGTGCCAGACGATAAGGTGCACGAGCTACATGAGCAGCTCCAGGAACCAGATCTATACCAAACTCTACTTGTCTAACGGGCGGAAGACTATTCAAGTCTTCGGGGAAAACTTCTGGAAATTCACTAACAATTGGAATATCTTCCAACTTACTCTTCTCTAGCTTAGTATCTATCACATAAGCTAAGTAACTCGGGCAACCTTTATTAACACACTTACGGGCTTTTATCATAGATATAAGGGAAGACTGATGATTTCTACGATCACCATAAATCACTACCGGCCCCTTCTCAGGTAAGACAACATTTATTAACTTCTTATCACAAACTATGTTAGCTTGATTCTCAGCTAACCAATCCATCCCCACTACCACATCGAATTCGATCAAAGCTATAGGAAATAATTGTATCGGTACTCCACACCCTTCTATATTTATCACACAGCTATCAAAGACTTCTTTAACCGACACTTGATTATCATTTGCAGTATCTACCATTAAAACATGATCTAACACTTTGGGCTTTAAATGCATATAAGCAGCAAATGAAGGAGACACAAACGATCGGTTTGCACCAGAGTCAAATAACACTTTAGCACGTGTAGAGTTTATTAAGAATGTACCTGTAACCACGTCCGGTGCTTCCTCCGCTTCTTTTGCTGTCATCTGAAATGAACGACCTCTTGTTCTTACTGGTTCTAGTCTCGGTACTACTGGTCTGACAACCGCTGGTTTCCCTGACGTACCCCCTTGTTGTATTCTTCCCCTCGGACAATCAGACTGTATGTGATCCGGAGAATTACATGAAAAACATAACCGCGTTACACGACAATCCTTAACAACATGCCCAGTCTTCCCACACCTATAACAAACCCGCGAGTCAACCTGACAATTCCCTTGGTGGACACGGTTGCATTTCAGACAAGGTCTTTCCGTTGGTCGGAAAGGTGGACGGTTATCGTATCTCTGAAACCTGAACTTCTTTGGATCGTGTTGTGGTCCTTCCCACTTCCTTTTTCCTGTACCTTTGTCGCTAGTATTTTTTCCTTTATCCTGTTCCACGGTTTCCGCGGCATCTAATGCAGCGGAGAAAGTTTCGGGTCCTTTAGCAATTACCAAACTCCTGACTTCTGCATTCAACCCAAAGATAAACCTTTCAATCTTCATGGCCTCCGTGGCAACATAATATTCTGCAAAACGAGATTTTTCCAGAAAACGAGCAGTGTAGTCCCGAACAGATAAATTTCCTTGTTGCAAGTTCATAAACTCCCCCTCTAGTTGTTTAACCGATGCATGAGGACAGAACTGCTTCCTGAAAGCTATAACAAATTCTCCCCACGAGAAGGTAGAATATATATCAGAACCTCCCGAAGAAATATGAGCTTCCCACCAGTATAGGGCATCGCCTTTCAACATTGCAGCTCCATAGAGTACTCTATCCTCTTCAGCGCATTTACTAGTCTTAAAGATAGCTTCTAGTTCCTTCAGCCATCGCATAGCTTTTACTGGATCCCGGTCTCCTGAAGAGGTCGGAGGCTTACAACTGAGAAACATTTTATAATCACACTTTTTCATTACTGGTACAACAGTAGGAGCAATAGGCATTTCTTCTTCATGTGTAGGATCTGGTCTTTCTGTCTCAGTATTATGAGTCTGGTTAAACATAGCCTGGATATTTGCCTGTAATCTTCCCATTTCGGCTGCTAAGTCGTCTCGCGTAACAAATTTCGTACTGCGCCCCTGAATTCTGCCCCCAGTTCTGCCTCTGCCTCTTTCTCCCCCTCTTCCCCTTCCTTCGGCTGTTGGATTGGTTCTATTCGGGTTTCCTCCTCCTTCCCGATTTGTTTGTCTCGTACCACTTTCCATTCTGTTGATTCAGACAAGGTTAATATACACATAAGCACATACCCCATATAACAAGGTATTCTAGTTCAAACATGTACCTGTAAAATCACAATTACACTGGCCAGGTGTAAAATGAAAGTACCTTACATGATGTTCCTTCTACCTTTTTATTTTTAACACCCCATGGTTCTACAATAATATGGACATCCTACTTCACATGCAGTTTAAGTCTAGGTACAGATACTAATACCTAAATCCCTTAAACTAGGGCTCTGATACCATCTGTAACGACCCGAATTTCCATACATAGTTCAAATAGCATACATTGCATAACGTCGTTAAATATCAAGATACATCATATATCAATTAAGGTCCCTTAGTCTTTACAATCCAAAATAAGATAATTCATTACAAACTTTTTCCTATTTACATTACATCATAACTACAAAACATGCCATGATCTTCAAAAATTATACGCCTTCTCCAAAGCTATTCACCGATTACCCTGCTTACTTGCCCTTACTTGATCCACGACCTGGAATACATATTTTTAAAACAAAATGAGGGTTAGACCTGATGGTCTAAGTGAGAAAATCCCTGCCATTTTTAAAAACCATTTGCACAATACCATATATATCACAAAGACAATTATCAATCATAAGTCACTCATCGCGTAGTTCCCTGTCTCCTTCCCATGGCCATATTAGTTGGTTGCAAGCCAACTAATAAACAATGCTGTACAACATCTACAGCCAACAACACTGTACAACAACTACAGCCAACACACCGGTCCTATGCCCGGCCAACGTATTATAATATAATATAATATAATACTCACGTAATTACAATATCTCAATATATTATAATTTCAACATAAACATAGTCACACCATTTATCACATAACCAATACACACATATATGTATTCCAGTTGAAAACGTTTTGAAGTAAAACTCCCCTGATTGCTTATCAACACGTTTCCAAGCCTTCTAAACAGGTTCAGTCCTTTACCCATAATTCACAGGAGCTGTAACAAATAGATACATATATCTCTTTACCACATTAAAACACACAAGTCCTACTAAGGCTAAGAACTCTAAAGAACTCAAATCCTCAAATGTTGCCCCCAAATGTGTACTCAAGTCAAGACCACAAAATAGTCAGTTCTCATTCATTCCCTATCTAAGGGTTAACAAAATACAGGTTACTGGATACTCGACAGCATCTAAACTCTCAATATTGGCCAAACAGCAAAATTATCCGGATACCATAAGTTATCCGGACAACACTACTTTTCCGGACAGCATGACTTTTCCGGACAACCTATACAATCCGGACGTCATCCGGACACCAAAGTAATCCGGACAGCATCCGGCATCCTTACTCATCCGGAAACTATAGAAAAAGAGACTTACCGGATATTAGACTTATCCGGACACCTTTAAAACATCATCCGTACACCACCAGCTAATTTACCCGGACACTACCAACAAACCACCCGGACACATTCATGGTGTCCGAAAACCTCTGTCGGTTTGGTGTTTTTTACCCAGAAAACCGACTGAATTATCCCCAGAAGTGAAATCGTTTATTCTACTCCGATAGAAACTACCTAATAGCAATTACACACGTAAATTGTAAAGAAAACATACCTGAAATCACTTCCAAGTACCCAATTGATGCCTTGACCTAGCTTTCTCTTCTTTTCTCTTCTTGCTCTCAAAACACACACAGCTAAATCTGATATTTTCTATTTCTGGAAATATCTGAAATCTGAAGGAGATAATATCAACCCAAAGTTACCATCTAGACCTTGAACTTCTCAATAATGACCCAACATACCCTAAACTTATAAATTAATCCAAATTTACCCTAAACATTAATTGTAAAGTTAATTTTATTTAACGGGATGAGATTTTAACTAACGAACTTACCCGGGGTATTACAAATATTATGGCTTTGAAGTTTTGAGAGAAGATGGAAAGGTCTACTACTTTTCTGAAGCTGATTTTGGGAAGATTTCAGTATTTGATTAATATGGTCTATACAAGCTTTTGGGAAACAAAGAAGACAGTAAATACAAGAAGGAAAGAGGGGCATTGGCTACTGTCAAGCAAGGAATGTTTTATGTTTTAAGATGGTCTACCTATAATGATTTTCAGATTGCTCTGACAGCAAAAAGACAATCTGTTTATCTTTCAAGACCAAATACTGATCATAGTCAGCTGGAAGTGTTAAAAAGAGGATATGTGTGTACATGGCCAGAATTAGGAATCATCATGTTTAACAATCACAGTGAAAAGATGTTCTTCAGAGCAGTGAAGTTGCCAAGTATAGTTCTGGTACACTTAGATTCATAAAAAGTAATTTGGAAAGAAAGCTGAAAAAGGGAGTTCGTGTCAAAGAGATAAAGGAGATCATTGAAAAGATTGACAGAAGACTAGCTCTGAGAAACATGATTCTTCTAAAGTTTGTTTCTATCTTGAAAGAAGAGTATTGGGACAAGTACAAGGTTGTTTGACAAAAGGGGGAGATTGTTAGATCTAAAGTTTGTCAAAAACCTAAGTGTTAAAGTCTGAAGAGAAGACTCAGACTTCTGAGAAGGAGAACTCAGAAGTTCTGGATGAAAAGTATTTGTCAAGTGCTAAGTGTTCAAGTCTGACGAGAAGACTCAGACTTCTGAGAAGGAGAACCCAGAAGTTCTGAATATGAAGAAAATGTTCCAGTGCTCAAGTGTTAGTTCTGAATATGCTTAGTTAAAATAGTGTTAAGAAGTTCTGAACTAGTGGTTCAGAACTTATGACTAGACATTTTCTATCTTTGTAATTCAGTTGATAGCTAGCATATTAGAACACGTGTCATTGTTCTAATGGTATGTTTGTATATGTACTGTAGCTGTAGTATTTCCTTACAGTATATATAGTTGTTAGCAAGCTGTAAGCTAACTAACTTTCGTATTCTGTCTTGTAATCTCTGAGAAATTTCTCGCTCTAGATTTGTATTTCGTTCTTCATTGAATACAAAGAACTTGGCATCAATTCTCTCTATTTTCTATGATTTGATTGTGTTCTTGGTTGATAATTTGATTGTAAGATCAATCCTGGTTCCTACATCCTTAAGTTGTCTTGATGCGTAGGCGATCACTTTACCTCTTTGCATCAAAAACCCAAACCCATTTTTGAAGCGTCACTATAATCCACGAAATCTTCCGATCCCTAGGGTAGGGATAAGATTGGTGCGTCGCAAAACTTCTTTTATAAAGTTTGGAACACCTTTTCTTGCGTTTCGGTCCAAACGAACTTCACACTCTATCATAGTCACTCGGTATTGTCGGCGGGCATGTACCATGCCCTAAAATCCGACTTCTCTCTCTCGAAACACTCTCGACTCTCTTAAGGATCAAAAGAAATTTATTTCTAACACGATATCCATAAATTAGAAACCACAAAAAACTACGGGGTAACTTTTACTTACCAACAATCTAGGTGTTACAATTAAAGTTGGTGTTCAGAAAATATCACGACGTGTTAGAAAATATGAATATGGAAAATGATGATGATTTTGCGAGTGAAGTTAATGCCCCCCCTCCCCCCATTCTAAGTTCTTCTAATACAACTTCTTATTCCTCCATTCCAAATGAATGAGAAGCAACAAGTAAGAATAGAAAATGGTCAAATCAAATGAAGAAACTAAGAATGAAATCCATGAAAC
Source organism: Saussurea involucrata (assembly GCA_033807775.1). Lineage (NCBI taxonomy): Eukaryota > Viridiplantae > Streptophyta > Magnoliopsida > Asterales > Asteraceae > Saussurea > Saussurea involucrata. Next base: position 77,082,386 of record CM066325.1, read on the forward strand.
TACAAATCAAATGAACAAGTTGGTTTCAGTCATCTCGGATTCTGCAATGGAAATGGATGGCTTGAGCAATGAGTTGAAGAGACTTAGACTTCGTGTGTTGAAAATTATCTAGATGGGTAAGTACATAAGGGATAAGCCATCCAAACATCATTTTTCGAAGAGCTTGGAAGATGATGTGAAACTTGAGTTTGCGAAATCAATTTATGATGAGCACAAATTATAGTCTAAAAATATGGTAAAAACATATACTGTCTTGGAATGTTTAAACTTTTTTGGTACAAAAACATATGTTTGTGAATACAATTGTTGTCTTTGAATGTTTAAACCTTTGATTATGCTTATTTGTGGAACGTGGTATTTACAATTGCTATGTTGGAAAGTTTTTAAATTATGTGCGTATTTAAAATTGTTGTGTTGGAGTATTTTTATATCAGGTATACATGTTTCATGAAAATAGTATAAAATAAATTTATAAGTATTATAGATAAGATTATTTAAATATCTTTAGATGATCTGCGTCATTTACAACTATTAGATGATATAAAATATTAAACAACATATTACGATATAGTTATTTTAACAGGTTTGTCACGTCCTATCCGACTTACCAAATACAAGACAGATAATTAGTGAAGTCTTGTTGTAGTCGTACCAAACGTAGGAAAAACAAGTAGTCCTTATCTCTTCTGTCTCATTCAATTTACGTAACGAAGGCGATTTTTTATAAAGAAACAAGATCCAATATTGCTTTAGTAAAATGTTATGAAACAATTTAAACAAGATCCGTTGTAGTCTAGTTGGTTAGGATACTCGGCTCTCACCCGAGAGACCCGGGTTCAAGTCCCGGCAACGGAATCAAGTTTTTGAAATTTCCCTCGTTGTGACAGGGGTATATATGTCATTTCGCTATTGCTTTTCTCGAACAAAACCAAAACCCTATTAAGAACCCTTTTTTCTCTTTTCCATATTTTCCTCCATCTTGGCGCCGTAATCCCTCGCAGCAACAATGGTATGGACGGCGTTCTCTCGTTCTTGATGCAATTGAAACTGTTAGTTTTTCGGTTTCTTTTTGTGATTTTGTTGGATGAATTGTGATGCAGGCTTCAGAGAGGAAGCAAGCGAATCCAATGAGAGAGATTAAGGTTCAAAAACTTGTTCTCAACATCTCCGTCGGTGAAAGCGGTGATCGTCTCACTCGTGCCGCTAAGGTCGGATAGTTCTCGGTTTTTGTGTTTATGTATTGTTGATCTGAACTTTCTCTGATCCATTTTTCTTCTATGTTAATGGAAATCTGTTTAGGTTTTGGAGCAACTGAGTGGCCAATCGCCTGTTTTTTCCAAGGGTAAGATATGTTTTACATCCTTTTCTACTTCCATTTTTTTCTTGCTAAATTTCAATTAAAAAATCATCGTAGCTTCTGTTAAGGTTGATACTTAACTGGTTTGGATTGAGGAACCTGAATCAGGAAATTAAGAAATATTGATGCATTTCCTTTAAGTTTGGAGAATAACAGTACAAGTATCACAATCTTAAAGTTTGTAGCTTTGAGGAAGTAATCTCACATCATTTATTAAAATGACTCACTTGATCGATCAACTCTACAGTCCCATAAATTCAATGAGTTAAACAGTAACCATTTATGTTGAGGATTGTGATTTTTATGTTTAACTGGCTATAATTTATCTCAGTCTTTCATGGGACAAGGAGGTGTTGATATTTTGATGTTTCTCTACATCTATTGATCTTTTGTGGACCATAGAATTTTGTTCAGTTTGTTTCAAGATATCTACCATCATGATTAAATTATTTCTTTGTAGCAACATAATTTTAGGAGTTTAGCATAGATGATCACATAGACATGATCTTGGATATGTATACTCAAGTCCACAAGCACTATATTGATGTTTAATGCCTTTTGTGGGGATTGGTTCAGCAAGGTACACCGTGCGGTCATTTGGGATTAGGCGTAATGAGAAGATTGCATGCTATGTTACTGTTAGGGGAGATAAAGCAATGCAACTTTTGGAGAGTGGCTTGAAGGTCAAGGAATACGAGCTGTTAAGACGTAACTTCAGTGACACCGGCTGCTTTGGATTTGGTATTCAGGAGCACATCGATCTTGGAATCAAGTAAGTGATGTAATCTGACTTTGTTTTACTATTTGGTATTCACGAGCATATTGTTAATTAATAAGTATATAAAGAGTTATTTTTTCCTGTTGCACAAAACTAAATGTCTATTTTGGTGGATGGATGAAGAGTGAGCATGTACGTCTTTATGCTTGTGTGGGAGATGGAGTTTTCTTCTAAATCAGACAATAAAAAATAAAAAATGCGTCATGGCTCTTGAGAAGCAAGCATCCTAAACCTGTTTACACCATGTCTCTAGCCTTATTATCCGAAGTCTATATGGATCATAGAAAACCGTGGTAGTTTCTATTAAGCAAGCGTATTCTCTTTTTAGGAAGACCCTGACATGATATTTGGAAGATCCTGACATGCTCTGCAAGCTTATTATATTGCTGCTAGCCTGCTACTTAGCACAAAGATGGGTAGGAAATACAGAACAAATCATATGTTATTTGAGTATTGTACGAGTTCAACTTAAGTTTTGGATAATTCTGGTTCTGAGCCAACTTGTGCACCTTGACTAATCACACGAGACCCTAGGCGGGCCAGTTTGGACAGGGTTGGACAGACGAGAGTGAGGTAGGTGGGTGAAAGAATTGTGGAAGATTTTAGGGTTTTTAACTTGATTAGTTAAACAAGATTACCTTTTTATTGTCATTTTGACCCTTTTGTTACCCTTTTTTGGGTTTTTTTTCTTCATTAGTTAAACAAGATTACCTTTTTATCCTCTATATGAAGTATAATTTATGTTTTCTTTTGGCAGGTATGATCCTTCAACTGGTATCTATGGTATGGACTTCTTTGTCGTCCTAGAACGCCCAGGGTACCGTGTTGGTCGTCGTCGCAGGTGCAAGGCCCGTGTTGGTATCCAACATCGAGTTACAAAGGACGATGCAATGAAGTGGTTCCAGGTGAAATACGAGGGAGTAATCCTCAATAAATCTCAACAAATTGGAGGTTAGAAGTAGCTTTCTTTTTTCGACTTAACTTATGAATTTGTACCATTAATGGATGCGGCTGAAATTCAATTGGTTCGTCTTTTTCGGTGTAATCGGGATATTTTTATAAAACAAATTTTGCTGTTAGCTTGGTTGTATGAGCTAGGTCTTGACTGGGAGTTATACACATATCTGATAAGTTAAATAATAAACCAATGAGTCAGTGTATGGTATCTAGACTCGTGAGCATCCCATCCAATCACATGACATGTCCCACGATGCTAGTATGTTTTATTTCTAAATCCACTTAGACAAAAATACAAGTAGCAAATGGTACTCATATTCCCATTGCACATGTCGCCAATATCACTTTAACCTCACCGACTCACCCTTTACGTCTCAACAATGTCTATCATGTTCCTCCTCCTCATATGTTCAACAAGTATGTTGTGACAACGATTGCACTGTTGTAATAAGTGTTGACAAAGTCTCATGGCTTTATTAAGGACAGACAATCACAGGGGGAGTAGGAGTACATGCTTTTAGTAAAAACAATGCCTCCGACCCTATTTGGCATTCCTCATCTCTTGCTCTATTATCCACTGAGACCTATTTGGCACAGTCGACTAGGACATTGTGGTGACATAATTTTACCAGCTCTTCAACACAACAAGGCTATTATTGTCAAGTTTTTCTCACAATTGTGTGTCGTCATGTCGCTTAGGGAAATCTCAATGATTACCTTTTATTCATGTATTTCATTCTTCAGACAAACCTTTGCTATTAATTCATTCATGTTATACTTGGATTTTCCCATGAAGCATAAAATCTAAAGTATTTTCTCATTTTCAAAATCTTGTTGAAAATTTACCTTAAACCAAAACTAAAAGTTGTCAAAGTGATGGGGGTCCGGAATTTGGCAACTCTCAATTTATTCAACATTTTTCTAAATGTGCCATCTCTTTTAGAAAGTCATGTCTTGATACTCAACAACAAAATGGTGTCACCGAATCTATTTGAGTTGACACGATGTACATTTGGTTTCTCAGTTTATGCATGCTCCTCGTACATCTCACATTGTGCTTGTCAAGCGTATATTTAGGTACTTACATGGTACAACTTCACTTGGCTTGTGGCTAAAACCCATAAAGAATTTATCTGTGGTCGTAGATTACTCTGATGTTGATTGGGCTAGGTGTCCCAATTCCTCCCGTTCGATCATCGGCTATGCAATTTTCTTGGTGATAATCTAATTTCATGATGTTCTAAAAAGCAATCAACGGTGCCCAAATCCTCCACGAAAGCTGAATATCGTGTAATTGCTCATACAATTCAAGATACACTTTGGATACAGTCTATTCTAGTTGAGTTTTGTATTGTTATTCGTCAACTAGTTCGCCCGCCTTTATTGTGATAATGTGTCTGCTTCCTATCTCACGGTTGATCCCTTTCAACATGATCAAAGCAAACACATCTCTATTATTGACTTATCACTTTGTCAGGGAACGAGTTGCACAAATTTCGGTGGTGTAATTGTGTATCTATAGCGGTTGTTAGGCAAATATTTTAAATCCCTTGTATCCTCTTGTATCATTAAATATAGAATGCCTTGGCTCCTGTTTAGAGCAAGCCATAATCATATTTACCCACATCACACTTTAACTTTTCTTCTCACACGATCATTTGTCTTGGTGGATGAGCCATAAGTTGACTACACATTACAACATCCACGTTTAAATAGAGTACAAATCACACAGTCCATGAACTCCATCAAAAAGATTATACAAATAAATGTATATTAAATAAAACAATTATTCGTCAAGGATTGATTGGTGGGGCAGGAACGTAGAGATTGAGAACATGGATTTGTATTCGTTTAAACGAAGTAATGCCAAAAAATACAAGTTGATACGCCGGAAAATACCGCTTGCAAGAGTCGAACCATATCTTTCTCATTTTGGAAAATAGATAACATGGTACATCTGAATGCTAAAAACTGAAACACAATTGCAACCCTAACAAACTACCAAGCCAGCAAAACAGAACCAGAATTAAAACAAAAAATAAATAAAACAAAATAACCTTCACATCAAGTCGATTTTAGCAGCTCGATGAGCTCGCCTTTCTTCAGTTTCGAGTAGCCTTTGATTCCTCTAGATCTTGCTAATTCTTTGAGTGCAACAAGTTTCATCGTCTCCAACTCCTCGCTGTTTGTGGCACTTCTTACCTCATCTTGTACTTTTTCAACGTGTGTAGATGGGATCGGTGACCTCTTTACAAAGTTTGAGGGCGGCCGACTTGTTTTCGCCTCGACTGATGCAAAATCCGTCTTCTCCTCTTTCTTCGGTTCTTTTTTTCGTTCACCCAACGCTATGATCCCTTCTATGTTTGAAGTCTTCCCTGAAAAAGAAGATTCACTCAAAATAGCACTTCCAAACAACGGCTACCACTAATTAATGTATTCTGAGACCAGACGAAGCCACGAAGGATCGTGTGTGAAGTTGAGGTTAACGTGAGAAGGGGATCTGAACCGTTGATTCTTTAAATCAAATGCCCTCCCATGAATCGCGACTTAGAAGGGAATTGATCTGGTGCATCTCGGAGCATCTCATCTTAATGTGCATCCATTTCTCATCCAACGGTTGATAACCACTTCTCATGCTTCACACATTACCACTCAACTTCTCACCGGAAACCAACTCTCTAAGACCATCTCCACTCGTTTGCACCATTTCTTGCGTCAAGATGGTGTAAACAATAATTCTATCTCCAACCCATTACACCTTTTTTAACACCATGCAAAATAATAAAAGTATGTTTTTTCATCATAACTTATGTATAAATTTTCAATAGTAACCTTATACATTAGTTGATTATTACTATGTGTTATATAAATTTCTTTCCGATTATGTATCTTTTTATTTCCTCGCATTTTAATATATCGTCAATGGTGTGTTTTATTTTAAACGGGTTATTTTGTTTTAAATAATTTTTTTTCTTTTTTTATTATAATTTTGAAACATATAATGAAATTAATATAAATATAATTTTATAACCAAAATATAATTTACAATCAAATAAACTAAAATTACATAAATACAAAACTTGAACACCCATCTTATTTAAAAATAGTTCAACACCAAACTGGTGTAAGAGAATGTTTGAACTCTTTTATTGAATATACATTTACTTAATTCATTCTTATATTCTATCTCTAATGATGTGTCTTATTTTGATTCGTGGATAGACGCGACATGGAAATTTTCTATTCAGACAGTTTATGGTAAATAAATTGCGTTACCTTTAACGGGCTTCCGTGATTGACGAAGAACTTCTAAAACCGATTCAGCCGATTGGTTGTTGGTTCTTCCCTTGGAAGCTGTTTCTCCTGATATTGAAGACTGAATTCTTCTAAAAAGAGCAAGTATCTCGTCTTTATTATGCGTTGTACCTTCTGATGTCTTGTTATCGTCTCCACTTATTGATCTTCCACTCTCCGAATTTATTTGGGCAGGCCTCGCTCTTCTGTTTCCATCAGCTCTAACGTTTGAAATAGAAAGTTGGAGGCTGCTGTGGTGTGTAAACAACAAAGATCCATCTGCCAAATTTAACAAGCTGCATCAAAAGATTGTTTTTCTCAGTGATAAGTTGGTATGCAGATGATATTATTTGAATTTTGGTGCCAAATGGGGCTTTCTCGGCTTAAAATGAGATGGGTTTTAAATTTTCTCACGATCAACTCCTTTAATGCTAGTAGCTACAACATCTTGCATATATTATTTTAACCACATTTACATATATAATTGTTGGGCTTTATTCTTGTCACGAACCTACCACAACCCTTTCGTATTATACGACATTTGTAAGGGCTATCTACCATTACAATCTAGGTAATTACTTACCAGGTAAGAGTCACCACCATCTCACCACCATCACTTACTTTACTGGGTAAGATTCTCGGTCATTAAAATAACATAGTATAATAGTTTCATACCTAATAAGCGCTAACTAGGTAAGAGTCACCACCCGGTCACTTACTGGGTAAGATACTTGGTTTGGTAAATAACACCACCCCTTACTGAGTATATACACACACATACACACTTGGGCATTGTTTGGCAAAAAAAAGCTAGCTTATTTTTGGGGTACATGTTTGGATGACCATAAGCTAGCTTATTGAAAAGCTACTTGGAGTAGCTTATGAGTAGCTTTTTGTAAATATTCCAATTATTCCCTCATTAATATTAATTATTATTTATTAACTATTTTTTCATATGTTCGTTTTGGTCATTTAAATGCTTATAAGCTACTTTTTGCCAAACGCGACTTTTTCATCAGCTAGCTTATCAGCCACCAGCTAGCTTATCAGCCAACAACTAGCTTATAAGTCATAAGCTAGCTTATCAGCTAGTTTGCCAAACATAGCCTTGATACTTGAGGACTGGACACAATATATATATATATATATATATATATATATATATATATATATATATATATATATATATATATAGGGTCAGGTTCAAGGGAAAACCTCAAAAAAACGGAAAACTGAAGAACACCCTAGGAACCCTAGGACCCCCTTCATCTGGGCGGTATGCACTTGTGCATACAGGTTATTTGTAACATGCATTTGTGCATATATATATATATGCATAAATGCATAATGCACTTGTGCATAAAACCAAAAAGTCAACTATTTACCTGTATGCACAAGTGCATACCGTTCAGATGAAGGGCTCATAGGGTGTTCTTCAGTTTTCCGTTTTTTTGAGGTTTTCCCTTGAACCTCCCTATATATATATATATCATGCTAAACATACACTTTTTTCAATCACCAAATATAGATATAGTAACAAAGAAAAATTATTGATCTATTAATAACACACATATATGTATATGTATATGTATATGTATATATTAAATATCATAATACGCTCACAACTCATAAAGAACAAAATTAAAATATCAACAAAGTGGGATTAAAAGTGTGACGGTGACACGTCGTAGAGACTAAATATAAAAGAAGTGTATCCGGTATATACATATACATAATACTCTAGTGAACCGGAGAAGAATTGAAGAAGAAAACACAAAGAAAACGGGAGAAAACTGGAACTCGCAAAGGACAATAGACAAGTAGCAAATAGCGCTTAGGAGAACCCGAGAAGAACATGGTTTTCAAAAAAGAGAACATTATATTGTCAAAAGACTAATACCCTTTTCCTCATCTTCATGATTAACAACAAATGCACAAAAAGAAAGAATCAAAATCCACAAATCTAACAGAACAAACATCTTCATCTGCTTGTTCATCATAATCATCTTCCTTTCTCCATCATTCATCCCAAAACCAAACAACTTTGTCCAATCAAGTAAACCCTAAATAAAGTTGAAGCCTCCATTCTACTTCAATCAAGTTACATTCAACAAAAACACCCTTAATCACTCTATTTCAGGGGCAAAAGATTCGAATCGATTAAAAACGAGCACATTCCATGAACTTATTTTAACATCCAAGACCACAAATCCCTTTTAACTTTTTCCAGGGTATTCGAAACACATATGTGAAAATTTTAACCTGTATGGTGAGTTGTGAAACCTGAGGTATTCTTCCCCAATTTCAACTACGAGCTACAATCAAGCATCTACCCATAAAAAAACCACTTGGTAGAATCATAACAACGATTCGATTTAAACTTACATACACAGCTATATTCAACTACTTCCAACCAACCATGAGGTCATTGAATTTTAAAATTAATTATCCCAATGTCATTATCTGAATCAAATTAGACAAAATAAGAACAAAGATTTGTGTCAAAATCAGAGATCTGAACATATATAATTAGGGTTATGAAGTAAAGAGGAAACAGTACCTTTTACGGCAAAACTGAGGCTTCCAATTCCAAGCTTGGCTTTGGTAAAAGCAGAAATGGGATGGAAGCAAGGAAGAGAGTGAGGATACGTGATTACTGATTCCATTGTAAATTCTGGTGGGATATAATCGGTTAGATTCTTTAAAAATGGATTAGATTCGTTCATACACAATTGTGAACGTCTTCCACACATACGGTCTAGGTATACAAGTAGTGATGGAAATTTTACCCGTCGGGTCGGGTACCCACGGGTACCCGCCCCTAATGGGGCGGGGATTCCCCGGCTAATCGGGTAACGGGGCGGGGACGGGTATTGTTTTTCATACCCGAAGCGGGTTCGGGGTCGGGGTCGGGGATGATACTACCCGCCCCTAATAATACCCGATATATATTTTTATATATAATTTAATTAGTTTTTTATTCGTTGCTTGATAATTTTATACTTTAAAATTTGTCATGAACTATGATTACACATGGTTGATTATATCATTATATGTTTTTGAAACTTGAGGTTTATTTATTTGTTTTAAAAATTAAAAACTCGCTAATTTATTTTCTTTAAAAATATTTTTTTTTTTTTTTCGTAAACGGGTACCCAACGGGTTCCCCGTACCCGTCGGGGATTTTCTCCCCCGAACCCGTCGGGGATTAGTCGGGTCGGGGTCGGGGACGGGGGGCTTAAACGGGGGTCGGGGTCGGGGACGGGGGATGCATTACCCGCCTAATACCCGTCCCGTTTCCATCCCTATATACAAGTTTCAATTTACCCTCTTGTAGTTTAACTAAGTGTTTGGGATTGCTTATTTAAAACAACTTATCCTTATTTTTTTTTAAAGTGCTTATCAACTTATGTCGTGCTAAAAAGGAGTTGAGGGTAAAAATGTAATTTGGACAAATAAGTTATAAGCAGTTTCAAATAAGTTAAAATGGATTAACTTGTCAAAAACAACTTATTTGTGGTGGGGAAAAGTCATAAGCACTTTTCTTTTTTTCAATCCAAGCACTAAAAATAACTTATTTGCGGTGAGGGAAAGCAATAAGCAAATAAGTCAAAAAAATAAGCAATCCCAAACACCCCCTAAAGAGTTTTGCATAACTAGGGATGGAAACGGGGCGGGTATTAGGTGGGTAATGCATTCCCCGTCCCCGACCCCCGTTTAAGCCCCCCGTCCCCGACCCTGCCCCGACTAATCCCCGACGGGTTCGGGGGAGAAAATCCCCGACGGGTACGGGAAACCCGTTGGGTACCCGTTTACAAAAAAAAATTAAGTTATTTTTAAAGAAAATGAAATTAGCGAGTTTTTAATTTTTAAAACAAATAAATAAACCTCAAGTTTCAAAAACATATAATGATATAATCAACCATGTGTAATCATAGTTAATGACAAATTTTAAAGTATAAAATTATCAAACAACGAATAAGAAACTAATTAAATTATATATAAAAATATATATCGGGTATTATTAGGGGCGGGTAATATCATCCCCGACCCCGACCCCAAACCCGCTTCGGATATGAAAAACAATACTCGCCCCACCCCGTTACCCGATTAGCCGGGGAATTCCCGCCCTATTAGGGGCGGGTACCAGTGGGTACCCGACCCGACGAAAAAAATGTCCATCACTATGCATAACTCCACAGGCCACACGGGTGTTGAAAAAACCGGAAGTAGAGTTTACAACTAGAGGTACTTAACTACTTGTAACTAAAAATGATTAAACGTATTTAGGCTATGTTTGGCAAACTAACTGATAAGCTAGCTGGTAGCTGATAAACTAGCTGTTGATTGATAAGCTAGTTGTAGCTGATAAGCTAGCTGATAAAAAAGTCACGTTTGTCAAAAGTAGCTTATAAGCATTTAAATGACAAAAAAGACATCTTCAAATAATTATCAATTACAAATTTATTTATGTAATTAAAACAAATTTATAACAATATAATATGTTAATTAATACAACAAATGTATATAAAGAAAAATTAAATAATACAATATGTTAATTAAAAAAAAATTAAAATTTATTATTACATATATACTATAAATTTTGAATTTGAAAACAAGTTTTAGAAAGAAAAAAAATATTAACTTATTATTTTAAATAACTGTTACATAAAATATGAAAAAATAATCAAATAATTATTAATTGATAATTAAAATATATTCATTAATATTAAAAAATAAATAAAAATAATTTATATGATTAACAATAATTCTAAGTAATGAAAATTTAATATCAATGTATAATTAAAGTTTAATTTAATAATTTTCAGTTAATATAAAATAATATTTATTAATTAATTATAATTAAATTTAAAAAATTAATATTTATTAATAATAATAATTAGTAAATAATAATAAGGGACAATATTGAAATATTCACAAAAAGCTACTGAAACGCTACTCCAAGTAGCGTTTCAAAAAGCTAGCTTATGGTCATCCAAACATGTACACCAAAAAATAGCTAGCTTATAAGCTAGATTTTTTTGCCAAACAATGCCTTACATGAATCTTTGAAAATAGACTCTAGACTTTAATAACTATAGTTATCATCCCTGATATTTACATTTTACTTTAAAATTTGTCTTTGATCACTAACTCCATTAAAATTGTCCATTAAATAGAAGACATTTTGATCTTTTCACCCTTTCTTACTATTTTCCTGTTAAAAAATCAAAATCAAAATAAATTATTTATAATACATATACTATATATATATATATGCATACATATAAACATACACACATTGCCGCCGACCCTCACCCCTTCCTTTCTTTTCCCATCGGGCGAGTGGACCACCCACACAAAACCACAACCACCTCCACCGTACCTCCCTCTCGTGAACCACCTGTGAAGGGTTTGTTGCTTTGTTGTTGAAAATGCGTTGATTTGTTGGGGGCACCAACCGATTGATTCAAAGCACCACCTATCAATTCAGATATTGGTTTGGATTTGATTTTAGAGATGGTGATCGGAACAGGTCAAGTCGTCGTACATGGTAGTCGACAGAGATGGTGACCAAAGCACCGCAACACTACCTCCATTATCCATAGATTCACCACCACCTCCATCGTCCCTCATCCGTGAACTACCTACACATGCGACAAACCCTCACCCCCCCCCCCCCCCCCCCTGCACCATCTCCAGAGAACCACCACGACCTGTATCATCATCGACGACATATTCTTCTAGGTTTGAATCCATCTAAGTTTCATACATCCATCTTGTTCCATCTTCTTGAAGCCATCGAAAAATTCTTCTAGGTTTGAAGCCATCCACAGATTCTTTTGGGTTTTTGTTCCTCTCCATCGATAGATTCATCCTCTCCTTCTATGATTTTTATTTTGATTGGGTTTTTAGCTTTGATTTAGCACGAGTTTTGATTGCTTTCAGATTTGGGTTTTAGGTGTGATTTTAGGTTAAGATTTGATTTGGTTTTGATTTTGGTCAGACAAGATGACCGAAGGAGGTCACCAATTTGTAGGGGCGGGGTGGGCAAGAAGAGGAGAGGTTGGGTTTGGAAGTACATTAATTGATTGTACATTTGCTTTAAGTATTTGTACATTATATACTATTTAATAAAAAAAGACAAAAGAAAATTGCAAACGACCAAAATGCCCTTATGTAGTGGACAATTTTAATGAAGTTAGTAACCAAGGACAATTTTCAAAGCAAAATATACATAGTAGAGACAATAATTGTAGTATCGGGGTCTAATCGATCCAAAATTCTTTTCTTTTTTTGATGGAAGGTTATTGGAGTCTAAAGACCACTTTCAAAGATTCGCGTAAAGAACATATACCCATTTGAAAATGGGTCATGTAGGGTTAGGTTTGACACCTGGTTGAGGAATCTGTTTTGAAGCAGGTTTCCTCCTGGGTGTAGGTTTAACCTCTGTTTGAAGAACCCATTTTGAAATGGGTTTCCTTGCTTGTTGAGGTTTAACCTCTGATTGGGGACCCCGTTTTGAATTGGGTTTCTTTTTGTTTTTATGGGGTTTTCGTTTAGGTTCAGAATTATAGAAATGATAAGAACCAAACCAATCAGTTGAATTTCTGATGTCATCAAAGTCATTCCAACCACAACTAGAACAACATAAGCAATCATGTGATAATTGAATCAATTGCTGAATAGAATAAAGTTTAATCGGAAATTTAATATCTTGTTCAACAAAATCATTCTTATGATTCAAAGCACAATCATTCTTGTTCATTCTAGGATAAAAGACGGTATTAAATGACTTTGATGCTGCATTGGTCTCGATAGATTCCTTGCCTACCCACTTTGGTTTGTCCTGTTTAGCCCGACCATTTTTATCTGAAACAACATTAACAGTATGGTCAACAGAGGTTGAGTAGAGAGGACGTTTATCAGTCGATCGACCGGTCTTTTGCCGCGACTGTGATTGGTTTTGAGAACACGAATCAGTTTTAGAAACCTTGATCACAACCGGGGTCGTTTGTTTTGTAGAACATTCGCCTTTTTGAAATTGACCGGGCGATTTACCGCTGGCGAAAGAAAGTCGGTATGACTTGGAAGAGGTTTGTCAAATGGAAATGATTCAAACTCTTCATCAGAACTACCCTCAGAATTCATAAATTTGGAAAAATCTATATCCGGAATCAATGGACTTGGATTGGTCGAGGGAGGTGAGGAACACTGTGTGTCGGTGTGCTTAGGTGAATCTGGTGCGGAAGCTAAGAAAAAGTCAGAGTTTAGATTCTTTAAAACACACTCATCTTGAGACCCTTTACCGTTCAGTGAAGATGTTTTGCCAATGAAAGCTTTGCACGAGGATGTGTCAGACGAGTCCGAGGAAGATTCGGGTGAAGTCGTCTTTTCTTCTTGGAGTAGGTCAATCTTCTCTTGTAGTTGACCGTTTCTCACATGCTCCTTCATCGCTTCTGTCGCCAAAGCAGACAGTTTTGATGTGAGCCGATCGATTTCATTCTGAAGGATTTCCTGTCCTTCATCCGACACATACTCGGTTTTTACGGATTTGAGTGCCTCAAGTTCGGTTATGAGCGCTTGCTTTTCCTTTTGAAAACATGATCTTTCCTTCTCGAGTGACTCCTCTAATTCGACTATTTTTGCTTCCAAAATGAGAGGCGGGACATAAAGTTTAAACTCGTCCATCTCAGTTTTGGGTTCAGGTGCTTGGGCCTCATCCTTTTTGGAGGAATCATTGGGCGTCACAACCTTATAGCCATCAAAGTAGTCATTCGAGAGGTATTTCTTTGGATTTTTCTTGTACGAGTAGTTCAAAGGCTCGTAGCAAAAAGGAAGTTGTATTTTGGTGGTATGTTTGCGCTTGTATTCCTCAGTTTCCTCTTCTTTCTCTGGTTCAAGAGGACCAGTCCATTTGATTTCGTATTCAGGATACTTCTTAGCTATACCGAGATAATTAAAGTGATAGAGTGTCGGTCTTTTGGCTATACCCTTTTTCAAGTACTGAGGGTTGTTGTATCCGATTCCCCATTCCTTGTTGAAGTATGTGAATTCCTTGGGTTTATTCATGTGTATAGTCTGGTCTGTTTGACCTCTTTTGTGGAGTTTGGTTTCAAGATCTGTTATTTTGGAAACCATTTCCTTATGCTGAATTTAAAGAGATGAGCATTGATAAACAATCTCTTTGTTCTCATTCTAACACTGATCCAGCTGTGAATTCAGTTCAGATATTTTGGCCCTTAAGTCCTTAGGTGCTATTGAAAGATTTGTACATTTTTCTTTTAAGTTAGCATTTTCGGACTTATACTTTTCAGTTATTCGTTTTTGAACATCTAGCTTTTCAGTTAATGATTTGATTTCAAGCAGTTGTTCATTAATGATGGCCTTATAGGAATCTGTTCGTGCAACAATAGGTTCAAACTGTTTGATTAAACATTGATAGATAGGATCACATACCTGACACAGTTTTGCCTGTTCTTCTGGAGGAGAATGGTAGCCCATGAAAGCGTCGACATCTTTATAATCGCTTTCGTCATCAGAACGAGCCAACCAATGGTCATCTTCGACAAATAGAGCTTCTTCTGCCTCTTTCTGTTCTGCCAACAGGAGTTTGGCCTTGTAGTAATGTGTGTTCTTCACGACAGGCTTCCTACAGTCCTTTGCAAAATGACCCAGTTTCCTGCAGTTGTAGCAGGTGACGGGTTCGTCCTTCTTTTCGTTTCGGGCTTGCGGTCTTCTTTCCCACCCTTCTCCTTCTTGTCAGGATGCTTGTGCTCATCTGCCTTCTTCTTGCCTTCGTATTTATCCTGATAATCATGGCGCTTGTTGGCGGAAGTGGAGTAGTGCTGATTATTGGATGTAGGCTTTTTGAAGAACTTCTTCTGCTGGAAGGATCTAGAGAGCAGAGCCATTCCTTTCTTCACATCAGTCAATTCAGGATCAGAATCACTGTCCTCTTCTTCCTCAGATTCTGGCTCAGATTTACTTGGCTCTTGGACACGTTTGGAACGACGGCTGGAGGATTTGCCTCGTTTTGAAGAAACAAGAGCTAGTGGGTCAGCTGGTGACTTGGGAGCAGACTTCTTGTTGCTCAGAATCTCCATCACTTCATCTTCGTCCTGGAGAAGCATCTCATAGAGTTCGTGAATCGGAACATCCTCCATTAAGTGGTTGTGTTTGAAGTGTGAAGCAAACACTTTCCATTCAGGAAGGAGGTTGTTCAAGAATTTAAGTGCATTCTCCGTATTTGAACGATTGATTTTATTCTTGTGGAGCTCGTTCAGTAGGAGACAAAAACGTTCATAAGTCTGGGAGAGTGATTCGCCGGCACGCTGCTTGAAGCTGTAAAACTTTGTAATGCAGCTATTGATCTTTAGTTGGTTGCCGACTTTGCTCCCACTCATCATTTTCTCCAGCTGATCCCACATGCCCTTTGCTGTGTCCTTGTAGCTATCTATGGCTGTATAGATCGGATTCGGTAGAGCCTGAACAAGATACCTTTTGGCATGCTTTTCACCATTATGCATGCCCTTTTCGTCCTCGCTCATCTCTGAGTATGACTTGGCCTCGTAACGAACTTGACCACCTGGTATAGGCTTCATGGGTTTAGGTTTTGGGCCATTTGTTAGAGCGCGCCAGATGAACTCGAAGTTATCCTTCGACTCGATGAAGATGACGAATCTGTCCCGCCATTGGCTGTATTCTCCCTGGTAGAGAGTCGGCGACTTGGATTCGGTGCCGATGGCAAGTGCGTCACGAGACATCTTGGTTGATTGCACTAATGTGATCGTCAGACGCTTGTTCGATTCAAAGTGGTTTCCTAACGCAAGACACTAAGAGTGATATCCTAACGCAGGTTCTAAGAGTGATGTAGGCTAAACAGGTAAGAAACTAGCTAATCAGAACTTACCGGATAGGAATCCAGATGAAAAAGTGTCTGATCTGGAAGTGTTCGGATCAGATGTGTGTGAAACTGTTCGGACGGCAAAAGTGTCCGGGTAATCAGAAGTGTCCGGACAAGTTAAGGTTACCGGATAACAGGAAGTTACCAGATAAAAATTAGCTTACCAGATAAATAATAGTTACCGGATGAAATTGAACAAACTTACCGGATAGCTGAGTGTCCGGATGATGTGTCCGGAATGCTTGGTTTACCGGATACAATTGTGTCCTGAAAGAAAGATCAACCGGAAACCTTTGAGTTGTCCGGATAAATGGAATTTACCAGAAACTTTAGGTTACCAGATGATTTTTGTCCGGAAAGTAGTGAAAGAATAAACTTACCCGGAAAGAAAAGAGAAGTTCCGGAAAGAACGGATGGTATCCGGAAACTGCGGCTGTGGTTGAATTGATCGACTGTAATGCGATTAGGGTAGATAATAACTCTCCTGAAAGGTTTGAAACTTTCCAAAACAACAAAATAACACTACCCTAATCAATTTTCAAGCCAAATAATACGGTTTTGGATGAACAAATTCAATTTTTCAATGACCAGAGATCAAAAACTTGTGACTTTGAATTTGCTCAAAAACTAACCAGATGATCGAATTAGGCTACGAAAAATTGCAGAAACGCTTATAATGATGATGTGAATCGAATGTAATAAACGAAAACGAACAATTTTTTCTGAATCAAAATATGAGATTTTAACTAAGAACACAGTCGACTTTTAAAAACAATAAACCTTACCAAAAAGCTTTGAATCACTTTGAATCGAATCGTCCGTATGCTCTGATACCAACTGTGAGTTCCAGATTAGTGCATACAATCAATAGAAATCAATATATGGAAACAATTGTTATGATTTCAACAGGTCATCCAATTCACTTTGAATAATAGAGAGAATTACAATACGAGTGTTTAGATGATTGTGACGATTAATGATGATTCACCTATTTTTCTAAACATAATAGGCTATTTATATCTAGGCCTAATACACTAAGGCCCATGGCCCATTTACACAATTAAGCCCATAATACACCTTTTACATAATAGGCCCTTGAACTTCTATTAAATGGATTTTATCCCTAACACTATCCAAGAAACACATCCATTTTATAGACAACAATGAGGGGTATAGATACATAGATGAGTTTGGAGCGAAAAAAATTTGGCGAGGATGTGATAGGACTTAAAAGAATTATTGGTCCTTACCAAATCGAGTCAGTTATCCGGGTAACCACATAATCTATTCATTCTCGTTCTTTGGAGAAGAATATTGAAACAGACATGGACCCAGTGTCGATAACTCGTGTCACCCCACCTAGCCATTCAAGTATCTCACAAAAGATGATTGTTTTATAAATGCACGGAGGTTTAGCACATAATCTATCTATTCCTCACTCGGGGGTCTAAGATATTGAAAACGAAAGACATCAGCTCCGGTCTCCGAACTTCATTTTCTAATCACCATGTCTATTGATTTTATAACTTGCGTCCCAGGTTAAATCAATATTTGAGCCAAACTGCTATAATTTCTTTCTTTCACACATGCACGAGTCTTTGTGATTCCCATCGCATATCTTCGTGATATTGTCGGAACAGTTTGAGAAGTAATTTTTAATATTTTACTTCAGTGATAACTGGAAGTCCTATAAGAGATACCCTAATGCCAACTCTGAACATAGGCCACACAATTATTTTACTTGGTGTGATAACAGTTACTATTGTATTTATGTGTTAGATATTTCCCCATTTTGGTTACTTAACGTCTTATCTGGTATTTTGCTACTCATCAATGTTGTCTTTGAAGTTACATGATGCTCAGGATGCTCCTAATCATCATGAGGGGGAGAAACGTTACAGATTCAAAGACACAGATCATCATCATGAGGGGGAGAAACGTTATAAAAGTTCAAAGACCTAGATTATCAAGTTGAGGGGGAGTAAGAAAAAGTTGAGGGGGAGTAACTGTTATGATCTGTGCAGAAAAGATTACAAGTGAATGATTCTTCTATCCCCTACCAAGCAATGTTCGCTAAAAATGTGTCCTCTTTCGAGCATTTTGATTCGACAAGTTCTGAAGTTTTTCAAAGACACATCAACTCGTGGTTCAAAGACAGATTCGTGATTTTAAACTAAAGATGCGTTATGGAATGTCACTGATAAAGTTGATACTCTGAAGAGTAAGAGATTTATTCAAAGGGGAGCATGGAAAGACATGAAGAAAGCAACACTAAAGTGTTTTAAAGATTCAAGAGGGAGAGAAGATCAAGACCTAAAGTTTTCAAGACCATTTTTTTCCTTTATATAACTTTAGGGGGAGATTGTCAGGACCATAAATGTCCTATTAAATAGAAAGTTATATAAATGTTTTATATTTATTATTAATGCATCGTAAAAGCCTTTATTAATGTTAATGGGCTTAGTTTAGAGTTTACGGGCCATGGGCTTTAGGATTTAAGCCTTGGTATTTAAAGTTGCTTTGTTGAGGGAATTAGGTTAGAAGCTTTGAGAGATTAATCGTGCGCCTAATTGCTTAGAGAGAAAGTGAGAGTTTATTCTACAATCCAATCTTGTAACTCTCGTCAATCATCAATAAAGCTTAATCGATTTGTTTATTCATTGTTACTTGATCAAAATGGGATCTACAAGTGGTATCAGAGCAGAGGGACAAAGCTATCGATCCAAAATGTATCAATTTTTAATCCGTGTTCAACGACATCCGACAAAACGACGCTTTGTTCTTAAGGTTAAAACCTTAATCTTTGATTTCTGTGTTAAAAACAAAATTACGACTTGAGAAATCGTTGGTATTATTCTCTTAGTGATCTTTACAAAGTTTTGGATCTGATTTCTAAGTTTTTGATCATCATATTGAAAAAATTTGATTTACTGGGTTTAAAGCCTCTGTTTTTTCAAAATTTTCTTGATTTTGATCAAAGGGTGTGTTTAAGTTTAAAATCGACCCGTCTATTGTGTTATTTTGGTATTCTGGTTGTGAAAGTTTTGTTCAGGAAAGCTTATTTCGAGAAAACACTCCAAAAATCGCGATATTCGAAACCCAGGTACGTCTGTTCTAAACTTTTCCCGATTGGTTTCCCGACTTGGTTGAATCCGGGCCTCTGAGTTTCACGATTCTGGACAATACTGGATTCTATCGGTTCCCGATACCGTCTCCTGATCGTTTAGCGGATACAAGGTTATCTGGTACCGATACCGGATCCATACTGGTTTTCTGACTCAATACCGGTTTCCAGACTCAATTCCGGATCCCGGTTGTTACCAACTTCCGGTTCTCATCGATCCTGATTCCGGATCTGACTGACTCCCGGTCCTAGATCGTACCGACTCCCGTACCGACTCCCGGTTCCTTGCCTCCGTACCAGGTTATCACTTCCCTGTCTTCCCCACCGGGGTTTCTATTTCCCAGTTTTCCTTCCTTCCCGGATCCCAATTCCTGATTTTATCCGACATACCACACCCAGATTCTCTATCCGGGTAATCCACACCCGGATCTCAAATCCGGGAGCTCTCTGACCTTTTAGTTTTTAAAAACTTTCTCGGGGCGCTGCTAAGTCACCGAAGGGGGACAATTGTGTATTCTGTGATGCACTGTCTGTTAGTTTTCGGATCGATATCTTTAATTGTCTCACAATCATTTTATTCGAGTAACAATGTCTTACCCAACCTATTATGAGCTCAAAGAAAAAGTTTCTCATATAGAAGCCCAAGTCACTGATTTAGAAGCTAACGTCAAATGGAAATACGACACTATTGGTAAACTAGCTGTCGAAAAAGCTGAACATAAATGCATAATTGAAAACTATAAAGAAGAATGTGAAGCTATTTCCAAAAAGACTGAATACTTAGAGAAAAGCAATCTCGTTCTTCAGCAACAAATTTTCGATATGAAGAAAGCAGCTGATATGCAGAGAAGTAACCCGACAAGTGCTGAAACTTCAGAGAAAATATAAGTACTTGAACGGAAAGTTGCAGATCTTGAAGCCATAGAAGAGAAGCATGTGGCACTTGAAGAAAAAGGTAAACTCTTGAGTTGTGAAAACCTTGAACTTAAAAATAAACTAACTATTTTTGAAAAGGTATTTGAAAAATAAAAAAAAGTTTTTGCAAAGGAAAGGCAATTGTTTATACAAAAGCAATACGATTTTCAAAGAAATGAAGAGAAGAAGAGTCTTGAGCTTAAATGTTTAAAACGTTTAAACCAGATCTCTAACTTTGAGAAAGTTCTGATTTTAGAAAGAGAGAAGTTTGAAATTGAACGCAAATCTTTTACTGAAAAGAATGGAGAACTTTCTTTGAAAATAACTGATTTGAAGAAAGATTTAGACATAGAAAGCAAAGTGTTTGAGAAGAAGAAGGTTGAAGGTTTTAAAGCAAAATGTTTGAAAGATGATTTTGCAAACGAAAGAAAGATCTTTCAGACTGAGATTTCTATGCTTACAAAGAAATTATCTGTTTTGTCAACTGATATTATGATAGAGAAAAGGCTCAAATCTGATCTCCAAAAGAAGCTATATCTAATGTCTGAGAAGAAAAATGTTTTGTTTAACAATGACAAGGAACTTGAATCCAAAATCTCCGATGTTGAATCACCCAATCTTACTAGTCCAGATACTATTGATCAGTCTCTTTAAGATGATTCAACTAATTTTGTTTGCTTTTCTAAGAATGCTCCAAGTTCTATCCACAAAAATGTTTCTTCAAAGACCTGCATCAGATCAAATAGCTCTTCAAAAGATCAGATCCATACTTCTAATCTGTTTTATGATCCTCTTCTTGACAATTCAGATAATCAATCTTTCAAGAAAGTAAAGATGGCTTGGAGAGTTAAAGGATCTGCTCCAGCTCCAAAGTCACTTGTCTATGTTAAGAGTGATAGGAACAACAAAGCTTTCCATGCTAAACCCTTTGTGAAACCTGATATGGTCTACTCTGTTAATCAGCTAATCAGGTTATCTACACAGAGGTTGTGTTGTTCTTACTGTGGAACAAGTGACTTTGTGAATAAAAACCATGCTAAGTATTGGTATGGTTCTTATAGTATCCCCGGTCCTCACTCTAATAAGGCATCTAACCGTCAAGGATCCATCAAATCATGGATACCAAAAATTTTCTAATCTGTTTTGCAGGAATGTCATGTGCGTTTAGTTTAGAAGATTCTTTTCACATGACAACAATAAAAGGCTACGTCATTTTTTAGGGGGAGTACTATTGTGTGTATAGTAAGTGAATTTCAGTGAATTCAAAGCACCGTGGTAATTTATTCTGAAAAAACTTACTTGTGTTTGTTTTTCCTCGTTTTTAACTTCCATGATTGCCACATGTTATATTTCATTGCCCTAGTTATTTCCATGTCTCACATATTCGTTGAATTATTTCGGTGAAAATACACTCGCTTGAATTCCAATTTGTTCTTTATAGTACGTCATTTCTATTAATGATTCAATTCTTATCTGACATATTAATTGTGACTTGTTCTTCACAATTAAACTTTCTGATCATTGTTTCATTTATTGCAAATATTGTGCTTACTGAGTCATTCTAGTTCGCGTTTGAACTTGTCCTTTGAAGTCATTATCATTTTATGATGACTTCTGATTACCTCAGATCAGAACTCGGACTTCATTTGTATGACTTCTGATTACCTTAGATCAGAACACAGACTTAATTTTTTATGACTTCTGAACAAATCAGTTCAGGACTCGTACTTCATTGTGTACTTCAATGGTTTAATTTGGTAAATGAAAAGGAGTGTTAGGACTTATATTGTTTCTATGGTCTATCCATAACCGGAAGGACCTACCCAAGAAACACATCCATTTATAGACAACAAAGAGGGGTCTAGATACATAGATGAGTTTGGAGTGAAAAGAATTTGGTGAGGATGTGACAGGACTTAAAAGAATTATTGGTCCTTACCAAACCGAGTCAATTATCTGGGTAACCACATAATCTATTCATTCTCGTTCTTTGGAGATGAATATTGAAACAAACATGGACCCAATGTCGGTAACTCGAGTCACCCCACCTAGCCACTCAAGTATCTCACAAAAGATGCTTGTTTCATAAATGCACAGAGGTTTAGCACATAATCTATCTATTCCTCACTCGGAGGTCTTAGATATTGAAAATGGAAGACACCAGCTCCGGTGTCCGAACTTCATTTTCTAATCACCGTGTCTATTGATTTTATAACTTGCGTCCCAGGTTAAATCAATATTTGAGCCAAACTGCTATAATTTATTTCTTTCACACATGCACGAGTCTTTGTGATTCCCATCGCATATCTTCGTGATATTGCTGGAACAGTTTGAGAATTTGAGGATTTTTGCATAATTTTGTTCGAAAGTTTAATGTTACTGTGTTAGGATTGAATATTGAAATTTTTGAGGAATTACACTTTTGTAATAACTACAAAAGTGTGCGAAATTAGGTTTCGAATCGATCTGTGCAAGAATCATCAAAATTGATAAAGAATTGAAGGATTTATGACCAAAATTGTGACTTTTAGTTAACTGTTCGCAAGATTTGAAGAACTCGCAACCTTCATATAGAACTCACAACCTTCATATAGAACTCGCATCATTCATCTGTGTTTTCAAATTGCTCAACATACGAGAAGTTAAGTTTTCGTATAAATCAACTAAGAAAAGTTGGATTTTTCGCATCAGATTATTACGAGAAGTCTAGTTCTCGTATTGGTCTTGCTACGAAAAGCAGAAGAATTCGCACCTGTTTGTTGCGAACAGTGAGGAGTTCGCATTGTATTTGATACGAGAAGCATAGAGTTCGTATTGGCTTGATACAAAAAGTTATTGTTCGTATTGTTTCCGATACGAGAAGTGTATTGTTCTTATCAGTTGCTTGCGAGAAGTTAGGAATTCGTATCTGGTTGCTTACGAGAAGTAAGGAGTTCGTATCTTACTGGTTGCGAGAAGTTCTTGAGTTTATCAGTTTGTTGCGAATAGTTTGTCATTTCATAGTCTGTTGCGAAAAGTTGTCAAGACAAGGAATTTGTTCAAGTTGGATAAGAAAACCTTTTCTGAAAAAGTTTCCATGTGTATTTCATAACTTTTCTGTCTGAATCTATGAAAGATCTACAATCTAGTGACTGTAATCATGTCTAGAGATCTGCTAAGTATGGGATCCAAGTCAAAACCTCCAGTGCTCCAAATGGATGAGTATCCTCAATGGAAGAAGAGGATGACTCAGTTCCTAAATAGTCAGAACCGGGACTTAATGAAGTCAATCACCAATGGATCTCACAGACCATATATAACAACTGATCCTATTGCATCTACTAATACAACTCCTTACATTCCGCCAAGGATAATATACAAAGATTATCAGTACTTTAATGAACAAGACAAGGAGTTAATAGCAATAGATGAACAAGCTTTAATATAATTGACTATGGCAATCCCAAACGATATCTACAACAGGGTAGACAGTCGGGACTCGGCAAAAGAAATCTGGGTTAAGCTTGAAAGACAGTTGGAAGGTTCACAAAAATCCCTTAGAACCAAAAGAAATTGTTAGGGATAAAATCGGTTGAATAGAAGTTCAAGGGCCTATTATGTAAAAGGTGTATTCTGGGCTTAATTGTGTAAACGGGCCATGGGCCTTAGTGTATTAGGCCTAGATATAAATAGCCTATTTTGTTTAGAAAAATAGGTTAATCGTCATAAATCGTCATTATCATTCATATTATCATATCGTAATTCTCCTAAAGCATTAAGCAATATATGGATGACCAGTTGAAATCTTATTGATTGATTCTACTTATTGATTTCTACTGATTGTATGCACTAATCTGGAACTCACAATTGATATCAGAGCATACGGACGATTCGATTCAAAGTGATTCAAAGCTTTCTGGTAAGATTCTTCATTATAGTCGACTGTTTCTTGGCTTAAAACTCCATAATTTGATTTGGTTAAAATTGCTCGTTTTCGTTTATTGTATTCGATTCACATCATCACTATAAACGTTTCTGCAATTTTTCGTAGCCTAATTCGATCATCTGGTTAGTTTTTGAGCAAATTTATAGTCACAAGTGTAACAACCCCAATTCCCATATACACAACAAATCACATAATGTAATATAACATTGATATAGCAAACGAAACTTCACATTACAAGTACGGTCCCAAAGTCTTTTACATTACAAAATAAAACATTCCACTACAACTTTGACTGACTATAACCATACATAACATTTAACTATGATAACACTACTGCTAAACATGCCAAAATCTTCGTCATATAATCCTTCACAAAAGCCATCCCTTCTTTTACTCTAATTACTTGCTCTTACTCAATCCGCCACCTGGAATACATATTTTGAAAACAGAAATGAGTGTTAGACCTAATGGTCTAGTGAGAAATCCCTGTCAATTTAGTAAACTTTTGTATCAAAACCATTTATATAACACTTTTCATATAACACCCACATACCACACGTAATTAATTACCAATCAAGACTCAAGCTTCGTACACATCTCATTTCACCTTATTCCTCCACAATTGGCCAAATTAATTGGTTGCGAGCCAACTAATCTACTGTACAACAAATACAGTAAACACACCGGTCCTATGCCCGACCACGTATTATATTCTGATATAATACTCACGTAATTATAATATCTCAATATATCATAATTACACACATATGACATCCACATAAATGTATTCCAGTAAAAACACTTTGAATTAAAACTCACCTGTTTGATTATTACACACGCTCACAAGCTCCTTTCACAATGGTCTTATCTCTTACCACGACTCCGCAGAATCTGAAACAATTTAAGATACACATACCGCTTTACTAGCCAAACATATAAAGCCTACCAGTTCATGTTCTCAACTGTATCACTACACTTAACAACTACCGGGACTATACAGAGTACCGGGACTTCTCAGTACCGGGAGTTCGATCACCGGGATTTGATATCACCGGAAGTCGATAATACCGGGACTCCATGGTACCGGGAGTTGGCAATACCGGAAGTTCACTATACCGGAAGTCGACACTACCGGAACTCTATACTACCGGGACTCTACACTACCGGGACTCTACCGGAAGTTTTCAAGAACACAATCAAGTCTATACCGAACTCTACTATCTATCACATAGGCTAAGTAACTCTGGCAACCCTTATTCACACACTTACGGGCTTTTGTCATAGATATAAGACAAGACTGACGATTCCTACGATCACCATAAATCACTACTGATATCTTATCAGGTAAAACGACATTGATTATCTTCTTATCACAAACTATGTTAGCCTGATTCTCAGCTAACCAATCCATCCCTACTACCACATCAAATTCGATCAAAGCTATAGGAAATAATTGTATAGGCATTTCGCGCCCCTCTATATTTATCACACCCTTCTCAAAAACTTCCTTTACTGACACTTGATTATCATTTGCAGTATCTACCAGTAAAGCATGTTCTAACCTTTTTGGCTCTAATTGCATATGAGCAGCAAACGAAGGAGACACAAAAGATCGGTTTGCACCGGAATCAAACAACACTTTAGCACGTGTAGAGTTTATGAAAAATGTACCTGTAACCACGTCCGGAGTTTCCTCCGCCTCTTTAGCTGTCATTTGAAATGTACGACCCCCTGTTCTTGGCGGTTCTATTCTTGGAACTACTGGTCTAGCAATTGTTGGTTTCCCTGACGTTCCACCCTGTTGTATTTTTCTTTGTGGACAATCCGACAGCATGTGATCCGGAGAATTACATGAATAACAAAACCGCGTCACGCGACAATCTTTAACGACATGCCCAGTTTTCCCACACTTAAAACAAACTCGAGATTCCACTAGACAATTTCCCTGATGGTAGCGATTGCATTTCGGACACGGTCTTTCCGCTGGTCGAAACGGTGAACGGTTATCGAACCTCTGAAATCTGGACTTCTTCGGATCATGTGGTGGCCCTTCCCATTTCCTTTTCCCCATACTCTTATCACTAGCATCCCTTCTGTTGTCTCGTTCTACGTTTTCAGCAGCATCCACTGCGGCTGTAAAGGTATCGGGTCTTGTTGCAGTTACTAGTCTTCTGACTTCTGAATTTAGTCCATATATGAATCTTTCCATCTTCAATTTCTCCGTAGCAACGTAATATCCTGCAAAACGAGATTTTTCTAAGAAGCGAGCATTATAGTCTCTCACCGACAAATTCCCTTGCTGTAGGTTCATAAATTCTTCCTCTAATTGTCTGACAGCTGCTTGTGGACAGAATTGTTTTGTGAAAGCTAAAACGAATTCTTCCCAAGGAAAAGTAGAATATATGTCTGATCCTCCCGATTCAATGTGAGCCTCCCACCAGTATAAAGCATCGCTTTTCAACATTGCTGCTCCATAAAGTACTCTATCTTCGTTAGCACATTTACTCGTCTTGAAGATAGCTTCTATTTCTTTCAACCATCTCATCGCCTTCACTGGATCCCGATCACCTGAGTACGTAGGGGGTTTGCAACTAAGAAACATTTTATAATCACACTTTTTCGTTACTGGTAAGACAGTAGGAGTGATTGGCAATTCGATTTCTTGTTCTGGATCTGGGTTATCATCTCCATTTTTGCGACTTCGTTCAAACATTGCTTGGATACTAGCCTGTAATCTTCCCATCTCGGCAGTTAGGTCATCCCGTGTAACAAACTCTGTACCTTGTGGTTGAGTTCTACCCCGAGTTCGTCCTCCAGTTCTACCTTCGATTCTACCTCCGGTTCTGCCTCCACCACGGTCTCCTCCTCTCCCTCCTGTTCCTACTGGTGGGATCTCTCCACCCAAATTCCTTCCTCCCCTTTGATTCCTTTGTCTGGTGCCGCTTGCCATTCTGTAGATCCAAACAAGGTTAATATACACATAAGCACATACCCCATATAACAAGGTATTCCAGTTCGAACATGTACCTGTAAGATCATAATTACACTGGCCAGGTGTAATCTGAAATTACCTTACATGATGTTCCTTCTACCTTTTATACTTAGTATCCCCAGGTTCTAAAATAATAGGGACATCCTACTTCTCATGCAGTTTAAGTCTAGGTACG
Organism: Saussurea involucrata; assembly: GCA_033807775.1. NCBI lineage: Eukaryota > Viridiplantae > Streptophyta > Magnoliopsida > Asterales > Asteraceae > Saussurea > Saussurea involucrata. The sequence continues at coordinate 77,109,810 of CM066325.1, forward strand.
GATACTAATACCTAAATCCCTTAAACTAGGGCTCTGATACCATCTGTAACAACCCCAATTCCCATATACACAACAAATCACATAATGTAATATAACATTGATATAGCAAACGAAACTTCACATTACAAGTACGGTCCCAAAGTCTTTTACATTACAAAATAAAACATTCCACTACAACTTTGACTGACTATAACCATACATAACATTTAACTATGATAACACTACTGCTAAACATGCCAAAATCTTCGTCATATAATTCTTCACAAAAGCCATCCCTTCTTTTACTCTAATTACTTGCTCTTACTCAATCCGCCACCTGGAATACATATTTTGAAAACAGAAATGAGGGTTAGACCTAATGGTCTAGTGAGAAATCCCTGTCAATTTAGTAAACTTTTGTATCAAAACCATTTATATAACACTTTTCATATAACACCCACATACCACACGTAATTAATTACCAATCAAGACTCAAGCTTCGTACACATCTCATTTCACCTTATTCCTCCACAATTGGCCAAATTAATTGGTTGCAAGCCAACTAATCTACTGTACAACAAATACAGTAAACACACCGGTCCTATGCCCGGCCACGTATTATATTCTGATATAATACTCACGTAATTATAATATCTCAATATATCATAAATACACACATATGACATCCACATAAATGTATTCCAGTAAAAACACTTTGAATTAAAACTCACCTGTTTGATTATTAAACACACTCACAACCTCCTTTCACAATGGTCTTATCTCTTACCACGACTCCGCAGAATCTGAAACAATTTAAGATACACATACCGCTTTACTAGCCAAACATATAAAGCCTACCAGTTCATGTTCTCAACTGTATCACTACACTTAACAACTATCGGTACTATACAGAGTACCGAGACTTCTCAGTACCGGGACTTCTCAGTACCGGGAGTTCGATCACCGGGATTTGATATCACCGGAAGTCGATAATACCGGGACTCCATGGTACCGGGACTTGGTAATACCGGAAGTTCACTATACCGGAAGTCGACACTACCGGAACTCTATACTACCGGGACTCTACACTACCGGGACTTTACCGAAAGTTTTCAAGAACACAATCGGTTTCCAATTGCCCAGAATTTGATTGAAATCCATTCTAGTCACGAAATTAAAAATGCTAAACCGATAGAAGTCTAATACTACTGATTATAAACACAAATTGTAAAGGAATTTACCTCCAAATCAATTTCAACCCAATCAATTGAAGCCCTAACCGTACGTTTCGTCACTGCTTCTTTTCGTCTCCAGACTCTCGACACACACTCTTTCTAATTTAGGATAAAACTGATGCATCTGAACATCTTAAGGTGTATATAAATTCCATAATTACCAATTAGACCTGAACTTCTCATTAATGACCCAAACACCCTTAAACTTATAATTTACCCAAACTTACCCTGAACATCAAATATTATAGTTAAATTATTTAACGAACTCACCCGGGGTATTACAACAAGTTTTTGGTATCTGTTCATTGAAAAATCGAATATTTTTCATCCAAAATGGTGATATTTTGCTTCAAAAACAATTAGGGTGTTGTTATTTTGCTATTTTGGAAGGTTTCTAATCTTTCAGGAAACTTTTTGTCAACCCTAATCGCATTCCAGTCGATCTATTGAACCTCAGCCGCGGTTTCCGGACAACGGCAGTAGTTTTCGGAACTTCCTTAAAACTATCCGGGTATGTCATTTTCTTTCGAATCTTTCCGGACAAATCATCCGGTCAACAAAGTTTCCGGAAATCTATCCGGACATCTTCATCCGGATTGTACTTTCTTTCCGGACACAATTCCATCCGGTAACCCAATACCTCCCGGACACTCAACTATCCGGTAAGTACATTCATCCGGTAAGTTTTTGTCAATTTCATTCGGAAACGTTCATTTTATCCGGTAACTATTATCTATTCGGTAAGCCTAATTTTATCCGGTAACTTCCTGTTATCCGGTAACCTTAGCTTGTCCGGACACTTCTGCTTACCCGAACACTTCTGCTATCGGAACATTTTCACACACATCTGACCCGGACACTTCCAGATCAGACACTATTTCATCCGGATTCCTATCCGGTAAGTTCTGATTAGCTAGTTTCTTACCTGTTTAGTCTACATCACTCTTAGAACCTGCGTTAGGACATCACTCTTAGTGCCTTACGTTAGGTCTGCACTTTGAATCGAACAAGCGTCTGACGATCACATTAGTGCAATCAATTAAGATGTCTCGTGACACACTTGCTATCGGCACCGACTCCAAGCCGCCGACTCTCTACCAGGGAGAATACAACCAATGGCGGGACAGATTCGTAATCTTCATCGAGTCGAAGGATAACTTCGAGTTCATCTGGCGCACTCTAACTAATGGCCCACAACCTAAACCCATGAAGACTATAGCAGCAACAGAAGAAGGTGGTCAAGTTCAGTATGAGGCCAAGACATACTAGGAGATGAGCGAGGACGAAAAGGGTATGCATGATGGTGAAAAGCATGCCAAGAGGTATCTTGTTCAGGCTCTACCGAATCCGATCTACACAGCTATAGATAGCTACAAGGACACACCAAAGGGCATGTGGGATCAGGTAGAGAAAATGATGAGTGAGAGCAAAGTCGGCAACTAATTAAAGATCAACAGCTGCATCACAAAGTTTGACAGCTTCAAGCAACGCTCCGACGAATCTCTCTCCCAGACTTATGAACGGTTTTGTCTCCTATTGAACGAGCTCCATAAGAATAAGATCAATCGTTCAAAAACGAGAATGCACTCAAATTCCTGAACAACCTCCTTCCTGAATGGAAAGTGTTTGCTTCTCACGTCAAACACAACCACTTGATGGAGGACGTCCCAATTCATGAACTCTATGAGATGCTTCTCCAGGACGAAGATGAAGTGATGGAGATCCTGAGCAACAAGAAGTCCGCTCCCAAGTCACCTGCTGACCCACTAGCTCTTGTTTCTTCAAAACGAGGCAAATCCTCCAGCCGTCGTTCCTAACGTGCCCAAAAGCCAAGTGAATCTGAGCCATAATCTGAGGAAGAAGAGGAGAGTGATTCTGATCCTGAATTGACTGATGTGAAGAAAGGAATGGCTCTGCTCTCTAGATCCTTCCAGCAGAAGAAGTTCTTCAAGAAGCCTACATCCAATAATCAGCACTACTCCACTTCCGCCAACAAGCGCCATGATTATCAGGATAAATACGAAGGCAAGAAGAAGGCAGACGAGCACAAGCAGTCTGACAAGAAGGAGAAGGGTGAGAAAGAAGACCGCAAGCCCGAAACAAAGAAGAAGGACGAACTCGTTACCTGCTACAACTGCGGGAAACTGGGTCATTTCGCAAAGGACTGTAGGAAGCCTGTCGTGAAGAACGCACATTACTACAAGGCCAAACTCCTGCTGGCAGAACAGAAAGAGGCATGAGAAGCTCTCTTTGTCGAAGATGACCATTGGCTGACTCGTTCTGATGATGAAAGCGATTCTAAAGATGCCGACGCTTTCATGGGCTACCATTCTCCTCCAGAAGAACAGGCAACGCTGTGTCAGGTATGTGACACTATTTATCACGGCTTAATCAAACAGTTTAAACCTATAGTTGAACGAATAGATTCCTATAAGGCCATCACTAATGTACAACTGCTTGAAATCAAATCATTAACTAAAAAGCTAGATGTTCAAAAGCGAATAACTGAAAAGTACAAGTCCGAAAATGCTAATTTATAAGAAAAATGTACAAATCTTTCAATAGCACCTAAAGACTTAAGGGCCAAAATATCTGAACCGAATCTACAGCTGGATCAGTGTAAGAATGAGAACACAGAGATTGTTTATCAATGCTCTTCTCTTCAAATTCAGCACAAAGAAATGGTTTCTAAAATAACAAATCTTGAAACCAAACTCCACAAAAGAGGTCAAACAGACCAGACTATTCACATGAATAAACCCAAGGAATTCACATACTTCAACAAGGAATGGGGAATCGGATACGATAACCCTCAGTACTTGAAAAAGGGTATAGCCAAAAGACCGACACTTTATCACTTTAATTGTCTTGGTATGGCTAAGAAGTATCCTGATTACCAAATCAAATGGACTGGTCCTCTTGAACCAGAGAAATAAGAGGAAACTAAGGAATACAAGCGCAAACATACCACCAAAATGCAACTTCCTTTTTGCTACGAGCCTATGAACTACTCGTACAAGAAAAATCTAAAGAAATACCTATCGAATGACTACTTTGATGGCTATAAGGTTGCGACGCCCAATGATTCCTCCAAAAAGGATGAGGCCCTAGCACCTGAACCCAAAACTGAGACGGACGAGTTTAAACTCTATGTCTCGCCTCTCATTTTGGAAGAAAAATAGTCGAATTAGAGGAGTCACTCGAGAAGGAAAGATCATGTTTTCAAAAGGAAAAGCAAGCGCTCATAACCGAACTTGAGGCACTCAAATCCATAAAAACCGAGTCTGTGTCGGATGAAGGACAAGAATTCCTTCGGAACGAAATCGATCGGCTCACATCAAAACTGTCTGCTTTGGCGACAGAAGCGATGAAAGAGCATGTGAGAAACGGTCAACTACAAGAGAAGATTGACCTACTCCAAGAAGAAAAGACGACTTCACCCGAATCTTGCTCGGACTCGTCTGACACATCCTCGTGCAAAGCTTTCATTGGCAAAACATCTTCACTGAACGGTAAAAGGTCTCAAGATGAGTGTGTTTTAAAGAATCTAAACTCTGACTTTTTCTTAGCTTCCGCACCAGATTCACCTAAGCACACCGACACAAAGTGTTCCTCACCTCCCTCGACCAATCTAAGTCCATCAATTCCGGATATAGATTTTTTCCAAATTTATGAATTCTGAGGGTAGCTCAGATGAAGAGTTTGAATCGTTTCCATTTGACAAACCTCTTCCAAGTCATACCGACTTTCTTTCGCCAGCGGTAAATCGCCCGGTTAATTTTCAAAAAGGCAAATATTCTACAAAACCAACGACCTCGGCTGTGATCATGGTTTCTAAAACTGATTCTTGTTCTAAAAAACAATCACAGCCGCGGCAAAAGACCGGTCGATCGACTGATAAACGTCCTGTCTACTCAACCTCTACTGACCATACTGTTAATTCTGTTTCAGATAAAAATGGTCGGGCTAAACAAGATAAACCAAAGTGGGTATGCAAGGAATCTATCGAGAACAATGCTGCGTCGAAGTCATTTAATACTGTCTTTTATCCTAGAATGAACAAGAATGATTGTGCCTTGAATCATAAGAATGATTTTGTTGAACAAGATATTAAATTTCCGATTAAACTTTATTCTATTCATCAATTGATTCAATTATCACATGATTTCTTGTGTTGTTCTAGTTGTGGTTGGAATGACTTTGATGAAATTAACAATTCAACTAATTGGTTTGGTTCTTATCATGTCTATAATTCTGAACCAAAACGAAAACGCCATAAAAACAAAAAGAAACCCAATCCAAAACGGGGTCCCCAATCAGAGGTTAAACCTAAACTAGAAAGGAAACCCATTTCAAAACGGGTTCCTCTAACAGAGGTTAAACCTACACCCAAGAAGAAACCTGCTTCAAAATAGGTTCCTCAGCCAGGTGTCAAACCTAACCCTCCAAGACCCATTTTCAAATGGGTACCTAAAGTCTGCTAATATCGTTTTTGCAGGACGGTCATGTGTGGTACTTAGATTCAGGATGCTCCAAGAACATGACCGGGAGGAGGGAGCTGCTCATGAACTACACCAAAAAATATTGCGAAGACGTGAGATTCGGAAACGATGACAAGGCGCCGATTTTGGGCTACGGCGACATTGTCCAAGACAAGATCAATATAAAGAAGGTTTCATACGTTGCGGGATTGGGACACAACTTGTTCAGCATCGACCAATTCTGCGATAAAGATCTCGAGGTTAGATTCAAAGCCAAAAGGTGTAGCGTCCGCACTGACGACGGAACGGAACTGCTGGTTGGAACGCGAAATACCAACCTCTACACTATCGACCCCTCAGCCCTGAAGACCGATGACTCTGTCTGCCTGATGTCAAAGGCCAATTCTCAGTAAGTGTGGATTTGGCACCGACGTCTCTCGCACCTGAACTTCAAGAGTATCAACAAGCTGGTGCTCGGCGGACACGTAAAAGGCATGCCTGAACTTCAATTCGTGAAGAACTGACTCTGCGGGGCATACGAAATGGGAAATATGAAGCGGGCGATACATAAGCCGAAGGCTGCTCCGAGCACGTCCCGGTCCCTCGAACTTATCCATATGGATTTGTGTGGACCGATACGTGTTCAAAGCATCAACAAACGAAAGTACGTCCTGGTGATGGTGGATGACTTTTCACGCTACACTTGGGTAAAATTCCTACGCTCGAAGGACGAAACCCCAGAGCTGATTATCAACCACTTGAAGACCATACAACTAAACCTTCGACAGCAAGTTTAGACCATCAGGACCGACAACAAGACGGAATTTAAAAATCAAACGGTGAACGAATACCTGACATCTGTCGGTATCTCGCAAACTTTCTCGGCCGCACGCACTCCTCAGCAAAACGGAGTGGTGGAAAGACGCAACCGTACCCTAGTCGAAGCCGCTCGCATAATGCTGTCTCAGTCAAAGCTGCCCCTATTTCTCTAGGCTGAAGCGGTGTCAACTGCATGCTACACGCAAAACCGCTCGATCATTAACAAGAGGTTCTACAAGACGCCGTACGAGATCATCAACAACCGCATCCCGAACATCAAGTACTTCCACGCGTTCAGATGCACGTGCTACGTCCTCAATGACAAGGATGATCTCGGGAAATTCAGTCTGAAGGCAAACAAAGGAGTTTTCATAGGATACTCCATGCAGGCTAAGGCGTATCGCGTTTACAACAAACGAACCAAAACCGTTCTCGAGAGTATAAACATGACATTCGACGAAGCCGCGGATTTGGCTTCTGAACAACTCAGTTCAGAACCCGATTTAACTGGCATGCTAGCTTCCAACCATTCTTGTTCGGGATCTGCACAACCAACAATAAATCCAAATCACGCATCTACGTCGAATGCTCAACTTTCTGATTTAGATTTACTGTTTCAATACTTTTATGATGATTTATTTAACGCTCCTAACCCTCGTGTCTCAGCGCAACCAAGAATTGAAGCCGCTCCATTCGAGGACTCGGCGAATCTTTCTGGTCTGTCGCCTTCAACAAGCACTCCAACGATCACTTTGGAGATACCTCAGCCCTCAAATGGCACATCATCATCAACTGATACAACCCTTCCCCCGGAGGAACCTGTACAAAACCCGGAGATCGCTCTTGAAGATTCGACTTCGACTACACTCGTTGATCAACCTCTGAATTCCTCGGAACCGGAAGTTGCTCAACCTTCGACGAATCTTGCCATATTACCTCCGAGAAACCAACCTGCTACACTTGAAGCTGTTCAAGACCTTCCAACTGGTGGCTATGTGGATCCGGACACCTCTCATTCTACTCAACATCCGCTTCCACACACCACCAAATGGACAAGAGCTCATCCCCTGCACCAAATTATCGGTGATCCCTCTACTCCAGTTCAAATGCGAGGCGCATCGACGAACTTCTGCCTCTTCTCTGGATTTCTAAGTAAGATCGAACCGACGACCGTCTTCGAAGCTGTTGGTCTCGGAGGGTTATACAAGTTTGTAGAAGGGGGGGGGGGGGGTTGAATACAAACACACAAATTTTACTTTTCTAAATTGTTTATTGATATTTATCAAACAATTTACAACTTGTTGCGGAACAAGATTAAGGACTAAGCCTAATCTAAACAAGTTATGAGAACACTAAGTTTCTTGCACTAGAATTAAGACAGAAAGGAGATAAGAATATTACGAATAATATTCTAACACAAAGATAGTAGAGAGAAGAAGAATGATCGAGCACTTCATTTATGAAGTAGGGTTCTCCTTATATACTGCATGCATTTAATGCACAACAGTACAACTTTACACGTGGCAACAACTGATTGGTTGAATGGTTTGACCTTTGTAGACAACCTAGTAGCCGCATGATGAATAGTGTAGAATCAGAGTTGGTTGTACGATTCTGGACAGAAGGGATGTCCTTTCTGACATTTTCGTACGGAGGCGTGCAAGGTGGTAAGACAAAAGTAACTTGTAGAGGAAGACTTCATGATCAGCGTTCGTTGAACAATGCTTTATCAGCGAGTGATAAAGCTCAGCGATCGCTGAAGTTTTCTACTTGATACTTCACGTTGAGTGGACAAATCTCGGCTTCGCTGATATCCGCATCAGTTCATTAGTAGACTTATCGCTGGTTCTTTGGCTTGATCTTCGACTTCAGCGTAGAACATGATTGACGTGAAACTTGTCTTCAGGGATCATAAGTAAACAACTAAGATTGTCAGCGATCATCAACAAGACTGAACAGGCTCAGAGCTTGCTGATGAACAGGTTCGCTGAATGTCTAATTTAAAGAGTGTGAGTTTCCTATCAGCGGTACTATAGAGACATAGTACTTATCAGCGATAGTGAAACTCTAATACATATTGTATACTTACAATTTTCACTAAGAGTTTCTTAAAGAGTCATTATCAAATCACTGAGGGTTTGGATCAACAATCTCCCCCTATTTGATTATGACTTAGCAACAAAAGAAAATTGCTAACTATGAAAACCTAAGGATAAAAAGAACTCATAAAATATTTGTCCCTTTTACTGTTTTCTGCGATCTTTTGAGTACTGATGGAGTAAAGTACATTCGCTGAAATTTTTCTTTAAACTTCGTATAAGTTACAAAGGGAAGTAGAAAAATTACAAGTACATCAAATAAATATACAAGTACAAAAGATGTAAGCTGATACAGGATAGAAGAATTATAAGGAAATCCTATCAGCTAAAAAGGTTCTTCCTTGACGAGAAGTTCATCAAGGGTTCTGGTAGAGGGGATCATCCAGTCAGGGACAGTTTCTACAAGGTCCCGCTTATTCTTTGCTTCTGTGAAGATCAGAGGTTTGAGGTATTGTCCGAGAAGATCGTCTCTGAATTCACACCAATAGACGAGATCCTTGAGCTGTTCGATAGAAGTGATGGGAAGCTTAGAGACGCGTTGAAAGCGTTCTCGTTCATCATAGTCTTGAAAGAAGATATCATAAGGTTCGCTTAAGACTTTTCCAGGGATGAAACGTTCACCAGGGGGCAGGGAGGTGTCGAGAGCTGAGAGGTCTGGTTCAGGACCAAGTACTTCAGCACGAGAGAAGCCAATACCAGTTTCATTCCTGATAGGAGGACCTGAGTATGAAAGTATTATCTTTTTCTTTGCAGTGGTCCTTCTTCGTTGATCTGGATTAGGAGGAGGAAGAGGAATTTCCACATCAGAAGAAACCAAGTCGATCTGTTGATTGATCATTTTCTCGACATGGCTTTTAAACTGTGAGCGAGATCGCTGAATGGCTATTCGCATCTCCAACCATTCAGAGAATCCGTACTGCTTGATCGTATAGGCGTAGATGGTTTCCTTTGTACCATTTTCTCTAAATAGATCAACCTCAACAACTGGAACCTTTATTGTTGATCTTCTCTTGATGTGCACTTTGTGGATTCTGGCTGGCCGATATCGATAGTGCAGTCTTTCTTTGCACCATTCTAAGGTAGAGTCAGATACCTTAGTCTTTTCTTCGATGATCTTCTTGGCGTCTTTCCACAATTGACGTTGGACATCAATGGGAGTCTTCTTCATATCTGGATCTTTCACCGATCGTTGAGCGAGCTCGATAGCATAAGCTTTATCTTTTTCTTTAGCTTTTCTTTGATCGGCGAGTTGTCATTCAGCTTTAAGATGTTCAACGTATTCCTTCTTTGATAGTCTGAACTTGAGTTCAGGGATGACTTTATTACGAGGAAGGATGATTCGTTGATCTTTAAGCTATTTGATCATTGCATCTCTCTTTTTCTGATCTTCTTCACTCAGCGTTTAAGGAGCCAAGGAAGGCCTGTTTTTGTGAGAGAGCAGCTGTTCTTCAGGTTCTTCAGTCTCAGTGAAATCCAAGACCGAGATTATTTCATCAGCTCTTGTGGCTAGGATTATTGGAGTTGCAGCAGTAGGAACTTCAGCTGGATCCTCAAGCAGGGGAGAGGACTAGTTGAAATGTAGTGATCATTTAAGTAAGATCATTTGGGAAAGAAGAGATAGAGAAAGAATGAGAGTTAAGTGTTTAGAGGTTTTATGGAGAGGAGAACTGATATAGAGAAGGGACAGAGGATGGATGCAGTATAAGGGAATAGAGTGTATGTTACCTGACAAACTGGCTTTCTGAAGAGAATAGCCAAGTTGTCTTCAGAAGAAACACCTTTGTTCTTGCCTTTGTCAGCTTCAGACGCTGCAGGCCTTTTGGTGGTCCCCTCCCCTGATTGTTCTGTGATGACAACCCCTTTTTGAGCAGGGACTTTCTTCGGCTGGACGAAGAAGAAGTCATCATCATCGTCATCATCATCATCATTTTTAGGGGATGATGATGGTTCGTCGTCCTCAAGATCGAGGTCTTCATTATCTTCATCTTTTTCCTCAGCTTCAGATTCTTCCTCGTCAGCGTAGGGTTCTGTTACATCAGCTTCAGCTTCCTTTTCCTCATCGAGTTGCTCCCCCTCAAATTCAGAGGGAGGTTTCTCGGTTCCCTCAGGGTTTTCAACTCCCTGAGGTTTCTCGGTTGTAGCAGCAGCAGTTTCAGAAACAATACCCTCCCCCTCAGAGTTACAGGGAAGGTCTTCAAGATTTTTCTCCTCCTCCTCAACATTATGGGGAAGGTCTTCAGTCTTCTCCCCATCTTCCACATGATAGATGGGGAAGGATAAGGGAATATCAGCAGTAACAGCAACAGTATGCATTGGGTCACTGTCTTCCAGGCCAGTGATCCCAACGCATGTTTCAATCGCAATTAATCTGTCTTCCAGGCCAGATATAGCAGGACTGATCTTTTGAAGGGTTTCTCGATCCGTCTGAGTGAAGTGTGAGGGAGTGCATGTAGGAGCATTCAGACGATCGAGAATCTGCTGTAGGAGAGTCTTCACCGAGTTCACATCTGACTTTACAGTAGTCACCTCTCCCTTAAGATCGCCAACCACTGTCTTCAATGATGTGACTTCATTGGACAGGGCTGTAAAGTAGTTGGAGAGAGTGATGTTGGCGGTGGAGTTTTCAGCGAGAGTAGTAGCAAATTGACTAATGCTACCATCCACCTTCTCTAGATCAGCACTGGAGGCTTTGCCTTTGACCTCGGTGGTCAGTTTCTTGAGTTCCTCTCCAGCGTTTGTAACCACTGAAGAGTTAGCAGAGAGAGTGGTGGTGAAGGATTCCATCTTTGTTTCCAGGGCCTTCAGGGAGGTATTGATATCTCCCAAATTAGGACCTGCAACAGTTAATAACTTATGAACAAAGGAAAGCTCAGAAGTTGGGGATTTTGAGAGAGGAATGTGTATGGTTTTGTGTATACCTATAGGCGGGTTGGTGAAGTCGTCGAAACCTTGATAACCTGAGAAGTGTTCCATGTCGCCTTCTGATAACGCCACTTTTTGGCGTTATTTTCAGTCTACAAACCTATGAGATTGGCTTGTGTTGGAGCAAAGAGGCGGGATTTTATGGTTTATCGAGTGAAATGTGCAGGTGATCCAAAAGACGGCAATCATCGAGAAAAGAAGTAGAAAAGATTCCAAAAGAGAGCCAAAACGAAGCCCATCGGAAGCCCAAGATCCAAGCCCGAGACCCATGCCCAAACCATGACCTAGAACCTGATCCAGAGCATTCAGAAAACCACGCGGTTTGTTTCGTGGTTTGCAGGCCACGGGACAAGTGGCGTAAGTCTCTGTTCCATTCATATATTTCGCGTTTTCCGGATTTTAGGTTATCACTTCTCGACGGACGATGGCAGACAGCTTGGGGGCGATTGTCAGAGGTTTTTCGCAAACTTTTGAGCGAGGATAGAGGATCGGTTGAGGAGAAGTTCACCACGCGAAGCGGATTAGAGCCGAGAGAAGGGAGTTCATCGTACATTCTTCACGTTCACGATCATCATGTTTTCACACGCTATTCTTCTTCCTTTTCTTATGTTTTTATCCACCACCAACATGAACTAATCTTTAGATGTTGGGGGTTGGTTTGAATTTTGTTTAAGCTTATGAACACGTGATTTGAGACTTTTATCAATTTTTCCTAGTTAATGAAGCATGTGATTTGAATTTTAATGCTTTTGTGAGTTTGGCCAACTTTCATCTATTTTATTTGTTATCAATTAGGTTCGAGAGTATTAATTGTTAACTAGAACTAGAATTGCATGCCTAAGGTGAGAAATTGGATAGAGATATACCAAGTAAGCCTTAGTCCCATTGAAATCTTGAGTTTAATGTGTTTTGAATTCCATAGGTTGAGATCGAGAGATAAAACTTGTGCTTTCAAGATAAAACCCGTTGTTGCTTGAGAAAGAACAACGGTGATTTTAGAGATTGGGTATTCATTAAAGGGAATAACTGGTAATTGTTTTAAGTCATACATTTATATGTGACAACCTTAGGATTTCCAACCCTCAACTGTTTCCTTTATCCGAAATCCTTAAGTTATCGACTGTCTCGTGTTTGATTTAATTATTTGCAATTAATTAGTTTCCTACCAACAACTCAAAATTGCGACCGTTCAGTTAATAGATCTTATAGTCATTGTGATACTTAGTTCCTAGTTCCCTGTGTTCGATACTCGTACTTTTAGTACTATTACTTGATATCGACATCGTACACTTGCGGTAAGATTTAGTGGGGTGTAAACCCGCCTATCAAGTTTTTGGCGCCGTTGCCGGGGAACTAGTTGCAACTGATATCACTACCAACTATAAGCGCTATTACATTGAACATTTTTATTTTTGTTATTTTATTTCATCAACTTTCAGTTTGTGGATTGCTAAGTTTGCTTACTTTCCGTTTCAGGTACTAACTTGCTTATGCCAAGGAAAACCTGAGGGGAAGGAATCGAACCACTCGATCCGGAAATCGAAAGAACCGCCCGTCAGATACGAAAAGCATCCAAAGCTCAAAGGCAATTGAAGATGGGCGACGAAGCTCCTCCTGAGAGATGTCCTATGCGGTCGTTTGCCGATCCGAATGTGGCAACCGCACGCATTGGCATCCAACCGCCCACTACTGGGGCGAACTCCTTTGAGCTCAAACCGAGTACCATCGTAATGGTACAACAAAATCAGTATGGAGGAGCCCCAACAGAAGATCCTCATGCACATCTCCGTGCATTCGAGAGGATTTGCAACACGTTCAAGATCAATGGGATGGAAGAGGATGCAATTTAGCTGAGGCTGTTCAGCCTGTCACTCAAAGGCAAAGCCGAAACTTGGACAGAAAGTATCCAACCGGACTCGATCACCACCTGGGCGCAACTGAAAGCGGCCTTCCTTAAGAAATTCTTCCCAGCAAGCAGAACCACCCAACTTATGGCTGAAATTACCCATTTTGGTCAATGGGATCAAGAGACATTGTATGAAGCTTGGGAGAGATACAAGGATATGATCAAGAAATACCCTCATCATGGGTTGCAAGGTTGGGTCATTATCCAAACGTTCTTCAGTGGACTTCACCCGCAGTTCAAAAACGACATCACAGCTGCATCGGGTGGAGCCCTAATGGATAAATCTTATGAGGAAGCATGCGAGCTGATCGATAATCTGGTTGAACATAGTTTTTCTACTCCAAGATCAGCCGTTAGAAGAGTTGCGAGTGTATAAGAGAAGGATGAGTTGAAGGTGATGAAAGCTCAAATAGCCGCTATCACGAATCATTTGAAGGGAGGCAATCCAGAAGCGTTCCCCAGTTTTCAAGAACCTGAACAGGTTCAGTTTCTACAAAACCGAAACAACCAGCCGAAGAACGACCCTTTCTCGAACACATATAATGAAGGGTGGAAGAAACACCCTAACTTTTCATGGAGTCAACCCGGCCAACAATAATAAGGTAATCATTCCAACTTTTCTAATCCTCCTAATTCTAACAGTGTTTACCGTCCTCCAGGTTACAACCAACGAAAGTTTGATGAAGGACAATTCGGGGAGAAGAAACCGGGTTAGAGGATATGATGATGAAGTTCATGACCAAGATGGACAACACAGTTGAAGGATTGGCAAGCACGGTGAGTACAGTAAAAGCAGCAACTGAACAGAACACCGCCTCTATCAAGCTCCTTGAAAGACAAGTAGGGCAGATTTCTGAAGTCCTACAGACCTGAGCTCCCTGGACATTCCCTAGTCAGACGGAAAGGAAACCAAGAGAAGAATGCAATGCAATTTATCTGAGGAGCGGGGCGAAAGTGATAAAAGACTTGACTCATGAGCCAGTTATCGAAGTGGAAATGGAGAAGGTCAAGGAGACGAATGTTAGGCGGAAGGATGATCTTTCTAGTGATATGGTTGATCAGGAAAAGCCGAAGGAAAAAGAGGTAACACCACCATCAAAGCCGGTAGTTAACCCGTATGTGCCACCACTACCGTTTCCGAATCAAGTAAAGGCACATAAGGATTCGGAACGGTTCAAGAAATTTCTTGACATCTTCAAGAAGCTGCACATCAACATTCCATTTGCAGAAGCACTCGCCCAAATGCCAACATATCTCAAGTTCATGAAGGACATCTTGTCCAAGAAGAGGGCAATCGAACACTAGTCTACCATTGCACTTACTGAAGAGTGCAGTGCCATCATTCAGAACAAGCTTCCCCCGAAGCTTCAAGATCCAGGGTGTTTTTCTATACCTATGCAAATTGGAGATCTTTGTTTTGATAAGGTGTTATGTGATTTAGGAGCAAGTATTAATTTAATGCCTCTATCTATTTTCAGGAAACTCGGCTTGGGGGAAGTGAAGCCAACATACATGACACTTCAACTGGCGGATAGATCGATTAGGTACCCATATGGAGTGATAGAAGACGTGCTGATTAAAGTTGACAAGTTCTACTTTCCGGTGGACTTCGTGGTGCTGGATATTGATGAAGATAAAGAGGCCCCGTTAATTAGGGGTGAGCACGGTTCGGTTTGGTTCGGCTTTGGGGTAAAACCGTAACCAAACCGAAAGTTTCGGTTTTTGAAACAACCAAAACCAAAACCATTCGGTTTTTTCGGTTTTGGGTTTTCGGTTTTTGGTTCGGTTTTGGTTCGGTTTCGGTTTTGAATTCGGTTTTTGGTTTTTGGTTTGGTTTTCGGTTTTTGGTTTCAATAACCAAAAACCAGTAACCAAAAACCAAAAACCATAACCAGTAACCAAAAACCATAACCAGTAACCAAAAACCAAAACCATCCTGAAAAAAAAAATAATGGATTACTTGCCCCACTTCACCATCCTTTTTCTCTGTTGTGGGTTCAATGTATAGATAGACCAACAATTGGGAATTTGGACAGCAAATGTCACCAAACTTATCCTTTAATGAAAGTTGGTAGAATTTCAAAATCTTTACCTTGCTATCCTCTGGTATAATCCTTTAATGCAACTGGCGCAAGGCAATAACCGATATAATTGAATTCCAGCACAAATGTCGAAGAAATCGAAGAAATCGAAGAGGGATGGAGCCTGTTAATCGAACCTGTCATGGACAAGAGAGAGGCAGCGAGCTGGAGAATAAAGATCGACGAGAGGGAGAGAGATGGAGACGATGTCTGAATCTGGAATCTGGAGAATGAAGATCGACGAGAGGGAGAGAGATGGAGAATTTAGGGTTTTTTCTTTCTTTTGTGGAATCTGGATAAGGGCATAAGGGCTAAGGCCCAAGTTTAAAACTATAGGAGTAGCATATCGGTTCGGTTTGGTTGTGGTTACGGTTCGGTTTTCGGTTCGGTTTGGTTACGGTTCGGTTTTCGGTTCGGTTTGGTTATTTCGGTTCGGTTATGACACCTAAAACCGAACCAAACCGAAAAAATCGGTTTTTGTATCTTTTAAAACCAAAACCAACGGTTTTAGTATCGGTTTGGTTTTTTCGGTTCGGTTTTTTCGGTTCGGTTTTTTCGGTTTTCGGTTCGGTTACGGTTTTTCCTGCTCACCCCTACCGTTAATACTGGGAAGACCATTCCTGGCCACGAGCAAAGCACTGATTGACATGGAAGAAGGCGAGATGACTTTAAGGGTCGGCAGTGAAAAAATAATGTTCAAGATGTTCGAGAGGGTAAGAGGTAGAGGTGAAGAGGAACCCGGTAATCAAGGAAAGCCGAAGGAGTGATCAGAAGGAAGGTCGAGCCACAACCGCAACCAAGGCGCTAGGTGGGAGGCAACCCACCGAGGTTTGATCTTTTTCATTTTTCCCTTTTATAAGTTGGTTTTTGAGTAATTTTATTTACAAAAAATGGGAACAGAGACTTACGCGGCATAAGCCATGGCTTCATGCCGCGTGCCAAGCCGCGGGGGTCTCTGAACGTTTTGCGAAACAGAGAGTTATGCGGGATGCCACACGGTTTCAGGCCGCGGCCCAAACCGCGCGACTCCGTGTCCTCGTGCAGTGTGTTCCTTTTTCTTGCTTTGTGTCGTTTCATTTCTTTGCTTTCTTTCTCCTTTTGCTTTCACTTTATTTTCTGCGCTTGTTCTCCATCTCCTCCGGTGTCTCCCAACCAGTCTTCTCAATTTTGCAAGAGAATCACCTTCGTCCGGTCAGATATGTATGTTCTAACTTTGTATGTAACGAGTGGTGTATGATTGTAATACCCCAGGTAAGTTAGTTAAATCCTAATTCCGTTAAATCTAGTTAACTTTATAAAACGAGGTTTAGTGTAAGTTAGGGTAAAATAATAAGTTAAAGGGGTGTTGGACATTAGTTGATAGTTGAAGGTTCATTTGGTAAATGGGGATTTGATATTACCCTTTAGGATTTTCAGATATTTCATAACTCAAATATCAGTGTGTGTGTGTGTGTGTGCGTGTTCTGGAGGAGAAAAGAAGCAAAAGAAGGAAGTACGGTTAAGGCTCCGATTGAGTGTGTTGGAATCAAAATTAAGGTATGTATTCTTTAGGTTTTGTGTTTGTAATCATGAGTAGAAGATATCTATCGGTTTAGAAAGTTTGATTTTAGTGATTTGTGTTAGTTTCAATTGAATCTGAGAAATTGGGACCGACTGTGTTCTTGAGAGTCCCGGGGAAGTCCCGGTAGACTCCCGGTCATATCGACTCCCGGTAACGTGAACTCCCGGTATTGATTAACTCCCGGTACTGAGAAGTCCCGGTACCATGGAGTCCCGATATTGTCGACTCCCGGTACTGGAGAGTCCCGGTACAGTGGAGTCCCGGTACAGTGGAGTCCCGGTGCAGTGAGTCCCGGTAGTTTTGGTAGTGTCCGGTTATAGTTTCTGATTGTATTTTTGGTAGTGTCCACAAGGGCATTGCCCCTTGACCCCATCCGCTATCCGGGTAGCGGAACCCCCGTGATAAGTCGCTGAAGGGAGAACTGTTGAGGATAAGATTTTAGTAGGCTTTATGTGTTTGACTAGTAAAGTGGTGTATGTATCTTAAATTGTTTCAGCTATTGTGGAATCGAGGTGAAAGATAGAATCAAATTGAAAGAAGCTTGCGAGCGTGTTTGATAAGCAAATCAGGTGAGTTTTGCTTTAAAACGTTTTTGAACTGGGATACATATATATGTATATATATATATGAGATGATTATGTGGTAGGAATATGGTTATGTGTATATAAATGACAATATGATGTAATGAGATATATATTGTATTTATATAAGCTTTGCACTACACGAGTGCACTTGTTGTCGGGTTCCGGTGAGTGGACCGGTGTGTTGCCGGGTTCCGGTGAGCGGACCGGTGTATTGACGGGTTCCGGTGTGCGTGTTGATCCAAACCCTCAGTGATTTGATAATGACCCTCTCTTATACTTAGTGAAAATTGTATGTAAACAATATGTATCAGAGTTTCACTATCGCTGATAAGTACTAAGATCTTCCAGTACCGCTGATAGGAACTCTCGCTCTTTAAGTTAAACATTCAGCGAAACTGTTCACCATTAATGCTCTGAGTCTGTTCAGTCATTATGATGATCGCTGATAAGTTAGTTGTTTACTTATGATCCCTGAAGACAAGTTTCACGTCAACAAAGGTTCTACGCTGAAGTTGAAGATCAAGCTCAAGAACCAGCGACAAGTCTCCTAATGAACTGATGCGGATCAGCGAAGACTCAGATTTGTCCACTCAACGTGAAGTATCAAGTACAAGACTTCAGCTATCGCTGAACTTTATCATTCACTGAATAGAAAATGATAATCGCTGAATCAACGAAAGCTGATCATGAAGTCCTCCGTACAAAGTACTTTTATCTTAACCACCCTTGCACGCCTCCGTACGAAATGTCAGAAAAGAACCTCCGAAAATCTGAAATCGTACAACCACTCTGATACTACACTGTTCATCCTTACGGCTACTAAGGTTGTCAACAAAAGTCAATGACATGCATCCAACCAGCTGATGACACGTGTAAAGTATATACTGACTTGCATTAAATGCATGCAGTATATAAAGAGATGAACTCACTTCTTTTGAAGTAACTTGCTAACTCTGGACAAGTTCAAATCTCTTATCTCAGATAGGTTATTATTAGTAATTTCCTTATCTTTCTTAGTGCAAGAAATCTTAGTGTTCCAACTTGTTTAGATTTAGGTTTATCCTTAATCTTGTTTCCGCAACAAGCTGTAAATTGTTAATGATTTATCAATAAACAATTTAGAAAAGTAAAATCTGTGTGTTTGTATTCAACCCCCCCCCCCTTCTACAAACTTGTACAGGCCTTCGGGACCAACAAGTGGTATCAGAGCAGATTTGTTTAATCTCATAAACAAGATCTAATCTAAGATATTTCTCTTCCTTACTATTATCTGAAAATGGCCACCAATACAAACACAAATTATATAGACAATGGTTCTCTTGCAAAACCCCCTAGATTTTCCAGAGATAACTTCAACTTATGGAAAAATAGGATGACACTCTTCTTAGAAGGTGTAGACCCTACTATGCCTTACTATCTTGAGAATGGTCCATTCATCCCTGTAAGAATTGATGCTGCAGTTCCAGGCGCTGAGAATAGACCTGCTATTCCAGAAAGGCTGGTACCTAAAGAAATCCATCAATGGACTGACGAAGATAAGAAGAAAGTGGCTATAGATACAAAAGCCAGATCCATACTATCCATGGCTCTTCCTGACGAAGTCTACCATTCCGTCATGAATCTGAAAACATCAAAAGCCACGTGGGACACAATATGTGTTCAGTATGAAGGAACGTCTGAAGTCCAGGACTCAAGAAAGATCAACCAGGTAAGACAATACGAAAGCTTCATTTCTGGTAAGAATGAAACTCTCTCTGAAGTTCACCAACGTTTTAATTGTTTAATTATAGATCTGAAAACTGTTGGTAAGGAATATTCTAACTTTGAAGTGCTGACAAAGTTTCTAGAATGTTTACCTGAAAGCTGGGACAATTATTCCATGTGTCTCAAGCTGTCAAAGGATCTAAGATCAATGACCCTTGCTACCTTATATGGCACGTTGCTGAATCATGAGCAATCAAGCCATCTTAAGAAGAATCTTGTAAAAGATTCCAAAAGCACCCCTGTTGCTTTAATCTCAGAGGAACTTTCTACTCAGCGACCCTCGGTCACTATCAATGAGTTAGAGAGTAACTCTGAAAGGTCATCAGATTCTGTTTCTTCAGATGATGATGAATCCTTGGCTCTCCTAACTAAAAAGTTCAGGAGATTTGCCAAGAAGAAAATGTTTAGAAAGAACAAACCTCTTTCCATAACTGACAAGCCTAAATCATCAGTTTTTGTTGATAAGGCTACTGCTACTTGTTTTAACTGCGAAAAGATAGGACATTTTGCTAACGAGTGCAGGTCTAAGAAAGTTTCTAGACCCTCAGCTTTTACAAAGAAATCCTTTGTTCCAAGGAATAAAGATGACAAATACTCAAAGCTGAAAGAAAAATATGCGAAGCTGAAAAGCTTTAAGAAGAAAGGCAAAGGCCTGATGGCTGACTATGATTGGGCTGCTTCTGATGAAGAAGCATCATCATCTGATTCTGAAGATGATGAAGCAAATCAATGTCTCATGGCCAAGATTGAAGAAGAGGAAGAAAGTTCAGACATTCCCTCCACTTCAACCTCTGCTATTCAGGTATCACCTTCTTTCTTTACCAATATTGCAAATATTGATGAAGCTGATAGTCTCCGTAAGATCGATCTCTTGACTAGAAGTTTATACGAAGCCATGAACGGCAAAACTGTGGTTGAAAACCAAAACCTTGATCTCGCTGAAAAGCTTAAAAACTGTCATCTTCAAATAGAAAAGCTTTCTAAAATTGAAGAAGATTTTAAAGATCAAGTATATTTAAATCAGCTAGTCAAAATCGAACGAGCAGAAGCTATCGCTGCATTAAAAGCTGAAAAAGCTACTGTTGAAGGATGGTGTAATTCCTCAACAAAGATCACTGAGATAATAAAGTCTCAAATTCCACTGAGTGATAAACGTGGTTTGGGTTACAAATATGAAACTTCAAAACCAACCACTGAGCGTTCAATGCTTAAATTTGGAACGTTCGTATCCTCAGTCGCTGATACTTCATCTTCTCAGTGCTCCTCGTCCATTACACCAATCCCTGAGGAAACTACTACCTCCTCAAAAGGCAAGGAGAATATGGTTTGTTCAAAATCTACCTCTGTCTCTAAAGACAAAGGTAAAGGAATTGTTATTTATCAAAATCCTCAGAAGGGTACTTTAGTACCAAAGCTGAATGCTTCTAAAGCTTCAGTGACACATCCCTCTGGATCAAGGAAGCTGATCTCTGGATCTATTCAGCGATCTACTCCTAGACTCAGAGTGGATGTCCTTGGTAAGAAATCTGAAGAACTGAATGTTCGTCCCATTTCTAAAGCCAATAGTTTACTTGGTGCTGGCACTTCCAATTCAAAATTAAAAGCTCAGCATTCAAATGGTCCTAGAACTACTTTTAGCTATAGGAAATGTTATCACTGTGGACTCACTGATCATATTGCTAGTAAGTGCCCCACAGCCACCAAAGCTGAAAAGATAGCTAAGGTGAAGATTGCCCCCAAGGCAAAGAAGACCAACCCTGGTGCAAATCAGGTCAAGGTGAATTCTACCACTGAGGTTAAGAAATTAACCAAAGTGAAGAAAGACAAAGCTGAATCTTCAAATGTTGCGAAGACTGCTGAACCTTCCATTCCAACTACTTCCACTGACAAACGTGTATACATGGTTAAGTGGGTACCTAAGAAAAACTAATCTTCCTTTGTATTGCAGGTTAAGAAGGGTATCTGGTATCTCGATAGCGGATGCTCTAGACACATGACTGGTAAGAAAAGCCTGCTCGCTGAATACAAGGAAGAGAAAGGTCCCTCTGTGACTTTCGGTGGAAATGGAAAAGAACATACCCGAGGGTATGGTGTACTTTCAAATGGTACAACCTCCTTCAGAAGAGTCGCATATGTTGAAGGGCTGAAGCATAATCTTCTAAGCATCAGTCAGCTCTGCGACATGGATAACAAAGTAATTTTTACTAAGGAATCCTGCTTTGTCTCTGACAAAAAGGAGAAGATAGCTCTCAGCGGTTATCGTTTGGAAAATGTTTATGTAATAAACATGGACTCAACAACCACTGAGAACTCCTGTTTCTTCTCAAAGGCCTCATCTGATGTCAACTGGCTATGGCATAAGAGGCTCTCTCATCTAATTTTCAAGACACTGAACACTCTTTCGTCAAAAGAGTTAGTCACTGGTCTACCTCAGCATTCATACGCCAAAATCGTCCTTATGTTCAGCGTGTGAAAAGGGAAGCAGACCAAAGCAAGCTTTAAATCAAAGCAAGCTTTAAATCAAAGCAAGTTTCTTCAGTGTCATCTCCTCTACAACTACTCCATATGGATTTGTTTGGCCCTGTTAACAAACAATCCATCGCTGGAAAGAAATATACGCTGGTCATAGTTGATGAATTCTCTCGCTTCACTTGGGTAATGTTTCTCCGTTCTAAGAGTGACACCCCTGAAGAACTCATCACCTTTGTTCGGAAGATGGAAACCCTGAACAATCTGACTATTCGCTCAATAAGGAGTGATCATGGGACTGAATTCAAAAACAGTTCTCTTGATTCCTTCTTTGAGAGTAAGGGTATTTCTCACAACTTTTCGTCAGTGAGAACACCGCAACAAAATGGAGTCGCTGAAAGAAGAAATAGAACAATTATTGAAGCTGCACGTTCAATGCTCAGCGATTCTCACCTGCCTACTCAGTTTTGGGCAGAAGCTGTCAACACTGCTTGTTTTACGCAAAACAGGTCGCTGATAGTCAAAAGATTCAATAAAACAGCCTATGAACTTTTTCATGGGAGAAAGCCCTCAATCAGCTTTCTTCACATATTTGGTTGTCAGTGTTTTATACTGAACAATAGAGATGCTCTTGGAAAGTTTGATCCTAAGGCTGATGATGGAATCTTTCTTGGATACTCCTCAGTTTCCAAAGCCTTCAGAGTCTTCAATCGAAGAAGACAAACTGTAGAAGAAACTATTCACGTCACGTTTGACGAATCCCGTTCAGCGAACTCTAAACCGAACGCTGATACAGAAGAACTGAATCAATGGATGTTTTCTCATCTTGGTGATTCAGAAGATATTCCCACTCCTCATGCTCATCCAATAGAAGATGATAGTCCTACTATCATTCCAAACATGCAGAATAGTGAAGCTGAAACATTATGGGTCTCAGCTGTTCCTATAAACACTATACCTGCAGTTGATCCAACTGTCTCAGACATTCCATCTACCTCTCAGCAATCAGTGAATATAATGACAACTGCATCCATTCCTCTCTTGGCTGATACTCCCGACGTCGCTGAAGCTTCATCTTTACAAGATCAAGTTGAGTCAGCATCTCACGCTCCGGCTCAGCGATGGACCATAAATCACCCAATTGATCAAATTCTTGGTGATCCAAACGCTGGGATTCAGACTCGACGAAGTGCAGGTAATATTTGTCTATTTGTAAATTTTATTTCACTAACTGAACCAAAGAAGGTAGATGATGCCCTCAAAGATCCAAACTGGGTCAGCGCCATGCAAGAAGAGCTGACTGAATTTGAAAGAAACAAAGTTTGGAAACTTGTTCGAAGACCAACTGACAAAACTGTGATAGGCACTAAATGGGTCTATCGAAACAAGTTGGACGAACATGGTACTGTAACCCGCAACAAAGCTCGTCTTGTTGCTCAGGGATACAGACAAGAGGAAGGCATAGATTATGACGAAACATTTGCTCCTGTAGCAAGACTTGAATCTATTCGTCTATTCTTAGCATATGCTGTACACAAAAACTTCAAAGTACATCAGATGGATGTTAAGTCAGCGTTTCTAAATGGAAAGCTGAATGAAGAAGTCTATGTGGAACAACCTCCAGGATTCTCAGATCCTAAGCATCCAGATTATGTTTATAAACTGGATAAGGCACTTTATGGCTTGAAGCAAGCTCCACGTGCATGGTATGACACTCTTTCCACTTATCTCCATATTGAAAAATTTGAGCGAGGTAAGATTGACAAAACTCTATTTTTTAGAAAAGTGAAAGGTCATATCATTCTAGTTCAAATATATGTTGATGACATTATATTTGGTTCTACTAACCCTGAGCTTTGTACTCGTTTCGCTGATAGAATGAAAGATGAGTATAAAATGAGCATGATGGGTGAACTAACATATTTCCTTGGTCTTCAGATTAAGCAAACTGAAAAAGGAACTTTTATAAATCAGGGAAAATATGTTAAAGATATGCTGAAGAAATTCGACTTAACTGAAAGTTCAGCTATGAAAACCCCTATGGCACCACCGCTGACACTTGATAAGGACACAAAGGGTGTTCCTGTCAATGTTACGTTGTACCGTGGGATGATCGGCTCACTATTGTACCTTACAGCTAGCCGACCCGATATTATGTTTGCAACATGCTTGTGCGCACGATATCAAGCTGAACCTAAGATATCCCATATGAAAGTTGTAAAGCGAATCTTTCGATATCTTAAGGGTACAACGAATCTAGGTCTTTGGTATCCCAAAGACTCAGGATTCGATCTAACTGCATATTAAGATAGTGATTTTGCAGGTTGCAAAATGGATAGGAAAAGCACCACAGGAGGATGTCAGCTCCTGGGTGGAAAGCTAGTAAGTTGGACAAGTAAGAAGCAAAACTCAGTGTCCACTTCCACAGCTGAAGCTGAATATGTAGCCGCTGGAAGCTGCTGCTCTCAGGTCTTGTGGATGAGAAATCAGCTATTAGACTATGATCTTCAGCTCTCCAAAATTCCAATCTATTGCGACAGCACAAGTGCCATCGCTATAGCCAACAACCCAGTGCTACACTCAAAGACAAAACACATCGAAATCAGATATCATTTTATCAGAGATCATGTGATGAATGGTGATATAGAACTTCATTTTATTCCAACTGATTATCAGTTAGCTGATCTGTTTACCAAACCTCTTGATGAGACAAGATTCAACTTTCTCATCAGCGAGCTTGGAATGTTGAACTTTGAAGGATAAAATCCTCAGCGATTCACATTGATCAGCGATAGGATAAAATCAACTTATATAATCCATTTCATCATCTTCTCTCTGAATAAACTTGATTCGCTGATATCAAGGTATGTTTTCTCTCTCTGACATATCGCATGTAAATGCAAGATTTCAAAATAAATTGCATCGCTGAATATCTCTTCCTTAACAGCGACTTTTTGAAATTTCTTAAAACCTTCACTGATATTTCTATTCAGTGCTTCATGTTTTCAAAGAGTCCCTGAGTTTTTCAAAACCTCAGAGACAACCAAGAATATGAAAGGACAGTTGTGACGTCATTGCAACGGATAAACCCCGGCACGTTCTTCTTCTGACACACGTTTGCACGTTTCGTTCTTTCACCAATCAAATGCAAACACGTGTCCGTGTCATGATGAAAATCTTTTCCCGCTCAAAGATTTTCTCTTTCTAAAATCTCTATATAAACAAACTCTTGGTTTATATTTGTTTTTTACGCGATCAAATCTTCCTCCACAAGAAAGAATCCTCTGTTGCATTTGTGCTCTCAAAAACCTCAAGAACTGTTCATCATCTTCTTTATCAAACATCAAGGTTAATATGTTCTTATTTATTACCAAATGCGTATAACTTGTTTCCGATCTTCTCATTGTTTTAACAAGATCAAACAAAAGAACTTTGTAAAATGAAATCATTTCTTTCATGGTTTTATGAACACAACCATTTCATGGTTGTTCTTCAAGTTTAAATGCAAAAATCTTAAACTTGTTCTTCATTCGTTTCCAGAATCTAATTTCTTCATAGAAAACTGGATAACAAGATTCAACGGGTTTTACATTTCTGTCAAAAATCAAGAAAAACCCTAATCTTCACTAAGACATTTTTGTCTGAATGAAATGGATAAAATTCGAAACATCTTAATGGAAATTTCTTTCCACATTAAGATAATTCTTATTTGTTAACATTTTTGGTTGAACTGATAATACAGAGAAATGGCAACTTCCAAGACTCATGCCACCGCTGAGAACATCTCCACTGACTCTGAAGAAGTGGATATCATCATGGCTCCACAGGTTAAGTTTTCTATGGATCAACTTGACTGGACCAAGATAAACAGCCTCTCTGCGCTTTTCGAGTTTCCTCCTCGAAAGCAAGTTACACATCTGGATGATGCTGTAAATTTCCTTAAGAATAGATGCATTTCAACAGCCCTGACCATTACACCTCCTGCAAGTCAGCTATTGCTATCCCAGTTCTGGTACTCTGCCAGACACTCTCAGCTACCATCCACCAAAGATCCCTCCAAAACAATTGATTGTATCCTCTGCGATACTGAATATGGCACAATAAAGATCACACCAACCATCATTCGCAAAGCTCTAAACTTTCCCATCGCTACAAAAGAAAAGCCTTTTGTTCCATTCCCTGACCACAAAAAGCACGCTGACAAAGAAGCTCTTATTGCATTTTTTGATGCAATGGGCTATGTATGGGAAATTGGCAGAGACAAGAAGCCTGAGAAGAAGCTGACCCTGCTGAAGAAATAAAAAATTCCCAGCGAGATGAACTTCATCTTCGCTCACCTTATCAGCTGCATGACTGCCAAGACCGGCTCTTCTGATCAAGCCTCTCAACCTCAGCAAGCAATGGGATACGCTATGCTGAAAGGTCTACACATTGATTGGGCATCTCTCATTTATGATGACTTGCTGCAAAGAGTAGACTCTGCCGCTGACAGACCTGCATGGGTTCCATACCCAAGATTCATCAGCGCCATCTTTCAATATGGCCTGAAGGACAGCTACCCGAAAGAGGGTGACCTGAAACTCTCTCAGGTTGGCCCTAAGGTGCTCAACTTCAAACCTGTCGAAAATGAGGTACGTCTTTCTACCCTTCTCACTCTTCTCAACCCCACTTCTTCGACTTCTGTGGCTCCTTCAACGACTACACCCATCGCTGATACCCCGGCCACACAATCCTCTCCTAAGAAAAGGAAATACTCTTCAATCCAACTTGGTTCCAAAAGGATCAAGAAAACCAAGGAGCAGCCCCAGCAATCTCTTGCTGAAGACTCCTCATCTCATTCTGCAGAGCTGAAGGAAAGTTCTGTGGTACGCTCTGCCACACCCATTCAAACCATCCCTTCAATCCCGGCTTCAGCGTCTCTAAACGCTGAGGTTAGAAACTTGGAACCTACCCAACCTCCTTCAGTCTCTCCAAAGACTGATGAAGTGATTTTCAGCGAATCCAACGCTGAACTCAGTACCCGAACCCAATTCTTATCCTTCGCTTCTCCCTCTACTCACTTGGACTCTCCTCCAAAGAATACTGGAGATGCCATCATTCCAGAAGCCTCCGTTGACGCTTCTCAAAGAATGATGAAGACAGGACCTGCAGAGATCACCATTCCTCACTGAACTTTTGAGGATGATATGGAACATTTTTCAGGAATCCGCAACTTTGACGAGTTCATCAATCCTCCTGCAGGTACAAATCAACCCATATACACTGTAACTAAACCTGAAACTTCTGAGCTTTCCTTTGTTCACAAGTACTTATGTGTTACAGGTCCTAATTTGGGAGACATCAACGCTTCTCTGAAGTCCGTGGAAACAAAGCTGACAGGTCTCACCACCACACTCTCCAACAACTCTACATCTGTAACCACCGCTGGAGAAAATTTGATAAAGCTGACAACGGTGGTGGAGAAGATGGCTTCCACAGATGAATTGAAGCAAGTTGATAAGACTCTCAGCGATTTCGCTAAGGTGCTCGCTGATATCTACACAGACTACACCTCACTCAAAAACTCAGTTTCCTCCATGTCCGGCGAACTAACAACGCTGAAGACATCTGTTGGAACACTCGAGGGAGATATGTCTGATGTGAAGACAAATGTCCAAACTCTGACAACTGACTTAGGCTCTGTAAAGACCGATGTTAGTTCGATAAAGACAATGGTCGAGCAACTACTGAACAAAGCCAATACTCCTGATCCTGCTCCTGCACCCGTCCCTGAAACTGAAAACTTCACAGCGGCGGATCGCACAGAGCTGAAGAAGATCAATCCTGCTATTTCTGGCCTTGAAGACAGATTAGCTAAGATTGAAGTTCGCGTAGGTCTCTCTGGCCAAGAAGATAGAGAACCTACCCATGCTGCTGAATCTACCCATTCCTCCCCCAGTCATCATGAAAAAGAGGGGGAGAAGAGCGCTGAAAACCCTTCCAAGAGCGCTGAAGACCTTTCCCATGATGAATCTATCAGGGGAGAGAAGAACGAAGACCTCACCTTCGCTGAAGAGGGTGAGAAGACTATTGAAGCGGAAGCAGCCGCTGGACCTCAGGGAGATGAAAACCCTGAGGGAACCGAGAAGCTCGCCTCTGTATCTGAGGGGGAGCAACTCGAAGAAGACGCTGAAGAATCCGAAGCAGAAGATGATGAAGACGTCGACATCCCTGATGATGAACCATCTTCTTCTCCAAAGAATGATGATGATGATGACTTCTTTATCGTCAAACCTGCTCCAAAGATTAAAGCTCTTAAGGGAATCTCGATAAATGAACCTTCAGGGGAGCGGACAAAGACAAAGCCCTCAACCTCTGGAGCTGAGAAAGGCAAAGGCAAAAGCGTCGCTGAAGATGACAATCTGACGATCTTGATTGAAAAGCCGGTTTGTCAGGTACACTAAACATCTCTTACTCCATCCTTCCTCTGTCATACACTATCAGTTCCTCTACCCAAGCCTATACACTTGAACAATTTCTCTATCTTTTTCTACCCAAGTTCTTACTGGTAAGATCGCTCTGTTTCAGCTAGTCCTCTCCCCTGTTTGAGGATATCGCTGAAGGCTCCACAACTGCGACTTCACCAAAAATACCAGCTGCCGCTGAAGAAATAATCCCAGTCTTGGATTTGATCTCTGAGACTGATGAACCTGAAGAACAGACTCTCTCTCACAAACGCAGACCTTCCTTAGCTCCTCAAAAGCTAAGTGAAGAGGAACAAAAGAAAAGAGAGGAAATAATAAAGCGATTCGAGGATCAGCGAATCATTCTAAGACGTGATCAACTGCCTTCAGTTCCTCCAAAGTTCAGAATCTCAAAAGCTGAATACAAGGAACACCTCAGAGCTGAACGCCTCATCACTGAAAGAAAGGAAGCTGAAGAAAAAGACAGAGAATATGCCATCAAGCTTACTCAAGAATCTGTCAAAGACCCCACGCTGAAACGTGTTCCCATTCAAGTCCAACGAAAGCTTTGGGAAGAAGCCCAGAAGATCGTGGAAAAGAAAACTGAAGTTTCTCAGACCACCCTGATCTGGTGTAAAGAGAAAATACACTTCAGATATCGTCCAGCGAAAATCAACAAGGTATTCATCTCTGGAAGAACCTCTATCGGAGTACCTATTGTTGACATCAAACTTTTCAGAGAAGATGGCCAATCTGAAGCCTTTCGCGCTGACACTGTAAAAAGGTATGGTCTCTCTGAATGGATGGAGATGAGGTTAGCTATCCAATCGTCACAATCTAAGTACAAGGATCATTTCGAAAAGCTGATAAACAGACAGATCGACTTGATATCTTCTTGTGTGGACATTCCTCCTCTTCCTGATCTTAAGCTGAAAAGAAAAAGGGCCTCTCTAAAGAAGAAACGTCAAGATTCAAACTCAGGTCCTGTCATACGAAATGAAACTGGAATTGGTTTCTCTCACGCTGAAGTGCTTGGTCCTGACCCTGATCTATCCGCCCTTGACATTTCTTTGCCACCATGTGAACTTTTCGTCCCTGGTAAAGTCATCAGTAATCCTTATGGAATATTCTTTCTCGACTACGACGGACGTAAATGTTTTCAACGAATCGCTGAGCTTCCAATCACTCCAATCGAACAGCTCAGAGATCTCATCTACTGGTGTGACTTCAGAAAAGACATTCAGGCACGACACCTAAAACCCTTGATCTTTGAAGAAGCGCTGAACAAAAGAAAACGAGGTGTAACGGTTCCTGACTGGATGATCCCCACTGAAAAGACCCTTGATGAACTTCTCATTAAGGAAGAACCTCTGTAAGCTGATAGGATCGCCTCTTTCATCTATTTTATCAGTTATCCTTTTGTACTTGTAATTTATTTCGCTTGTACTTGTAATCTTTCCTTTTCTCTGTGTAACCTGATTCAAAGTTTTAAAGAAAGATTTCAGCGAATGTACTTTACTCCATCAGTACTGAAAAGATCCCAGAAAACAGTAAAAGGGACAAGTATTTTATGAGTTCTTTTTATCCTTATGTTTTCATTAAATAGCAATTCTCTTTGTTGCTATGTCATAATCAAATAGGGGGAGATTGTTGATCCAAACCCTCAGTGATTTGATAATGACCCTCTCTTATACTTAGTGAAAATTGTAAGTAAACAATATGTATCAGAGTTTCACTATCACTGATAAGTACTAAGATCTTCCAGTACCGCTGATAGGAACTCTCGCTCTTTAAGTTAAACATTCAGTGAAACTGTTCACCATTAATGCTCTGAGTCTGTTCAGTCATTATGATGATCGCTGATAAGTTAGTTGTTTACTTATGATCCCTGAAGACAAGTTTCACGTCAACAAAGGTTCTACGCTGAAGTCGAAGATCAAGCTCAAGAACCAGCGACAAGTCTCCTAATGAACTGATGCGGATCAGCGAAGACTCAGATTTGTCCACTCAACGTGAAGTATCAAGTACAAGACTTCAGCTATCGCTGAACTTTATCATTCACTGAATAGAAAATGATAATTGCTGAATCAACGAAAGCTGATCATGAAGTCCTCCGTACAAAGTACTTTTATCTTAACCACCCTTGCACGCCTCCGTACGAAATGACAGAAAAGAACCTCCGAAAATCTAAAATCGTACAACCACTCTGATACTACACTGTTCATCCTTACGGCTACTAAGGTTGTCAACAAAAGTCAATGACATGCAACCAACCAGCTGATGACACGTGTAAAGTATATACTGACTTGCATTAAATGCATGCAATATATAAAGAGATGAACTCACTTCTTTTGAAGTAACTTGCTAACTCTGGACAAGTTCAAATCTCTTATCTCAGATAGGTTATTATTAGTAATTTCCTTATCTCTCTTAGTGCAAGAAATCTTAGTGTTCCAACTTGTTTAGATTTAGGTTTATCCTTAATCTTGTTTCCGCAACAAGCTGTAAATTGTTAATGATTTATCAATAAACAATTTAGAAAAGTAAAATCTGTGTGTTTGTATTCACCCCCCCCCTTCTACAAACTTGTATAGGCCTTCGGGACCAACAGTGCGGACCGGTGATGTGTCGTAGTTGTTGTACGGCGTTGATTTATTAGTTGGCTTGCTACCAACTAATATGGCCATGGTAACGAGGAATGAAGAGGAGTTGAGCACGATGCACGAGTCTTGATGTGGTAATTAAAATACGTGTAGTATATATATATATATATATGTGACGTTTATATACTTATGGTATATGTGTGTGTATTGGCAAAGGTTGTATTTAAACTATTTTGATTGACGAAAGGTTTTATAATGATTTTGGAAAGGACAGGGATTAACTCACTAGACCCGTTTGGTCTAACCCTCATTTTGTTTTCAAAAAATATGTTTTCCATGCCGAGGAATTGATAGCGGCAAAGGAAAGAATAAGGTGTAGACTGCCTTCGTGGACCGATGTTGATTAGGAAGTTTTATGTAATTTGTAGTTTCGAGACTAAAAGAGACCGTACTTGGTTTGTTATGTAACTTTTGTTGTAAATCAATGATATGTATGCATGTTATGTATTATGATGTATGTTATGGGATTTGGGTTGTTACAATGATGCTTTGTTTCCTTATTAGTTAAACGAGATGCAACAAACCTAAGTTTCACTTAGGTTTGGGGTGCCTCACTTTTCAACATCTACACACTCACTTTCTCTCCTGTGCAAACCTCGGTTTTGTCGAGGTTTGGGGTTGGCTTTATTTGACAAACCTAGGCCACGACCTAGGTTTGGGGTGACCATATTTGAAAATCCTTAGGCTAGCTCTTTGATGTTTCGTGCTAATACTTTGTCTTTCCTGTATGAGAAATGCAATAACTGCACAATGATACATGTCACACTTGTGTATCGCCTGCACCAACACTTACACATTGGGGACAATGTGTGGGTAAGGTTTGGGGTTGCCCAATCGGGCTCACGTTTATGCACGTAGATTTCCTGCACTTCTGAATGTTTAGATCATAGTAGCTAAATTTTTGTTTTGGATGATTGAAACCGACCATTATGGGAAGAATCCTGTGATAGTAACGTGACCATTTGGGAAGGACCGGGAAAAGACATGACTAGGGACATTAGTGGAGACCACCCAATAGAGAGATTTGAGCCTAAATGACGCCTTTCATTTCGAGGGATTCAAACACCTAATTCGTATACACTTTTTCGAATTCCTTGTCGTGATTATAGAATGATCTCACTATAATATTGCATTGAGTAGCAAAGACGACCATCGGGATATTGGGTAAGGGTATAGTAGACCATATCGTGTGGACCTTAAGAGATGATTCCAGGCATTGTGTGCACTTTAACCCGTTTTTGTCTAACGTACCTTTTGACCCATTATGTGTGTACCCAAAACCACCTTTGTAGCCAAACACTCACGACTTGTCCATTTCAGACCCACCATTAAACCCTAGCCAAAAGCCTTAGCCAACCCTTATCCGAAAGTGTGTCAATCAGAAGCAGTACATGCCAGTCATGAAAAATAGATAGAAAAGAGGGCCAATGCAGCCCCAATCAAATAAAGAGGGCCAATGATGCCCCATAAAAAAAATAAAAAAAAATAAAAAAAAATACATAAAAAAAATACAGTTAGTTAGATAGTATCTACAGCAGATAATAAGAGAGTCAAAGCGACTCCAGCAATGACAAAGAGGGCCAAATAATAGTAAATGAAGTCAAGAAGTTCAAAACTGCTAAAAATTGACACACCAAGGATTTTTGATCCGTTTACCCTTCGTTTCTTAGCCATGACCTTAACCCCGTTACAACCCTTGTAAAGACCAGGATGATCTTCTGGAAAACGTGATTAGAGTATACGACTACCTTTACCAATATTTCCTGTCTTGCTACTTAATTCCTTTCTGAGATCTACTTTTTGGACATTTGTGCGTCTTTCATTAGAGTTGTCATGTGATTTTCGAGTATTCTTGTATGTCAGGACCATAAATGTCCTACATATTAGAAAAATATATAAAGAATTATATAGAGCTTAATTAGAGTTAATTATTAATTGTAATAGCCTTAATTACATTAATTGGGCTTAGTTTAGGCTTAATGGGCTTAAGCCTTGTTTGTGTAAAGCCTTGGTATATAAGGGTTTCCTTAACCTTAGTTTTAGGTTAGCAATTGATTAGCCATTCATTAGAGATTAGAGAGATATTCATTAGAGAGCTTAGAAAGATATAATCGTTCCTTTACTTTGATTGTAATATTCTCTGAACGATACTTTGAATGAATACGAGAGGGATGACAAGTTGAAATCATCAATTGTTCTTGTTATTTTCTTATTGATTTGATTGTTACCTGTCAAACTATGACTCACAATAGGTATCAGAGCCGAATCGGTGATTTGAAGAACAGAAGAAATCGAACGAAAGCAAGAGAAAACAAAGAATTCCGTATTAATTTTTCTGGAAAACGCAGCGAGCCGTTTTGCTTATTCCCGGAGTTTGAACCGTCGGATCGTCGTGATATTTGGGCAGTAGCTTCAAGACATTCTGTTTTACATTCTGAACGGTTGGATTAATCGTTTGAGATCCGTAAGGCATCTGTTTTAATTTCGACATACTGCAGTTTTTCCGTGGGAAAATCGTTCATCAATCGGGTTGGCAAAGCTTTTCGTTGATTTAATAATTCGTTTCTTTACTCGTTTTTTATCTGCCGTTTATCTGCATCTACATCAAGTCTCAAAGGTATTAATTTTTCATCTTCAAAATCAATTCTTGAGTTTTTGGTGTTCTTAAATTTTTGTGGTGATTATTGAAAAATAGGACATACTTTGCTTAGAAATCGATTTGGGTGTGTTTGTTTTTGTGTTTTTGGTCAAAATCTAACCCTACAAGAGTGAAACAAGCAACCCTATCGATCCCAGATCCGAATTGCATCCACAGCCGTGGTTACCGGACATTATCCCATTGTTACAGGGTAAGTTTCCTATTTCTCACCACTTTCCGGATAAAACATCAAGTTACCGGATAAAACTCAAGTTACCGGATAAAATTTTCTTCCGGATACCTTTTCTCCCGGTAACCTCACACACACATACATCTTCGGATTTTTTTTTTGTTTGAGCATACACCCTCCTACATGGCTGCATGCTCTAATTAATTCTTACATACATGGTTGCATGCTCTCTCACTCGTATGAATCTGTTTTATTTGCATACATAGTTTATTGCATACATAGTTGTTGATCACACCAACATCCAGGAACTACAAATCACCCGGTAAGTTCACTTCAGTTTTCATACGGTAAGTTCTCGATTCCCCGGTAAGCTTTTCATCCGGTAAGCACGTTCACCCGGTAAGTCGCAAATAAATTTTATCCGGTAAACTCCCTCATCCGGTAAGTGCCAATTTTTTTGCGAGAATCTCAATTAACCGGAAAGTTGTGTTTTGTGTGAAAACTCTCTATCCGGAATCGATCATCACCTGGTAAACACTCAATCATCCGGTAAGTCTAAATTGTTTTTCGTCCGGTAAGTCTCAATTCTCTCTATCCGGTAAGTCACATTTTTCTTCGCATCCGGTAAGCGTATCGCATCCGGTTAAGTTCCCGGTAAGTTTGATTTGTCGTCCGGTAAGTACACTCTTAATTTATCCGGTAAGTCAAATTTTCTTTGTTCGGTAACTTCAACTTTATCCGGATACCATCAGGTAAGTTTTGTTTGGTGCAAGAAACTCAATCATCTGGTAAGTTTTGGTTGGTAAGTTCTGATCGGTACCCGAGTTACCGCGCGTCTCGTGATTAAAAGTGTTAACGAAAGTTGCGATTTTTCTTAACGATTGATTTGCAATTTTTTTTGTGACGTTTGAGATTATTTGCGACGATTTGCATTTATTAGCGCCTATTATTTTTTGTGATTTGTTTTGTCGTCTTGATCTAACTTGGTTTGTTTATCTTGCAGATTTCACTCTCGAAGAGTGATTTCGTTCGTTCGAATTCGATAATAATCAGATCTTAATTTTTGGAAACAAATTTATTTTTAGATTTGTTTTTCAAATTTTAATTTTTGATTTTCTTCCGCATTTTTTGATTCTTCAAAGTAACACCGATTAACGATCAATTTTTCAGGTAACAATGTCTGATTCTGATTCAGATCAAGAACTCAAGGAAATTAAAGAGTACATGAGAAAGGTAAAGGAAGGGATTTTTTGCAAGCCTATAGCTTCTGCAAAGAAGAACGACGAACTTATTGACAGCTTGAGATGTGATAAAGCTTCTCTTAACCAAGATCTGACTGAAATTGAAGAGAAAAGAAAAGCTGTCGAAATTGAAAATCTTGCGTTAAAGAAAAAAAATATCTGTTCTTGATCTTTCCAAAAGCAAGTACATCAAAGAACTGAAGGAACAGAAATCTTAAACCTGGAATAGTTCTGAGAAGCTGGCTAAAGCAGAAGAAAAGGCAACAATCTTAGAATCTGAGAACACTGAGCTGAAAAGGAAGATTGCTGAATTGTCATCGCAAGACGAGATAAAGGCACTTGAATAGAAAGGTAAACTCCTGAACCCTGAAAACCTTGAGCTTAAAAATAAACTAACTATTTTTGAAAAGGAGAAAGACAGTTTTACAAAGGAAAGGCAAATGCTTATACAAAAGCCATCTGATTCTTCAAAGAAATCTCTTGAAGAGAAGAAGAGTCTTGAGCTTATGTGTTTAAAACTTTCAAATCAGATCTTCGACTTTGAAAAAGTTTTGATTTTAGAAAGAGAGAAGTTTGAAACTGAACGCAAATCTTTTACTAAAAAGAATGGAGAACTTTCTTTGAAAATATCTGATTTGGAGAAAGAATTAGACGTTCTAATCAAAGAGTCTGAGAAAAAAGAAAGTTGGAGGTTTTAGGGCACAAAGTTTGAAAGATGATTTTGCAAACGAGAGAAAGATCTTTCAGACTGAGATTTCTAAGCTTACAAAGCAATTATCTGTTTTGTCAACTGACATTATGATAGAAAAGAGGCTAAAATCTGATCTCCAAAAGAAGTTGGATCTAATGCTTGAAAAGAAAAATGTTTTGTTTAACAATGACAAAGAACTTGAAACCAAAAACTCTGATGTTGAATAACCCAATCTTGCTAGTCCAGATACTGTTAATTAGTCTCTTTACGGTGATTAAGTTAATTCAGTTTGCTTTTCTAAGACTGCTTCAAGTTCTATTCTCAAAAAGGTTTCTTCAAAGACCTGCATTAGATCAAATAGCTCTTCAAAAGATCGGATCCGCACCTCTAATCTGTTTCATGATCCTATTATTGACAAATCAGATAATCAATTTTTCAAGAAAGTAAACATGGTTTGGGGAGTTAAAGGATCCGCTCCTACTCCAAAGTCATTCGTCTCTGTTAAGAGTGACAAGAACAACAAAGCTTTCCACGCTAAACCTTTTGTGAAAACTGATCGTGCTTACTCTGTTAATAAGCTGATCAGCGTATCTACACAGAAGCTGTGTTGTTCTTATTGTGGAACAAGTGAGTTTGCGCATAAAGACCGTGCTAAGTATTGGTATGGTACTTATAGTATCCCTGGTCCTCATAGGGCATCTAACGAACAAGGATCCATCAAAAGATGGATACCAAAATCCTCCTAATCGGTTTTGTAGGAATGTCATGTGTGCTTTGGTCAGAACATTCTTTTCACATGACTGCATTCAAAGGTTATGCCACATTTGAGGGGGAGTACTATCTTAAGAAAGGTAAGTGAACTTTAACTGAATTCAAAGACCGTGGTAATTCATTCTGAATAACTAACTTGTGTTTGTTATCCTCTAATTTTAACTTCCATGATAGCCACGTGTCAATGTTTCCTTGACTTAGTTATTTCCATGTCTCACATATTCGTTGATTTTTCGCTGGAAATACACTCGTTTGAATTCCTAGTTGTTTTCCACGTTCTCTATTTCTTGTAAATGATTCAATTCTTATCTGATATATTAATTGTGACTTGTTCTTCACAATTAAACTTTCTAATCATTGTCTCATACTGTGCTTACTGAGTCAATCTATTTAGCGCTTGATTTTGTTTCTTGAAATTATGGTATTTCAAAAATTGACTTCTGATTACCTCAAATCAGAACTCGAACTTAATTATTATGACTTCTGATCAACTTAGATCAGGACTCGTTCTTAAATGCTTTGACTTCTAAACATATCAGTTTAGAACTCGTACATCACTGTTTACTAAATTGTTCTACTCGATGCATGAAAGGAGTGTTAGGACTTACATTGTTTCTATGGTCAATCCAGAAACGGAAGGACCTACCCAAGAAACACATCCCTTATAGACAACAGTGAGGGGTCTAGATTGATAGACGAGTTCGGAGTGAAAAGAATATGGTGAGGATGTGACAGGACTTAAAAGAATAAATTGGTCCTTACCAAACCGAGTCAGTTATCCGGGTAACCACACAATCTATTCATTCTTGTTCTTTGAAGATGAATATTGAAACAAACATGGAACCAGTGTCGATAACTCGTGTCACCCCACCTAGCCACTCAAGTATCTCACAACAGATGCGTGTTTCATATATTCACGGAGATTTAGCACATAATCTATCTATTCCTCACTCGGAGGTATTAGATATTGAAAAAGGAAGACATCAGCTCCGGTCTCCGAACTTCACATTCTATTCACTGTGTCAATTGATTTTTAACTTGCGTCCCAAGTTAAATCAATTTTTGAGCCTAACAGATATAATTCATTTCTTTCACACATGCATGAGTCTTTGTGATTCCAATCGCATATCTTCGTGATATTGCCGGAACAGTTTGAGAAGTAATATTTAAGATTTTACTTCAGTGATAACTGGAAGTCCTATCAGAGATACCCATTGCCAACTCTGAACATAAGCCACACAATTATTTTAATTGGTGTGATAACAGTTACTTTTGTGTTTCTGTGTTAGATTTTTTACCCCATTCTGGTTACTTAAATGTTTTGATCTGGATTTTTTGCTACTCGTCACTATTATCTTTGAAAGTACATGATGCTACGGATGCTCCTACTTATCATGAGGGGGAGTAATGATACAAATTCAAAGACACCGATTATCAAGTTGAGGGGGAGTTAGCAAAAGCCGAGGGGGAGTAACTGTTGATTGATCAGTTCCGATATTTGGTCAAATTCCGAAATCCGAAAAGAGTTCAAAGTGCATACAAGTGATCAACTTTTCTCATCCTTTATCAAGTGGTGTTCGCTATAATTCAGTATTTCCTCCTTCAAGCATACTGGTTCTACAAGTTCTTAAAGTTGAAAGACAATTCAACTCATGGCCAATTCAACTCGCAGTTCAAAGACTGATTCATTGAAGACCAAGAGATTTATTCAAGGGGGAGCGTTGAAAAGATATGAAGACAAGCAACATCATTGCATTTCAAAGATTCTAAAGGAAGAGAAGTTCAAGACCTGAAGGTTTCAAGACCGATTTTTCTTTATATATCTTTAGGGGGAGATTGTTAGGACCATAAATGTCCTACATATTAGAAAGATATATAAAGAATTATATAGAGCTTAATTAGAGTTAATTATTAATTCTAATAGCCTTAATTACATTAATTGGGCTTAGTTTAGGCTTAATGGGCTTAAGCCTTGTTTGTGTAAAGCCTTGGTATATAAGGGTTTCCTTAACCTTAGTTTTAGGTTAGCAATTGATTAGCCATTCATTAGAGATTAGAGAGATATTCATTAGAGAGCTTAGAAAGATATAATCGTTCCTTTACTTTGATTGTAATATTCTCTGAACGATACTTTGAATGAATACGAGAGAGACGACAAGTTGAAATCATCAATTGTTCTTGTTATTTCTTATTGATTTGATTGTTACCTGTCAAACTAGGACTCACAATTGGTATCAGAGCCAAATCGGTGATTTGAAGAATAGAAGAAATTGAACGAAAGCAAGAGAAAACAAAGAATTTGGTATTGATTTTTCTGGAAAACGCAGCGAGCTGTTTTGCCTATTCCTGGAGTTTGAACCGTCGGATCGTCGTGATTTTTGGACAGTAGCTTCAAGACATTCTGTTTTACATTCTGAACGGTTGGATTAATCGTTTTAGGTCTAGAAGGCATCTGTTTTAATTTCGACATACTGCAGTTTTTCCGTGGGAAAATCGTTCATCAATCGGGTTGGCAAAGCTTTTCGTTGATTTAATAATTCGTTTGTTAGATCTCGATTGTTTACTCGTTTTTTATCTGCTGTTTATCTGCATCTACATCAAGTCTTAAAGGTATTAATTTTTCATCTTAAAAATCAATTTTTGAGTTTTTAGGGTTCTTAAATTTTTGTGGTGATTATTGAAAATAGGCCTTGTTTGTGTAAAGCCTTGGTATATAAGGGTTTCCTTAACCCTAGTTTTAGGTTAGCAATTGATTAGCCATTCATTAGAGATTAGAGAGATATTCATTAGAGAGCTTAGAAAGATATACTCGTTCCTTTACTTTGATTGTAATATTCTCTGAACGATACTTTGAATGAATACGAGAGGGATGACAAGTTGAAATCATCAATTGTTCTTGTTATTTCTCATTGATTATATTGTTACCTGTCAATCTGGGACTCACATTGTACATAACTTCCTTATACATGAAAACATGTGCGACAACCTAGGTTCGAGTGAGTTGAGAGTATCCCGTGAGGTAGGGTCGAGGCGAAATGTTTTCCCTGGTATGTTTGGACCTAGTACGACCTTGATGTAATCGGAGCAGTCACGAGTTTAACTCACAATGGAAGGCCATAGATCAAACAGAATAAGGATGAGGCGAGGGTGAGATAGGCATTCACGGGTAGGGGAAATCACCAGTGCATTACGTGGTACCGATTGAGAGTTGTGCAGTTATTGTGTCACTGATATATGCTTTAATTCTATTTTATCGCTAATTTGCTTGAGGATAAGCAACGCTCGGTTTGGGGTTGTTGATAACGCCACTTTTTGGCGTTATTTTCAGTCTACAAACCTATGAGATTGGCTTGTGTTGGAGCAAAGAGGCGGAATTTTATGGTTTATCGAGTGAAATGTGTAGGTGATCCGAAAGACGGCAATCATCTAGAAAATAAGTAGAAAAGAGAGCCAAAACGAAGCCCAAGATCCAAGCCCGAGACCCGTGCCCAAACCATGACCCAGAACCTGATCCGGAGCATTCAGGAAACCGCGCGGTTTGTTGCGCGGTTTGCAAGCCACGGGACAAGTGGCGTAAGTCTCTGTTCCATTCCTATATTTCGCATTTTACGGATTTTAGCTTATCACTTCTCGACGGACGACAGACAGCTCGAGGGCGATTTTCAGAGGTTTTTCGCAGACTTTTGAGCGAGGATAGAGGATCGGTTGAAGAGAAGTTCACCACGCGAAGCGGATTAGAGCCGAGAGAAGGGAGTTCATCGTACATTCTTCACGTTCACGATCATCATGTTTTCATACACTATTCTTTTTCCTTTTCATATGTTTTTATCCACCACCAACATGAACTAATCTTTAGATGTTGGGGGTTGGTTTGAATTAGGTTTAAGCTTATGAACACGTGATTTGAGACTTTTATCCGTTTTTCCTAGTTAATGAAGCATGTGATTTGAATTTTAATGCTTTTGTGAGTTTGGCCAACTTTCATCTGTTTTGTTTGTTATCAATTAGGTTCGAGAGAATTAATTGTTAACTAGAACTAGAATTGCATGCCTAAGGTGAGAAATTGGATAGAGATATACCAAGTAAGCCTTAGTCCCGTTGAAATCTTGAGTTTAATGTGTTTTGAATTCCATAGGTTGAGATCGAGAGATAAAACTTGTGCTTTCAAGATAAAACCCATTGTTGCTTGAGAAAGAACAACGGTGATTTTAGAGATTGGGTATTCATTAAAGGGAATAACTGGTAATTGTTTTAAGTCAGGCATTTATATGTGACAACCTTAGGATTTCCAACCCTCAACTGTTTCTTTTATCCGAAGTCCTTATGTTATCGACTGTCTCGTGTTTGATTTAATTATTTGCAATTAATTAGTTTCCTACCAACAACTCAAAGTTGAGACCGTTCAGTTAATAGATCTTATAGTCATTGTAATACTTAGTTCCTAGTTCCCTGTGTTCGATACTCGTACTTTCAGTACTATTACTTGATTTCGACACCGTACACTTGCGGTAAGATTTAGTGGGGTGTAAACCCGCCTATCACCTTCCAGAGTGCCTTGGCGCATAGAAGTGCCTGCAGATCCTATATTTGCATC
Source organism: Saussurea involucrata (assembly GCA_033807775.1). Lineage (NCBI taxonomy): Eukaryota > Viridiplantae > Streptophyta > Magnoliopsida > Asterales > Asteraceae > Saussurea > Saussurea involucrata. Next base: position 77,150,941 of record CM066325.1, read on the forward strand.
CATCATCCTATGTAGAGTATCAGCAGCTGTATCATGTAGGATGACGGGCGTTCCAAAGAATGGGGGGAAAACCGGTGGAGTGTCCAAAGGATGAGTGGGAGGAACAACGGTTGAGAAAAGGGATTTGGTGAGAGGTTCAGCGTTGGATCCGCTGAGAAATACTTCTTCAGTCCTTAGAGGGTCTGAAGGAGGGGGGTTCTGTTCCAAGTTTATAACCTCAACGTTTAGAGACGCTGAAGTTGGTGTGAAAGAGGTGGCTTGACCAGCTGTGGCAGAGCGTACCACAGAACTATCCAGCGGTTCTAAAGAAAGAACCGTGGAGTCTTCAGCCTGGGAAGGCTTGGAGGGTTGCTCCCTGGTTTTCTTGATCCTTTGAGAATCAAGTGGGGTAGTAGAGTGTTTCCTTTTCTTAGAAGGAGTGGATGGTGCAGCCTGGGTATCAGCATTTGGGATTACCGCTGAGGTAGCCGCAGAAGTAGAAGAATTTGGGGGTTTGAGAATAGATAAGAGTTTAGAAAGACGTACCTCGTTTGGCAGGGGCTTGTAGTCAAGAACTTTAATGCCAACCTGAGAGAGTTTCAGGTCACCCACTTTTGGGTATTTGTCCCTAAGTCCGTTGAGAAAGAGAGCACTGACAAACTGGGAATATGGAACACATGTTGTCTGTCATCCATGTCCACCCTGAGCACCATATCGTTGTAGATGATTGATGCCCAATCAATGTGAAGGCCCTTCAGTAGTGCATACCCCATGGCCTGTTGGGGCTGGGATGCTTGGTCAGTTGACCCAGTTTTCGCTGTCAGACAGCTGATCAAATGAGCGAAGATGAAGTTCATCTTGCTGGGCATCTTTGATTTCTTGATGGCAGTCAGCTTCTTCTCAGAGAGTTCATCTGTCCCTGAGTCCCACGCATACTTCATTGCATCAAAAAAATGCAATCAGGGCTTCTCTATCAGCGAGTTTTTTAGGGTTTGGCAGAGGGACAAAGCGGTTTTCTTTAGTACTGTCGGGAAGGTTCAGGGCTCGCCTGATAGTACTAGGGGTGATCTTGGAGGTTCCATGTTTGGTGTCACAGAGAATGACATCAAGCATTTTCTTTGGGTCTTTTGGTGAGGGTACTTGAGCTCTTCTACAGTATACCAGAACTGAGCTAGAAGATATCGATGAGCCGGAGGTGCAATGGTCAGAGTTGTCGATAGGGGACAAGTCTTGAGAAAGTTTATAGCGTCATCCAGATGTGTGACCTGTTTCTTTGGAGGGAAGTCGAAGAGAGCATAAGGGTTGTTGCTTTGGAAGGTAACTTGCTCGATTTTGAATTTAACCTGAGGAGCTTTTGTGAGTACATCACTTTCAGCAGCAGTGGGAGACTTGGTAGCAGGAGTTTCAGCAGTAGATGCCATTTCTGTTTATAATCAAACATGAAGAGAGATAAAGAATAACGTCTTAATGTAGAAAGATTTTCCAAAATAAGATGTGTTGGGTTTTGCACATTCCATTCAGACAAAATGGAGATTAGGGTTTTTCTTGTTTTGAAAAAGAGTACAAAACATAGTGAACATTTGTTTTCCAGTTTCTATTTAGAGAAGAAATTTGGAAAAACAAACGAAGATGTCAAAGTTTAAGATTATTAGTCCAAGCTTTGAAGAACAATCTGTTTCCAGATTGTGTTCATAAAATCTTAAAAAGAATATGATTTCATTTTACGAAAGTTTCTTTTGTTTGATCTTTTAAAAACAAAGATAAGATCAGAAACAAGTTTAGAGTTGCAAAATAAAAGAGATATTAACCTGTGATGTTTAGGAAGATGAAGATGAAGATGAACAAGTTCTTGAGTTTATATCTTGAATGCAATAGAGTTTTTGCTTTGAAGAAGATGATGTTCGTGTAAAGGTAAAAATATAAACTCGAATGTGTTTATATAGTGAGAGTAGAGAGAGAAAAACAATGAGCGGGAAAGTTTTTCATGATGACACGGACACGTCTCTCGATTTTGATTGGACAAGGAAGACGAAACGGGCGAACGTGTCAGAGAAAACGTGCCATGACTTATCCGTTGTGATGACGTCACAAACGTCCTTTCATATTTTAGGATGTCTTTGAGGTTTTTGAAAGCTCAGGGACAATTTTTGAAAACATGAAGCACTGAATAAGAATATCAGTGTTAAGTTTAGAAATTTCAAAGTATCACTGTGTTAGGTCTTATTATTTGTGGAATTAGAAGTTCAGGGACTAGATTTGTCATATCTTGTAAATACCTTGTAGGTATAAATAGTTTGTGGTTAACCTTGTTTAGGGTTAATGATCATAATACTTTTGCTAAACCTTTGTACACGGCTACACAGTCTGCCGTTGTTCTTCATTCAATCGTTCTTCAATACAAGTGAGATTTATGGCATGTTATTACTGTTTGTGTTGATTAATCTTTGATTGCATACATATCTGGGATCCACAATTGGTATCAGAGCAGAAGGATGTTGATTCAAAGGTATTCTTTTTTGATTTGTCTTGATCATTCATCGCACGCACTATGTTCATATCAAGAATTTGATTGCTTCGATTTTGGTGTTAAAACCCACAATTGAGGCTTGATAAATTCTTCTCATACGTTCTCTAAGATATATCTGCGTTTTCAAATCGTTTGGTTGAGTAAAAATCCCTGATTTTTTAAATTCTTGATCTCGTTGGTTTTTGCCCTCTGTTCGTGAAAAATTTTCAATTTTTCTTGTCAAAAGTACTAGTTGAGTCGATTTAGTATTGTTTTCGTGTGATTTTGGGCTAGTTTTCTTGTTAGTTCTAAGTTCTTGCAGATTATCTCTCTTCAAGACTGCAGAAATTCATTGAACCTGGTAAGTTTTTTCTGATTTGTTTTCGAAGTCCCGGTACTGATATCTCCCGGTAGTGACTACTCCCGATACTGATATCTCCCGGTAGTGTTAACTCCCGGTGTAGTCATCTCCCGGTAGTGTTAACTCCCGGTGTAGTCATCTCCCGGTAGTGTTAATTCCCGGTGTAGTCATCTCTCGGTAGTGATAACTCCCGGTATAGTCATCTCCCGGTACTGTTATCTCCCGGTACTTCAACTCCCGGTGCTGGCATCTCCCGGTACGATCAACTCCCGGTACTTTTCTGTGTCACTCAGTAGAACTGTCTTAGGCCACACTCTGCTAGGACTTGCGTTAGAATTTGCGTTAGGTATCACTAAATCCTTTGAATCACATCACGTCCTACGATCACCACTGCAATCTCAATGGCTTCTCAAGACGCACTCGCTATCGGATCTGAATTCAAGCCTCCTGTTCTATATCGCGGGGAATATAATGTATGGAAAGACAGATTTCTGTGCTTCATTCAAACCAAGCCACTTTACGAGGAGATTCTTCGCTCGCTCACGGAGGGCCCCACTGTTCAACCATTAATGGATGTTCCTGCAATTGAAGGTGGACCTCCTGCCCACAAAGTGCCCAAACCGTATGACAAACTGTCGGTTGAAGAGAAACGTAAAGCCGATGGTGACACGTTGGCGAAAACTTATCTGGTATACAGTCTTCCCAACAACATCTATTGTAGCATCGACAGCTACAAGGACACGACCAAAGGAATGTGGGATCAGCTAGCCAAGATAATGCAAGGCAGTCGAGAAGGAAATCAGATGAAGATCACGAATTGCCTCACTAGGTATGAATCCTTCAAAGCTAAAAGAGGCGAATCACTAACGGAGACATATGAACGCTTCTGTACTCTTCTGAATGATTTGCACAAGAACAACATCTCCAAGTCAAATCTAGAATGCAACATCAAGTTTCTCAATAACCTTCAACCTGAATGGAAGGGCTTTGTTCTTCACGTCCGCCACAATCGTTCGCTAGAGAATGTTCCGCTGCACGAGATATACGAGATGTTACTTCAAGATGAAGATGATGTTACTAAGTTGATGGGAGATAGCAAGTCTAAAGAGAAGATAAAGGAAGATCCTCTTGCCTTAATGTCATACAAGAAGGAAAAACAGTCTTCACGCAGTTCTAATCGAGAAGAAGCTCCGAGTGAATCCGAACATGAAGATGACGAACCAGAAAGTGATTCTGATCCTGAGATTGATAGCATCAAGAAAGCTGTCGCCTTGTTAACCCGGGAGTACGCACGGAAAAAGTTCTTCAAGAAGCCGACAAATAACAACCAACGATACTCCACTAACTCCAAGCGTCGGGATTACAAGGACAAGAATAATGGGAAACGCAAGAATGATGATGGAAGAAAGAGAAATGACAATGGGAAGCGAACTGAAGGCAAGTTTGATGATCGAGATGAAGATGAACCCGTGAAATGCTACAACTGCGGGAGGCGAGGTCATTTCGCCAAAGATTGCCGGAAGCCTGTAGTACGTAATGCTGAGTACTACAAGAACAAAATGCTTCTAGCAAGGCAGAAAGAGGCAGGTCAAGCTTTGATGGCGGAAGTTGATCACTGGCTGCTCAAGACTGATGATGAGCATGAAGATGCGGAAGCTCATATGTGTTACACTGGTCTGAATCCGGAAGATACTGATTCCAAAGATGATTCTTCCGACGAAAAGAAAGACAAACACGAGTGCCAGGTATGTGGTTCTTCCAATGCTAACTTGTTAAATCAAATGCATGAAATGGTGCACACTTTAGATTCGTTTAAAAATAAGGTTAAGACCAAAGACGCCCACATCTCTAAGCTAGAAGCCGAGGTTAAGTTAAAATATGATACCATAGGCAGACTAGCGATTGAAAAGGCTGAGGACAAATGTTTGATAGATAATTATCAAACTGAGTGCTCGGCCTATTCAGAAAGAGCTAAACTTCTCGAGACCCAAATATCTGAATATACTCAAAAGTTAGAGAAATCTCAAGAGGAATTTTCTAAAAGCATCTTAGTTCAAGATAATGTTTTAAAAGAAAATGAAAAATTGACCACTAAGCTTAAGGAACTTGAATCCAAACTTTATAAACTTGGTCAATCTGAACAAACCATCCACTTGAACAAGCCCAAGGAGTTCAAATACTACAACTCACTTTCGGGACTCGGATATGATAATCCGTGCTACCTAAAGAAGGTCTTGTCTAAGGTTCCCACTCTTTATGAATTTGATTTCATGGGCTTAGACAAGATATATCCAGAGTACAAAATCAAGTGGACTAAGGCATCTAAGGAAGATGAGGAGTTTGAGGACTTTCAAAGACAATCCGCCATACCTCTACCTCCAATAGAGGCAAAACCTAAAACGGATAATTCCTCTTTGGAAAATAACACGAAATCGGATGATGCGCCGCCTAGGAAGAACATAAATGTACAAATTCCTTTCGTGTACGAAACGCTTAATGCATCGTATTTAAAAAGAAAAATTCCTTATCTCCCCAATGACTATTTTGACATCTGCTCTCTTGCCAAAACGGTTGAGACTCCGCCTCCTGTTCCGGCAACCGCAGATGAAGATTCTAATGATCAAACAGAGTTGAAACGTTATGTTCCACCTCTGATTTTGGAAAACATTATTTTTAAACTGGAAGAGTCAATTGCGAGCGATAAGGTCAGTTATGAAACCGAAAGGATTGTACTTTTAGATTCTATTGAAAAGCTCAAACAAAATAAACCCGACACACTACCCGAATCTGAAAGAGAGTCCTATCAAACCGAGATTGAGAAGTTAACGTCTCAACTGGCTGTTTTGGCATATGAAGCCTTAACGCTGAGAATGGCTAAGGGGAACTCTGTGGATATCCCAATGACGCCAGTTACTCCTGAAACAATATCGTTTGATGATGCTCAGATCTTTTTGGATAGTTCGTCGTGCAAAGCCTTTATGGGAGTGTCTGATGATACCATCACTAAGGATTTGAGCGTTAAGGATAAAGGTAAGGCCATCGAACCCGAGTTTGTTCAAAAGGATCTTTCGTCAATTTTTGACAATCCGTTTGCGGATAACTCCTTATCTGACTCTGATGGAGACACTTCACCTGATTCTGCAAGAAGATTTTCTGAGTTTATGAACTCCACTCCTTGTCATGACGATGAGTTTTCTAAAGTTGACTTCGCTCCTAAGCTTCCTAGTCACACTAAATTTTTAGAAAAACTGCCCGAACCGGTTAATTTTGAAAAGGGCGACTGTTCGAATTCGAAAACCGTTTCCAAGACCACTTCAAAAACCAAATCTAAACGTCGGTCTAAGAAACGTGCTACAACCGGTAAAGGCTCGTCTAAACAACCCCTTTTCTCAAACTTCTCTAACGATCAACTAATGTAATTTCAGATAGTATGGGTCGGGGGAAAGCGACTCGAAGAGAGTGAATAGAGAAGAATGCTAAGATGAGCCCTGCGAAGAACAACTCATTTACTTCTGTTCTGAATAATAGGAATAATAACGACAAACATGAATTTGGTTGGAACAATTCTGTTGAACATGGTTTTAAATTTCCTGTTAAACTTAACAATGTTCATCAATTGATTGGTTTTTCGCGTAAATATGTTTGTTGTTCTGTTTGTGGTGTGAATGACTTGATTGACTCTAGATATGCAAATGATTGGGTTGGCTCATATCATATTTTTAATTCTAATGGTTCACGCAAATCCAAACCAAAAAGACCCAGCTCTCAACGGGTCTCTAACAAAGGTGTTGCACCTAACACCTAAGGACCCACTACCAGATGGGTACCTAAACGTGCTTAATCTCTGTTTCGCAGCCCGGTCATGTGTGGTTTCTCGACTCTGGATGCTCCAAGCACATGACTGGTAAAAGGGAGCTACTCACCAACTTCAAGGAGGAGTACTGCGGTGATGTTCGGTTTGGAAACGATAATGTGGCCCCGATCATGGGCTACGACGGCCTAGTTCAGGACAAACTCACGATCAAACGGGTGTCCTACGTAGACGGCCTTGGTCACAACCTTTTCAGCATCGGCCAGTTTTGTGACAAGGATCTTGAAGTGCGATTCAAGGCGAAGAGATGCAGTATTCTAGCTGACGATGGGACGGAAATTCTCGCTGGTACTCGACGGACAAACTTGTACACCATCAATCTCGCCACAGTCAAAACCGATAAAGCAGTTTGCCTGATGTCCAAAGCTACTACTCAACAGAACTGGCTATGGCATCGACGGCTATCGCATCTCAACTTCAAGAACATCAATAAGCTGGTGCTAGGTAGACTAGTCAAGGGTATGCCCAGAACTACAATTCACGAAAGAACATCTCTGCTCTGCATGCGAGATGGGTAAGATGAAGAAGGTGTCTCACAAGCCAAAACCGGTTCCAAGCACGTCACGACCATTAGAGCTGATCCACATGGATCTCTGCGGCCCTATGCGCGTTCAAAGCATAAGTCACAAGAAGTACGTATTAGTGATGGTGGACGACTATTCAAGGTACACCTGGGTCAAGTTCTTTCGTTCAAAGGACAAGACGCCCGAGGTTATAATCAACCACCTCAAGGGAGTTCAAAACAACCTTCAGCTGACCGTAGTCACGATTCGCACAAACAACGGAACAGAATTCAAGAATCGTACCATCAGCGATTTTCTCACTTCGACGGGGATTTCGCACACCTTCTCGACATCAAGGACTCCACAACAAAACGGTGTGGTGGAACGTCGTAACCGCACTTTGGTGGAAGCGGCACGCACCATGCTGACTCAGTACGCACTTCCTATGTTTCTATGGGCCGAAGCTATCGTGACGGCATGCTACACTCAAAATAGATCCATCATCCACAAGCGCTTCAACAAGACGCCTTATGAGGTCATCAATAAGCGCACCCCAACATCGGATACTTTCATGTGTTTGGGTGCAAATGCTTCGTTCTGAACGATAAGGATAATCTCGGCAAGCTCAAGCCAAAGGCGGACGAAGGGATCTTCATTGGCTACTCGACATCTTCCAAAGCATACCGCGTCTATAATAAAAGGACCAAGAGTGTGATCGAGAGTATTAATGTGACCTTCGACAAATTGGTCGACCTGGCTTCTAGACATACCAGTTCGGAACCCGCACTTACTGGAGTGCTGGCTTCTGATCTCTCTCGATCGGAACCTAAGCACCCAACAGTAGATCCTTCGTCGTCCAATACGTCAAAGTCACAACCATCTGAGTTAGATATTCTGCTTCAAGACTTTTATAATGATTTATTTCTTCCTCCTGTTACTTCTGATGCTCCTTTAAATGCAGATGGAGCTATAGTGGTGTCGACCAGCATATCCGGTCCTCCTCCGACCCCCAATGGTCCATCCTCGGAGGCCTCACCCACTTCACCAGTAATTGAGCCGACGCCATCTTCAAGTATGCAAGCGGCGACCGCATCTCCCTCATCAGTGGTTCCAACCACTCCATCCCCTGGAGCAAGCAACGGCTCGGACGACACTGCCGCATCTTCGTCCACCGCTGCTGTATCTCAACCTGCGGCCGCTCCAAGACTTCATTCGGTTCCATCCCTTGAAGCTGTTCAGAATCTACCCTTTGGGTCATACGTCGATGCGGATAATTCAGACCCTCATTCGGATCCTCTACCCTACATGAGGAAATGGACTCGAGCGCACCCTCCGGAACAAATTATTGGCAATCCGACTGCTCCAGTTCAGACTCGAGCTACCACGGAAGCTGAAGATGACGCTGCACCTGCATTGCTGAGCAATACTAAAAACCGTGCGGCAACCGGTAACGAGGCCTCTTCTCTGTTTTCTTGAGCAATGTCGAACCGGCATCAGTGAAAGATGCCTTACACGACCCGGACTGGATAATGGCCATGCAAGAAGAGCTTAACGAATTCGAGAGTCTCAAAGTTTGGTGTCTGGTCCCTCGCCCGAAGAACCGAACCATCATTGGCATGAAATGGATTTTCAAGAACAAAAAAGACGAGAATGGTGTCGTGGTCCGAAACAAGGCACGTTTGGTCGCTAAGGGGTATCGACAACAAGAGGGGATCGACTACGAAGAGACGTTTGCACCAGTGGCCCGAATCGAAGCCATTCGGATGTTTCTCGCGTACGCCGCCCACAAATACTTCACGGTATATCAAATGGATGTGAAGATGGCGTTTCTGAATGTAGATCTAAAAGAAGAGGTGTATGTCTCCCAGCCAGAAGGTTTCGTAGATCCGGATCACCCGAACCATGTGTATCGACTCGACAAAGCGTTATACGGACTAAAACAAGCACCGAGAGCCTGGTACGATAAACTGTCAACTTTTCTTCTCATTTCCGGCTTCTTGAAAGGTAAGATCGACACAACTCTTTTCATAAAGAGGGAAGGTGAGCACATTCTTTTAGTTCAAGTCTATGTCGATGACATTATCTTCGGTTCCTCTTGCCCACAATACTGTCGCAACTTTTCATTTCTCATGAAAAAGCATTTTAAAATGAGTATGATGGGACAGATGAATTTCTTTCTCGGTCTTCAAGTTCAACAACTGTCGACCGGGATATTCATCAATCAATCTAAGTACATCGCGGATATTCTTCGGAAATTCAAGATGGAACATTGCTCTCCCATGCGTACTCCTATGTCCCCTGGTACGAAGTAACACGCTGATCCTAACGGAAAGGCTGTTAACACTACTACCTATCGGGGAATGATTGGTTCACTGATGTATTTGACGGCAAGTCGACCGGACATAATGTTTTCCACCTTTCTGTGTGCTAGGTTTCAGTCTAATCCTAAAGAGTCTCACATGATAGCAGTTAAGCGTATAATTCGTTACTTGAAAGGTACTGCTAATCTTGGCCTTTGGTACCCGAAGGATACAGGTTTCGAGCTTACAGCGTATTCTGATGATGATCATGCGGGAAGCATGCTCGACCGGAAAAGCACGACGGGACACGTTCATTTCCTAGGCGACAAGCTGGTTAGCTGGGCCTCAAAGAAGCAGACTTGCGTCTCCACCTCCACGGCGGAAGCGGAGTACGTAGCCGCGGCCAACTGCTGTTCCCAAGTGATATGGATGCGGACTCAACTGAAGGATTACGGGTACAACTACTCGAACATCCCCATCTCTTGCGACTCTAAAAGTGCTATCGCAATCACAAGCAATCCGGTGCAGCATACAAAGACGAAACATATAGACGTGCGCTACCACTTCATCAAAGACCATGTGGAGAAAGGTACCGTGGAACTCTACTTTGTGTGTACGGAGAACCAACTGGCAGATTTGTTTACCAAGGCGTTGGACGAAAAACGGTTTTTCGATCTAGTGTCCAAGCTTGGTATGCTTAATTTGAAAGTTTGAGTCTCAGTTGTACTGGTTACACCTTTTCCACACAACGGGATAACTGTATCTCTTGCAGTTACACTTGTCTCGCAGCATGGCTTAGGTGTTTCAAGCACATCGGTGACTCGTTTTCTGTATATTCACGTGTAGTGTTTCCTTTCGTTTTTCCAGTTTTCCGTGTGTCTTTACGTTATTCGTCTAGTCTTTGTTATTTCCGTGCTACTAACTGTGTATTTTCAAGATGATTCCTCGAATGCCTAGTTCCAAAGGTACGTATTCTATCTCTGTGAGGAAAAGATATATTTTTTGAGAAATCGAGGGGGAGAAATATCAGTTTGACAAGTCTAGGGGGAGTTTTGTCTTTTGGTCAAAGTTTTTTTTAGTTAGTTAGTTTTTTCTTTGAATTGTGTGTCTTTCTTTTTTTATATATTAAAGAATATATAAAAAGTAGAAAAATAAAAAAATAAAAAAAAGAGGGGAATGTTATTTTTTTTGAAAAGTTGAGGGGGAGCTATGTCAGTTTGAAAATCTGAGGGGGAGAATTAAATTTTTTTGTCAAGGGAATTTCTTTTAAGTGTTAGCAGTTGGATTATATGGAACCGGGAGAGTTACGGGACCCGGTACCAAGTCTAACCAGTATCAAACCGGAGTATTTAAACTAAAGTTGAGTTTGGACTCGTTCACATCTTCAAACTCCCGCTTCTCAACTCCCGGTCCACTCCCGGTACCATCTCTCCTACTTCTTGCGATTTCTTCTCAAATCGGACTCCGATTCTCACCATTCTTCAGGTAAGCAATCTAAACTCTAATCTAATCGTGTTTACATCTTGAAATCGACCTAAAGGCCACTAGAATCGATCGATTTCATCGATCTTCTTGGAGGCCGCCGCTGTTAGGGTTTTCGACTCCCGGTAGTTTCGACTCCCGGTAGTCTCGACTCCGGTAGAGACTCCCATAGTCGACTCCCGGTAGTCGACATTTCCCGGTAGTTCCACGTCTCGGTAGTCTCATGTCCCGGTACTTTATGTTTTTTTTGAAGTCCCGGTAGTTTAACTCCCGGTGCTCGTAAGTCTGGTATTCCATAATTCCAAGTACCGATCTTAGCAAGCTCCATAGTGACAGCACTCATTTGCCAACCTGCACCTTAAATGTTCTATCATACTTTCATTAAACTCGGATCCTACAAGACTCGAGTTGTGATCGGTCTTGAACTGTACCGACTCTCGGTGTTTCAAATCCGAGAATACGGGCCTCGAGACTGGGTTATATGTCACACAATGCGCTCGTTACTGACTATCAAGACATTTTTCCAGGTACATGGCTCAACCAAATCCGAATCCACCCCAAGTCGACGCTCCACTACTCCCTGAAGGTCCAAACCTTCCTCTCGTTGCAAACAACTACCACCTAGTTCCGACGAATTTTAACTGCCAATGCCCCGTCATAGTGGAGATTCTGAAGCGCCATGCGCTTAACCAAGCTTTGACGGCTCATCCTTCGGTTCCAGCCGTATACGTTCATCAACTATGGCGGTCCTTCGAACTTATCGCGCGCGGCCACCACTTTGACCTCCGCGAACGCATTGGTGATTCCGAATTTACAATCACGCGCACTACCTTCCGAACCATCCTTGGTCTACAGGTCGCGAATGCAGTTCCAGCACGAGAAGCATACGACGAACAAGTCACCGATGCCATATTGTGCCGAGACCTTCAGGCTCTCGGATATCAAGGCGGCCTCCATCAACCATCGAGCTTCACTCGAACTCACCTACAGCCTATCTGGTACACACTGTTCACCATTCTGAACAGGTGTCTATCAGCTGTGACAAAAGGAGTTGATCGTACTTCAGTCAACATGCTACGCTTATTCCATGCGGTTATCTACAGTCGCCATGTTGACTTCGCGACGATACTATGGACGGAACTTGTGGCTCAAGTTCAAAAGAAGCTTGACGGCAACAGACGACTTTCATTTCTTCCATATCCACGATTTCTACAACTGATTGTTGCACACTACATGGCGTCCGATCTCACTATCCCTCGCCGCGATGCTCACGAGGTACTTCTCTCTACCCGCATGACACGCATTCAAAACATTCGCGTTTTAGAAGGAGTTGATCCTATGGTTATTCCTGCCGACTTACTAGCTATCGCGGACCAAACGGCACTAAGTGTGATAGCTTATAGGACTGAGAACAACCTAGTCGCTCCTATGGACCAGCCAGATCCGACTGGACCTGCCCAAGGAGCGTAAGACGAGCGACGTGAGGGTCCACGCATGCGAGGACGAGGGGTCCGACGAGCAGGGGCTGTCGGACGGGGCGAGCAGAGAGAAAATATTTTAAGGGGTTCAGGCGTGGGTAGTGCCGGGAGGTCCTCACGCGATGCTAGTACGTCTCGACCTAGACCTCGTACACCACCTTCACCCGGAGTTGAAGGTTCAGCCCTACACGATGTGGAGGTGGAAGGAGTTTCCCGCGTTCACACAACCGAAGAGGCAGCCTCCTCTTCCAGCTCCGAATCCGGTTCTTCCTCCGGAACAGCTGTCGGCACCGCCTCTGGCTCCGAATCGGAATCCGAATCCGAGTCTCAATCAGGCTCCGCTTCCGGTGACGAAGAAGTGTCTGAGGAATCCGATAGTGAGGAAACCGAATCTGACGCCGATGATGATGATGACGCATCTAACCCCGAAGCCATTTCTGGAGAGACTAGGAGAGCGAAGGGAGTTTTAGTTGAAAAAGAAATAGAACGTGAGCATGTGCGTGAAAGGAGGAGCAAGCAAAAGAACGAGAGTGAGCGAGAGATGGGGCAATCTTCCCAGGTTGCCCCCAACCAGCCTTCATCTAGCCAGGCAACCACCTCTACTATCCCTTTGCATCCGTTGCATAGGGATATTGAAGAAGACGTCGTGGGCCTAGTGACGCAATTGCATAACCCCCCTAGCCACTCCGTTTCCTCTCAAAAGGATCCGGTTTCAACTTCACACGGGGATCAAGCACAACTTCCACCGGTCTCTCACTCGGAGAGGTCTGGTGTTGAAACTAGAGACCATCCTTCCCCGATCTCGCCTTCTTTGGATGCACAATGGAGTCTAGATCCCTTTGATATTGACATTCCTTTGGCTAGGTCACAAGTCACTCAAACTGCTAACGTCGAGAGTCTTCGTGCCTCGACCGAAACGCCCAGAGCGATTCTACCTTTTGGTAGTTCGCAAGGACAGGGCGGAAGTCCTACCACGGCTATCATCACGCCAACCGTGAACGTATGCGGTACTGCGGTGCAATCCGCCGCAACTACTACAACGGAATGGCTAAGTGCCACCGGTGTTACTTTCTCGGAGTTCGTCTCCAAGGAATATGTGGACGACGCCTTAAAGGCTGTCCAATATGAGATTATGAAGAATGTGTCCGAGGATTTGGCGTTCCTTCGCCGATTTGTAACAGGTAAAGGCATGGCTTCTTCAGCTCCTCCCCCGACTCCCAGAGCAGTTTATCACAGCCGACAACCACTCCGAATGTCCAGAATATGTCTGTTGATGACCTCAAAGCCGCCCTACTGAGCAAGCTGTTGACCGACTCTGACACATCCGCCTCAGCTAATGCAGATCTAGTGAGCATTCTACACTTGCAATCCCAAATACCGCCCCTATCACACCGACCGACTCGATTACAGCTCAACTATCCGAAGTCACGAAGGCCCTCGAAAAGCTAACCGAGAGGGTCGCCAGCCTTGAAGACACCTGTAAGGGTCAGGTCCAGAGTTCAAAACGAAGAACAGATGATCCGGATGACCGTGATCAACAGGAGGGGGAGAAGAGACTGCGACTGACCGAGCTGTCATCCGCGGCGGCAGAAACTTCAACGGTAACTCCAACTGAACCACAACAACAGCAACCGTCAGAGTCCGAAATGGTTCAGGACATGGAGATTTCATCACCGGTCAGAGATAACCTAGAAGAGTCAGCAGACCCGACGGTTGAAAAGCCCGAAGGTCCATCGGAAGACACTTTAATGCTGACAGTTTCGGAGCGGCCTGTCCTAGAGCTGATTGATGAGGACTCAGGCGGTGATCCGGAACTTGAATCTAATTGGAGGCAAAGAGCTATTGTTGCAATTCAGTCAGAAACTGATGCCTTATGGGATATGCAGGGCGACGATGACTTAATGACAGATCTTGACTATGACCAACTTCTTCTTCAGAGTGAACAGGTATCTACCGCTCCGGCTGATCTTACTGATACTGCAGGTTCATCAGAAATTATTGTGCAAATTCCAGAAGCGGTTCCACCCCAACAACCTCAACCAGCTCGTTGGGAAAGGTTCCATATTCTAGTACCGTATCTGGAAGAATCTCAGAAGAAAATCTTTGCTCACTGGATAAGGCCTCTCGACCCAGTACAGTGTCATGGGGTCTCTTTCATGAATGAGGCGATCAGATCTCAGTACATAGAAGTTATGAAAAGAGGCCGAATGAAACACGAGGTCCACTCAAAGCTCAGAATCACGGAAATCGTGGAAATTGATTCAGACAGGATCGTGAAAGTCGTTTTCCCGACCTTTACAGTGAAAAGGGATGACGGAAATATATGGAATTTCTCGGAGTCAGACTTCAAACACCTTCATCTGAGAGACTTTCCAGTTCTGCTCAAAGAATTGAAGACTCGCACTATCCGGCCTCTACCTTACACCAAAGCCCTCGATGCAATAAAAAGATTTATGAAGTGCACGATCACACTATCCTACATCGAAGACTTTCAGTTGAGACTCGAAAGTAATCAGAAAAAGATCAACATCTTAAAGCCCAATCTGAACCTTCCTGAAGACGCACAGGTACACTCTTTGCTATCCAAACCAGAAATAGGGTTCGTGTATCTGAACGGAAAAAGGGGAGAAACGGTTCATCAAAAGAAGTGAAGTGCATAAATTTAGCGAGGGAACTTTGATGAAAATCCAATCTGAGCTGAAGAAGAAGTCAGGAATGCTTCTCCAGAGCAGTATGTCAATCATCATAAGTCTCGCCAAAGATCTTCTCAAAGCCATAGAAGTCCGGCTTGAATTCAGAAGCTGCATCAGATACTTTGAAGTGCTCTTTGCAATCCGAAAGCGCTATGTTCCAGACTGGCGTGAACGCGAACTTCAATTCCAAGGGGGAGATTGTTAGGTCTTATTATTTGTGGAATTAGAAGTTCAGGGACTAGATTTGTCATATCTTGTAAATACCTTGTAGGTATAAATAGTTTGTGGTTAACCTTGTTTAGGGTTAATGATCATAATACTTTTGCTAAACCTTTGTACACGGCTACACAGTCTACCGTTGTTCTTCATTCAATCGTTCTTCAATACAAGTGAGATTTATGGCATGTTATTACTGTTTGTGTTGATTAATCTTTGATTGCATACATATCTGGGATCCACACACTGAAAGGAAGAGATGTTCAGCGATGTAATTTGTTTTGAAATCTTGCATTCATAAGCGAACGTCAGTGAGTAAAGAAAGAACATACCTTGATATCAGTGAATCAATTTTGTTCAGAGAGAAGATGATTAATGGGTTATACAAGTTCATTTTTATCACTGATCAAATGTGAACCGCTGAAGATTTTACTCTTCTAAGTTCAGCATTCCAAGCTCGCTGATGAGAAAGTTAAGTCTTGTCTCATCAAGAGGTTTGGTAAATAGATCAGCTAACTGAAAATCAGTTGGGATAAAATGAAGTTCTATATCACCATTCATCACATGATCTCTGATAAAATGATACCTGATTTCGATGTGTTTGGTCTTTGAATGTAGCACTGGATTATTTGCTATAGCGATGGCACTTGTGCTGTCACAATAGATTGGAATTTTTGAGGGCTGAAGGTCATAGTCCGGTAGTTGATTTCTCATCCACAAGACCTAAGAACAACAGCTTCCAGCGGCTACATATTCAGCTTCAGCGGTTGAGGTGGACACTGAGTTTTGCTTTTTACTTGTCCAACTCACCAGCTTTCCACCCAGGAGCTGACAGCCTCCTGTGGTGCTTTTCCTATCCAATTTGCAACCTGCAAAATCACTATCTGAACAGGCGATTAGATCAAACCCTGAGTCTTTGGGATACCAAAGACCTAGGTTAGGAGTACCCTTAAGGTAACAAAATATTCGCTTTACAATGATCAAATGAGATTCCTTAGGTTCAGTTTGATATCGTGCACACAAACAGGTTGAGTACATAATATCAGGTCGGCTAGCTGTTAAATAAACAAGAGAGCCGATCATCCTACGGTACGTCGTGACATTAACAGGTTTTCCAGAAGGATCCTTGTTTAGTGTCAGCGGTGGTGCCATAGGGGTTTTCATAGCTGAACTCTGAGTTAAATCAAATTTCTTCAGCATATCTTTAACATACTTTCCCTGATGAATAAAAGTACCCTTTTCATTCTGTTTGATTTAAAGACCTAGGAAATATGTTAGTTCACCCATCATACTCATTTTATATTCAACTTTCATTCTTTCAGCGAAACGAGTACATAGGTCAGAGTTAGTGGAACCAAATATATTATCATCGACATATATTTGAACAAGAATAATATGACCTTTTACTTTCCTGAAAAATAGAGTTTCGTCGATTTGACCACGCTCAAATTTTTTAATATGGAGATAAGTAGAGAGAGTGTCATACCATGCACGAGGAGCTTGTTTTAAGCCATAAAGTGCCTTGTCCAGTTTATAAACATAACCTGGATGCTTAGGATCTGAGAATCCTGGAGGTTGTTCCACATAGACTTCTCCATTCAGCTGCACTTCATCGAGTCTGAACACCAGCGTTTGGATCACCAAGAATTTGATCAATAGGGTGATTTATAGTCCATCGCTGAGCCGGAGCATAAGTTGTTGAGTCAAACTGAACTTCTGGAGGAGCTGAAGATGAGGCTTCAACAACTTCTGGTATAGCAGCCCAGAGAGGACGACGTTCAGATGACATTTCATTCACTGATTATTGAGAAGTAGATGGTATATCTGAGATAGAAGGTTCAGAGGCAGTCATAGTGTTAATAGGAACAATTGAGACCCATGATGTTTCAGCTTCACTTGTCTGCATGCTGGGGATGATAGTAGGATCATCATCTTCAGCGGGATGAGTATGAGATGGAGGAGTGGCAATGTCTTCTGAATCACCAAGATGAGAAAACATCCATTGATTCAGTTCTTCAGTATCAGTAGAAGGTCTAGAGTTCGCTGAACGGGATTCGTCAAAGGTAACGTGAATTCGTTTCTTCTACAGTTTGTCTTCGTCGATTGAAGACTCTGAAGGCTTTGGAGACTGAGGAGTATCCAAGAAAGATTCCATCATCAGCCTTAGGATCAAACTTTCCAAGGGCATCTCTGTTGTTCAGTATGAAACACTGACATCCAAAGATGTGAAGAAAGCTAATTGAAGGCTTTCTCCCATGGAAAATTTCATAGGATGTCTTCTTGAATCTTTTGACAATCAGCGACCTGTTTTGAGTAAAACAAGCAGTGTTGACAGCTTCTGCCCAAAACTGAGTAGGTAGATGAGAATCGCGGAGCATTGAACGTGCAGCTTCGATGATAGTTCGATTTCTTATTTCAGCGACTACATTTTATTGCGGTGTTCTCACTAAAGAAAAGTTGTGAGAAATACCCTTGCTTTTAAAGAAGGAATCAAGAGAACTATTTTTGAATTCAGTCCCATGATCACTCCTTATTGAGCGAACGGTCATATTGTTCAGGACTTCCCTTTTCCTAACAAAGGTGATGAGTTCTTCAGGGGTGTCACTCTTAGAATGGAGAAACATTACCCAGGTATAGCGAGAGAATTCATCAACTATGACCAATGTATATTTCTTTCCAGCGATGGATTGTTTGTTAACATGGCCAAACAAATCCATATGGGGAAGTTGTAGAGGAGATGACACTGAGAAAACTTGCTTAGATTTGAAACTAGCTTTTGTTTGTTTCCCTTTCTCACACGCTGAACATAAGGATTCCTTAGCATATGATTGTTGAGGTATACCAGTAACCAACTCTTTTGAAGAAAGAGTATTCAGTGTCTTGAAGTTGAGATGAGAGAGCCTCTTATACCATAGCCAGTTGACATCAGATGAGGCTTTTTAGAAGAAACATGAGTTCTCAGTGGTTGTAGAGTCCATGTCTATAACATAAACATTTTCCATACGATATCCGCTGAAAGCTATCTTCTCCTTTTTGTCAGTGAGAAAGCAGGATTCCTTAGTGAAAATCACTTTGTTATCCTTGTCACACAGCTGACTGATGCTTAGAAGATTATGATTCAGTCCTTCAACATATGCGACTCTTCTGAAGGTTGTTGTACCATTTGAGAGTACACCAAACCCTCAGGTATGGCCTTTTCCATTTCCTCCGAAAGTCACCGAGGGACCCTTCTCTTCCTTGTATTCAGTGAGTAGGTTCTTCTTTCCAGTCATGTGTCTAGAGCATCCGCTATCAAGATTCCAAATACCCTTCTTAACCTGCAAACAAAGGAATCTTAGTTTGACTTGGGCACCCATTTCATCATGGGTCCACGTTTGTCAGTGGAGGTAGAGGAAGTGGAAGGTTCAGCAATCCTCGCAGCATTTGAAGATTCAGCTTCAGAATTATTCTTCACTTTGGTTAATTTCTTAACCTCAGTGGTCTTCTTTGCCTTGGGGGCAGTAATCTTCACCTTAGCTAACTTTTCAGCTTTGGTGGTTGTGGGGCACTTACTAGCAATGTGATCGGTAAGTCCACAGTGATAACATTTCCTATAGCTAAAAGTAGCTTTAGGACCATTTGCATGCTTACCCTTAAATTTTAAATGAGCAGGGCCAGCACCAAGTATACCTTTGGCATTGGAAATGGGAGGAACAATCAGTTCTTCGGATTTCTTACCAATGACATCCACTCTGATTCTAGGAGTAGATCGCTGAATAGATCCAGGGATCTTATTCTTAGAAGTAAAGGGATAAGTCACTGAAGCTTTGGAAGCATTCAGCTTAGGTACAAAGGTACCCTTCTGAGGTTTTGGATAAACAGTTTTTCTTTACCTTTAGAAGTTAAGGTAGAGATTTCCTCAGGGATAGGAGTTTTTGAAGAGGAACACTGTGATGAAGAAGTGTTAGGGACTGAGGACACAAACATTCCAAACTTAAGCATGGAATGATCAGTGGTTGGTTCTAGAGTATCAGCTTTGTAACCAAGACCACATTTGTCACTCAGGGGAATCTGAGACTTAATTATCTCAGTGATCGTTGTTGAGGATTTACACCATCCTTCAACAATAGATTTTTCATCTTTTAATGCAGCGATAACTTCTTCACGTTCGATTTTGACTAGTTGATTTATATGAACCTGATCTTTTAAATCTTCTTCAATTTTAGAAAGCTTTTCTATTTGAGGGTGACAGTGTTTAAGCTGTTCAGCGAGATCAAGGTTTTGATTTTCAACAATAGTTTTGCAATTCATGGCATCATATAAACTCATAGTCAGGAGATCGATCTTTCGAAGACTATCAGCTTCATCAATATCTGAAATATGTGTAAAGAAAGAAGGTGATACCTTAGAGGTAGAGGTTGAAGTAGAGGGAATGTCAGAATTTTCTTCTTCTTCTTCGATTTTGGCCAGGAGACAGAGATTGGCCTCATCATCATCTTATGAGTCAGATGATTCTTCTTCATCCGAGGTAGCCCAATCGAAGTCAGCCATAAGGCCTTTGCCTTTCTTCTTAAAGCTTTTCAGCTTTGCATATTTATCTTTCAGCTTTTGATACTTATCATCTCTAGCCCCGGGGTTAGAGGATATTTTGGAGAAAGCTGAGGGTTTATAGACTTTCTTTGACTTGCATTCACTAGCAAAGTGTCCTACTTTTTCACAGTTAAAGCAGGTAGCAGTAGCCTTATCTACAGTGGTTGATGATCTAGACTTGTCAGTGAGTGCGAGAGGTTTATTCTTTCAGAAATTTTTCTTTTTGGAGAATCTCCTGAACTTATTAGATAGGAGTGCCATAGATTCATCAGAATCTGAAGAGTCAGCATCTGATGAGCATTCAGAGTTAGTTTCCAACTCAGTGATAGTGATAGTAGAACGCTAAGTGGAAGGTGACTCTGAGATTAAAGCAACAGGGGTGCTTTTGGAATCTTTTACAAGATTCTTCTTAAGATGACACGACTGCTCATGATTGAGCATAGTGCCATATAAGGTAGAAAGAGTCATAGATTTTAGATCCTTTGATAGCTTGAGACACATTGAATAACTGTCCCAGCTTTCAGGTAAACATTCTAAGAACTATGTCAGAATTTCAAAGTTAGAATATTCCTTACCAATGGTTTTCAGATCTATAATTAAACAGTTAAACCGCTGATGTACTTTAGAGAGAGTTTCATTCTTACCATAAATGAAGCTTTCGTACTGTCTTACCAGGTTGATCTTTCTTGAGTCCTGGATTTCAGACGTAGCTTCATATTGAACACAAATTGTGTCCCACCTGGTTTTGGAGGTTTTCAGGTTCATGACAGAATGGTAGACTTCGTCAGGAAGAGCCATGGAAAGAATGAATCTGGCTTTAGTGTCGATTGCCACTTTCTTCTTATCTTCATCAGACCAGTTGTGAGGTTCATTAGGCACACCTCTTTCAGGAATAGCAGCTCTAGTAGTAGTGCCTGGAACAGGAATATATGGGCCATTTTCGATGTAATAAGGCATAGTAGGGTCTACACCTTCTAAGAAGAGTATCATCCTAATTTTCCATAGATTAAAGTTATCTCTGGAAAATCTAGGGGGTTTTGCAAGAGAACCATTGTCAATATAGTTTATGTTGGTATTGGTAGCCATTATAAGAAATAACAAGGAAGAGAAAAGATTAGTATAAGCAAGATCTTGTCTATGAGATTAAACAATCTGCTCTGATACCACTTGTTGGTCCCTGAGGGTTATACAAGTTTGTAGAAGGGGGGGGGGGGGGGTTGAACACAAACACACATATTTTACTCTTCTAAATTGTTTATTGATATTTATCAAACAATTTACACCTTGTTGCGGAACAAGATTAAGGACTAAGCCTAATATAAACAAGTTATGAGAACACTAAGTTTCTTGCACTAGAAATAAGACAGAAAGGAGATAAGAATATTACGAATAATATTCTAACACAAAAATAGTAGAGAGAAGAAGAATGGCCGAGCACTTCATTTCTAAAGTAGGGTTCTCCTTATATACTGAATGCATTTAATGCACAACAGTACAACTTTACACGTGGCAGCAGCTGATTGGTTGCATGGTTTGACCTTTGTAGACAACCTAGTAGCCGCATGATGAACATTGTAGAATCAGAGTTGTTTGTACGATTCTGGACAGAAGGGATGTCCTTTCTGACATTTTCGTACGGAGGCATGCAAGGCGGTAAGACAAAAGTAACTTGTAGAGGAAGACTTCATGATCAACGTTCGTTGAACAATACTTTATCAGCGAGTGACAAAGCTCAGCGATCGCTGAAGTCTTCTACTTGATACTTCACGTTGAGTGGACAAATCTTGGCTTCGCTGATATCCGCATCAGTTCATTAGTAGACTTGTCGCTGGTTCTTTGGCTTGATCTTCGACTTCATCGTAGAACATGATTGACGTGAAACTTGTCTTCAGGGATCATAAGTAAACAACTAAGATTGTCAGCGATCATCAACAAGACTGAACAGGCTCAGAGCTTGCTGATGAACAGGTTCGCTGAATGTCTAATTTAAAGAGTGTGAGTTTCCTATCAGCGGTACTATAGAGACATAGTACTTATCAGCGATAGTGAAACTCTAATACATATTGCCTACTTACAATTTTCACTAATAGTTTCTTAAAGAGTCATTATCCAACAGAGTCAGAAAAAATGGAAAAATTTCTCTCTAGGGTGCGGCTAGGGTTTCATCGAGATGGAGCTTGTTGATCGTGATCTTGGAGTTTTTCTACGTGGAAAAGTGATTGAATTCTTCTGTTTTTGCATTCTAGAGAGTAATATTGTTGTTTTTAGTATTTTTTTAGTCCTCTTCCTCGTTTTTTCAAGTTCTGCCGATTAGGGTTTCTCGCCGGCGGCAACAAGCTTTTGCGCCGGGATCGGAGGTCGTTTTGTTCATTGCCTTAAGGGTTGTGTATCTCAGACCTTCGTTGGTTGGTCCTTAGGTCGAGTTTCAGCTTCTCTCTCTGGGAACTTCGTTGCTTGGCCTAGGGTTTCAATTGGCAGCATGTGGGCTTAGCCTTTAGGGTTATGGATGCGTTTACGGCAGCCGGGTTCACGGTGGAGGACCTTGGTGAGAATGGTAAGGGATGTGATGAGGAAGGAGATAAACAACGATCGATGTGGATGGCTGATACTCGCGAGAAGGGTGAAAACCCTAATTTTCAGCATGACGCTGCTAGGGCTGACGTCAAGGTGATGCAGCCGGCCATGAGTTTGCATGGTGTTGATAGGGCTGATGTAACGATGGCGCAGCAGACCGTGGGTTCGCAAGGGATCGATGGGGCTGATACATCCTCAGATTCGTCAAAGAAGGTGAGCAATTGCGCATTCCCGACGGAGGGGGTGCGTAATTCAGTTTGGGATAGGCTTTCGATAAAGCGGGGTGATGTTGCTGATGCTCGACTTCAGTTTGGTACTGGGGTGAAAAGCCAAATGGAATTTGCGGCGGTTGTTGGTTGCAAAGATTCGACAGCTCTTCATTTCTTTCCTTTGGATGATAAGGTGGATTCTCGAATCCACATCCCTTTAAAACTTACTCAAGAGGCCGTCAAAACTTACCATACAACGTTGTATGGTTACTTTCTAGGACCTCGTTTGCACTTCCCGGTGGTACACCGAGCCGTCAAGGCGGCATGGGGAAAGTTTGGTTTCCGGGATGCCATGATGAACGAAAACGGGTTCTACTTTTTCCGGTTTAATGATGAGGGTGGAAGCATACAAGCGGTGGAGTCGGGTCCGCTAATGGTGCAGGGAGTGCCTCTTTTTGTGTTCCCTTGGGATCCTACAAAGGGTTTAAGCAAGCCGGTACACACTACATGCCCACTTTGGATTAAATTGCATAATATCCCATTAGTGGCTTTTAATAGAGAAGGTATAAGTCGTATCGCGAGTGCCATTGGAGTGCCAAAACAAATGGACTCGTGTACGTCTACTATGTGTGAAAAATCTTGGGGGCAACCGGGGTTTGCAAAGGTGTTGGTAGAAGCATGGGCGATAGGGGAGTTGAAACGGGAGTTAGAGGTGATGATCCCAAGTTTAGATGGGGGCGAAGATGTGAAGGTTCGGATTGGGGTGGAATACCTTTGGGAGCCCATACAATGCTCCCATTGCCTTGTTTTTGGGCATAAATTATCCTCGTGTGTCAAAGCTATGGTCAAGCCCATTGTGTTGGAGAAGAAAGCGAAAGTTGATTCGGAGGGATTTACGAAAGTGGAACGAAAATAATGGAAGCCGAAAGCTCAATCGAGAAGTAATGTGCGAGACGTGAACACTCCAAATACTTCGGAT
Organism: Saussurea involucrata; assembly: GCA_033807775.1. Classification (NCBI taxonomy): domain Eukaryota; kingdom Viridiplantae; phylum Streptophyta; class Magnoliopsida; order Asterales; family Asteraceae; genus Saussurea; species Saussurea involucrata. The sequence continues at coordinate 77,174,661 of CM066325.1, forward strand.
CCATGCAAAGCCATGCATGAGCCGACTTTCATGGCTGTGCATGGCGCCATGCATGATTCGGCTACGTCCAAGCCGATCCAAGCCGTGAACTTGGCGGCTGCTATTCCACGTGGTTTGGGGGATGAGGATGGTCCAACGTTTAGTAATAGTGTAATGGGGGATGGGTCGTCGAGTAGCAGCGATGTGGCTAAGGATACGCATCCCATCGGGGTGGATTCTGTAGGTGTCGTGGGTGTGGCTGATACGTTGCACTTGAGCACGCCTGTGCGAGAACAAGCTCCAACTGCGGCTGCTGTTGTTAAATCGCTCAAAAAACCTTTACGAGGTATCCTTAAGACTTCAAACAGATTTAATGTGTTGGGGAATGATAACAAGGTTGGTTGTGGGCCTGATGAACAACGCAAGGGGGGAAATGTTGAGGCAAGCATACGGGAAGGGGACCCGTTAGTGACTTTGGAAGAAGGTGACCCTAATCTAAACGGTTTTTAATGTTAAATTTAGCTATGTGGAATATTCGTGGGCTTAATGCCACGATAAAGCAAAGGGAATTGAAGAACTTTATTCATGTTAATGGGATTAATTTTTGCGCGGCTGTGGAAACTCATGTTCAACGGGAGATGCTTTCGGATGTTTGTAGCCGTACGTTTGGAAGATGGGAATGGTGTTCGAACCAACTGTTTTCGGATGGTGGAACTCGTATTGTAATTGCATGGGACCTACGTGTAATGGAGGTGATGGTCCTAGAAGCACATTGCCAATTTATGCACTGCGAGATTCGAATAAGAGGTATGCAATCGCCAATTTTTATTTCTATTGTTTATGGTGCGAATAATGGGACTGCTCGTAAGGCCTTGTGGTCGGGCCTTAGGAAATTCCGTGCAATCTTGGGACCGAAACCGTGGGCTGTTATGGGGGATTTTAACGCCATGTTATTCCCGCATGATGGGTTTGGTGGTGTCTCACGGCGTAATTCAGAGATGCTCGATTTCTTTGAGTGTGTGGAAGATGTGGAAATATTTGATGTACGATATTCGGGCATTCAATACACTTGGTGTCAAAAACCAAGTACTGAAGGTGGTGTGTTAAGGAAACTGGATAGGGTGATGGCCAACTCGGAGTTCACTTCTTTATTTCATGATGCGATTGCCCGATTCCTTCCAAGAGGTATTTCGGATCATGCGCCGGCTGTTTTGTCCTTTAAAGGTGGCACTCGTCGTAAGGTTTGGGGGTTCAAATTCAACAACTTCTTGGTCGACAATCCTTCTTTTTTGCAGATAGTTCGGGATGTTTGGCAGACCAAGGTGGAGGGTACTTTTATGTATCGTGTAACGAGTAAATTGAAACTTTTAAAGTCTCCTCTCCGAAGCTTGCGGTCTTCTTATGGAAGCTTATCACGGCGTGCGGAAACCCTTAAATTGGAACTGGATGCGATCCAATTTGCGTGTGATGAGGATCCGATGAATCTTGAGCTGCAGGATGATCTTGTCCACATGCGGGTGGCTTATCAGCAGGCTTGTTGGGACGAGGAAGTGGCTGCTAGGCAACGGGCAAAGGTTCATTGGTTATTGGAAGGGGATGCGAACACTCGATATTTCCACAATGTTGTTCGGGAAAAACGGCATTCGCATCATATTCATTCCATATGTGATGCTTTGGGTAATTTTGTGCATGGGGAAGATGTGTCGTTAATATTTGTGGAACACTTTAGTTCGGTTCTTGGAACTCGGGATGTTTTGGTTGATCCCATAATGGCGGCGGATCTTTTTGCTCGCAAGCTTTCTCTCTCCAATGCTCTTTACATGATTCGCCCAATTACTGACCTGGATATCAAGAATGCTATGTTTCAAATAGGGAATGACAAAGCCCCTGGTTCTGATGGGTTTTCGGCCAAGTTCTTCAAATCGGCATGGGAAGTGGTCGGACCGGAGATTTCTGTCGCCATCCATAACTTTTTCTACCGAGGACATCTGGCGAAAGAACTTAATCACACTTTGCTATCCTTGATTCCGAAGAAGAGCAATGCCACAAAGGTATCTGATTTTCGTCCTATCTCTTGCTGCTCGGTTATCTATAAGTGTATTAGCAAAGTTATTGTTAACCGTATAAAGGATTTTTTGAATTCTTTGGTGGGTGTGGATCAATCGGCGTTTATTCCGGGTAGACGTATTTCAGATAACATTTTGATGGCGCATGAACTTGTTAAAGGGTATAATATTGACTCGGGTCCCCCGCGGTGTGCTTTTAAAATTGATATTCAAAAGGCTTACGATACTGTCGATTGGTCTTACCTTTTAAATATGCTTGTGGGGATGGGTTTTCATCCGGTCATGGCTGCATGGATTGAGGAAATGATTACTAGCCCTTCCTTTTCGATTGCTATCAATGGTGAGACAAATGGCTTCTTTAAAGGAGCTCGGGGCCTCAGGCAAGGTGATCCTCTTTCTCCCTATCTGTTTACTATTGTTATGGAGGGTTTTTCTATGCTTTTTCGAAGGTGTATTGATGAGGCGGCTGGCTTTGGCTATCATAAGGAGTGTGGGGAACTTTAGATTACACACCTTTGTTTTGCGGATGACCTTTTTGTGTTCACAAGAGGGGATGTTGAATCGGTGGAGGTTCTAAAGAGGGCTCTCCATCTCTTTAAGACCCGCTCGGGCCTTTCGCCGAGCCTTGCAAAGAGTGAAGTTTTCTTTGGTAATGTTCCCATATCTACGAGAAATACTATTATGACGTGTTTACCTTTCCAAATGGGTTCTTTCCCGATTCGCTATTTGGGTGTGCCGTTATTTACTAAAAGGCTAAGGGCAATGGATTTTGGTGTTTTGGTGAATAAGGTGAGGGCTCGCATCCATAACTGGAAGGCGAAGTTCCTTTCTTTTGGTGGTCGGAAACAGCTTATTGCTTCAGTTCTTCAATCATTACAGCTTTATTGGATGGCGATATTTGAGCTACCGTCTGGTGTGGTTCATGCGTTAGAGGCTTTGTTCCGGGACTTTTTATGGGCCCAAGGGGATTCTTCGAAGGGAAAGTGCAAGATTGCTTGGGATAGTGTATGTAGACCGACGGAGTGTGGTGGTCTTGGGATTAAACGGTTGTCTACTTGGAATCGTGCTCTTCTTGCAAAGAATGTTTGGGACATCCTTACTAAACGCGATTCGCTTTGGGTTAATTGGGTGTACTTGCATTGCTTACGGGGTACGCCATTTTAGAGGGCTCGTAGGATATCGTCATGGTCTTGGGTTCTCGTGAAATTAATGAACCTTAGGCCTCACTTGGGAAGATTCTTTCGGGTAGCAATAGGTGATGGTAATGATACCAATGCTTGGGACGATCTATGGATTGGGAGTGGTAATCTTTCCTCTATTATCTCTTTTCGGTTTATTAATGCTCATAATTTTACCCCATTGTCTACGGTTCGTGATTTGTATGTGGGTGTTCATGGTGTGTGGCCCCAATCTTGGGTTGAGCGCTATTCTGAACTTTTGGATATGCCGCTTCCGCCTTTGGGAAATGTTGGTCGTGATAAGTTGCAATGGGTGGATGTTCGCAACAATTTGGTGGACTTCTCGGTTCGAGAGGCATATCAATCGTTGGATGGTAATCATGTGGTGTTACCTTGGTGTAAGAGTGTTTGGTTCAAGGGCCACATTCCTAAGCATGCGTTTTGCATGTGGATTGCTTGCTTGCGACGTCTACCGACGCATGACCGTATTATTGCTTGGAAGGATGATCCGCCAGATTTGAAGTGTGCTTTTTGCGAAGCGTGTATGGACTCTCACTCCCACTTATTTTTTGAGTGCGCTTTTGCAAACCAAATTTGGATGGCAGTTTGTCAAAAGGTTGGCTGGAATGGTTTTCCTAGCACATGGAATGATGTTGCTGCTCTTAATACACCGGTTCTAGCTCCAAAGTTGTTGTGTCATAAATTGGCCCTTTCGGCGACGGTATATCTTGTTTGGCAGGAGAGGAATCGCAGGATCTTTACTCATGTCTATCGTCCTGCTTTGCAAATTGTAAAGGAGATTTTTGCCATTGTTTCGCTAAAGGTGGCTTGGAAGATGAAGAAGAAGAAACGTCGGTTGGATTGATGTTTTCGGATTGCTATTACTGTCCGGTTGAGTTCGTTGAGTTTGGTTGGAGGTGGTTTTGGAGTACTTACTTTCTGATTTTCTTTTCTAGCTTGTTTAGCTCCGTTAATTTGTGCTTCTTTTGGTTGATTGTTGCATGGTATGGCGTTGTTGCCAATTTGTATTGTTTCGCCGTTTGGCTGGGATGGTGGCGTTTTGCCGGTTGTTTCTTTTTATTGTTGCTATAAAATTGCCTGGATTTTTCCTCTAAAAAAAGAGTCATTATCCAATCACTGAGGGTTTGGATCAACAGAAGCATTACAAGATCCTGACTGGGTCATGGCCATGCAAGAGGAACTCAATCAATTTGAGGCCCTCAAAGTATGGCGACTTGTCCCACGTCCATCTCACAGGACGGTGATCGGCACAAAATGGATCTTCAAGAATAAGAAGGACGAAGATGGTATCGTCGTGCGGAACAAAGCGCGTCTCGTGGCCAAGGTATACCGCCAACAAGAAGGGATAGACTACGACGAGACATATGCTCCGGTTGCCATAATTGAAACCATACGTTTGTTCCTTGCATACGCCGCACACAAAAACTTCACGGTCTTCCAGATGGATGTGAAGACCGCTTTCCTTAACAGCGACCTCAAGGAAAAGGTGTACGTATAGCAACCAGACGAGTTCGTGGACGATAAGAAGCCTAACCACGTCTATATCCTAGACAAGGCCCTATACGGTTTGAAGCAAGCTCCACAGGCCTGGTATGATGCTCTCTCTAAGTTTTTAATAAAATCGGCTTTCTCAAAAGGTAAAATCGATACAACCCTATTCATTAAAAACGAAGATGGTCATATAGTCTTAGTTCAAGTGCGTGTTGACGACATATTTTTCGGTTCTACTTATCCACTATTTTGTAAAAACTTTGCCAAATTAATGGGACAATACTTTCAAATGAGTATGTTGTGTGAGATGAATTTCTTCCTTGGTCTTCAAGTTAAACAACTGTCGACCGGGATATTCATAAATCAAGCTAAGTACATTCGGGACATTCTTCAGAAGTACCAAATGGAACAGTCCTTACCAATGAAAACTCCCATGGCACCCGGTACAAAGTTACACGCTGATCCTAAGGGAAAGGATGTAGACACCAAAACGTACCGGGGAATGATCAGTTCTTTGATGTACCTAACAGCTAGTAGACCAGATATCATGTTTTCGACATTTCTTTGTGCCCGGTTTCAGTCAAAACCTAAGGAGTCTCATTTAATTGATGTTAAACGAATATTTCATTATTTGAGAGGTACTGCTGATCTTGGCTTGTGGTACCCAAAGGAGACAGGTTTTGAGCTTTCAGCATATTCCGATGCGGACCACGCGAGCAGCATGATGGATCGGAAGAGCACATCGGGACATGTGCAGTTCTTGGGCGACAACTTGGTGAGTTGGGCATCCAAGAAGCAGCAGTGCGTCTCTACGTCGACTGCCGAGGCGGAATACGTGGCCGCCGCAAGCTGCTGTTCACAAGTTATCTGGATGCACACGCAACTCAAGGATTACGGTTTCATATACACCAAGGTGCCCATCTACTGCGAATCGAAGAGCGCCATTGCAATATCCAGCAATCCGGTCCAGCATACAAAGACGAAGCATATAGACGTTCGGTACCATTTTATCAAGGATCACGTCGAAAGAGGTATAGTCGAACTCTACTTTTTGAATACTGAACATCAGTTAGCAGACCTGTTTACCAAATCCCTGGATGAAAAACGCTTTAATTATCTAGTGTCCAGGTTAGGTATGCTGAATATGAAGATTTGATCTGATTGTGTGCCCGATACAAGTTCCATACATCTACGAGAAACTGTCTATTCATCATCTGTTGGTTACACTCTAGATGATTGATTATACACTTTCTCGCATCTGTATTCTACTTATATCAGTTACATTTTTCAGTTAAATCTCTGTATTAATTAGGTAGATTTCGTCTGTTTGCTTTCTTTTAACGTGTGTTTCCTTTTCTGTTTATTGCTATCGTCTACTTTCTGTGATTATATCTGTGCTTTCACAACTTTGTTCATGTGTTCAGGGGGAGCACGAACAAGTCTCAGGTAAGTATATTCTACTTTTGAGGGGGAGTGTCACACAACTGTTTTAACTTCCTAAAGATTTTTGTGTGTGGCAACTCCACTGTGCTTCATTTCACACTACTCGCACATTCTGAGGGGGCGCAATTTTCTATTTCTTCATCATTTGAGGGGGAGTGACACATAGTTTTTCTTTAAATATGTAAAAGTTTTTATGTGTGTTCGTCTCTCCATTGCACTCACATGCACAATCCGACGGGGAGCAGAGAAATCCCCATGCTCAGTTCGAGGGGGAGCGAGAAAATGGTCTTTCAAAGTTAAACTGATATTGTTTTGGGCTTTTTGATAAAACCAGGGGCTAAAATTGGAAAAATTTCAAACTTTCCGGACAAGTTTCCGGATACCCCTATCCGGATAGGTTTCCGGACCGAACACCTTTCCGGACCGGATGGGTATCCGGGTAAGACCCACCCGGAAAGTGTGACCATATATAAGCAATCCGGAAACCTAAATATTCATTATTTCCGGATATTTCAAAACCCACTCAAAACCTCTCGTATTCTCTGTCGAACGGAAACCCTCGGCTATCAAACCTTTTCATCGATTTCGACCCTCACATTCTCAGGTACGGTTCTTACTTATGTATCGACCGTCAACCATGTCGATAAAGGGTTTCCGAAACCCCATTTTTGCGTCAATCAACATTCGGCATATTTTACTGCGATTTAGGTCGATTGAAATGCCTTTATGTGCTTATTTACTTGATTCGATGCCTCTAGATTACTGAGATTTATGTTTAGGCTTGTTTCTAGGCGATTTGATTCGAACCGGATGTCGTCCGGATAGTTATAAACTATCCGGACACATTCAAAACATCCGGAAACCATCATAAGCCTAGACATTTTGTCCGGACACTTAAACACCCGGTAACCCTAGTTGTCCGGAAACCTTAGGGTTTCCGGTAGGTTCAACTATCCGGATTGTGAGTGGTGTCTGGTAACCATTGTCATCCAGCAACTCATGATTTGTCCGGATACATTTTGTCCGGACACCCCATTCATCCGGAAACCTCATTTGTCCATGCCTTGTCCGGATACCTATACCTTATCCGGAAACCTCTGTTTGTCCAGATCCCATTTTTTCCGGACACTTTGTATGTCCGGATAACATGTTGTCTGGTAACTTTGTGTTTCAATTTGATTTTTGTCCAAACACTTTCAACAGTCCAGTACCCTGTTTTCCACTGCCAATCCTCAATCTGTTTCAGATTGAGCCGATATTTCGCAAAGGTACGCACCGACTGTAATTTGATCCGTCTACTCATTAACACAGTATATTTAAGGTATTATAATGGCATATCAAGAAGAACAAGCACCGCGAGAGAAAGTTCCTCCACAAGAAGAATTCATTGACGAGGAAGCTGACAATGCTTTGGTCCAACCAGACCATGGCATTGAAATCGAGGCCAACAATCACCAGTTGGACGCTGGCGAGTTCCGACCACAACACCGTGTGGTCGGGGACATCCTTCTTGGTCACCCTCTCTGCGAGGCCCTCACTGCAACGGCCGACGTCCCAGTCTTATATATCTATCAAGTATGGCTTTCAGCCCAAGTCGTCACGGCAGCTAATTCACAAACGATCACGGCGATGATCTACAATCAACCTTTCACGCTCACACCAGCATCCTTCAGACGGCTACTATCACTACCTGAAGCCACTGCTGGCAGACATCAAGCTTACGACCCCACGGTCAATGACACGACTCTCTACGCCGAGATCCGAGCACTCGGCTATAACTACGCACTTGACCGCCCCTCAGCATTCAACCGTATGTATGTAGCGCCCATCTGGTACACGCTGTTCACAATACTGAATAGGCGTCTCTCATCCAGATGGAGGGGCATAGATCAGTGTACCGACGACTTCCTACGACTCTTCCATGCCGTCTGCTACAACCGCCACATCGACTATGCAATGGTGATATGGCACGAATTGGTCCAAGCCATCACGCAGATCGGTGGGACAAAGCAGAAAAAGTTCCTACCATTCCCATGCTTTCTCTCGCTGGCTGTACGTCAACACATGGACGCGAATCTAGGGATACAGCGACGCATTAACCATCCGGTATGTCCTCCTATTCATTTACGATATCTTGTGATTCGAAACCCGTCTAACGCCCAACCAATGCCATTACCTGAAGCTTTACTGGCACATGCGGACCCCAATGCACCGAGTGTGTTAGCTTATAGACAAGAGTTAGGTGCTCTTGTGGTCCAGCCAGAGCCGGAGGGACCTCCCCAGGGAGTTAGACCTGAGAGACGTGAGGGTCCGAGGACTCGAGGAGGTAGAGTTCGGGTAGCTGGGGCTCTCGGACGGGGTGTGTTGAGAGTACATGGGAGGGGAACAGGCACGAGCGGTGCATTGGGTACGCATGCCAGTACCACCCATTCCAGCCAAGCCGGAACTAGCCAACAACCCCTCGTTCAACCCACCAGAACCACACCTAAAACCAGACCGTCGACTAGATTACACGAGGTCCCGGTTGTCACTACCCCTCTACTCGAAGAGGATCCCGACACTGACACAATAGAGCCGATATCTCCATTCACCCAGGTCAAAACTGTCGAATCCGACAGTACTGACACCGATGTACCAAACCATCCGTGCAACACTTATTCCACCCCGTATCGGCTGTCGACCTCCAATGACTGAAGGATCTCCTTCTGCCTCACCCACACCCCCATCATCCCTACATCCAAGCCTATTACGGGAGACATAAGGAGGGAGGAGGGAGTATTATTTGAAAATCTTGAATAGGCGAGTCGGAGAGAATGGAGATCAAAACAAAAGCAAGAGAGAACGAGCATAAGAACTAGAGAGGCTTGTGAGCGAACCCAAACCAACACAGCCAGGTAGCCAAATCTTCTATCGTGTCTCATCCGTTGGGTAAAGGTATTGAAGAAGTCGCCGTGGACCTAGCGGCGCAATTGCACAACCTCCCTAGCTATGCACCTGTCTCTCAACAGATGGGTGTTTCACATTCACACAGGGACTTAGCACAACATCTACCGATCTCTCACTCGGAGAGTATTGGTATTGAAACAAGAGACCAGACACCCCCGGTGTCGACTTCTTTCGATGCACATTCGAGTCTAGAGCCACTTGATATTATACATTCTTCGTCTAGGACACAAGACGAGACTCCACATATCGGTGCTCTTCGTGACCCGATCAGAACTTACGTAGTATCTCTGCCTTTGGGTGGAACACGAGGATCGGAAGGAAATCCTACCACGGCCACCTAGTTGCCATCCGTGAATGTAGGTGGTACTACCTCTACGGTAGATACCACAACGGGTAATCTAAGTGATCCCGAAGTTAAGTTACCCGATATTTTGTCAAGAGAATATCTGGACGACGCCCTAAAGGCTGTCCGCGAGGCCATGGAACAACAATTCACCACCAAGCTCGACAAAATTAGGAGCTTGATCAAAGGTAAAAAGAAGATCATCGAACCCGAAACTGCTCCAACACCACCACCGACTCCCATTCAGCCATCTTACTTGGTGGATACTCTGAAGACGATGCTTCTTGCTCAACTGCTTCAACACACTGACACCGACACATCTACTGAAGTAGACCTGGTATCAGTTCTATGCTCCCAGGCATCTGTTCCAACCTCATCCATGACAAATCGATTGGACTAGCTTGATTCGACTCTTAAGGATGTTAAGAAAGCCTTAGACCTTCTGTCCGAAAGAGTCACCTCACTCGAAGACACTTGCAAGAGTCAGGTAGGCGGACTCAAGGGACGGCACGATGACCAGGATGATACTGATCACCGTGAGGGGGATAACAAGAGACATAGACTGTCTGAGTCCGAGCCAATCCTAACTGAAACAACAGTGGTTCAACCGGAACCATCAACTGTGGCACAAACGGTAACCGAAGAGCAACCTGAAGCCCAGTTGAGTTTAGCTGAAATGGAGATAGACATGGATATCTCAGACGAAGAAGACCCGACGGTTGAAAAGCCCGAGGGAGACTCACAGGCACTGATCGTATACACTGCACCGGAAGGGGATGCTCTTAACCTGATTGATCCCGATTCAGAGATTAACCCGGAAGCCGAAAACGCATGGTATCAAAAAGCCACCAGTGCGATAAACTTTGAGGTAAATCTCGTATTTCCCACCGATGCTGACGACGATATCGACTACGACCAGTTCCTGCTACAAAATCTGTACAGTACACCTGCCCACACATCACAGAACCCCGAGACTTCTACTGCTATGCCTCCGATATCTCCTAAACAACCGACAGCTTCTGATCAACCTCCTCCTCCACAGCAACAAATCCGATGGGAGAAGATTATGATCCTTATTCCTCACCTAGAGGAATCTCTGTAGAAGCTATTTGATCACAGGTTACGCCCAATTGAGCCAACTTTCTGCCTTGGGATTTCCATGTTTGACAAGGAATACCAAAGCCAGTACGTAAAGGTAATGAAACGGTGTCTTCCAGTCAGCCAAGTCCGAACGAAACACAAAATCACGGAAGTGCTTAACATCCAAACCGGCCAGATTCTCAGAATCTTATTTCCAGTATTTACCGTCAGACGTGAAGACGGAAATGAATGGAAATTCTCTGAAGCAGACTTTAAAAATCTCAGACTGTTTGACTTCCAGGCTATACTGAAAGATCTCCGAACCAGAACCATCCGACCACTTTATGTTACCAAAGCGCTCGAGGCTGTCCGTCGATTCATGCTCCATAAAGTAATGATTTCTTACATCACAGACTTTTAAACGGGATTCGAGCACAAAACAAAGAAGATCAACCTGTTGAAACAGAACCTGAAAGCACCCGAGCTGAAGATGTATCCCGAGAACTCACTGTTTCTAGAACCAGAATTTGGGATCGTTTACCTTAACGAACAGAAGTCAGGTCGGCAAATTCTGCGATGGCATGCCTCAAAGTCAGAGATGCACTTCGAGACATCATCGCCAAAGAATTCGAACTTCAAAAATCGTCGTTTGTCTCCGGTTCACATGAGGTAAACGCTCGAGAAGCCTTAGAAGTGATTGAAGACCGCATCGACTACCGCCAAGCCATCCAAAGTTTCGAGATCTACTTTGCGCTTCGAAAGAGATACGTTGAGAACTGGCGCAAACTCGAACTTCAATTCAAAGGGGGAGATTGTTAAGGATAAAATCGGTTAAATAGAAGTTCAAGGGCCTATTATGTAAAAGGTATATTATGGGCTTAATTGTGTAAACGGACCATGGGCCTTAGTGTATTAGGCCTAGATATAAATATCTTATTTTGTTTAGAAAAATAGGTTAATCGTCATAAATCGTCATTATCATTCATATTATCATATTGTAATTCTCTGAAAGCATTAAGCAATATATGGATGACCAATTGAAATCTTATTGATTGATTCTACTTATTGATTTCTACTAATTGTATGCACTAATCTGTAACTCACATAAATCAAAGCAATAATGCTTAGGAAGGGTTCAAGGCAAGGAACAGTGAATCTTTGAAGGAATCTTACAATAGATTCAACATTATATTGAATGATCTGAGGCGAAATGGTGTTGAAAAGTCAGAATCAGAGATAAACTATAAGTTTGTAAAGAACCTTCTTCCAGAATGGGATTCTTTTTCAGTTCAACTCCAGATGTCAAGAGACATGGATGAAGAAAAGTTAAGTGACATCTACAGTATTCTCAGTCAATATGAGGATAAAGTGTAAGAGTTGAAGGACAAGAATAAAAATATGGAAGAATCCTTGGCTTTGTTAAGTGAACATAAAAAGATTGGAGGAGTTAAACCTAAAGCACTGATCTCTGATTTCGGCAAACATGTAAAGAGTTCTGATGAAGATGAAGATGAGAGTTCTAGACATGAGATATCCGAATTTGCTGAAAAGTTTGCCTTACTCACTAACAGATTCAACAAAAGGTTTGGAAGAAAGAAGTTCTATCCAAAGACCAAACCTGATTACTAAAAGGCCGACAAGTACAAAAAGTTTGAGAAAAGAAGAGAGGAGAAAGAGGAGAAAGAGGATGAAAAAGAAGAGAGAAAAGAGAAAGAAGAGAAGAAAGAAAGAGATGACAAGAATTGCTTTAACTGCGGAAAACCTGGTCACTTTGCTCGTGATTGCAAGCACAAAAAGGTCAAAAAGTACGAGTACTACCAAAGAAAGGCACAACTTGTGAAGGCTAAAGAAAGTGGAAAAGTGATGTTAGCCAAAGAAGAAATTTGGTTGGAAGACTCGTCGGATGAAGAGGAAGCTCACATTTCTGAGGTAAAGTGTTAGACAACCTAAGGGGGGGGTAAGGTTGTATTTTAAATCTTTTACTTTCAAAAAAATTCTTTTACAAATAAATACAGTACAAACAATACAGTAAAAATAAAGCAGAGTATAAACAAATAAATATACAACAATTATATAAACAAATATAATTTAAATGCACAGCGGAAATGTAAATAGATAAGGGAAAGAGAATACTTGACAACGGTATTTTTAAAGTGGTTCACCAAACACAAAGTTGGCTAGTCCACCTCGAGAAAATAACACTTCTCGGAGATCCAATACGAAACGTGTTCTTTACGGTAGAAACACAAACCTTAATACAATAATACAATCACGAATATCTCTACTTCGTTGAGAGATTTATATGGATCACTCACTCGTATTCAAACACTTACAAGAGGTATATAATTTAATATGGTAAACACTCTTGTATGAAAATAATCACTTGGATATTTTTAGAGAGTTTGAACACTCAAGTTGTTTTGCTGATTCAACTATAACCCGGAGGTTTTAATCTGCTATCAACTCAAGATATCTTACCCAAAAATAATTTTATCAGTTTAAGTGATTTAGTGAGAGTAAGAAGGCAGCAGAATAATAATCAAATGCTGAGGGAGAATTTATTGCTGAAGTTGGTGTATATTGAATGCTGATGGGGAAGCTGTATATATACTTGAGGCAAGCAACGTTAACTTCCTACACATCTGACAGCGTGAACAGTGGCGCGATGGGAGCAAGGCAGCGAAGAAGCTTCTTCCGGCTAAAAACACTTTATAATAAATGCAAACAGTAACACTCCTTGAAAACTGATTTATGAGCTGACAAACACCACCAAACACTTGAAACAAATATTTTAAAATAAAAGAGGTAATGATTAGAAACTAAATAATATAATATATATATATATATATATATATCTTATACGATTATATATATATTATATATATATATTAAATAAACTTTTGAAATTAATATTAAAAGATTAATTATTTCAAGTGGTTTTCGAAATATCCAAGTGGTATATTATTTTAGGGTGTTTATCATTTTAAAATAAAATGACGAAACTCTTCAGACTTGGATTCTTCAGATAAAATTTATCGAGATCATTTAATAACTGCACACTCAGATAAAATATTAGATAACAAATAATGCGGTGTGTTTTGTAATCATCAAAATAAATATGGAGATGTGATTTTATGTGTACCAAAAATATATCACAATATTAAAAGCTGGGTACACTTGCACCAACAATCTCCCCCTTTTTGATGATGACAAACACAACGCTAAACACGAGAGCATACTCGGTTTCTCTCCCCCTTTTGTCGAAGCAAAAAGGGTTTAAGAAAGTCGCTTATGCTCCCCCTCGAAAGATGCTCCCCCTCAAAATATGAAATATTTGAGAGTTGGTATTTTTAAGGGATATACTCAAGCATGCCTAAACCAAGTCTTAATTTAAAGAAAGCCTTTTTGTTAAGAGCTTTAGTAAAAATATCGGCCAAATTATCTTCCGAATCAACCTTTTCAAGCACGATTTTGCCTTTTTGAACATTATCTCGTAAGAAGTGATGTCTCAATTCAATATGTTTTGTACGAGAGTGTAAAACGGGATTTTTACTTAAGTTTATGGCACTTGAGTTATCACACATAATAGGAATTTTGGTTAGATGTACCTCAAAGTCGGTAAGTGTGTGTTTCATCCAAAGAACTTGAGCACATGCTCTTGCGGCGGCTACATATTCCGCTTCGGTAGTAGACAACGCTACGGATTGTTGTTTCTTAGAGAACCAAGACACAAGTGAGAGACCTATAAAGGCACATACCCCACTAGTACTCTTTCGGTCAACAATAGATCCACCAAGATCGGAATCGGCGAAACACGTTACTTCTAACTCGGGTTTCTTTGCGTACCATAAGCCAAGATTAGTAGTACCTCGTAAATATCGAAAAATACGCTTGACAGCTTCATAGTGAGTTTGTTTAGGTGAAGATTGAAAGCGAGCACATAAACATACACTAAACATAATATCAGGTCTACTAGCAGTTAAATATAACAAGCTACCAATCATACCACGATAAATCTTTTCATTAAAATCGTTTCCCTCCTCGTCACGAGATAATTGCAAATTTGTGGTCATTGGAGTTTCAACGGGTTTGACATTTTCAAAGTTAAATTTTTTCAACATATCTTTACAATATTTAGATTGACTAATAAAAATACCAGTTTCACATTGTTTTATTTGCAATCCTAAGAAGAATTTTAATTCTCCCATCATGCTCATTTCAAATTCGCTTGTCATTTTCGCAGAAAATTCATTACACAGTTTTTCATTAGTGGAACCAAAAATAATATCATCAACATATACTTGCACAACCACAATATCATTTTGAACATATTTCACAAATAAAGTATTATCTATTTTACCCATAATATAACCACTATAAATTAAAAAGGTTTTTAATCTATCATACCACGCACGCGGAGCCTGCTTTAAACCATAAAGCGCCTTTTTTAATTTATAAACATGTGTCGGATTTTCAAAATTTTCAAAACCGGGAGGTTGAGAAACGTATACCTCCTCATTTATAATACCATTTAAGAAAGCACTTTTAACATCCATTTGAAATAACTTAAAATCTTTAGCATTTGCAAAAGCGAGAAGCATTCGAATAGACTCCAACCTTGCAACCGGTGCAAAGGTTTCGTCATAATCTATACCTTCTTGTTGACTGTACCCCTTGGCAACTAAACGTGCCTTGTTTCGTGTGACTCCACCGTTCTCGTCTACCTTATTTCGGAAGACCCATCTTGTGCCAATAATGGTTTGACTACTAGGGCTAGGCACTAAGTCCCACACATCATTCCTAGTAAATTGGTTTAACTCTTCTTGCATGGCCAATATCCAATCCTCATCACCTAAAGCTTCATCTATGGTTTTAGGTTCTATGGTTGAGATAAAGGCATGGAAAGCACAATGGGTATGGATTTGTGATCTAGTTGTCCTTTGGTTTAGGTCACCTATAATTTGGTCTACGGGATGGCCTCGAGCTGTTCTAAGGTTAGGATCATCTACACCTTGTGGAATAAAACAAGGAGGGGCATCACTAGTTTCAATATTATTTGTGGAAGGTTGGGTACCTAAATCCAAGGTACTAAGTTGTTGGGCTAAGACATCTCCTTCACAAACATTGTCATTTGCTAAGGGTGCACTCGGTTTGGGAGGACTCTCGTCAAAGCTAACATTTAAGGATTCTTCTACTACCATGGTCTCCTTATTTAGGATTCTATAGGCTTTGCTATTCCAAGAATAACCTAGGAAAACTCCCTCATAGGCTTTGGGGTCAAATTTGGTTAGGTAGGATTTGGTGTTTAAAATGAAACATTTACAACCAAAAACTTTTAGGTGAGCTAGGGAAGGTTTTCTACCTCGGTAAAGTTCATAGGGTGTCTTATTTAGGATACCTCTAATTAGGACACGGTTAAGCACATAGGTCGCGGTAGCAACGGCATCACACCAAAACTTTTGGGGAACTTGATGTTCGTTTAGCATAGTTCTACTCATTTCTTGCAACGTTCGATTTTTCCTTTCAACAACCCCGTTAGATTGAGGTGTTCGAGGAGCAGAAAAGTTATGAGTTATACCATGTTTATCACAAAAGGCACCAAATTGTACTTCATTATCGAATTCTCGTCCATGGTCCGTACGTATGGAAACAATCGTACAACCTTGTTGGTTTTGAATTCGTTTTCCCAAAATTTTAAACTTTTCAAAAGCCTCATTTTTATGTCTCAAAAATAAAGTCCAAGTATAACGGGAATAATCATCCACAATAACCAAAGTGTAAAAATTTCCTCCAAAACTTTGAATAGCCATCGGGCCAAAAAGATCCATATGTAAAAGCTCTAAAACTCTTTGAGTAGAAATAACATTTTTAGATTTATGAGAAACGTGATGTTGTTTGCCGACACGACAAGCATCACAAAAATGATTATCAAACTTTAATTTTGGCAGGTCACTCACAAGCTCCTTATTTTTTAAGTTTTGCATTAATCTTAGATTAGCGTGACCTAAACGCCTATGCCATAAAGTAGAAACATCATTAATAGAAGATAAGCATACATTTTCAGATACAACAGTTTTACAAATATATAAATTTCCTTTTACAAAACCATTTAAAAGAACTTTGCCATTTTTTATGATTTTACAAGAATCTTCTTCGAAGACAACAGTTGTATTATTTTTACACAATTGGCGAACACTTAACAAATTAAAATGTAAATTATCAACATGATTAACATTAAGAAATTGAACATTATTGCAAGAAACTGTACCTCTACCAATTATATTTCCTTTGGAGTTTCCTCCAAAAATTACCTGTCCACCATCACATGACTTATATGATGAAAAGAGATTATTGTTTCCGGTCATGTGACGCGTGCACCCACTATCGAGTATCCAGTCCATATCGAGGTCAATCTACAATAATGAAGTTGTAACTTTTATGGTCCCCATTTCTCGTGGGTCCTTGATAATTAGTTCCAAGACAAATAATATGTATAACAAGTCAAACAGAATATATACATATATAATACATTACACAACTTTAATATATAATATATCAAACACAAATATATATATATAACACATGTCAAGTCAAACAAAATATATATATATAAGAATTAAAAAAAAATTAAATTAAATATATATATATATGTGCAGTACGTATGTATATATATATATGAATAGTATAAAAAGTACAAATAACAATATTTTACTTATATATAATATATACAAGAAATCATATATAAATTTTAAAACTATATATATAATATATAACACATTTAAAACCATAAACGCATACCACCGGGATTATCATTACTAAACATTCCTTTTGGAATCCATTTATTTACCATTTTAATTTTGCGATTATATTTATCATACACATAAAAACAAGCATTTACATTCGCATTATTATTGGGTTTAGAATATTTATCATGATACATGCGAGCATACGGTTTTCTCGGTATATAATTTGCATTATTCATTTTACGCACATACGGAGGTTTTTGCACATATTGATTTCTTGTATTTACTTTAGGTGATTCATAAAATCTTTTGATGGGTTTACACGAACATTTATCAACACAAGTATTGGAACCAATGCCTTTTCTACATTTTATACGGTTAGGCATATTTAGCATGTTAAAGACTTTCTCATTACTGCTTTGAAAAGCTTTTGCCAATAAATCATCCTTTTCATACGCATCACATTTTGCTTTTAAACATGCAATCTCATTCTCAAGAATATCACATTTTGTACAAATAATATTTTCATGTGATTTTTTATTTAAGCATGCAATTTCTTTATTTAAAACATCACAAGATTTACAAAAATCTTTTTCTCCTAATTTAGTTTCTAATTTAGCAATTATATCCATATCATTTTCAGATTTTTGTTTAACATTATTTATTTCCTTTTTATATGCATTTACAGTTTCTTTTAACATAGCATTCTCGTCTTTGTAACGATTTGCAAGAGCGGCCATTTTATGAAAAGATTCATATAATTCTTCAAGATTATTTTCATTATCACTTTCATAATCACTATCGTAATCCAAGTAAGAAGATTTTACCTCGTCGTCGCTTTCGGCCATAAGACAAATGGCTTGATAGTCATCTTCTTCTTCACTCTCGCTCCACGCGCCTCCAATGAAGGCTTTCTCCTTCTTCTTTTGGAACTTGTTCTTTTTCGGACATTCATTGGCGTAGTGGTCTTTATCACCACAAGAGTAACAATAACCTCTCTTTGGTTTTGCTTTTTCGTCTTCGCTCGAGTCGCCATTTTTCTTCACTTTATCTTCTCTTTTGTGGAAGTTGCGACTCCGGTTTTCACCGCCACGACGGTAGTTACCGTTTCTTTGAAATCTATTATTTTTAGAAAAATTTTTGTTAGTGAAAAATTTAGAGAAGTTTCTTACCAACATAGCAACTTCGTCGAGTTTGTCGGATTGATCTTTTGAAGTGCTAGCTTCCTCCTTTTTCTTCTTGCCATTTGGAGTTGAGGCATTGAGAGCGATTGACTTTTTTTTGACTTGCTCCCGATCTTTGTTTCTTTTAAGTGCAATTTCATGCACTTTAAGATTACCGATCAAGTCATCTATCTTCATTATGGAAAGGTCACGGGAGTCTTCTAAAGATGTTATCTTTTGCATCCACTCCGAAGGAAGGGCTCGTAGGATTTTCCTTAT
Source organism: Saussurea involucrata (assembly GCA_033807775.1). Taxonomy (NCBI): domain Eukaryota; kingdom Viridiplantae; phylum Streptophyta; class Magnoliopsida; order Asterales; family Asteraceae; genus Saussurea; species Saussurea involucrata. The sequence continues at coordinate 77,193,393 of CM066325.1, forward strand.
ATAGTCCTCGTTAGGATAAGTGCGATCCAAACCTTTCAAAGTAGTCACAATAAGGTTAAATCTTTTAAACATTGAGTCAATTGACTCATCTTGTTTCATTTCGAACAGTTCATAATCGTGAACTAAAATATTCACTTTACTAGATTTAACTTCCGTGTTTCCACGATGAGTATTATTTAAACTTTCCCATATTTGATTTGCAGTTTTATATGTATATACTCTTTCAATTTCATCAGTTGTTAAAGCAGCATATAATATATTCTTAGCTTCAAAGTTTAAACAAAAATGAGTTTCATCAGAAGTAGTCCATTCATCTATAGGTTTATCAATAAAAACATCATCTTTAACAATGGTGGGTTTAAAATTCCCTTTTTCTATAATATTCCAAATCTTTTGATTTTTGCCACGCACGTGACATTCAAATAGCTCGGCCCAAATGCCAAACTTTTCAGTATCTATCAAAGGAGGTTTTGAAAACACAATATTAGTTTGTTGAGCCATTTTAAAAATATTTAAACAGAAATTTTTGAAAGACCTGCTCTGATACCAAATGTTAGACAACCTAAGGGGGGGGGTAAGGTTGTATTTTAAATCTTTTACTTTCAAAAAAATTCTTTTACAAATAAATACAGTACAAACAATACAGTAAAAATAAAGCAGAGTATAAACAAATAAATATACAACAATTATATAAACAAATATAATTTAAATGCACAGCGGAAATGTAAATAGATAAGGGAAAGAGAATACTTGACAACGGTATTTTTAAAGTGGTTCACCAAACACAAAGTTGGCTAGTCCACCTCGAGAAAATAACACTTCTCGGAGATCCAATACGAAACGTGTTCTTTACGGTAGAAACACAAACCTTAATACAATAATACAATCACGAATATCTCTACTTCGTTGAGAGATTTATATGGATCACTCACTCGTATTCAAACACTTACAAGAGGTATATAATTTAATATGGTAAACACTCTTGTATGAAAATAATCACTTGGATATTTTTAGAGAGTTTGAACACTCAAGTTGTTTTGCTGATTCAACTATAACCCGGAGGTTTTAATCTGCTATCAACTCAAGATATCTTACCCAAAAATAATTTTATCAGTTTAAGTGATTTAGTGAGAGTAAGAAGGCAGCAGAATAATAATCAAATGCTGAGGGAGAATTTATTGCTGAAGTTGGTGTATATTGAATGCTGATGGGGAAGCTGTATATATACTTGAGGCAAGCAACGTTAACTTCCTACACATCTGACAGCGTGAACAGTGGCGCGATGGGAGCAAGGCAGCGAAGAAGCTTCTTCCGGCTAAAAACACTTTATAATAAATGCAAACAGTAACACTCCTTGAAAACTGATTTATGAGCTGACAAACACCACCAAACACTTGAAACAAATATTTTAAAATAAAAGAGGTAATGATTAGAAACTAAATAATATAATATATATATATATATATATCTTATACGATTATATATATATTATATATATATATTAAATAAACTTTTGAAATTAATATTAAAAGATTAATTATTTCAAGTGGTTTTCGAAATATCCAAGTGGTATATTATTTTAGGGTGTTTATCATTTTAAAATAAAATGACGAAACTCTTCAGACTTGGATTCTTCAGATAAAATTTATCGAGATCATTTAATAACTGCACACTCAGATAAAATATTAGATAACAAATAATGCGGTGTGTTTTGTAATCATCAAAATAAATATGGAGATGTGATTTTATGTGTACCAAAAATATATCACAATATTAAAAGCTGGGTACACTTGCACCAACATAAAGTATAGCTTAATGGCCAACGTTGATGAAGAGGATCAGGAATCTGAGGTACAATCTTTTTCAAACTTCTCTGATAATTTTGTTTATAATGATGCTCACTCTGAATATTCTGAAAGTGAAGAAATGTTGAACTTGATATCGGAACTTAACACGATGAAAAAGGAATTTGATAAAATGCAAAAGAATTTCAATCTTGAAAAAAGTTCCTTATTAAGATATCAAGACAAAGCGCTTCTTTACAAATGTTTAGCCGAAGATAGAGAAAAGGAAAAGGAAGTTATTAAGGTTAAAAATCAAGAACTTGAAACAAAACTTTCTGATTTGAAAAAGGAGATGAGAGTTATAAGTGATGAAAATATTGATTTGAAATTTAAATATAAAGTTATTTCTGATGAAAGAACTGAAGCTTACGCAAAGAGTAAACAATTAGAAGATTTGAACTTCAAAAGAGGTCAAACTGAGCAAACTTTGAAATTGTTGACTAGCAACCCAAAAGATACAAGATTTTATAATCCTAAAGTGGGGCTAGGTCTTACTGATGTTGAGGCATTAAAGAAAGCACCCGAAAACTAGTATACTCTTGAAAAGTTGGGTGAAGGTTTAAAGGAAAATATTTCAAAAGAAATACCTCCAATATCATAAATTTTTACAAAATCTGAAATTATTTCAACTCCGATTTCAGAAAAAGAGAAAGATAAGAAAGAGCAAGGTTCTGAAGAAAAACCTAGATGCAATACAACAAATTTCAAATATGATGAACTGAATTCTAGTTATAAAACCAAAAAGGTTGAATTAACTGAATTCAATTTATTGTTTTCAAAAGAATCTGAGGTTGAAACTTCAAGTCTCAAAATAAAGAACCTAACTCAGTCAAATATGAATCTTTTGATGAAACAAAGTTTGAAATACAAGAAGATTCTGTTAAAAAGGAGTTTGTTCATGAGGCTAATTCTGAATTTCCTGATCTTGACTCCGCATTGATTAAAATTGTTGATTTAGAAAATCGAGTTTCTAATTTAAAATTGCAGTTTGAAAAATTAAAGGATGATTATGAAAATATTGGGATGGATTTAGATCATAGTCAAAGAGTCAATCTTGATCTTCAGATTGAGATTCAACGTCTTGAATCCCAAATATTTGAATTATCAAAATCTATGGATTCAAATGCAAAAGAAAATTCTTCAAATCAATTCAAATGCAAAGATCAGAATAAATCTTCAAGTTCAGTTGATGCTAAAGCGAAAAGTTCTATCAAAGAAATCAACTTTGAAACAAAAGAATCAATTTTAACTGAAAAATCATCATTTGTGTGTTTTGATAATTCTTTTTCTGAATCAAGTTCTGACACAAATGAAAAATCATATAGCGTTTATGAAAAAGGGGAATCATCGGGTACTAAATCTGAATTTTATTCAAGTGATTCTCCTAACTCTAAATGCTCTAACACTCCCTCCTCTTCATTTTCAGAAGTGGATGAAGAAAAGTTATTGGATCTGAAGAAACGGAGTGATTCTAGTCAAACTAGAAGTTTCAATTCTGAGAAATGTATTCAATTCAATAAGGCAAATTGTACTCATTCTTGTAATGGTTACAAAGCTGGTGTCAATAAAACTTTAGAAATTTCAAATTTTAAATTGTCGACACACGCAAAACGACGAATACATTGTGCTAATTGTTGGGTCAACTATTTCTTGCTAAATCGCAAAGTTTCTAAGCATAAAAAGTCAAAAAGTGTTAATACTTCCAACTCCTCATCAAAATCTTCAGCTAATCATTCAACAAGAATGTTTGGTTTTGGTCTCAATAAGAAAACAAATAACAAAGAAATAAAATTAGTTGATATGAATATGGTTTGGAAATGGGTTCCTAATGATCAAATTAACAAACCAACTTCACAATCAGAAATAAGTTTTAAATGAAAATTTCATGGTTCTACAACTGAGTTAAATAAACTGATTCGTACTAACAAGAAAGGACCCATACTGATATGGGTACCTAAGATGAGGTAATCTGTATTTCAGGACTGTCATGTGTGGGTCATCGAGACACATGACAGGGTACAAGCATTTACTGCATGATTATACAGTACATCCTGGCGGATTAGCAGGTTTTGGGAATAATACAAACGGTTATATCAGAGGTTATGGAACACTAAAAAATGATACGGTTTCAATCGAAAAGGTCTTGTATGTGGAGGGTCTAGGACACAACTTATTCAGTATCAGTCAGTTTTGCGACAAGGATTGTGACGTACATTTTAACAAGAAATTTTGTCGTATTGTGGATCCAAATGGCTTTGAAATCTTCAAGGCAAATAGAAGCGACGATCTCTACATAACCGATTTTACGACTCTAGTTTCTTCGAAACAAGTATGTCTCGTTTCAAAAGCCTCTATAGAAGAATGTTGGTTGTGGCATAGGAGGTTGTCTCATTAGAATTTCAGAGACATTAATAAGCTAAGAATTAGCGGACTGGTGTTAGGATTGCCAGAACTGAAGATCGACAAAGTTTCTGTATGTCCAGCTTGTGAAATGGGAAAAATGAAACATGTGTCTCAAAAGTCCAAGACTCAATCCAATTGAACTAATTGTCTAGAGCTTATTCATATGGATCTATGTGGCCCTATGAGAACTCCGTTAATGGGAGGCAAAAAGTACATTTTAGTTATGATTGACGAGTACTCACGGTATACTTGGCTGGAATTTCTTTGTTTAAAGTCTGAAGCGCCAGAACTGATCATTAAGTTCATCAAGAAAAAAAAGTTCTTCTGCAACGTTCTGTGAAAAAGATACGGAGCGATAACGTCACAGAATTCAAGAATGCTACTCTACAAACATTTCTTGATTCAGTCGGGATTTCTCATAATTTTTCTGCACCAATGAATCCTCAACAAAACGGAGTCGTTGAACGAAAGGACAAAACGCTTTTAGAAGCGGCTCACACTATGTTGGCATATTCTGGACTTCCACCAAGTTTATGGGCTGAAGCGGTTTCAACGACTTGTTTCACTCAAAACAGGACTATAATTAACGAGCGTTTGAATAAAACTGCATTTGAAATTATTAATAACCGAAAGCCTAATATAAGAATTTTCCGTGTGTTTGGATACAAGTGTTTTGTGCTGAAAGATAGACAAACATTAACAAAGTTTCAAACAAAGGCTGACGAAGGTGTCTTCATTGGATATTCCTTGACTTCTAAGGCATATCGGATCTACCTCAAAAAAACAAAATCGGTCATTGAGAGTATTAATGTAACCTTTGATGAAAATGTTACATTGACTTCTGGACACAACAGTTCAGGACTCGGACTACTACCAGAAGTTTCTACTCAACAAGGAGCAGAACCTGAGCTACAACAGTCAATTAATTCTGTTTTAGATAAAAATAATAATTCTGATATTGATTAGTTTTTCTTTGATGCTTTTATGGACATTTGTGCAGATATGGAACCACCATCTACGTCCATAAATGCAATCACACGACAGACAAGGGCAGATATGTCTGGTCCTTCTGAAGAGGTTGGTGCTACAACATCAGGTGCCACAGACGTAAATCCAACTAAATCTACACCAGTTACAGTTTCTGAACCAGTGATTCGAAGCAATGATCGAGTTTCTGAAACTACATCAAATGATTATATGCCTGAATCTCAAGCACCCGAAGTTGAATCACTGGTACCAACTACGATACCTTCAACAGAATTAAGTGAAGAAATAATTGTTGTTCTAGATGAAAACGATGATTCAAATACTTGAGTTAATGTACAAACTCTCCCGAGTACACTAAAGTGGACAAAGGCACATCCAGCCGCAAATATAATTGGTGACATCAAAGATGGTGTGAAGACTAGATCTGCTACATCAAACGAGTGTTTGTATGTAAATGTTCTGAGCTCAATCGAACCCAAGAGAGCATCTGAGGCATTAGAAGATCCAGATTGGATTAATGTGATGCAAGAAGAGTTGAATGAATTCAAGCGCAACGAAGTATGACATTTGGTGAAGCGTCCTAAGGATAAGACCATAATCGGAACCAAATGGGTCTTTAGGAATAAGAAGGATGAAGCTGGTATTATTGTTAGAAATAAAGCTCGCTTAGTCGCAAAGGGTTACAACCAACAAGAAGGTATAGACTATGATGAGAACTACGCACCAGTAGCAAGGATCGAAGCGATTCGGATATTTCTAGCATACACGACTCACAAGAATCTGAAGGTATTCTAGATGGATGTAAAATCTGCATTCCTCAACGGGGTTCTTCATGAAGAGGTTTATGTGAGTCAGCCCGAAGGCTTTGTTGATCCGAAGTTTCTAAACCATGTCTATGTCTTGGACAAAGTACTCTATGGACTCAAACAAGCTCCAAGAGCATGGTATGAAACTCTAACAATACACCTACTTGAATCCGGTTTCACCAAAGGTACTATCGACACAACTCTTTTTCTTAAGAAGAAAGGTGATGATTTGATATTAGTACATATTTATGTTGATGACATTATCTTTGGTTCTACAAACCCTATGATGTGTGTTGATTTTGAAAATGTCATGAAAAGTCGTTTTCAAATGAGCATGATGGGGGAATTAAATTTTTTCCTTGGTTTACAAGTGAAACAATCAAAAGAAGGCATTTTTATAAATCAATCTAAATATATAAATGATATGCTCAAGAAATTTGATTTAAATTCCACTTCCATCATGAAATCACCAATGGCTACTGGTAGATTTTTGGATGCTGATTTAGCAGGTAAATCAGTTAATCAAAAGCTTTACCGTAGTATGGTTGGTTCTTAGTTATATCTCACAGTGAGTACACCAGACATAATGTTCGCAACATCTTTTTGTGCTCATTTTCAAGCAAATCCTAAGGAATCTCACCTTATTGCTGTTAAACGGATCCTCTGGTATCTCAAAGGCACAAGAAATTTAGGCCTTTGGTATCCAAAGGATTTGGGGTTTGAGCTAATTGCTTTCATAGATGCAGATCATGCAGGAAATAGATTGGACCGGAAAAGCACATCTGGTGCATGTCAATTTTTAGGGGATAAACTAGTAAGTTGGTCATCAAAGAAGCAGAAATGTGTTTCAACATCTACTGCGGAAGCAGAGTACGTTTCCGCATCAAGCTGTTGTTCACAAGTACTGTGGATGAAGACTCAACTGAAAGATTATGGCTACGTCATGAACAAGATCCCAATCTATTGTGACTCCAAGAGTGCAATAGCAATAACTGAAAATCCGGTTCAACATTCAAAGACAAAGCACATTGTTGTCAGGTACCATTTTATTAAAGATCATGTGGAAAAAGGAACCTAAGAAATGCATTTTGTACCGATAGAACTAGAACTTGCTGATTTATTTACAAAACCTTTGGATGAAAAAAGTTTCAACTTTTTAATCAGCAAACTAGGAATGTTGAATACTTAGGCATATCTGTGATTTCTTCTAACACATTGAGGGGGAGCATGTGTACTTTTGTTTATTTATATTCTACATTTGAGGGGGAGCAAGTATGTTTAACTGAGATACATCTAACCAATTCGGACTCATGTTCAATGAGTACCAAGTTTTCATTTGATTTTGCAGATTATATCTGAAATTGATTTCAATGTCTATGCATCTTTCAAGGGGGAGCAAGATGGTATAAGTCTGTAAGTGTGTTCTATCTAGTATTTTTTTCTATTAAAAAAAACTGAAAGAGAGGGAAACAATTTTTCCAAGCAAGAATGAGGTTAAAATGTTTTAATCTAATGAGAGATTTATGAAAGTTTGATTTTTTACTGAAAAAGTTAGAAATTTTTGTGGAAAACACTTAGTTTTCGCATCCTCAAGGATACGAAAAGTAAAGTTTTCGCATCCTCAAGGATACGAAAAGTATAGTTTTCTCATCCTAAGGATACGAAAAGTATAGTTTTCTCATCCTAAGGATATGAGAAGTGTACTTCTCGCATCCTTAAGGATACGAAAAGTGAACTTCTCACATCCTTAAGGATACGAAAAGCAAGCTTTTCGCATCCCTTTAGATACGAGAAGTGAGTGTTCGCATTCAATACAATGCGAAAAAAATTTCACTTGTTCTCTACGAAAAGTGTTTCACCTTGAAACTATTCACATCCTTGTTCATGCGAAAAGTTCAGATGAACAGTGCCATGTCATTTTTCTGACATGTATTTTTCTACTGGTTGCGAAAAGTGGGTATCCTCTATACTCGTGCCAAGCGTCAAATTTTTCTTAGGGGTATAAATATGTTTTTTCAAAACTTCATTTCCCACTTTTGTTTGGCAAACCTCGTACGATTCTCTGACTGCAACTGTTCATCATCTCAACTTCATTTCGACTTCAATCTTTCGAATCCTATTCATCGGGTAATCATTTTCTTTAATTTTTCTTGCATTGAGTTCGTTTTTGTATTCTGAATCTTTTCATCCATATAATTTGTGATCTGTAATGTTTACATATGCTTAGAACTCATTATTCTTTGAACTTCGACTCTGTGTTCATGTTCGTATATGGCCAGTCTCAAAGTCGTCGTTTTAGGGTTTCTATATCAAAATTTTGATCGATTCCTTGTGGGTTTCTATTTTCGATCTTGTCTGTGTGGTTTTCATGTCTCAAAACTTGAATTTTTATCGATTTTGGATCATGATCTATTTGAATGTTGCGAAAAGTTTTTGGGTTCAAAAGTTTTAAGCATGGTTTTCGTATCAGTCAGATGCGAAAACCTTGTCTATTCTTCATGCAAAAACGTTTTCAAAGTTAAATACGAAAAGTTTTTCATAGCATGCGAAAAGTTTTTCTTGAAACTGATTTTTTAAGGGTGGAATTCGCATCCTTCTTTATACGAGAAGTCTGTTGTTCGTATCTTCTTGTTGCGAAAAGTTCAGAACTCGTATCCTCTTGTTGCGAAAAGTTCAGAACTTGCATCCTCTTGTTGTGAGAAGATCAGAGTTCGCATCCTTCTTCGTGCGAACTATTTGTCTTTCTTTTTATGTTTGATGCAAAAAGTTTTGAGTCTATTGTGTGATGCAAATTCTATACTTAGAAAATTTTCAGAAACTTTTTCCAAAAGTGATTTATGCCAAAATTAACTGTTTCAGAACTCTATTTTCAAAATAACAGTTCACATGGCTGAAAAATCAAGAGCAACAAAGTATGGTCCAAGGATTTGGGGACCATATACCCGAAGCAACACTCGAAATACCACTTCCATCAACACGATCTGTACACCCATCTTACACCGGAGGAAATCCTGATCACGCCATCATACATCTCACAAATTATGTTGAAATCAAGTACAACAATCATCATGTGGAATTTGATCATATCAACATCCATCCGGTGGTCAAAGAAGTTGTGAGAAATCACCTAGTGGCATTTGCATTGACTCACACCATCAATGTACCAATGCTATATCTGCAACAAGCCTGGAAGACCATCACACCTACCATGGAGAACAGAAAGCCCGTATTTGAAATCCAGATTGATGAGTTCATCACAAAGTTAGATTATCACAGATTGAGGCTTGTGTTAAAGCTACCTGGGCCTGACTCCAGACCTAGGAAAACAACTTTTGATCCTTATCCAACTGAATCTGAGGTGTTTGAAGGAATTAAAGCCATGGGATACACTGGAGAATTGAACCAAGTCAAAGATTTCTACAAAGGAAATCTACCACCTGTGTACTATGCTATCTTTTCCATCATCAATAGGTGCTTGACCTCAAAGCACTCTGGCATAGATAATGCAAGTATTGGGATTCTGAAGTTATTTCATGCGGTAGTGTATGATCTACATGTGGATTATTCAGCTATCTTCTGGAATGAGCTTCAACAGAAAGTGGAAGACAGACATAAACACAAAGGCAAACCATATGTGCCTTATATATGCTGTTCTTACAGATCATTGTTCATAGCATGATGAGGTCCAACAGGGACATTCCAAGAAGATTGAACCATCCTTCTGTACCGGAAAAGTCAATGCAGTATCTCCAAAAGCAAAAGCAAACATTTAATTATGAGATGCCGTTACCAGAAGGATTCCTCAGTTACGCGAATCAGGACACAGAGTGCATAGTTGAATATCGAGAGTCTATGGTCTGGCCAGAACCGGAGGGACCTACCCAGGACTCAACCACTAGGCGAGCGGTGTCTGTGAGGGTTCAGCTAGCACAAGCTCTTGAACGGGGAGAGTAGAGGGAAAATACCGAGAGGGGAATTGGTGGGGTTCAGACATCTATACCTGAAGACACATGGTTATCGTCTGAGGACACACAATTAGATAACCGTGTGGTTCAGTCTGACAAAGCTCTTATTCCCCCACATATTGGCAGAGCTACGGCCAAAATCACTGAATCTTCTAGTGATGGTGCAGAGTCTGATAACGCGTCTGATTCTGTGGAAGAACAAGCAATTGATGATAATGCCGATGATGATGATCAACATGGTGGAAATGATGATAATATTTTTGGTGATGTGTCATAGTTTCTACATTTCACAAGTATGACAACTTCCATGGCTCATCTTGACGATATAAATGTTGACGATCTACCTCAAATGACACATCTTGATTTGGATACAATGTCAAGCGTTATTGAAACTGTTGTGGGAGATGTAAGGAGAACTGAGGGAGTATTAGTTGAAAATATAAGTGAGTCTGCGAGAGAAATTGAAGAAAAAACTATGGAGAGTGTGTGTGCTACCTTAACCTACTATACCAGAAGGGCAACCACATCTACCACCAGATCTCATGTGTTGGGATCAGGTATTGAAAAAGACGTTAGTAACCCACTAACGCACTTGCACACCCAAGCCATCCATTCAGTTTCTTCTCAATAAGAAATTGTCTCAATTTCTCACAGGGATCAAGCACGACTTCTATCCTTCTCTCATTCAGAGAGTTTGGGTATTGAAACAGAGAGACATCCTCCCCAGTCCTCGACCTTCATTCTTGCACAGTCATCAAGTCTAGATCCAATTGCTACAATATTGAGTTCTTTGACTAGGACACTACCGGTTTTTGTTACATCTGATGGGAGTCTTAGTGCCCCATCCGGAACACTCGTAGTAATTCCTTCTATAGTATTACAAGGACAGAGTGGAAGTCCTACCAGTGCTAACATCATGCCAACACTAAACGTAGGCCACACAGTTGATTCAACTGCTGTGTCAATAGGTAACCTAAGTGGTCCCGATGGTGAATTGCCCGTCTTTGTGACAAGGAAAGATCTCGACAACGCCTTAAAGGCTGTTGAGGAAATCTTAATCAAGGAGATACAAGGAGTGAAATATTTGTTGAGATGCAAGGGGCCGATGATTGAGAATGAGCCTGAATTGCCTACACCTCCACCTCCAGTTGTGCAAACACCACAAACTCAGCCTAATCCATCCATAGATGAACTGAAAGACATGCTATATGCCAAGATTCTCTCTATTAGCCGAGATGATCCACAAAACAAAACCCTTTTATCATTACTTGAAAACTTTCAGCCAAGACCTCAACCACCTCCACCTACTCCTAATATGGTGACTTCTTCAGAGTTCAATACATTCAAATCAGAGGTACTTAACAGTTTAAGTGATATAAAGAAGGCAATGGATGAAATGTCAAAGCAGGTTGCAATTCTGAATCATAGTTGTAAGACACAAGCTTAAGGAGTTAAAAGAAGGAATGATCAGGATCCTGATGATCATGATCATGAGGGGGAGATGAGTAAGAAACGGAGAACTGATTCTGAAACTCAAAGTTTGGGAAAGACTATGTCTACTGCTGAAGTTATCAACATGTTTGAATCTGGTGCTATGGGTGAAAAAAGTGGTAAGCAAATAGTCTTGTATGTGGATCCAGATGTTGAACCGACGATTGAAAAGCCTGAGGTAAATGAGAAGGAGATAAGGGGGGTTGTTGATTTATATGTTGAAGTGGTGGTACTCAGTTCAGATGATGAAGCTGATGAAAATGAAAATGAATATGACAAGTTTTGGAGGATTAAAGAAGAGTCAGAAAATGTGCTAATGATTACAGATAGATTGATTGAGCAAGAGGATGAGTTCAACAAAGATGAAGTTGATTTTCTTACTCAGATCTAAGGGCCAAGTACACCTGAAGATATATTTGTTAGCCCTATCCAATCACCTGACCCTATCTCAAGTACATTGATTGCTACTCAACCTGAAACTACATCTGTAACCATTAACCTTACCCAACCAAATCTCACTCAACCTGAAACATCATCACCTATACCTATTATACCTGATTCTCCACCAACTCCTGAACCATCACCTGATGAACCCAGACCTGGAATTCATGAACAACCATTTATTCCAACCTTTAACCCTTCACTTAATCAAGTTGGTCCATCCAACCCTTCTACCTCAAACCAACCTGGTCCTTCTACTTCCAGAAACCCAAGGCTAAGCCAATTGGAGGAAAGGCAAAGAACTATGAGGTTGAGAACACCATTCTTGGAGGATGATGAAAGGAGGTTATTTGTTCATCATATCAGGAGGTTATTTTGTATGCTATTTTGGGGATTAATGATCAGTCAGATACTTACAAGTTTGAGTATATCTACTTCTTGAGGGCTAAGTGTCAGAAAGAAAGATTTGTGAAGAGCAAGAAGTTGATTGTTACAATTAAGGAGGTGTCAGCAAAGCTGTTCTACAAGATGTGGTGCCCAGTTTTTGTAGTTTAGAGACAAGATTGTAAAGACTATACTTTCTCAGAAGCTGATTTCTGTCATCTGTCTATAAAAGATTTTGAGACGATGTATCATTACTTCAGAGATCTTACCATCAGAAAAGAAAATGTGATAATTGCCCTAAATGCCATAAAGAGATTCTTGAGGATGCACATCCTGTACACTCGGTGTCATGACTTCCAAATGGGTGTAGAGAGTGATTAACCAATGGTGAACTTGATAAGGCCCAATCAGATGATAAATTGCTTGGAGAGTATGCCATTATATGCGATGATCAGAGATCCTAAATTTAGAGTTGTCTACAAGAATGAAAGAGGAGAGAAGAGGTTTCTCAGATTCAGCGAGATTGCAAAGTATTCAGAGGGAACGTTGAAAGCATTGTTACTTCAGTTGCAAGATCGTCTGAAAGTCAATGATAGAGAAAGAGGAGATACTTGGATGCCTTCTCTTGCAAGATCTTTGGTAGTCAGAGCTATCAACGAGATAAATGATAGAATCTCCTTCAAAAGTGCTATGCGGCGAATAGAAACTTATCTGGGAGTTCGAAGAAGGAAAAGACCATTTCTGCCTTGATAACTAAGGTGGAGAATGTTAGGGTACTCAATTGTAGTTATCAAGACTCTTGACATTAATACCTTTATGTTTGACTTTCTTAGTAGAGGCATGGGAGTGTCATGACCATACTATAACTATAAAGTCCCTTTGTTACATTTTAGAACTCTTGGTCATTTGTACTTACTTCAAGATATATGAATGACAATGACTTTCTCTCTCTAGAATATTTTACACTCTGATTGCTTTACAATAGATTTAGGATTAACAGTAACTATTATGATCTGTGCAGAAAAGATTACAAGTGCATGATTCTTCTATCCCCTACCAAGCAGTGTTCGCTATAAATGTTTCCTCTTTCGAGCATTTTGATTCGACAAGTTCTGAAGTTTTTCAAAGACACGTAAACTCGTGGTTCAAAGACAGATTCATGAATTTAAACTAAAGATGCGCTGTGGAATGTCACTGATAAAGTTGATACTCTGAAGAGTAAGAGCTTTATTCAAGGGGGAGTATGGAAATACATGAAGACAAGCAACACTAAAGTGTTTCAAAGATTCAAGAGGGAGAGAAGATCAAAACCTAAAGTTTTCAAGACCATTTTTTTCCTTTATATAACTTTAGGGGGAGATTTTCAGGACAATAAATGTCCTATTAAATAGAAAGTTATATAAAGGTTTTATATTTATTATTTATGCATCGTAAAAGCCTTTATTAATGTTAATGGTCTTAGTTTAGAGTTTACGGGCCATGGGCTTTAGGATTTAAGCCCTGGTATTTAAAGTTGATTTGTTGAGGGAATTAGGTTAGAAGCTTTGAGAGATTAATCATGCGCCTAATTGCTTAGAGAGAAAGTGAGAGTTTATTCTTCAATCCAATCTTGTAACTCTCGTCAATCATTCAATAAAGCTTAATCGATTTGTTATTCATTGTTACTTGATCAAACTGGGATCTACAAGTGGTATCAGAGCAGAGGGACAAAGCTATTGATCCAAAAGGTATCAATTTTTAATCTGTGTTCATCGATATCCGACAAAACGACACTGTATTCTTAAGGTTAAAACCTTAATCTTTGATTTCTGTGTTAAAAACAAAATTACCACTTGAGAAATCGTTGGTATTATTCTCTTAGTGATCTTCTCAAAGTGTTGGATCTGATTTATATGTTTTTGATCATCATATTGAAAAAAATCGATTTACTAGGTTTAAAGCCTCCGTTTTTTCAAATTCCTCTTGATTTTGATCAAAGGGCGTGTTTTGGTTTAAATCGACCCGTCTATTGTGTTATTTTGGTATTCTGGTTGTGAAAGTTTTGTTCAGGAAAGCTTATTTGGAGAAAACACTCCAAAAATCGCGATATTCGAAACCCAGGTACGTCTGTTCTAAACTTTTCCCGATTGGTTTCCCGACTTGGTTGAATCCGGGCATTTGAGTTTCCCGATTCCAGACAATACTGGATTCCACCAGTTATTCGATACCGATATCGGATCCATACCGGTTTTCGGACTCAATATTGGTTTTCGGACTCAATTCCGGATCCCGGTTGTTACCAACTTCCGGTTCTCATCGATCCCGATTCCGGATCTGACCGACTCCCAGTCCCGGATCGTACCGACTCCCATACCGACTCCCGGTTCCTTGCCTCCGTACCGGGTTATCACTTCCCGGTCTTCCCCACCGGGGTTTCTATTCCCCAGTTTGCCTTCCTTCCCGGATTCCAATTCCCGGGTTTATCTGGCAAACCACACCCAGATTCTTTATCCGGGAAATCCACACCCGGATCTCAAATCCGGGAGCTCTCTACCCTTTTCGTTTTTAAAAATTTTCTCGGGGCGCTGCTAAGTCACTGAAGGGGGACAATTGTGTATTATGTGATGCACTGTCTGTTAGTTTTCGGATCGATATCTTTAATTATCTCACGATCATTTTATTCGAGTAACAATGTCTTACCCAACCTATTATGAGCTCAAAGAAAAGGTTTCTCACTTAGAAGCCCAAATCACTGATTTAGAAGCTAACGTCATATGGAAATACGACACTATTGGTAAACTAGCTGTCGAAAAAGCTGAACATAAATGCATAATTGAAAATTATAAAGAAGAATGTGAAGCTATTTCCAAAAAGACTAAATCCTTAGAGAAAAGCAATCTCGTTCTTTAGCAACAAATTTCCAATATGAATAAAGCAATTGATATGCAGAGAAGTAACCCGACAAGTGCTGAAACTTCAGAGAAAATATCTGTACTTGAACGGAAAGCTGCAGATCTTGAAGCCATAGAAAAGAAGCATGTGGCACTTGAAGAGAAAGGTAAACTCTTGAATTGTTCAAACCTTAAACTTAAAAATAAACTAACTGTTTTTGAAAAGGTATTTGAAAAATAAAAATAAGTTTTTGCAAAGTAAAAGCAATTGTTTATACAAAAGCAATATGATTTTCAAAGAAATTTCTTGAAGAGAAGTGGTAACACCTCGATTTTTGGAAGGTATCGGTCTTTTATGATAAATAAGAAAAATAGGATTTTGGATTGAATCCTATATTTTATGTTCTTGTTGTATGGGGAGTTCAAATACGAATCCAACGAGCCTTTCCGGAGTGAAAACGGAGCTAAAACGAAGAAGTTATGACCAAAACAGTGATCATGAAATAAATCTGGAAACCAGGGTCATGTGGACGTCCACATGGTGCTCATGGACGTCCGCATGGTGTGGAAGTCCGCGTATGCTTCCGCGGAAGCAGCAGAAAGTTGGTCGGGTGCTCGTGGATGTCCGCATACTCCACGCGGACGTCCGCATTGCGTTTGATAAGCATAAATGTGGGATTTTAGCCCTAAACTTCATTTCCTCATATCTCACTCATTTCACCTCCGTTTTTGGGGATTCAAATTTTCATGGTTTCGATTTTTAGATCTTTTGAAGGATAAAGTGTTAGTTTTGAAGTTCATTGGAAGATTCAAGGGTGTTTGGTTGTGGTAAGTCTCTCATTTCTCATTTCTCGCTCTCGAATCTCTATCTCTTCTCTCCAAATCGTTTCCCCTCTTTCCCTCACAAACCCGAACTGATTTTGGGGCTTGTTCTTGGAGATTAATGTGTTCCTTCTCCATTTTATGCTAGTGGTTTCATTTATTGATGCAAGAACAAGTTTCATCCACAACACTAGAGATTTTTGGGGTTTTCTAGGTTTTCATCAAAACCTAAGTGGTGAGTTCATCCTCCTAGCTTCTATACTTTCATATGAGTTATAAATGATCCATTGATGGCTTCCTAGTTTGTATGCTTATCAAATCTTGGTTTGGATGATTTTGGGGAAGTTAGGTTAATATTGGGGTTTTGGTCAAAATGGAGATTTTTATATAAGGTGTTTGGGGAATGGTTTTAAAGTGGTTGAATATTAATATTCATGGTTGGAAACAATTGGATCTAGGTTTTTGGGAGTTTTGGCTTGAGGATTCGTGTTTCTTCAAACGAGCTTACGTTTGGGGAAAATCTAGATTTAGCCTAAATCTAGCAAGGTGAGTTGAAGTTGATTTGTGAAAACGTTGTACATGCCAAAATGTTTATTTTAAAGTATCTATGTGCTTTATATAAAATTATCAATTGTTGAGTAAATTGGTGGGTTTTGATTAATCAAAGTGCTGAACTTTACAAATCTTGTAAAACACGCACATTTGGGGATTTTGGTCAATCTCGACCTTATGAATGTTTTGAGAGGAGTAAACCTTTTGTTTGGGCCGAAGGCAAATTGAGAATTAAAAAGGCGAAGATTTTGGGTAACGATGTATTTGGTTTACATAACCGTGTGGGCAAAGCGTATTTATTTTGCCTTCAAGGGCTTGATTTATACTAAAATGGGTCTTTTGAGTGTTTGCCGGTTTTAGTAGCTCGAGGTGGAGCCTTGGATGTGTTATGTGCTTAATTGCGTTTTATTTGAGTATGTGCCTCTTTGAGTGTTTGACCTTATATGTGAAGACCGTTTGATGATTTTGTACTCTTAGTACCTTTGGGTCTAACGAACTATGGCGGATTATATGCATTGTTGAATTATAAAAGATTGGCGTATACGTACACACACACACACACACACACATATATATATATATATATATATATATATATATATATATGCATATATGATTTGACTTCATTGGGAAAGTGGCGATGAAGGGGTAGTGAGATAATCATGCCTCGGAGCATGTGTTCGCATGACGTGGGTTAGATGCCCTTCATTTGCATGAGTTGATTTTGAGAAACAATCATTAGATCTTTTTAGCTGATGGCTCAGATTTGGACTCTGTTGGGTCTTGAGGGCGTTGCTCTGTTTTGATAAGCTCGACTTGGGCTTGGGTTATGTTTTCCATGAATTGCATTGTATTTGAGAATTACATGATTTGAATGCATTGGTTATTCTTTTGAGGTCATGTATAAGTTTGTAATTTAAGTAAGATTGTTTTGGATGGTGGGATTCCAAGGTAAAGATCTGGTCGGATTGAACTTGGTGGTTTTAAAGACTAAAGATCCGGTTTGGATTGATGTCTCCGTGGACTAAAGACCCGGTTTGGGTTGATGCCGCACTAGGCTAAAGACCCGGTTTGGGTTGATGCTCACTTGACTAAAGATCCGGTTTGGATTGATGTCACATTAGACTAAAGATCCGGTTTGGATTGATGTCTCCGTGGACTAAAGATCCGGTTTGGATTGATGTCTCACTAGGCTAGAGATCCGGTCTGGGTTGATGCCTCAATAGACTAAAGACCCGGTTTGGGTTGATGTCTAAATCTGACTAGAGACCGGGATATGGTTGATGTCATGTGTTTTCCCATCCATGAAGCTTACTTGTGTTTATTAATTGTGGTTTAATTTATGTGTTCGCCACATTCGATGAAATCGGGTCTCCCCCGTCACCGAAGGTTGTTGTTTTTGGGTAATTGTTTATCCATGTTGTCGGCGTCGTGTTATATTGCG
Source organism: Saussurea involucrata (assembly GCA_033807775.1). Lineage (NCBI taxonomy): Eukaryota > Viridiplantae > Streptophyta > Magnoliopsida > Asterales > Asteraceae > Saussurea > Saussurea involucrata. Next base: position 77,211,402 of record CM066325.1, read on the forward strand.
TATGGATTGTTTTTCCATGATTGATGAACGGTATTTTATGTCTCATCCTTAATTGGATGTTGTTGATCCTATCCCTCAGTGATTTGATAATGACTCTGAGAAACACTTAGTGAAAATTGTAAGTAGACAATATGTATTAGAGTTTCACTATCGCTGATAAGTACTAAGACTGTTTCAGTACCGCTGATAGGAACTCTCGTTCGTTAATTTATATATTCAGTGATACTGTTCATCAGTGAGCCCTGAGTCTGTTCAGCCTCACTGATGATCGCTGATAAAATATGTTGTTTACCTATGATCCCTGAAGACAATTTTCACGTAAACTGTGTTCTATGCTGAAGTCGAAGATCAAGCCAAAGAACCAGCGACAAGTCTACTAATGAACTGATGCGGATATCAGCGAAGCCAAGACCTGTCCACTCAACGAGAAGTTTCAAGTAGAAGACTTCAGCGAACGCTGAACTTTATCATTCACCGATAAAGAATCATTCAGCGAACGCTGATCATGAAGCCTCCTTGTAACACCCGTAATTTCGGATACGTACAACTTCGATTTAGTGAGGAATCGATCTTTTAAGAAAATTATGGAAAATAGGATTTGGAGTTAAATCCTAGAGTTGATAGTCTTGTTGGATGGAGAATTCAAATACGAGTCCAACGGGCCTTTCCGGAGCAAAAACGGAGCTAAAACGAAGAAGTTATGGCCAAAACAACTTTCGGTACAATCTCGGCTAAAGTGACCAGCGAAAGTGACACTTGTGTCACTCTCGCCGTGTCAATCTCGCTGGTTTTGTACCGAGGGTATTTGAGGTTCAGCGAGTATGACACTCGCGAGAGTGACCATGTCACTCTCGCCGTGTCACTTTCGCCGTCGGACTCCAGAAGGTTTTAAAACCCTTATTCTTCTTTCTTCTTCCTCATTTTTCACTCTCACTCTCAAACCCTCTCGGCTCTCTCTCTAAAAATCGTCCCTCTCACCAAATCGGTTTCTCTCCCCAAGTTAACCACAAATCCTCCCATCTCCTCTTCATCGTCTCCACTTGAACCAACCCACTACACCATTGATGTTCATTTTTGGATCTTAGAGCCGTTGGAAGTTTTGGAGCTCTCTTTTGGAGGATTCAAGTGATTAAGGTAATTTCTAGTTAGATTATCGTTATATTTCACTTTATTTCCTTATTGTAGTGTTATGGGTCGATTTTGGTGGTGATTGATTGGGAAAATCGCTATCCCCTTCATGTATAAAACTAGGGTTTGGTATGAAATGGGTATTTTGGTATGTTACGGATGGATGATGATACCTTATGGTAGGATTGTGATATTGATGGTTGGGGTTTAATAAATCTAGGGGTTGGAAGTTTTGGCTTGAGGAATGAAACTTCATCAAAGGAGCTTACGTTGGAGAAACTCTAGATTTAGCTAAATCTAGCAAGGTGAGTTCAAGTTACTTTGCGAAAACGTTGTACATGCCAAAATGAGTATTTTACAAATATGTGTGTGTTTTACTTGAAAATGTATATGGTTGAGTTATTTGAATGGTTTAACTCTTTTGAAGTGTTTATCTTCATAAATGTGTAAAACACCCATATTTGAGACTTTTAGATATTTAGAGGGTTAGAAACCATGATTTGTCTTTAAAGGATTAATTGCTCAAAATGAGGTTTAAAGTGATGGTTTAATCATATATGTGTAAAATATTTCATAAACCATTTGAGAAAATGCATCTTTAGTGTTATGGGTCATTTTGAGAATTATAAGGGTGTGAGTCCTTTGGGAAAACCCTTTTTGTTTAACCGTGTTGACTTTTGGGGTTAATGATGATTTTGTGGTATTGCTTGCCTAAACAATGTTTAAACGTGTTTTTGACCGACGTTATGGGTCTAGCAAGCTTAGAGCACTTTGATCGGTCTTGACTGTGAGAAAGTCTTGGGGTTAAATGTCCGGTTTAAATGGCTCGATATGGAGTCTTGTTGATGGGTTGCTTTTATTGCACTGTTTTGCATTTAATGCACGTTTGAGTATTTACATGCTTGGGTGAGTGAGTCATTCCGGGATAGTCATGATGTTTGTAGACTGTGTTGCATTGGATCCATAGGCATGTTGTTCAGTCATTGGTAATGGTCGATTGGGTATCTTGAGGACGAACCTCGGAACTCATGTTTTATGACCTGGACTTTACGAGTAGGCATTAGGAGGATATAGTCTTGGGCACTTACCTTGGAGGTCTGTGTAGCGATCCACGCCTTCGGGATGTATACCTTGGAGGTAGTCCCGATGTGCCGGGCCTTGAGGCGTTACCGAGTGGGTAGACGTCAAGGTGTATCCTCAATTATGGTGTAACTCGGTTTCGTAGAGCAGAGTCGTGGAATAGGCCAGACGTATGTGGTAATTCCCGATTTCGTTGGGAGGATAGAGATAGGCATAACGTAACTTGTAATATCTACTCTCAGTTGTGCGATGAACGTTGTACGGGTGGTATACTTATGTGTTACCTCCACCGTCAACGGATACGGGTCTCCCCCGTTTATAGTATTTGATCTTTATTACATTTTACGGTTGCGTGCGTATTGCTTCGTATTATGTTTTAATAAAGAGATATATTTAATGGACGATTTCCATGTTTTATGGGTTGAGTATGTTTTGTTAACCGTATGTGAAGGTTTTGCCTAATTTAGATTTATTCGCGTATTTGGGTGAATTGGGATTGTAACTCATTTTTGGGAAAATGCTTTACACTTTTGGGAAGGATTCCCATGGATTTTGAGTGCGTTGGAAAATGAGTCGCTTATGCCATTTGGGAAACCTTTTTGGGAAATGATAGTCTTTGTCGCAAGCTTTCATTTAAAGATTTATTTAAATCATGACTATAATTATTAACTGACGATTTATGATTTGATATAGTCATGATAAAATGCTTGAACTCACTAGGCGTAAGCCTAACCCTTTTTATTTGTCGGCATGTGCAACAGGTTCAGGTTGGGGTAGCTCTAGCTACACTGTGAAGTGGCGAGTGCTAGTAAAGTGCACGAGAGGTGAATAACTTAAGTTATGTTTTCCGCATTTACCCTTGGGAAGTAGCACTTGTATTTGGATTAAGTGATGTCTGAAGTAGGTTTAGTCTTGGTAATGAGACTTATATAGTATGTATTGCTTGGAGATAACCATTGTTTGTAATTGGAGGTATTTTACTTATTGTTTCAGATGTAATATCAAAAATTTTAAATTAGTTACTCTTTCCAAATTTGAGGGTGTTACAAGTTGGTATCAGAGCATAAGTTTGAGAGATTTAGGTGTTGATTTTGAATACCTAGACTCAAACTAGCGTTTGTTTAAGTAAATGAGAGTGAAATTCACCATTTGGCACTGTAAGATAGAATGTTTTGAGGTTGATGAATGTTGTTAGAAACGAGAATCACGTCGAGAGTAACAAGGATAATCATGTACGGTGCGTTCATAGTGACACCTGGCCAGTGTCATGGTGAACCTACTAGTACATGTGCATGCTTGAATTGCTTTCATGTAATGATTGTTGGGGTAGTAAAGGAAGTTCTAAACTAGTAGCCGTTGGAATAGATGGACGATTCTAGTATTAGTCACTTGGAGTGACGATAAGCATGATAATTGCTTTAAGTAGACCATTTCGGGTCGAGGTTGATGGTTGGATTAGAACCATAGGCTTATTGAGCCGACTATGAATTGAGGAAAAACCGTAAAGTTAATGGATGTAATTTCCAACTTGTCTTAAGAGGTTTGATTATCCGGATGACAATAGTGGACCGGAGGGATTTGGAGGAGTATGAGTGAGACGTTGAATGCCGACTAAGTCATGCACAAAATTTATTTTGAAAATAAATTGCATTAGCTATTTCTTGTGTTTCCAATCCTTATGCGGATTGCGTTTTGAATTTTGAGAAATGGTTAGCACACACACAAGATTTCAAATCATGGTTTTGAAGGTGCATGAAACCCTTTTATTTCGGGAGTTGCAAACTCCGCCGGAACTTGTTTTGTTTACTTCATTGTTGTTCAACATTGTTTTGGATATAATGATAATCGTATTTTGTGATGTTTAAGATGTTAGGCAAGTAACTACGGCTTATAACTTTAACATTGGATCTCCTCCACATATGTTAAAGTTTGGACGGAAAGTTATCTTCTATGATGTCTGTGTATGATTATTTTGGAGAATTTGTTTAATGTGAGTTGTTAAACAATGTTGTTTATGCGGTATTGCCATAGAAGAGATTTTGGAATTTGGCATTTTGCCGTGATTTTGCTTATAACAATTTGGCTTGGGAGCATGATGTTTAGCGTCGTTTATTGACTTGGAGTCATTGAATCCATTGAGTTTCATGAAATTTCATTTTACGACATGTCGGTTCGTGTGAGTGCAAGGTTTATAAGGTGCACACCTTAGTTATAACGTATGTTGATTTTGGAGTTTATTTGGGCATTTTGACTCAATTGGGTTTTGTCGAGAAGTGTTATTTGAGCTGGAAGGCAACCAAACGGGACGCTTGAGAATTTTGATGTCGCGTTGTTTGTCTTTTAAAGAATTGTGTCAGCACGTTTTGGTTGCAATTTACCTAATTGTACAAATTGACTCATATGTGGCGTGAGTAGTGCATGAAAGAATATGCAGATTGTATTTCTTAATGATTTGCTTATGTGAAAAGTTTACGAGTTATGTTGGACATTTAGTCCCGCTCGAGTTTTGTTGAGAAAAGTTAATTTTATGCCATAAGGCGACTAAGAAGAGATGAGTTTGGAACTATAGCGTCGCGTAACTTTTCCTTAAAGAGTTGGTGTTATTAAGCATTTTGTTGCAAATAGTTCAATGTATGGATTGATTTATACATGACTTAAGTGATGCATGAAAGAACATTTTGGTGACATTTCATAATGATTTACTTAGTGCGCCTTTGGTCAGTTAAATGTTTATTATCATTTTATGTAAAATGTGTTATATCGACTTCGGGGTATGCATAGCTTGGTAACCATTGTCTCGCAACACTTTGTTAAAAGAATCGTGAGTGACTACTAACTCATTGTATAAATGATGACCATTTGGTCAAAGGGTGTTTTGGTGTTGTAGAAATCATGCATAGTTCGCAGTATCTTACATTCTGAAACCACAAAGGTATGAGCCGTTCACATCGGTCAATTTTGATTTACCGAGTATTTTGGAAAATTGAAAATCTTATTGGTTTTGAAGAAATGTGTATTTTGAGTATTTGGACAAATACATTTTAAGCAATTACGTTTTGACGTTTTGTGTCCCAAGTACGAAACCTTGAGAAAATGCTTCGTGAGGAAGATTTTAGAAAATTTTTGTATAAAATTATAGTATGCGGGATTTCTTATGTTTTGGAAAACGCACTGTTGAGTGCAAGTTTGCCGAGAACGTCTTATTCAAATGGCGTTATAGGACCGGACGGGAAATTTTGAGAAATTGATTTAAATAGTTTCCTCTTTTGGGAAAATTGGTCGCGAACTGTTTGATGCATGTAATTTCGTTTCAAGGAAATTTGTAATGGTAATGTTACAAACTTGCATGTCTACCCCAATGTGAAGTTGTATAATGTTTTTGTCGATATTTTCGAGTGATGGAAACGTATGGGTTTTTGTATTAACTAAGGAATTTGCACAAGTCATTTTGTGTTTTGGCTAAGAGTATTGTTAAACCGTTCCATCGTTTTGTGTAATAAACTGACGCGCGCAAAATTTTGTTGATGAACCTTGCCTCATGCCGTTTTATGGTTGGCAAGGAAATGTTGGGGTCGAATGTCGTTTGGAACGCTTCTGAAATACGTACACACTGTGTGTTGCACCCCGTTTAAGGTCGAGCAATCACTTTACATGCATGTCATTGGTCAATCCATACTAGAACTGTAGCGGTTCCTTCTAGAAAATTTGTTTGTTACGCTTTTGCGTTTTGTGGGTAAACGGAACTGCAATGAAATGATTTTTTCAACATGATTTTCACAGGTGGGACAAGTGTGTCCAGTTTTACGTTACTACCTGATAGTAGTAGTTTTGTGCGTACGGGTATTTGAGATGAAAATCTTGGTGTTGAAAATGTTTTACAAATGATTTTGATTATTGGCATATTTATTGAGTAACACACTTGAAAATCTTGAACTCGTTAGGACCTTGGAAAGGGTATGTAACCTAGTTAAAGGTAAGTGCGTGTAACACTTCGACGGTGGAAGGTTGAGTATTCCACGCGTGTTGGTATTAAGGGCCAAATGATATCGGTAGCAAGGTAAATGTATTGGTGGTAATTGGAGGGCAGACTTGCGGTAACGCTTTTCGAGGTTGGTATAACCGTTTTGATGATGACATTAATTTTATGGAAACCCTCGGTAAACGGAACTCATGTGTTTCGAGTTTGGTGATATAATTAGGTGTCGACTTTTGGGCTTGAGACCAAGCACCTTTAGTGTACTCGGGGGATTGTAGCCCGATTTTAAAGGAATGAGGGCAATGGTAGTAGTAACCTTAAGATGCTCAATTGTGATGAGTGGTTTTGATGGAATGACCTTCGGGTGTGATTAATGAACCTGTCAGATAATGATTCATGTGAGATGAATTTTGGAGTCTAATAGAACTCGTTGGAGTTAATCGGCAGTTAATGGTAGGAATGATCAAAATTGATGATTCAGTTGGGTGCGTTAGTGAACAAACCTTGGGATGAATTAGAGTCGAAAACTGAAACCGGGAAGTATGGAACATCCTAAGGTTGGGAGACGACCAAAATCGTTTGGTTGGGAGTTTCCCGATGGTGGGAATGTTTATCCGAACATAAGTACAGTGTACTTGAAGGGGTTTTGTTGGTAAGAAATTATTCGAGGAATTGCCTTTATAAGACTGTGTGGGGGAATTTAGATTCCGGTTAATTATGGTCGACAGTAAGTCGGTTGGTTTTGGATTGTTAAGGATGTAGATTTCGATGACGAAATCATCCTAAGGTTGGGAGGATTGTAACACCCGTAATTTCGGATAAGTACAACTTCGATTTAGTGAGGAATCGATCTTTTAAGAAAATTATGGAAAATAGGATTTGGAGTTAAATCCTAGAGTTGATAGTCTTGTTGGATGGAGAATTCAAATACGAGTCCAACGGGCCTTTCCGGAGCAAAAACTGAGCTAAAACGAAGAAGTTAGGGCCAAAACAACTTTCGGTACAATCTCGGCTAAAGTGACCAGCGAAAGTGACACTTGTGTCACTCTCGCCGTGTCACTCTCGCTGGTTTTGTACCGAGGGTTTTTGAGGTTCAGCGAGTATGACACTCGCGAGAGTGACATGGTCACTCTCGCCGTGTCACTTTCGCCGTCGGACTCCAGAAGGTTTTAAAACCCTTTTTCTTCTTTCTTCTTCCTCATTTTTCAGTCTCACTCTCAAACCCTCTCGGCTCTCTCTCTAAAAATCGCCCCTCTCACCAAATCGGTTTCTCTCCCCAAGTTAACCACAAATCCTCCCATCTCCTTTTCATCCTCTCCACTTGAACCAACCCACTCCACCATTGATGTTCATTTTTGGAGCTTAGAGCCGTTGGAAGTTTTGGAGCTCTCTTTTGGAGGATTCAAGTGATTAAGGTAATTTCTAGTTAGATTATCGTTATATTTCACTTTATTTCCTTATTGTAGTGTTATGGGTCGATTTTGGTGGTGATTGATTGGGAAAATCGCTATCCCCTTCATGTATAAAACTAGGGTTTGGTATGAAATGGGTATTTTGGTATGTTACGGATGGATGATGATACCTTATGGTAGGATTGTGATATTGATGGTTGGGGTTTCATAAATCTAGGTGTTGGAAGTTTTGTCTTGAGGATGCAAACTTCATCAAAGGAGCTTACGTTGGAGAAACTCTAGATTTAGCTAAATCTAGCAAGCTGAGTTCAAGTTACTTTACGAAAATGTTGTACATGCCAAAATGAGTATTTTACAAATATGTGTGTGTTTTACTTGAAAATGTATATGGTTGAGTTATTTGAATGGTTTAACTCTTTTGAAGTGTTTATCTTCATAAATATGCTGAAGACCCTTCGGATACCGAGCTCTGCAGATTCGTAGAAATGTTGGGGTACAACACACCTCTGGCGAAGAGAAATGATTTTAGAAGAAATAGGTTCCCCCCTCTGTGGAACTCTCTCTTCTCTATCCTTAATAGGTGCTTAACTGGGAAAGTGGGTAGTCCAGACCAAACCTCTCACCAAATCATGGCAATCATGTACGGGGTGTACTTTGATCTACCTCTGGACTATGCCACTCTAATGATGCAGGAAATGGTCAACACAATTGATCGAAGAATATCCTCACAGAAGGCTAAGGGACTAACAACCACAGATCTTCCCCCACTACAATTTCAGAGGATTCTAGGTGTTCTACTAGAACCTCTGCTACTCTTGGAAAAATGGCTAATGGAGGGACCAACTGTAAAAACTTACCCTTTGGCACGAAACGCCCCAACAGAGCATATACAAGGATACAACTTCTACAGACCTCTACCAACCAAACTTCTGGGATATGCAACCGATGAGGTACTTAGGTTAGCGTACATACGCGATCACATGACTCCACAACCAAGTCCTATGACACCCCCGCGTTTAGGAGCCCCATTAGAATCGGAGATAGTTGAGAGGATGAGTGAGGAAGAGTGGGCAGAGGCCTTCGCAAAACACCAGCAAATACAAGACAAATTCCTTCTCAAAAGAAGCCAACTAGAAACTTCTGTCTCTAAGAGGAAGTCCTCTGCCACACCTCCCAAGAAGAAGAAGGCCCCCAAATTAAAGAAGACAATAGAGGGCACTTCTGCAAGCATCCAGCAAACCACACAATCACCACCACATGCCACAGTGGTCGAATCCTCTGCACCTCCCCCTCCTCCTAAAGAAAAGAAGAAGAAAAGAAAACATAAGTCTTCAGAGGAGGGTGCCCCCAAACCGAAAAGGAAGAAGAGAAAGAAAAAATCCAAGGAACCTCATACTCCTCTGCAAACCATCGCAGAGGGAGTTGAAATGGAAGAAGAAACAACAGAAGAAACCCATGCAGATCAGGGTGACTTCTCTGCCTTTCTCGAAAGACAGGACATTGCAGACTCTCTAGATACCTCTGGCTGGAACGCAGAAGCTCTTTCCCATCAATCATCAGAGGAACCAGACTTCAGAATATCTGGAATTGATTCTACCCTGGATGAAGATGACCGAACCCCTAAGGATATTCAGGTCAATACACCAGAAGTACTACAGAACCCCTTACTTCATCTCGGATATGATGTCTTGAGAAAGAGTCCAGAGGAAGCAGTAGCCACAGAGGATATGGTGGATTCTGAGGAAGATAACTTGGCAAAAGACGGACCTCTGCACCCGGATCTGAGACACTTGCCTTCTTTCCATCCCATGTATGCCACACTCGTATAAGATGCAATAGAAGTCGCAGGTACTAGGATAGATGTAGGGATAGGGGTAGCTGCTGGTTCTGAGAGTGAAGTAGTCTTAGGATGCTTAAAAGAGGAAGAATCAAGGAAGGATGCCGTAGTTGAAGAAGGCACACCACCCCAACCATCTCCCAGTGCAACCCACATTTCTAACATCGCCAGTCTAGTGGCAAAAGATGTTATTAAACAAGAGCAGCACGACTCGAGCCCAACCCAAACTAACTGGGCAGAGGAAGCTCTTTCTTCCTCTGTGCCAATTATATCCGGGGAAACTATTCCAAGGGAGTCCTCTCTACAGGACTTGCCTTTAGTTCGTGATCAATTGCCCCGAATCACATCTGACATCCTTACAGAGGAATTCGTTTCCTCTAACATGCACACACGACTAAGTCCAACAGGCTCTTTAGAGGAGCTTAGAGAGCACAGAGACGAAGGGACTCTAGACAAGTCCCCTAGTCAACTTGAGAATAATCATGTACCCGTCTCTGGAGCGGATCAGGACAATGTCCTCAACAGAACTTCTGTAGAGCATGAGGCCTCAAAAACCTCTGTTCAAGGATTAGAAGGAAATCCTTCCGCCCTCAACGTACAAACTGGGGCGAAAGAAGGTGTTCCAGGAACAGGAACTCACTCTGGGGATGCATGTATTCATCCAGAGGTTACACCTAGTTCACAAGTATCAAGGGATGAGTTCCAAACCCTTGTCACCTCTGTGGACAACACATTGAATGAGTTGAAAAGCTCTTTTGATTATTTTGCAGATACTACATCCAGGGCCTTAACAGATCTGAACACCAAAATGGAGAACCTGTCCACAGAGGTGAAAAATATCTTAGCCCAGATGAATTCAACTGCAACAACCTCTGCCACCTCTGCTACTGCTGAGTTTGAGAAAGCCACAACCTCTGCCTTCCAAAGTTCTGTCCACGACGTCCTTGAAAAACTAAAGAAAGCTCAATCCTCAACCTCTACGGGCCTTACACCAGAGGATCTAAAGAAGGCCCTCGAGCAAATCCAAGAACACATAACAAGGGAGTCTGTGGCCATGAAGCCCTCTGACTACATGACCAGAGCTCAGCTAATAGAACTTGGACAAGGGGTAATAGACCAGGTCACAGAATTGATTAAATCCTTCACTGCAGCCAATGCCAACTATGTCAAAGACTTCAGAGCTAGTGTGGACAAAATGCTCTTCAACACAGAGGCAGAGGTCCATAATCTTCTTGGCATCTGCGATGATTTGTGTGCTAAAATGATAGCCATAGGTGCCACACCTCCAAAGAAGCCAGAAGCATCTTGTAGAGCACATGGTACCAAAGATAAGGGTCAGGATGACTCTAATGATGATTCTGATGATTCATCAGGTCATCCTGAGGGGGAGAAGCCTAGAGAACAAGCCCAAGCTACAAACAGAGGTTTACCTGCACCACCGCCTATATCCGCAGGACCCATATCTCAAGCTCCCCCATCTGGAACCCACGGACAAACTCAACAACAGTCCACAGAGGCAACAACCACCTCTGTGGAAATCCAAAACCAAACCCAAGTACCAGTAACAACCCAAATAAACCTAGAAGATCTTCCATCTACAACCCCCAAACAAACCGAACAATTTCAAATTCTCACATCCTCAGAAGAAGACCAACCAACAGAAGACAACCCCCATCACCAACACCAAAAACACCAGAGGAACCAAAACTACCATCCCCTACACCAGAAGCTGAAAAGCAAAAATCTCCATCTCCCAAACCCAAAACACCAGAAGAACCCAAAACAATACGCAGAACCAAAACCTTGGCTCACAAACGCAAATACTTGAGCAAATCAGTAGAAGCCTCACCAACCAAACCTCAAACCAAACCTGCATCACCAATCAAGTCCTCAGAAGAACAATTGCCAAAACCAACAGAGGCAACCACTACAAAACCCACATAAGCACCTCAATCTAAGCCCTCAGAAACTCCAAAGACAAAACCTACAGAGGCAACCCAATCTGAACAACCTAAGGCAAAAGATAAAGGCAAGGGGATAATGACAGAGGAACCCAAAAAGAAAAAGCCGAAGCATCAACCCACAAAGAAATTAATGAAAAGTGCTTTCGATGCCTTCGTGACCCCAAAGCCTGAAGAAGAAGACTGGCTTTTGGTTTTGAAACTCTGTCAAACAAACCAATTCTTGACCCAAAGGTGAATCCAACAGAAGATCGAGTGGCCAAACTGAAAAGCGACTTGGATGCTCTGCGGAGACCTATTCCACCACCTCCTGTTCAGCAAAGAAAAATGGAAGAGGTGGTGCATAAGTACCTATACAGCAGAGCAGTCAATGATCCTCTGCCACCAAATAGGCTTCACCCTGACCTCGTCAACGAACTTCGAGAACAATTCTACAGAAAGAAAGCCAAATCCGTTTAAGAAGTCTTTTCGAACTCCAAGATAGACAAAATCATCTACTGTAAGTTGACCCATACCCACGGAGGAGAGGTTCACTACAACCTCTACAGAGTCAAGAGGGTAGACAGATCAGAAACTACTTTCTGAGATGCAGATCTGAGAAATCTAAACATCGACGATCTACCTGATCTTCTACAATGGGCAAGACAGAACTACGCTCTCAGACTTGAAGTCCAAAGAGCTTATCGACAAATCAGGACGGCCATGCGCGAAAGACTTCTGCTGTATAGCATGAATGACTTCCAGCTGGGACTCGAGCTTGGGGTAAGAGGTATGAGAATCCCACCACCAGAAGATGACTGCCCTCCTTCTGCCAGACCAAATTCCATCATAACTTTCCCAAGGATTGGGTATGTCTTCCAAGATCCAGCTGGTAAGTCAAAGCTATTCCTAGAGTTTGACTGTCAGAAAAACGCAACAAGTACTCTGATAGAGTTCAGAAGCAACCTCGTGAAGCATAGAGGAACAGAGTTCATGGATGCTGCTCTCGCCGATAGATTGATAGAGGTCATCGATTCTGTCATCAACTTCAGAAACCTCTGCATCAAAATCTACTACGAACTCAAAGACGAAGGACTCACTGGACACAAAGTCGATGACTTCCCACATGCCAGAATCGAACGTACATAAATTACCTCTGCTTACTTTTCATATCATGCACCGTAATCTAATGTAAATGCCTCTGGCACATCTTATATGAAAAGTAATCTTTCAACAGAGGTCAATTACCTTCTGTCGTGTACTTAGCCTAGAAAACTATGCATGTTTCAAATTTTTATTTCTCAATACTTAGGGGGAGATTGTTAGCTCCAACTTCTACGATTTATAGTAGTATTGAGAAATGTGCTAAGTATAGACTTCAACAGAGCCTCTGCCAAGACACCGATAGAAGACTAAAGTGAAGACTGATGAAGACTCTCACAGAGGACAAGGCCACTGAGCCTCTGTCAAACTTGACAGAGCCTCTGTGGTATGAAGACTTAGAAGATTATATGAAGATCAAAACGAAGACCATCGTGCCTCTCACGTTCTCTGTTGTACGAAGATACTGAAGATTATTCGTACAAAGCGTGCCCTGCCATATCCACGTGTCAACCTCTTATGGGTTTCAGCTTTAGCAGAAAATGGCGCACTACATTAACGTTGTACCTGTAGCTGTCCCACGGTCGTGTCTTGTACCCTTTAGTCCTTATTGTCTAGAACTTGTCCCCTGGTGAATAGTATAAATAGAAGGCTCATGTTGAGCTCTTCTATTAAGCTTTGCACAACACACACACCCTTAAGGGCAGAATTATTGTTTAACTTACGGTTTTCTTGGTGTTCTTATCAAATCAATACAAAGTGAATCTTTGAGTTAATCCACGGTTTATTTATACTTTGTTTATGTGATTTCATGTGTTCTTCTTATATCTATTAGTTCGTAAAACGCTTTCGCACCACATCTTGTTTGAACTAATAGATAGAATCATCATTGTTAAGTAAAAACGGAACCAACAGTGCCCCACAACCACCAAAGCTGAAAAGTTAGCTAAGGTGAAGATCAATGCCCCAAAGGCAAAGAAGACCAATCCTGGTGCAAATCAGGTTAAAGTGAAACCAACCACTGAGGTTAAGAAATTAACAAAGGTGAAGACTAGTCCTGAAGCTGAATCTTCAAATGCTGCGAAGATTGCTGAACCTTTCACTTCCCAAACCACCACTGACAAGTGTGGGCCCATGGTAAAATGGGTGCCCAAGTCAAACTAATCTTCCTTTGTTTGCAGGTTCAGATGGGTATCTGGTATCTCGATAGCTGATGCTCTAGACATATGACTGGAAAGAAAAACCTGCTCACTGAATATAAGGAAGAGAAAGGCCCCTCAGTGACCTTCGGTGGAAAAGGAAAAGGCTATACCCGAGGGTTTGATGTACTCTCTAATGGTACAACAACCTTCAGAAGAGTCGCATATGTTGAAGGACTGAAGTAAAATCTTCTGAGCATCAGTCAGTTGTGTGACAAGGATAACAAAGTGATTTTCACTAAGGAATCCTGCTTTGTTACTGACAAAAAGGAGAAGATAGCTCTCAGCGGATACCGTATGGAAAATGTTTATGTTATAAACATGGTCACGACAACCACTGAGAACTCCTATTTCTTCTCAAAAGCCTCGTCTGATGTCAACTGGCTATGGCATAAGAGGCTCTCTCATCTAAACTTCAAGACACTGAATACTCTTTCTTCTAAAGAGTTGGTCACTGGTCTACCTCAACACTCATACGCTAAGGAATCTCTATGTTCAGCGTGTGAGAAAGGGAAACAAACCAATGCAAGCTTCAAGTCAAAACAAGTTTCCTCAGTGTCATTTCCTCTTCAACTTCTCCACATGGATTTGTTTGGCCCTGTTAACAAACAATCCCTCGCTAGAAAGAAATATACACTGGTCATTGTTGGTTCCTGTTTTGCTTAACAATGATGAGTCTTTCAGAGAGTTAAGATAAGATATATTTGCGGAAGCGTATTTAATGAACTGAAAGATTACTAAGGTAGAAGAACACACAATATCAAATAAGCAGTTTGTAAAAGATAGATAAATATCTCAAAGATTTACTGTATTTGATATTATCAGGAACACCAAGAACATAACAAGAAATCTGCTGGTGTGTGTGTTGTACGTAGCTTAAGTTCTGATTCTTGTTAATATAAGAACTCAACATGAGTCTTCTATTTATACTACTACAAAGGGGACATACTTTAGACAATAAGGATTGATCTATAGTAGACAAGATCGTATGAACAGTAGCAGGTACTGCATGCATTAAATGCGCTGATATCAACTTGGTACTGAGCCCTATCAGAGTTTGACACGTGGAGGTTGTCAGGGCACCTCGTACAAGTGGATGAACGTATCCTGGAACAGTAGAAAGATATTTTTTGATTTCTTCTAAGTCTTCAGTATACCGCAGAGGCTCTGTCAAGGGTGACAGAGGTTCTGCGGCTCGGTCCTCTGTGAGCAGTCTTTTGTCGATTCTTGCCTTCGGTCTTCTTGGTGTCTCGGCAGAGCCTCTGTTGGAGGTTTCTATACTTAGCCTATTTTTCAGTACTTTTATAAACAGAAAGATTGGAGCTAACAATCTCCCCCTAAGTAGTGAAAAATAAAAAATTGAAAAGTACATGGATTTTTAGGCTAAGTACATACTAAGAGGTGAAACAGTGTACCTCAGAAGTTTAACTTTTCTTTCATAAAAAATATGCCAGAGGCATTTACACTTGATTACATTATGAAAGGAAAGATTTGCAGAGACTTGTGGATTGACTTAGACCTTGGCGTCTTTGAAGTCGTTGAAACTTCTGCGGTCGAGTCCTTCTTGTATAAGTTCGTGATAGAAGCTGATGCAGAGAGTTCGGAAGTCGATTGTCGCATCAATAACCTCTATCAGTCCGTCGGCTAGACTTTGATCCATAAGCTATGTTCCTCTGTGTTCCACAAGACTTGCTCTAAACTCTATCAAAGTACTTGTTGCGTACTTCTGACAGTCTATCTCTACGAACAACCTTGATTTTCCAGCAGAATCTAGAAAGACTAACCCGATCCTTGGAGATGTGATGATTGAGTTTGGTATAGCAGAGGGAGAGCAGTAGCCTTCTGGCGGTTGAATGCATAAGTTATTTACTCCAAGATCTCGAGCCAATTGGAAGTCGACCATGCTGTATAGCAGAAGCTTCTCGCGCATAGCTTTTCTGATCACCCTGTATGCTCTGTGAACTTCATCAGTTGTGAAGTTCTTTTTCGTCCATTCCAGAAGGTCAGGTAGGTCATACGGATTTAGATTCCTAAGATCCGGATCTACGAATTGGTTCTAGGATTTGTCCTTTCTTTTGACCTTGTATATATTGTATAAGACCTTAGGCCAGGTTCTGGTTTTAGAAACTTACAGTAGATGACCTTGACGATTTTGGAGGATGAGAAGACTTCTTGTTTTGGCTTGGGTATTGTTCTGGTGAAGAGGTTTTCCAGGTCGGCACGGAATCAGGGCCTTGAATGGTTGGTGCTGATTGATCTATGCTCATTCTGCTGTATAAGTACCAGTATACCACTTCTTCCATTTGTGGTGGTGGTGGTTGAGGTAAGGTTTTGCGCAGAGCATCCAATTTGTTCTTGACTTCTGCCACTCGATCTTCTGTAGGAGGTGCCTTTGGATCCAGAATAGGAATGTTGGAGTGAAACCAAAAGCCCAGTCTTCTTCTTCAGGCTTTGGTGTTATATACGCATCGAAAGAGCTCTTCATCAGTTTTTCTATCGGAGGTTGATGCTTGGCCTTTTTCTTCTGCGGTTCCTCTGTCATAATCCCTTTGCCTTTGTCTTTCGCCATTGGTTTGTCTGCTTGTAGAGATGGGGTTTCCTCTGTGGGTTTTGGGATTTGAGCTTCAGAGGGTTTGGTTATAGGAGGTTCTGTGGGGGTTGCCTCTGTTGGTTTTGACACTTGAGTTTCAGAGGGCTTGATTGGTGATTTGGGTTCTGTTGGAGAGGCTTCAGGTGTTTTTCTCAGATATTTTCTCTGTTTTTGAGCAATGGTTTTGATTCTTGGGTTGGTTTTAGGTGTTGGGGAAGGTAGTTCTTCTTCAGAAGATGTCAGAATTTGGAAGTTTTCTTGGGTTTGGACATCTTCTCTGAATACAGAGGGGAATTCCACAGAGGTGGTTATTGCCTCTGTGGACTGTTGTTGTGTTCCTCCTTGGGTTTGAGTTGGAGGTGCTTGAGATATAGGTTCTGCGGATACCGGTGGAGCTTGTATACCTCTACTTGCAGCTTTTTCCCTTTGTTTCTGCCCTTGATTCTCCCCCTCAGGATGATCTGATGAATCGTCAGAGTCATCATCAGAGTCATCCTGACCTTTATTTTTAGTACCCTCTGCTCTGCACAAAGCTTCAGGTTTCTTGGGCGGTACATCACCTGCAGCGATCATCTTAGCGCATAAATCATCACAGAGGCCGAGGAGTATATGAACCTCTGCTTTTGTGTTGAAGCGCATTTTTCCTACGCTCTTCTGAAAATCCTTGACATAGTTGGCGTTGGCAGCAGTAAAAGCTCTGATGAACTCTGTCATTTGATCTAGAATCCCTTGCCCAAGTTCTGTGAGCTGAACTTTGGTCATGTAGTCTGAAGGCTTCATGGCTTGAGTGTTTTTCATTGTTGTTAATGCCAAAAATCGTACCAAAGGGACAACTTAAGGTCGATGTGGACTTAATCAACTAAAGAAAGGATCTTACGACGAGACGTGCGATGAGGGAAAAAATAAACGAGACAAGGGATTTGATGATGCAGGAAAAACCTCAATCGAGGAAAAAACCTGCGGACGACAAGGGATGTCGTCGCTGCACTATGGTAGCCAATCAGGGGCGACGTCCTTGGTACTGGCATCGATCGTACGATGATTACAATACAAATGAAGGAAATGCTTCGAAATGTAAAGTACAAGTGTTTGAATGTAAAAACAGGTGTTTGTCGTGTGTGAGTACAAAGTGTGAACTTCTGGTCGAGGGTTGTTTGTCGTGCGTTGAGGGCGATACTTGAACTTTCCCTCGAGTGTTCTTGAGTTCGCAGTAGGGTTCTGGCCTTTAGTACTTGATCTCTAGAGTTTGAATGTTCTTTGCTATGAGTTTGGATGATTTTCTCTGCTGTTTGATGATGCTCGCTGATGTATATTTGATGTTAACTGATGTCCCTTGAAATGAAGCTTTAGCTTGTCTTTTATAGTCTTCGCGTCATTAATTAGTTCCATTAATGATTTGATCAATGGCTACAACGGCTGGAAACGGTCGCCGAGATGAATGTTCATAATACTCTTCGTCCGTTACGGCTATCGATCGTTAATGGTTGCGTCGGTTATGTCCGTTGCTCTTTAATGACTTTGACTCCTGCATTAAACACTTAACAAACGTAACAGTCAAGGTTAACGTTAGTTCGGTCGAAGGTGCAACAATCTTACGCGATGGTCATACGGGACGGGCGATGCTATGGTCGTGCGTCATGGGAGACGTATGACTTACCTTTTACGGGAGACGACAGATGTTTTATGGGTTTTTGTTGAGACCTTATCTTAATACAAGATTTGGATTATAGAGTGCGTCTTACATGCTCTGGTCGTGGTCGTACGACGTTATTTTTTGCCCAAACAGTTTGCCCCTAAAATTTGAAAGAAGGATAGGAAATTCGAGTTTTAAATTTTGTCAATCAGACGCGTAGGAAATAAGACAAGAGTTAGAAATTACCTCAATCGCCTTGGAGCTGGACTGGTCCGTTTCTAAGTGAATGAGAAGTTGAAAAGGGAACGAGGTCGTGACGTCATACTGACACACGATGATGTTTACCAGCTGTCGAGGACAGGTGTCGACGATCCTTGTGGTCTTACGAAAGGACGGGGATGCGCGGCGGTTATCCAGGGATTCGTCCTGACATTATCGGCTGCATAAATAAAGATTACGATGGATCTTTTCTTGGCGATTTCCGTTCGATTAGAACTTGCAAGGATTTTTGACCTAATTTAAATTTTCCTGAGATCATATAAGATACGACCTTCCAGTTTGCGTATGCATCGCAAGTCTATTGCTAGAAAGCCTAGAAAAAACTGGGATATCTGGGGCTCTCAGAAGTGCAAATCAATTTAATGGGGCTGGCAATGTCGACAGAGCCTAGAAGCACCATTAAAAACAAAGAAGATCTTGACGACTTTAGACGTCTAGCGAGGATTCCCAGGGGGATTACCGTGAGCAAGGTTTGCAAGGTTCGACCGGAAATGTGCCCCGAGGGGTATATCGTTATATACGAATATCCGTTCAAAATAGGTTTCCACTGGCCATATTCGCCTTTAGTCAAAGAATTCATGTGTGAATTTGATCTTTTGCCGGGGCAACTGATGCCCCAGTTCTGGCGAGTTATCTTGATCATCGAACGACTTACCTCCAATTAGAATCCACCGCTGAATGTGAGGGACCTTCTGACGGCGTATAAGGTCAAGAATGACCAATACCGTCGCTATAGTCTGTTTTCAAGGTTCAAGGGTGATCGTACCCTGGTTTTAAATACCGCGGTCAACGACCGTGGATGGAAGAAGAGGTATGTACTCGTACGGACGTCGACGCTGGACACTGATAGTGACTGGATTAGGGAGGGTTGGAATATGACGGGTGAGCCTTTGACTGTACGTTTTCATGTTATTCTGTTGCTCGATTGTTTCTTCGACTAATCTTCTTTTTTATGCGTAGATATTGATTTCGAGAAGGTAAAGCCGGATGATGCTTCTCGGGCTAAGGTCGAAAAGTTCTTGGAATTTAGTACCGAAGACCGGTCGTATGTCACGCGTCATTTGATAGACTAGGATGATGGCACCGTTTTCTTGAGCGATAGAGTGAGGCTGGGTCGAGAGGAGAAAGAAGAAGAGGAGGATTCTGAGAAGACTGAGGAGGAAGAGAAGAGTGAAGAACCAGTGGTAGAAATAATTGGTAAGTATCCTTTTGTCTTCCTTTCGCTTGACCTGATCTTTCTCTGTTCTGAATCGTCTAACTTCTTTCTTTTACTGTACAGGTGAATCTCAAGCACATGCGACGTCTTTTGTTGCTAGGAAGATGGCCCAAGTTGAAGCAGCTCGCGAGGCGAGGGAGAAGGACATTTCGACAACTGGGTCGGGAGTCCTGAAGAGAAAAGAGGTCCCGACAGCCGGGTCGGACCTCTTAAAGAGGACAAAGGTGTCCGTTATGAGGGAACCATCTTTGAAGACGGGTAACCCATCGAGGGTTGCCTTGTCCAGGAAGGCGAAGGCGTCGGTTGCGACCGGCGCGAAATCTGTGAATACTGCGCAACTGGCGACGATGTCTCCCGTCGTCCTATCCGGCCCTTCATCGGCCGACAGGGGCAAAGGCGCGTAGACGGGACCTTTGGGGGAAACGACGGTCAACTTTACGTTGCAGTCGGGTTTTCTGGACGACAATGTCTTGGACGAGACGAAGTTGTTCCCCCATTTGGAAAAATATTTTCTTCCGTCTTTCAGGGAACATTTTGACGGGTTTTCTTTCGAGAAGAAAGAGTTCCATACAGCTGGACTCTTATTCTTCGTAAGCCTTTCTTTCAAGACTTGTCATTTGTCTTTGTCGTTTTCGTTGTCGTTGTTCACTAATGCTGCTCATATTATGATTCTTCAGGCGTTCCAAGCTTCCCTGGCATTACATGCCGAAACGACGAATATAGAGGTTTCAACGGCTTCTGTTACCAAAGATGAAGATGCAGCGTTAGCTAAAGAGAAAGCTGCATTGGAGCATGAAGAAGCGATGTCGGTGCGCCTTGACCATGCTCTGGACGAATTGGATGCCCTCAGTCATATAAGAGACGAGATAAACTCACGTTTGAAGGAGTCCCTGACTTTGATGCGCGACCAGAGAGAGGAGTTGGAGGGGATGAAGGAATCCGTAACCGCGAAGAGGAAGGAAGTCGAGGGAATCAAGGCTAAGGTGATAAATTTGAAGAAGGAGTCTGATGAGTTGAAAGACGAAAATAAGTCTTTCTTTTCTTATGCTCGACTTACTGCGCGTTCGGCAATTATGCGACGTCACCTGCAGGGTAAGGATCTATTGGCTTCAGCGTCAGATGAGCTGCGTCTCTTTTATGAAAGAGTCGGGACTGAGAGAGATCTCGACTTGGATGACCAGAAGGAGGTCGAAGAGGAGGCGACTAGCGAGGGTTTTCAGGATGGGGTATCGGACAAGGTTGTGACCGATGCTCCTCCACAATCTTAGAAAAAATCTATTTGTTTGTTCGTGTTGCTCGACCGTTAGTGGTCGATTATGTACTCGATGGCTTATATAATGAACGCAACTTTTGTTTATACTTTATCCAACCATGTTTAATTATGAATTTAAACATAGGACACACAGGAAATCATGCGACTGAGGCATACATTGCAATACGATGATAAGAACGTAAAACAAATATAAAAACACGCGATTAAAGCATCCATTCAGGGTATAAAAGCTAAGAAACTTAGAGGTATCGTACGACCAGATCGTACAGTGAGTTTGTGTCGTATGCCCCTGTGGGGAAATGATCAAGTTAGAGACCTGATCGTTTATGTCGTTCGACCTTGCGATATTAATGTCATATAGTAGACTTGATGACTACTATTGTGCGATTCTGCGATAATCTGTCGTGCGATTCTGCGATAAAACGATGTCGGGGGTTGGTCGTTGGCTATCCAACGAACCTCCGATGCTTAAGTCAGTAAACGTTTTGTGAGAAAAAATCGTATGAGAAAGAGTTAGAGAACGTACCATTCCAGACTCTCTCTATTTGCCCCCTGTCATTTATCACCGTATCCTTTTCGGGAGGAAAAGATAAGTTTTAAATGACGGAATGACACGGAGAAATATTGTCCTGCGGTCGACTATGTTGTCGTGCGACGAGGCACCATAGTAGATTTATCCCTGTGGAAAAGATATTAATTTATGGATAGAAGAACGAACCTGTCGAGTGCTTGATCTTGCGACTTCAGTTTATTTTCTCGGCTTCAAGGTAGACTTGTAGTATTCACGAGCGACTTTTGGCTCACTCTTGATCTCCTGGATTCCCTATGGCGTCGGGAATTTCAACATTTGATGATACGACGAAGGAACAGCTTTCATATCATGGATCCATGGTCGACCTAAGATGATGTTATAGGCCGACGCACAATCGATGTCGCTGAACTTGGTCTGCTTGCTGACTCCTCCAGCGTAGTCGGGCAAAATTATCTCTCCAAAGGTGCTCATCGCTTCTCCATTGAAACCGACCAAAGTCGTCGAACGTCGGGTGATTTCCGAGCGATCGATTCCCATGGGTTTGATAGTGTTGAGAAAAATGACATTTGCTGAGCTGCCCCCGTCGATCAAGACTCGACGCGTTAGACAGTTACCGACTGTAAGCTGAATGATCAACCCGTCATGATGCTTCTGATATGAGTCGCCAAGGTCGACGTGGTCGAACACAATCTTCATGGCTTCTAGCTCTAAATCTCCTTTGGGTCTGGACGAGCGAGGAATAGGCCGATCATCAGGTGCCTGACTGGCATGATGCTTGGCCGCAGAATACGTCAGACCACATACGTCTGAACCACCGGTGATGCAATTGACGACTTTCATGTGTTCGGCGGTCGACGGTCGATGGCTATTAGCTGGAACAGCGACATCGTCGATGATATCCTTGAGATTTCCTTTTGGGAAATGATATGCTAGTTCCTTCTTCAATGCGATACAGTCGTCTGTCGCATGACCATGATCGGCATGGAAGTCGCACCACTTTGATTTGTCTTTCTTAGCATCGTCCAGGTCGGACTTCTTTGGCCACCGAATGGTAGCTTGGGAACTTCTCAGAGCTTCGACTACGTCCTTTGTAGATCCTTTGAATCCGTAAGAGGATATCTTGGGGTACCGAGTGAACTTAGTCGCAGTCTTGGCCTATGCTTTCGTCTTGAAACAAACATTTGAAATTTGGCGCGCTGGCTCTATTCTGGAGACAGCCTTTGTCTTGAATTCTGGCTTTCTGACGCCTAATGACTTCCTGTCGTCAGTGTGCTTGCGACGAAAGGCTGCATCGTCTTCGACCCTCATATATGCTAAGGTTCGAGCTCGGACGTCTTCGAAATTCTCCGGGGGATATTTGGTCAGGTCGGTGTATAAACCCGAACTACCGTCTAGACCACGCTTATAGGATTCGATCGCGGTTTTGACGTCGCAATTGCGGATGCTGATCATTTCGGCATTGAATCTATTGAAATAACTTCGAATATACTCATTAGCTTTCTGCACGACGTAATATAGGTCGCTGGTCTGCTTCTCCATCTTACGACTGCTGGCGAATTGCTGGGAGAACTGATTAACCAACTCAGCAAACGACCCGATGGACTTGGGTTTGAGATTGATTAACCATTGGAGAGTTGGACCAGTGAAATTTGCTCCGAAACTCTTACACATGCATACTTCCTGGTACATAAATGGGATCAAGATCGTCCACATGAGCTGTTTATACTGTGCGACGTGCTCAGTCGGATCAGTCACACCAGAATATTTGGGAGTGAAGGCGGGAATGTTATACTTCTTTGGGACCTCGACGGTGGCAATCTCGTCGATGAAAGGCGACGCCTGGTATCCCGATCGAGGCTCGACGTCGACAGGCATGGCTGCCCCAGGCAACTTCGCGAGCAAGGACACACGCTCATTTTGATCTTCCAACATCTTCAAACGTTGGGCGACGGGATCGTTAAGATCAGGATTTGCCCCTGTCGAGGGATTGGTCCCTGGACTAGTGCCATTACCATGCAACGAACCATTGGTGTCCCCGTTGAAAGAAACAGAATATGGCTGCGACCCATATTGGAATTGCTGCGGTCCGTTCTGAAACGATGGTGGTCTCTGCTGGAAAGGCTGCGATCCACCGTGGAATGGCTGAGATCCACCTTGAGGTCCATTCTGAAATGGCTGCTGAAATGGTTGCGACCCCTGCTGGAAAGGCTGCGACCCTTGTAATGGCTGAGACCCATTATTCACGGGTGGTGGCCTTATGTGCTGAGGAGGAACTGTCCCAAACTGAGGACTTGAGTTGAACGGCCCTGGCTGTTGATTCTGCATGAATGGGCCTGGATGCTGATTCTGCGCGGATGAACCTGGATTTGGGATAAATGGTCTAGGGCCTTTCTGGTCGAACGATCTTGGAATCGGGTTCTGCACGAACGACCTAGGACCATTTTGAGGCCCAAGAGGATTTCTTAACCGCGCGATCTCCTCAACTGCTCTACGATTCTGCTCTGCCATTGCATTGAGCTGATTCCTGGCGACTTCGAGCTCCTGATACATCTGAGCAACAGCTTGCTGTGGATTTCTAGAGGCTGCCATTTTCCTGCAACAGAAAATAGAAGAAACTCCAAGAAACTATTAGTAGGGTGCACGTTCGTCGAGGATTTTCTCTAGATGAGGTCCCACGGATGGCGCCAAACTGTTAATGCCACAAATCGCATCAAAGGGACAACTTAAGGTCGATGTGGACTTAATCAACTAAAGAAAGGATCTTTCGACGAGACGTGCGATGAGGGAAAAAATAAACGAGACAAGGGATTTGATGACGCAGGAAAAACCTCAATCGAGGAAAAAACTTGGGACGACAAGGGATGTCGTCGCTGCACTATGGTTGCCAATCAGGGGCGACGTCCTTGGTACTGGCGTCGATCGTACGATGATTACAATACAAATGAAGGAAATGCTTCGAAATGTAAAAACAGATGTTTCTCGTGTGTGAGTACAAAGTGTGAACTTCTGGCCGAGGGCTATTTGTTGTGCGTTGAGAGCGATACTTGAACTTTCCCTCGAGTGTTCTTGAGTTCGCAGTAGGGTTCTGGCTTTCAGTACTTGATCTCCAGAGTTTGAATGTTCTTTGCTATGAGTTTGGATGATTTTCTCTGCTATTTGGTGATGCTCGCTGATGTATATTTGATGTTAACTGATGTCCCTTGAAATGAAGCTTTAGCTTGTCTTTTATAGTATTCGCGTCATTAATTAGTTCCATTAATGATTTGATCAACGGCTGGAAACGGTCGCCGAGATGAATGTTCATAATACTCTTCGTCCGTTACGGCTATCGGTCGTTAATGGTTGCGTCGGTTATGTCCGTTGCTCTTTAATGACTTTGACTCCTGCATTAAACACTTAACAAACGTAACAGTCAAGGTTAACGTTAGTTCGGTCGAAGGTGCAACGATCTTACGCGATGGTCATACGGGACGGGCGATGCTATGGCCGTGCGTCATGGGAGACGTACGACTTACCTTTTACGGGACACGACGGATGTTTTATGGGTTTTTGTCGAGTCCTTATCTTAATACAAGATTTGGATTATAGCGTGCGTCTTACCTGCTCTGGTCGTGGTCGTACGACGTGATTTTTTGCCCAAACAATTGTTTGCTCTTGAACTTCGTCTAAGGCCTTCTTTAGGTCTTCAGGTGTAAGGCCTTTAGTAGCAGAGGATTGCTCTTTCAGCTTTTGGAGAAAGTGTTTGACCGATTCTTTGAAAGCAGAGGTAGCAATTTTTCCGAATTCTGAAGCTGCAGAGGTAGCAGTGGTGGTAGCAGTTGAATTCATCTGGGTTACGGCGTTTTGCACCTCTGTGGACAGGTTGTCCATTTTGGTGTTCAGATTAAGGATTGCCCTGAATGTTGTTTCTGCAAAAGATTTGAAAGAGCTTTGCAACTCCTTCAATGTATTGTCCACAGAGGTGACAAGGGTTTGGAACTCATCCCTTGATACATGTGAACTAGTTGTAACCTCTGGGGGAACACATTCTTCCTAGAGTGAGTCTCTGTTCCTGAGACACCTTCTTTCGCCCTTGTTTTTATGTCGGGGGCGGAAGGATTTCCTTCTAATCCTTGAGAAGAAACTTTTGGAGTTCAGACTCTATAGAAGTTCTGTCAAAGATATTGTCTTGATCCACTCTAGAGGTGGGTACAAGATTATCCTTGAGTTGACTTGGGGATTTGTCTAGAATCCCTTCGTCTGTGTGCATTCTAATCTCCGCTGAAGAGATGTTTGGGCCTAGGTGTGTGTGTAGCAGAGGAAACAAATTCCTCTGCGGGGATGTCTGATGTGATCTGGGGCAATTGATCATTTACTAAGGGCAAATCCTTTAGAGAGGATTCCCCTGGAATGGTTTCCCCGGTTTCTAATGGTACAGAGGATGAAAGAATTTCCTCTGTCCGGATGGTTTGGGTTGGGGTCGAGCTGTGCTGCTCTTTTTCAATATTACCCTCTGCCACTAGACTGGCGGCAATAGAAATGTGGGTTGCACTGGGAGTTGGTTTTGGTTGTGTGCCTCTATTATTCAAGGCATTTGTTCTAGCTTATGCTTCTGTGAAGCATCCAACCACTTGTTCTCTATCTATGGTCTCAACCTCTGTAGCTATCCTATGGCTTGCTGTTTCTACCCTGACTTCTGGGCTTTTCCCTAGATCATCATAGCAGGGATTTGTCCCAATTAGTCGCATGACATGTGGATGATAAAGACCTTTTCTTATTTGGTTTGCTTCTTCTTCATCAGAATCCACTTCTGAGACTTCTACCCTAGTCTCCCTAGATTCAACCATCTCCTCTGTTGGACCTCCTAACATGGTGTCCATGTGATGGTCTTCTGCAGCTACCTCTTCCTCTGGGCTTGCCCTTTGTACATCAAATCCTGGTTGAAGAAAAGGGTTATGTAGTACTTCTGGTGTCTTACCCTGAACATTTTGTGGCGTTTGATCATCCTCTTCTAAGTTAGAAGAGATTCTGAAGTCTGCTTCTTCTGTAGAGCCATGGGAGAGGGGTTCTGCAGTCAATGCAGCAGTGTTTAGAGTATGGGTGAATTCTGGGTTTTGGAGGAAGTTAGAGAAATCTCCGTGATGTGCATAGTTGAGGGGATTGGGGGAATGCAGAGGTGATTGGTGAACTTCTTCTTCTATCACATCATCCTCTACTATAGTTTGCATAGGAGAGATAGGCTTTTTGGACTTTTTCTTGCTTTTCCTTCTCTTTGGTTTCGGTGCACTCTCCTATAAGGTTTTGGATTTTCTTTTCTTCTTTTTCTTTGGAGGAGAGGGAGGTGCAGAAGATCCAACCTCTGTTGCATGAGGTGGAGACTTTTGTGTTTGAGCAGCAGAAGTAGAGGTTCCCTCTGTGGTTTTCCTCTTGTGAGTTTTCTTTTTTGTAGAGGCAGAGGGTTTGCTTTTCTTTGCAGAAGGGATTATGGTTTCTCTTTGTGCACGGAATCTAGCCTGAACTTCTTCATGCTTTTGAAAAGCTGCTGCCCATTCTTCATCTGTCATCCTATTGACTACTTATGTTCTTAAGGGGGCTCCTAAACGCGAGGGTGTCACGGGACTTGGGTCTGGAGTCCTGTGATAGCGTTTATATTCTTGACTAAGGGTTTTATCCTTGGCATATCCCAAAAGCTTGTTTGGCAGAGGTCTGCAGAAGGGGTATCCATCTTCATGTTCTGTTGGGGTGTTTTTGGTCGTTGCATACATTTTGGTTGTTGGCCCCTCCATAGGCCATTTTTCAAGTAAGAGAAGAGGCTCTAACAGAACACTTAGTATTCATTGAAATTGCGGAGGAGGCAGAGCTTCTTTCTTCTGTCCCCTTTTCCTCTGGAAGATGATTTTTCTGTATATGGTGTTAACCATTTCCTGTATCATAAGTGTGGCGAAGTCCAGAGGTAGGTCGTAGTAGACTCCGTACATTATGGCTAAGATCTGGTGT
Organism: Saussurea involucrata; assembly: GCA_033807775.1. Taxonomy (NCBI): domain Eukaryota; kingdom Viridiplantae; phylum Streptophyta; class Magnoliopsida; order Asterales; family Asteraceae; genus Saussurea; species Saussurea involucrata. The sequence goes on from CM066325.1 coordinate 77,238,574, forward strand.
GAAGATTGATTTGGACTGCCCACTTTTCCGGTTAGGCACCTGTTGAGTATGAAAAAGAATGTATTCCACAGAGGTGGTAATCTGCCTCTGCGGAAGTCATTCCTTTTTCTGAGTGGCAAGTTGTACCCAAACATTTCAACGAACCTGGAGAGCTCTTCGTCTGTGGGTTCCTCTGCATAGGCCTTTATCCCTAGAAGACCTCTGGTGGGTAAGCTAAACTCAAGTGAGAACATCGTTCTGTTGAACTTGAGTTCAAGGTGGTCGGATTTATTTGGTTTGGAAATGTAGCCCTTTATCTGTCTATCCTCTGGATCAAATCTGCAACTTTGCCAAAATTGATTTAGGTATCTGGCAGGGATTTTGTCGACGGTTTTGGTTAGGAGAGGGTAGAGTATGTGGTTTTCCAAGATATGGAGAAGAAGAGCATGTGCTTCCCCAAAAGCGGTAGAACATTATCAAAATGTTCATGTTCTAAGAAATTTTGAAGGTGTGTGGTCGGAGCAAAGTTTGCTTCGTCGCCGGAGTTGTCCTTTTCCAGGTCTCTGGCTATTGCTGGGTTTTCAGAGTGTTCAGAGTGTTCAGGGGAGTTCGCCGTAGAGTGAGCAGGGGAGTTTTTCTGAGCGTGACAGGTGGAAGCCATTTCTTGGATAAGAAAAAGATGAATAATGAAGAATTTACAGGTTTTTGCACAAGTTCGCCGGAGAGTGAGCAGGGGAGTTTTTCTGAGCGTGAGAGGTGGAAGCCATTTCTTGGATAATAAAAAGATGAATAATGAAGAATTTGCAGGTTTTTGCACAAGTTCATCGGAGAAGAAAGTGTAAGTTCGTAAAGTTTTGAGAGGATTGGTAACTTGGGTTTTATACTAAAGGATAACGGTTAGAATTCTGAAGTGGTAAATATATGGAAGTGAATAAAGTTTGGGGTCCGCACTTGAGTGTATTCGGCTGGTTCAACTTTCCAGAAGAACGTGTGCCATGGACGTCTATTGAAAATGCGACACGTTAGCAGTGTCAGAGTACGACGGGACGTCGTGCGCGACTGTAAAGCCCGTATTCCGGTATGTATTTTTCTTTTATTAATTCTTTTCTTTTAAGTTTGATTTAATGTAGTTTCCGTTAACGGGGTTAGACGAATCGGACCTAATCGTTAAAAATGTCGGAATTTTAGGTTAGTTGCGAGAAGGTTTAAGTGGAGGGACTAGAAGTGTCAAGGGCCAAAAGCCATGGGTTCGGCCCATGCACCCAATGACCGAAGCCCATGTGTCTTGTGTTTGTGTGTGCTTGTGTCGTGAGTAGCAAACAAAGGAATAGGAATAGCAAATCTAACCTACGGCTCCTCTTCCCCTTCCCTTTCATTGTCGCCGGCCGGAGAAGAGAGAGAGAGAGAGAAACCGAGAGGGTTAGAGAGAGAAACCGAGGAAGAGAGAGAGTGCAGCGGCGAGAGGGAGAGGTGGCCGGAGTAGTCCTGCAGTTGCACCATCGTTGCCGTCGCGAGGTAAGAACCGTTTTCCCGTTTGTTGTTTCCCTCATCGTTTAATCGTTAGTTTGAGAAAAGAATCGCCGCCGGCCGCCGCCGCCGCCTCCGGCGACCACCGATGCCGGAAAGGGCAGTGGGTGGTGGCCACGACCAGACCTCGAAACCACCTGGCGGCGGAACCCTCATACCGTTAGTGGGTTGGTGCGGAAACCGTTTTATCATTTTATGTAATATTTAGCTTTCTGTCCAGTTTTCTTTCGCGCGTAACTTTTTTGTCGTAACTCGGATTGAGACGAATCTGGTGCCCACGGTTCACATTCGGTGTCGGGCACGTTTTTCGTGTTTTAGCGAAAGTTTGGTTCGGCCTCTATCTAGGCGTAACACTTCTGTTTTTACAGCAGGTCGGGATTTTCGACAGTTTTATGTTCCGTTCGTAGATAACTCGTTATAAATTCTAGGAAAATCGTTAGGACGTGTGTAATACGTCCCTGGAAAGCTAAGACCCGGATCTAGCTGTTAATTAAATTAAATCTCTGTTTGCCTGGGTTTAGGGAGGTCGAAACAGGTCCCGAACAGACCGGGTATTCTAGACCGAAAAGTCGTTTGGCGATCATTAAATCGTGCGTTACATTTTAGGGTCCGGGCCTCGTGTTAATACTTTTTATCTTTCGTTTAGGTGTCGGGAAGTGATCTTGGATTCGAGGACCTTGTATTATTGTTTGTGAGCTAGGCGCGCTTACGAGGTGAGTTCTCTCACCGCGTAGTTAGGAATTTCATGCATATCGTTATTTTGTGCTACGTGTTATTACGTGTTATTATGTGTTTACGTGAACTAGTTGGGATGTGATAATTAGTTGTGATTTGTTGAATCTATATGTGGATTATTTATGCTTGCGTACACCTCAGTGGGACTGGGGGGCTCGGTGGGACCGAGGGCTCGGTGGGACTGAGCTTGTATCGATATATTTTTGGTGTACTCGGTGGGACCGAGGTTCGTATTTATACATTAATCATTATGTGGTGTCATATTCGTGGTGATAGTGATGTTGCCTACTTGCGAGTAGGGGCGATATACGTGGGGTTGTTACCTGCGTGTGTGGTCGGGCTCACTAAGCGTTTAGCTTACCTTTTCCCAATATGTTGTGATATCAGGTGCGAGCGGCAGTCGGGTTTGACGGTACACACTCTAAGCGCGGGGTGTCGAGAATTGTTTAAATTTCACTTTCAACCTTTAGATTTTATTTTATAAGACTTTCGCTGCATAAACTTTAATGACTGTTTGAGTTAACGACGTTAATTTCATTTGAGTTACGAATTATTAAATTGTGGTTGTTTTATAATGAAATGCATGTTTTAAAAATTTTAAATTCCTTGAAATTTTTGGGACGTTACAACTTGGTATCAGAGTCAGGTTGAGTGAATCAAACACATCTCGGTGTGTTTGTGAAAATTTTAAATTCTTTTACTAAAATCTTTTAAAATAAAAGAAAAAGGGAAAACCCGTTTGAGAAACGGTGATCGAGGGCGCAGTGTGTACAGTCAGTCGACGCTAAGTGGGAAGGTACAGTACTTAGTGTTTTTATCGCTTTCTAGATCATAGAGTGTGCATGCTAGATTGCTTGTGTGGGTTTCATGGTACTGTATGTTTGTTGCTTGCTAATAGGAATTCATGCTAGCCTTGATAGGTTGTTACGTGAATGCACTATAGGTTGTATGTAGTAGGAACCGAATAGCCTTAGAATGATTGATTTAGTTCTATTGCGCAGCTCTTGTTTGAGTCCAACCGTTCTAGGATAGAATCTCTTATTCGAACGTCTATCTGGTTTTACATTGTATACGACTGTGCATTCGCGAGGCGACTCGTCGGGGTTAGTGGGGATTCCGTCCTAGCAAGGGTAGTGGGGTGATATGATTTTTTTCCTAGGGAGCTGGGAAGAGTGTATGCATATGCTGGTACGGGCATATGGGTTTATTTGTTGGTAAGAAACTACTTGGACACTCCTGGTCAGGACTTGAAACGAGTAATGATAGGTGTGAAAGGTAGTAGTAGAGCTCCTACTATCTGAAGCACAGGATCCGTGCTCGAGTCGGGGAAAGTCACGGGGAACCCGAAGAGTTGAGCGTGAGCATAGATAGCAGAATTTATTGTCCTGAGAACTTGAAGGTTCGCTTCGCGGTGAATCTGTTACGAGACGGAGCGAAAGATTGGTGTGCTACTGCTTTGACGCTTAACGGGCGCACTACTTTGACCTGGGAGGAGTTCGTCGTATGTTTCGTGTAGAGCATGTGCCTCTAGGGGAGATGGAGAGGAGTGCCAAAGAGTTCTTGGAGCTCTCTCAGACTGCGGAGGCCATAAAGGAGGTGAATCGAAAGTTCACGGAAATGACATTATTCTATCCTTAGCATGCTGCTTCTGAGGACATGAAGATGACGCGGTACAAGGATATGTTATGTACCAAGATCAGGGAGTTCGTGAGTACTGCGCAGTATGCTTCACTTGCTGCAGTGATGGAGGCGGCCTGAGGTAGATTTCATCAACTGGGAGTGGAGGAGGTACAAGCTACGTATAAAGTGGTGATATGTACGTTCTTTGTGAACTCGGTGCTTGCTGTGGTGATGATTTGGCTTATGTGTTAGACACGCGAGTTGGGGAAGCGAAGGAGGCTGCTGAAGACGTGCCAGTTGTACGGGAGTTCACCGACGTATTTCCCCAGGATTTGCCGAGGATACCTCCCGAACGACAGGTAGAGTTTCAGATCGATCTGATCCCGGGTGCTGCTCCGGTGGCCAAGGCACCCTATCGCCTGGCTCCACCAGAAATGAAAGAGCTGTACGCCCAGTTGCAGGAACTTCTCGAAAAGGAGTTCATTAGACCGAGATGTTCGCCGTGGGGAGCACCTATCTTGTTCGTGAAGAAGAAGGACGGGTCACAGCGGATGTGCATAGATTACCGGGAGCTGAATAAGCTTACGGTAAAGAATCGTTATCCTTTGCCAAGGATTGACGATTTATTTGACCAGCTTCAGGGAGCCTCGTGGTTCTCTAAGATTGATTTACGGTCGGGGTACCACCAGATGCGGGTCAGGAGTGAGGACCCGGAGAAGACGGCCTTCCGTACGCGGTACGGTCATTACGAGTTCGTGGTGATGCTTTTTGGGCTCACCAATGCATCGGCAGCGTTCATGGACCTCATGAATCGAGTGTGTGGTCCGATGTTAGACCGATCGGTGATTGTGTTCATCGACGATAATCTGGTGTATTCAAAGTCCAAGGAGGAACACGAGATGCATCTTCGAGAAGTGTTGGAAGTATTGAGGCGAGAGAAGTTATACGCTAAGTTTTCCAAGTGCGAGTTTTGGTTACGAGAGGTCCAGTTCCTAGGACATGTCATGAATCAGGATGGTATTAAGGTTGACCCAGCTACGATTTCAGCAGTGATACGGTGGGAGGTGCCGAAGACTCCTACCGAGGTGCGAAGCTTTCTAGGATTGGCGGGGTATTACCGAAGGTTTATTCAGGATTTCTCCAAGATCGCGCTGCCTATGACGTGGTTGACGAAGAAATCTGCGGCTTTCAGTTGGGGCGAGGAACAACAGAAGGCGTTCGAGGAGCTACGCAGGCGTTTGTGCGAGGCTCCTGTGTTAACCTTGCCCGAAGGCATGGAGGATTTGGTAGTATATTGTGACGCCTCACATCAGGGTTTGGGTGCCGTGCTTATGCAGTGCGGCAAGGTTATAGCCTACGCTTCTAGGCAGCTGAAGCCTCACGAAGCGAATTACCCGACTCATGACCTGGAGTTGGGAGCGATAGTGTTTGCCCTTAAAATTTGGAGGCACTATCTCTATGGTGTCAAGTGTACGATCTACACTGACCATAAGAGCCTCAAGTACTTGATGGATCAGCAGAACCTTAATATGCGTCAGCGAAGGTGGCTCGGTGTGGTTAAGGATTATGACTGCGAGATAGTGTACCACCCGGGTAAAGCGAACGTGGTCGCGGACGCACTCAGCCGACATCCGGTCAGTGAGCCATTGAGGGGTTTATGTCAGCGATTGACAATGGTTACAGCTATCCTGGAGTCGATAGGAAGCGCTCAGGAAGTGGCTGTCTTGGAGGAAAATGCAAAGCGAGAAAGAGTGTCGGGGGAAATCCCAAATTTTGTTCGTGATAGTCGGGGGTTGATAACTCGACATGGTAGGGTTTGGGTTCCATACATCGGTGGGAACCGGCAGGTACTGATGGATGAGGCACATAAGTCCAAGTTCTCGATTCATCCGGGAGCTACTAAGATGTACAGAGACCTGCGAGAAGATTATTGGTGGCCCGGCATGAAGCGGGATGTCGCCAAATGTGTTGAAGTGTGTTTGACCTGTCGAAAGGTCAAGGCAGAGCATCAACGACCGCATGGGAAGTTACAGCCGTTGGAGATTCCGGTGTGGAAGTGGGAACAGATTACGATGGATTTCATCACGAAGCTTCCCAAAACTCAGCGGGGGAATGATACTATCTGGGTATTTGTGGATCGTCTGACTAAAAGCGCTCATTTCTTGGCCATTGTAATAACCAGGTATTTTATCTAATTTAAAATATGAAAATTTTATAAGTTTTATGTGGGTATTTTATGGAGTAAGAAGTTAAGAGGTAGGTTTTAATTTTATTATAGAAACTTAGGGGTACGTTTTGCCGTTTGAGAAAAGCTAAAGGTTTGTTTGGTAATTTTCTTTACCAAATATCTTTCCCACCGCCATATGCCTATCAAATTAGGAAATATTCTTCATAGTTAAGAAAAAGAAGAAAAGGTGCTAGTGTATGTGTGTGTTTTCGGTGTTGAGAGAAAAGAAAGGGAATCAAGAAGGAGAAAGAAGAACTAAGAGATAAGAAGAACTACAGCAGGATTTATAGAGCAACATCTGGAATAAAGCAAGGTAATTACCCCTTCATAAACCTCACTTGATGGTTATAAGTTGTTAGATAAGGTTTATAGTTGGGTTTTGGTATTTTTGGTAAGATATGTTGGCTTTGGGTTGAGAATAATGTTCTAAGGGTAGTATAAAACATATCTGCAAATTATCAGTAACATGCATAGTATAAAACTGCAAAAATCTGGGTTTTAGGATGAACAGTGGACTGAGACATTCATCGAAGTCGCAATGGACGACTGCGACATTCATCGAAGTCACAATGGACGACTACGACATTCAATGAAGTCGCAACAGTTGGTTGCGACTTGGTTATGAAGTCGCAATGGTCGTTTGCAACTTGGCTTGGAATCGCAGTAGTTGATTGCGATTTGGGTTTGGGATCACAGTAGTGGATTGCGACTTAGGATTGAAGTCGCAATAGTGGGTTGCGATTTCGGGGTGAAGTCGCAGTAGGAGGTTGCGACTTGGTACTGTTCATTGCGATTTTTAATATATTTTAATGGGTTGCGACTTCAGTCGAAGATTTTATAAGTTTAGTTTTTAAAAGAGATATTTGGTATTTTATATGATTTCAGATTCTGTGAAGGATCGACATACGTGATATTATCTTGGAAAAGCTTTTGTGATAAACATATCAGGTGAGTTTTATTGTAAAAAGTATTTTACTGGAATGCATTATGTGAATAACTAATGTTTGATAAAGTGTATGAATATGTCATACGTGGGTGATTATAATATATTGAGATATTATAATTACGTGAGTATTATATGAAAATATAATATGTGGCCGGGCTTTGGACCGGTGTGATAAATTGGCTCGCAACCAATTGATTTGGCCATTGGTGGAGGGATAAGGTGGTATGAGACGGATATGAAAAATCAACCTTGACTGGTATTAATTTACGTGTGATATGTGTGTATTTATATAAATGAATTTTAATGATTTTCAAATATCAGGGATTTACTCACTAGACCCATAGGTCTAACCCTCATTTTCTGTTTCAAAAATTTTGTATTCCAGATGAAGGTTCCAGTAAGAACAAGTAAATAGAGTACTTGTTGGCAAGCTTTTGAGAAGATGATCATCATTATACTATGGATGTTTTTGTACTTATGATTTTATTGTTATTGTTATGTAACTCAAAATGGATCAAGTTGTACTGAATTTTTATGTTCAGACTTTAGATGGGACCAAATGTGAAATATGAAGTAATTTGTTGTAAACATGTTATGGATTATATGTTATATGTATATTTTGTTAGCGGGTTGTTACAGATGGTAACAGAGCCCTAGTTTAAGGGATTTAGGAATTAGTATCTGTACCTAGACTTAAACTGCATGTGAAGTAGGATGTCCCTAATATTTTAGAACCTGGGGATGCTAAGTATAAAAGGTAGAAAGAACATCATGTAAGGTAATTTCAAATTACACCAGGCCAGTGTAATTACGATCTTACAGGTACATGTTTGAACTGGAATACCTTGTTATATGGGGTACGTGCTTATGTGTATATTAACTTTGTTTGAATCTACAGAATGGCAAGTGGCACTAGACAAAGGAATCAAAGAGGAGGAAGGAATTCAGGTGGAGAGAATCCACCAATAGGAACAGGGGGAAGAGGAGGAGATCGTGGTAGAGGCAGAAACGGAAGGGGAACTGGGGGCCGAACTGGAGGTAGAACACAACAGCATGGTACAGAGTTTGTTACACGGGATGACTTAACTGCGGAAATGGGGAGATTACAGGATAGCATACAAGCTATGTTCGAACATAATCGTCATAATGAAACTGAAAGACCAAGTCCGGAACACGAAGTTGAAATACCACTTACCTCCACGGTCTTACCAATAATGAAAAGGTGTGACTACAAAATGTTTCTTAGTTGCAAGCCCCCTACATATTCAGGAGATCGGGATCCGGTAAAAGCTATGAGATGGCTGAAAGAAATCGAGGCTATTTTCAAAACGTGTAAATGTGCTGAAGAAGATAAAGTACTTTATGGAGCTGCGATGCTGAAAGGTGATGCTTTGTATTGGTGGGAGGCTCATATAGAATCGAGAGGAGCGGATATATATACTACTTTTTCATGGGAGGAATTCGTGTTAGCTTTCACAACACACTTATGTCCACAAGCTGCTGTCAGACAATTGGAAGAAGAATTTATGAATCTATAGCAAGGGAATTTGTCAGTCAGAGATTATACTGCTCGATTTTTAGAAAAATCTCGTTTTGCAGGATATTATGTTGCTACAGAAAAGATGAAAATGGAGAGATTTATCTATGGTTTGAATTCAGAAGTTCGAAGACTGGTGACTGCAAGAAGGCCAGATACGTTTACAGCTGTAGTGGATGCTGCAGAAAATGTCGAACGAGACAATAAAAGGGATGCCGGTGATAAGAGCTTGGGGAAAAGGAAATGGGAAGGACCACCACAGGATCCAAAGAAGTTTAGATTCCCGAGGTTTGATAACCGTCCGTCGTTCCGACTAGTGGATAGACCATGTCCAAGATGTAATCGCTACCATCAGGGAAATTGTCAAGTGGAGTCACGGGTTTGTTTTAAGTGTGGGAAAACTGGTCATGTTGTTAAAGATTGTCGAGTAACACGGTTTTGCTTTTTGTGCAACTCTCCGGATCACCTCCAATCAGATTGTCCGCGAGGTAGAATACAACAAGGGGGTACATCAGGGAAACCTGCCATTACTAGACCAGTGGTTCCAAGAATAGAACCGCCCAGAACGAGGGGTCGTACATTCCAAATGACAGCTAAAGAGGCGGAGGAAACTCCGGATGTGGTCACAGGTACATTTTTCATAAACTCCACGCGTGCTAAAGTGTTATTTGATTCCGGTGCAAACCGATCTTTTGTGTCTCCCTCTTTTGCTGCTCACATGCATTTAGAGCCTAAAATGTTAAAACATGCTTTATTAGTAGACACAGCAAATGATAACCAAGTGGCAGTTAAAGAGGTTTTTGATTGTTGCATGATAAATATAGAGGGGTGTGGAGTACCGATACAACTATTCCCAATAGAATTGATCGAATTTGATGTGGTAGTAGGAATGGATTGGTTAGCTGAAAATCGGGCTAACATAGTTTGCGATAAGAAAATAATCAACGTTGTTTTACCTGATAAGAGGGCAGTAGTGATCTATGGTGATCGTAAGAATCATCAGTCCAATCTTATATCTATGATAAAAGCCCGTAAATGTGTTAGTAAGGGTTGCTCGAGTTATTTAGCCTATGTGATAGATAGTAGGCCTGAAAAGATTAAGCTGGAAGATATTTCCATTGTTAGTGAATACCCAGAAGTTTTTCCTGAAGACTTGAATAGTCTTCCTCCTGTTAGGCAAGTAGAATTTGGTATATACCTGGTACCTGGAGCCACTCCAATTGCCCGTGCGCCGTACAGACTAGCACCACCAGAAATGAAAGAAATGATGGCACAGCTTCAAGATTTATCTGATAAGGGCTTCATCAGACCTAGCTCTTCGCCATGGGGTGCACCAGTTTTATTTGTGAAGAAGAAAGACGGTTCAATGAGAATGTGTATCGATTATCGGGAACTGAACAAACGCACGATCAAGAACAAGTATCCACTTCCAAGAATTGATGACCTTTTTGATCAATTAGTTGGAGCTTGTTACTTCTCCAAGATTGATCTCAGATCTGGCTACCATCAGTTGAAGGTTAAGGAGGAGGATGTTTTAAAGACTGCTTTTCGCACAAGATACGGCCACTACGAATTTTGGTAATGCCTTTCGGATTGACGAACGCTCCAGCCGCTTTTATGGATCTAATGAATCGGGTATGTAAGCCTTATCTCGATAAATTTGTCATAGTATTTATCGATGATCTACTTATTTATTCCCGATCCAAAGAGGATCATGCGCAACATCTTCGTTTGATTTTGGAGTTATTGAAGAAAGAAAAGTTGTACGTTAAGTTCTCTAAATGTGAATTCTGGTTGCGGGAAGTTCAGTTTTTGGGTCATGTAGTTTCAGAAAAGGGTATACAAGTTGATCCAGCGAAAGTGGAAGCAATTGAAAGATGGGAACCGCCGAAGACGGCAACCGAAGTACGTAGTTTTCTGGGTCTAGCTGGATACTACCGGAAATTTATAAAAGACTTTTCTCGAATAGCGACGCCATTGACTAAGCTAACTAGGAAGAATCTAAAGTTTGAATGGAAAGCAGAACAAGATGAGGCATTCAGAATATTGAAGGAGAAACTCTGCAGCGCGCCGATTTTAGCATTGCCAGAAGGTTCCGACGATTTTGTGGTCTTCAGTGATGCTTCTAAGCTGGGATTGGGATGTGTACTTATGCAACGTGGAAAGGTGATTGCCTATGCTTCTCGTCAATTAAAGGATCACGAAAGACAATATCCTACTCATGATATGGAGCTTGCAGCAGTTGTCTTCGCATTGAAGATTTGGAGACATTATCTTTATGGTTCTAAATGCCAAATTTTCACTACCATAAGAGTCTCCAACATCTTTTCGATCAGAAGGAACTGAATATGAGGCAAAGGAGATGGTTGGAATTAGTAAATGATTACGATTGTGAAATTCTTTATCACCCAGGGAAAGCGAACGTGGTGGCAGATGCGCTAAGTCGTCAAGAAAGGAGTGGAACGATAAAAGCAATATCCCTACGAGTTGAACTTCTTCCTAATATCTTTGACGAATTGCTAAAATGCCAAATAGATGCTTATCAGGAAGAAAGTTTGAAGTCAGAACGGTTGGTGGAAATATCAGCATTGCTTGGGAAAGACGATCGTGGGTTATTGTGTATGGGAAACAGAATTTGGGTACCTCGTTTGGGTGGATTACGTGATCGTGTACTACAAGAAGCTCATTAATCTCGATTTTCTATTCATCCATGTACAAATAAAATGTATAGAGATTTGAAACAATTCTATTGGTGGCCGGGAATGAAGAGAAGTGTTGCTAAGTATGTAGAAGATTGTACTACTTGCAAGAAAGTAAAGATTGAGCATCAGAAGCCGTTTGGTCAGTTACAACGACTGGATATACCAATGTGGCAATGGGATCAGATCACTACTGATTTTATTACCAAGTTACCTAGAACTTCAAAGGGATTCGATTCTATTTGGGTGATTGTGGATAGGTTGACGAAGTCTGCTCATTTCTTGTCGATAAAAGAAACTGATTCCTTGGAGCGTTTAGCTAAATTGTACATTAATGAAATAGTAACTCGACATGGAATTCCAATCTCGATTATTTCCGATCGAGATAGTCGTTTTACTTCTAGATTCTGGAGAAGCTTTCAAAAAGAGATGGGAACGCAGATAAAGTTGAGCACAACATATCATCCACAGACTGACGGGCAGAGTGAAAGAACAATCCAGATTTTAGAAGATATGCTTCGGGCTTGTATAGTTGATTTTGGGGGATCATGGGATAAACATCTGCCTTAGATAGAATTCGCCTACAACAACAGTTATCATTCTAGCATTCAGGCGGCACCGTTTGAAGTGTTGTATGGTAGAAAATGCCGAACGCCTCTGTGTTGGAATGAAGTGGGGGAAAAACAATTAGCAGGGCCAGAAATAGTACAATTAACAGCGGATAAGATTACTCAGATTCGGTATAGATTGAAAACAGCTCAAGACAGACAAAAAAGCTATGCTGATCGACGTCGGAAACCGTTAGAGTTTCAGGTTGGAGATTTTGTGATGTTGAAAGTATCGTCGTGGAAAGGAGTCATTACGTTTTGGGAAACAAGGGAAACTCAGTCCGCGGTATATCGGGCCATTTGAAATTACAGAAAGAATTCGTGAAGTAGCTTACTGATTGGATCTTCCGTTGGAATTGAGCAGGATTCACAACGCGTTTCATGTATCGAATTTCCGGAAGTGTTTGGTTACACCAGACCAGGCAGTCTCTTTACCAGATATTCAGGTTGATGAAAAGTTAAACTATGTGGAGGAACCGGAAGCCATAGTTGATTACAAGGTCAAGGTATTGAGGAACAAAGAGATCAGACAGGTAAAGGTTCAGTGGAAACATCATAGGGGTCAAGATGCGACGTGGGAATCAGAGTCGGAGATGAGAACCAAATATCCTCATCTGTTCTCTTAACTGAATTCCGGGACGGAATTCTTTTAAGGGGGAGATGTTGTAATAACCAGGTATTTTATCTAATTTAAAATATGAAAATTTTATAAGTTTTACGTGGGTATTTTATGGAGTAAGAAGTTAAGGGGTAGGTTTTAATTTTATTATAGAAACTTAGGGGTACGTTTTGCCATTTGAGAGAAGCTAAAGGTTTGTTTGGTAATTTTCTTTACCAAATATCTTTCCCACCGCCATATGCCTATCAAATTAGGAAATATTCTTCATAGTTAAGAAAAAGAAGAAAAGGTGCTAGTGTATGTGTGTGTTTTCGGTGTTGAGAGAAAAGAAAGAGAATCAAGAAGGAGAAAGAAGAACTAAGAGATAAGAAGAACTACAGCAGGATTTATAGAGCAACATCTGGAATAAAGCAAGGTAATTACCCCTTCATAAACCTCACTTTATGGTTATAAGTTGTTAGATAAGGTTTATAGTTGGGTTTTGGTATTTTTGGTAAGATATGTTGGTTTTGGGTTGAGAATAATGTTCTAAGGGTAGTATAAAACATATATGCAAATTATCAGTAACATGCATAGTATAAAACTGCAAAAATCTGGGTTTTAGGATGAACAGTGGACTGAGACATTCATCGAAGTCGCAATGGACGGCTGCAACATTCATCGAAGTCGCAATGGACGACTGCGACATTCATCGAAGTCGCAATGGACGACTGCGACATTCAATGAAGTCGCAACAGTTGGTTGCGACTTGGTTATGAAGTCGCAATGGTCGTTTGCGACTTGGCTTGGAATCGCAGTAGTTGATTGCGATTTGGGTTTGGGATCGCAGTAGTGGATTGCGACTTAGGATTGAAGTCGCAATAGTGGGTTGCGATTTCGGGGTGAAGTCGCAGTAGGAGGTTGCGACTTGGTACTGTTCATTGCGATTTTTAATATATTTTAATGGGTTGCGACTTCAGTCGAAGATTTTATAAGTTTAGTTTTTAAAAGAGATATTTGGTATTTTATATGATTTCAGATTCTGTGAAGGATCGACATACGTGATATTATCTTGGAAAAGCTTTTGTGATAAACATATCAGGTGAGTTTTACTGTAAAAAGTATTTTACTGGAATGCATTATGTGAATAACTAATGTTTGATAAAGTGTATGAATATGTCATACGTGGGTGATTATAATATATTGAGATATTATAATTACGTGAGTATTATATGAAAATATAATACGTGGTCGGGCTTTGGACCGGTGTGATAAATTGGCTCGCAACCAATTGATTTGGCCATTGGTGGAGGGATAAGGTGGTATGAGACGGATATGAGAAATCAACCTTGACTGGTATTAATTTACGTGTGATATGTGTGTATTTATATAAATGAATTTTAATGATTTTCAAATATCAGGGATTTACTCACTAGACCCATAGGTCTAACCCTCATTTTCTGTTTCAAAAATTTTGTATTCCAGATGACGGTTCCAGTAAGAACAAGTAAATAGAGTACTTGTTGGCAAGCTTTTGAGAAGATGATCATCATGATACTATGGATGTTTTTGTACTTATGATTTTATTGTTATTGTTATGTAACTCAAAATGGATCAAGTTGTACTGAATTTTTATGTTCAGACTTTAGATGGGACCAAATGTGAAATATGAAGTAATTTGTTGTAAACATGTTATGGATTATATGTTATATGTATATTTTGTTAGCGGGTTGTTACAGCCATCAGGGAGAGTTCATCGGCGGAGAAGCTTGCAGATTTGTTTGTGCGAGAGATTGTGGCCAGGCACGGGGTGCCAGTTTTGATTGTCTCCGACAGCGATACTCGTTTTACCTCCCGATTTTGGGAGAAGTTTCAGTCGGAGATGGGTACACGGCTACACTTTAGCACGGCTTTTCATCCGTAGACGGACAGACAGAGTGAGTGGACTATTCAGTCCCTCGAAGATATGCTTCGAGCCTGTGATATCGATTTTGGAGGTAGCTGGGATCAGTACCTTCCTCTGGCGGAGTTTTCCTACAACAACAGCTACCACTCTAGTATTGGCATGCCGCCGTACGAGTTGTTGTATGGTAGGAAATGCAGGACGCCCGTTTGTTGGGGCGAGGTCGGTCAGCGGGTATTAGGGAGCACCGACATCGTACTGAGGACGACCGAGATGATTCGGATGGTTCAGGAGCAGCTAGTTACTGCTCAAAGTCGGCAAATGAGTTACGCCGACAAGAGGCGATCGGATCTAGAGTTTCAGGTGGGTGACTATTTACTGTTGAAGGTTTCACCCTGGAAAGGGGTAATCCGGTTTCGCAAGCGAGGAAAGTTGGGGGCCCCGTTACATTGGACCCTACAAGGTCATTGCTCGAGTGGGAAAGGTAGCTTACCGTTTAGAGTTACCGGATGAGCTGAGTTTGATCTACAACACTTTCCACGTTTCTCAATTGCGGAAGTGTGTAGTAGATGAGTCTGCCGTGATTCCTCTCGAGGACATTCAGATTGACGAAAGGCTCAACTACGTAGAGAAGCCGATAGCTGTCGTTGAGAGAAAGACGAAGAACCTGTGCAACAAGGTCATTGGATTGGTGAAGGTTCAGTGGCAGCACCGGAAGGATTCAGAGTGGACGTGGGAGCCCGAAGCGGAGATGCGCGGAAAGTATCCCGAGTTATTCGTTGGTCTAGACTTCGAGGACGAAGCCTAATCCAAGTGGGGGAGAGTTGTAAAGCCCGTATTCCGGTATGTATTTTTCTTTTATTAATTCTTTTCTTTTAAGTTTGATTTAATGTGGTTTCCGTTAACGGGGTTAGACGAATCGGACCTAATCGTTAAAAATGTCGGAATTTTAGGTTAGCTGCGAGAAGGTTTAAGTGGAGGGTGTAACGACCCGAATCCCATATACACAACAATTCACATATAGTAACATAACATTCATATAACAAAAGAAACATCAAATTACAAGTTCGGTCCCGCAGTCTTTTACAAATAAAAGAAACCATTCTACTACTAACATTGTTCTATTACATACATCACATTTAATAAGATGATACAACTGCTACACAATCCAAAATCTCCTTCTTATAACCCTTCACAAAATCCATCCATTGAATACTCTAATTACTTGCTCTTACTTGAACCACCACCTGGAATACATATTTTAAAACAAAATGAGGGTTAGACCTGATGGTCTAAGTGAGAAATCCCTGTTAGTTTGAAAACCATATATAACTTCGTTCATATAAATCACGCAACACAATTACATATATCCAATTAAGCCCACATACCATATACCTTCCCTTCTCATTCCTCCTGGCCATATTAGTGGTAGCAAGCCAACTAATAATATACAACGCTGTACAACAACTACAGCCAAACAACGCTATACAGGTTCTATAGCCAATCACACCGGTCTTAAACCCGGCCAACGTATTATAACACATTCATAATACACATGTAAATATAATACCTCACTATATTATAATTCACATACGAGCACATAATTATCAACAGTTTCACTCCCAACTCCACACATGTATGTATTCCAGTTAAAAAGTGTTTTCAAAGCATAACTCACCTGTTCTGGTTACTTCACACGTTCGTAAGCTTCTTTCAAAACGATCCTATCCCTTACCACGATTCCACGGAATCTGAAACAAGTTAATATACACAACTTGCTTTACTAACCAAATACGTAAAGCCTAACAATTTCCCATCCCCAACTGTTCATTACACATCTGAATTAAACTCACTACCGGGACTATACAGGGTACCGGGACTTATACAGCACCGGGAGTTCCTATACCGGGAGTTCATAATACCGGAACTCTCCACTACCGGAAGTCTGTTATACCGGGAGTTAACTCTACCGGGATTCCACACTACCGGGATTCCCACTACCGGGAGTCCCACTACCGGGAGTCCCACTACCGGAAGTCCCACTACCGGAAGTCCCACTACCGGGAGTTGACTATACCGGGACTTCACCGGGAGTCTCAAGAACACAGTCGGTTCCAATTTACCCAGTTTCAAATTAAACCTATACAACTTCAATCTAACCATTCTAATCCGATAAAAACTGTCTAAAGATGATTACTAACATAAAAGACCAAAGAGCTTACCTCAAAATCGAATTCAACCCAGTCGATTGATGCTCAGACCGTAACTTTCTTCTTTCGCTTTCTTCGCCTCCAAACTCCCGCACAACTCTCACTCTTTCTAATTTTAGGTATCTGAATAACATCTGAGGTTGATGAGGTAATATCAATCCAAATCTTACCATTTGAACCTTGAACTTCTCACATATAACCCAAACACCCCTAAACTTATAATTATTCCAAACATACCCTAAACATCTAACTTTAATTTAACTTTATTTAACGGAAAATAGGGAATTTAACTAACGGACTTACCCGGGGTATTACATCATCTCCCCCTTAAAAAGAATTCCGTCCCGGAATTCAGTTAAGCAAAAAGATGAGGGTATTTGGCTCTCATTTCTGATTCGGATTCCCACGTAGCATCTTGACCTCTATGATGTCTCCACTGAACTTTCACTTGCCTGGTCTCCTTATTCCGTAGCACTTTAACTTTATAATCAACTATAGCTTCCGGCTCTTCCACATAGTTCAGTCTTTCATCGACTTGTGTTTCTGGTAGGGAGACCGACTGATCTGGAGTAACCAAACACTTTCAGAAGTTCGATACGTGAAATGCATTATGAATCCTGCTCAATTCTGGAGGAAGATCTAATCGGTAAGCCACTTCACCGATCCTTTCTGTTATTGCAAATGGTCCGATATACCTTGGGCTAAGTTTACCTTGTCTTCCAAATCTGATGACTCCTTTCCACGGCGAAACCTTTAACATTACGAAATCCCCAACTTGAAATTCCAATGGCTTTCGACGGCGGTCAGCATAGCTCTTCTGTCTATCTTGAGCCACTTTCAACCTTTCTCGAATCTGAGTAACCTTATCGGCGGTTAGCTGAACTATTTCCGGCCCCGCTAACTGTTTCTCTCCCACTTCGTTCCAACACAGAGGCGTTCGGCATTTTCTACCATACCGTACTTCGAACGGTGCTGTTTGTATGCTGGAATGATAACTGTTGTTGTAAGCGAATTCAATCAACGGTAAATGCCTATCCCACGATCCCCCAAAATCAACAATGCAGGCCCGGAGCATATCTTCTAAGGTCTGAATTGTTCGTTCGCTCTGCCCATCTGTTTGAGGGCGATACGCTGTACTTAACTTTATCTGAGTCCCTATTTCCCTTTGAAAACTTCTCCAAAACCTTGAAGTAAAACGACTATCACGATCAGAAATGATCGAGATTGGAACTCCATGTCGAGTTACTATTTCATCAATGTACAACTTAGTTAATCGCTCCATCGAATCGGTTTCCTTAATCGGTAGGAAGTGTGCAGACTTTGTCAATCTGTCGACGATTACCCAAATAGAATCAAATCCCTTCGGAGTCCTTGGTAGCTTCGTGATGAAATCTGTGGTAATCTGCTCCCACTTCCACATAGGTATTTCTAGTCGTTGTAGTTGACCAAATGGCTTTTGGTGTTCGATCTTTACTTTCTTACAAGTATCACATCTTTCCACATACTGAGCAATTCCCCTTTTTATCCCCGGCCACCAATAGAATTGTTTTAAATCTTTATACATCTTGTTTGTACCTGGGTGAATAGAGAAATGGGATTGATGAGCTTCTTGTAAAACACGATCACGTAACCCACCCAATCGAGGTACCCACACTCTGTTTCCCAGACACCATAACCCCCGATCTTCTTTTATTAACAATGCTGACATCCCCACTAACCGTTCTGATTTCAAATGTTCATCCTGATATGCCTCCATTTGACACTTCTGCAGTTCGTCAAATATGTTGGGTAGAAGCTCAGTTCGTAGCGAAATAGCTTTTATTGATCCACCCCTTTCTTGACGACTCAATGCATCAGCTACCACATTTGCTTTTCCTGGGTGATAAAGGATTTCACAGTCGTAATCGTTCAACAATTCTAGCCATCTCCTTTGTCTCATATTTAGTTCCTTCTGATCCATGAGGTGTTGGAGACTCTTGTGATCGGTATAAATCTGACATTTGGAACCATATAGATAATGCCTCCAAATCTTTAACGCAAAGACGACTGCTGCTAGTTCCATATCGTGCGTAGGGTACTATCTTTAATGATATTTTAATTGTCGAGAAGCATAAGCAATAACTTTCCCACGCTGCATAAGCACACATCCCAATCCTAATTTGGACGCATCACTATAAACCACAAAGTCTTCCGAACCTCCAGGTAGTGATAAAATCGGCGCGCTGCATAGCTTCTCTTTCAATATACGGAATGCCTCATCCTGTTCTGCTTTCCATTCAAACTTTAAATTCTTCCGGGTCAGCTTGGTCAAAGGCGTTGCGATACGAGAGAAGTCTTTTATGAATTTCTGATAGTAGCCGGCTAAACCCAGAAAGCTACGTACTTCTGTTGCTGTCTTCGGCTGTTCCCACTTTTCAACTGCTTCTACTTTCATCGGATCGACTTGTATACCTTTCTCAGAAACCACGTGCCCCAGAAATTGTACTTTCCGTAGCCAGAATTCACATTTAGAATATTTCGCATACAACTTTTCCTTCTTCAGCAGCTCTAGAATCAAACGAAGGTGTTGCGCGTGCTCTTCCTTAGATCGAGAATAGATAAGGATATCATCGATAAATACAATTACAAATTTATCGAGATACGGCTTACATACTCGATTCATTAAGTCCATAAAGGCAGCTGGAGCGTTCGTCAATCCAAATGGCATTACTAAAAATTCATGATGACCATACCTCATTCGAAAAGCAGTCTTTAAAACGTCTTCTTCTTTAACTTTCAACTGGTGATAACCGGATCTTAGGTCAATCTTGGAGAAATAGCAAGCTCCAACTAACTGATCAAAGAGATCATCAATTCGGGGTAGCGGATACTTGTTCTTTATCGTGCGCTTATTCAATTCTCGGTAGTCAATACACATTCTCATCGACCCATCTTTCTTTTTCACATATAACACTGGTGCTCCCCACGGCGAAGAACTAGGTCTGATGAAGCCTTTATCGGATAGGTGTTGTAGTTGTGCCATCATTTCTTTCATCTCTGGAGGCGCCAAACGATACGGTGCACGGGCTACAGGAGTGGCTCCAGGAATCAGGTCTATACGGAACTCTACTTGTCTAACAGGCGGAAGACTGTTCAAGTGTTCAGGGAATACTTCAGGGAATTCACTAACGATAGGAATATCTTCCATCCTATTCTTTTCCGGCTTAATATCTATCACGTAGGCCAGGTAACTCTGACAACCCTTATTAACACACCTACGTGCTTTTAATATTGATATAAGACAAGACCGATAATTCCTGCGATCACCATAAATCACTACTGGTCCCCTCCCAGGTAATACAACATTTATTATCTTCTTATCACACACTATATTAGCCTGATTCTCGGCTAACCAGTCCATTCCCACTACTACATCAAACTCTATTAAAGTTATAGGAAACAATTGTATAGGCACTCCACACCCCTCTATACTAATCACACAACCATCAAATACTTCACTAACCGACACTTGGTTGTCATTTGCAGTATCTACTAATAGAGAATTCTCTAACATTTTAGGTTTCAAACACAGACAAGCAGCAAATGTAGGAGACAAAAACGATCGGTTTGCACCGGAATCAAATAACACCTTAGCACGTGTAGAGTTTATCAAAAATGTACCTGTGACCACGTCCAGAGTTTCCTCCGCTTCTTTCTCAGTCATTTGAAATGCGCGACCCCTAGTTACTGGCGGTTCCAGTCTTGGTACTACTGGTTTAACAATCACTGGCCTGCCCGATGACCCACCTTGTTGTATCCTTCCCCGTGGACAGTTTGACTGAAGATGATCCGGAGAATTGCATAAGAAACATAACCGCGTCACCTTACAATCCTTGATGACGTGTCCGGTCTTCCCACACTTATAGCATGCTCGTAAATCACCTTGACAGTTTCCTTGATGGACACGGTTGCACTTCTGACATGGTCTTTCCGCTGGTCGAAACGGCGAACGGCTGTCATACCTCTGAAATCGGGACTTCTTCGGATCATATTGTGGTCCTTCCCACTTTCTCTTCCCGATACTTTTATCACCAGCATCTCTTCTAATATCCCGCTCAACATTCTCCGCGGCATTAACTGCAGCCGAGAAGGTATCGGGTCTTGTTGCAGACACTAACCTTCTAACTTCTGAGTTCAATCCAAAAATAAACCTTTCCGTCTTCATCGCCTCCGTGGAAACATAGTATTCTGCAAATCGAGACTTTTCCAGAAAGCTAGCAGTATAATCTCGAACACATAAGTTTCCTTGTTGCAGATTCATGAATTCTCCTTCCAGTTGTTTGACGGCTGCTTGTGGACAAAATTGTTCCCTGTAGGCTACCACAAATTCTTCCCAAGAGAGGGTAGAATAGACATCGGATCCTTTTGAATGAATGAAAGACTCCCACCAATACAATGCATCTCCTTTTAACATAGCTGCCCCATACAATACTCTATCTTCATCCGCGCACTTGCTTGTTTTGAAAATGGCTTCAATTTCCTTAATCCATCTCATTGCTTTTACTGGATCCCGATCCCCTGAGTACGTAGAAGGTTTGCAACTAAGAAACATTTTGTAATCACATCTTCTCATTACCGGTAAGACCGTAGGGGTGATTGGCATCTCTTCTTCATGAGTAGGGTCTGGTCCTTCTGTTTCGGTATTATGAGTTTGGTTGAACATAGCTTGAATATTGTCTTGTAATCTTCCCATTTCTGCCATTAGATCATCCCTGGTAACGAAATCCGTACTATTTTGTTGGGTTCTGCCTCTAGTTCGACCTCCAGCTCTACCTCCAATTCTACCCCCAACTCTGCCCCCTGTTCTGCCTCCCCTGTCCCCTGTTCCTACCGACGGATTTGTTCTATTTGGATTTCTTCCTCCTCCTCGATTCGAATTTCTTGTACCGCTTGCCATTCTGTAGATTTAAACAGGGTTAATATACACATAAGCACATACCCCATATAACAAGGTATTCCAGTTTAAACATGTACCTGTAGGATCACAATTACACTGGCCAGGTGTAGTATGAAATTACCTTACATGATGTTCCTTCTACCTTTTATACTTAGTATCCCGAGGTTCTACAATAATAGGGACATCCTACTTCACATGCAGTTTAAGTCTAGGTACAGATACTAATACCTAAATCCCTTAAACTAAGGCTCTGATACCATTTGTAACGACCCGAATCCCATATACACAACAATTCACATATAGTAACATAACATTCATATAACAAAAGAAACATCAAATTACAAGTTCGGTCCCGCAGTCTTTTACAAATAAAAGAAACCATTCTACTACTAACATTGTTCTATTACATACATCACATTTAATAAGATGATACAACTGCTACACAATCCAAAATCTCCTTCTTATAACCCTTCACAAAAGCCATCCATTGAATACTCTAATTACTTGCTCTTACTTGAACCACCACCTGGAATACATATTTTAAAACAAAATGAGGGTTAGACCTGATGGTCTAAGTGAGAAATCCCTGTTAGTTTGAAAACCATTTATATAACTTCGTTCATATAAATCACGCAACACAATTACATATATCCAATTAAGCCCACATACCATATACCTTCCCTTCTCATTCCTCCTGGCCATATTAGTGGTAGCAAGCCAACTAATAATATACAACGCTGTACAACAACTACAGCCAAACAACGATATACAGGTTCTATAGCCAATCACACCGGTCTTAAACCCGACCAACGTATTATAACACATTCATAATACACATGTAAATATAATACCTCACTATATTATAATTCACATACGAGCACATAATTATCTGAGTCTGACTCTAAGTCAGAGATAGTACCTTGTGACTCGGAGGATTTTAAACTACCCTCTGGAGTTCTTAACAGAACTATTCATCCCAATGAGAAAATCACAAGAGTTCCTATCTGTCCAGATTTTTTGGACATGCGTATACAAGCCAAAACCTCTCTTGAGCTTGAGATAATCAAACAACAAAAGAAAACGTCCTCTCAAAATTCAACAAGTTCAAAGACTTTAAAACCCTTAAGGCCTATTAAAGAAAAACTAACATGGCAACAAAAGGGTAAATGGGCTGAAAATAACAAATCTTTTTCTTCTGTGACAGTGAAATCTGCATAAGTTCACCACAGAAGGTGTCCACAGAAGGCTGCTCTCAACAAAGGATTTTGCAAACAACAATCTAGCCTACATAGGTCTTCTTGTAATAGGAAGTCAAATGTTAGGATAGAATGTAATGCCTCTGTGCCCCCATTTAATGTTTTCAATGAAAAGTTCAAGCACATCTCTTCGCACATTCATTATTGTCATTGTTTTGATCTCATGTATCGATTAAATCAACACTTCTCAAGTCCACGCTGTTTTCTCTCTACACCCAAAAAGAACACTAAATTCAAGGGCAAGAAGAAACAAAATGGTTCTTCAAAAGAAGCTAAAACCAAACCCAAGAATGCTAAGACAAACTTGAAGACCCCTAACAAAGCTGGAACCATTTGGATATGGGTACCTAAAACTCTATGATTGTCTTGCAGAAGCAGTATGTGCCAATCTAGTATCTAGACTCCGGATGCTCGCGGCACATGACTGGCAACAGAGGTCTACTATCCACGTACAAAGAGAAAAACGATGGTGGATCTGTGACCTTTGGCGACAACAAAAAGGGTTACATTAAAGGCTATAGAGTCATCAAGAAGGAAAACATAACCGTATGTAAAGTTGCATATGTGGATGGCCTTAAACACAATCTTCTCAGTGTTAGCCAACTCTGCGATACGGGTTTCAACGTAATGTTCAAAAGAACCTTCTGTTCTCTACAAGGTGAGGATACAAGAGTCGAACTTCTGCGAGCCGAACGAAGAGGCGATCTCTACCTCATGAACTTTTGTGCCAAGAACAAGGAAGACAAGCTCTGCCTTGTAGCCTGTAAAAGCGAAGAAGCCTGGTTATGGCACAACAGGTTCTGCCACCTAAACTTTCATACTCTAGATAAGCTTGTTAAACTTGATCTAGTCAAAGGTCTGCCAAATGTTAAGTTTAATAAAGATCATTTGTGATCTGCTTGCGAAATGGGAAAACTCAAAAGAGCTTCCCATAAAGGCAAGACTGATGTGTCTTGCCCTAGGCCTCTATACATGCTTCATGTTGACCTCTGCGGTCCAATCGCTACACAGAGCCTAGGTGGCAAGAAATATATACTTGTTTTGATCGACGAATACTCAAGATTTACAATGTCATGTTCCTAAAGAGTCTCAATGATGAATGACTCCAATTGTCTATGTCTCTGCAAACAAATCAAGACTTAGACTCCTGGACTCTGTCAGATCTCTATGGAACGTTGGCAACTCAAGAGCCTCAGATTGCACAAGCAAAAATTCAAATCAGTGCACCTCTTGCGCTGGTTGGTAAGGCTATAGAATATAAAGAGAAACCGAAAAAGGAGAAATCTGTGGAAGAAAAGAAGAAGAAAAAGATCTTGATCGTTGATAGTGAAGAGGAGGAGGTGGTGGAAAAAGAAGAGGCAACTATGGCCTCGATAGCTAAATCGTTAGCTCTTTTGACTAGGGAATTCAGCAGAGGATACCAGAAGAAGTCTGGTAATGAACGTTACGGAAGAGATGATCATGGAAGAGAAGGGTCAAATGACAAGAACGACAGAGGTGTCGACCAACAGAGGTCGAATGACAGAAATGACAGAGGTGGTGACCGACAGAGGTCGGACGACAGAGCTGGCAACGGTTCCCAGAACTAAGGATGTTTTAACTGTGGCAAGCCAGGCCATTATGCCGCTGACTGCAGGAGCAAACCAAACCGCCCACAGCGGGACTCTGCTTACTACAAAAAGAAAGCGGAGTTTTATGCTCAAAAGTCGCTAATGGTGAATCAGGAGAACTGACTGTCAGACGAATCATCCGATGAAGGCGACAAAAACGCCTTGTTCTGTGGAATGGCAGAGGTCAGCTCATCCGACTCCGATAGTGAGGTATCCACTTCTGACTCTAACTCTAGTCAAGCAGAAGCTGATTTGCTTAAACTAAACATTGAATACACATAACTTAAAAAGACCTGCGAAAGTGTTCAAAAGAAGCTTACCTTCTTTGAGAGAGAAGCTAGACTTCTCACTCAAGAAAAGGCTAAAATCTTTCAAGAAAAGGAAGAAATTGAAACAAATTGGAACAAACACCTAAATCCTTTGAAAGAAAAGATTTCTGAACTTAACTCTGCATTAAAAACAAAATCTAAAGAACTTATGGACGTTGAGACCGACAGAATGAACATTCTAGCTCTTAAACATTATTTTCAAAAGGAAAGAGAAGTCCTCTGTCAAGATTTACTCCAAAGAGATTTGTTAATAAAGAAATATCAAGATGCACATAAGCTGTACGAAAAAATTAATACACAAATTAGGAGACGGGGAATTGGCTTCTGTGATATAGATCCATACACCGGAAACAAAAGAAACAAGTCTCTGTCCTCTCTATTTCATATTGGAAGTACAAGAAAACCCGGTTTTCCAAATTTACTCTCTGTAAGCAAAAGGCGAAAAGTCTCTGGTGAACCTCACAGAAGGAAACCTCTGAAGATGGTGAATGTGTGGTTTGAAAACACATATCTACCATCATCAGCCTCTGTCAAAAGAGCGTCCAAACCTAAGAAATATCTGAAAACACAAGATCAGATAGGAATATTTAAGTTTGGTAAACCCGAGACTCAATCACAGGTTGCCTTTGTCTGCACTATAGATTCTAAGAAGAAACTATCGGCAGAGGCACCTGAGTTCTTGCCTGCTTCAACAGAAGAAAAACTGACTCATATTTCTGAAAAGGAATTATTGGAAATCGGTGAAAACAACTTTTATGAATGCCCCGGTACTTTCAATAATGGCCAAAATCTCTCTGAGGAAACCTCGATGAAAACTTTTGTTGACTTAGAAGATATCCCTGAAAGAAAGGAAGAAAGCGAGTATGGCACATGCTCTGAAAATCTAGCCTCTGTCGAAAGAGAACTAAGTGACTCAACCTCTGTATATGAGGACGATTCATCCTCTGACGAATCTGAGACTGACTCTAAGTCAGAGATAGTACCTTGTGACTCGGAGGATTTTAAACTACCCTCTGGAGTTCTTAACAGAACTATTCCTCCCAAGGAGAAAATCACAAGAGTTCCTATCTGTCCAGATTTTTTGGACATGTGTATACAAGCCCAAACCTCTCTTGAGCTTGAGATAATCAAACAACAAAAGAAAACATCCTCTCAAAATTCAACAAGTTCAAAGACTTCAAAACCCTTAAGGCCTATTAAAGAAAAACTAATATGGCAACAAAAGGGTAAATGGGCTGAAAATAACAAATCTTTTTCTTCCGTGACAGTGAAATCTGCAGAAGTTCACCACAGAAGGGGTCCACAGAAGGCTGCTCTCAACAAAGGATTTTGCAAACAACAATCTAGCCTACATAGGTCTTCTTGTAATAGGAAGTCAAATGTTAGGATAGAATGTAATGCCTCTGTGTCCCCATTTAATGTTTTCAATGAAAAGTTCAAGCACATCTCTTCGCACATTCATTATTGTCATTGTTTTGATCTCATGTATCGACTAAATCAACACTTCTCAAGTCCACACTATTTTCTCCCTACACCCAAAAAGAACACTAAATTCAAGGGTAAGAAGAAACAAAATGGTTCTTAAAAATAAGCTAAAACCAAACCCAAGAATGCTAAGGCAAACTTGAAGACCCCTAACAAAGCTGGACCCATTTGGATATGGGTACCTAAAACTCTATGATTGTCTTGCAGAAGCAGTATGTGCCAATCTGGTATCTAGACTCCGGATGCTCGCGGCACATGACTGACGACAGAGGTCTACTATCCACGTACAAAGAGAAAAACGATGGTGGATCTGTGACCTTTGGCGACAACAAAAAGGGTTACATTAAAGGCTATGGAGTCATCAAGAAGGAAAACATAACCGTATGCAAAGTTGCATATGTGGATGGCCTTAAACACAATCTTCTCAGTGTTAGCCAACTCTGCGATACGAGTTTCGACGTAATGTTCAAAAGAACCTTCTGTTCTCTACAAGGTGAGGACACAAGAGTCGAACTTCTGCGAGCCGAACGAAGAGGTGATCTCTACCTCATGAACTTCTGTGCCAAGAACAAGGAAGACAAGCTCTGCCTTGTAGCCTGTAAAAGCGAAGAAGCCTGGTTATGGCACAACAGGTTCTACCACCTAAACTTTCATACTCTAGATAAGCTTGTTAAACTTGATCTAGTCAAAGGTCTGCCAAATGTTAAGATTAATAAAGATCATTTGTGCTCTGCTTGCGAAATGGGAAAACTCAAAAGAGCTTCCCATAAAGGCAAGACTGATGTGTCTTGCCCTAGGCCTCTGTACATGCTTCATGTTGACCTCTGCAGTCCAATCGCTACACAGAGCCTAGGTGGCAAGAAATATATACTTGTTTTGATCGACGAATACTCAAGATTTACATGGGTTGAATTTGTCAGAAAGAAATCAGATGTTCCAAACATTCTGATAAATTTAATAAAAAGAATCCAAGTTCTGTATGAGTGGTTGTAGAAAGAATGTCTGACGAAGAATGGGCAGTGGCCTTGGCTAAGCATGAACAAGTACAAGGTAACTTTCATGCTCTGCGAAACACAATTCCCCCTACTCCTAAACGCAAATCCTCTGCCACCACTCCCAAGAAGAAGAAGAAGAAGAAAGCCCACAAGAAAAATACAGAGGGTACCTCTACCAGCGCTGCTCAACCCCAACAGTCCCCTCCTCATGCAACAGAAGCAGGATCCTCTGCACAACCCCCTCCTCCAAAAGAAAAGAAGAAAAGAAAACATAAGTCTTCAGAGGAGGGTGCCCCAAAGCCAAAAAGGAAAAGGAGCAAGAAGAAGACCAAGAAACCTCACACCCCTCTGCGGACCATCGCAGAGGATGCAGAAATGGTCGAAGAAACCAATGAACAACCTCTGCAATCTCCTTCACCTATCAACTTTGCAGACCATCAAGGAGACTTCAACTCCTTCCTTGAGCATCCTGAAATCGCCGATACCCTAGATACTTCTGGCTGGAACGTAGAAGCCCTCTCCCATCAATCAACAGAAGCTCCAAACTTCAGAATCTCTTCTGACTTGGAAGACGATGACCAAAGCCCACAAAATATACGGTCTGCAACACCAGAGGTACTTCAGAACCCCTTCACCCAACCTGGTTTTGATGTGCTAGGAGCAAGCCCAGAGGATTTGGCTAAACCAACAACAAAACCCCACCAGTCATAGTCTCAGAGGTGGACTCTGATGAAGAAGATGATCGGGCAGAATAAGGACCTCTAAATCCCCACGTACGACAATTAATTGGCTCACATCCAATGTACGACTCTTTATGCACTGGTGCTGGAGCATCAACAGAAGTTAGGATAGAAGCACCGAGCCATAGGGTAGCGACAGAGGTTAATACTATAGATAGAGAAGAAGTGGTTGGATGCTCCACATAAGCAGAAGCTAGAACTGATGTCGGGAATAGAAGAGGCACACTCCCACAACCAACTCCCAGTGCACCCCACATGTCTATTACCGCCAGTCTAGTGGCAGAAGGTAATATTGAACAAGAGCAACACGGTTCGACCCCAACCCAAACTGACAGGGCAGAGGTAACTCTTTCTACCTCTGTGCCAATCTTAGCCGGGGAAACCATTCCAGGGGAATCCTCTCAAAAGGACTTGCCCTTAGTAAGTGATCAATTGCCCCAGATCACAACAGAAATCCCAACAGAGGAATTTGTTTCCTCTGACACGCACACACACTTAAGTCCAACAGCCCCTTCAGAGGGGCCTAGAGTGCACTAAGACGAAGGGATTCTAGAAAAATCCCCGAGTCAACTTAAGGATACTCTTGTACCCATCTCTGGAGTGGATCAAGACAATGTCCTTAACAGAACCTCTATAGAGTCTGAAGCTGAAAAAACCTCTGCTCGAGGATTAGAGGGAAGTCCTTCCGCTCTCAACATAAAAACAGGAGCGAAAGAAGGCGTCTCAGGAACAGAGACACACTCTGGGGACGAATGTGTTCCCCCAGAGGTTACACCCAGTCCACATGTATCAATGGATGAGTTCCAAACCCTTGTCACCTCTGTGGACAATACATTGAAAGAGTTGAAAAGTTCTTTTGATTCTTTTGCAGATGTTACCACAAGAGCCATTACCAATATGAACACCAAAATGGACAACCTGTCCACAGAGGTGCAAAATGCTCTAGCCCAGATGAGAACAACTGCGACAACCTCTGCCACCTCTGCTGCTGCTAATTTCGAGAAGGCCACAACCTCAGCCTTCCAAAGCTCTGTGAAAGACCTGCTAGATACGCAGAAGAAAGCATCTACCCCAACCTCTACGGGCATCACCCCAGAAGATCTAAAGAAAGCCCTTGAGCATGTCCAAGAACAAACCACAAATGCAACTCTGGCCATGAAATCTTCCGACTACATGACCAGAGCTCAGCTCACAGAACTTGGACAAGGGGTAATCGACCAAGTCACAGAGCTCATCAAAGCCTTACAGCTGCCAACGCAAATTATGTCAAAGACTTCAGGGAAAGCTTCGGCAGAATGCGCTATAACACAGAAGCAAGCTCCACACTCTTCTTGGTCTCTGTGATGACGTCTGCGCAAAACTAATAGCCACAGGGGCAACTCCACCAAAGAAGCCAGAAGCTTCATGCAGAGCAGAGGGTACTGAAGATAAGGGTCAGGATGACTCTGATGATGATTCTGACGATTCATCAGATCATCCTGAGGGGGAGAAACAAAGGAAAGAAGCTGCAAACAGTGGTCTACCAGCTCCACCGGTATCAGCAGAACCCCTAAAACAAGTACCCAACTCAAACCTAAGGAAGACAACAACAACAGTCCACAGAGGCAACAACCACCTCTGTGGAAACAACCCATGAAGAAACAAAAGTACCTGAAACCACTGAAAACCAACAACAGCAACAGACCACAGAGGCAACACCCACCTTTGTGGAATCAACTTCTATATTCGGAGAAGATGCAACAACCCGTGAAGAATTTCAAATCCTCACATCCTCCGAAGAAGATCAACCATCCCAATCACCAAAACCAAAATCACCAGAAGATCTCCCCTCTCCAACACCAAAAACACCAGAAGCTGAAACAACAAAACCTCTATCCCCCACACCGAAAACCAGAACCAAAACAATTGCTCACAAAAGAAAACATCTGAGCAAAACCACATAATCCTCACCAACAAAACCCACATCACCAACCAAGTCCTCAGAAACACAAGTGCCAAAACCTACAGAGGCAACCCCCAAAACTACAGAGACACCCTCAGAAATCCAAAAGACAAATCCCACAGAGGCAACCCCATCTCTACAAGAAGATCTTCAGCCGAAGGCAAAAGACAAAGGCAAGGGGATAATGACAGAGGAACCCAAAAATAAAAAGCCAAAGCATCAACCAGCAGAAAAATTGATGAAGAGCTCTTTTGATGCATATGTGACACCAAATCCAGAAGAAGAAGAATGGGCTTTCGGTGCCACCCCTCTGTCAAATATACCTGTTCTGGATCCAAAGGTGAAACCCACAGAGGATCGAGTGGCCCAAATAAAGAAAAACTTGGATGCTCTGCGCAGACCCATGCCTCCACCTGGTGCACCTCCACCTCAAATGGAAGAAGTGGTGTACAGGTATCTCTACAACAGAACTGCCAGAGATCCAATGCCACCAATGGTCCAAGATCCCGAACTTCGTGCTGACCTCGAAAACATCTTCACAAGAACAAAACCCAAGCCAAAACACGAAGTCTTCTCAATCGAAAAAATCGACAAGGTCATATACTATAAGTTTTCTCAAACCAGAACTACACCTAAGGTTTCCTATAACATATATAAGGTCAAAAGGGAGAACAGAACCGTGAATCAATTCTCAGATGCTGATCTGAGAAATCTAAATCCCTACGACCTACCCGACCTTCTCCTCTGGACAAAAGAGAACTTTACAACAGATGCACATCGAAGGGCATACAGGGTGATCAAGAAAGCAATGCGTGAGAAGCTTCGTTGTATAACCTTGTCGACTTCCAATTAGCACGAGATCTCAGAGTAAGAAACCTCGCTCTACGACCACCAGAAGACGACTGCCCATCCTCTGCCATACCAAACTCGATCATTACATCTCCAAGAGTTGGGTTAGTCTATCAAGATCCTGCTGGGAAGTCAAGAGTATTCATAGAGATGGACTGTCAGAAGTATGCAACAAGTACTTTGACAGAGTTCAAAGAAAGCCTTGTAGAGCATAGAGGAATAGAGAAAATGGATCGGGTTAATGCAGATAGACTGATAGAAGTCATCGATTCAACAATCAACTTCCGAAACCACTGCATCAGCTTCTGTTAGGGCATTTTTGTAGCTATCAAGACAGTATTAATATCTTGTACTGTTTCTCCTTAGTAGAGGCATGGGCTTGTCATGTCCTACTATATAAAGGAGTTCCTTTGTTATTTTGGATAACAACTTGAAGCATTTGTCATTTTACACTTTGTCAATATATGGATGACAAGATTGCTCTCTAGATTCTCTCTACACTTGTTCATTACTTTGTGCTAGATTTGGGATTTATCAATTGGTATCAGAGCTAAACAGAAGATTCAAGCAGATCGAAGACCAAATTGAAGAATTTTTACACTAAAGCTGAAGAATTCGGATTGGGTGTTCATCACTATTCATCTGATTTTTTTAAATTTTGATCTTTTGAATCAATTTCTTGCATCACTGAACTCGGAATTGATTACTGATCATCTTTAATTCTTGGATCAACATCAAAAACTGCACAGAATCGACAGATCTGATCAATTTTTGAAGTTTTTTCAAAAAAGTTCAAAATCACTGTTTGGATCTTAATCTGGTTAAATTGTCCGAATTGTGAATCGTGATTAACATGAAAAGTGTGCGGATTTGAATTACGAGCATTTTGATATAAGATTCATCAAAATTGATCAAGAATTGAAAGAGATATGGCAAATTAAGTGATTCTGAAGTTCGAAGTGGTGAATTCGGATCATTCTTGGTGAATTCGGATCATTCAAAGAGAATTCGGAACATTCATAGAGAATTCGGATTGTTCTTGGCATCATAAGTGTAGAATTCGACTCAAGAAGAATTCGAATTCATAGAATTCGAATCCTATTAGATTCGAATTGTAGAGAATTCGAACCCTTGTGGATTCGAATTGGATGAATTCGAACCCTTATGGATTCGAATTGAATGAATTCGAACCCTTATGGATTCGAATTGGTTGAATTCGAACCTAAGTACATTCGAATTGAGTGAATTCGAACCAAGTTAAGTCCGAATTGGGTGAATTCGAACCAAGTTAAGTTCGAATTGAGAGAATTCGAACCCAGTTACATCCGAATTGAGTGAATTCGAATCCTTCTTCATCCGAATTCATTGAATTCGAACCCTTATTCATCCGAATTCATTGAATTCGAATCCTTCTTCATCCGAATTCATTGAATTCGAACCCTTATTCATCCGAATTCATTGAATTCGAACCCTTCTTCATCCGAATTCATTGAATTCGAACCCTTCTTCATCCGAATTCATTGAATTCGAACCCTTCTTCATCCGAATTCGTTGAATTCGAACCCTTACTCATCCGAATTCTTGTGAATTTAAAAAAAAAAAAAAAAAATTTGAGAAAATTTTTTATCTCGAAATTTTTTCTATAGTGTATTTCATACACTGTAAGAGCTTTTCAAGAAAAAATTTTATATATTTTTTTTGTGTATTTTCATACACTGTCTGCTTGATCTTCTGAACGATCAATTTCTAGCAATATTCAAAATGGTTTTACAACAAGTTATTGTTAAAAGCAGTGGTGAAGATTTGAAGCAAACTCTGAAAAAGGAGATTCCTCCAATTGCAAAAG
This sequence comes from Saussurea involucrata, assembly GCA_033807775.1. Lineage (NCBI taxonomy): Eukaryota > Viridiplantae > Streptophyta > Magnoliopsida > Asterales > Asteraceae > Saussurea > Saussurea involucrata. The sequence goes on from CM066325.1 coordinate 77,271,151, forward strand.
TTTTTGTTAAACCAAATGTAAAGTTGCAACAAGTCATTATAACAGAAACATCTGTTAATTCACATGTATCTGTTAAACCAAATAATGAAGTGTTGCAACAAGTCATAATAACAAAAACACCTCCAAAGCCACTTGAAAAAGCTAAGGAAAATAATGGAATTTTGCAACAAGTTATTTTATCAGAAACATCTCCTATATCAGAAACTACTGTTAAAGATAATGCTTCAAATTCTTCAACTCCTATTTTAAATAAAGAATTGGAAGAAGAAAATGTTAATCTGAAAAGACAAATTTTAGACATTTCTTCTTCAAATGCTAAACTTACTAAAAGAATAACTGATCTTGAAGTTTATATTGCAGATCTTGAAGCAAAGAAAGACAACTCAAGTCTGCACGATCAAATCGAGAATCTTCAAGAGAAAGTAACAACTCTTCAAAAAGAAAATGCCGATTTGAAGAGTAGAGAAGAAAAGAGAGTGAAGTGGAACTTAAAGTTACATGCTCAATTAAAAGAAGTTAAAGATATAGGGAAAATTTTGGACAGTGAAAATGCCGATCTAAAGAGAAAACTGTCTAATTTTTCTTTTGAAGAAAAGAAAGTTTTTGAAGAAAAGAAAGAGACTGAGCTGAAATGTATAAAACTTTCAAAACAAGTTTCAGACTTTGAGAAAGTTTTATTTTTAGAAAAAGACAAGCTCGAAAAAGAAAGAGCTAAATTTGAAACTGAACGCAAATCTTTTGAGATTAAAAGTTCTGAACTTTCCGTGAAAATCTCTGAATTAGAAAATCTTTTGGAAAAGGAAAGAAAAGATTTCACGGAAAAGAAAAATCTCTTTGAAAAGGAAAGTAAAACCCTTAAAAAGAAAAATATGGAAATTTTCAAAGAGATTACTGATAAAAGAAGGTTTTTGGAAAAAGATTTTGAATCGAAACGTGTATATTTTGAAGATGTGATTCTTAATCTTACCAAAAGATTATCTGGTTTATCAGCTGATATTATGAAGGATCAGTTGATCAAATCTGATCTCCAAAAGAAATTTGATCTAATTTCTAAAGAGAAAAATGTTTTAATAAACAAAGTCAAAGAACTTGAAGACGTCATTTTTAAATTTGATGTCTCAAAGCAAACCGGTCATAATTCTATCTTTCAGACTCCATTTGTTGATTCAAATGATTCTGAATGCTCTTTTAAAACTGCTTCAAGTTCAAGTTTTAAAAACATTTCTTCTAAACAATTTAATAGATCAACAGATTTCTCAAAAGGTCGAATTCGTTCAACAAATCTCTTCTATAATCCTCTGTATGATAAATCAGATAACAAAACAAAAGTGCCTAAAGTTAATACTTCCAAACCTGAAGAAGTTCCAGTCTTCAAGAGGGTGAAGATGGAATGGAGAGTAAAAGGCACAACAGTTCCAAAGAAAGAAGTGCCAAAATCATCTGTATCCACATCAAATGCAAAGAAGAACAATACGCCAAAAGGTAAATCTTATGCTAAACCTAATCCTATTCATCATGTAAATCATCTGATTAGGTTGGCCCATAAGAAAATCTGTTGTTCTTACTGTGGTTCAAATGATTTTGTGCATAAAGATTATACTTCTTTTTGGTACGGTACTTATAGTATTCCTTCAAAGAGATCTACACCTAACCCACTAGGACCCAAATGCCATTGGGTACCAAAATCTGCTTAATCTGTTTTGCAGGTTCTTCATGTGTTGTACTGAATTGTAGATACATACCACACACATGACTGAAAACAGAAGAGAAGCGGCGTATTTTTTGAAAAATATTTGTACCATTAAGGGGGAGACAAATATTAATGGCTTTTGAACATATCAGTTCAAAACCCGTGCTTCAACGACAATGGCTTTTGAACATATCAGTTCAAAACCCGTGCTTCAACGACTATGGCTTTTGAACATATCAGTTCAAAACCCGTTCTTCAAAGACTATGGCTTCTAAACATATCAGTTTAGGACCCGCACTTAAAAGAGAGTTTGGCTTTTGGACATATCAGTTCAAAACCCGTTCTTCAAAGACAATGGCTTCTGAACAACTCAGTTCAGGACCCGTACTTCAAAGACTATGACTTCTAAACAAATCAGTTTAGAACTCACACTTCTCAGGTGATATCCTTAACTGTTACATCTTTTTGTTTCAAGGAAAGTGGTGAAAGGTAACATTGGATTATATTTTGTTTCTACTGCTTTGAAAACTTGAATCTCTACAAATTTAATTCAATGAGATGAAATTTTCAATTCTCATTCAATGAATTAAATGTGTGCTAAAATATGATTTTACAAGTATTTTTGTATTATCTGAGTTAGATTTGTTTCAACTTTCACTTCTGAAATAAATCGAAAGGTCAGCAAAACATGAATGAAATTATGCTGAATGCTCAAAGATATGTGAATCTGAACTTATATAGAATATAATGCTCAAAAAGCCTATTTATCAGAATGATGAATGGAAACGAAAATATGGGGGAAGCACTATGATTAAGAACCAAGTGATTGAGATATCATTCATATTTTGTGATGGAAATTCGAACTTATATAGAATATCATTTAGTTTGAAAGTTTGTGCCTGTGGCCTTTCTGGTTTGGGAGAGTAAGTCCTAAGGGGTGCTCGACACCTAGTCCCTAAGATCAACTGGTCTGGGATCGGCTGACCCAAATCCTGCAATAGAACCAGATAGAAAGCCATGTTCTACTGGTACAAACGGGTTTAAGATATATCGATGTGGCCTTTCTGGTTTGGGAAATTAAGTTCTAAGGGGTGCTCGTCACCTAGCACCTAAGGCCAACTGGTCTGGGATCTGCTGACCCAAATCCTGCTATAGAACCAGATAGAAAGTCCATTTTAACGGTGTATCTTATTCTTACTAAACTTTTTGATCAAAAGATGCCAATGAGCACAAAATCAAAAGATGCCAATGTGCACAAATCAAAAGATGCCAATGAGCACAAAAGCAAAGATGCCAATGAGCACACATCTCTTGAAACTTGGGAAAATACAAAGTCGCGATAAACCCGTAAATTTGTGAAAATTCTGATTTTGGACAAATAGTGTGAGTAGAGCAAAGTATTCTTATATGTTTTAGAATTGCATACGCTTGATGCTAATCATATTTCGCATGCTAGAACACCAAATAGATTTAATAAAGGGGTTGAAACTGAACATTTTTTAACTTGATATACAATGATGACTTGTTCTTGAATCCAAACACATGCATTTGATTTCATTTGATTGAAAAATCTGTTAAATTTCATTAAGTTGAATTTCTTTTGTAAAGCTTTCAAATGATCAAATGTTAGTAGTCATAAAACAAAATTCAATGAATTTGACTTTCCTTGTGAAATGTATTTTTGATCCAATATCAAATACTGAGTTTTATGCATATTTTCAGAGGAAGAAAGCAAGTTGCTCAAGAATTCATATTTTAAGGGGGAGTTAGATTTTTACACAAAGTGATAATTTTAACAGTTTGGACTCATGTTCTATGAGTACCAAATCTTTCTCTGTTTGTGCAGATTTCTCTGAAGAAAAGATAACAGTTTATGCAATTGTTAAGGGGGAGCAATTCGGCATAAATCTGTAAAAGTGTTATCTGTATCTGAGAGCTTACAAAGTTTTATCTGATGTGAGAATTTTAGAACAGTTGTTGGACTTTTCAGAAAAAGTTGTAAATTTTCATGCAAATATTTGAAGAATTCGATCTCTGAAGGATTCGAATTCAAAGAATTCGAACACTTAAGGATACGAATTCAATGAATTCGGACCTTTAAGGATTCGAATTCAAAGAATTCGAACACTTAAGGATTCGAATTCAATGAATTCGGACTCTTAAGGATTCGAATTCAATGAATTCGGACTCTTAAGGATTCGAATTCAATGAATTCGGAACCTTTAAGGATTCGAATTCAAAGAATTCGAACACTTAAGGATTCGAATTCAATGAATTCGGACTCTTAAGGATTCGAATTCAATGAATTCGGACTCTTAAGGATTCGAATTCAATGAATTCGGACCTTTAAGGATTCGAATTCAAAGAGTTCGAACACTTAAGGATTCGAATTCAATGAATTCGGACTCTTAAGGATTCGAATTCAATGAATTCGGACCTTTAAGGATTCGAATTCAAAGAATTCGAACACTTAAGGATTCGAATTCAATGAATTCGGACCCTTAAGGATTCGAATTCAATGAATTCAGACCCTTAAGGATTCGAATTCAATGAGATCAATATCAATTGTTGTACAACTTTATCTGATTCAAACTCTTTTTGAATTTTTTACATATTTGTTTATGTAAATTGTTCAGATGAACAGTGCCATATCTAATGTTTTGAAACATGTATTTTTAACTGATTGCCAAGTGGGGTACTCTAATGTGTGCCAAGTGTACAAATTTTTTTTGAGTATAAATAGGGTTCGAAACCTTATTTCCCACTTTTCACTATTTGGTATTGTTTCAAACACTCTCAAGAGAACACTGTTCATCTTCCACTTTATCGATCCTTCATCTGCTTGATTCATCCTCATCAGGTAAACATTTCTATCGAAATTACTCTTATCAGATTCGAAAATGTAATACGAATCATTCTATACGAATGGTTTGTTTGATTGTAAACATTTACTATGCTAATCTGTAAAATCAAAAAGTTTACTGTTCATCATCGTGTTCATATGAACATGAATTCGAACCATACCTGATTCGAATTCATGAACATTGTTGAATTCGAACATGATTTCGAATCGTTCTTGTTTCGAATTCATGAAACATGTTAAGAAAGAATTCCTTTAGATTCGAATTCATATGTCATAATTTGAATTAGGGCTCAAGTGTTGAATTCGAATGCCTTTAGATTCGAATTCCTTTAGATTCGAATTCATATGTCATACTTTGAATTAGGGCTCAAGTGTTGAATTTGAATGCCTTTAGATTCGAATTCATATGTCATAATCTGAATTAGGGCTCAACTGTTGAATTCGAATGCCTTTGGATTCGAATTGGATAAATTCGAACTCTTATAGATTCGAATTGGATGAATTCGAACTCTTATAGATGCGAATTGGATGAATTCAAACCCTTATAGATTCGAATTGGATGAATTCGAACCCTTATAGATTCGAATTGGATGAATTCGAACCCTTATGGATTCGAATTGGATGAATTCGAACCCTTGTGGATTCGAATTGGATGAATTCGAACCCTTGTGGATTCGAATTGGATGAATTCGAACCCTTGTGGATTCGAATTGATATTCAAAGACAAATCATGAATTCGAATGCACTATGATTCGAATTCTATACTTAGAAAAAAAAATTTCTTTCAAATTTTTTTCAAAGACTAATTCTGTAAGAACTATTATCAACAGGTAAAATGGTTAATCAAGAAGAACAAAGTCACATTCAAGGCTTTGATGATCATATTCCGAGTCTTCCCGAACCGACACACGATGTACCTTTACCGTCAACACGATCAGTACATCAATCCCAAGCCGGAATTCATCCAGATAATGCTATCATTCATCCGATCAACTATATTGCGATCATTCCCAACAATCATCACATTGATTTTGATCACATCAACATTCATCCAGTGATAAAGGAAGTGCTCAGGAATCATCCGTTAGCATACGCATTAACGAATACTGTCGTTGTGCCTATGCTATATTTACAGCAAGCATGGAAGACAATAACAACAACTATGAAAGATGGAAGACCAATTTTTGTATTCCAAATAGACAACTTCATCACAAAGCTTGATTTCCAAAGACTAAGAATGATTCTGAGGCTACCTGAACCTGATTCACGAGAAGGAAAGACTGAGTTTGATCCTTTTCCATCTGAAGAAGAAACGTTTGAAGGAATACGTGCTATGGGATACACTGGAAACTTAACTCGGGTGAAGGAATTCCATAAGGCGAACCTACCACCGTTATACTATACAATCTTCTCCATTATTAATAGATGCTTATCTGCTAAACATGCCGGAACAGACAGTGCCAGCGTCGGATTTCTGAAGCTATTTCATGCAGTAGTGTATGATCTTCATGTAGATTATGCAGCTATTTTCTGGCATGAACTGAATGAGAAGATAGATCTTCGCCGACAAAACAAGGGAAAGCCTTATGTTCCATATATGAGGTTTCTTCAGATTATCATTCATAGCATGCTTCGTTCTAACAGAGAAATTCCAAGACGAGCAAATCATCCTTCTGTGCCCGAGAAAGCTATGCAGTATCTTCAGTTTCGTAAAACTGAATTTGATTATGAGATGCCGTTACCTGAAGGATTTCTTCGATACGCGGATCAGGACGTTGAGTGCATTATCGAGTATAGAGAGTCTATGGTCCAGCCAGAACCGGAGGGACCTACCCCAGACTCAACCCCTAGGCGAGAGGAGTCGGTGAGTGTTCAGGATGCACGGGCTACTGAACGGGGAGAGTCGAGGGAAAACACCGAGAGGGGAACTGGTGGGGATCATACATCTGTATTTGAAGATACAGGGTCATCGTCCGAGGACACACATACAGATGATCTTGTACAACACGATTCCGAGGGAGAAATTCCTAAACACATTGGGGATCCTCCTTTAGTTGAGTACTCTAGTGATAGTACAGAGTCTGATAATGCGTCTGATTCAGCGGAGGAACATCGTGATGGTGATGAAGATGACAACGATGATAATGATGATGATCAAGGGAATGCTGGAAATATTGGTGCTGATGCTACTACTGAAGAAAACTGGTTTGGTAACGTTTCTGATATCTTTGAATTTCCACAATTGAATATGTCAGATAATATTAATGTGGAAAGCTTAAACTTTGATGACATGCCTTTAATGTCGACTCAAGTTAGTGAAGGAACGGAAGGCATAAGGAGACCCGAGGGAGTATCAGTTGAAAATATATGTGAGACTGTGAGAGAAACTGAAGAAAAGAATATGGAGAGTGTGAAAGATATCCAAACTGTCTATTCCAGAAAGGCAGCCACATCCACCACCAGATCTCATTTGTTGGGATCAGGTGTTGAACAAGTCGTTACTCGCCCAGTAACGCAATTGCACACCTCTGCCAGCTATTCAGCTTCTTCTTCACAAGAAACTGTCTCATTTTCTCACGGGGTTTTAGCACAAACACTATCTGGATCTCGTTCGGAGATTCCGGATATTGAAACAGAGCGACTTCCTCCCCAGTCCTCGACCTTCTTTCCTACACAAAGTTCGAGTCTAGTGCCTGTTCCTAATATATTTGATTCTTTGAATAGGACACTTTCAGGAACATCTGATGCGCGCCTTCGTGACTCATCCGGAACACTCAGAGTAGATTCTTTTACAGGACTACAAGGACAGAGTGGAAATCCTACCAGTGCTAACACTATGCCAACACTGAGTGTAGGTCACACAGTTGCAACAACTGTTGTGTCAACGGCAAACCTAAGTGGTGCCGGTGTTACTTTACCCGTCTTTGTGACAAGGGAAAACTTCGATGGCGCCCTAAAGGACATTGAAACTATGTTCATCCGGGAGTTACAAGGTGTGAAGAATCAGTTGAAGGGAAAAGAACCGATGACTTATGAGCCAGCTGTACGTCCACGTCCAGAAATCTATCTGGCTCCGCCTCGAGTACCTCAGTCTTCTCCTATGCAACAACCACCAGTGGATCAAAGTGTTGATGAATTAAGGGATTTATTCTATGCCAAACTGATGTCTATGAGTCCTGAAGATCAGCAAAGTAAAACCTTGTTATCTCTACTTCAGAATTTCCAATCTACTCCAAATCCACTTCCACCTACACCTTCAGTTACACCCACACAGTTTCAAGCATTATCCAAAGAGTTATCTACTTTCAAGTCTGAAGTTGTGAAATCTTTAAGTGATATGAAGCAGTCAATTGTTGAGTTGAAAGCATTAATGGAACAGTCGTGTAAGACTCAAGCTCAGAGTACTAAAAGAAGACATGATCAGGATCCCGATGATCATGATCATGAGGGGGAGATGAGTAAGAAGAGAAGAGTTGAGTCAGAAAGCTCTCAAGGTCAGAAAAAGAATCCGACTGTTGCTGAAATATCTAAGATGTTTGAATCAGGTGCTATGGGTGATCAAAGCGGAAAACAGATCGTATTATATGTTGATCCGAATATAGAACCAACGGTTGAAAAGCCTGAGGTAAATGAGAAGGAGATAAGAGAAGTGGTTGATCGATTCGTGCAATCTGTGGAGTTGATTGAAATTAGTTCTGATGATGAAGAAACTGATGAAAGTGCAAGAGCTTATGATCGGTATTGGAAAGTTAAGGAGGAAGAAGAACCACTTTTGGTATTTACTTATGAACCAGAAGATCAAGGTGTTGGATTTAATGAAGAAGAGGTTGATATTTTGTCAGAGATATATGGGCCACAAACTCCTGAAGAAATAATCTTTAGCCCTGTACACTCACCCGAACATATCTCAACCACTTTGATGTCAGAACAACCTTCTGTTACACCTATAACCATCAACCTTAACCAATCTACTTCAACTCAAACCACTATACCTGTATCTGAACCACATCATTCTCATGATCCATTATCTAAAGAGCCAAAATCCGAAGAGACTGATCCTCAATCCACTACATCTTCAATACCTCCTATCATTCCTAGTCATGATGAAGCTGGTCCTTCTAATCCTGCTGATCAACCTGGTCCTTCATCCTCACGGAGCAGAAAATTGACTGAACTTGAACAACGACAAAGAACTTTGTATTTGAGAACACCTTTCCTAGAAGAAGAAGAAAGAAGACTGTTTGTGCACAGAATCAGAACTTTGAATCCCTACGCTGTGTTGGGTATTACAGATCAAACAGCCGAATACAAGTTCGAATATATGTACTTTCTAAGGGACAAGTGTCAAAAGAAAAGAGAGGTGAGGAGCAAGAAGTTGATTGTGTCTATAAAGGAGGTAACAGCTAGACTGTATTACAAGTTGTGGTATCCAGAGTTTCTTGTTCAAAGGCAAGATTGCAGAGATTATAGATTTACTGAAGCTGATTTCTGTCATTTAACCATGGAAGATTTTGAGTTCTTGTATCATCATTTCAGAGATCTTCAGATCAGAAGGGAAAACGTAACTCTTGCTTTGAATACCATTAAGAGATTTCTGAGAAGACACGTTTTATTCACACAGTGTCATGATTTGCAGATGGGTGTGGAAAGCTATCAACCAAGAATAAATCTGTTAAGACCAAATCAAGAATTGACTGGATTGATGAGGATGCCTTTATATTGTGTGATTGGAGAACCAGAGTTTGGTGTTGTGTTCAGTAATGGTGCAAACAAGATATTCATTCGGTTTAATGAGTTGGAAAAATATTCTGATGGTACGCTTAAAATTGTAAGACTTCAGTTAGTCGAAAAGCTCAAAAGACATGATGATGAACGAAAAGTTAATTGGATGTCTTCAAGACCTAGAAGAGTTTTGTCAAGAGCCATTGAAGAGATAGATGAAAAATTGAGCTTCAGAATGGCTATGCGAAGGATTGAAACGCATCTTGGGTTTCGAAGTAGAAGAAGACCCTTTCTGCCTTGATAGCTAAGGGGGAGATTGTTAGGGCATTTTTGTAGCTATCAAGACAGTATTAATATCTTGTACTGTTTCTCCTTAGTAGAGGCATGGGCTTGTCATGTCCTACTATATAAAGGAGTTCCTTTGTTATTTTGGATAACAACTTGAAGCATTTGTCATTTTACACTTTGTCAATATATGGATGACAAGATTGCTCTCTAGATTCTCTCTACACTTGTTCATTACTTTGTGCTAGATTTGGGATTTATCAGCTTCTATCACGAGCTTAGAGAGTTAGGATTCGACAACAGAAGTTTCAACGACTTTAAAGACGCCAACGTCTGATATCCTCTACCAACCTGTGTTACCTTTACTTTCATCATAACTTTAAATGAAAGAAGTTTTTACAGAGGAAAAATACCTCTTGTCATGTACTTAGCCTAGAAAACCTTGCACTTTTCAATTTTTTATTTTTCGATACTTAGGGGGAGATTGTTAGCTCTAATCTTTATGATTATAGAAGTATTGAAAAATAGGCTAATTATAGAAGTCTTCGACAGAAGCTCTACCGAGTCACCGAGAAGACAGAATGATAGAAGTCTTCGACAGAGGCTCTGCCGAGCAACCGAGAAGACCGAAGTGAAGAATCACCTAAAGACTCTTCAATGCGGACAAGGCCACAGAGCCTCTTTCATACTTGACAGAGCCTCTGTGGTATAAAAGACTAAAGCTCTATACAAGGACAATCGTGCTTCTCACGATTTCTGCTGTACGAAGATACTCAAGATCATTCGTACAAGGCGTGACCTGACAACTCCACGTGTCAAACTCTGATGGGCATAGCCTTAGTAGAAGCCGGCACATTAAATTAACGTTGTACTATCAACAGTACCTGAATAGTGTTTTTAGTACCTTCAGTCCTTGTTGTCCAGATCTTGTCCCCTTTAGAAGTAGTATAAATAGAAGACTCATGTTGAGTTCTTCTATTAAGCTTTTCACGACACACACACGTTTAGAGTAGATTCTTGTCAAACCTTTCGGTGTTCTTGGTGTTCTTATTATATCAAATACAGTGAATCATTGAGCTATTTATCTGTGTTATTTACATTTCATATATTTGATATTGTGTGTTATTCTACCTCATTATATTTGTTAGTTCGTTAAAACGCTTCCACATTATATATTGTTTGAACTAATTAGATAGAATCATCATTGTTAAGCAAAACCGGAACCAACAAAACTGACCTTTATCGTGTGTAGTATCTCTTAGCTCGTCTTGTAGAATTTCTTCATCGGAGATAATAACGAAAGACCCATTTGTTTCTTGTGACCAGTCCCAAGATTTATCTTCCATGAAGATGACATCTCTACTAATCACTACTTTATTTGTAATAGGGTTAAAGAACTTGTACGCCTTTGATGTTTCACTATAACCAACGAGGATGCATTTTTCTGATCTATCGTCCAAGTTACCACGTCCAACATCGGGAACAAGGGAGTATGTTATGCATCCAAACACCGTAAGATGAGAGATCGAATGTTTGATCTTACTGTAACACCCTTGAACTGGGAAAGAGCAACTAAATAAAATTTCGATAAGATAATCACTTAAGGAATAAAGTTCCTTCTACAAACCATTATTGGAAATACCTCAAGATAAAACATAACAACCCTCACAAATAATAACTCAAGTCATACTATGTGACCACAAAAGTCGGGTGTTACTTAACGCAATTACAAGTTGGTAATCCCCAAAATAAGTGCGAAAGACTTCACCAAGAAAATCACTTCTCGTGCACACTATTAGCACTCATCTATCCACAGTGTCACTAGAATTATATCCCAACCGGAACCTGTTGCACATGCCGACAAATAAAAAGGGTTAGGCTAACGCCTAGCGAGTTCAAGAGTTGTATCATGATAATTTAGTTCATAAGAAAGAGAAGAGATGCAATTTAAGTCATGAGTTCAAAAGAATTTACTTTAGATGCAAATCACCCATTTTTCCAACACACACAAATCCCTTGCCGGAAGCTTTGGTATAAAATGATTCTCAAAATGGACTCATCCCAAAACCAACATGAAAAGTGAATTAGCATTTGATTTCCAAAACGATTGAATTCATAAATAAATCGCTATTATTCCAAACATCCCAAACATGGATGAAGCAGAACTCATAACTCACATAAAGTGGAAAACAATCCATATAAACATGATACGTCACCGAAAACATGGATAAAACAAATACCCAAAGCAACACCTTTCGGTGACGGGGGAGGCCCGTTTACATTACACGTGACGGAACACAAAAGTGGGTCATATACTATGCAACAAAACAAACACGTGGATTATTCTCGTAAAACTGAGCTCAATCACTCCAGATCTATTGCCCGCGAGACTTGGGAGCCCCCAACTTCAACCACTCCAGGTTTATACATTGGGTCACTCCAAATCCACAAAACAAGCACATTGGGATTACACCTTACTGCCTGATAGAAGGTTTATGCAACCCTCCAAATCCACCGCAAGTGTATGGTGTCAATCAAGTAATACGTACCAAGTACGAGTATCGATCCAAGGAACTATGAGTTTAAGTATCACAAAGGCTAGCCACACATCTAAAATTGACGGTTGATAAAATTTGGTTTGAGTTTTGATTAATTAACTATCTCAAGAAATGAAGATAAGCAAAGAAGAGCAAGTCAACAACGATTCATACACCACAAAGAAGTTGCCAAGATGATGAGGAAAGGTTAGGGGTTAGATTTCATTTAGATTTCACCAACAAATAGATAAAACACATTCATAAATCAATACACAAGGTTGAATTTAGCAATTCCCAAAATACTTACTATTCTCTCTCAAGTAATAGCATAGAATCACATACACATTATATTAAAGTCTCTCTCATGTAATGTATATTAAAGTCTCTCAACCAATAAACATAAACACAAAACTCATTAAGCATAAGAATCACTTACACAAATCTAGGGTTTACTTGGTATATCTCTATCCAATATCTCACTCTAGGTTTATCTAGCTTTTAACAAGTTATAAAACCAATTTCTCAAAAGGAAATACAACTAAAAGATGAGTAAGAAGGCCAATCTCACAGCAATAAGAACAAGCAAGACAAACTTCAACCAATAAGTGTAATGACTAAATAAATGCAATACTCATATATTTAACGGTAGAAATCTAAAATCCATCTTTCCCCCAACCTCAAAATGTTTAGCTCATGTTACTAGTAGGAAATAACATCAAAGAGAAGAAGTTAACAACACCCAAGAACATTGTTTCTCAACAAATACTATGGAAATGAAGAAAACTCCCTCAAGATTGATACACACTACCGATTTGTAGCTCCAAAATGAGTCTCTACCTTCAATATCAATGCAAGGTCTTCTTTGTCTCTCAAAAACGGTTCTAACAACTCTCCTAGAAGTGTAGCCTCCAGCAATCCCGAGATAACCCTAAAAATTAAGATTCTGCAGCTTTTTATAGTATCAGCCCCCGACGGCTAAAGTGACACGCGAGAGTGACATGGTCACTTTCGCTGAACTTCAGAAAACTTTCGGTACATTTTGAGCGATAGTGACACGGCGAGAGTGACACATGTCACTTTCGCATGTCACTTTAGCATGGATCCAACGTTCTCTTTTTCTTCGCTTGTTCACTTGGTTCGACGCTTCCTTCACCCGGTATGTCAAAATGGAGGATAAATAAGCATTTTTCCTTCCAATTGACACCATCTATGTCTGCACAACACTTGCACAAAATATTAGTCCGAAATGCCAATTCTTGCTTCAAGACAAGCCACAAACGTATGATTTGGAGGGTAAAAACCCGTTAGATAACGAAGTTATCAACAACTCCAAACCTAGCTTTTGCTTGTCCTCAAGCAAAAATTGGCGTAAGACAATATGATAATGATAAAACAGGCAAACATCTAAAGTGATGGGTTTTCGAAAGGGGATAACATGAACAAACATTTTAATCATCAAAAGCGCAGCAAGACTAATATGAAATTAATAAGAACCAACATACACTACCTAGCTTCTTGATTAACCGAGTTTAGATAAAACTATCATTGACATGAGACTATTATCAAGCGAATGCTCGTTTTGATCAATTTCATCATGCACACAACTAATGGAGGATTTTGCTTCGACCCTAGCCTCACGGGATGCTCTCTTACTCTTGAATCCTAGGTTCACACACATAACAAATACATGCGGGGGAGTTGATATACAAAAATTCACAAGATCATCCGCATGTGATAGTATAGAAACACGTAGTAGTCAAATAAGATCTCATGAAAGGAATTGAGTAGTAAGATAAAATTTAAACATGCATTACTCACAAATTATGCTTTCCAAAAGATCAATCGGGGCTTAAAGGGTAAGAAATGGTTTAAGGTAGTGGAATAGGAAGAATGGTAAAGTACAATTAGTCCTAAGTGCATCAAAACTAATAGTAGCTCTTCCTTTTTCGTCTTCCTTTCTTTGGAACGCACAATTTCCATCAATGCATGTAATGCAGAATTTCGACTATCATACTTGTACAGAGACTTGCTTATAGCAGATGCAAGTTTTATTCTATTTTGATTTTTGATTTTTTTTACTACCCTTCATGCTTCAACGATCATTCCCAGCTATTTTGGCGCTATTGTTTGCATTTCTCACTCCATGATGCACTTAGACTACGGGTAGGTTAGTGTATCCGGATAGATCAAAGTCTATGGGCTTAGTAGCGGCTGCAAAATGGCTAAAGGAATCACACATCAACAAGGGGATAAGAGAAAAGAGGGTAAAGATGATAGACCAAAGAATTTTCACACATAGCCCGATATCACTTCTCAAGGTACACATAATTCACAAGTAATAGACATGTTAAATTAGAAGTTAACCTTTACTACTCAATGCAAGGAAAAATGAGATCACTATCAAATTGAAAGAATTCAGACGTGTATAGGATGGTGAACAAAAATAGAACATCACTCAAAATTGATGGCATTAAGGCTCAAAGTCTCACTAGGGTGGTCTCCACTAATGTCCACAATTAGTATGCACAACTACTTTATCCCTCCACAAGCATGCCTCAACATAGATACTACATGTCAATGAAAGTTTTTCCAATTCGCCTAAACAATAACTTCGAGCATATATATTCATTCCGATTAATTCAACATTATACCCACAATGCATGTTAACGATCAAAATAAAGGTTCATACACATCGACCCATAAAGAAAAGAAACAAAAACAACAACTCCAAACCTTTGAGACACATTGTCCCCAATGTGCACAAATAGTTCAAAAGTAGTGTTCGTGGAATTTTGACCATCACATTGAGATGTAAAAGGTTGACATACAAATAGAAATGAAAGCGCGCAAAAGTGAAAAAGGAAACAAACCGAGCTGTCATATTTCACCCTAGGGCTGCCGCGAGGAAGATGTGCCGGCACCTCTATTACGCCAACGTTTTCGCACGTAGAGACAACTTAAGATGCTGGTGGATCTGCTCTGGCGAGGGGGCAACGTGGTAGTGGGTGGTGGCTCAGAGCGTTGCGGCTCAGAGCGTGGCGGGCTAGAGGGCGGCGTTGCAATAAAGTCGGCAACTCGCTCTAAAATCGCCCTGTGGGCTAGCTGCGTGGTCCGCACCTCCTGAATCACCGCAAGAATATCAGCTGGTGGTGGTGCTTGTTGTCGTGGCTGGCGTGGTGGGCGTGGCTGCTGTGGTGGATCGGCATCCTGAACCTGTGGCTCCTCCTCCAGAACAACAGCTCCATGGCTTCCCCTATTCCGGTAGCGACGTCCGGACGAAATGTTAGGCAATCCCTGGCGTGTACAGAAAAGATTGTACGTCTATTTGCACACATCCGCCGGGGGTGCCACAAGTTCTGCCTGGACGGAGGCTGCTGCAATCCCTGCCCTCCTACAGAAATGAGTGATAAGGCAAGGAAAATTTAGGAGACACTGGGTGTTGCAGCCGGTCTTCAGTATACTGTTGAGAATGAAGTGGCCCACATCAAAATTCACGTCGACTCGGATAGCGTAGAGTAACTGAGCTGTCTCAACGGAGACTAGAGTCCGGTGAGTAGATGGGATGACGCTATGCTTGAGGAAAACCGACCAGAAAGCCATGTCTGGTTTTAGGTCGCCGTGGTGCAGGTCAGCCATTTTAGGTACCCAAATATCTGATCCGTCTTGACGAAGAATAGCCGCCATGTCGCGTAATTGAGGGTTGAACCAGGCTCTAGCAGGGAACGCGTCAGGATACTCCTCATCAGGATCTGTAGGGGCGTGGAGATACTCGTTAATGGCTTGGGAGGTGATTTCCAACGGCACTCCTCTCACCCAAACTCTTCCGAGCGCCCTGAATACTTCCGGTACCATGGAGGCGTAGAATTCCCTCACTAGACCCGGGTGATATGGCTGGCGAGTGCGAGTGAAGTCAGCCCAAGCACGCTGCCCAATAGTATCTGGGATGGTTATGGAATCGAGCCCTCGAATGTCGATTCCCCTCTCCACAAGAAATCCCCGCTCCTCATTGAGCCTCATTCGATCGTCAAAATGGCCATTAGGACCGTTGATCAACGGTGCCTGCTCTTCTTCGGGAAGCTCATCATAGAGTTGGAACCGATCCTTGGAGAGGAGGTTGCTGCACACGATATTGGGAATCTGCAAGAAAACTGGAAAGCTAAGCCATGAGTAAAGGTTTATAAAAAAATGGATAATTAACAAGGTAGCATGTTGAAAGAAGTGCACGGAGTCATGATGATCAATCAAAGTAAGAAATGCATGTAGTGTCTTAATGGTCTATCCTTGTGCGCAAAATTCAACCACGAGAACAAAGAGGTAAATCATGCTTCCAAGACATACATATCCCAACATTAAGCATCATAACTTAGATTACCTTAAAAACATGCTATCAAAATCAAAAATCCCCTAATTGGGCACAAAACAATTACTCGACACGAAACATTGCATGATACTACCTAAAACGGTACATAATGCGATCACAATGTCATATCATCAATAACCAAGGTTAACCCACACAAGAAGCAAGCCAAAGATGATAATTGCAATGTAGAACAATGGCAAAGATTTAAGAGCTCAAAGTGGGTATTATAGGTCACTAACACAACACGCAAGAGAGATATATGCAATTCAAACACTACTATGCATGTTTGGCACAACATGACATCAAGAGGATAATACTCAAACAAATGATGGATTTAAGTGTACTAGTGTGCAAGAGCTCAACAAGCTCAATTAAACTAGCAATTAACCCAAACCCACAATGTGTAAGTCATTTTAGCATAAAAGTCAAAATGTGTGCCCTAGCTTCAATCCATGGTGAAATTGTGTGAATGAAGAACAATGTAGAATTAAAGAATGTATTCACAAGTAGCAAACAACTCCAAACCTAAAATGTAGCACAATTTCACAAAATATACGAACATGGAAGAACTTTTGACCAAACCTTGAAATCTCAACAATGGAGATGAGGAGAAGTGAAAAATAGATGAAGAACACTTACATTGAGGTGGAATTGCAACAAAATCGGAGTTATCTTGGAAGAAGAAGTAAGAAATCGACCCAAAAACCTTGTCAAAATCGCCCAAAAAATCGCCCTTTAAACTGAGCTGTTGTGCGTGAGTGACCAAATGACTGAACTAGGGTTTTAAAGCCTCTCACCCCGTCGGCGAAAGTGACAGGCGAGAGTGCCCTGGTCACTTTCGCTAGGGCACTTTCGCATGAAATGTACCGCGATTACCAGGTTTCAGCAAAAAAAACTATGGATTTAGGAGGCTAGCGAGAGTGACACGGCGATTATGACTTAGTCACTTTCGCATGGTCACTTTCGCTGAATATGTACCGAGAGCAAATTTCCATAACTCTTTAAATGATGCGATAGTGACCTGCTAAAGTGACCAATGTCACTCTCGCTGTGTCATATTCGCCAAAAATGTACCGAAAACCAGACTTTTCAAGGGTGTGTCACACTACCTGCTACTTTGACACAGGACCAAAAATGAGGTATTTTGGCTGGTTTTCACGAGAAAACGCATTGCCAAACAAAAATCGGGCTAAATATTGACAAAAATACGACTAACCTTGGTGGGTTGCCTCCCACCTAGCGCCTTATTTAGGGTCGTGGCACGACCTTGACGATTCTCAGGCCGGTATGGATAATAGGATCGAGTCTTTCACTTGCATCGACTCGCCTTCGAGATACGGCTTCACTCTTTGACCGTTGACCTTGAATACTTCTCCGTCATCCCCCTTTAGCTCGATGGCCCCGTATGAGTGGACTTTTACCACCGTGAATGGACCGAACCATCGTGACTTCAATTTACCCGGAAACAATTGGAGACGAGAATTGAACAATAACACCTTTTGACCTTCATAGAACGTCCGGTTCACGATAAATTTATCATGAAAGCGTTTGGTCCGCTCCTTGTAGATGCGTGCATTCTCGTATGCCTCTAGACGGATTTTGTAGAGCTCGTTTAGTTGCAATGTTCGCTTCTTTCCCGCTGCATTTAACTCGAAATTCAAGGCCTTGATTGCCCAATAAGGGCGGTGCTCCAATTCCACCGGTAAATGACATGATTTTCCAAAGATTAGTCGGTATGGTGACATGCCTATGGGCGTTTTAAATGCTGTACGATACGCCCATAGTGCAATATCGAGCTTTGCCGACCAATCTTTTCTAGATGAACTGACCGTCTTTTCCAAGATTTGTTTGAGCTCTCGGTTGGACACTTCGGCTAGCCCATTAGCTTGGGGATGATAAGGGGTAGTGACTCGATGTGTGACGGAGTACTTTTTTAGCACGACATCCAAATAGCGATTACAAAAGTGACTACCTCCGTCACTCACCAATGCTCTAGGAACTCCAAACCGAGAGAAGATATGCTTCCGTAGAAAGTTGATGACCACCTTTGAGTCGTTCTTGGGGGTTGCGATTGCTTCGACCCACTTGGACACATAATCCACTTCTACCAAAATGTACTCATTCTTGTAGGACGGCGGGAATGGCCCCATGAAGTCGATGCCCCACACATCAAAGATCTCTACCTCCATGAATATAATCATGGGCATTTCGTTCCGTTTTGAGATCTTTCCGACTCTTTGGCATCGATCACAATAAGCTATGAAGTTTCGGGCATCTTTGAACAAGGTCGGCCAATAGAAGCCGGATTGTAAGACCTTAGACGCGGTGCGATCGGTGCTAAAATGACCGTCATACTCGAGAGAGTGTCAATGCTTTAGTACATTCTATTTTTCTTCATCGGACACACAACGCCGAATCATCCCGTCCCCACAATGCTTATAGAGATATGGCTCCTCCCAAAAATAGTACTTCACATCGGCAAAGAATTTCCGCCTTTGATGTGAGCTTAGGCCATGAGGAGTGACACCACTTGCTAGAAAGTTGACCACATCCGCGTACCATGGGTCGGTTACCCCAATGGCATATAATCGCTCATCCGGAAAGGATCATTGATTGGGATGGCGTCCTCTGGTTTCACTCCCTCTAGCCGGGATAGGTGGTCCACCACAAGGTTCTCCGTGCCCTTCTTATCCACGATCTCGATATCAAATTCCTGCAAAAGTAAAATCCAACTGATTAGTCTAGGTTTTGCATCTTTCTTGGACATAAGATATTTAAGTGCGGAATGATCCGTGTAAACAATGACTTTAGACCCAACAAGATACGACCTGAATTTTTCGCATGCAAATACAACCGCTAGCAACTCCTTTTCCGTAGTGGCATAATTGACTTGTGCCTCGTCCAAGGTTTTGCTAGCGTAGTATATTGCATGGAGTTTCTTGTCCTTTCGTGGGCCCAAAACAGCCCCCTCGGCCAAGTCACTAACATCACACATGACTTCGAAGGGTAGAGTCCAATCCGGTGCGGTAAGAATCGGTGCGGATGTGAGTTCTTTCTTTAGCCTATCATAGGCTATTTAACAATTCTCGGTGAAGTCAAACTTGGCATCTTTGAATAGCAACTCGTAGAGGGGTTTGGCAATCTTGGAGAATTCCTTGATGAACAGCGGGTAGAACCCCGCATGACCCAAGAAGCTACGGATCCCTTTCACGGAAGTGGGATATGGAAGTTTCTCAATCACTTCAACTTTTGCCTTGTCAACTTCAATGCCCTTAGCCGACACCTTGTGGCCCAATACAATGCCTCTCGTCACCATGAAGTGACACTTCTCCCAATTCAAGACTAAATCGGTATCTTGACATCTCTTGAGGACCAATTTGAGATTTCCCAAGCAAACATCATAAGAATCCCTAAAAATAGAGAAGTCATCCATGAATATCTCCATTGTTTTCTCTATCATGTCGGAGAAGATAGCCATCATGCAACGTTGAAATGTGGCGGGAGCGTTGCACAATCCGAAAGGCATACGCCGATAGGCAAAAGTGCCATATGGGCAAGTGAACGTTGCCTTCTCTTGATCTTCGCGGGCAATTGGGATTTGGTTATATCCCGAATAGCCATCAAGGAAACAATAGTAGGCGTGCCCGACCAATCTCTCCAACATTTGATCGATGAATGGTAGAGGAAAATGATATTTTCTAGTGGCGTTGTTAAGTTTGGAATAATCAATGCACACTCTCCAACCGGTAACGGTTCTTGTTGGAATTAATTCGTTCTTGTCGTTTTTCACTACCGTTACCCCACCTTTCTTGGAAACCACTTGAACGGGGCTAGTCCAAGGACTATCGGAAATCGAATAAATAATGCCCGCGTCAAGTAACTTCATCACTTCCTTTTGTACCACTTCTTTCATATTGGGGTTTAACCTCCTTTGATGCTCAATGGATGGCTTAAACCCATCCTCCATATTGATCCGGTGCATGCAAAAGGAAGGTGTAACGACCCGGTATCCCATAACATACATAATATATAACAATTAACATTTCATACACAACGTCGTTACTTTCATAACAAAATACATGATAATTCACATTCGGTCTCAAAGTCTCAAAACTATACAATACAGAAATGTAAACATATCCTAATCTTCATCAGCTAGCAATCGCCTCCTATGCTTTATTCTTCCCTTTGTTAACCAAAGATCGTTGACCTGGAATACATATTTTTGAAAGGAAAATGAGGGTTAGACCTAATGGTCTAGTGAGATAATCCCTGTCGTTTCAAATTCGTTATAAAACCAATTTATATAAAACCATGTTTCAAAATAGTTTATATACAACCTTCGTGTCAAATCACACATATACCGTAAGTATACAAACACCACATATACCACACGTATAAACACCACATTAAGACTCATGCATCTCATCCCACCTTATTCCTCCACAACTGGCCATATTAATTGGTAGCAAGCCAACTAATTCACCGGTCCGCACACCGGAACCCGGCTACTCACCGGTCCGCACACCGGAACGCGGCTACCCGTCGGTCCGCACACCGGAACCCGACTAATGCACACTTGTGTAATGTAATGCACATATGAATATAATGTCTTACTATATCATAAACACATAATATTCACACCTTAATCATATATCCATTCCACACATATATGTATTCCAGTTAAAAACATTTTGAAGTAAAACTCACCTTGAATGCTTAAAATACGCTTCCAAGCCTTTCTCCGAGCTATCCGATCCTTTACCCAAAATTCTCAGAATCTGAAACCAGTTACATACAAACATCTCTTTACCAAAAGAACTCATAAGACTTACTAACAGGCTGAGAACCCCAAATAACCTATCAAACTCTTATCCTCAAATATTCCCCTACGGCGACTTAATACGGGGGTTCCGCTACCCGGATAGCGGATGGGGTCAAGGGGCAATGCCCTTGCGGGGTCTGGGGGCAGCCCCCCAGGAAGTTTTCGGAACAACTTAACTCAAAATGCATTTGGAAACTATATCTGGACATTCAAAAGTATCCGAAACCTCAAAATTGGTCAAACAGCTAAAGTTTCCGGACAACCCAAAAGAATCTGGACAACACGATTTATCCGGACAACACAGACTAATCCGGACAACATAAGGAATCCGGACACCCAAGGAATCCGGATGCCATCCGGTATCTAAATCATCCGGAAATCATCAAACGAATCGTCCAAACACTATCAATAAAACCACCCAGACACCACCCAAGAATCTACCCGAACACATTCAATCTATCCGGAAACTACTGTCGGTTTGGTCCATTTTGCCCAGAAATCCGACAGAAATCAAGCCCAGACTAGATGTGATGATTCTAATACGATAGATACTTCCTACTAACCATTATAAACATAAATTGTACTAGAAACATACCTTAATCAGCTTCAATAACTCCAATTTAAGCCTTTACCCTTCTTTCTCCTTTTTTTCTTCTTCTTTTTGCTCCTAACACACACACCTTAAATCTGAGTTTTGTTATTATGAAGACATCTGTACTCTTAATTCAGATATTATCAACCATAATTACCCTTTTAGACCCTAATCTATTCAATAATAACCGAAGTACCCTTAACTTAATAATTCATCTCAATTTACCCAAAATAGTAACTTTAAAGTTAAATAATTTAACGGAATAATATTTTTAACTAACGAACTTACCCGGGGTATTACAGAAGGGCTTAACCCCTTCAAGTCGGCGATTGTCCACCCGATGGCGGATTGGTGCTCCCTTAACACTCTTAGTAGCTTCTCTTTTTCCAACTTACTTAGATGTGATGATATGATCACGGGCAAGGTAGAGTTTGCCCCTAAGTAAGTGTACTCTAAATGAGAGGGTAATGGCTTAAGCTCGAGTTGCGGAGGCACTTCCGCCGACGGTTGGGGTTTAGCATTTTTAGGCCCCAAGTCTTCGAATTGTTAGTGCCTTGAAAATTTCCGGAAGGGTGTTGCTCCCAATTACATTACACATTCTTTTCTTTCGCTCTCATCACCGTCTTCTTCAAAGAGACCATTAGTCAACACGTTACCGAGCTCATCATCGGTAGATTCTTGCTCAAAAACCTCCTTTACCGCTTCATCCACAACGTCCACACTAAAGAATGCATTCATGTCGCTTTGGCTTCTAGCACAATTGAACACATTGAAGACCGCTTCCTCATCTCCCACACGAAGGGTCAATTTACCCCCTTTGACATCGATTAACGCACCCCCGGTTGCTAGGAATGGTCTCCCTAGAATGAGAGGTACATCGACGTCTTCTTCCATATCCAAGACCACAAAGTCTACGGGGAAGTAGAACTTCCCGACCTTGGTTAGGACATCTTCAATTATTCCGTGTGGGTGCTTTATCGATCGGTCCGCAAGTTGTAGAGTAACCCTTGTGGATTTGATTTCTCCAAGACCGAGTTTCCTGAAAATAGATAATGGCATAAGGTTAATGCTTGCACCTAAATCACATAAAGCTTTACCGAACTCAAAATCACCAATTTGAATAGGGATAGTAAAACTCCCTGGATCTTTAAGCTTGGGTGGAAGTTTATTTTGGATGATGGCACTACACTCTTCGGTGAGTGCTACGGTAGCGTGTTCTTCAATCTTCCTTTTATTGGACAAAATATCCTTCAAGAACTTGGCATATGACGGCATTTGAGCTAAAGCATCCGCAAAAGGAATGTTGATTTGTAACTTCTTGAAAACGTCCAAGAACTTAGCAAATTGTTGTTGGTCCTTGTATTCCTTAAGACGGTTTGGGAATGGTATCGGTGGCTTGTAAGCTTTCACGACCTGTTTGGATGGTGATGGTGTCTCTTGTGTCTTCTTGGATGTTTCCACAACATCTTCAACCTCTATTTCCACGAGATCGGGCTCTTGCGTGGGTGGCACTTCTTCTTCCTCGGGACCCATGTCATCTCTTGTCAGGTCCTTGATCAACGGCTTTCCACTTCTTAGCGTAATGGCCTTGCATTGTTCTCGAGGATTTTTCTCGGGTTGGCTAGGCAAGTCGCCTTGGTTTCTTGATGATTGTGCATGGGCCATTTGACTAAGTTGCCGTTCAATATTTCGGATAGCAATCGTATTTTGCTCCTTGCCTTCGACAACCGCTTTGATGGCGGCGGTATTTTACTCGTGACCTTGCATAACCGTGTCCATATTTGATAAGCATTTCATCATCATTTCCTCCAAACCCGATTTCTTTTCATTTGACGATCCCTCCCCATTATTTCTCATGTTTTGATTTCCTTGGTTTTGGAAACCGGGAGGTCTAAAATTTCGAGATGGAGCAAATTGTTGTTGTGATTGACCTTGTTGTTGTTGTTGTTGTTGTTGTTGTTGTTGCCGACCTGCGTCACCCCCTTGTTGGTCCGTTTGGTTCGATTGTGTAACATTCGGCAAAAATCTAAACTTCCAGGTTAGCATCTGTTAAACCCTCACTAATGTTAATAGAGAAAATATACCCTAATAGGACCCATTCAGAAAATATTAAAGCGAAAGATCGCCAGAATTCCCGGTAGTGCTTAAAAGACCCGGTTTTGACCCAAGACTAACCGGAACACCTTGTGAAATGCCAAAATACCTTAAATAACATATAACCTATATAAAATATAGGGTTTTACTTTATACATAAATTTTTCTTTTATTAAGATTTAATAAAAACAAGAAGGTATTTTAGAAGTTTGTTTTTGCAATTAAATTCTTGTTAAAAATGGTTTTTACAAGAAATTAATTAGAGATAGTTCATGGGCTAAATTTTTATAAAAAAAAAATATATATTGCAAGGGGTTTGGGGGCCCATGAATGGCCGGCCACCCCCTCCCTTATACCTCCCTCTTTGTTTAATTTTACTTCATTTCAAACTCTCAAAAACCATCCATCTTCCTCTCTCTCTCTCTCTCTCTCTCCTTAGAATCCTATCATTTCTCTCCATTACCTTCATCCTTTCAAGCTTCAAACTCCAGAAGTTTTCAGTCCATACAAGCATCCAAAAACGAATTTCTAAGGAACTTGAAGTACTTGCTACATCTCCCTAAGGTAAGAACTCTAAACTAGGGTCATTCATACACTTTTTGGCACATTTTTAAGCCATTTTTCCTTCTTTGTTCTACACTTTTATTTCATCCAAATGGATGAACTCTTTTTGTTGTTCTAGAAGGGAGATAAAACACCAAGGACATGAGAAATGTCCATAATGTGGTGAAAATCTATGAACTTCCATCATGAACTTGAGAAAAATGAGCAAAATCATCAAAAATGTGGGTTTTGTTCTTGTATAAGAATCTGGATTTTTGGACTTTGCATGCACACTTTCTTTATAAGTTTAAAGTATTCTCTTTCAAAAACATGTTATATGATGTTGGGATTGAATCCTTAACAAAGGAACCCACATCTATGGATGTTAGAGTGCTTAAATGAGATTTTCTAAAGAATATTAGAGTTTAAGAATCTGGCAGATTGGTTGCATGTACTTAGGACGACCATATCTTGGTCAAATCATGTCCAAAATCCCTCATTTTTATTCTGGAGTAAGGTTTAATGAGTTAGGGTTCAAACCCAACTGGTCTCATAAGAAAATATTGATATTTGAGCCTTCTACTCCTTAGAACAAATTTGATGTGCAGCAGATGGTCTGTCAGATTGTTGTGTCACTTTGTTTTGCTTATAACTCTCTGTAAAATGAATAAACGTTTCTCATTTTTCTTCTGGAAGTTCCTAAGTTGAGTTAGGATCTACATGAAATTGGTTTCATTCAAAAATATGGAGTTTTGGTCACTCAAATATTTTATGCAAGCCAAGTGTGTCAAGCTGTCCAGAATTGGCAGATTGGTACATGCAACTTCATTCGACCATAACTCACTCAAAACTCATCAAAAATTCGTGAAACGTTTTCCATAAGATACCTTTATGTGTTAGGTTTTCAAAACATGTAAAAACTCTGAAAAGGATTATGTTTTGACCCTCCAAAAGCCTGTTTCCACAGAAGGGTGCAAACTGTTTTAGGTATTGTGTTGCACTGTTTTATAAAAATTAATTGAACCCCTTAAACACCTCCAAATATTACGAAATTTGGTCAAAACTTCCTTAAATCAGTATAGTACCACATATAAAAAAATGGGTAAATTTGTCATCCTGGAAAGTGTTGTAAAATAGTCACTGTTGTAGTATGAAGTTTCTGTCAGCTTGAGTATTTGGAAACTGCTGAGTCTTTCTTATAACCATTCATATTGATGATTAAAAACACTTGAACAATGCTAATTTGTGCATTTCAACTTAATTACTAAAGATAAGGCATTTCACAAGACGTGGATTAAGTTAGGTAAGTTTAACTTTGGGGTTAGCTATGAAGGACTCATAGAGATTGTTTGACCTTATAGGGAGCCCGTAAAGAGGATTAAGTGAACAAGCTTTCACTACTTGCGCATCTACGCTAAAAGGTGAGTTTTCACCGCCCCGTTTTACTTGTTTAACTGTTTGGGGTGAAAAGCATGTTATGATTTTAAAATGCTAAATGATTCATGATAGTAAAATTGTGGATATTTATGATTTAAGAAATGAGTACAAATGAATGTACAAATTTACATAAGTGACAAGATATGTTGAGTGATAATAAAAATGTTAAGTCCCCAATAGGTACACTACTTATTAACTCATAACGAGCCGGTGATATTTGTGGATAGCGCTATTTGGTTTGACAAACCCACCTTAAACTGACGAGTAGGGGTGTACTTTATCTGATAATAATGTTCTACTCATGTGGCCATCATACCACCTCTGAGGTAGTCCGCGGGGCGTAAGTTGTCGGAGGCTTAGTAGTGGCTCAACAATCATATATCTTGCGAAAGTCATTTATTGTAAGGTGTACTCATAAGATTTTAAATTTAAAGCTTGTCGTGACAAAAGACTCACGAAAATAATCTTTGGTTGAAAACTGTTTGGATATGAAAAAAAAAACCTGTGAACTCACCAACTCTTTGTAGTTGACCTTTTCGTTTTAAACATGCTTTTCAGGGAATAAGAAGTAAGTGAAGGCACGTAGGGTGCATTTTGTTTGATGACATCAACATCAAGACTCTTAAAACTTATATTGTTAATTTTTGTATTTGTCGTCTTTCCTTTTTGAACTTTTTGGGTTAAAGACGTTGTAATGTAATATTTTGTACTACTGTATTAAACTTGTGGTTGGTGTTGTCTGTTACCTTTTTAATGAAACCCTACGCTGTCATACCTCGTGTTTCCGCTTTAGCGGGGTGTGACAGATTTGGTATCAGAGCCTAAGGTTATAGAGAATGCGGGTTCTCTTTTGGGAACCACAAACTATAACCCAACCATAACGCAAACTATTTTCAAAACGGTTTTCGAAAGGATTGTCTAAAATCTGGAGTATGTTGCTAATATAACCAAGTCAAATGTCACATTATTATACCTCAATTAAACAAAGCCTGATCACCTATGTTTAATTCGGGTAAATATAATGAGAGACTCGGGTTGGTCATAATGGAAGTATGCTTAAAATAAGTTTTCTACTTGAAATGGGAAAACATGATTTTGTGTGTGTCTGCATAAACATTGCATATTTTAGGCACTTACAATAATACACATAATAACAAAGTCTACTATTATCGCAGCTCACTATGTCATCCGAACACGACCCATCCGAACACGACCCATCGGAGCACACTCCCTCAGAGCACTCGTACTCGGCCGACCCATCCGGCTACGTCACTAGCCAACCTAGGGACCGTAGACCTGCTGAAGTGGAAAGAGACCCGTACGATGACGACCTTGAAATAAACTATGCATCACTCATTCGACCCCATCTGACTACGTTTCGTGGTCCAAGAGTAATAACCACGGCAAGGAAGAGCGTACCATTACCTAGATGTGTGAGATTCATAAACCCATCAAGAGACATAGGAGAGTCGTCGCGGCAGGGGGCGCAATCCGGAGCCACCCAAGTGGTAACCGGGGTTCCTGTGGCTCATCCTCCCGGTATGACTGCTCGGGAGAGTCAGTGGGTTCTACTGATGTCACGAGATGTGCAACTTCATAAGGAGAGGTTGGACATACAGCATGAACACCTGAATGCAATAATGGGGGTCTTAAATGCACATGATGAGGTCTCCGATAGAACCATGGAGGTAGTTGATGCCACTAGGAGGGAGATGAGGACCCTGTATATGTGATGGATGTGGGTGATAGGAGCACTGGTGTTGATGATAGGGGTGCTGATTTGGATGATGATGCACTAGAAGACCATTGATTGTGGAACTTTTGGGATTTATTTAAACTTAAACTCATATTTTTGGGGCATTTAGCCGTTTAAATTTCAAACATTGCATGTTTTGTTAACTGTTTCTTTTGGGGAATTGAATATGTACGGCTTATGAATGAAATGCTTGGTTAATGTGTATATATCTCAAGTACTTCTAATGCATGATTATGAAATTGTGGTATGTTGTTATGACAATATGTGTAGATAATAATGATAGTATGCCTGAAGAAGTACCATAACTTAGAATCACATAACAAGTAGGAAGTTTAATCAAATGACAGTATTAGTGACCATGCGACTAAATCCTTAACTAAAACCATAACTGTAGGACTATGCCTCCAAGAACAGAGGATCCTGAAGTCGCACGGCTAGTGGCTGAGCAAATTATGGCTGCACTTCCGAACATTGTCAGCCAAGTAGCAGCTGGACTGAATGCTAATCCAAACAATGCGGGAACGGCCGGAAATCGGGAATGCACATACAAGACTTTCAGGGGCTGCAACCCTAAGGAATTCCACGGAACTGAGGGAGCCGTTGGATTATTGGCTTGGGTAGAAGGTATGGAGTCTGTTCTCAATATCAGTAAATGTACTGAAGGAAACAAGGTGGAATATGCCGCTTGCCTTCTGCAAGGACGGGCATTAACATGGTGGAACACTCAAGTACAAACCCGAGGCCGGGATGTGGCCAATAGACTGACATGGGATGAGTTCAAAAAGATGCTCAAAGAGGAGTACTGCCCAAGGAGTGAGATCCAGAAGCTGGAAGCAGAACTGTGGAACCATGAAATGAAAGGAAACGACATAGATTCTTACACTGCCCGTTTCCATGAGCTGGCAAAGCTGGTGCCACACTTGGTGACGCCCGAGGAAAACCGAGTGGATAGATATGTGTGGGGTTTATCTGAAGAAATCAGAGGAGATGTGACTTCAGCTGACCCGAAGACTCTTCAAGAAGCAGTGAATGTAGCAACGAGACTCACCAACAACGCAAATCGTTCGAGAACAACTGGGAATGACAAAGCCGCAGGGAAAAGAAAGATAGAGGAGCCTGCGAGAAGGCAATTTGGGGGAAGATCAGACAAGGGTCAGAGAGTAACAGGAAATTTTGGAATTCAAGCACAGGCCGAGGAGAAAAAAAAAGGGCCATGCCCAAGATGCAGCAAGTGCAATAATCGTCACCTTGGAAGATGCATCATTTGCCTCAAGTGTAACAAAGGAGGCCATGTCGCCAGGGATTGCAAGAGTGGAGGAAAACGAACCTGCCACGAGTGTGGTAGTCCAGATCACTTTCGGAGCGCATGTCCGAGACTGAACCGAAGGCCTAATGCAAATCCAGCGCGACCAGTCAATCAAGGGAATCAAGGAGGTCAGGCACGGGGTCGAGTATTTGAGATTGGGGCTGATGAAGCAAGACGGAACCCGGATGTAGTCACAGGTACGTTTCTCTTGAACAACCATCATGCATCTGTGTTATTTGATTCTGGAGCAGATAAAAGTTTTGTATCGTTAGACTTTAGGTTGAAATTAAACTCGAGAACCCGAAAGTTGGAAGAGATATATGTTATTGAATTTGCTAATGGGCAGGAGGTTAAGGCCAGAGATGTAATTAATAATTGTACCCTAAAGCTGGCGAGAAAAGATTTTAGCATAGATTTAATCCCAATCAAACTAGGAAGCTTCGATATAGTAGTAGGTATGGATTGGTTATCGAAAAATCGCGATGAAATCGTTTGCTCCGAAAAGATCGTCCGAATACCACAACCGGAAGGAAGAGTACTTGAAATACAGGGAGAAAACTCCGGGAGAAAGTTCAAAATGGTGTCGAGTATGAAGATGCGAAAGTATTTGCGGAAAGATTGTGTTGCGTTTCTGACACACGTGGTGGATAAGGAGATCAAGGAGAAGAATATTCAAGACTTTCCAATAGTACGAGATTTTCCCGAAGTATTCCCAGATGAATTACCTGGATTACCCCCACCAAGACAAGTGGAATTTCATATTGACTTAATTCCGGGAGCGGCACCCGTGGCGAAATCACCTTACCGGTTAGCACCTTCAGAAATGCAGGAGTTGTCAGGCCAACTTTAGGAGCTACTCGATAAAGGATTCATCAGACCCAGCTGCTCACCCTGGGGAGCTCCAGTTTTATTCGTTAAAAAGAAAGATGGTTTGTTTCGTATGTGCATCGACTACAGGGAACTTAATAAGCTGACCATCAAGAACCGATATCCCCTTCCTCGAATCGATGACCTGTTCGACAAACTTCAAGGCGCTACGTACTTTTCAAAGATTGACCTTCGGTTTGGATACCATCAAATGAGGGTTCGTGAGGAGGACATTCCTAGGACAGCGTTTAGGACTCGATATGGACATTATGAGTTCCTAGTCATGCCTTTTGGACTGACAAACGCTCCAACAGTCTTTATGGACCTAATGAACAGAGTATGTCGACCGTACTTGGACAAATTCGTAATTGTGTTCATAGATGATATATTAATTTATTCGCAAAGCAAGAAGGAACATGAGCAACATTTAAAGCAAATACTAGAACTGCTCAGAGACCAGAAGCTGTATGCTAAACTTTCCAAATGCGAATTTTGGATTCGTGAAGTGCAATTTCTTGGGCATGTAGTTAATAAAGATGGAATTCATGTAGATCCGGCCAAGATAGAAGCCATCAAGAAGTGGGAAGCCCCAAAGACTCCGACTGAAATTCGTTCGTTTCTCGGTTTAGCTGGTTACTATCGGCGTTTCATTGCAAATTTCTCCAAAATTGCACCACCATTAACGGCATTAACCCAGAAGGATAAGAAGTTCGATTGGGGAGAAAAACAAGAAGAAGCTTTTCAGACGCTTAAGCATAAGCTTTGCAATGCACCGATCTTAGCTTTACCAGAGGGTGCAGACAATTTTGTTGTTTACTGCGATGCCTCACACCAAGGGTTGGGGTGTGTGCTAATGCAAAAAGACAAGGTTATTGCCTACGCATCAAGGCAACTTAAAGTTCACGAAAAGAATTATACCACCCATGATTTGGAATTAGGAGCCGTAGTGTTCGCACTCAAGATTTGGAGACATTACCTCTACGGCACTAAATGTACCGTCTTTACCGACCACAAGAGCCTACAACACATTTTTGATCAGAAAATGCTGAATATGAGACAACGGAGATGGGTTGAACTGCTTAGCGATTACGATTGAGAGATAAAGTACCACCCAGGCAAGGCTAATGTAGTAGCCGATGCGTTAAGCCGAAAAGAAAGAGTGAAGCCATTGAGGGCAAGAGCCATGGGAACGATGGTCCGGACGAGTCTTAAGGACCAAATTCTCGAAGCTCAAGAAGAAGCATTAAAAGAGGAGAATTTGAAAAACGAAACCCTACATCATCTGGAAGAGGAATTTGAAACACAACCAGACGGGGTGCGTTACTTCCGAAATAAAGTTTGGGTACCTAAGGTCGTAAATCTGCGAGCAGTAATCTTGGATGAAGCGCATAAATCAAGATATTCAATTCACCCCGGGGCCGATAAAATGTACAAGGATCTGAAGGAATACTACTGGTGGCCAGGGATGAAGAAAGATGTTGCTTGTTATGTAAGCAAGTGCCAAACCTGTGCACTGGTTAAGGCTGAACATCAGAAACCATCAGGTCTTCTTCAGCAACCTGAGATTCCAGAGTGGAAATGGGAACAAATAAGTATGGATTTCATAACTAAGTTACCCAGGACAAGGAAAGGACATGATTCAATCTGGGTTATAGTGGATCGGCTTACGAAATCTGCACATTTTCTGCCTATCCGAGAGGACTTCAAGACGGAAAAGCTTGCTCAGATATACATCAACGAGATTGTGATGCGTCATGGAGTACCTACTTCCATTATATCGGACAGGGATAGTCGTTTTACGTCACGCTTTTGGCGATCAGTTCAGAAAGCATTGGGCACGCGTTTGGATTTGAGCACTGCCTACCACCCGCAGACGGACGGTCAGACAGAAAGAACTATTCAAACACTAGAAGACATGTTGCGGGCCTGTGTGATGGATTTTGGTGGAAGTTGGGATACTCATTTACCGCTAGTCGAATTCTCCTACAACAATAGCTACCATACCAGCTTGAAGTGCGCGCCGTACGAAGCCTTGTATGGACGCAAGTGTAGATCCCCACTCAGTTGGTTGGAGGTCGGAGACAGACAACTGATAAGACCCGACATAATTCAGGAGACTACGAACAAGATCGTAACCATACAAGAAAGACTTAAAGTAGCCAGGACTCGTCAGAAGAGTTATGCAGATAATCGCAGGAAGCCATTGGAATTTCAGGTGGGCGATAGGGTACTACTCAAAGTATCGCCATGGAAAGGTTTGGTACGATTTGGGAAGAGAGGCAAGTTAAGTCCAAGATACATCGGTCCATTTGAGATACTGGAAAGGATTGGACCGGTCGCATATAGACTCAAGCTACCACAAGAGTTAAGCGCCATTCACGACACATTCCACGTGTCGAACTTGAAGAAATGCTTATCGGATGAATCGTTGGTCCTACCGTTGAAAGACATACAAGTAAGCGAGCAGTTGCGTTTCATAGAGGAACCCGTGGAAATACTTGACCGAGATGTTAAGCGGTTAAGGCGTAGCAAGATCCCGATCGTAAAAGTTCGTTGGAATGCAAGGCACGGACCTGAATACACTTGGGAACGAGAGGACTTTATGAGGGGTAAGTATCCTCAGCTGTTCGCCAAGGAACCTATCGAGAATGCCAGTCATTAAATTTCGGGACGAAATTTCTCTAACGGGGGAAAACTGTAACATTCGGCAAAAATCTAAACTTCCAGGTTAGCATCTGTTAAACCCTCACTAATGTTAATAGAGAAAATATACCCTAATAGGACCCATTCAGAAAATATTAAAGCGAAAGATCGCCAGAATTCCCGGTAGTGCTTAAAAGACTCGGTTTTGACCCAAGACTAACCGGAACACCTTGTGAAATGCCAAAATACCTTAAATAACATATAACCTATATAAAATATAGGGTTTTACTTTATACATAAAATTTTCTTTTATTAAGATTTAATAAAAACAAGAAGGTATTTTAGAAGTTTGTTTTTGCAATTAAATTCTTGTTAAAAATGGTTTTTACAAGAAATTAATTAGAGATAGTTCATGGGCTAAATTTTTATAAAAAAAAAAATATATTGCATGGGGTTTGGGGGCCCATGAATGGCCGGCCACCCCCTCCCTTATACCTCCCTCTTTGTTTAATTTTACTTCATTTCAAACTCTCAAAAACCATCCATCTTCCTCTCTCTCTCCTTAGAATCCTATCATTTCTCTCCATTACCTTCATCCTTTCAAGCTTCAAACTCCAGAAGTTTTCAATCCATACAAGCATCCAAAAACGAATTTCTAAGGAACTTGAAGTACTTGCTACATCTCCCTAAGGTAAGAACTCTAAACTAGGGTCATTCATACACTTGTTGGCACCTTTTTATGCCATTTTTCCTACTTTGTTCTACACTTTTATTTCATCCAAATGGATGAACTCTTTTTCTTGTTCTAGAAGGGAGATAAAACACCAAGGACATGAGAAATGTCCATAATGTGGTGAAAATCTATGAACTTCCATCATGAACTTGAGAAAAATGAGCAAAATCATCAAAAATGTGGGTTTTGTTCTTGTATAAGAATCTGGATTTTTGGACTTTGAATGCACATTTTCTTTATAAGTTTAAAGTATTCTCTTTCAAAAACATGTTATATGATGTTGGGATTGAATCCTTAACAAAGGAACCCACATCTATGGATGTTAGAGTGCTTAAATGAGATTTTCTAAAGAATATTAGAGTTTAAGAATCTGGCAGATTGGTTGCATGTACTTAGGACGACCATATCTTGGTCAAATCATGTCCAAAATCCCTCATTTTTCTTCTGGAGTAAGGTTTAATGAGTTAGGGTTCAAACCCAACTGGTCTCATAAGAAAATATTGAGATTTGAGCCTTCTACTCCTTAGAACAAAGTTGATGTGCAGCAGATGGTCTGTCAGATTGTTGTGTCACTTTGTTTTGCTTATAACTCTCTGTAAAATGAATAAACGTTTCTCATTTTTCTTCTGGAAGTTCCTTACTTGAGTTAGGATCTACATACAATTGGTTTCATTCAAAAATATGGAGTTTTGGTCACTCAAATATTTTATGCAAGCCAAGTGTGTCAAGCTGTCCAGAATTGGCAGATTGGTACATGCAACTTCATTCGACCATAACTCACTCAAAACTCATCAAATATTCGTGAAACGTTTTCCATAAGATACCTTTATGTGTTAGGTTTTCAAAACATGTAAAAACTCTGAAAAAGATTATGTTTTGACCCTCCAAAAGCCTGTTTCCACAGAAGGGTGCAAACTGTTTTAGGTACTGTGTTGCACTGTTTTATAAAAATTAATTGAACCCCTTAAACACCTCCAAATATTACGAAATTTGGTCAAAACTTCCTTAACTCAGTATAGTACCACATATAAAAAAACGGGTAAATTTTTCATCCTGGAAAGTGTTGTAAAATAGTCACTGTTGTAGTATGAAGTTTCTGTCAGCTTGAGTATTTGGAAACTGCTGAGTCTTTCTTACAACCATTCATATTGATGATTAAAAACACTTGAACAATGCTAATTTGTGCATTTCAACTTAATTACTAAAGATAAGGCATTTCACAAGACGTGGATTAAGTTAGGTAAGTTTAACTTTGGGGTTAGCTATGAAGGACTCATAGAGATTGTTTGACCTTATAGGGAGCCCGTAAAGAGGATTAAGTGAACAAGCTTTCACTACTTGCGCATCTACGCTAAAAGGTGAGTTTTCACAGCCCCGTTTTACTTGTTTAACTGTTTGGGGTGAAAAGCATGTTATGATTTTAAAATGCTAAATGATTCATGATAGTAAAATTGTGGATATTTATGATTTAAGAAATGAGTACAAATGAATGTACAAATTTACATAAGTGACAAGATATGTTGAGTGATAATAAAAATGTTAAGTCCCCAATAGGTACACTACTTATTAACTTATAACGAGCCGGTGATATTTGTGGATAGCGCTATTTGGTTTGACAAACCCACCTTAAACTGACGAGTAGGGGTGCACTTTATCTGATAATAATGTTCTACTCATGTGGCCATCATACCACCTCTGAGGTAGTCCGCGGGGCGTAAGTTGTCGGAGGCTTAGTAGTGGCTCAACAATCATATATCTTGCGAAAGTCATTTATTGTAAGGTGTACTCATAAGATTTTAAATTTAAAGCTTGTCGTGACAAAAGACTCACGAAAATAATCTTTGGTTGAAAACTGTTTGGATATGAAAAAAAAACCTGTGAACTCACCAACTCTTTGTAGTTGACCTTTTCGTTTTAAACATGCTTTTCAGGGAATAAGAAGTAAGTGAAGGCACGTAGGGTGCATTTTGTTTGATGACATCAACATCAAGACTCTTAAAACTTATATTGTTAATTTTTGTATTTGTCGTCTTTCCTTTTTGAACTTTTTGGGTTAAAGACGTTGTAATGTAATATTTTGTACTACTGTATTAAACTTGTGGTTGGTGTTGTCTGTTACCTTTTTAATGAAACCCTACGCTGTCATACCTCGTGTTTCCGCTTTAGCGGGGTGTGACAGATTGGTTGGACCAAGAAAAGTTGGGATGATTCCTCCAACCCGGATTGTATGTGTTGGAGAAGGGGTCGTTGGGTTGTCGGTTTGGGCGATTTTGCATGTAATTAACTTGTTCAACATTGTTGTCGTCCAAAGATGCAACAAATCGGCATTCTTCGGTTTGGTGAAGTTCACCACAAATTTGACACTTTGGGGTAACAACCGCTCTCACCGACATACCCCGCAATTGGTTTGTTAATCCGGTAACTTGAGCCTTCAAGGTCGCGATTTCGGATGTATCTTGTGAAGTTGACCCAATTGGCCTTCGGGAGTGGTTACTTCTCTCGGAGTGCCATTGATAGTTGTTATCGGCCATTTCACAGATTAAGGCGTATGCGTCGTCGTGAGGTCTGGCCATAAGTGCACCTCCCATCGTAGAATCGACAATACCCTTGTAATGCGGGGTGAGTGCATTGTAGAACATTTCGACGACAAGCCATGATTGGAGACCATGGTGAGGGAACTTCCGGAGCAGCTCCCTATACCTTTCCCAAGCATCATATAGTGATTCTTGGTCCATCTGCTGGAACTGTGTGATCTCCACTCTCAACCGTGCGGTACGGCCGGGAGGAAAGAATTTTGTCAAAAATGCCTTCATCAATTCATCCCAAGTAGTGATTTGTCCGGTGGGAATACTCTTTTCCCACGACTTGGCTCGATCCCTCAAGGTGAATGGAAACAATTTAAGACGAACGACTTCATTTGTTAACCCGTTCAACTTAAATGTGCCAAGAATTTCGGTGAACCTATCGAGGTGAGCTACTGGGTCTTCGGAGGGTAACGCGCAAAATTGTTCTTGTTGAACCATATTTATGATAGCCGGCTTGATTTTGAAATTTTCCGCCGTATTTGGTGGGAGGATGCCTTGTCGGTTCACATTTTGTCGATTCACATCATAAGTGGGGATTGGAAAATCCCTTAGCGGTCGATTATCCGCCATGTTTTGCTCACGCTCTCTTCACCTTTGTCGAAGTGTACGTTCGATTTCAGGATCTAAGAGAACTTGCGCTCTTCCGCGGTTACGTCTTCTTAGCATATACTAGAGAGGGTGCCTGAAAACAAACCAATAGAATAGTGAGCGACAAAGAATAATTAAATAAAAGAATGGTGTCCAATCTAGCAGCGCTATAACCGGTAGTGATATTAACACTACAAATAGTTCTCCGGCAACGGCGCCAAAAACTTGATTGAAGGTTTATGCAACCCTCCAAATCTACCGCAAGTGTACGGTGTCAATCAAGTAATACGTACCAAGTACGCGTATCGATCCAAGGAACTATGAGTTTAAGTATCACAAAGGCTAGCCACACATCTAAAATGGACGGTTGATAAAATTTGGTTTGAGTTTTGATTAATTAACTAACTATCTCAAGAAATGAAGATAAGCAAAGAAGAGCAAGTCAACAACGATTCATACACCACAAAGAAGTTGCCAAGATGATGAGGAAAGGTTAGGGGTTAGATTTCATTTAAATTTCACCAACAAATAGATAAAACACATTCATAAATCAATAAACAAGGTTGAATTTAGCAATTCCCAAAATACTTACTATTCTCTCTCAAGTAATAGCAACAATGCATCATGTAATGTATATTAAAGTCTCTCAACCAATAAACATAAACACTCAACTCATTAAGCATAAGAATCACATACACAAAACTAGGGTTTACTTGGTATATCTCTATCTAATATCTCACTCTAGGTTTATCTAGCTTTTAACAAGTTATAAAACCAATTTCTCAAAAGGAAATACAACTAAAAGATGAGTAAGAAGGCCAATCTCACAACAATAAGAACAAGCAAGACAAACTTCAACCAATAAGTGTAATGACTAAATAAATGCAATACTCATATATTTAACGGTAGAAATCCAAAATCAATCTTTCCCCCAACCTCAAATTGTTTAGCTCATGTTACTAGTAGCAAATAACATCAAAGAGAAGAAAATAACAACACCCAAGAACATTGTTTCTCAACAAATACTATGGAAATGAAGAAAACTCCCTCAAGATTGATACACACTACCGATTTGTAGCTCCAAAATGAGTCTCCACCTTCAATATCAATGCAAGGTCTTCTTTGTCTCTCAAAAAACGGTTCTAACAGCTCCCCTAGAAGTGTAGCCTCCAGCAATCCCGAGATAACCCTAAATATTAAGATTCTGCAGCTTTTTATAGTATCAGCCCCCGACGGCTAAAGTGACATGCGAGAGTGACATGGTCACTTTCGCTGAACTTCAGAAAACTTTCGGTACATTTTGAGCGATAGTGACACGGCGAGAGTGACACATGTCACTTTCGCATGTCACTTTAGCATGGATCCAACGTTCTCTTTTTCTTCGCTTGTTCACTTGGTTCGACGCTTCCTTCACCCGGTATGTCAAAATGGAGGATAAATAAGCATTTTTCCTTCCAATTGACACCATGTATGTCTGCACAACACTTGCACAAAATATTAGTCCGAAATGCCAATTCTTGCTTCAAGACAAGCCACAAACGTATGATTTGGAGGGTAAAAACCCGTCAGATAACGAAGTTATCACTGCCCATGGGACGCTGCCCGACCATATAGGCCCACACCTTACTTATCATGGAACCCGATTGTAATACCCCGGGTAAGTCCATTAGATAATTTAACTATAAGATTTGATGTTCAGGGTAAGTTTGAGATAAGTTGTAAGCTTAAGGGTGTTTTGGTATTTATCGAATAGTTTAAAGGCAAAAGTGTAAATTATCACATAATACCTATTAGGTATCAGAGCAGCCTCAGTTCTAAAAATAGAAAGCGTTTGAGAGTGTGTGGATGCGAAGAAAGCGAAAGAAGAAAGTTACGGTTCGAGCATCGATTGATCGGGTTAGAGTCAATTTTAAGGTAATTTCCTTTATATTTTGTGTTTGTAATCATGAGTAGAAGATATCTATCGGTTTATAAAGTTTGATTTTAGTGATTTGTGTTAGTTTCAATTGAATCTGAGAAATTGGAACCGACTGTGTTCTTGAGAGTCCCGGGGAAGTCCCGGTAGACTCCCGGTCATTTCGACTCCCGGTAGTGTGGAGTCCCGATATAGTCGACTCCCGATAACATGAACTCCCGGTATTGTTAACTCTCGGTACTGAGAAGTCCCGGTACTAAGAAGTTCTGGTACTGAGAAGTCCCGGTACCCTGTGTAGTCCCGGTAGTTGTTGAGAAATTGGAACCGACTGTGTTCTTGAGAGTCCCGGGGAAGTCCCGGTAGACTCCCGGTCATTTCGACTCCCGGTAGTGTGGAGTCCCGATATAGTCGACTCCCGATAACATGAACTCCCGGTATTGTTAACTCTCGGTACTGAGAAGTCCCGGTACTGAGAAGTTCTGGTACTGAGAAGTCCCGGTACCCTGTGTAGTCCCGGTAGTTGTTAAGTTTTGACAATTGATTGCAGTAAGCAGTGAATTAGTTGGGGATAGGAACTTGGTAGGTTTTATATGATTGGCTTGTAAGGCAATATATATACCTTAAAATGTTTCAGATTCTGTGGAGTCGTGGTAAGAGACAAGACCATTTTGAAAGAGGCTTGCGAGCGCGTGTATTAATCAAAACAGGTGAGTTTTACTTTAAAAACGTTTTTAACTGGAATACATATACGTATGGTTTGGGAATGTGATGATTGGTGATTATGTGTTTATATGTGCGATATATGTGAATTATAATATATTGAGGTATTATATTTACATGAGTATTATAATGTGTTATAATACGTTGGCCGGGTTTAGGACCGGTGTGTTTGGCTATAGAATCTGTATAGCGTTGTTTTGCTGTAGATGTTGTACAGCGTTGTAAATTTATTAGTTGGCTTGCAACCAACTAATATGGCCAAGAGGAATGAGAAGGGAAGGTATATGTTGTGTGAGTTCAAATTGATATATTTGATAGTGCTGTGTGATTTATATAAATAAAGTTTATATAAATGATTTCAAACTAACAGGGATTTATCTCACTTAGACCATTAGGTCTAACCCTCATTTTGTTTTAAAATATGTATTCCAGGTGGCGGATCGGGTAAGAGCAACTAATTAGAGTAATCGAGGGATGGCTTTTGTGAAGGAATATATGATGAAGATTTTGGCATGTTTAGCAGTTGTATTATAATGATTAAATGTTATGTATGTATTTAGTATGAAGTTTGTAGTAGAATGGCTTCTTCTGATAGTAAAAGACTACGGGACCGTACTTGTAATATGTTGTTTCGTTTGTTATATCAATGTTATGATACATTATATGATTTGTTGTGTATATGGGATTTGGGTCGTTACAAATGGTATCAGAGCCTTAGTTTAAGGGATTTAGGTATTTGTATCTGTACCTAGACTTAAACTGCATGTGAAGTAGGATGTCCCTATCATTATAGAACCTTGGGATGATGAAGTATAAAAGGGAAGAAGGAACATCATGTAAGGTAATTTCATATTACACCTGGCCAGTGTAATTGTGGTCTTACAGGTACATGTTTGAACTGGAATACCTTGTTATATGGGGTATGTGCTTATGTGTATATTAACCTTGTTTAAATCTATAGAATGGCAAGCGGTACACGGAATTCGAATCGAGGAGGACGAAGAAATCCGAATAGTACGAATCCGCCGATAGGAACGGGGGACAGGGGAGGCAGAACTGGGGGCAGAGTCGGGGGTAGAACCGGGAGTAGAGCTGGAGGTCGAGCCAGAGGCAGAGTCCAGCCACATGGTACAGAGTTTGTTACCAGGGATGATCTAATGGCATAAATGGGAAGATTGCAGGCTAGCATACAAACAATGTTTGATCGAAACCGTCATAATGAAACTGGAATACCGGATCCTGGACCGAAAGATGAAATGCTAATCACACCGACTGTTGTACAAGTACAAAGGAGGTGCGACTATAAAATGTTTTTGAGCTGTAGACCTCCGACCTACTCAGGAGACAGGGATCCCGTGAAAGCAATGAGATGGATGAAGGAAATAGAAGCTATTTTCAAGACAAGCAAGTGTGCAGATGAAGATAGGGTATTGTACGGGGCAGCAATGTTAAAAGGGGATGCTTTGTATTGGTGGGAATCTTTTATTCATTCTAAAGGATCTGATGTTTATTCTACCCTCTCTTGGGAAGAATTTGTGATAGCCTACAGGAACACATTTTGTCCCCAAGCAGCCGTCAAACAACTGGAAGGGGAATTTATGAACTTGCAACAAGGAAACTTATCCGTTCGAGACTACAACGCTAGCTTTCTGGAAAAGTCTCGGTTCGCAGAATACTATGTTGCTACGGAGACGATGAAGACGGAAAGGTTTATCTTTGGGCTGAACTCAGAAGTTAGAAGGCTAGTGACTGTAAAAGGACCCGATACCTTCTCGGCTGCAGTTGATGCCGCGGAGAATGTTGAACGAGATATTAGAAGAGATGCTGGCGATAAAAGTATCAGGAAGAGAAAGTGGGAAGGACCACAACACGATCCGAAG
The DNA here is from genome assembly GCA_033807775.1 of Saussurea involucrata. NCBI lineage: Eukaryota > Viridiplantae > Streptophyta > Magnoliopsida > Asterales > Asteraceae > Saussurea > Saussurea involucrata. The sequence continues at coordinate 77,312,092 of CM066325.1, forward strand.
AAGTCCCGATTTCAGAGATATGATAGCCGTCCGCCGTTTCGACCGGCGGAAAGACCATGTCAGAAGTGCAACCGTGTTCACCAGGGAAATTGCCAAGGTGATTTACGAGCGTGTTATAAGTGTGGGAAGACCGGACACGTCATTTAAGATTGTAAGGTAACGCGGTTATGCTTCTTATGCAATTCTCCGGATCACCTTCAGTCGGACTGTCCGCGGGGGAGGATACAGCAAGGTGGGTCATCGGGCAGGCCAGCAATTGTTAAACCAGTAATACCAAGACTGGAATCGCCAGTAACCAGGGGTCGCGCATTTCAAATGACTGAGAAAGAAGCGGAGGAAACTCCGGATATGGTCACAGGTACATTTTTAATAAACTCTACACGTGCTAAGGTGTTATTTGATTCCGGTGCAAACCGATCGTTTGTGTCTCCTACATTTGCTGCTTGCCTATGTTAGAAACCTAAAATGTTAGAACATGCTCTATCAGTAGATACGGCAAATGATAATCAAGTGTCAGTTAAAGAAGTAAGTGATGGCTGTGTGATAAATATAGAGGGGTGTAGAGTACCGATACAAATGTTTCCTATAACTTTGATAGAGTTTGACGTCGTAGTGGGAATGGAGTGGTTAGCCGAGAATCAGGCTAACATAGTATGTGATAAGAAGTTAATAAATGTGGTATTACCTGAGAAGGGACCAGTAGTGATTTATGGTGATCGTAGGAATCATCAATCTAGCCTTATATCTATGATAAAAGCCCGTAAATGTGTCAGTAAGGGTTGCCCGAGTTACTTAGCTTATGTGATAGATAGTAGGCCTGAAAAGATTAAGTTGGAAGATATTCCTATCGTTAGTGAATTTCCAGAAGTTTTTCCCGAAGACTTGAATACTCTCCCTCCAGTTAGACAAGTAGAGTTCGGTATAGATTTAGTTCCTAGAGCCACTCCTATTGCTCGTGCACCGTATCGTTTGGCACCGCCAGAGATGAAAGAGATGATGGCACAACTACAAGACCAATCCGATAAAGGCTTCATCAGACCTAGTTCTTCGCCGTGGGGAGCACCAGTGTTATTTGTAAAAAAGAAGGATGGTTCGATGAGAATGTGTATCGACTACGGAGAACTGAACAAGCACACGATAAAGAACAAGTATCCGTTACCCCGAATTGATGACCTCTTCGATCAGTTAGTTGGCGCTTGCTATTTCTCCAAGATTGATGTAAGATCCGGTTATCACCAGTTGAAAGTTAAAGAAGAAGACGTCCTAAAAACAGCCTTTCGAACAAGATATGGTCATCACGAATTCTTAGTAATGCCGTTTGGACTGACAAACGCTCCGGCTGCTTTTATGGATTTAATGAATCGGGTATGTAAGCCGTATCTCGATAAATTTGTAATTGTATTTATCGATGATATACTTATCTATTCCCGATCCAAAGAAGAGCATGCGCAACACCTTCGTTTGATCTTGGAGTTACTAAAGAAGGAAAAGTTGTACGCTAAATTTTCGAAATGTGAATTCTGGCTACGAGCAGTTCAGTTTCTGGGGCATGTAGTTTCCAAAAAAGGGATACAAGTTGATCCGATGAAAGTGGAAGCAGTTGAAAAGTGGGAACCGCCGAAGACAGCAACCGAAGTACGTAGTTTTCTGGGTTTAGCCGGCTACTATCGGAAATTCATAAAAGACTTCTCTCGTATCGCAACGCATTTGACTAAGCTGACCCGAAAGAACCTGAAGTTTGAATGGAAAGCAGAACAAGACGAGGCATTCCGGATATTGAAAGAGAAACTGTGCAGCGCGCCGATTCTATCACTACCTGAAGGTTCGGAAGACTTTGTTGTTTATAGTGATGCGTCCAAACTGGGATTGGGATGTGTGCTTATGCAGCGTGGAAAAGTTATTGCTTATGCTTCTCATCAATTAAAGGATCATGAAAGACAGTATCCTACGCACGACATGGAGCTTGCAGCAGTCGTCTTCGCGTTAAAGATTTGGAGACATTATCTGTATGGTTCAAAATGTCAGATTTATACCGATCATAAGAGTCTCCAACATCTCTTTGACTAGAAGGAACTAAATATGAGACAAAGAAGATGGCTAGAATTGCTGAATGATTACGACTGTGAAATCCTTTATCATCCGGGAAAGATAAATGTAGTAGCTGATGCATTGAATCGTCAAGAAAGGAGTGGAACAATAAAAGTTATTTCGCTACGAACTGAACTCCTACCCAATATATTTGACGAATTGCAGAAGTGCCAAGTGGAGGCTTATCAGGATGAACATCTGAAATCAGAACGGTTAGCGGGGATGTCAGCATTGCTAGTAAAAGATGATCGTGGGTTATTGTATCTGGGAAACAGAGTGTGGGTACCTCGTTTGGGTGGATTACGTAATCGTGTTTTACAAGAAGCTCATAAATCTCGTTTCTCTATTCACCCAGGGACAAACAAGATGTATGAAGACCTAAAGCAACTCTATTGGTGGTCGAGGATAAAAAGAGGGATTGCTCAGTATGTGGAAAGATGTCATACTTGTAAGAAAGTAAAGATCGAACACCAAAAGCCGTTTGGTCAACTACAGCGGCTAGAAATACCTATGTGGAAGTGGGAACAGATTACCACAGATTTCATCACGAAGCTACCAAGAACTCCGAAAGGATTTGATTCTATTTGGGTGATCGTCGACAGATTGACAAAGTCTGCACATTTTCTACCGATAAAGGAAACCGATTCGATGGAACGATTAGCTAAGCTGTACATTGACGAAATAGTAACTCGGCATGGAGTTCCAATCTCGATTATTTCTGATCGTGATAGTCGTTTTACTTCAAGATTCTGGAGAAGTTTTCAAAGGGAAATGGGGACTCAGATAAAGTTAAGTACAACGTATCATCCCCAAACAGATGGGCAGAGTGAACGAACGATTCAGACCTTAGAAGATATGCTCCGGGCTTGTATTGTTGATTTTGGGGGATCATGGGATAAGCACTTACCGTTGATCGAGTTTGCATATAACAACTGTTATCATTCTAGCATACAAGCGGCACCGTTTGAAGTACTGTATGGTAGGAAATGCCGAACGCCTCTATGTTGGAACGAAGTGGGAGAGAAACAGTTAGCGGGTCCGGAAATAGTTCAATTAACTGCTGATAAGGTTACTCAAATTAGAGAAAGATTGAAAGTGGCTCAAGATAGACAGAAGAGCTACGCTGACCGACGTCGAAAGCCTTTGGAATTTCAAGTTGGGGATTTCGTAATGTTAAAGGTTTCGCAGTGGAAAGGAGTCATCCGATTTGGACGACAAGGTAAACATAGATCTTCCACCAGAATTGAAAGGATCGGTGAAGTAGCTTACCGATTAGATCTTCCACCAGAATTGAGCATAATCCATAATGTGTTTCATGTATCGAACTTCCGAAAGTGTTTGGTTACACCAGATCAGGCAGTCTCTTTACCATATATTCGAGTCGACGAAAAACTGAATTATGTGGAAGAGCCGGAAGCTATAGTTGATCATAAAGTTAAAGTGCTGCGGAATAAGGAAATCAGGCAAGTGAAAGTTCAGTGGAGGCATCATAGAGGTCAGGACGCTACGTGGGAATCCGAATAGGAAATGAGAGCCAAATACCCTCATCTTTTTGCATAACTGAATTCCGGGACGTAATTCTTTTAAGGGGGAGATGATGTAATACCCCGGGTAAGTCCGTTAGATAATTTAACTATAAGATTTGATGCTCAGGGTAAGTTTGAGATAAGTTGTAAGCTTAAGGGTGTTTTGGTATTTATCGAATAGTTTAAAGCCAAAAGTGTAAATTATCACATAATACCTATTAGGTATCAGAGCAGCCTCAGTTCTAAAAATAGAAAGCGTTTGAGAGTGTGTGGAGGCGAAGAAAGCGAAAGAAGAAAGTTACGGTTCGAGCATCGATTGATCGGGTTAGAGTCAATTTTAAGGTAATTTCCTTTATATCTTGTGTTTGTAATCATGAGTAGAAGATATCTATCGGTTTAGAAAGTTTGATTTTAGTGATTTGTGTTAGTTTCAATTGAATCTGAGAAATTGGAACCGACTGTGTTCTTGAGAGTCCCGGGGAAGTCCCGGTAGACTCTCGGTCATTTCGAATCCCGGTAGTATGGAGTCCCGGTATAGTCGACTCCCGATAACATGAACTCCCGGTATTGTTAACTCCCGGTACTGAGTCCCGGTACTGAGAAGTTCCGGTACTGAGAAGTCCCGGTACCCTGTGTAGTCCCGGTAGTTGTTAAGTTTTGACAATTGATTGCAGTAAGCAGTGAATCAGTTGGGGATAGGAACTTGGTAGGTTTTATATGATTGGCTTGTAAGGCAATATATATACCTTAAATTGTTTCAGATTATGTGGAGTCGTGGTAAGAGACAAGACCATTTTAAAAGAAGCTTGCGAGCGCGTGTATTTATCAAAACAAGTGAGTTTTACTTTAAAAACGTTTTTAACTGGAATACATATACGTATGGTTTGGGAATGTGATGATTGGTGATTATGTGTTTATATGTGCGATATATGTGAATTATAATATATTGAGGTATTATATTTACATGAGTATTATAATGTGTTATAATACGTTGGCCGGGTTTAGGACCGGTGTGTTTGGCTATAGAATCTGTATAGCGTTGTTTGGCTGTAGATGTTGTACAGCGTTGTAAATTTATTAGTTGGCTTGCAACCAACTAATATGGCCAAGAGGAATGAGAAGGGAAGGTATATGTTGTGTGAGTTCAAATTGATATATTTGATAGTGTTGTGTGATTTATATAAATAAAGTTTATATAAATGATTTCAAACTAACAGGGATTTATCTCACTTAGACCATTAGGTCTAACCCTCATTTTGTTTTAAAATATGTATTCCAGGTGGCAGATCGGGTAAGAGCAAGTAATTAGAGTAATCGAGGGATGACTTTTGTGAAGGAATATATGATGAAGATTTTGGCATGTTTAGCAGTTGTATTATAATGATTAAATGTTATGTATGTATTTAGTATGAAGTTTGTAGTAGAATGGCTTCTTCTGATAGTAAAAGACTACGGGACCGTACTTGTAATATGTTGTTTCGTTTGTTATATCAATGTTATGATACATTATATGATTTGTTGTGTATATGGGATTTGGGTTGTTACACCGATGCCTATCCCGTGCCAAGCACATATGGAATTACTCCTTACTGTCCATGGGACGACACCCGACCATATAGGCTCACGTCTTACTTACCATGGAACCCGCTGCCTATTCCGTGTTACAATAAGAGAAATTAGCGTCTCATCATTGAACGTAAAAACTCAAATGCTTATGGATCCATAGCTAATAGGTCTAATAGTACACAACTCCATTTGAATGACACACACACCCAAAACATGTACTCTACAAATATAATGCAATAATGCAACTGATGACCAAAGCTCCATATCCAAATGTTAAAAATCCGAATAAATGTCCTCAAGACTCATTAAAGTAGTTAACCGAGCAAAATGCTCAAAACCCATAGACCCATAAAAAACGGTCCTCAAAATATAAAAATGCACTTAAACATTGCTTAGGTAAACATATACCATAAAATCATCATTAACCCAAAATTTGTCACGGTTAGAACAAAGGTTTTCCCCAAATGGACTCATACCCTTATATTTCTCAAAACAACTCATGACACTAAAATGTGCATTTTCCCAAATGGTTTATAAAATCAATTACCTCAATATGATTAAACCATTGAATAAATTCCATTTGAGAAATAAATCATTTAAGGACATATCTATGATTTCCACACATCGAAATATCCCAAAAATCCCAAATATGGGTGTTTTACAACTTTATAAAGGTAACACTTCAAAAAGGGTTAAACTCATCAACTAACCCAACAATTGATAATTTTCATGTAAAACACATAAGCACTTGGAAAAATAATATTTTTGGCATGTACAAAGTTTTCACAAAGCAACTTGAACTCACCTTGTTAGATTTAGGCTAAATATAGATTTTTCCTAAACGTAAGCTCCTTTGAAGAAACATGAATCCTCAAGCCAAATCTTCCAAAAACCTAGATCCACAAGTTTCCAACGATAAATATTCATCCCCAAACACTTAGAATCATTTCCCCAACATAAAACATTAAAACCCCAACTTATACCAAAACCCTAACTTTCATAGATGGAGAAAAGAGAACATTACCTTAACCACAACGTGAATCCACCAACCAAAATATCTCTAGAATCACCAAGATGAACCACACACTCCAAATCTTCAAAATGGAGAAAAGAGTTGGATGAAACCCTAGAAACTTGATGAAGAAGATGAAGTTAATGGGTTCTAAGAAGGTTAAGGTTCATAAAAATGGTGAGAGTTTGTTTTGGGGGAGAAGGATGAGGAGGAGAGGGAAGCCTTAGGGTTTCTTGGGGGAGAAAGTCAGTTTAGAGGGAGCGAGGAGGCTGTGTCACACCCCGCTAAAGCGGAAACACGGGATGTCACAGTTAATGTTTCAAAAGCAATAGGTAGAAGACAACACCAACTCATCACATCAAAATAGTACCAATACAACGAGTTTTAAAAGAAAATACAACTTGTCCATAAAAACGTAAAGTACAATGACATGATGAAATAATTTGATGACGCTAAAGTGATGCCTTCTAAAGTGCGTCCTTACTTGCTATTTCCTGAAAAGCATGTAAAAGAGAGTGTCAACTAAAAATAGTTGGTGAGTTCATAGGTGTTGGTATACGCAAAAATGTAGTATAAGTTGTACGATATTGTTTTGTAACGCATGCTCATGGTATATATAAAAAAAATATGTAATGTAATGTGTAATGCCTCAGAGGTAGCAAACTAAGCCATTACTAAGCCTCATGACCTTGTATTCATTTGCCCCGAGTCATCATGTCCTATCATTAACATGGCAGTGTAGTAATTAATGCACCCTGTTTTTATCGTAGGTGGGTGGTCATCCAAATAACGTTATCCATAATTACCATGGCTCACACGCATGTGAGTTAATAAGTAATGTTAAGAGTGTTGGGGACTTTTGTATATGATAGTTGCAAACTTAGAAGCTTTCACATGTGCATATGTACCATAAAGAGCTTTAAACATGCGTAAAAGTTCGGAAATAAAACAATTTATTTCGAATAAAGTTTTGAATCATGTTCTTCACCCCAAAATATGTAAAACAATAAAAAGGGTTGCGAAGACTGATAATGTTGAAATAATAGTAACATGCTTTTCACCCCAAAATGTATAAAACAGTAAAAAGGGGCTATGAATACTCACGGTGGTTTGCGTAGGTGTTTCCCGAATGCGTAATGTGATTCCGAAATGAGATCCTACTTCGATCCTACGAATGTAAGGACACTAGTAAGATTCTAGGTTCTAGACTTTGGTCACTTAAATCTCCATCTCATCATAAAATGCCTTTGTTGTTAAATTTGTATGTTGTTAAATGTTCTTTAATAGTTCATACTTAGAAAGAACGTTACATGTGATGGTTTAAAATTACCGAAGTGTTGTAGAGGTGATAACGAAAAATAAATGTTTAGGTCCATATGTAAATATGGTTTAGGTCATGTGTATTATGTATGTATGTACCACAATTCCATCATAAAAGATAAGAAAAGTTAGATGTTAGATGTTAGATGTTAGATGTTAGATGCGTAAATGAAATGCGTAAATAAATACGTATAGATATATTCTACCATTCCACCATGCAAATGGTGCAATGGGTAGAGTTAGGGTAGTAAGTATGTATAAGTAATATATGTATAATATACCACAATTTCATCACCAAAGGTGAGGAAAAGGATCAAGAGATAGCATATAGCTAGTATACAATATAGTTGTTAGTAGTTAGAATTTGTTAGTCACTTTCGGTTACTGTTTGGATAACTTCCAGAGATTGTTAGGTTCTGATATTTTACACACAAGTACTTCCATGTGTTAGGAAACCTTTGACATAAGATTCATGATTTTTGGATCAACATAAGTACATAAAATGACACTTGACAAAAACAGTGACAGAAACACGTAGCTGTTGCACACTGTTTTTGTAAAAACTGTTTGAGGGTTCAAAACTTAATATTTTTCGGTGATTCCAGTGGGGTTTGATTCCCAACTCATAAAAGTAATTTCCAGAAAAATAATCACTGTATTTGGATCATTTTTGAGAGAGTTATGGCCTTGCAAAGTCAGTAGAAATTTCTGACAGCAAGCTGATGAAAAAGGTCTTTTATATAAAAGCTATTTTCTCATTGGTTCTTCAAAAGATTTTGTTCTTTTTGTCAAGACACGATTTTTACTCAACTAAATCACATATTTTCAGATGAAATCTTTGCTTTTTAATCATCCCAAGCAACATGCAAGGAACCAAGAACACTTATCTTGATAAAACATTTCCAAAATTTGTTGTTTTTGAGCTTTTGTAAACACATGCATACCAAACATTCTTAGGTCACTAATATGGGTTTGATTATGGATTCATCACCCTTTTTAATGACATGCAAGATGTCATGGTGATGGATCTACAAACATTAGATCGCCTAGAGTTGGATTTAGCAAGAAGAAGATGAAAACTTAGAGTTTTAAGAAGATAAAACTTTGAAAGAGAAGAGAAAGTTGTAGGAGGATGATTAAAGGAAGTTACAAAAATGTTTTTACCTTGGTTTCTTGAAGATATGTGGCTGATCTTGGAAGCCTTGGAGAGGAGAATTCTTGAGAGAATATGGAGGTTTTGAGAGAAGGGTTTGTGAAGTGAGTGAAGAGTGAAAATGGAGAGGGAGAGGGGGTATTTATGGAGTGAGAAAGAGAGGTTAGGGTGGTGTGTGTGTGTGTGGTCGGTTTTGGGGAGAGGGGAAAGGAGTGTGTGGAGTGTGGTTTTGTATAAAATGATTGTGTTTGTATTTAAATTAAATTTTTATTTAAATCTTTTAATTAATTGAATTATTAGATATTCTTAATTAATTGTTATTGATAATAATACTAGTTTAATTTGCTAGTATTTATTTTGTATATATATATATATATATTTTAGTGTATACATGTTTTTAGTTGGCATTTTATGAGATGTATGGATAATTTCCTAAATTGAGGGATTTTAGACTGGATTTCTAAATTTTCCCTACTGTGTCGGGTTTACTGCTAAAACTAGACAGTGTGACATAGAACAACTGTATCTGACATAATTAGTGCAGTTCTAACCTGAACGCAATTTTGACGGTTGTCACAGTCTCCCCCGGTTAAAAGAATTTCGTCCCGAAATTCAAGAACTTTCGTCCGTAACCGGTTGTTTAGCAAATAAGTGAGGATACTTATGTTTCATGTAATCCTCTCGTTCCCATGTGTACTCAGGTCCACGCCTTGTGTTCCAGTGAACTTTCACTATTGGAATCTTGCTTTGCCTAAGACGCTTGACCTCTCGGTCAAGTATTTCGGTTGGTTTTTCTACCATGCACAGTTTCTCATTGATTTGGACTTCCTCCAAAGGTACGGTTATTTCCTCGTTGACTAGGCATTTCTTCAGATTGGATACGTGAAAGGTGTTGTGAATTGCACTTAGTTCCTTTGGCAATTCCAGCCTGTATGCTACTGGTCCGATTCTTTCGGTGATTTTGAAGGGTCCAATGTATCGAGGGCTCAACTTTCCTCGTTTTCCAAATCGGACGGTTCCCTTCCAAGGGGATACTTTCAGAAATACTCTATCTCCAATCTGAAACTCTAACGGTTTCCTACGGTTGTCAGCATAGCTCTTTTGACGATCTTGAGCTGCTTTGAGTCTATCCCTGATGATTGCGATCTTGTCGGTGGTTTCTTGTACAATGTCTGGACTAGACAATTGTCTATCTCCAATCTCCAACCAACAAAGAGGTGATCGGCACTTGCGTCCATACAGTGCCTCATATGGCGCACACTTGATACTAGTGTGATAGCTATTGTTGTAGGAAAACTCAACTAATGGCAAGTGGTTATCCCAACTTCCTCCGAAGTCTATCACGCATGCTCGAAGCATGTCTTCCAACGTTTGAATGGTTCGCTCGCTCTGGCCGTCTGTTTGGGGATGATGGCGGTACTTAAATTCAACTGCGTTCCCAATGCTCTTTGAAGTGACTGCCAAAATCGAGACGTGAAACGGCTATCTCTATCTGAGATGATAGAAATCGGGACTCCATGTCGCGTAACAATTTCCTTGATGTAGATCTGAGCCAGTTTTTCCATCTTGTAGTCTTCTCGAATCGGTAGGAAATGTGCAGATTTCGTGAACCGATCGACTATAACCCAAATTGAGTCGTGCCCTCGGGCAGTTCTTGGCAATTTGGTTATAAAATCCATGGTTATTTATTCCCATTTCCACTGGGGAATCTCTGGTTGTTGAAGAAAACCAGATGGTTTCTGATATACAACTTTGACTTTTGAGCAAGTTACACATTTTCCTACGTACACAGCAATATCCTTTTTCATTCCTGGCCACCAATAATATTCCCTTAAATCCTTATACATCTTATCCGCACCAGGATGAATTGAATATCGTGACTTGTGAGCTTCGTGCAGGATTATCTCCCGTACGTCGTTAGCTTTTGGGATCCAAACTCTATCCTTGAAATAACGTACTCCATCCACCTTAGTCTCAAATCTGCTTTCTATGCCGTGAAGGGTTTCGTCCTTCAAGTTTTCCGTTTTCATTGCTTCGGTCTGAGCTTCAAGAATTCGAGTCTTTAAGCTTGTTTGTACAAGAGCTCCCATTGCTCGTACACGTGAAGGTTTTGTCTTTTCCTTCCTACTCAAGGCATCAGCCACTACGTTGGCTTTACCTGGATGATAACGAATATCACAATCGTAATCACTGAGTAGTTCTACCCATCTTCTTTGTCTCATGTTCAACATTTTCTGGTCTAGAATATGCTGAAGGCTTTTATGATCGGTGAAGATGGTACACTTAGTGCCGTATAAATAATGTCTCCAAATCTTTAGAGCAAAAACCACAGCTTCGAGCTCTAAATCGTGTGTGGTATAGTTCTTCTCATGAACTTTCAGTTGTCCCGAAGCGTATGCTATCACCTTGTCCTTTTGCATTAATACGCAACCTAATCCTTGATGAGACGCGTCGCAATATACCACAAAGTTATCGGTTCCTTCCGGTAACGCCAGAATCGGTGCATTGCACAACTTTTTCTTCAAAAGTTGAAATGCCTTCTCTTGTGATTCTCCCCAAATAAATTTACTATCCTTTTGGGTCAGTGTTGTGAGAGGTTTAGCAATCTTTGAGAAGTTCTCGATGAATCGTCTATAATAACCTGCCAAACCCAGAAATTGACGAATTTCTGTTGGGGTCTTTGGAGCTTCCCATTTCTTAACAGCTTCCACCTTAGCTGGATCTACGTGAATTCCTTTTTCTCCAATTACGTGACCAAGAAAGTGTACTTCTCTAATCCAAAATTCGCACTTAGAGAATTTGGCGTACAATTTCTGTTCCTTAAGAAGTTCTAGAATTACGCTTAAATGCTGCTCGTGATCCTCCCTACTTCGAGAGTAAATCAGAATGTCATCTATAAACACTATCACAAACTTGTCAAGGTATGGTCGGCATACCCTGTTCATCAGATCCATGAATACTGCTGGTGCATTGGTTAAACCGAAAGGCATAACCAAGAACTCATAGTGTCCATAACGTGTCCTAAAGGCTGTCTTAGGAATGTCCTCCTCTCGAACTCTTAATTGATGATAACCTGATCGAAGATCAATCTTAGAGAAATACGTTGCACCTTGCAACTGGTCGAATAAATCGTCTATTCGAGGTAGAGGATATCGGTTCTTGATCGTCAACTTGTTCAATTCCCTATAGTCGATGCACATCCGCAGCGATCCATCCTTTTTCTTAACGAGCAGAACTGGAGCTCCCCAAGGTGAAGAACTTGGCCTAATAAAGTCCTTGTCCAACAGTTCCTGAAGTTGGCTTGACAACTCTTGCATTTCGGCGGGTGCTAAACGATAGGGTGCCTTAGCTATAGGTGCTGCTCCGGGTATAAGGTCAATTTGAAATTCAACTTGTCTAAACGGGGGCAGTCCAGGCAATTCGTCAGGAAACACTTCCGGGTGATCCTTTACCACGGGAATGTCTTGAATTCGCCTTTCCTTGGACTTCTTCTCGTCTATGAGTGCCAAAAATGCAACACATTCCTTCCTCAGATACTTACGAGCCTTAATACTTGACACCAGCTCTACGCTTCTTCCAACCTTGTGTCCTTGTATTACTAGGGTTCCTCCGTCTTGCAAAGGTATTCTAACCGACTTATCAAAACAGCAAATCTCCGCTCGATTCTTAGATAACCAGTCCATTCCTATAACTATGTCAAAACTCCCCAATTCGATAGGAATAAGATCAACGCTAAACAATTTATCGGCTAGATTTAAAGTACAATCTAAGATTACATCCTTAGCCTCAAATTTGTGACCATTAGCAACCTCAATAATATAAGCATCCGACATTCTCCTAGATTCCAAGTTAATTAGTGGTCTAAACTCCAATGAAATAAAACTTCTATCCGCTCCAGTGTCAAATAATACTGATGCGTAGTGGTTGTTTATGAGAAACGTACTTGTCACCACATTAGGGTCGCGACGTGCTTCGTCAGCTCCAATGACAAATGCCCGTCCTCGAGCCTGTCCTCCTTGGTTTCCCTGATTGACTTGTCTCGCCTGATTCCCCTTGTAGTTATTGTTCGGTTTCCTTCCAAACTTCGGGCAGGTATTCCGGTAGTGATCCGGACTTCCACATTCATAACATGCCCTCCTTCCTTCTATAGGGCCCTTTCCGCTTTTACAGAACTTAGCGGGATGACCTAGCCGCTTACAGTTATCACAGAGGATGCAAGCTCCCTCGTGATGGTAGTTACATTTGTTGCACTTAGGGAGTGAACCCTTGTATTGCCCTGGGTCCTCTATGCTTACTCCGAAGTTTCTTGCAACGCTCCTATCCTTACCTGTACTACCAAAGGGTTTCTTTCCTGACTGATACTCTGGCTTCCTCTTATGGCTAGCACTACCAGATGATAGAGTTCCTGCTCTCACAGCATCGTTCGTTAGGGTAGTTGCCATTGCTACAACTTCTTGAATTGTGGTCAGCTTTGCCGAGGTAACCATTCCTCGAATTCCCGGTGCTAGTCCCCATAAGTATCGGTCAATTCTCTTACTCTCGGGAGTGACCATGTGAGGTACCAGTTTTGCAAGTTCGTGGAAACGAGCTGTGTATCGATCTATGTCAGCTCCGATCATAGTATGGTTCCAGAATTCAACTTCTAGCTTCTGGAGTTCACTCTTTGGGCAGTACTCCTCAATGAGCAACTCTTTGAATTCCTCCCATGTGAGCTTGTAGGCATCTTCCCTTCCACGGGTCTGAACCTGGATATTCCACCAAGTTAGTGCCCTACCTTGGAGTTGACATGTAGCATATTCCACCTTGCGGTCCTCCGAACACTTGCTAATATGGAGCACCGACTCCATGCTATCAATCCATGTAAGCAATCCTACGACGCCTTCCTTTCCATGGAATTCTTTGGGCTTACAAGACATAAAGGTCTTGTAGTTACATCCGGTGTCGTTATTTCCCGAGCTTCCTCCACTACCTCCTTGGTTTCTTGGGATTGCATTGAGGCCGGCGGTTACTTGTGAGACGATGTTAGGTATGGCTTCTTGAATGCGTTGTGCAATGATTCGTGCGATGTCGGGCGTTTGGTTTTCGGGGGTATCTTCCGTGTGACGTGTAGACCTTCTTGGAGGCATGATTCTAAAACATATTTGTAGAAGAAATTTGTTTTAGTATAGTTTGTAAAGTCTTTGAATTCGTATTTTCAAAAAGTTTAAGATCAACAAGTTTTCATTCGGATATTTGAGCAATAAGTAAAGTGTAGAGTAATTAGACAATTTAACTAAAAACTTCCCAGACATTTTCATTAATTTTTGGTGGTTGTACAAAATTTCCGGCGTGTATCATATACCGGTACAATTTTAAATGGAAGTACAACTTAAAATAAATGATAAGTAATAAAATATTTTCTCCAAAAGATCATTCCCCATGCCAAACCCGTTCATACTATGCCAAGTATGCTCCTAGCACGAGTAGAAACAACAACAACATTAGCACCATTCCTACAACCAAGCTTGTAGCTTGAGCCCTTGAAGCCATCTCTCTCGCCATTCTTGCACTATCTCTTGCTTGCGTCGACATGACGGTTAGTTGGTGCGTGAGTTCTACTAGCTCTGTTAGAACTTGGGCTTGATGAGTCACTCTGACTTGACATCCATGCAACTCGGTTGTCATGGCCCGAATGTGTTGATCCCTTGCTATTCCTAACTCAGTCAAGCGTCCAATCGGTACGCCGGGGGCAACCCTTGATGGTTCCGGCGCCTCGGGACGAGGAGTTGCTAGCGTGACTCTCCTAGGGATCGGAACACTTTTCCTAGCCGTTTGACGGGTACGAAGTCCTCCGGACGACGGTTGTACGATTATTGGAGTGGGTCTTGGTAGAACCGTGTTGGGTGATACTCTCGGTCCATCGTATAGGTCTCGTTCGCTCGACACCTCGGGTTCCGAGTCCGTGCTATTGTAGGGGTCATCTTCTTGTCGGTTGCTAGACGGGATATCTTGCGATCGCCCCGTGTTGTGGCCCGATGCATTGGTTGAGTATGACGCGGGAGTGTAAGAAGGATTTGACGACGACATAGCGAATACTGAAGCAAAAGTGTACTTAGTAACCTATCGCATAAAGGATGTATCCTATCCTATGCCATGTCTATGATCTAAGCATGCTCCTAAAGAGTGCAAGTGAAAATCGACATACTCCTACTATAACCATTTCTAGCCTCGCATTAACTTTCCTTAATCGAACATAGGTGATCAAGCTATGTTTAATTAAAGTCCATCAATACCATTCTAGACTTAGTTATACTAGTAGTAAGTTTAAATGTTTTCATGTCAGTTTTTTTTTTTGGACAATTGGTTATAGTTGGGTTCTTCCGATGAAAGACCGGCATTCTCTATAACCTTTGGCTCTGATACCACTTCTGTCACACCCCGCTAAAGCGGAAACACGGGATGTCACAGTTAATGTTTCAAAAGCAATAGGTAGAAGACAACACCAACTCATCACATCAAAATAGTACCAATACAACGAGTTTTAAAAGAAAATACAACTTGTCCATAAAAACGTAAAGTACAATGACATGATGAAATAATTTGATGACGCTAAAGTGATGCCTTCTAAAGTGCGTCCTTACTTGCTATTTCCTGAAAAGCATGTAAAAGAGAGTGTCAACTAAAAATAGTTGGTGAGTTCATAGGTGTTGGTATACGCAAAAATGTAGTATAAGTTGTACGATATTGTTTTGTAACGCATGCTCATGGTATATATAAAAAAAATATGTAATGTAATGTGTAATGCCTCAGAGGTAGCAAACTAAGCCATTACTAAGCCTCATGACCTTGTATTCATTTGCCCCGAGTCATCATGTCCTATCATTAACATGGCAGTGTAGTAATTAATGCACCCTGTTTTTATCGTAGGTGGGTGGTCAACCAAATAACGTTATCCATAATTACCATGGCTCACACGCATGTGAGTTAATAAGTAATGTTAAGAGTGTTGGGGACTTTTGTATATGATAGTTGCAAACTTAGAAGCTTTCACATGTGCATATGTACCATAAAGAGCTTTAAACATGCGTAAAAGTTCGGAAATAAAACAATTTATTTCGAATAAAGTTTTGAATCATGTTCTTCACCCCAAAATATGTAAAACCGTAAAAAGGGTTGCGAAGACTGATAATGTTGAAATAATAGTAACATGCTTTTCACCCCAAAATGTATAAAACAGTAAAAAGGGGCTATGAATACTCACGGTGGTTTGCGTAGGTGTTTCCCGAATGCGTAATGTGATTCCGAAATGAGATCCTACTTCGATCCTACGAATGTAAGGACACTAGTAAGATTCTAGGTTCTAGACTTTGGTCACTTAAATCTCCATCTCATCATAAAATGCCTTTGTTGTTAAATTTGTATGTTGTTAAATGTTCTTTAATAGTTCATACTTAGAAAGAACGTTACATGTGATGGTTTAAAATTACCGAAGTGTTGTAGAGGTGATAACGAAAAATAAATGTTTAGGTCCATATGTAAATATGGTTTAGGTCATGTGTATTATGTATGTATGTACCACAATTCCATCATAAAAGATAAGAAAAGTTAGTAGTTAGATGTTAGATGTTAGATGTTAGATGTTAGATGTTAGATGTTAGATGTTAGATGCGTAAATGAAATGCGTAAATAAATACGTATAGATATATTCTACCATTCCACCATGCAAATGGTGCAATGGGTAGAGTTAGGGTAGTAAGTATGTATAAGTAATATATGTATAATATACCACAATTTCATCACCAAAGGTGAGGAAAAGGATCAAGAGATAGCATATAGCTAGTATACAATATAGTTGTTAGTAGTTAGAATTTGTTAGTCACTTTCGGTTACTGTTTGGATAACTTCCAGAGATTGTTAGGTTCTGATATTTTACACACAAGTACTTCCATGTGTTAGGAAACTTTTGACATAAGATTCATGATTTTTGGATCAACATAAGTACATAAAATGACACTTGACAAAAACAGTGACAGAAACACGTAGCTGTTGCACACTGTTTTTGTAAAAACTGTTTGAGGGTTCAAAAATTAATATTTTTCGGTGATTCCAGTGGGGTTTGATTCCCAACTCATAAACGTAATTTCCAGAAAACGAATCACGGTATTTGGATCATTTTTGAGTGAGTTATGGCCTTGCAAAGTCAGTAGAAATTTCTGACAGCAAGCTGATGAAAAAGGTCTTTTATATAAAAGCTATTTTCTCATTGGTTCTTCAAAAGATTTTGTTCTTTTTGTCAAGACACGATTTTTACTCAACTAAATCACATATTTTCATATGAAATCTTTGCTTTTTAATCATCCCAAGCAACATGCAAGGAACCAAGAACACTTATCTTGATAAAACATTTCCAAAATTTGTTGTTTTTGAGCTTTTGTAAACACATGCATACCAAACATTCTTAGGTCACTAATATGGGTTTGATTATGGATTCATCACCCTTTTTAATGACATGCAAGATGTCATGGTGATGGATCTACAAACATTAGATCGCCTAGAGTTGGATTTAGCAAGAAGAAGATGAAAACTTAGAGTTTTAAGAAGATAAAACTTTGAAAGAGAAGAGAAAGTTGTAGGAGGATGATTAAAGGAAGTTACAAAAATGTTTTTACCTTGGTTTCTTGAAGATATGTGGCTGATCTTGGAAGCCTTGGAGAGGAGAATTCTTGAGAGAATATGGAGGTTTTGAGAGAAGGGTTTGTGAAGTGAGTGAAGAGTGAAAATGGAGAGGGAGAGGGGTTATTTATGGAGTGAGAAAGAGAGGTTAGGGTGGTGTGTGTGTGTGTGGCCGGTTTTGGGGAGAGGGGAAAGGAGTGTGTGGAGTGTGATTTTGTATAAAATGATTGTGTTTGTATTTAAATTAAATTTTTATTTAAATCTTTTAATTAATTGAATTATTAGATATTCTTAATTAATTGTTATTGATAATAATACTAGTTTAATTTGCTAGTATTTATTTTGTATATATATATATATATATATTTTAGTGTATACATGTTTTTAGTTGGCATTTTATGAGATGTATGGATAATTTCCTAAATTGAGGGATTTTAGACTGGATTTCTAAATTTTCCCTACTGTGTCGGGTTTACTGCTAAAACTAGACAGTGTGACATAGAACAACTGTATCTGACATAATTAGTGCAGTTCTAACCTGAACGCAATTTTGACGGTTGTCACAGGCTGAGTTGTAGTTTTGAAATGAAATAGGGGAAGAGAGAGGGAAGAGTCTTAAAAGCAAACAAATATCTCATCAGACGTCGCGCGGACGTCCGACTGATGCATCCCACGGACGTTCGACCTTGACCTGACCGACACCCCCTTTTCTCTGTTGCTTCCGCGGATGACCTATGGATTTCCGCGCATCGCGGTCGTTCGGCCTTGCGTCCATGCGGACGTCCGCAAGTCCACTATTTTGTTTTTCCTGAAATTTCGGGGTGTTACAATCCTCCCAACCTTAGAATGATTTCGTCCTCGAAATCTAGATCCCTTACAAACAAAGGATATCCAATTCAACACCTTCTACGTTCAATTAGCTCCCAACTGAAATCCAAACTCTTTCACGCAGACATGCGAACCCTTACCAACAATGTCCACTTAGGCACATTGTACTTATGTCCGGGTGAACGCTCCATCCACTGGAGTAACTCCTAATCAGACGACCTCGGTTGTCTCCCAACCTTAGATGTTCCATACTTCCCCAACGACATATTCGAACTCCCAATCATTCCACCTCCACATGTTCTTAAATTTTCTCTCCAAACCAGCCCAAAGTTTAATCACTACCGAAATCAACCGAAACCTCTGAATCCCAAATATTCCCGCTACTGAACTAGCATTTACTCCTAACGGATTCCATTAACCCTAACATCGACGGTCATCACTGACCCATCAATTACACAACTCCAAAGATACGTCTAGTTATCAATTATCCAACCGACAGATTCCTTTACCACACAAGGAAGGTTATCCCACTAAATCCACTTATCACAATTGAACATCTTAAGATCACTACAACCATTACCATTATTCCTTTAAATTCGGACCACAATCCTCCGAATACATTAACGGTGCTTGGCCTCAAACCCAAAAGTTGACACCTAGATATACCACCAAGCTTTGACCACAACAGAACTTAACACACGAGTTTCATTCGTCGATCATTTTTACAAAACCAAGGTTATCAATATGGTGTCCATAAGGTCCTACACGTCCTTTATGCGAAAATTGACCAAGACCCAAAAAACAGTTGCCAACAAGACGGTTACCACCAACATTAACAGGAACTACCACTAGTCTAACCTTCTAGTTACAAAAATACGTCGACTCTACAAACAACACTACTTGGCCTACGGTACCAACACGTGTTAAAATACCCAACCTTCCACTGTCTAAATTCCACACATAATTACTTCCAACCGGGGTTACTTAACTTTTCCAAGGTTCTAATGAGTTCAAGGTTTTCATGTGAATCACTAAACAAATATGCCAATCAAAACTTTTATAGAAATTTTCAATACAAAGGTTTTTATATCAAATTAATTGTATGCGCAAAATCTACTACTATCTACTCAGTAGTTGTGAAAAAATGGACACGCTCGTCCAACATATGAAAATCATATTGAAAATCATATTGAAAACCATTTCATCGTAGTTTTAGATTATTAACAAAACAAAAAAACATAATAAACAACTTCTTTGAAAGGAACCGGTACGACCCTAGCATGGATTGATTTATGTCATGCACGTAAGGTAATTTTCCTACTTTAAATAGTGTGCAACAAAAAGGTTTGTACGTATTTCAGAAGGAGTTTAAACGTCATCCGACTCCCAAAAATTCCTTTTTAACCATAAAATGACATGGAACCAAATTCACCAACAAGGTTCACACACATACCAGTTTATTTCACAAAAACGGTGAAACGATCCATAAATATATTTTGGTTAAAACATCAAATGATTTGCGTTAGTTCCAAGTTCAAAGACAAAAATCAATATGTTTTCATCATTCGAAGATATTGACTAAAACATCATGAAGAAATCTCAATTTGGAGTATGCATGCAAACTTGTAACACTTCCCTAGTGGTTTTCCGGAAATAAAATTACATGCATTAGATAGTTCATAATAAAATTTCAACAAATGAAATTCTTTAAATCAAATTTCAAAATTTTCTCACTTAGTCATATAAAGGACATAAGAGTAAAACATTTTTAACAAGACTCACATATTAATGTGTTTTCCCAAAACCGAGGAGAAAATAAGTGCTTGTAATTGGTTGACACCAAAAATGATTTAAATTGACTTCAAATTTAGAATCATACAAACAGTGCGCATTAATGTTCCAAAAATTTAAACAATTCCACGCACTCTAGGTTAGGACAAATAATTTTCCCAAAATCTCCATCACGGTGCATTTACACCAAAATTTTTATACTTGTAATATAAAACGTTAAAATGTCAATGCTAAAAATTTACTCATTAAATACCCACAATACACATCTTCTCCGGAACCAAAAAGATTTACCATTTTCCAAAATGTTCGTAAAACCAAAATTGACCAAATGTCAACAACTCACACAATCGTGTTTTCAAAATGTATTGTATTGTAAATCATGCATAAACCCCACAATCCTAAAACGTATTTTGACCAGATGGTCTCCATTCATGCAATAACTCATTAAAACACGCTATTTGCTTATCAAAGGGTCAATGGTTAGTGGCTACCAAGTTATGTATACCCCTAGATCAAAACCATGCATTTGCGTGAAATGATAATAAAATAATCATTTAATCAAAAGCGTAGAAAGCAAATCGTTAAGAAATACAATCAATATATTCTTTCATGCATTACTCACGCCACGTATAGATCAATCCGTACATTGAATAAATTGCAACAAAATGTGCTAACACAAATATTTGAAAGAGAAATTATGCGACACCAAAGTTCAAAAAACATCCCGTTTAGTCGCTGTTTGGGCAAAAAATCACGTCGCTCGACCGCGACCAGAACAGGTAAGACGTATGATTAAGGACTACATCTTGTATTAAGGTAAGGTCTCGACAAAGACCTAGAACACCATCGCCGTCCCTCCTAAAAGATAAGTCGAGAGTTCCTTACGACGCTCGACCATAGCGTCGCCCGATCCGCACGACTATTACATAAGGACGTGCGACCTCGACCAAAGCTAACGTTCACCATGACCGTTTGTTAACTGTTTAATGCAGGAGTAAAAGTCATTAAGGAGCAACGACTATAACCGACACAATCATTAAACGGCCGGCGACCGTAACGGACGAAGATCATTACTCCGGTGACCGTTTCCAACCGTTAAGGCCATTAAAGAAGCATTCATGGATTAAGCTAAGGACACGAAGACTATAAATATCAAGCTCAATCAACATTTCAACACATATAATATCCGGCGATTAACAACCAGAGCAATATTCAAGAACACCTGAAGTGAAGAACCATTGTTCTAAGTATCTCTCTCGACGCACGACAACAACCCTCGACCAGCGGCTCGCACTTTGTTTCGTACACGACAAACACCTGTTTTTACGTTCAAACACTTGTACTTTACATTTCGAAGCATTTTCTTCATCTGTATTGTAATCGTTGTACGATCGACACCAGTATCCAAGGACATCGCCCCCGATTGGCGACCATAGTATAGCGACGACACCCCCTGTCGTCTGCAGGTTTTTTCCTCGTTTGAGGTTTTTCCTGCGTCATCAAATCCCTTGTTTCTTTATTTTATTTATCGTCGCACGTCTCGTCGAAAGATTCTTTCTTTAGTTGTTTAAGTCCACGTTGACCTTAAGTTGTCCCTTTGGTGCGATTTTTGGCATTAACAGTTTGGCGCCATCCGTGGGACTACATCTAGAGAAAATCCTCGACGAACGTGCATTATACTAATAGTTTCTTGGAGTTTCTTCTGTTTTCTGTCGCAGGAAAATGGCGGATAACGGAAATCTAGAACAAGCCGTTATACCAGTACACGCAAGCTTATAAAATGCACAAAACTCCCCAGCAGCTGTCGATGAGTATCATTTGGAGGAAATCGTTCTAGATCAAAGCAAACCCGATAAAAAGATTCTTGTGGGTTCATCCCTTGATCCCCACATTAAAGAAAAACTCATATCCTTTTTGCAGGAACATGCTGATTGCTTCGCCTGGTCACATGAAGATATGGTCGGTATTGACCCCAGTGTCATTGCTCATAAGCTTAACGTCGATCCATCGTTCAAACCTATCAAGCAAAAATGTCGCAAGTTCGCTCCTGAAAGAAATAAAGTAATAAATGATGAGGTCGACAACCTCCTCAAGACAGGAAAGATTCGAGAGGTAAAATATCCTGATTGGCTCACTAACGTCGTGGTCGTAGCCAAGAAGAATGGAAAATGGAGGGTCTGTATCGACTTCACCGCTCTCAATAAAGTCTGTCCAAAGGATCCATTCCCGTTACCTCATATTGACGCCATGGTCGATGCAACCGCGGGGCATGAGTTATTAACGTTCATGGACGCCTATTCTGGATACAACCAAATTTTAATGCACGTAGACGACCAAGAGAAAACCGCTTTCATGACGGATCGAGGTATTTATTGTTACAAAGTTATGCCTTTCGGACTAAAAAATGCAGGTTCTACCTACCAACGGATGGTAAACAAGATGTTCAAAGACCATCTTGGAGACACGATGGGGGTATATATCGACGACATGTTAGTGAAGTCGAAGCAAGCGATTGATCACATTGATCACCTCAGGCAATCGTTCGACATCCTCTGGAAGTATAACATGAAGCTCAATCCGACGAAATGTTCCTTTGGCGTTAGTGCCGGGAAGTTCCTGGGTTATATGGTCACTCGTCGAGGCATTGAGGCTAACCCCGACCAAATCAAGGCCATCATTGAGATCAAATCTCCTCGAAATTTCAAAGAAGTCCAGAAACTCACCGGTCGAGTAGCAGCTATAAACAGGTTTATCTCCCGATCTTCAGATAAATGACATCTATTTTATAATGTCCTCAGGAAAATTAGGGGCTTCGACTGGACCAATGATCATGAACAAGCCTTGCAAAAACTCAAGGAATACATGGCGTCGCCTCCTCTGTTGTCAAAACCTCACGATCATGAGATCCTACAATTGTATTTGGCTGTCAGCCCAAATGCAGTAAGTGCTGTTCTGACACGAGAAGATGAAAAACAGCAATTGCCGATCTATTATGTAAGTAAATCTCTTCTGGATGCAGAAACCAGGTATTCGTCTATGGAAAAATTGCTCTTGTCGCTAGTCACAGCTGCTAAAAAACTGCGACACTATTTTGAGTCGCATCCCATTACTGTTGTAACTAACTTTCCTCTTAAGTATGTCTTAAGAAAACCTGAGTTGACAGGTCGCCTGGCAAAATGGAGTATATATCTCAGCAGTTACGACATCGATTTCAAGCCCAGGACCGCAATCAAACCGCAAGCCTTGGCAGACTTCATTGCTGATTTAAGCCCTGAATTGGAGAAACAAGCAGAACTCGAAGTATCAACTGTGGCAACTCACGACGACGTGCCTTGAATCTTATATGTCGATGGATCATCCACCATTAGAGGCTCTGGATTGGGCGTCGTCTTAAAGTCGCCACAGGGGGGGAAGATGGTATACTCGGTCCGATGCGACTTCAAAACCACCAATAACGAGGCTGAGTATGAAGCCCTGATCATGGGAATGAATATGGCCCACCACTCGGGAGCAACCGCACTGCATGTCAAGAGCGATTCCCTGCTGGTAGTAAATCAGGTCAATGGAGAATTCGCAGCCAAGGATTCAAAAATGACAGCATATCTAAGCGTGGCAAAAGAAATTTCCAAAAAAATTAAATCTTTTTCTATTGAACAGATTCCGCGAGACCAGAACACTCAGGCCGACGCATTGGCAAACCTTGGGTCCACTTTAGTTGAACCAATATTTGATGTTATTCCTATGATTCACCTGACAACGCCGTCCATTGGAAACGCAGACGTCATCCAGATCGAAGACGAAGAAGATGATTGGTCACGCGACATTCGAAATTTCCTCGTGCACGACCAACTCCCCGAAGACAAAATGGAGGCTCGAAAAATCAGATTCAAAGCATCTAAGTACGTCATGATCGAAAATAAGCTTTATCGGCGATCATCGACGGGCTTAAATTTAAGGTGCGTCATCAACAAAAATCAAGCCCAGAAAATCCTCCAAGAGATGCACGACGGCGAATGTGGTAATCATTCAGGAGGTTGTAGCTTGGCTAATCGTATCTCCCGACAAGGGTACTTTTGGCTGACACTGCGACAAGACGCTATCAAGTACGTCAAGAATTGCGACCCCTGTCAACGACACTCAGGTATGTCTCATAAACGTTCGGAACCTTTGCACTCGACACTTATCCCATGGCCCTTCATGAGATGGGGAATGGATATTGTCGGCAAACTACCACCCGCTCCAGGACAAAAGGTATTTCTCCTTGTACTTACGGACTACTTTTCTAAATGGGTCGAAGTGACTGCCTTCTCCCAAATTAGGGATAAAGAAGTTATTTATTTTATCCAGACTAACATCATATGCAGGTTTGGGATTCCATCCGAAATTGTCTGCGACAATGGATCCCAATTCATAAGCAACAGGACCCAACCGTTCTGTGAAGATAGGAACATCAAGCTGACGACCTCGACTCCCAGATATCCCCAAGCCAATGGACTTGCCGAGTCGAGTAATAAGACTATTGTAGCCTCGATCAAGAAACGATTAAAAGCTGCAAAAGGAAGATGGGTTGAAGAACTCCATTCAGTCCTATGGGCAAATCACACGACACCCCGCACGTCCACAGGACAAACCCCCTTCTCTCTCGTCTACGGTTGTGAAGCCGTCCTACCAATCGAAGTTCATCTCCCGACTTCGAGGCACACCTCCATCGACCACAACTTGGTTAATTTATGTCATGACCTCGACGCTGTAACATTCGGCAAAAATTGAAACTTCCAGGTTAGCATCTGTTAAGCCCTCACTAATGTTAATAAAGAGAATACACCCTAATAGGACTCATCCAGAAAATATTAAAGCGAAAAATCGCTAAAATTCCCGGTAGTTGCTTATAAGACCCGGTTTCGACCCAAGACTAACCGGAACACCTTGTGAAATGCCAAAATACCATAAATAACATATAACCTATATAAAATAGAGGGTTTTACTTTATATACAAATTTCCCTTTTTATAAGATTTAATAAACACAAGAAGGTATTTTAGAAGCTTGTTTTTGCAAATTAAAAGTCTAGTAAAAAAAAAAGGGTTTTACAAGATTTGATCATGGGCTAAATTTAATAATAAAAAAAAAATGTTGCAAAGGGGTTTGGGGGCCCATGTTTGGCCGGCCTCCCCCCTCCCTCTATTACCTCTCATTTGTTTTATTTTTACTTCATTTCAAACTTCACCAAGAAAAGACCATCCATCTTCCTTTCTCTCTCTCTCTTTGAGTTACTTGTTCTTCCCATCCTTCTTCATCACTTTAAACCCTCAAACTCCAGAAATTTCAGTCTAACTCAAGTATCCAAACCAAAAATTTGAAGAGCTTGAGGTATTTGCATCATCTCTCAAAGGTAAGAGCTTTAATCTAAACATCTTCTTCATTTTTTTAAGCATCTTTTGATAAAAAATTTGTCACCTTTCTATACTTTCATTTCATCCAAATGGATGAACTCTTTTCTTGTTCTAGAAGTGAGATAAAACACCAAGGACATGAGAAATGTCCATAAAATGGTGAAAATCTATGAACTTCCATCATGAACATAAAAAAAATGAGAAAAATCATCCAAATGTGGGTTTTGTTCATTTATAAGAATCTGGAAATTTTGACTTTGCATGCACATTTTCCCTATACGTTTAAAGTATTTTCTTTTTAAAAACATGTCATAAGATGTGGGGATTGAATCTTTAACAAAAGGATCCACATCCATGGATGTTAAAGTGCTCAAAAATGAGTTTTAGTGAGAGTCTTTAAGTTCCAGAATCTGGCAGTTGGGTTGCATGTACTTTGGACGACCATATCTTGGTCAATTCATGTCCAAATTCTTTGATTTTTCTTCTGGAGTAAAGTTTAATGAGTTGGGGTTCAAACGCCACTGGTCTCATACAAAAATATTGAGTTTTGAGCTTTCAACTCCTTAGAACAAATTTGATGTGCAGCAGATGGTCTGTCAGATTTTTGTGTCAGTTAATTTTGTATATAACTCTTTGAAAAATGCATAAAACTTTCTCATTTTTCTTCTGGAAGCTACTTTTATGAGTTAGGTTTCACATGCTAAAATTTAATAACAATATACGATGTTTTGGTCATTTAAAGATTTTGTGCAAACCAAGTATGTCAAGCTGTCCAGAAATGGCAGATTGGTACATGCAACTTCTTTTGACCATAACTCACTCAAAACTCATCAAACATTTGTGAATCTTTTTCCATAAGACACCTTTATGTGTTAGGTTTCCAAACCATGCAAAATCTCTGAAAAATACTATGTTTTGACCCTCCAAAAGCCGGTTATGGCAGAAGGGTGTAAACTGTTTTAGGTTCTGTGTTGCATTATTTTGTAAAAATTATTTGAACCCCTTAAACACCTTCAAAATTTATGAAATTTGGTCAAAACCTTCTTAACTCAGTGTAGTACCACATATAAAAAGATGGGCAAATTTGTCATTCCAGAAAGTGTATTTCAATAACCATTTTTGAGGAACAAAGTTTCTGCCAGATTATGTATTTTGGAAAAAGTGTGGGATTTTACTATTTTAACCTTATAGGTACCTATACATGATTAAAACATTGGGAAAATATTAAATTCATCATGTCAAATTAAAAACTAAAACAATGGCATTTCACAAGAGGTGGACTAAATTAGCTAAGTTCAACCTTGAGTAGCTATGAAGGACTTATAGAGCTTATTTGACTTTATAGGAGACCCATAAGGCATTAAGCGATCAAGCTTGCGCAACTTCGCGTCTACACGTTAAGGTGAGTAATCACAGCCCCGTTTTTACTTGTTTAAATGTTTGGGGTGAAAAGCATGTTATGTTTTTAAAATGCTAAATGATTCATGATATTAAATTGTGGATATTTATGCTTTGAAGAATGAGTACTAATGAATGGACAATTGTACATGAGTGATAAAGATATGTTGAGTGATAATGAAAATGGTAAGTCCCCAGTAAATACACTACTTATTAACTCGTAACGAGCCGGTGATACTTGTGGATAGCGCTATTTGGTTTGACAAACCCACCTTAACTGACGAGTAGGGGTGCACTTTATCTGGTAATAATGTTCTTCTCACGTGGGTTAGTATACCACCTCTGAGGTAGTTCGCGGGGCGTAGATTGTCGGAGGCTTAGTAGTGGCTCAACCCTATTATATCTTAAAAAAATCACTCATTGTAAATTGTACTCATAAACCTTTTAACTTTGGAGCTTGTCATGAACGAACGTTTCATGAGAGTAACCATTGGAAGAAAAATTGTTGTGTATGGAAAAACCTGTGAACTCACCAACTCTTTGTAGTTGACCTTTTGTTTTAAACACGCTTTTCAGGGGCTAAGAAGGTAACTGACAAGGTTTAATTTAGCATGCATGTCGACATCAACCGAGACTCGTCTTTTGTCATATCTTGATAAAAACATTATTTTGGGTTACATGTAAACTTTGGGATTGTAAACCCTTAACTTTAAATTTTTGGGACTTTGTAATGTATACTTTGTGTAATTGTATGGTTGGTGTTGTTTATTTCCTAATGCTATGAAACTCTATCTGTTACATCTCGTGTTTCCGCTTTAGCGGGGTGTGACAGAAATTGGTATCAGAGCCATAGGTTATAGAGAATGCCGGTTTTCTTATGGAAACCACATCTATAACCCAACCATAACACAAACTATTTTCAAAAAGGCTTTCGAAAGGAGTGTCAAAAAAAAAAAAAAAAAAAAAAAAAATCTGAAGTATATTGCTAATATAACCAAGTCGAATGTCACATTATTATACCTCAATTAAACAAAGCTTGATCACCTATGTTTAATTCGGGTAAATATAATGAGAGACTCGGGTTGGTCATAATGGAAGTATGCTTATAAATAAATCTTCTACCAAAACATGGTAAGCATGACTTTGTGTGTGTTGCATAAACCTTGCACATTTTTAGCACTTACAATAGTACACATAATAACAAAGTCTACTATTATCGCAGCTCACTATGTCGTCTGAATATGACCCGTCCGAGCACACTCCTTCGGAGCATACCCATTCCGAGCAATCGTACTCGGCAGACCTTTCCGGCTACGTTACTGGCCGACCGAGGGGCATTGCACCGGTTGTAGTTGAGAGAGACCCTTATGAAGACGACCAAGAAGAATCCAGTGCACCACTCACTAGGTTCCCTCCACGTATCCTACGAGGACCAAGAGTTAGGGCCACGGCAAGGAAGAGTGTCCCATTACCTAGACGTGTGAGTCTTACCCAACCACCAAGAGGCGAAGGAGAGTCCTCCCGATCGGGAGTGCAGCGAGGAAACCCCCAGGTGGTAACAGGAGTACCTGTGGCTCACCCTCCTGGCATGACTGCCCAGGAAAGCCATTGGGTTCTAATGATGTCTCACGACATACAACTCCATGGTGAGAGGTTGGACCAGCAGCACCAAACACTGAATGGAGTGATGGAAGTACTGAAATCACATAGTGAAGCCTCAGACCGAACTATGGAGGTCATTGACATCACAAGGAGGGAGGTGAGGGCCCTACGTAGGTACCTGGCTTGGGTGATAGGAGCCTTGGTTTTAGTGTTGGGACTGCTGTTGTGGGCACTGATGCATTAGAAGACCACTATTAGAAGCTTTTGGGGATTTATTTAAAACTTGAACTTATATTTTTGGGGCATGTAGCCATTAAATTCCAAACATTGAAATTTTTTGTTAATTGTTTCTGTTGGAATTTGAATATTTATGGTTTATGAATGAAATGCTTGGTTAATGTTTATGTATCTCAAGTACTTTTAGATGCATGATTGTGAAATTATGGTATGTTGTTATGACAATACGTGTAGATAACAAAGATAGTATGCATGAAGTAGTACCATAACTTAGATTAACATAACAAGTAGGAAGTGTAACCAAATAATAGTATTAGTAACCATGCGACTAAACCTTTAATTAAAACCATAACTGTAGGACTATGCCTCCAAGAAGAGAGAATCCTGAAGTCGCACGGCTCGTGGCGGAGCAAATTATGGCTGCACTTCCGAACATTGTCAGCCAAGTAGCAGCTGGGCTGAATGCTAATTCAAGCAATGCGGGAGCGACTGGAAATCGGGAATGCACATATAAGACCTTTAGGGGCTGCAACCCTAAAGAATTCCATGGAACTGAAGGAGCTGTGGGATTACTGACATGGATTGAGGGTATGGAATCCGTTCTTCATATCAGCAAGTGCACAGAAGGAAACAAAGTAGAATTTGCTGCTTGTTTGTTGCAAGGCCGAGCACTAACATGGTGGAACACACAAGTACAAACCCGTGGACGGGAAGCGGCTTACAACCTTACGTGGGAAGAGTTCAAGAAGCTACTCAAGGGAGAGTATTGCCCAAGAAGTGAAATCCAGAAGCTGGAGGCAGAACTGTGGAATCATGAAATGAAGGGAAACGATATAGACTCTTACACTGCCCGTTTCCATGAGTTGGCAAAGCTGGTGCCACATTTGGTGACGCCCGAGGAAAACAGAGTGGATAGGTATGTGTGGGGTTTATCTGAAGGAATCAGAGGAAATGTCACTTCAGCTGACCCAAAGACTCTCCAAGAAGCAGTAAATTTAGCAACAAGACTCACCAACAACGCGAATCGTTCAAGAACATCAGGGAATGACAAGGCCGCTGGGAAAAGAAAGATAGAAGAGCCTGCAAGAAGGCAGTTTGGGGGAAGAACAGACAAGGGTCATAGGGTGACAGGAAATTTTGGGGTTCAAGCACAGGTCGAAGAGAAGGAAAGAGGGCTATGCCCAAGATGCACCAAGTGCAATAATCGACACCTCGGAAGATGCATCATTTGCTCCAAGTGTAGCAAAGGAGGCCATGTCGCTAAAGATTGCAAGAGCGGAGGAAGGCGAACATGTCACGAGTGTGGGAGCCCTGATCACTATCGGAACGCATGTCCGAGACTGAACCGAAGGCCTAATACAAATCAAGCGCGACCATTTAATCAAGGGAATCAAGGAGGTCAGGCACGAGGCCGAGTGTTTGAAATTGGAGCAGATGAGGCAAGACGAAACCCAGATGTAGTCACAGGTACGTTTCTCTTGAATAATCATTATGCAACAGTACTATTTGATTCGGGAGCAGATAGGAGCTTTGTATCACTAGAATTTAGGCCGAAAATTGACTTGGAACCTCAAAAGTTGAAAGAAGCCTATATTATAGAATTTGCTAATGGACAAGAAGTTAGGGCCAAAGATGTAATTAAGAACTGTACCTTAAAACTGGCGGAAAAAGATTTTAGCATAGATTTAATCCCAATCAGGTTAGGAAGCTTCGATATAGTCGTAGGTATGGATTGGTTATCAAAGAATCGCGCTGAGATTGTTTGCTCTGAAAAGATCGTCCGAATACCTCAAACCGAAGGAAGAGTACTAGAAATACAGGGAGACAGCTCGGGGAGGAAATTCAAAATAGTGTCGAGTATGAAGATGCGAAAATATTTGCGAAAAGATTGTGTTGCGTTTCTGACACACGTGGTGGATAAGGAAATCAAAGAGAAGAATATTCAAGACTTTCCAATAGTACGAGATTTTCCTGAGGTATTCCCAGATGAATTACCTGGATTACCACCACCAAGACAAGTCGAATTTCATATCGACTTAATTCCAGGAGCGGCACCCGTAGCGAAGTCACCGTACCGGTTAGCACCTTCAGAAATGCAAGAGTTGTCAGGCCAACTCAAAGAGCTGCTCGATAAAGGATTCATACGACCCAGCTCTTCACCCTGGGGAGCTCCAGTTTTGTTCGTTAAAAAGAAAGATGGTTCTTTTCGAATGTGTATCGACTACAGAGAACTCAACAAGCGGACCATCAAGAACCGATATCCCCTTCCTCGAATCGATGATCTGTTCGACCAACTTCAAGGAGCTACGTACTTTTCAAAGATCGATCTTCGGTCTGGATATCATCAGATGAGGGTTCGGGAGGAGGACATTCCCAAGACAGCGTTTAGGACTCGATATGGACATTATGAGTTCCTAGTCATGCCTTTCGGACTGACAAACGCTCCAGCAGTCTTTATGGACCTAATGAACAGAGTATGTCGACCGTACTTGGACAAATTTGTAATTGTGTTCATAGATGATATATTAATTTATTCGCAAAGCAAGAAGGAACATGAGCAACATTTAAAGCAAATACTAGAACTGCTCAAAGATCAGAAGCTGTATGCTAAACTTTCCAAATGCGAATTTTGGATTCGTGAAGTACAATTTCTTGGTCATGTAGTTAATGAAGATGGAATTCATGTTGATCCGGCCAAGATAGAAGCCATAAAGAAGTGGGAAGCCCCGAAGACTCCGACTGAAATCCGTTCGTTTCTCGGTTTAGCTGGTTACTATCGGCGCTTCATTGCAAATTTCTCCAAAATTGCACAACCATTAACGGCATTAACCCAGAAAGACAAGAAGTTCGATTGGGGAGAGAAGCAGGAAGAAGCCTTTCGGACGCTTAAACATAAGCTTTGCAATGCACCGATCTTAGCTCTACCAGAGGGTGCAGACAATTTTGTTGTTTACTGCGATGCCTCACACCGAGGGTTGGGGTGTGTGCAAATGCAAAAAGACAAGGTTATTGCCTACGCATCAAGGCAACTTAAGGTTCATGAAAAGAATTATACCACCCATGATTTGGAGCTAGGAGCCGTAGTGTTCGCACTCAAGATTTGGAGACACTATCTCTACGGCACTAAATGTACCGTCTTTACCGATCACAAGAGCTTACAACACATTTTTGATCAGAAAATGCTGAATATGCGACAACGGAGATGGGTTGAACTGTTTAGCGACTACGATTGCGAGATAAAGTACCATCCGGGCAAAGCTAATGTTGTGGCTGACGCGTTAAGCCGAAAGGAAAGGGTGAAACCATCAAGGGCAAGAGCCATGGGAACGATGGTCCGGACGAGCCTTAAGGATCAAATCCTCGAAGCACAAGAAGAAGCATTAAAAGGGGAGAATTTGAAGGGCGAAGCTCTACATCATCTGGAAAAGGAATTTGATACACAACCAGACGGGGTGCGTTACTTCCGAAATAGAGTTTGGGTACCTAAGGTTGTCAATCTGCGATCAATAATCCTGGATGAAGCTCATAAATCAAGATATTCAATTCACCCCGGGGCCGATAAAATGTACAAGGATCTGAAGGAATACTATTGGTGGCCAGGAATGAAGAAAGATGTGGCTATGTATGTAAGCAAGTGCCAAACTTGTGCCCTGGTTAAGGCTGAACATCAGAAACCATCAGGTCTTCTTCAGCAACCGGAGATTCCCGAATGGAAATGGGAACAGATAAGCATGGATTTCATAACCAAGTTACCCAGAACTGGGAAAGGACATGATTCAATCTGGGTTATAGTGGACCGACTGACGAAATCTGCACATTTTCTGCCTATTCGGGAAGATTTCAAGGTAGAAAAACTCGCTCGAATTTACGTCAACGAAATCGTTATGCGTCATGGAGTACCCACTGCTATAATCTCAGACAGAGATAGCCGTTTTACGTCACGCCTTTGGCGGTCAGTCCAGAAAGCGTTGGGCACACGTTTGGACTTGAGCACTGCCTACCACCCGCAGACGGACGGTCAGACGGAAAGGACTATACAAACACTGGAAGACATGCTGCGAGCCTGTGTATTAGATTTTGGGGGAAATTGGGATACTCACTTACCGCTGGTTGAATTCTCTTACAACAATAGCTACCATACCAGCTTAAAGTGCGCACCATACGAAGCCTTATATGGACGCAAATGTAGATCCCCACTCAGCTGGTTGGAGGTTGGTGACAGGCAGCTGATAAGACCTGACATAATACAGGAGACCACGGACAAGATCGTAACCATTCAGGAAAGACTGAAAGTTGCCAGAACTCGTCAGAAGAGTTATGCAGATAATCGCAGGAAGCCATTGGAATTTCAGGTGGGCGATAAGGTACTATTAAAGGTATCACCATGGAAAGGATTGGTACGATTTGGGAAGAAGGGCAAGTTGAGCCCAAGATATATCGGTCCGTTTGAGATACTGGAAAAGATTGGACCAGTTGCTTACAGACTCAAACTACCACAAGAGTTAAGCGCTATTCACGACACATTCCATGTGTCGAATCTGAAGAAATGTCTAGCGGATGAATCATTGGTGCTACCATTGGAAGATATTCAAGTGAGCGAGCAGTTACGCATTATAGAAGAACCCGTGGAGATACTTGACCGAGATGTTAAGCGGTTAAGACGTAGCAAAATCCCGATTGTAAAAGTTCGATGGAGTGCAAGGCATGGACCAGAATACACTTGGGAGCGGGAGGATTTTATGAAAAGTAAATATCCTCAGCTGTTCGTCAAGGAACCAACTGGGAATGCCAGTCATTAAATTTCGGGACGAAATTTCTCTAACGGGGGGAAACTGTAACATTCGGCAAAAATTGAAACTTCCAGGTTAGCATCTGTTAAGTCCTCACTAATGTTAATAAAGAGAATACACCCTAATAGGACTCATCCAGAAAATATTAAAGCGAAAAATCGCTAAAATTCCCGGTAGTTGCTTATAAGACCCGGTTTCGACCCAAGACTAACCGGAAGACCTTGTGAAATGCCAAAATACCATAAATAACATATAACCTATATAAAATAGAGGGTTTTACTTTATATACAAATTTCCCTTTTTATAAGATTTAATAAACACAAGAAGGTATTTTAGAAGCTTGTTTTTGCAAATTAAAAGTCTAGTAAAAAAAAAAAAAGGGTTTTACAAGATTTGATCATGGGCTAAATTTAATAATAAAAAAAAATGTTGCAAAGGGGTTTGGGGGCCCATGTTTGGCCGGCCTCCCCCCTCCCTCTATTACCTCTCATTTGTTTTATTTTTACTTCATTTCAAACTTCACCAAGAAAAGACCATCCATCTTCCTTTCTCTCTCTCTCTTTGAGTTACTTGTTCTTCCCATCCTTCTTCATCACTTTAAACCCTCAAACTCCAGAAATTTCAGTCTAACTCAAGTATCCAAACCAAAAAATTGAAGAGCTTGAGGTATTTGCATCATCTCTCAAAGGTAAGAGCTTTAATCTAAACATCTTCTTCATTTTTTTAAGCATCTTTTGATAAAAAATTTGTCACCTTTCTATACTTTCATTTCATCCAAATGGATGAACTCTTTTCTTGTTCTAGAAGTGAGATAAAACACCAAGGACATGAGAAATGTCCATAAAATGGTGAAAATCTATGAACTTCCATCATGAACATAAGAAAAATGAGAAAAATCATCCAAATGTGGGTTTTGTTCATTTATAAGAATCTGGAAATTTTGACTTTGCATGCACATTTTCCCTATAAGTTTAAAGTATTTTCTTTTTAAAAACATGTCATAAGATGTGGGGATTGAATCTTTAACAAAAGGATCCACATCCATGGATGTTAAAGTGCTCAAAAATGAGTTTTAGTGAGAGTCTTTAAGTTCCAGAATCTGGCAGTTGGGTTGCATGTACTTTGGACGACCATATCTTGGTCAATTCATGTCCAAATTCTTTGATTTTTCTTCTGGAGTAAATTTTAATGAGTTGGGGTTCAAACGCCACTGGTCTCATACAAAAATATTGAGTTTTGAGCTTTCAACTCCTTAGAACAAATTTGATGTGCAGCAGATGGTCTGTCAGATTTTTGTGTCAGTTTATTTTGTATATAACTCTTTGAAAAATGCATAAAACTTTCTCATTTTTCTTCTGGAAGCTACTTTTATGAGTTAGGTTTCACATGCTAAAATTTCATAACAATATACGATGTTTTGGTCATTTAAAGATTTTGTGCAAACCAAGTATGTCAAGCTGTCCAGAAATGGCAGATTGGTACATGCAACTTCTTTTGACCATAACTCACTCAAAACTCATCAAACATTTGTGAATCTTTTTCCATAAGACACCTTTATGTGTTAGGTTTCCAAACCATGCAAAATCTCTGAAAAATACTATGTTTTGACCCTCCAAAAGCCGGTTATGGCAGAAGGGTGTAAACTGTTTTAGGTTCTGTGTTGCATTATTTTGTAAAACTTATTTGAACCCCTTAAACACCTTCAAAATTTATGAAATTTGGTCAAAACCTTCTTAACTCAGTGTAGTACCACATATAAAAAGATGGGCAAATTTGTCATTCCAGAAAGTGTATTTCAATAACCATTTTTGAGGAACAAAGTTTCTGCCAGATTATGTATTTTGGAAAAAGTGTGGGATTTTACTATTTTAACCTTATAGGTACCTATACATGATTAAAACATTGGGAAAATATTAAATTCATCATGTCAAATTAAAAACTAAAACAATGGCATTTCACAAGAGGTGGACTAAATTAGCTAAGTTCAACCTTGAGTAGCTATGAAGGACTTATAGAGCTTATTTGACTTTATAGGAGACCCATAAGGCATTAAGCGATCAAGCTTGCGCAACTTCGCGTCTACACGTTAAGGTGAGTAATCACAGCCCCGTTTTTACTTGTTTAAATGTTTGGGGTGAAAAGCATGTTATGTTTTTAAAATGCTAAATGATTCATGATATTAAATTGTGGATATTTATGCTTTGAAGAATGAGTACTAATGAATGGACAATTGTACATGAGTGATAAAGATATGTTGAGTGATAATGAAAATGGTAAGTCCCCAGTAAATACACTACTTATTAACTCGTAACGAGCCGGTGATACTTGTGAATAGCGCTATTTGGTTTGACAAACCCACCTTAACTGACGAGTAGGGGTGCACTTTATCTGGTAATAATGTTCTTCTCACGTGGGTTAGTATACCACCTCTGAGGTAGTTCGCGGGGCGTAGATTGTCGGAGGCTTAGTAGTGGCTCAACCCTATTATATCTTAAAAAAATCACTCATTGTAAATTGTACTCATAAACCTTTTAACTTTGGAGCTTGTCATGAACGAACGTTTCATGAGAGTAACCATTGGAAGAAAAATTGTTGTGTATGGAAAAACCTGTGAACTCACCAACTCTTTGTAGTTGACCTTTTGTTTTAAACACGCTTTTCAGGGGCTAAGAAGGTAACTGACAAGGTTTAATTTAGCATGCATGTCGACATCAACCGAGACTCGTCTTTTGTCATATCTTGATAAAAACATTATTTTGGGTTACATGTAAACTTTGGGATTGTAAACCCTTAACTTTAAATTTTTGGGACTTTGTAATGTATACTTTGTGTAATTGTATGGTTGGTGTTGTTTATTTCCTAATGCTATGAAACTCTATCTGTTACATCTCGTGTTTCCGCTTTAGCGGGGTGTGACAGACGCCCTAGAAGAGCTCAGAGAATCCGCCTTGATCAGGATGGCGTCGCAGAAGCAGGCAGTCGAGCGACATTTCAATAAGCACGTCAAAATTAAAGTCTTTCAAGAAGGCGATTACATCCTCCGTCGAGTATTCCCAAACACCCAGGAGCTCAACGCAGGTAAGCTTTCTACTAAGTGGGAAGGACCTTACCGCGTCTCCGAAGTCGTTGGTAAAGGAGCCAATCGACTTCAGACCCTCGACAATCAAGAAATCCCGCGAAGTTGGAACGCGATGCATCTGAAAAAATATTTCTTTTAGAGTCGCCTTCCTCTCATGCAAAGTTTTTTTTACACGACAGTGAACGTCGTGAGATCGTTGGAAATCCGATGACCGGCCTCTAACGAACTTTGTCGCAGGTACGCACGACATGAGTACCCGAGTGTGTGACTTAATTGTTTTACCACAGGGGCATACATTCTGGAATTTCATCATACGATACAGTCACATGTAAGGTCTAAACGATCCTTCGATCTAAGTTTCTGGAACTTAGAAAAACTTTGTATGTTCTAACACATCGATGATATATATTTGTGTTTATTATTACAGTCCAAATACATGATTTATGTTTCAACCGTTATATTGCAATAAAAGCCTAAGTCGCATGATCCTCCGTTTATTTCATATTGCAATATTACATTTATCCACGACATATGTTCAGCAAAAGAAGGAACTTCATTGAACGATTACATATGAACGACCGATAGTCAGACAAGTAAATACAAAGTCAAAAGTCGTTGCATACCAACAACCCGAACATAAAAAGTCTAGCTCGTAAACCCAAAAATCTACCCCATAACCAAAGAAGAACGTCGATGGCAAGCTCTGTTCAAAAATCTTGATCTTCGAAATCCTATCAATACCGAAGAACTGATGCAAGGATCAAATGAGTATATTAGGAGTTATCTTCCAACTCCTTACGCCTCGACACTCTGAGAATGTGGCTCTTAAGATTAATGTTAGGTTGGAGGAAGGAATATATTCTTCTCGACGATCGACCTCCACTCCAACATTTTCTCTGCCTTCACACACTTAATGACAAGAAACAGGAAAATCTGTCAAATACAGAAGGAACACGTTAGCAAAACATTCAGCTAAAGAACATCGATAACACAAGTTTTGAAAGAAAAACTTACAAGGAACGCCAGTTCGGCTAAACACAGCCCTACCTCTTCAATAGAGATCCTTTGAAAACACTCCTCGGAAACTAAGGGCTGATGTTTCCCTAGATGCGGAAGTGACTTCATCCTGACGAGGACGTAGTCAAACGAGAGGGACGACTACAACACAAAACTGATCACCATAAGTTCCTCCTCGTTCTCTCCCGTCTTTACACCCCCGCCCCTGTCGGCTGACGAAAGGGTTGACGTGGCAGAAGACATCGTCGCCAGGTGCGCAGAATACACAGACATCGTAACCAACATCGTCAACGATTCGGGTATCGCAACCCTTGATAGATCTCCAACCACCCAAGATTTGAACAAAGTCGAGATTCTTGAGAAGGGCCTCATCAGAAACAGAAAACGTTTAAAGAAAACCTCTAAAGAAAGCAACCCATTGTGGTCTCTATTTATGTAGGAAATCACAACAAGTCGAGTCCGCTGATGATCAACACGCGTCCATACCTATCCGAATCTTCGACACCTGTCTTCGACAGCTGGTAAGCATCATCGTGCGTCAGTATGACGTCATAACTTTTCAACTTCTCGTTCAGTTAAAGGCTAACCGGTCTAGTTCCACGACAACCAGGTAAGTCCCTCAACCCAGGTCACAAGTCTAAGCGTTCGACAAGCAAAATTTAAAACTTAAATTTGACATTCAATTTTCAAATTTTGGGGGCAAACTGTTTGGGCAAAAAATCACGTCTCGACCGCGACCAGAACAGGTAAGACGTATGATTAAGGACTACATCTTGTATTAAGGTAAGGTCTCGGCAAAGACCTAGAACACCATCGCCGTCCCTCCTAAAAGATAAGTCGAGAGTTCCTTACGACGCTCGACCATAGCGTCGCCCGATCCGCACGACTATTACATAAGGACGTGCGACCTCGACCAAAGCTAACGTTCATCATGACCGTTTGTTAAGTGTTTAATGCATGAGTAAAAGTCATTAAGGAGTAACGACTATAACCGACGCAATCATTAAATGGCCGGCGACCGTAACGGACGAATATCAATACTCCGGAGACCGTTTCCAACCGTTAAGGCCATTAAAGAAGCATTCATGGATGAAGCTAAGGACACGAAGACTATAAATATCAAGCTCAATCAACATTTCAACACATCGAATATCCGGCGATTAACAACCAGAGCAATATTCAAGAACACCTGAAGTGAAGAACCATTGTTCTAAGTATCGCTCTCGACGCACGACAACAGCCCTCGACCAGCGGCTCGCACTTTGTTTCGTACACGACAAACACCTGTTTTTACGTTCAAACACTTGTACTTTACATTTCGAAGCATTTTCTTCATCTGTATTATAATCGTTGTACGATCGACACCAGTATCCAAGGACATCGCCCCTGATTGGCGACCATAGTATAGCGACGACACCCCCTGTCGTCCGCAGGTTTTTTCCTCGTTTGAGGTTTTTTCCTCGTTTGAGGTTTTTCCTGCGTCATCAAATCCCTTGTTTCTTTATTTTATTTATCGTCGCACGTCTCGTCGAAAGATTCTTTCTTTAGTTGTTTAAGTCCACGTTGACCTTAAGTTGTCCCTTTGGTGCGATTTTTGGCATTAACAGTCGCCTCACGACATAAATAACACTTCTCGACAAAACCCGAATGAGTCAAAATGCCCAATATAATCCAAAATTGACACACATAATATTAAAGTATATACATTACAAAATTGCACTCACGCGACACAAAACGTCGTAAAACAAAACTCTGCAAAACTCCATGGGCTCAATGGCCTCAAATCAACCAAATGATGCCAAACCTTTCGCGTAAAAAAAATCAAATTGCATAAAGCAAGTTCATGACTAAAATGTCAAAATTCCAAAATTCCCTTCTTGTTGTAATACGATATAAACAACACTTTTCGACAAAACTTGCATTAAGTAAATTTTCCAATAAAACTTTGACATAGACATAATGGAAGATAACTTTCCGTCCAAATCTTAACATATGTGGAGGAGATCCAATGTTAAAGTCATAAGCCATAGTTACTTGTCCAACGTCCTAAACATCATTAAAATATAGATATCACTATATCCGAAAGTAACGTTGAACAACAACAAAATAAAGCGAGTCCCGACAAAGTTTGCAATTCCCGCAATAAAATGATTTCATGCATGTTCAAAACCATGATTTAAAATCTTGTGTGTGCTAAACGTTTTCCGAGGTTTTGTAACACAATTCACATGAGGATTTGAAACACAAGAAGTAACTGATGCAATTTATTTTTAAAATAAATTATGTGCATGAATTTAGTCGGTACTCAATGTCTCAAACCATACTTCTCCAAATCCCTCCGGTCATACTACCGTTGTCCGGATGCTCAAACCTCTTAAGGCAAAGTTGGGAATTACATCGATTCACCTTACAATTCCTCCTCGAATTAAGGTCGATTCAATAAGCCTATGGTTCTAATCCAACCATCAACTTTGACCCGAAATGGTCCACTTAATACCATTATCATGCTCATCGTCACTCCGAGTGACTAATGCTAAAATCATCCATCTATTCCAACGACTACTCGCATAGAGACTTCTTCTCTACCCCAACGGTCATCACATTAAAGTAGTTCAAGTATGCACATGTAACTAGTAGGTTCACCATAACACTGGCCAGGTGTAATTATGAATATACCGTACATGATTATCCTCGCTAATCTCGACGCGATTCTCGTTTCTAGCGACTCCATCGAGCTCAAAACATCATATCTTAAAGTGCTTATTGGTGAAATTTCACTCTCATTTACTTAAAAGAACTCTAGTTTGAGTCTAGGTATCCAAAATCAACACCTAATTCTCTCAAACTTATGCTCTGATACCAACTTGTAACACCCTCGAATTGGGAAAGAGCAACTAAATAAAATTTTGATAGGATAATCACTTAAGGAATAAAGTTCCTTCTACAAACCATTCTTGGAAATACCTCAAGATAAAACATAACAACCCTCACAAATAATAACTCAAGTCATACTATGTGACCACAAAAGTCGGGTGTTACTTAACACAATTACAAGTTGCTAATCCCCAAAATAAGTGCGGAAGACTTCACCAAGCAAATCACTTCTCGTGCACACTATTAGCACTCATCTCTTCACAGTGTCACTAGAACTATATCCCAACCGGAACCTGTTCCACATGCCGACAAATAAAAAGGGTTAGGCTAACTCCTAGTGAGTTCAAGAGTTTTATCATGATCATTTAATTGATAAGAACGAGAAGAGATGCAATTTAAGTCATGAGTTCAAAAGAATTTACTTTAGATGCAGATCACTCATTTTTCCATCACACACAAATCCCTTGTCGGAAGCTTTGGTATAAAATGATTCTCAAAATGGACTCATCCCAAAACCAACATGAAAAGTGAATTAGCATTTGATTTCCAAAACGATTGAATTCATAAATAAATCGCTATTATTCCAAACATCCCAAACATGAATGAAGCATAACTCATAACTCACATAAAGTGGAAAACAATCCATATAAACATGATTGTTAATGCCAAAAATCGTCCAGATAGATAACTTAAGGTTGATTGTGGAACTTAACAACTAAAGATGGAAATCGTTCGACAAAGCTATGCGACAAAGACAGAAAATGTAAACGAGAACGCAAGGAATTTGGTGACGCGGGAAAAACCTCAACGAGGAAAAAACCCACGAACGACTGTGGATGTCGTCGCTGCACTATGATCGCCAAACAGGGGCGATGTCCTTATGTTTCAGATGTCGTGAGTATAATGGTTACAATACAAATGAAAGAAAAGACTTTAGATGTAAAGTAAATAGGTGTATCGTGTGTAAATATAAGTGCATCGTGCGTAAGATCTATGCGTCGTGCGTCGTCTGTGTTTGGGTAAAATTTCACCAGTCTCGACCACGACCAAAAGAGGAAACATATTTCTTATACTTTCTTATGACGAGATAAAATCATAAATACTTTATCGTTTGACCAAAGTTTAAATCGAAAGTTACTCACGACACTTGACCGTCGTAAGAGACCTTATGACCTCGACTGACTAACGTAGGACAACTGTTATGATTTTTATGTTTAATGCAGGGTCAACACCATTAATGGCCAACGGACATAACCGATAAGGTTAATTACGAGCATTAACCTCAGCGACCATTACTCAAGCCTTTATGGAGTCATTTAAAGCCACGAAAGCTATAAATACAAAGACCTCGGCCTCATTTGCGGACAACTGAATGCTCAAGAACACTCACTGCAAAGCATTCGAAACAATGAACTCTCTCTCGAAAGATTGCTCTCGACACACGATTCCTACGCACGACGCTTTACTTTTACACACAACGCACTAGTTTTTACACACGATACACTTGTTATTTTACATTTCAAGTATTTATTTCATTTGTATTGTAACCATTGTACTCTCGACACTTGAAACATAAGGACATCGCCCCTGTTTGGTGACCATAGTGCAGCGGCGACATCATCACTGTCGTCCGCGGGTTTTTTTTCTCGTTGAGGTTTTTCCCGCGTCACCAAATTCTGTGTCTCGTTTACGTTTTTTTGCCTTTGTTGTGCCGTTTGTTGAACGATTTCCATTCTTTAGTAGTTAAGCTCCACATTCAACCTTAAGTTATCATTCTGCACGATTTTTGGCATTACAGTTTGGCGCCCACCGTGGGGCCCCATCTAGAGAAAGTCTTCGACAAACGTGCGTCTTGCTAACGGTTTCTTGGAGTTCCTTCTTTTTCTGTTTCAGGAAAATGGTAGGTAATGAAAACCCAGAGTAGGTCATCGCCTAGATGCATTGGGAGCTTGAAAATGCGCGCCGTCAGATCGATGCCCTTGCTGATCAAAGTCGAAGGGCAGCCGAAGAAATCGCGCAACTGAGGAATCCATTCGGACTACATAACGGCCCTAGACCATTCGTTCAGAATCCAGGTCCAGGATCGTTCGGTCAGAATCCTGGATCCGCTCCTTTCGTTCAGAATCCGGGACCAGGATCGTTCGGTCAGAACCAACAGCAAGGTCCATTCATGCAGAACCAGCAGCAGGGATCGTTCATCCCAAACCCCCAGTTCGGGCCGACTCCGCCTCAACATCTGAGACCATCACCCATGTACAATGGGTCACAGTCGTACTTCGTCCCTTTCAATGGGGACGCCAATGGCTCGTCGTACGGAAATGGCACCAGTTCAGGAGTTATTCCACCAATAGGTATGAATTCCGATCCTAACGACTCCGTCGCCCAGCGGTTGAAGATGTTGGAAGACCAGAATGAACGTGTCCTGTCTTTGCTTGCTAAGCTACCGGGGGCAGCCGTGCCTGTCGACGTCGAGCCTCGCTCAGGATTGCAGGCGTCGCCTTTCGTTGACACGATAGCGACCGTCGACGTCCCGAAGAAGTATAACATCCCCGCCTTCACGCCCAAGTATTCAGGAATAGCCGATCCAATAGAGCACATCGCGCAGTATAAGCAGCTAATATGGACGGTCCCGATCCCGCATATGTACCACGAAGTTTTCATATGCAAGAGTTTTGGGGTGACCCTCACGGGTCCCGCCCTTTAATGGTTGATTAATCTCAAACCTAAATCCATCGGGTCATTCGCCGAGTTAGTCAACCAGTTCTCCCACAAATTCGCCAGTAGTCGCAAGATAGAGAAGCAGACCAACGACTTGTATTATGTCATACAGAAGACTGGTGAGTCCATCCGGAGTTATTTCAACACGTTTAATGCCGAGATGATCAGTGTCCGCAACTATGACGTCAAGACCGCGATCGAAGCCTACAAGCGTGGTCTGACTAAGTACCCCCAGAGAATTTCGAAGACGTCCGAGCCAGGACCCTTGCCTATATGAGGGTGGAAGACGATGCTGCCTTTCGTCATAAGCATTCTGACGACAAAAAGTCGCTGAGTGTAAAAAAGCCAGAGTTCAAGACGAAGGCAGTATCCAAGTCAGAGCCTACCCGCCAAATCTCGAACGTCCAATTCAAGATGAAAGCGGAGTTCAAGACCGCGACCGTGACCAAATTTCCTCAGTACCCTAAGATATCCTCCTATGGATTCAAAGGGACTACTAAAGACTTGGTCGAGGCCCTGAAGACCGTCCAGGCGACCATTCGGTGGTCGAAGAAGTTCGACAAAGACGACGGTAAGAAAGATGAATCAAAGTGGTGTGACTTCCACGTTGACCACGGTCACCTGAAAGACGACTGCATACGTCTCAAAAAGGAGTTAGCATATCACGTACCGAAGGAAAACCTCAAAGATATCATCGACGACGTCGTTACACCAGCTAACGACATTCGACCGCCAACACCCGATCATGCAAAAGTCGTCAACTACATAACTGGTGGTTCCGACGTACGCGAGCTGACGTATTCCGCAGCCAAACGTCATGGCAACCAGGCACCTGATGATCGACCCACCCCTCATTCATCAAGACCCAAAGGAGATATGGAGTTAGAAGCCATGAATATTTCATTCGACCATGACGACCTTAACGACGCGTATCAAAGGCTTCATGACGGGTTGATCATTCAAATCACGATTGGTAACTGTTTGACTCGACGAGTCTTGGTCGACGGAGGCAGTTCAGTAAACGTCATCTTCCTTGATACCATCAAGGCCATGGGAATCGATCGATTGGAAATCAATCGACACTCGACAACCTTGGTCGGTTTCAATGGAGACGCGACGAGCACCTTTGTAGAGATCACCTTGCCTGTCTATGCCCGAGGAATCAACAAGTAGACCAAGTTCAATGTCATCGATTATGCGTCGACCTATAACATCATCTTAGGTCGACCATGGATCCATGACATGAAAGCCACTCCCTCAACGTATCATCAGACCATGAAATTCCCTTCGCCGTGGGGAGTCCAAGAGATCAAAAGTGAGCCAACAGTCGCCCGCGACTGCTATAAGTCGACCCTGAAGCCGCAGGATGCTCCTGGGACAGCCGAAGACTATCGCCTGGAGGAAGTCATCCTGGACCAGAGCAAGCCTGACCAGAAGGTCTTTATAGGTTCGTCCCTCGACCCCTGCCTTAAAGACAAATTGATATCTTTCTTGCAGGAACATGCCGACTACTTTGCTTGGTCGCATGAAGACATGGTCAGCATAGAACCAAGCATCATTTCCCATAAGCTCAATGTCGACCCGTCATTTAAGCCTATCAAACAAAAGCGCCAAAAATTTGCTCCTGAACAGAATAAGGTGATAAATGACGAGGTCGATAACCTCCTCAAGATAGGGAAAATTCGAGAAGTAAAGTACCCCGACTGGCTTGCCAATGTCATGGTCGTAGCGAAGAAAAACGGCAAGTGGAGGGTCTGTATCGGTTTTACAGATCTCAACAAAGTTTGTCTGAAGGACACATTTCCATTGCCACAT
Organism: Saussurea involucrata; assembly: GCA_033807775.1. Classification (NCBI taxonomy): domain Eukaryota; kingdom Viridiplantae; phylum Streptophyta; class Magnoliopsida; order Asterales; family Asteraceae; genus Saussurea; species Saussurea involucrata. Next base: position 77,356,950 of record CM066325.1, read on the forward strand.
ATCCATGACATGGTCTACGCGACAGCAGGGCATGAACTATTGACGTTCATGGATGCTTATTCTGGATACAACCAGATCCTGATGCACGTCGAGGACCAAGAAAAGACTGCATTCATGACAGATCGAGGTATTTACTGTTATAAAGTTATGCCTTTCGGACTAAAAAATGCAGGTTCTACCTACCAGCGCCTGGTGAATAAAATGTTCAAGGATCATCTTGGCGACACGATGGAGGTATATATCGATGACATGCTGGTCAAGTCAAAGCAAGCAATCGACCACGTCGATCATTTGAGGTAGTCGTTCGACATCCTACGAAAGTATAGCATAAAGCTTAACCTGACGAAATGTTCCTTTGGCGTCAGTGCGTGAAAATTCCTAGGTTATATGGTCACTCGTCGAGGAATCGAGGCCAACCCCGACCAGATCAAAGCCATTATCGAGATCAAATCTCCAAGAAATTTCAAAGAAGTCCAAAGGCTCGCTGGTCGGGTGGCAGCTCTGAACAGGTTTATCTCTCGATCCTCAGATAAATGTCATTTATTTTATAACGTCCTTAGGAAAAACAAATGCTTCGATTGGACCGACGATCATGAGCAAGCACTGCAAAAATTAAAGGAATACATGACGTCGCCTCCTTTGCTGTCAAAACCTCACGACCATGAGGTCCTGCGGTTATATTTGGTTGTTAGTCCTAATGTAGTAAGTGTCGTCCTGACAAGAGAAGATGAAAAGCAGCAACTGCCGAGCTACTATGTAAGTAAATCTCTCTTGGACGCCGAAACCAGGTACTCCTCAATGGAAAAATTGCTTTTGTCACTAGTCACAGCTGCTAAAAAGTTGCGACACTATTTCGAATCGCATCCTATTACTGTCTTGACTAACTTTCCTCTTAAGTCTGTCTTGAAGAAACCTGAGTTGACAGGTCGCTTGGCAAAATGGAGCATATATCTCAGCAGTTACGACATCGATTTCAAGCCAAAGACCGCGATCAAATCGCAAGCTTTGGCAGATTTCATTGCTGACTTCAGCCCTGAGCTGGAAAAAGAAACAGAGCTCGAGGTGTCTACTGTGGCGACTCACGACGACGTACCCTGGACTCTACATGTCGACGGTTCATCCAACACTAGGGGATCAGGACTAGGCGTCTTCTTAAAGTCGCCACAGGGGGGAAAGATGGTATATTCCGTGCGATGCGACTTCAAAACCACCAACAACGAAGCTGAATACGAAGTCCTGATCGTGGGAATGAATATGGCCCACAACTCGGGGGCAACCGCGCAACATGTCAAAAGCGATTCTCTCCTGCTCGTGAACCAGATGAATGGAGAATTCGCGGCCAAAGATTCAAAAATGATAGCGTACCTATGGTAGCAAAAGAAAATTCCGAAAAGTTTAAATCTTTTTCTATTGAACAGATTCCAAGGGACCAGAACACTCAAGCCGGCGCCTTAGCAAACCTTGGGTCTGCTCTTGTCGAGCTAATATTTAATAGCATTCCTATGATCCATCTGGTGAGGTCGTCCATTGAAAATCCCAATGTCGTCCAGATTGAAAACCAAGAAGACGATTGGTGGTGCGACATCCAAAATTTCCTTATGCACGACCAACTCCCAGAAGACAAGATGGAAGCTCGGAAGATCAGATTTAAAGCATCCAGGTATGTCGTGATCGGAGATAGGCTTTATCGACGATCATCGACAGGTTTAAACCTGAGATGCGTCACCAGCAAGAGCCAAGTCCAAAAAATCCTTCAAGAGATGCACGATGGAGAGTGTGGCAACCACTCAAGTGGTCGCAGTTTGGCAAATCGTATCTCTCGACGGGGCTATTTTTGGCCAACACTGCGTCAAAACGACGTCAGGTATGTCCAGAACTGTGATCCCTGTCAACGACATTCAGGTACATCCCATAAACCTTCTGAACCTTTGAACTCGACACTGATCCCATGGCCTTCATGAGATCGGGGATGTATATTGTCGGCAAGCTACCACCTGCCCCAGGGCAAAAGGTATTTGTCCTCGTACTTACGGATTATTTTTCTAAGTGGGTAGAAGCAGCTGCCTTTTCCCAAATCAGGGATAAAGAAGTCGTCTCTTTTATCCAGACTAATATCATATGCAGGTTTGGGATTCCGTCCAAAATTGTCTGCGACAATGGATCCCAGTTCATAAGCAACAGAACTCGATAGTTCTGTGAAGACCGCAATATCAAGCTGGCGACCTCGACCCCCAGGTATCCCCAGGAAAATGGACTTGCTGAGTCGAGCAAAAAAACCATTATTTCTTCGATCAAGAAAAGGTTAAAAGCTGCAATGGGAAAATGGGTCGAAGAACTCCCTTCGGTCCTGTAGGCGAATCGCACGACACCGCGCACGTCCACCAGTCAAACCCCTTTCTCTCTGGTCTACGGTTGCAAAGCAGTCTTGCCGGTCGAGGTCCAGCTCCCAACCTCGAGGCATACTTCCGTCGACCACTACCTGGTTGATTTAAGTTATGACCTCGACGCCCTTGAAGAGCTTAGGGAATCAACATTGATCAGAATGGCGTCGCAAAAGCAAGCGGTCGAGCGACGTTTCAAAAAGAAGGTCAAAGCTAAAGTCTTTCAGGAAGGCGACTACATCCTCCGACGAGTGTTCCAGAGCACTCAAGAGCTCAATGCAAGTAAGCTTTCCACCAGATGGGAAGGTCCTTATCGTATCTCAGAAGTCGTGGGTAAAGGTGCCTATCGGCTCCAAACCCTCGACAATCGAGATGTCCCACGTAGCTGGAATACAACACTTTTGAAAAGGTATTTCTTCTAAACCCTTTTTTCTTATACAATTTATATTCATCACGACGATTACTGACTTAAGCATCGGAGGGTCGTTGGTTAGCCAATGACCAACCCCTGACGTTGTTTTATCACAGGGTCGCACGACACCAGTTATTAAGTCTATCGTATGACTTCAGTACACTTTCGCAGAATCGTATGACTTGACCACCTTATCATAGGAACGCATAATACAAGTTAATCGTACGATTTAATTGCTCGATCATAGGGTTTAGCGACCCCACGATCTAAGTTTTTTAACTTAGAAAAATTTCATGTTCCGAATGAATTCTTTGATCGCATGTACCTATGTTTTCTTTACACGACTTAAAGGTCTCACGATCTTACAATCCACGTTTTAACTTGAAAAGTCAGTGTATTACAGTGAATGCTTGTGTCACACGTCTTGATGTTCATTTTTATATGATGAATGTTTACTCGGTGATATTTTACAAATGTATAAGACAAAGTAATACATTAGAAATGTTAAACCAAGATCTATCAAGATTAGAGAGAGAATCTAGAAAGAGAGTAGAGAGAGAAAGTAGATCTATTCAATAAGCTCTCAAATTACAAGATGTGAGTTATGCGTATTCCTCTCTGTAATAGTTGTGTCATCCCTCTATTAAACAAAGCTATATATACCTCAATACAAACTAAGGTAATAAGCTAACTTTGACATTCTATTACATTGACTTTGACTTTATTAATCAAGATTAAATCTTGAAGACATATTTGTCCTAACAATCTCCCCCTTGGATTCAAGATTTAAACATTTGAGAACATCATTCTTCGGCTTCTTGAATCTTCAAAACTTCGGTCTTTATCAAGGTTTGTCAAAGTCAAATCGTCACAAAATCTTCAGACGGGGAACTGACGGAGATTTTCTTTCTTTGATATGGAGAATTTGTTTCTTCACACAAGGCATTTTGATACAATGTAGCGCAAATCTAAGAAAAAGAGATCTTCTTGAGAAACCAAGATGATCAATCGATTTTTCCTAAACTCTTGAAGAATTCTCCCCCTTTTTCTTTCTTTGACTTGGGAACTTCAATCTTCAGTAAGGATATTCAGAAAAAGAGATCGCAAGATGATCAATCGATTTCTCTTAAACTCTTGAAGAAGAAATCTCCCCCTTTCCATTCTTGAGACGAAGTCTTCTTTAAACATTTCTCCCTCTGTCATGAAATCGAATCTTTGACTTGAAAGCTTTGACATTAAATTGAACTAAACATTTCTCCCCCTTTTTCGATGAAAGTGTGCATCATGATCATCGAAAACCTTCTTCAATTTCAGTCGCGTCTCTGATTCTCACTAACAATCTCCTCCTTAATGAATAACCTTGCTCCCCCTCAAAATAAGAATTCTGGAGCAATTTGTTTTCTCCCCCTGAAAGTAAGCATATATTTCATTTAGGCACAGTAGTTGAAATTTTATACAAGGAAAATAAAATTCATTGAACTACATTTTATAACTACTAACATTTGATCATTTGAAAACTTTACAAAAGAAATTCAACTTAATGAAATTTAACAGATTTATCAATCAAATGAAATCAAATGCATGTGTTTGGATTCAAATACCAGACATCATTGCATATCAAGTTAAAAATGTTCAGTTTCAACCCCTTTATTAAATCTATTTGGTGTTCTAGCATGCGAAATATGATCAGCAACAAGCATATGCAATCCTAAAACATATCAGAATACTCTGCTCTACTCACACTATTTGTCCAAAATCAGAATTTTCACAAATTTACAGGTTTATCGCGACTTTGTATTTTCCCCAAGTTTAAAGAGATGTGTGCTCATTGGCATCTTTTGATTTTGTGCACATTGGCATCTTTTGATTTTGTGCTCATTGGCATCTTTTGATTTTGTGCTCATTGGCATCTTTTAATCACAAAGTTTATTAAGAATAAGATACACCGTTAAACATGGCTTTCTATCTGGTTCTATAGCAGGATTTGGGTCAGCGGATCCCAGACCAGTTGGCCTTAGGTGCTAGGTGACGAACACCCCTTAGAACTTACTTTCCCAAACCAGAAAGGCCACATCGATATATCTTAAACCCATTTGTACCAGTAGAACATGGCTTTCTATCTGGTTCTATAGCAGGATTTGGGTCAGCCGATCCCAGACCAGTTGGTCTTAGGGACTAGGTGTCGAGCACCCCTTAGGACTTAATCTCCCAAACCAGAAAGGCCACAGTGTAACGTCCCAAAAATTACAAGGAATTTAAAAATTTTAAAAGTAATACATTTCATTATAAAACAACCACAATTTAATAATCCGTAACTCAATTGAAGTTAACGTCGTCAACTCAAACAATCAATAAAGTTTATGCAGCGAAAATCTTATAAAATAAAATCTAAAGGTTTGAAAGTGAAATTTAAACAATTCTCGACACCCCGCGCTTAGTGTGTGTACCGTCAAGCTCGACTGCCGCTCGCACCTGAAATCACAACATATTGGGAAAAGGTAAGCTAAACGCTTAGTGAGTCCTACCACACACGTAGGTAGCAACCCCACGTATATCGCCCCTACTCGCAAGTAGGCAACATTACCATCACCACGAATATAAAACCACATCATGATTAATGCATAAATACGAACCTCGGTCCCACCGAGTACACCAAAAATATATCGACACAAGCTCAGTCCCACCGAGTACACCAAAAATATATCGACACAAGCTCGGTCCCACCGAGCCCTCGGTCCTACCGAGTAAGGATAATGTAATTGTACTAGCTCAGTCCCACCGAGCCCTCGGTCCCACCGAGCCCCCCAGTCCCACTGAGGTGTACGCAAGCATAAATAATCCACATATAGATTCAATAAATCACAACTAAATATCACATCCCACTAGTCCACGTAAACACATAATAACACGTAACAACACGTAGCACAAAATAACGATATGCATGAAATTCCTAACTATGCGGTGATAGAACTCACCTCAAGCGCACAACTTATGACCTCAACAGCAACACGAACCGGCCAACACTAGCTCCCTTTTTCCACCTAAATAAGCGTTAACAATTGTCAAAGTGACGCCCCAAACCAAAGCCACGACTACTAACTTTAAAAACACATTTTTTTTCCAGTTTTTACTCTCAACACACAGGTCTGTTCGGGACCTGTTTAACCCCTTATAAACTGATTAAACCAGAAATATTTATCATAATCACGAAGTCCCATGCCTTAGGGTTCCAGGGACATATCGCACGCGCTCTAACGATTTTTGTACAATTTACTATGGATTTTACAAAACCGGCTTGCTGCAGTGTGAAAAACAGGACCTTTCAGTACAAAACAGCAGTTTGACACTAGCTATGTTCCGAACTGGTTTTTCCGCAAAACATAAGAAACTTACTAGACTCAGAATGGGAGATTTTGGCACTGGTTTCACCCCAATACGACGTTCCTATAAAAAGTTACGGCTTTCCCAAAACAGTGGCAGAAACTGTGACTTTTTTTTAAAACGGAACGCGAAACTGTCAATTCCGGACCTGCTGTATCAACAGCCAAATTACGCCTAGCTAGAGGCCGAACCGGACTTCCGCTAAAACACGAAAAGTGTGCCCGGCACAGAATGTGAACCGTGGGCACCGGATTCGCCTCAATCCGAGCTACGACGGAAAAGTTATGGCCGTCGTAAAACCGTGGCAGAAAAACGTTTTCACATGAAATGACAAAAGTTGTTTATAAACCCATTAAGCCAAAGCTTAACCCAAACAGACCCGAACAGCCTACAAGCTTACTGGAAAGGGCTATACTACGCTGGACAACAACCGTGCACTACCCACTGCCACCTTCGGCATAGGCGGCCGTTGGCGGCGGCGGCGGCTCAAAGCTTCCGGCGAAACCACACCAAAACGCACACCCCGACTTACCCACACTCTCACCCGCATACACCCACACACCCGCACACATACGCACCCCTCCTGCCGTCACCCGGCGGTACGCAGCGGCGGCCCCACCGCCGGCAGCCGTGGCTGCGGCGGTGGTGGTGGTGGATTACAAATTCTGACGAAGAAAACACAACGAAGAGAACGGAAACACGGGATTACCTCGACGTGACTTCTCCTCCACTCTTTCCGGCAGAAACGACGACGATTTTCCCCTCTTTCCGGCGAACTTTCTCCCTCTCTCTCCGGCGACTCTCTCTTCTCTTACTCCGGTGACTCTCTCTCTCTTACTCCGGCGACTCTCTCTCTCTTACTCACGGCGACGACAACGAAAGGGGAGGGGGGAAATTCAGCCGAGAGGAACGAGACGTGAGGGAGAGAGACTTTAGGGTTTCTTTCTTTCTCCTACTTGCTAAGTCACGATTCAAACACACAGTATGGGTTTTGGTTTTGGACTTGCATGGGCCAATCACCACCTTTGGCCCTTTAACAATTTTGGTCCCTCAACTACTTCCTTATCGCAATCTAACTAAAGCTTTGACATAATTAACGATTAGGTCCAATTCGTCTAACCCCGTTAACGGAACCACATTAAATAAAACTTTTTAAAAAAGAATTAATACTAATAAATTACATACCGGGATACGGGCTTTACAACTCTCCCCCACTTGGATTAGACTTCGTCCTCGAAGTCTCTGCCTACGAATAGCTCTGGATAGTTCTCCCTCATCTCAACCTCAGGTTCCCAAGTCCACTTGAAACCCCTTCTAAAACTTCTCGAATACTTTTCTTACTAACGTACTCCTTCTAGGACACTGGGATTATGATCGGCAGAACACCCCAACAATTGAATCATTCCTAGCCAAAGGACTTCGGTTGTCTCCCAACCTTAGATATTCCATACATCCCGAGCCAAATCTCAAGCTCTAACCATTCTAAAGTTGCCTACAAATATACCCAACTGGATACTCGGATCCGATCATTCCTACCATTAACTGCCGATTAACTTCCACGAGTTCTAATAGACCCCCAAAATTTATTTCACACGGGTCATCAAACCAATAAACTTATAATCATCCAAGAAGGTCATTCCACCATAACCATTCATCACAATTAAGCATCTCGGGGTCACTACTACCATCACCATAATTATTTAAAATCAGCTACAAATCTCCGATTACACTAAAGGTGTTTGGCCTCAAGCCCAAAAGTCGACACTTAAACATACTACTTACTTCAAAAAGGTTACTGCGCATTTATTCTCTTAATTACAAAGGCATCCTTCCCTTAACCGACACTATTCGGTCTACACTAACATCACGTGTGGAATACCCAATCTTCCACCGTCTACTTATCCTCCACGCTCGCTCTAGGAAACCTAGTTACACTGTATCACGATACGCCTTAACGCCTACCTCCCAGGTACGTCTCAAGGCCCGTCACATCGGAACTACCTCTCAGGTAAGTGCCCAAGACTATATCCTCTCAGCGCCTACTGGAAAGTCAAGGTCATAACACATGAATACCGGGGTCCCACCCCGAAATACTCAACCGACCATTACTAACGACTGACTGACATGGCCAAGGATCCAATGCAAAACAGTCTACCAACAACATGCCTATCCCAGAATGACTCACTCACCCAACATGTAAATACGCAACGTGCAATAAGTGCAAAACTGTGCAACAAAACAACCCATCAACAAAACTCCACATCGAGCCATTAAAACCCGTGCAATTGACCCATGACTATCTCAAAGTCAAAACCGAGCAAAATGCTCCACGCTTGCTAGACCCATAAGTCGGTCAAAAACGCGTTTATATAAAGTTTAAGCAAGCAATACTCTAAAAGCAACATTAGTCCCAAACTCGACACTGGTTAAACAAAAGAGTTTTCCAAAACGACTCACACCTTAAAATTCTCAAAATGACACATAACACTTATAAGCGCACTTCCCAAATGGTTTACAAAATCATTTACAAAATATTTTCAACGTCAAGATTTTTTTCATTTCAAAAAGACCGTAAGCAATAAAACTACTATTACCAGGTCGGTAGTTACGCAAAAATGGACACGCTCGTCCCACATATGAAAATCATGTTGAAAATCATTTCATTGCAGCTTAGTTTACTCACAAAACGTAAGCGAAATAAATAATTTCTTTGAAAATGAACCGTCACGGTTCTAGTATGAATTGACTCATGACATGTATTTAAAGTAACCGCTCGACCTTACACCGGGTGCGGCAAAAGTGTACACATAATTTCAAAATCAGTTCCACGACATTTGACCCCAAAATTTCTCTTTTTCAACATAAAATGTCGTGGCACAGGGTTCACCCACAAATCTTACGCGCGCTGGCTAGTCATACAAAACGATGAAACGGTTTACAAATATATTTTTGTTAAAACACAACTGTCTAGTGTAAGTTTCAAACTTAAAGATAAAAACCACTCCGTTTCCATCATTTGAAAATATCGACTAAAACCTCATAAAATCTCAAAAGGTGGGGTTCTTTAAATTGATTTCCAAGATTTCCCCAAATGGTCACATAAACAAATAAGATATGCACCTCGTGAAATTAAACTCACACGACTCAACATGCCGTAAAACAAAACTTATTTTAACCAAATCACTCAAATAGCTTTATACAGACATCGTGGAATGTAACTTTCCGTCTCAACTCTAACATATGTGGAGGAGTTCCAATATTAAAGTCACAAGCCGTAGTCACTTGCCCGACATTTTAAACACCACAAAACACGGATATCATCTTACCCGAAAGAACCGTTGGAAAATAAAGAAATGAGACAAATTCTAACAAAGTTTGCACTCCCGTGATAAAACGATTTCATACATTTTCAAAACCCTATTTCAAAATCTTGTGTGTGTGCTGAACACTTCCCAAAATTCCAAAACACCATCCATAAAAATGATTTGAAACACAAGAATTTGTTAATGCAATCTATTTCAAAATCAAACTTTGTGCATGACTTAATCGGCATTCTACGCCTCGACTCCTACTCCTCCAAATCTCTCTGGTCCACTAACGTCATCCGGACCATTAAACCTCTTAGGCAAGTTGGGAAATTACGTCAAATAATCCCTACGATTTTTTTTCCTCAAATCAAAGTCGGCTCTATAAGCATATGATTCTAGCACAATCATCCATCTTGGCCCGAAACAAACATCATCCTCATCGCCACTCCAAGTGATTAATACTAGAATCGTCCTTTTATTCCAACAACTACTAATTTACAACCTTCGTCACTACCCCAACGATCATCCCATCAAGGCAAATCAAGTACACACCTGTACTAGTAGGTTTACTATAGTCGTTCCTCCTTGTGATGCCTATTCTGGGTAGATATTACAACGAGTTATTAGCACATAATAGCTCACACTAACAACGCCCACGCTCAACTCCTTGGATTCCTCGTGACATCCCCCGACTCGAGCATTGATCCTGTGTTTCCGATAGTAGGAGCTCTTCTACTACCTTCCACACCTATCATCACTCGTTCCGAGTTCCATCCGATGTGTCCAAGTAGTTCCTTGCCGAAAACTATACACATATGCCCGCACCGGCATATGTACGCACTCTTCCTAGCTCCCTAGGAATTCCACCCAATTCCACTACCCTTGCTATGACGAAATCCCCACTAGCCCTGACGAGTCGCCTCGTAAACGCACAGTCGCATACAGTGGAAACCAGATAGACATTCGAATATAAGATTCTATCCTACAACGGTTGGACTCAAACAAGAGCTGCGCAATAGAACTAAATCCGACATTCTAGGGCTATTCGGTTCCTACCGCATACAACCTATAGTGCATTCACTTAACAACCTTCCAAGGCTAGCATAAACTCCTATTAGCAAGCAACAAATATGCGGTACAGTGTAATAAGCATCAAGCAATCTAGCACACATACTCCTATGTTCTAGAAAGCAATCTAGCATACATACTCATATGTAAACACTCTTCCCAGTTCACTAGGAATTTCATCTCATCCCACTACCCTTGCTACAACGGAATCCCTATTAGCCATAACGAGTTGCCTCGCGAATACCTAGTCGCATGCAGCGTGAATCAAATAGACATTCGAATACAAGATTCTATCCTAGAACGGTTGGACTCAAACAAGAGCTGCGCAATAGAACTAAATCAAATATTCTAAGGCTATACGATTCTTACTGCATACAACCTATATGGCCTTCACTTATCAACCTATTATAAGTAACATTCATTCCCACTAGCAAGCCATCATCATACAGTACAATGCAAACCACATAGGTAATCTAGCATGCATACCCTCTGATCTAGAAAGCGATAAATACACTAAGTAATGTACCTTCCCAAATAGCGTCGGCTGAGTGTACACACTGCGCCCTCGATCACCGTTTCCCAAACGGGTTTTCCTTTTTTCTTTATTCTAAAAGATTTTAGTAAAAGAATTTAAAATTTCATAGTCGCAACTTGAGAACAAACACACCGAGATGTGTTTGATTCACTCAAGCTGTGCTCTGATACCAAGTTGTAACATCCCAAAAATTACAAGGAATTTAATTTTTTTAAAAGTAATACATTTCATTATAAAACAACCACAATTAAATAATCCGTAACTCAATTGAAGTTAATGTCGTCAACTCAAACAATCAATAAAGTTTATGCAGCGAAAATCTTATAAAATAAAATCTAAAGGTTTGAAAGTGAAATTTAAACAATTCTCGACACCCCGCGCTTAGTGTGTGTACCGTCAAGCTCGACTGCCGCTCGCACCTGAAATCACAACATATTGGGAAAAGGTAAGCTAAACGCTTAGTGAGTCCTACCACACACGTAGGTAGCAACCCCACGTATATCGCCCCTACTCGCAAGTAGGCAACATCACCATCACCACGAATATAAAACCACATCATGATTAATGCATAAATACGAACCTCGGTCCCACCGAGTACACCAAAAATATATCGACACAAGCTCAGTCCCACCAAGCCCTCGGTCCCACCGAGTACACCAAAAATATATCGACATAAGCTCAGTCTCACCGAGCCCTCGGTCCCACTGAGTAAGGATAATGTAATTGTACTAGCTCAGTCCCACCGAGCCCTCGGTCCCACCGAGCCCCCCAGTCCCACTGAGGTGTACGCAAGCATAAATAATCCACATATAGATTAAACAAATCACAACTAAATATCACATCCCACTAGTCCACGTAAACACATAATAACACGTAACAACACGTAGCACAAAATAACGATATGCATGAAATTTCTAACTACGCGGTGAGAGAACTCACCTCAAGCGCACAACTTATGACCTCAACAGCAACACGAACCGGCCAACACCAGCTCACCTTTTTCCACCTAAATAAGCGTTAACAATTGTCAAAGTGACGCCCCAAACCAAAGCCACGACTACTAACTTTAAAAACACATTTTTTTTCCAGTTTTTACTCTCAACACACAGGTGTGTTCGGGACCTGTTTAACCCCTTATAAACTGATTAAACCAGAAATATTTTTCCATAATCACGAAGTCCCATGCCTTAGGGTTCCAGGGACATATCGCACGCGCTCTAACGAATTTTCTACAATTTACTATGGATTTTACAAAACCGGCTTGCTGCAGTGTGAAAAACAGGACCTTTCAGTACAAAACAGCAGTTTGACACTAGCTATGGTCCGAACTGGTTTTTCCGTAAAACATAAGAAACTTACTAGACTCAGAATGGGAGATTTTGGCACTGGTTTCACCCCAATACGATGTTCCTATTAAAAGTTATGGCTTTCCCAAAACAGTGGCAGAAACTGTGACTTTTTTTTTAAAACGGAACGCGAAACTGTCAATTCCGGACCTGCTGTATCAACAGCCAAATTACGCCTAGCTAAAGGCCGAACCGGACTTCCGCTAAAACACGAAAAGTGTGCCTGGCACAGAAAGTGAACCGTGGGCACCGGTTTCGCCTCAATCCGAGCTACGACGGAAAAGTTATGGCCGTCGCAAAACAGTGGCAGAAAAACGTTTTCACATGAAATGACAAAAGTTGTTTATAAACCCATTAAGCCAAAGCTTAACCCAAACAGACCCGAACAGCCTACAACCTTACTGGAAAGGGCTATACTACGCTGGACAACAACCGTGCACTACCCACTGCCACCTTCGGCAGAGGCTGCCGTTGGCGGCGGCTCAAAGCTTCCGGCGAAACCACACCAAAACGCACACCCCGACTTACCCACACTCTCACCCGCATACACCCACACACCCGCACACATACGCACCCCTCCTGCCGTCACCCGGCGGTACGCAGCGGCGGCCCTACCGCTGGCAGCCGTGGCTGCGGCGGTGGTGGTGGTGGATTACCAATTCCGACGAAGAAAACACAACAAAGAGAACGGAAACACGGGATTACCTCGACGTGACTTCTCCTCCACTCTTTCCGGCAGAAACGACGACGATTCTCCCCTCTTTCCGGCGAACTTTCTCCCTCTCTCTCCGGCGACTCTCTCTTCTCTTACTCCGGCGACTCTCTCTCTCTTACTCACGGCGACGACAACGAAAGGGGAGGGGGGAAATTCAGCCGAGAGGAACGAGACGTGAGGGAGAGAGACTTTAGGGTTTCTTTCTTTCTCCTACTTGCTAAGTCACGATTCAAACACACAGTATGGGTTTTGGTTTTGGACTTGCATGGGCCAATCACCACCTTTGGCCCTTTAACAATTTTGGTCCCTCAACTACTTCCTTCTCGCAATCTAACTAAAGCTTTGACATAATTAACGATTAGGTCCAATTCGTCTAACCCCGTTAACGGAACCACATTAAATAAAACTTTTTAAAAAAGAATTAATACTAATAAATTACATACCGGGATACGGGCTTTACACACAGGCACAAACTTTCAAACTAAATGATTAGATTTAAAACTTAGAGCATCTCAATCACTTGGTTCTAAAACATAGTGCTTTCCCCATATTTTCGTTTCCATCCATCATTCTAACAAAAAGGCTTTTTGAGCATTATATTCTATATAAATCTAGAATCATATAATTTTGAGCATTCAACATAATTTCATTCATGTTTTGCTGTCCTTTCGATTTATTTCAGAAGTGAAAGATGGAAACAGATGTAACTCAGATAATACAAAAACGCTTGTAAAATCACCCTTGACACACATTTCATTCATTGAATGAAAGTTGAAAAAATTTCACTTCATTGAATTAAATTGTAAAGATTCAAACATTCAAAGCAGTAGAAATAAAACATAATGCAATGTTACCTTTTACCGCATGATCCTTGAAATAAAAAATATATGATAGTGAAAGATATAACCTGATAGGTACGAGTTCTAAACTGATGTGTTTAGAAGTCTTAGTCTGTGAAGTATGGGTCCTGAACTGAATTGTTCAGAAGCCATAGTCGTTGAAGCACGGGTTTTGAACTGATATGTTCAAAAGCCATAAACTTTGAAATCCGGGTTCTAAACCGATGTGTTTAGAAACCATCTATGAAGCACAGATACATCTTCTTTCAAGAGTTCAACGTTTTGCTTCTAAATCTGCAAAAACAGATTAAGTAGATTTTGGTACCCAACTCGTCTTGGGTCCTGACTTGTTAAGCGGAGCTCTATAAGAAGGAAAATGATAAGTGCCATACCAATATTGGACATTATTATTTGTAACAAAATCATTAGTTCCACAAAAAGAACAACAAATATTCTTTTGTGCAAACCTGATTAAATTATTTGCGGAATATACTGAATCAGGTTTAGCAAAAGAATTACCTTTCAGTTTAGTGTTCTTGTTGGGAACAGATGATTTTGGTACGTCTTTTTGAGGAGTCGTACCTTTTACTCTCCATTGCATGTTGACTTTCTTGTATGAAGGAAGATCAGCAAATTGATACTTGGAAGAATTATCCACTGAGTGATTATAGAAAATATTCGACGGACGAATCGAACATTCTGCATAGCTTTTGGATTTGTTAAGTGACTTCACTTTGTAAGATAAGTCATTCCGTTCCTTGGTCACCAAATCAAGTTGCTTCTGAATATCAGACTTATCCAACTGCTCTTTCATGATATTAGTCGATAACACAACCAAATTCTTTGTTAGCTTACGAATTTCCTGCTGAAATATCTTCCGTTCTCTAGAAAATTCTTCTTTAACGATCCTAGCCTGAAAGTCAGCTTTCTTCATCTTTTCTAGCTCATGACTTTCCTTATCTAGCTCTTGTCTTTCCTTTTCTAAATCCTTTTGAGGATCAGAAATTTTCTTTGACAGTTTCGCATTCTTCTCTTCAAATTCAACCCTTTCCTTGTCCAGTTTTTCTTTTTCCCGAAATAAAACTTTCTCAAAATCTAAATTTTGCGTGGAAAGTTTTCTGCATCTAAGTTCAAGAGCTTTCTTTTCTTCACTTTCTTTCTTCTCCGTCTTTGAAGCTTGTTCAAGTTCAGAAACTTTATGTGAAAGAGATAAAATTTGCTTTGCATAGCACTTTTTGTCATTTGTACGATTCGCTCTTTCCTCTTTTAGCAACTTTTCCGTGTCAGAAAGTCTCTTTGTAAGCTCTATAACCTTTTCCTTGAGTTCTTCATTTTCAGCATCTGATGATTTCTGTTCCACATCCTCCTTTTCAGCTTTCTTTTCTTCCTCCTTTCTCTTAAAAGAAACTTCAGATCCAAGCATTTGTTTAGATAACTCGTTCCACATCTGCATTGGGTTTTGTTTGAAACATTCAACACGTTTGAAGATGTGTTGCGGAAGTTTGTAAAGTGCGAAGATTAAGTTGGATTAAGCTTCTTTGTCGGCTTTCATTCTTTTAATATCTTCTTCTGTATAATCTTTGTCAGTTCTGATCATTGGACCTTCAGTGAAAGATTTTATCATATTTTCACGATTTTCTCTACTTGCAATAAAATCGATGAACAAAACTCTCCATAGTTCAAAATCAAATTCTTTGAACAGCACTGGAAGCCGCTTCATGTTTGAAGAATTAATCTGAAAAAAAAATTCAAACAATTAACAATTAGCAAAACTCGAAAAAAAAAAATCTAAGCCAGAAACTCTCCAGAGGCACTTGCGCAATGCTAGAATCTCGCAATTAACAGTAGCGCAAAGTAGACTTAGAAAATTATGGGAATCTGAGATTCTTCATATTGTGGCGAAAAGTTCAAATTTCGCTAAAGTAGGAGGCGACAAGTACAGATCTCGCTAAAGAAGGTGGCGAGAAGTTTCAAAACACGCGATAGATGGTTGCGAAATACTTCACAACTCGCAACAGTTAGTTGCGAAAAGCTTGGCGCAAAGTTCACTTGGAAAAAATTGAAACTCTAAAACTTTCTTCTTGTTGATGGCGCAATTTGATAGGAAGCAAGCAAGCAAGTAGCTTAAACTAATTAAGCAAGCAAGCAAGTAGCTTAAACTAATTAAGCAAGCAAACAAGTAGCTGAAATTAATTCGTTCGAAGCAGGCAAGCTAGTAGCTGAAAATTTATTAAGTCTGAATCTCGCAAGAGGCATTGGCGCAAAGTCTGGCGACAATTGAAATCAGTTGGTTGCACAATACTCAGATAGCAGGTTGCGCAATTCTCATATTCTGATGAACAAGATGATCAAAACCAAAATCTCTTCAAATCTTCATCAAATCTTCAAATTAACCAACCAATATTTGCAGAAATGTTAGAAAAACAGTTTCTAACACGATGATGTGAACCAATTTCGCTTAAAAACACTGATTTAAAATCTGAATGATCAACCAGATGATACGATCGAATCTGAACAAAACTCCAAGATCTTCAATTTGATCCTCAAAATCTTGAAATTAATCAACCAAAATTTGAAGATATGTTAGAAAACAAGTTTCTAACACAATGATGTAATCCAATTTCACTGAAAATCGCTGATTCAAAATCTGAATGGTTGATCAGATGATACGAACGAACCGAACAGAAAACTCAAATTTCTTCAAAATTGACCTCCATATCTTTGAAATTAGCTTTTGATTCTTGAATAAGAATTATTCTCCACACAAAAACGAATCCAAAGAACCAATTCACGAACGAATTCGATCAAAAATCACCAAAATTTGATAAAATCTCAAGAAAACGAGATTTTCTTGAAAATTCAAGAAAATCAATCAAATTTGCTTGTGAAATCACCAAATTCGTATGTTTGATCAGTAGAATTCCATCTCTCAATCTTGTTCCAGCTCTGATACTAACTGTTAAACCAAGATCTATCAAGATTAGAGAGAGAATCTAGAGAGAGAATCTAGAGAGAGGGGAGAGAGAAAGTAGATCTATTCAATAAGCTCTCAAATTACAAGATGTGAGTTATGCGTATTCCTCTCTGTAATAGTTATGTCATCCCTCTATTAAACAAAGCTATATATACCTCAATACAAACTAAGGTAATAAGCTAACTTTGACATTCTATTACATTGACTTTGACTTTATTAATCAAGATTAAATCTTGAAGACATATTTGTCCTAACAAGAAAAAAAAAATTCATTCATCAAAATCGATTACATCCAAGTGACTCGACCACCAACGGTCGAGTAATAAAAAACAAAAAATAAAAGCTTCTAAGACTGAGGGGGGTCATCGATCGCGTCCTTGTCTGAGGCCTCGCCCTTGGAGCCTTCGTCTATCACCTCCTCCTCGTCGGCCTCCTTCTCATCGTCAGAGTCAAGATCCCTCTCGGTCCCGACAGTCGACAAGAAGAACGTTAGTTAATCTGACGCAGAGGCGAGGGGATACTTGCCCGACAAATGTTGTCGCATGATTGCTGCCCGCGTGGTCAGTCGGGCAAGAGCGAAGATGGACTTAGCCTCGTCCTTCAGCTCTTTCACCTCTCCCTCCAGCTCCGCCACCTTAGACTTGGAATCCCTGGCTTCTTTTTCACTCACAACCAGAGATTCCTTAGTCTTGTCCAGCTCCGCCCTCTGCTCGACAATCAGGGACAAGGACTGCTTTAGACGGTAATTTGCCTCATCCCTCAAGAGCAAAAGACACTAAACCTTCTATCTTCGTCGTTTCGGTGTGAAGAGCCAGGGAAGACTGGAACGCCTGTAAAACACAAAGAGTATTTTCAATAGACACTCGACAAAATTTAAACGACAAAAGATAAACGAGTCTTGAAAGAAAGACTTACCAAGAACGCCAAACCGGCAACATGCGATCCCGTCTCCTCGACGGAGACCCCTTGGAAACGCTCCTTGAAAGACGGGAGCTGGTATTTCCCCAGATGAGGGAAAAGTTTCGTCCTGTCTAGGACATTGTCGGCCAAAAAGTCTGACGGCAACGTAAAGTTGACCGTCGTGACCTCAGCCTCTCCAGTCGCAAGACCCTTGCCCTTGTCGGCCGATGAAGGGGTCGATGCTGCGGACGTAGATACCACCGTTTTCGCCGGAAGTGTAGAGCTGACAGGAGTTGCGTCGATCGCATCAGAAGACGTCCTCATCTTCTCGACGGATGAGATCGACACCTTCGCCTTCTCTGGCGTGATGACTCTCGACGAGCCACCCATCTTTAAAGACGGTTCCCTCGGGAGTGACATCTTCGTCCTCTTCAGGACCCCCGACCCAGTTGTCGGGGCCTCCTTCCTCTTTTCTCTCGCCTTACGAGCCATTTTGGCTTGCGCCGCCCTCTTGGCCATCGCCGACGACGCTTTCGGCTGGGATTCTCCTATAAAGCAAGAAAGGAAGCACGATTAAGTGACTGAAATAATGGAAGAAATAAGTCGAGTAGAGTAGGGTACACTTACTAGTCATCTTTACCTCTTCTTCTTCTCTCGACTCCTCTTTCTCTTCTTCATCCTCTGTCTTCTCTTCCTCCTCCTCTACTTCTCGACTCTCCTGTCGATTTTCACCCAAATACACCAGATCCTCGTCCTCGTCCACTAGATGTCGTATGACAAATGATCGATCGTCGGTACTGATCTCCAGAAACTTCGCGATCTTGGCTTTAGAGTCGTCGTTGGCCTTCACTATGATACATCTGGCGAGGTCGTCCATCGAAAATCACGATGTCGTCCAGATCGAAAGCTAAGAAGACGATTGGTCGTGTGACATCCGAAATTTCCTTATGCACGACCAACTCCTAGAAGAAAAGATGGAAGCTCGGAAGATCAGATTTAAAGCATCCAGGTATGTCGTGATCGGAGATAGGCTTTATTGACGATCATCGACAGGTTTAAACCTGAGATGCGTCACCAGCAAGAGCCAAGTCCAAAAAATCCTTCAAGAGATGCACGATGGAGAGTGTGGCAACCACTCATGTGGTCGCAGTTTGGCCAATCGTATCTCTCGACAGGGCTATTTTGGGCCAACACTACGTCAAGACGCCGTTAGGTATGCCAAGAACTGTGATCCCTGTCAACGACTTTCAGGTACGTCCCATAAACCTTCTGAACCTTTACACTCGACACTGATCCCATGGCCCTTCATGAGATGGGTGATGGACATTGTCGGCAAGCTACCACCTGCCCCAGGGCAAAAGGTATTTCTCCTCGTAGTTACGGATTATTTTTCTAAGTGGGTAGAAGCAGCTGCCTTTTCCCAAATCAGGGATAAGGAAGTCGTCTCTTTTATCCAGACTAACATCATATGCAGGTTTAGGATTCCGTCCAAAATTGTCTACGACAATGGATCCCAGTTCATAAGCAACAGAACTCGACAGTTCTGTGAAGACCGCAATATCAAGCTGACGACCTCGACCCCAAGGTATCCCCAGGCAAATGGACTTGCTGAGTCGAGCAATAAAACCATTATTGCTTCGATCAAGAAAAGGTTAAAAGCGGCAAAGGGAAAATGGGTCGAAGAACTCCCTTCGGTCCTATGGGCGAATCGCACTACACCGTGCACGTCCACAGGACAAACCCCTTTCTCTCTGGTCTACGGTTGCAAAGTAGTCTTGTCGGTTGAGGTCCAGCTCCCAACCTCGAGGCATACTTCTGTCGACCACAACCTGGTTGATTTAAGTTTTGACCTCAATGCCCTTTAAAAGCTTAGGGAATCAGCATTGATCAGAATGGCGTAGCAAAAGCAAGCGGTCGAGCGACATTTCAACAAGAATGTCAAAGCTAAAGCCTTTCAGGAAGGCGACTGTTAATGCCAAAAATCGCACCAAAGGGACAACTTAAGGTCGATGTGGACTTTAACAACTAAAGAAAGGAATCATTCGACAAAGGCGTGCGACAAAGACAAAAATGTAAATGAGACAGAGGATTTGATGACGCGGGAAAAACCTCAACGAGGAAAAAACATGCGGACGACAGTGGATGTCGTCGCTGAACTATGGTCGCCAATTAGGGGTGATGTCCTTGGTGTTCCGGGTGTCGATCGTACAGAGATTACAATACAAATGAAGGGAAAAACTTCGAAATGTAAAGTACAAGTGTTTGAAATGTAAAAACAGTGTGCGTCGTGTGTGAAAACAATGTGTAAACTGTTCGTCGAGAGTGAAAGTCGTGCGTCGATAGCGATCTTCTATGAATGATCTCTTTGCTTCGAATGAATATTCTTCGAGTGTTTGCGTTTGCTTCTGTTGTTCGATGTTCGGTCCTCTTGTTCTATCTCTCTTCCTGTATTATTCGATGTCTTGAAACTGAGGATTGAACTTGGGATTTATAGTCTTCGGATGATTTTAATTGAATCATTAAGATCTTTGATGATTGTTGTAACGGTCGTCGTCTTCAATGTGGGATTAGATGCTCATAACTGATTTTGTCGGTTATAGTCATTGCCCATTAATGACTTTGACTCCTGCATTAATCATCAAACAAACGTAACAGTCGTATATCCAGTTAGTCAAGGTCGTACGGTTTTGTGCGACGGTCATGCGGAACGGGCGATGTCAAGGTCGAGTGTCGTGAGGAACTCTCGACTTACCTTTTAGGAGGGACGACAGAGGTTTTTTGGTTCTATGTCGGGACCCTATCTTAATACAAGATATAGCTCATAACATGTGTCTTACCTTTTCTGGTTGTAGTCGAGACCTGTAAAATTTTGCCCAAACAGTTTGCCCCCAAAATTTGAAAGTAGGATGGCAAATTCAAATTTTAAATTTTGCTTGTCAGGTGTTCAGGGTCTTGTGTTGAAAAATATCTTGGTTGTTTTGGAACTGAATCGGTTCAATTCAAACTAGAGAGGGAAATCGAAGAGTGGATGGAGTTGTGACGTCATGCCGACGCACGATGGTGCTTACCAACTGTCGATGACAGGTGTCGACGATCTGTGTGGTCATACGAAAAGACGGGGATGCGTGGCGATCATCTAAGGACTCGACCTGACATGATCATTTGCATAAATAGGGATCATAATGGATCATTTCCTTTTATATCCTCTTGAAAAGTTTCTTAGTGCGGAATTCTTCTTTGATCCCTTGCTGTTCTTTGCTCAATACTTTTCGAAGTTTTTTGAGTGTCTATACGAGGTATAGTTTCTCGATTTCTCTCAAGCCTTCAAAGATTGGAGACTCTTTGAGAATGATTATGTCCGAGTCGGTGAAGACTTTGATTGCGATAGACGCGACGTTCGTAATTCTTGCGCATCTGGCGACGATGTCCTCTGTATCCACGTCGACCCTTTTGTCAGCCGTCGGGGGCAAGGGTATAAGGACGGGAGAGGGTGAGGAGGAAGTCATGACGATCAACTTTACGTTGTCGTCGATCCTCTTGACTGACTGTGTCCTTGATAGGACGAAGTCATTTCCGCATCTGGGGAAATATCAACTCTTATCTTTCAAGGAGCGTTTTCAAAAGATCTCCATCGAAGAGACGGGATCGCGTTTAGCTGGACTAGCGTTCTTTGTGAGTTTTTCTTTCGAAACTCGTGTACCCAATGTTTCCATCGAATGTTTGTTTAACATACCCCTTTTGTATTTTACAGACGTTTCAATCTTCTTTTGTTAGATACGCGGAGATAGAGGAGATGTTGGACTGGAAGTCGACCGTCGAGAAGATCATATTCATTCCTCTAACCTTAACATTAATCTTAAGAGCCGCATTCTAAAAATGTCACAGCGTAGGGCGTCAGATAACTCCTAACATACTCGTTTGATCCTTGCATTAGCTTCTTAGCGTGTTTTCGGGTATGACGAGGACTCGAAGGTCGAGACTGAGCATACGATCGACGCTCCTCTCTAGATTTAGGAGATTCTATGTTTTTTCATGTCTCGATCGTTGGTGGTCGAGCCATTTTAACTTTGTATACTCGACCGTCGGTCGCTCCTATGTAATCGTTCGTTTCGTAAATGAATTTCATCCTTTTGTCGAATTTTTATTTCGATTTACATACGTCGTAGATAGATGTAATATCAACCGTATAACTTTGTTAAGTATAGAACGAGAGAAGAATCGTGCGACTTAGGCATTCATAGGAATAGAACGATTGAAATATCATACGTTTGACTTGTATTGATAGGCTTAATTATTGACGTGTTAGAATGTACAAAATTTTTCTGAGTTCAGAAACTCAGATCGAGAGGTCGCCCAAACCTTATGATCGTGTAACCAAATTTCGTGATGAAATTTGAATCATGTGCCTCTGTGATAAAACAATTAAGTTGTATGAGAGGAAGGTGATTTTAGAAAAAATACTTTTTCAAGTGCGTCGCATTCCAACTGCGTGGGATTTCTTGATTGTCGAGAGTCTGGAGTCGATAGGCTCCTTTACCAACGACTTCGGAGATGCGGTAAGGACCTTCCCATTTAATAGAAAGCTTGCCGGCATTGAGTTCTTGAGTGTTTTGGAACACTCGACGGAGGACGTAATCGCCTTCTTGAAAGACTTTGACTTTGACGTGTTTATTGAAATGTCGCTCGACTGCTTGCTTCTGAGATGCCATTCTGATCAAGGCTGATTCTCTAAGCTCCTCGAGGGCGTCGATATCATAATTTAAATCAATCATGTTGTGGTCGACGGAAGTATGCCTCGAAGTTGGGAGCTGGACTTCGATTGGCAGGACTACTTCGCAACCGTAGACGAGAGAGAAAGGGGTTTGTCCTGTGGACGTGCGCGGTGTCGTACGATTTGCCCATAGGACTGAAGGGAGTTCTTCGACCCATCTTCCTTTTGCAGCTTTTAACCTTTTCTTGATCGAAGCTATAATGGTCTTATTACTTGATTCAGCAAGTCCGTTCGCCTGAGGGTATCTGGGAGTCGAAGTTGTTAACTTGATACTCTTGTCTTCGCAAAATTGTTGGGTGCTGTCGCTTATGAATTGGGATCCGTTGTCACGGACAATTTCGGATGGAATCCCAAATCTGCATATGATGTTAGTCTGGATAAAAGAGATGACTTCCTTGTCCCTGATTTGGGAAAAAGCAGCCACCTCAACCCACTTGGAAAAATAATCGGTGAGTACAAGGAAAAATACCTTTTGCCCCGGGACCGGGGGTAGCTTGCCAACAATATCCATTCCCCACCTCATGAAGGGCCATGGGATGAGTGTCGAGTGCAAAGGTTCAGAGGGTTTATGTGACATACCTGCATGTCGCTGACAAGGGTCACAGTTTTGGACTTACTTGACGGCGTCTTGTCGCAATTTTGGCCAAAAATACCCTTGTCGAGAGATACAATTAGCCAAACTGCGACCACCTGAATGATTGCCACATTCGCCGTCGTGCATCTCGTGAAGGATTTTTAGGACCTGACTCTTGCTAATGACGCATCTTAGGTTTAATCCTGTCGATGATCATCGATAGAGCTTATCTCCAACTATGGTATATTTAGATGCTTTGAATCTGATCTTCCGGGCTTCCATCTTGTCTTCTGGGAGTTGGTCGTGCATAAGGAAATTTTAGATTTCGCACGACCAATCATCTTTTTCGTCCTCGATCTGGACGACATCGATGTTTTCGATAGACAATGTCGCCAGATGGATCATGGGAATAACGTCGAATATGGGTTCGACTAAAGCAGACCCGAGATTTGCTAAAGCGTCGTCCTGAGTATTCTGGTCTCTCGGGATTTGTTCAATAGAAAATGTTTTAAACATTTTTGATTTTTCTTTTGCTACCTTCAGGTACACTGTCATTTTTGAATCTTTGGCCGCGAATTCTCCATTCATCTGGTTCACGACCAAGAGAGAATCGCTTTTGACATGTAGCGCGGTTTCCCCCGAGTCGTGGGCCATATTCATCCCTACGATCAGGGCCTCGTACTCGGCTTCGTTGTTGGTGGTTTTGAAATCGCATCGAATTGAGTATACCATCTTGCCCCCCTGTGGCGACTTTAAGACGACGCCTAGTCCTGAGCCTCTAATGTTGGATGACCCATCGACGTGCAACATCCAGGGCACGTCGTCGTGAGTCGCCACAGTCGATACCTCGAGTTCGGCTTCTTTCTCCAATTCAGGGCTGGAATCAGCAATGAAGTCTGCCAAGGCTTGCAACTTGGTCGCCGTCCTGGGCTTGAAGTCAATATCATAGCTGCTGAGATATATGCTCTATTTTGCTAAGCGACCTGTCAACTCAGGTTTTCTTAAGACAGACTTAAGAGGGAAGTTAGTTACGACAGTAATGGGATGCGACTCAAAATAATGTCGCAATTTTTTAGCAGCTGTGACTAGCGACAAGAGCAATTTTTCTATAGAGGAATACCTGGTTTCTGCGTCCAGAAGAGATTTTCTTACATAATAGATTGGCAGTTGTTGTTTTTCATCTTCCCGTGCTAGGACAGCACTTACCGCGTTTGGATTAACAGCCAGATATAGTTGCAAGATTTCATGATCGCGAGGTTTCGACAATAAGGGAGGCGACGTCATGTATTCTTTGAGCTTTTGCAATGCCTGTTCATGATCGTCGGTCCAGTCGAAGCCTCTGTTTTTCCTGAGGACGTTGTAAAATAGATGACATTTATCTGAAGATCGGGAGATGAACCTGTTTAGAGCTGCTACCCGACCAGTGAGCTTTTCGAATTCTTTGAAATTTCGAGGAGATTTGATCTCGACAATGGCTTTGATCTGGTCGGGATTGGCTTCGATGAAACTTCGTCATTTATCACCTTATTCCTTTTAGGAGCAAATTTCCGTCGCTTCTGTTCGATAGGTTTGAACGATGGGTCGACGTTGAGCTTGTGAGAGATGACGCCAGGATCTATGCCGACGATACCAGGCGAAACAATCAACATGTTCCTGCAAAAAAGATATTAACTTTTCCCTGAGGCAAGGATTGAGAGACGACCCGATTAAGACTTTTTGGTCAGGCTTGCTTGAATCTAGAATGACTTCCTCCAGGCAATAATCGTTGACTGCTTTAAGTGCATCTTGTGCATTTTCGAGTCCCTCATGTGTTGGGTCAGCGGATTGTTCGTTATTCGCCATTTTTCTGAAACACATAACAGACGAAACTCCAAGAAAACGTAAGTAGGACGCACGTTTGTCAAAGATTTTCTCTAGATGGGGTCCCACGGATGGCGCCAAGCTGTTAATGCCAAAAATCACACCAAAGGAACAACTTAAGGTCGATGTGGACTTTAACAACTAAAGAAAGGAATCATTCGACAAAGGCGTGCGACAAAGACAAAAATGTAAATGAGACAGAGGATTTGATGATGCAGGAAAAACCTCAACGAGGAAAAAACCTGCGGACGACAGTGGATATCGTCGCTGCATAATGGTCGCCAATTAGGGGCGATGTCCTTGGTGTTCCGGGTGTCGATCGTACAGAGATTACAATACAAATGAAGGGAAATACATCGAAATGTAAAGTACAAGTGTTTGAAATGTAAAAACAGTGTGCGTCGTGTGTGAAAACAATGTGTAAACTGTTGGTCGAGAGTGAAAGTCGTGCATCGATAGCGATCTTCTATGAATGATCTCTTTGCTTCGAATGAATATTCTTCGAGTGTTTGCGTTTGCTTCTGTTGTTCGATGTTCGGTTCTCTTGTTCTATCTCTCTTCCTGTATTATTCGATGTCTTGAAACTGAGGATTGAACTTGGGATTTATAGTCTTCGGATGATTTTAATTGAATCATTAAGATCTTTGATGATTGTTGTAACGGTCGTCGTCTTCAATGTGGGATTAGATGCTCATAATTGATTTCGTCGGTAGCCGTTGCCCATTAATGACTTTGACTCCTGCATTAATCATCGAACAAACGTAACAGTCGTATATCGAGTTAGTCAAGGTCGTACGGTTTTGTGCGACGGTCGTACGGAACGGGCGACGTCGAGGTCGAGTGTCGTGAGGAACTCTCGACTTACCTTTTAGGAGGGACGACGGAGGTTTTTTGGGTCTTTGTCGGGACCTTATCTTAATACAAGCTATAGCTCATAACATGTGTCTTACCTTTTCTGGTCGTAGTCGAGACCTGTGAAATTTTGCCCAAACAGCGACTACGTCATCCGACGAGTGTTCCAGAGCACTCAAGAGCTCAATGCATGTAAGATTTCCACCAGATGGGAAGGTCCTTATCGTATCTCAGAAGTCGTGGGTAAAGGTGCCTATCGGCTCCAAACCCTCGACAATCGAGATGTCCCACGTAGCTGGAATACAACACATTTGAAAAGGTATTTCTTCTAAACCCTTTTTTCTTATACGATTTTTATTCATCACGACGATTACTGACTTAAGCATCGGAGGGTCGTTGGTTAGCCAACGACTAACCTTTGACGTTGTTTTATCACAGGGTCGCACGACACCAGTTATTAAGTCTATCATATGACTTCAGTACACTTTCGCATAATCGTATGACTTGACCACCTTATCACATGGACGCATAATACAAGTTCATCGTACGATTTAATTGCTCGATCATAGGGTCTAGCGACCCCACGATCTAAGTTTATTAACTTAGAAAAATTTCATGTTCCGAATGAATTCTTTGATCGCATGTACCTATGTTTTCTTTACACGACTTAAAGGTCTCACGATCTTACAATCCACGTTTTAACTTGAAAAGTCAGCGTATTACAGTGAATGCTTGTGTCACACGTCTTGACGTTCATTTTTATATGATGAATATTTACTCGGTGTTATTGTACAAATGTATAAGACAAAGTAATACATTAGAAAAATATTTTTTCATTCATCAAAATCGATTACATCCAAGTGACTCGACCACCAACGGTTGAGTAGTAAAAAACAAAAAATATAAGCTTCTAAGACTGAGGGGGGTCATCGATCGCGTCCTTGCCTGAGGCCTCGCCCTTGGAGCCTTCGTCTATCACCTCCTCCTCGTCGGCCTCCTTCTCATCGTCTCAGTCGAGATCCTTCTCAGTCCCGACAGTCGACAAGAAGAACGCTAGTTCATCCGACGCAGAGGCGAGGGATACTTGCCCGACAAATGTTGTCGCATGATTGCTGCCCGCGTGGTCAGTCGGGCAAGAGCGAAGACGGACTTAGCCTCGTCCTTCAGCTCTTTCACCTCTCCCTCCAGTTCTGCCAACTTAGACTTGGAATCACTGGCTTCTTTTTCACTCACAACCAGAGATTCCTTAGTCTTTTCCAGCTCCGCCCTCTGCTCGACAATCAGGGACAAGGACTGCTTTAGATGGTAATTTGCCTCATCCCTCGAATGTCTGACGGCCTCCGACTCGTTCTGGGCTTCGTCGAGTTGTGCCGACAGGTCCTCGACGCGTGCCAGAGCGGACTTCTCCCTCTCCAACGTCGCGTTCTCTCTCTCAAGAGCAGAAGACACTAAAACTTCTATCTTCGTCGTTTCAGCGTGGAGAGCCAGGGAAGACTGGAACGCCTGTAAAACACAAAGAGTGTTGTCAATGGATACTCGACAAAATTTAAACGACAAAAGATAAACGAGTCTTGAAAGAAAGACTTACCAAGAACGCCAAACCGACAACATGCGCTCCCGTCTCCTCGATGGAGACCCCTCAGAAATGCTCCTTGAAAGATGGGAGCTGGTATTTCCCCAGATGAGGGAAAAGTTTCGTCCCATCTAGGACATTGTTAATGCCAAAACTTGCACCAAAGGGACAACTTAAGGTCGATGTGGACTTTAACAACTAGAGAAAGGAATCGTTTGACAAAGACATGCGACAAAGAAAAAAATGTAAATGAGACAAAGGATTTGATGACGTAGGAAAAACCTCAACGAGGAAAAAACCTGCGGACGACAGTGGATGTCGTCGCTGCACTATGGTCCCCAATCAGGGGCGATGTTCTTGGTGTTCTGGGTGTCGATCGTACAGAGATTACAATACAAATGAAGGAAAGACTTCGAAACGTAAAGTACAAGTGTTTGGAATGTAAAAACAGTGTGCGTCGTGTGTGAAAACAATGTATAAGATGTTGGTCGAGAGTGAGAGTCTTGCGTCGAGAGCGATCTTCTATGAATGATCTATTTGCTTCGAATGAATGTTCTTCAAGTGCTTGCGTTTGCTTCTGTTGTTCGATGCTATTGTTCTTTCTCTCTCTCTCTCTCTGTATTATTTGATGTCGATCAGATGTCTTGAACTGATCATTGAGCTGTGATTTTATAGTCTTGGGATGACTTTAATTGAATCATTAAGATCTTTGATGATTGTTGTAACGATTGTCGACTTCAATGTGAGTTTAGATGCTCATAACTGATTTCGTCGGTTATAGCCGTTGTCCATTAATGATGTTTGACTCCTGCATTAAACATTGAACAAACATAACAGTTGTATAACGCGTTAGTCGGTCGAGGTCGCAAGGTTTTATGCGACGGTCGTGTGGAACGGGCGACGTCGAGGTCGAGTGTCGTGAGGAACTCTCGACTTACCTTTTAGGAGGGATGACGGAGGTTCTTTGGGTCTTCGTCGGGACCTTATCTTAATACAAGGTGTAGCTCGTAACATGTGTCTTACCTTTTATGGTCGTGGTCGAGACCTGTGAAATTTTGCCCAAGCAGTTTGCCCCCAAAATTTGAAAGTAGGATGGCGAATTCGAAATTTAAATTTTGCTTATCGAGTGTTCAGGATCTTGTGTTGAAAAATACCTTGGTTGTTTCGGAACCGAATTGGTTTAATTCTAACTGAAAGAGAAGTCGAAGAGAAAACGAGGTCGTGACGTCATACTGACGCACGATTGTGCTTACCAGCTGTCTTTGACAGGTGTCGACGATCCCTGCGGTCATACGAAGAGACGAAGGCACGTGGTGATCATCTAAGGGATTCGATCGTTTGCATAAATAGAGACCTCAATGGGTCTATTCAGGTTTACGATTTCGAAGCGTCTTTGAGCAAAGATTTCCTTTTGATCTTCTTGCTGCTCTTTGCTTATTCACAAATCCTGCGAGAATCTACGACTCAGTTAGGATTTTCGAGGTCTTAGAGTGCTTACATATAAGGTACGATTTCTTCGGTTTCTTCAATCTGTTTTAGAGATGTCGATGGACCCTGAAAGCAATATTCAAGATCAGTCGGATCTTGACGACTTTAGGAGGTTAGCTAAGCTCCATGCGTGGGTTGAATTGATCAGCCCAGGTCAGATTCGATCGAACGAATGTCCCGAGGGATATATCGTGATGTACGAATATCCCTTTAAGATAGGTTTTAAATGGCCCTACTCACCTCTAGCTAAGGCTTTTATGCTAGAATTTGACATAGCACCAGGTCAATTAATGCCCCAGTTTTGGCGAGTGGTATAAGTGATCGAGCGTGTCACTAAAAGTTGGGAGTCTCCCATGAATGTGTGCGACCTCCTTTTGGCTTATCAAGCCAAGAAGGACGGAAGTCATCCTTGTAGTCTGTACTCTAGATTTAAAGGTGATCGTGCTCTGGTCCTCAAGGCTGCTGTAAACGATCGTGGGTGGAAGACTCGGTACGTATATGTGCGTAAGTCGACCCTTGACTCTGAGAGTGAGTGGATTAGGGCCAGCTGGAATACATCGGGTGAGCTTCGTACTTTTTGTCGTTTGTCGTCTGCGTTTTTTGGTTTTTAACTTGTTTTTTATATGTCGACAGCCATAAAGTTCGAGGACGTGAAGCCTTATGCTAATTCCCAAGCAAAGATCGACGCGTTCTTAGAGTTCAGCGCTGGGGAACGATCATTTGTTGTACGACAATTGGTGGACGACGACGAGGATTTATTATACGTAGGAGAAAATCAGGGGGAGAAACGTGAGGAAGAAGGGGAGTGGAAAGAAGAAAGAAAGATGACTGGTAAGCGTACCTTCTTATTTCTTTCTGTGTTAATTCGATTCTTCTTCACTTGATTTTCATAATTTTTATTCTTCTGTGGTTTCCAGGGGAGTCTCAACCACAGATGCCGCGTGTCTCTGCTAAAAGACCGGCTGAGCTCGAGCTTGCTCGTAAGGGCAAGGAGCGGAGGCAGAAGATTATGTCCGCTGGTCCAGATGTTCCGAAGAAGACGCGGACGACGATTCCAAGGGAGCCATCTTCGGGAGTTCATGACTCGTCTAGAGTCGTTACGCCTGAGAAGGCGAAGGTCGCATCGCCCAAGAAGTCGACTTCTGATGCGATTGCTGCGACACCTATTAATTCTGGGCTCTGGCGAAAACAACGAAGTCCCCGTCAGCCACGTCGGATCCTTCGTCGGCCGGCAAGGGCAAGGATCGGGCAACGAGAGGGGCCAAGGTCACGACGGTCAATTTCACGTTGCCGTCGGACTTTATGGTCAGTAGTGTCCTAGACGGGACGAACTTATTTCCTCATCTGGGGAAATATATGCTCCCTTCTTTCAGGGAGCGTTTCATGGGATTTCCTATCGAGGAGTCGGGGGCTTATGTCGCCGGGCTGGTATTCATGGTAAGTCTCTCTTTCAAGACTTAGTTTGTTTTGTCGTTGTTTCGTTGTCGTTGTCGTTGTTTCGTTGTCGTTGTTCATTGTTCATTGTCGTATGTATACTAACAATGTTTGTTTTATGATTTTGTAGGCGTTCCAGGATTCCCTGGCTTTGCGGGGTGAGACGATGAAGATAAAAGATCTAACGTCTGCTGCGCAAGAGAGGGAGAACGCGCCGTTGGATAGGGCGAAGGTCGCCGCAGAGCGCGAAGAGGCTCTGTTAAAACGTCTGGATGACGCCCGAAACCATTTAGAGGTCGTCGGTCGTGCGAAGGATGATGTCAGTCATCGCCTAGCGCAGTGTAATACCCCGGGTAAGTTCGTTAGTTAAAATCCCTTTTTCCGTTAAATTTAGTTAACCTTAAAGTTGGATGTTAGGGTAAGTTTGAGTAAATTATAAGTTTAGGGGTGTTTGGGTCATTAATGAGAAGTTCAAGGTCTAAATGGTAAATATGGAATTGATATACACCCTTAAGATATTCAGATATTTCATTCAGCAGCAAACATCCAGATATTATTAGTGTGTGTGTTCCTGAGGCGAGAAAAAGTGGAAAAGAATTCGTACGGTTTGAGCATCGATTGATCGGGTTAGAGTCGATTTTAAGGTAATTTCCTTTATATTTTGTGTTTGTAATCACGAGTAGAAGATATCTATCTATTTAGAAAGTTTGATTTTAGTGATTTGTGCTAGTTTCAATTGACTCTGAGAAATTGGAACCGACTGTGTTCTTGAGAGTCCCGGGGAAGTCCCGGTAGACTCCCGGTATAGTCGACTCCCGATAAGATGGAGTCCCGGTATAGTCGACTCCCGGTATCACTAACTCCCAGTGATCGAACTCCCAGTACCCAAGAGTTTCGGTACTGTGTAGTCCCGGTACCCTGTGTAGTCCCGGTAGTGAGTTAAGTGCAGTGTGTAATGGGACAGTTGAGGATGAGAACTTGTTAGGCTTTATATAATTGGTTAGTAAAGCGATATATGTTGTTTCAGATACTGTGGAGTAGAAGTGAAAGATATAATCTTTTTGAAAGAAGCTTGCGAACGTTTTGATAAGCGAAACCGATGAGTTTTACTTTAAAAACGTTTTTAACTGGAATACATATACGTATGGTTTGGGAATGTGATAATTGGTGATTATGTGTTTATATGTGCGATATATGTGAATTATAATATACTGAGGTATTATATTTACATGAGTATTATAATGTGTTATAATACGTTGGTCGGGCTTAGGACCGGTGTGTTTGGCTATAGAATCTGTATAGCGTTGTTTGGCTGTAGATGTTGTACAGCGTTGTAAATTTATTAGTTGGCTTGCAACTAACTAATATGGCCAGGAGGAATGAGAAGGGAAGGTATATGATGTGTGAGTTCAAATTGATATATTTGATCGTGCTGTGTGATTTATATAATTAAGGTTTATATAAATGATTTCAAACTAATAGGGATTTTCTCACTTAGACCCTTAGGTCTAACCCTCATTTTGTTTTAAAAATATGTATTCCAGGTGGTGGATCGAGTAAGGGCAAATGATTAGAGTAATCGATGGATAGCTTTTGTGAAGGAATGCATGATGAAGATTTTGGCATGTTTAGTAGTTGTATTATAATAACTAAATGTTATGTATGTATTTAGTATAAAGTTTATAGTAGAATGGCTTTTTCTGATTGTAGAAGCCTACGGGACCGTACTTGTAATATGATGTCTCTTTTGTTATATCGATGTTATGTTACATTATGTGATTTGTGGTGTATATGGGAATTGGGTTGTTACAAATGGTATCAGAGCCCTAGTTTAAGGGATTTAGGTATTTGTATCTGTACCTAGACTTAAACTGCATGTGAAGTAGGATGTCCCTATTATTGTAGAACCTTGGGATATTAAGTATAAAAGGTAGAAGGAACATCATGTAAGGTAATTTCATATTACACCTGGCCAGTGTAATTGTGATCTTACAGGTACATGTTTGAACTGGAATACCTTGTTATATGGGGTATGTGCTTATGTGTATATTAACCTTGTTTAAATCTATAGAATGGCAAGCGGTACACGAAATTCGAATCGAGGAGGAGGAAGAAATCCGAATAGTACGAATCCGCCAATAGGGACAGGGGAAAGGGGAGGCAGAACTGGAGGCAGAATTGGGGGTAGAACTGGAGGTTGAACAGGGGGCAGAGCTCAGCCATGAGGTACAGAGTTTGTTACAAGGGATGACTTGATGGTAGAAATGGGAAGACTGCAAACTAGTATACAAGCAATGTTTGATCAAAGTCGTCATAATGAAGCTGAAATACCGGATCCCGGACCGGAAGATGAAATGCCAATCACACCGACTGTTGTACCAATACAAAGGAGGTGCGACTACAAAATGTTTTTAAGCTGTAGACCTCCGACCTACTCAGGAGACAGGGATCCCGTGAAAGCAATGAGATGGATGAAGGAAATAGAAGCTATTTTCAAGACAAGCAAGTGTGCGGATGAAGATAGGGTATTGTACGGGGAAGCAATGTTAAAAGGGGATGCTTTGTATTGGTGGGAATCTTTTATTCATTCTAAAAGATCTGATGTTTATTCTACCCTCTCTTGGGAAGAATTTGTGATAGCCTACGGGAAACAATTTTGTCCCCAAGCAGCCGTCAAACAACTGGAAGGGGAATTTATGAACTTACAACAAGGAAACTTATCCGTTCGAGACTACACCGCTAGCTTTCTGGAAAAGTCTCAGTTCACAGAATACTACGTTGCTACGGAGACGATGAAGACAGAAAGGTTTATCTTTGGGCTGAACTCAGAAGTTAGAAGGCTAGTGACTGCAAAGGGACCCGATACCTTCTCAGCTGCAGTTGATGCCGCGGAGAATGTTGAAAGAGATATTAGAAGGGATGCTGGCGATAAAAGTATCGGGAAGAGAAAGTGGGAAGGACCACAACACGATCCGAAGAAGTCCCGATTTCAGAGGTATGACAGCCGTCCGTCGTTTCGACCGGCGGAAAGACCATGTCAGAAGTGCAACCGTGTCCACCAAGGAAATTGCCAAGGTGATTTACGAGTGTGTTATAAGTGTGGGAAGACCGGACACGTCATTAAAGATTGTAAGGTAACGCAGTTATGTTTCTTATGCAATTCTACGGATCACCTTCAGTCGGACTGTCCGCGGGGGAGGATACAGCAAGGTGGGTCATCGGGCAGGCCAGCGATTGTTAAACCAGTAATACCAAGACTGAAACCGCCAGTAACAAGGGGTCGTGCATTTCAAATGACCGAGAAAGAAGCAGAGGAAACTCCGAATGTGATCACAGGTACATTTTTTAATAAACTCTACACATGCTAAGGTGTTATTTGATTCCGGTGCAAACCGATCGTTTGTGTCTCCTGCATTTGCTGCTTGCCTGTGTTTGAAACCTAAAATGCTAGAACATGCTCTATCAGTAGATACGGCAAATGATAATCAAGTGTCAGTTATAGAAGTATTTGATGGCTGTGTGATAAATATAGAGGGGTGTAGAGTGCCGATACAATTGTTTCCTATAACTTTAATAGTGTTTGACGTCGTAGTGGGAATGGACTGGTTAGCCGAGAATCAGGCTAACATAGTGTGTGATAAGAAGTTAATACATGTGGTATTACCTGAGAAGGGACCAGTAGTGATTTATGGTGATCGTAGGAATCATCAGTCTAGCCTTATATCTATGATAAAAGCTCGTAAGTGTGTGAATAAGGGTTGTCAGAGTTACTTGGCTTATGTGATAGATATTAAGCCAGAAAAGAATAGGATGGAAGATATTCCTATTGTTAGTGAATTCCCTGAAGTATTCCCCGAAGACTTGAATAGTCTTCCGCCCACTAGACAAGTAGAGTTCGGTATAGACCTGATTTATGGATCCACTCCTGTAGCCCGTGCACCTTATCGTCTGGCACCTCCAGAGATGAAAGAGATGATGACACAACTACAAGACCTATCCGATAAAGGCTTCATCAGACCTAGTTCTTCGCCGTGGGGAGCACCAGTGTTATTTGTGAAAAAGAAGGATGGTTCGATGAGGATGTGCATCGACTATCGGGAACTGAATAAGCGCACGATAAAGAACAAGTATCCGTTACCCCGAATTGATGACCTCTTCGATCAGTTAGTTGGAGCTTGCTATTTCTCCAAGATTGATCTAAGATCCGGTTATCACCAGTTGAAAGTTAAAGAAGAAGACGGTCTAAAGACTGCTTTTCGAACAAGGTATGGACATCACGAATTCTTAGTGATGCCATTCGGACTGACAGACGCTCCAGCTTCCTTTAAGGATTTAATGAATCGGGTATGTAAGCCGTATCTCGATAAGTTTGTTATTGTATTTATCGATGATATACTTATCTACTCCCGATCCAAAGAAGAACATGCGCAACATCTTCGTTTAATTCTGGAGCTATTAAAGAAGGAGAAGTTGTACGCTAAATTCTCGAAATGTGAATTTTGGTTACGAGAAGTTCAGTTTCTGGGGCATGTAGTTTCCGAAGAAGGCATTCAAGTTGATCCAATGAAAGTGGAAGCGATTGAAAAGTGGGAACCTCCGAGGACGCCAACCGAAGTACATAGTTTTCTGGGTTTAGGCGGCTACTATCGGAAATTCATAAAAGACTTCTCTCGTATCGCAACGCCTTTGACTAAGCTGACCCGGAAGAACTTGAAATTTGAATGGAAAGAAGAACAAGACGAGGCATTCTGGATATTGAAAGAGAAACTGTGCAGCGCGCCGATTCTATCACTACCAGAAGGTTCGGAAGACTTTGTTGTTTATAGTGATGCGTCAAAACTGGGATTGGGATGTGTACTTATGCAGCGTGGAAAGGTTATTGCTTATGCTTCTCGTCAATTAAAGGATCATGAAAGACAGTATCCTACGCACGACATGGAGATTTTTTTTTAGAGGAAAAATCCAGGCAATTTTATAAAAGCAAAATAAAGAACAACCACCAAGGTCTAAGCCAAACAACAAAGAAACAAAAAAACTTGGTCACCACACCATACCAAGCCACAAGCAACCAAAACAAGCACAAACAAACGGAGCAAACTAAGCTAGAAAAATAAATAGCAAGGTAAAGACGCCAAAAGAAGCTCCAAAAAACATCCCGCAACCAATTAGGCAACCTCCAGTCACGACCCATGTTGAATAGGTCTCCGCTTCCTCGTCTTCCAAGCCTCACGCAGCAAGACAATCTCCATAATTTCTTTCACCAACTGGATCGCCGATCTCTTAGCCTCAGTGAAAAGCCGCCGATTTCTTTCCTGCCAAACAAAGTACACCGAAGCAGATAGAGCCAGCCGGTGTATGAGAGCTTTCGGGGCCATATGAACATCCTCAAGCATCACAAGAATTTCATCCCAACCAGTTGGAGTACCAACCCAATCAACCTTCAATAAGACTGTAGTCCAAACCTCTTTAGAAAAAGGGCATTCAAAAAACAAATGGCCATGCGAGTCCATGCACTGCTTACAGAAGACACACTTCATATCAGGAGGGTCATGCTTCCATATCTGAATTCGATCCTGCGTAGGGTGCCGTCGAAGACATGCAATCCACATGCAGAAAGCATGCTTCGGAATATGTCCTTTGAACCAAACCAAATCAGCCCATGTAGCCACCACACGAGACACATCAAGGGACCGGTAAGCCTCCCGAACCGAGAAACCAACATCATCCCCATCTACATTCCTCCAGACAAGTTTATCACGCACATCATCATGCAATACAGGAAGAGGGGCAGTGGAGAGTTCCGAATAGCGCAACAACCAATCATTCGGCCACATACCTCGAGTGATCGTAACCAAATCCCGAGCCGTAGAAGAATCCGTAATATCAATCGAACTAGCTACACGATATGTAATAATAGAAGAAAGGGGACCACAACTCAACCAATTATCCTCCCAAGCATTAACATCTTTGCCATCACCCACAAGAAACCATAGAAACCGCCGGATGTGGGGGCGAAGTTCCATAATATTCGTAAGAACCCACGACCATCTAGACGAAGACCGAGCATGCCAAAATTGAGTAGACCGAATGCTATGGGTGTAAACCCATCGCACCCATAGAGAAGGACGTTTTGACAAAAGATCCCAACAATGTTTTGCAAGGAGAGCTCTATTCCATGTTGAAAGCCGCTTAAAACCAAGCCCCCCATTCATATACGGCACACAAACATCACTCCAAGCAATTCGGCATTTTCCCCTACAGTCCCCACCTTGTGCCCATAAAAAGTTCCGGAAAAGGGACTCTAACTCATGAACAACACCCGAAGGAAGGACAAAAACCGCCATCCAATATAGTTGTAGGGATTGCAATACAGACCGAACAAGTTGCTTCCTACCACCAAATGAGAGAAATTTCGATTTCCAATTTTGAATCCGCATTCTAACCTTCGTGACCAATCCACCAAAATCGGAAGATTTTAGCCGCTTAGGAGAGAGAGGGACCCCAAGATAACGAATCGGGAACATACCTTTGTGAAAGGGGAGACATTCCAAAATGGCTTCTTGAGTGTGGGTAGGAACATTCCCAAAGAAAACTTCACTTTTCGGCAGAATAGGAGAAAGGCCCGAACGGATTTTAAAAAGATGAAGGGCTTTCTTGAGAATCTCCACCGAAGGCACATCACCTCTAGTAAAAACGAACAAATCATCCGCAAAGCACAAGTGCGTTAAACCCAAATCTTCACACCCTTTGTGATATCCAAAGTTAGACGCCTCCTCAATACATTGCATGAAAATCATAGCAAAGCCTTCCATAACAATCGTGAAGAGGTAAGGAGATAGAGGATCACCCTGGCAAAGACCTCTTCTCCCCTTGAAAAAACCACGTGCCTCACCATTTATAGAGACCGAAAAAGAGGCCGAGGTGACCAATTCTTTAATCCATTCCACCAAAACTGGGTGGAACCCAAACCCCGTAAGCATATTGAGAAGGTAAGACCAGTTGACCGTATCATAAGCTTTTTGAATATCAATCTTAAAAGCACATCGAGGGGGACCAGACTCCCGTTGATATCCCGAAACTAGCTCATGAGCCATAAGGATGTTGTCCGAAATTCGACGGCCGGGGATGAAAGCAGATTGGGAACTACTCACCAACCCATCCAAATACGGTTTTATACGTTCAACAATTATTTTGCTTATACATTTATATAGGACCGAACAACAAGCAATGGGCCTAAAATCCGTCACTCGGGAAGCATTCAAACACTTAGGAATTAAGCACAACAGTGTATTATTTAGCTCCTTTGCATGGTGGCCCCTATAAAAGAAATTGTGAATTGCAATACAAATATCCGGCCCAACCACATCCCACGCATGCTTGAAAAATTTCGAAGAGTACCCATCCGGTCCCGGAGCTTTATCATTACCAATAGCGAACATAGCACGCCTAATATCATCATTTAAAATTGGCCGAATGATATCATTCGCCTCCGCCAATGACAATTTTGTCGTGAACCAACTTAGCGGGACAACCGGCTCAACATCCACATCCAACGTACCAAGAAGTGAGGATAAATGATCAACAAACGCCATAGGGACATCCTCCCCATGCACAAACTGCCCATTCACATCACAAACCGAAAATACATGTTGTGCATGCCTTTTCTCGCGAACAACATTATGAAAGTATTTTGTATTAGAGTCGCCCTCATGTAGCCACTTTACCTTAGCTCGTTGTCTCGCCGCACGTTCCTCATCCCAACAAGCTTGTTGGTAAGCCAAACGTATGTGCACTAGATCCTCTTTAAGATCAGGATTTCCCGGGTCCATATCACAAGCAATTTGGATCACATCAAGTTCCTTTTTCAGAGTCCCCACACGGGTTGCCAAGTTACCATAAGAAGAACGCAGCCGACGCAAAGGATATTTAAGTGCTTTAAGGCGTGAAGTAACTCTAAACATGAACGTACCTTCAATCTCTTTGGCCCACTCCTCTTTAACGATCTGCATGAATAATGGATTTTCGACCAAAAAATTATCAAATTTAAAGGACCAAACCTTCCTACGCTTACCCCCATGGAATGAGAGAATAGCCGGCGAGTGATCCGATATGCCCCTAGGGAGGAACATGACAGAGGCATCATGAAAAAGAGAGGTGAAATCGAAATTGGCCATCACCCGGTCCAACTTCCTTAGCAACCCCCCCCCCCCCTCCTCGCTTGGTTTTTGGCACCAAGAGTATTGGATCCCTCCATATCGTAGGTCATAAATTTCCACATCCTCGACACATGAGAAGAAATCAATCATATCCCCATTTCGTCTCGAACTGCCCCCATAACCGTCATGAGGAAAAAGCAACGTGTTAAAATCACCCAAGAGGACCCACGGCTTGGGCCCTAGAATTGCTCGGAACCTTCTCAATCCCGACCAAAGTTCCCTACGGAGACACATTGTTAGACCCATACACTATTGTCATAAAAATTGGAACAGTTAAACCACGTATGCGGACCTCGCAATGAATATATTGAGCATGCATCTCCACCACCATAATATCCACCGCAAGCAAATCCCATGCCAAAATGATCCGAGTTCCCGCCACTGAATAAGACTGGTTCGACACCCAAGCCCATCGGCCAAAAGTCTTTGAACAAATACCCGAAAGAGCGTCTCCACTGACATGTGTTTCAACAAGAGCACAAATACTCAACCCATTCTCGCGAATAAGAGCTTTCACTTCCAACTGCTTTGAGGTGGCATTAAGGCCACGAACATTCCACATAGCCGACTTAAACATGGGAACACACCGGCACACTCATTTCCGCTTCCATCGCTACATGCTTTACCTCTTGGTGCTTAGACTTGGGTTCTTCGCGTATTGACTGTCGAATCTCCCCCCCATTAATCTCACTTCCAGCAAGTACATTAAACTTATTGGAAGTTATGAGAATGCCCCTAAGGGGCATATTCACCGTTCGTATGGATTTGAGGACCGCTGCTGCCACCGGCGCTTGTTCCCTAACCGGAGTACTAAGATGGACACTCGAATGATGCTTACCAATCGAATCAGCCGTATTCACTTTATGGGAATCCCCAACCGCAGTTCTCCCATCACCTTTCATCAAATTCCCAACCTTATGAGCTCCCAAACCGTCACCCTCCCCCCCCCCCTCCGAACCATGCATGGGTGGGGGGTCCTTAGCTTGCACGGCTGAAGCCATAGCCGCATCTTGCATGGCTTGCATGGCTTCGGTCACCTTCCCATTCTTCGGACTTGAATGGCTCCCTTCCTCA
This sequence comes from Saussurea involucrata, assembly GCA_033807775.1. Taxonomy (NCBI): domain Eukaryota; kingdom Viridiplantae; phylum Streptophyta; class Magnoliopsida; order Asterales; family Asteraceae; genus Saussurea; species Saussurea involucrata. Next base: position 77,396,651 of record CM066325.1, read on the forward strand.
TCCTTTTGGGATGAGGATCTATTTTTTGGCCTCCACTGCTTACGTTCAACCCTCGTAAATCCCTCCGCATCCACAAACCCTTTCTTCCCAATGGTCATAGGAATCACTGATGCCTTGGTGCAAGAAGAAAGCTTATGACCGAACACAAGGCAGTGAGAGCATTGCAGCGGCTCCCACAAGTATTCCACGGTAATCGTAACACTAGCATCCTCCCCTCCACTTAAACTTGGAACAACAACTTCCAATTCTCGTTTCAATTCCCCCACCGCCCAAGCTTCCACCAACACTTTTGCGAATCCCGGTCGTCCCCATGCTTTCTCACACATGGACGAAGTACAAGAATCCATTTGTTTCGGCACACCAATGGCACTTGCGATCCTACTTATTCCTTCCCGATTAAAAGCCACCAATGGTATGTTGTGTAACTTAACCCACAGCGGGCAAGTAGTGTGCACCGGTTTCGAAATCCCTTTCGTTGGGTCCCAAGGGAACACAAAAAGGGGGACACCCCTAATCATTAAAGGACCCGACTCCACAGCTTGAGTACACCCTCCCTCATCATTAAACCAGAAAAAGTAAAAACCATTAGCATTCATCATTGCATCTCGGTAACCAAACTTTCCCCATGCAGTCTTAACAAAACGTTGCACCACAGGGAAGTGCAATCGAGGTCCAAGGAAGTATCCATATAAGGTCGTGTGATAGGTTTTCACCGCTTCTTGAGCAATTTTCAAAGGAATTTGTATACGAGATTGTACCTTGTCCGCTAAAGGGAAAAATTGCAGATCGGTCTTATCAGAAGTACCCACAGCCGCCGCAAAATCTAGTTTACTTTTCAAGCCAACACCAAACTTGAGACGTTCATCAACTACATCCCCCCGCTTTATCGATAATCTGTTCCAAACCGTTTCACGAGGCCCCTCGAATGCTTTTGGATCCTGCTGCACCCCCATGGACGAAGAGGTAGAATTCATCTTCAAGGACTCGTCTTTATTCTTCTGTAAGATCGAGACATCTCCATAAACCAACCCATTAGAGTTCTTAGCCATACCTAACCCTTCACTCCCATCCCGAGCATCCATAAAATGGTTAGCTACTCCACCATGCATATAAGGGTATCCTTCCTCATTAGGGTTTGCAACAGAAGGATTGCCATGCAGAACCCTAGCCGCCGCCGCGGCTTGCACTTCCCTGTCCGCAGCCGTAAACACCACACCCTCTCTCGTGATCCTATTCGACACCATAGTCGGTTGCATGGAATTGACATCAGCCCTAGATACACATGGGTCAACATCTCCCACCTGCGAAACGGAGTCACCCTTAATTACGATCTGCATGGGAATTTCAGTCCCCAAGATGTCGTCGTTAAGGTCCGCACGCCCTTCAGCATTACCTTCGAAACCACACCCCAAATCCGAGATTTCAGAAGCTGCCATCGACTCGTAGTTGAAGCCAACACGCTGAAATCAACCTAGGAAACCCTAATCGAAGAGACGAAGTCCACGACTTTTGCCGTAAAGCTGAATCTCCACAGGGCAAAGCAAGGTTGACAACGAAGGTGTTGGAAACACAACCCTAATCGACAGCAACTCTTACGAAATAGACAATAAAGCCACTGGCGGCGCTGCTCCAAAAATATGGGAAATACAGCCGCCGCAAGAACACACCGCACAAACAAATAAATACAACCCTCTTCTATAAACCACCGACCCACGATGAGAAGAAGACCAATGAAAAGAACCGAACCTGGGTTGATTTAGCAGCTTACGTCGATGAGGGAAGTCACAAAATGGCAGCCGCCGTTTCTTATTTCCACCGACCCACGATGATGAACCACCCACTTAAACCAATCAAAATGTAGGGAAGAACAAGAATTAAACAAATGGAAATCAGAACCTGAATTAAGATCCAATAACAATCCACGAAAAACCATGCAAATCGATCAATCACTGTAGAATCCATCCGAAACCCTAATCGCCTCTTGGCCGAGAGAGAATTCCATTGGTTTATGGTTTGATTTGTGAAAACTTTATTTCCAGGAACATAATTTGCACGTCCCGCAAACTTTAGAGATAAGGGGTTGCTTGCATTTGATTTATGTTTCCTAGTTGGGTTTTGAGCTTGCAGCAGTCGTCTTCGCGTTAAAGATTTGGAGACATTATCTGTATGGTTCTAAATGTCAGATTTATACCAATCATAAGAGTCTCGAACATCTCTTTGACCAGAGGGAACTAAATATGAGACAAAGAAGATGGCTAGAATTGCTGAATGATTACCACTGTCAAATCCTTTATCATCCGGGAAAGGCAAATGTGGTAGCTGATGCATTGAGTCGTCAAGAAAGGGGTGGAACAATAAAATTTATTTCGCTACGAACTGAACTCCTACCCAATATATTTGACGAATTGCAGAAGTGTCAAGTGGAGGCTTATCAGGATGAACATCTGAAATCAGAACGGTTAGCGGGGATGTCAGCATTGTTAGTAAAAGATGATCGTGGGTTATTGTGTCTGGGAAATAGAGTGTGGGTACCTCGTTTGGGTGGGTTACGTGATCGTGTCCTACAAGAAGCTCATCAATCCTGTTTCTCTATTCACCCAGGTACAAACAAGATGTATAAAGACCTTAAACAATTATATTGGTGGCCGGGGATAAAAAGAGGAATTGCTCAGTATGTGGAAAGATGTGATACTTGTAAGAAAGTGAAGATCGAACACCAAAAGCCGTTTGGTCAGCTACAGCGGCTAGAAATACCTATGTGGAAGTGGGAGCAGATTACCACAGACTTCATCACAAAGCTACCAAGAACTCCGAAAGGATTTGATTCTATTTGGGTGATCGTCGACAGATTGACAAAGTCTGCACACTTTCTACCGATAAAGGAAACCGATTCGATGGAACGATTAGCTAAACTGTACATTGACGAAATAGTAACTCGGCATGGAGTTCCAATCTCGATTATTTCTGATCGTGATAGTCGTTTTACTTCAAGATTCTGGAGAAGTTTTCAAAGGGAAATGGGGACACAGATAAAGTTAAGTACGACGTATCATCCCCAAACAGATGGGCAGAGTGAACGAACAATTCAGACCTTAGAAGATATGCTCCGGGCTTGCATTGTTGATTTTGGGGAATCGTGGGATAAGCATTTACCGTTGATCGAATTCGCTTACAACAACAGTTATCATTACAACATACAAGCGGCACCGTTCGAAGTACTGTATGGTAGGAAATGCCGAACGCCTCTATGTTGGAACGAAGTGGGAGAGAAACAGTTAGCTGGGCCAGAAATAGTTCAATTAACTGCCGATAAGGTTACTCAAATTAGAGAAAGATTGAAAGTGGCTCAAGATAGACAGAAGAGCTACGCCGACCGACGTCGAAAGCCTTTGGAATTTCAAGTCGGGGATTTCGTAATGTTAAAAGTTTCGCCATGGAAGGGAGTCATCCGATTTGGGAGACAAGGTAAACTTAGCCCAAGGTATATCGGACCGTTTGCAATTACAGAAAGGATCGGTGAAGTAGGTTACCGATTAGATCTTCCACCGGAATTGAGCAGGATCCATAATGCATTTCACGTATCGAACTTCCAAAAGTGTTTGGTTACTCCAGATCAGTCAGTCTCCCTACCAGAGATACAAGTCGATGAAAGATTGAATTATGTGGAAGAACCGGAAGCTATAGTTGATCATAAAGTCAAAATGCTGCGGAATAGGGAAATCAAGCAAGTGAAGGTTCAATGGAGGCATCATAGAGGTCAGGATGCTACGTGGGAATCCGAATCGGAAATGAGAGCCAAATACCCTCATCTTTTTGCTTAACTGAATTCCGGGACGGAATTCTTTTAAGGGGGAGATGATGTAATACCCCGGGTAAGTTCGTTAGTTAAAATCCCTTTTCCGTTAAATTTAGTTAACCTTAAAGTTGGATGTTAGGGTAAGTTTGAGTAAATTATAAGTTTAGGGGTGTTTGGGTCATTAATGAGAAGTTCAAGGTCTAAATGGTAAATATGGAATTGATATACACCCTTATGATATTCAGATATTTCATTCAGCAGCAAACATCCAGATATTATTAGTGTGTGTGTTCCTGAGGCGAGAAAAAGTGGAAAAGAATTCGTACGGTTTTAGCATCGATTGATCGGGTTAGAGTCGATTTTAAGGTAATTTCCTTTATATTTTGTGTTTGTAATCACGAGTAGAAGATATCTATCGATTTAGAAAGTTTGATTTTAGTGATTTGTGTTCGTTTCAATTGAATATGAGAAATTGGAACCGACTGTGTTCTTGAGAGTCCCGAGGAAGTCCCGGTAGACTCCCGGTATAGTCGACTCCCGGTAAGATGGAGTCCCGGTATAGTCGACTCCCGGTATCACTAACTCCCAGAGATCGAACTCCCAGTACCCAAGAGTTCCGGTACTATGTAGTCCCGGTACTGTGTAGTCCCGGTACCCTGTGTAGTCCCGGTAGTGAGTTAAGTGCAGTGTGTAATGGGACAGTTGAGGATGAGAAGTTGTTAGGCTTTATATAATTGGTTAGTAAAGCGATATATGTTGTTTCAGATACTGTGGAGTAGAAGTGAAAGATATAATCTTTTTGAAAGAAGCTTGCGAACGTTTTGATAAGCGAAACCGGTGAGTTTTACTTTAAAAACGTTTTTAACTGGAATACATATACGTATGGTTCGGGAATGTGATAATTGGTGATTATGTGTTTATATGTGCGATATATGTGAATTATAATATACTGAGGTATTATATTTACATGAGTATTATAATGTGTTATAATACGTTGGTCGGGCTTAGGACCGGTGTGTTTGGCTATAGAATCTGTATAGCGTTGTTTGGCTGTAGATGTTGTACAGCGTTGTAAATTTATTAGTTGGCTTGCAACCAACTAATATGGCCAGGAGGAATGAGAAGGGAAGGTATATGATGTGTGAGTTCAAATTGATATATTTGATCGTGCTGTGTGATTTATATAATTAAGGTTTATATAAATGATTTCAAACTAATAGGGATTTTCTCACTTAGACCCTTAGGTCTAACCCTCATTTTGTTTTAAAAATATGTATTCCAGGTGGTGGATCGAGTAAGGGCAAATGATTAGAGTAATCGATGGATAGCTTTTGTGAAGGAATGCATGATGAAGATTTTGGCATGTTTAGTAGTTGTATTATAATAACTAAATGTTATGTATGTATTTAGTATAAAGTTTATAGTAGAATGGCTTTTTCTGATTGTAGAAGACTACGGGACCGTACTTGTAATATGATGTCTCTTTTGTTATATCGATGTTATGTTACATTATGTGATTTGTGGTGTATATGGGAAGTGGGTTGTTTTGTTCTCGTTGTCGTTGTTTCGTTGTGGTTGTTCATTGTTCATTGTCGTATGTATACTAACAATGTTTGTTTTATGATTTTGTAGGCGTTCCAGGATTCCCTGGCTTTGCGGGGTGAGACGATGAAGATAAAGGATCTAACGTCTGCTGCGCAAGAGAGGGAGAACGCGGCGTTGGATAGGGCGAAGGTCGTCGCAGAGCGCGAAGAGGCTCTATTAAAACGTCTGGATGACGCCCGAAACCATTTAGAGGTCGTCGGTCGTACGAAGGATGATGTCAGTCATCGCCTAGCGCAGTGTAATACCCCGGGTAAGTTCGTTAGTTAAAATCCCTTTTTCCGTTAAATTTAGTTAACCTTAAAGTTGGATGTTAGTGTAAGTTTGAGTCAATTATAAGTTTAGGGGTGTTTGGGTCATTAATGAGAAGTTCAAGGTCTAAATGGTAAATATGGAATTGATATACACCCTTAAGATATTCAGATATTTCATTCAGCAGCAAACATCCAGATATTATTAGTGTGTGTGTTCCTGAGGCGAGAAAAAGTGGAAAAGAATTCGTACGGTTTGAGCATCGATTGATCGGGTTAGAGTCGATTTTAAGGTAATTTCCTTTATATTTTGTGTTTGTAATCACGAGTAAAAGATATCTATCGATTTAGAAAGTTTGATTTTAGTGATTTGTGTTAGTTTCAATTGAATCTGAGAAATTGGAACCGACTGTGTTCTTGAGAGTCCCGGGGAAGTCCCGGTAGACTCCCGATATAGTCGACTCCAGGTAAGATGGAGTCCCGGTATAGTCGACTCCCGGTATCACTAACTCCCGGTGATCGAACTCCCGGTACCCAAGAGTTCCGGTACTGTGTAGTCTCGGTACTGTGTAGTCCCGGTACCCTGTGTAGTCCCGGTAGTGGGTTAAGTGCAGTGTGTAATGGGACAGTTGAGGATGAGAACTTGTTAGGCTTTATATAATTGGTTAGTAAAGCGATATATGTTGTTTCAGATACTGTGGAGTAGAAGTGAAAGATATAATCTTTTTGAAAGAAGCTTGCGAACGTTTTGATAAGCGAAACCGATGAGTTTTACTTTAAAAACGTTTTTAACTGGAATACATATACGTATGGTTTGGGAATGTGATAATTGGTAATTATGTGTTTATATGTGCGATATATGTGAATTATAATATACTGAGGTATTATATTTACATGAGTATTATAATGTGTTATAATACGTTGGTCGGGCTTAGGACCGGTGTGTTTGGCTATAGAATCTGTATATCGTTGTTTGGCTGTAGATGTTGTACAACGTTGTAAATTTATTAGTTGGCTTGGAACCAACTAATATGGCCAGGAGGAATGAGAAGGGAAGGTATATGATGTGTGAGTTCAAATTGATATATTTGATCGTGCTGTGTGATTTATATAATTAAGGTTTATATAAATGATTTCAAACTAATAGGGATTTTCTCACTTAGACCCTTAGGTCTAACCCTCATTTTGTTTTAAAAATATGTATTCCAGGTGGTGGATCGAGTAAGGGCAAATGATTAGAGTAATCGATGGATAGCTTTTGTGAAGGAATGCATGATGAAGATTTTGGCATGTTTAGTAGTTGTATTATAATAACTAAATGTTATGTATGTATTTAGTATAAAGTTTGTAGTAGAATGGCTTTTTCTGATTGTAGAAGACTACGGGACCGTACTTGTAATATGATGTCTCTTTTGTTATATCGATGTTATGTTACATTATGTGATTTGTGGTGTATATGGGAATTGGGTTGTTACACGCAGTCCTTATCCATGATTGCCGACCAAAGGGAGGAGATAGAGAGGATTAAAGGATCTTTGGCTGCAGCTACAAAGGAAGCTGAGGATTCCAAATCCAAGGTAGAGGGTCTGGAGAGAGATGTGCAAGCTGTTAAGGGCAAGGGTAAGTCTGTTTTTGCCATAGCTCGTCTGACTGCTAGGGCAGCGATTATGTGGCGACATCTAGCGGGGAAGGACCCTCTGGCTTCGGCGTCGGAAGAGCTCGACATCTACTTGAAGGGCGTCGGGTCGGTGAGAGACCTTGATTCGGATGATGAGAAGGAGATCAAGGAGGAGGTGGTGGACGGAGGTCTTCAGGGCGGGACCTTAGGCAAGGATGCGACTGATGCTCCTCATCAAGTTTAGAAATATTTTGTTTTTATTGATCGACCGTTGTAATTGACAGTTTTTTGATGAATGAACTTCGGGCTTCTTTTGAATTTGCGATTTATATATTTGGCAAACAAACATCACATCGACTGTTAAATTCATAAAGTATAAGGAATCATGCGACCTTAAGCATCATTGCAACAAAATAACTGAAACATAAGCCATAAGACTTTTAAATCGTGTATATAACCATAAGCTCATGCGACTAAAGCATACATTCAGAGTATGAAATTTTTCTAAGTCAAGAGACTTAGATCATGAGATCGTTAGACTTTGCGATCGTACGACTGAGTCGTGCGATGAATTTGAATCGTGTGTCCCTGTAGAAGTATGATCAAGTTATAGACCTGATCGTTCATGTCGTGCGACCTTGCGAAACTAGAGTCGTTTGATTATTGTCGTGCGATTTTGCGGAATAAACAATGTCAGAGGTTGGTCGTTGGCTAACCAACGACCCTCCGATGCTTAAGTCTGTAATCGTCGTTGTGAAAAAATCGTATGAAAGAAGAAAAAGAAATTAGGAAATGTACCTTCTTAGATTCTTCTATAATTAACGGAGTATTTGCCCCACGTCATTTATTATCCTATTCTTTCTAGGAGAGGATAGGTTTTAAATGACGGATCGACATAGAGATCTTGGGAAATGCCATCTAGGTGTGCATTGACTGTGTTTTCGTGCGGCAGGGCCAGATGGTCGTTTTATTCCTGTAGACGAGGCATAAGTTTGTTTCTAAGGATAGAAGGACGAACCTGTTGTGCCGTATCTGCTAAGCGATTTACTTTCGCGGTTTCAGAGTGGATTTATAGCAGTCACGAGCGACTTTCGGCTCACTCTTGATTTCCTGGATTCCCCACGGCATAGGGAACTTCAGGATCTGATGATACGTCGAGGGAACGGTCTTCATTTCATGGATCCATGGTCGGCCTAAGATGATGTTATAGGCCGATGCACAGTCGATGACACTGAACTTGGTCTGCTTGTTGATTCCTCCGGCATAGACGCGCAAGATGATATCTCCATATGTGCTCGTCGCTTCTCCATTGAAACCGACCAAAGTCGTCGAACGTCGAGTGATTTCCGAACGATCGATTCCCATGGCCTTGATGGTGTTAAGGAAGATGACATTCACTGAACTGCCCCCATCGACCAAGACTCGCCGAGTTAAACAATTACCAACCGTGAGTTGAATGATCAACCCATCGTGGTGCTTCTGATACGAACCGCCGAGGTCATCTTGGTCGAATACGATCTTCATAGCTTCCAATTCCAAATCTCCTATAGGCCTTGATGAACGCGGGATAGGCCGATCGTCAGGCGCTTGACTGGCGTGATGTTTGGATGCAGAATACGTTAGACCACATACGTCGGAACCACCGGTGATACAATTGACGACTTTCGCATGCTCGGGGGTTGACGGTCGAACGTTGTTAGCTGGGGTAACGTCGTCGTCGATGATGTCTTTGAGATTGCCCTTCGGGACGTGATACGCCAGCTCCTTTTTTGAGAGCTATGCAATCATCTGTCGCGTGACCATGGTCGACGTGAAAGTCGCACCACATAGATTTATCTTTCTTAGCATCGTCCTGACCGGACTTCGTTGGCCATCGAATAGTCGCATGGGCGGTCTTTAGAGCTTCGACCAAATCTTTAGTGGACCCTTTGAATCCGTAAGAGGATATCTTGGGATACTGAGGAAATTTGGTCGCGGTCTTAGCCTCTGCTTTTGTTTAGAATCGGACGTTCGAGATCTGGTGCGCGGGCTTTATTTTGGAAATCGCTTTCGTCTTGAACTCGGGCTTTTTCACACTTAACGACCTTTTGTCGTCGGTATGCTTGCGACGAAAGGTAGCGCCGTCCTCTACTCTCATGTATGCTAGGGTTCGAGCTCAGACGTCTTCAAAATTCTCCGGAGGATACTTAGTCAAGTCAGTGTATAAACCTGAGCTGTCGTCCAGACCACGCTTATAAGTTTCAATCGCGGTCTTGACGTCACAATTGCGAATGCTGATCATCTCCGCATTGAATCGATTGTAGTAACTAGAGATAGACTCGCTGGTCTTCTGTACGACGTAATATAGGTCACTGGTCTGCTTCTCCATCTTGCGACTGCTGGCGAATTGCTGGAAGAAATGATTGACCAATTCAGCGAATGACCCGATGGATTTGGGTTTGAGATTGATCAACCATTGGCGAGCAGGACCAGTGAGAGTTGCACCAAAGCTTTTGCATATACAGACTTCCTGATACATGTGTAGGATTGAGATCGTCCACATGAGCTGCTTATACTGCGCGACGTGCTCTGTCGGATCGGTCACTCCTGAATACTTGGGCGTGAAGGCGGGGACATTGTACTTCTTCGGGACCTCGACAGTCGCGATCTCATCGACGAAGGGTGATGCCTGAAATCCTGATCGGGGCTCGACGTCGACGGGCACGGCTGCCTCAGGCAGCTTGGCGAGCAAAGATAGGACGCACTCGTTCTGATCTTCCAACATTTTCAATCGCTGGGTGACGGGGTCGTTGGGGTCGAGATTTGCCCCTGCTTGCGGATTGATTCCTGAACTGGTGCCATTGACATGCGATGAGCCAATGGCATCCCCTTTGAAAGGAACAAAATACGGCTGCGACCCATTCTGAAACGGCTGCGACCCATTCTGAAATGGCTGCGATCCATTCTGCATGGGTGGTGGTCTTAAGTGCTGAGGAGGAACCGTCCCAAACTGGGGATTTGGATTGAACGGTCCCGGCTGCTGGTTCTGCATGGACGGACCTGGATGCTGATTCTGAGCGAACGGACCTGATTCTGGAGCTGGATTATGCGCGAATGGTCGAGGACTATTCTGACCGAACGATCCTTGGCCTGGATTCTGAACAAATGGCCTAGGACCATTATGAGGTCAAAAGGGATTCCTTAACCATGCGATCTCTTCAGCTGCTCTACAGCTTTGCTCCGCCATGGCGTTGATTTGATTTCGAGCGACTTCAAGCTCCTGGTACATCTGGGCAATGACATGCTGCTGACCTCCAGGGGCTGCCATTTTCCTATAACAGAGAACAAAGAAAACTCCAAGAAACCGTTAGTAAGACGCACGTTTGTCGAAGATTATCTCTAGATGGGGTCCCACGGATGGCGCCAAACTGTTAATGCCAAAAATCGCACCAAAGGGACAACTTAAGGTCGATGTGGACTTTAACAACTAAAGAAAGGAATGGTTCGATAAAGACATGTGACAAAGACAAAAATGTAAATGAGACAAAGGATTTGATGACGCAGGAAAAACCTCAACGAGGAAAAAACCTGCGGACGACAGTGGATGTCGTCGCTGCACTATGATCGCCAATCAGGGGCGATGTCCTTGGTGTTCCGGGTTTCGATCGTACAGAGATTACAATACAAATGATAGAAAGACTTCGAAATGTAAAGTACAAGTGTTTGGAATGTAAAAACAGTGTGCGTCGTGTGTGAAAACAATGTATAAACTGTTGGTCGAGAGTGAGAGTCTTGCGTCGAGAGCGATCTTCTATGAATGATCTCTTTGCTTCGAATGAATGTTCTTCGAGTGCTTGAGTTTGCTTCTGTTGTTCGATGCTATTGTTCTTTCTCTCTCTCTGTATTATTCGATGTCGATCAGATGTCTTGAACTGATGATTGAGCTGGGATTTTATAGTCTTCGGATGACTTTAATTGAATCATTAAGATCTTTGATGATTGTTGTAACGGTCGTCGACTTCAATGTGAGTTTAGATGCTCATAATTGATTTCGTCGGTTATAGTCGTTGTCCATTAACGATGTTTGACTCCTGCATTAAACATTGAACAAACGTAACAGTTGTATAACGCGTTAGTCGGTCGAGGTCGCAAGGTTTTATGCGATGGTCGTGCGGAACGGGCGACGTCGAGGTCGAGTGTCGTGAGGAACCCTCGACTTACCTTTTAGGAGGGATGACGGAGGTTCTTAATACAAGGTATAGCTCGTAACATGTGTCTTACCTTTTCTGGTCGTGGTTGAGACCTGTGAAATTTTGCCCAAACAAACATTATCGGCCATAAAGTCTGACGGCAACGTAAAGTTGACCGTCGTGACGTCAGCCTCTCCAGTCGCATGACCCTTGCCCTTGTCGGCCGATGAAGGGGTTGATGCTGCAGACGGAGATACCACCGTTTTTGCCGGAAGCGCAGAGCTGACTGGAGTTGCGTCGATCGCATCAGAAGACGTCCTCATCTTCTCGGCGGATGAGATCGACACCTTCGCCTTCTCAGGCATGATGACTCTCGACGAGCCACCCGTCTTTAAAGACGGTTCCCTCGGGAGACATCTTCGTCCTCTTCAGGACCCCTGACCCAGTTGTTGGGGCCTCCTTCCTCTTTTCTCTCGCCTTACGAGCCATTTCGGCTGGGATTCTCCTATAAAGCAAGAAAAGAAGCACGATTAAGTGACTGAAATAATGGAAGAATTAAGTCGAGTAGAGTAGGGTACACTTACCAGTCATCTCTACCTCTTCTTCTTCTCTCGACTCCTCTTTCTCTTCTTCGTCCTCTGTCTTCTCTTCCTCCTCCTCTTCTTCTCGACTCTCCTGTCGATTTTCAGCCAAATACACCAGATCCTCGTCCTCGTCCACTAGATGTCGTATGACAAGCCATCGGTCGTCGGTACTAATCTCCAGAAACTTCTCGATCTTGGCTTTGGAGTCGTCGTTGGCCTTCACGTCCTCAAATTTAATGTCTGAAGGCACAAAAGATAGAGGATTAGTTGAAAAAACAAATCAATAAATGTCATAAAAAACACTCGACCAAAGCTACAAACTCACCCTCCATGTTCCATCCAGACCTAATCCAGTCGCTGTCGGGGTCCAGCGTCGCTACCCGTACAAATGCGTACCTGGTCTTCCATTTGCGGTCGTTAACCGCAGTTTTCATAACCAAGGTACGATCGATCTTGTGTTTCGATAATAGACTATAGCGACGGTACCCATCCATCTTGACCTGGTAGGCTGTCAAGACATCGTTCAAGTTCATCGGCGACTCCTAGTTCCCGGTGAGTCGCTGATGACCTGGATAACACGCCAAAACTGGGGCATCTGTTGCCCCGACGAGAGATCGAACTCGCACATGAAAGCCTTGGCCAAAGGCGAATAGGGCCAGTGAATCCCGGTCGTACCCATCAGGACACATCTCCGGTCGAATCTGACTGGCCTTACTCAATGTAATCCCCGCAGGGATTTTTGCTAAACTCCTAAGGTCGTCGAGATCATCTTGATCTCGGATGGTACTTCTGGGTTCTGACGACATCGCTAAACCTGTTAAACAAATATGTCGGTCTGAAAAACCCCAGATATCTAGTTTATCCTAGGTTTTCTAGCAATCGACTTACGACGCATACAAAGAATAAGGAGTCGTACCTTATATAGGCGCTCTAAAACCTCGAAATACCTAATCGATTCGAATATTTTCGCAGGTTTGGAAAGAATTCGCTGAAAGATGGCAATAAATTGGGAAGAAATCTCTCTCTAAACTCTCTGAAAGCGTAAACTGAAAAAGATCCACCATGGCTCTCTATTTATGTAAACGATCGTGTCAGGTCGAGTCACTCGATGAACGACGCGTGGCTTCTCCTTTTTAAAAGTTCGACAGATCGTCGACAACTGGCGTTTACAGCTATTAGGCACGATCGCACGTCAACGTCACGTCACGATCCTATCGCCTTCGCAACTTCCATAGTTCAAATCGAACCAATTCAGTTTCTAAAACCAACAATTTTCGACATGTGTCACGCCCCTCGATATTCCATTGGACGAGGATTTTAAAAGATTTTCTTCTAACAAAAATTCAAAATCCAAAAATCAAAATTGCTTGTTCATTTTAAATTTTGGGGGCAAACTGTTTGGGTAAAATTTCACCAGTCTCGACCACGACCAAAAGAGGAAACATGTTTCTTATACTTTCTTATGACGAGATAAAATCATAAATACTTTATCATTTGACCAAAGTTTAAATCAAAAGTTACTCACGACACTCGACCGTCGTAAGAGACCTTACGACCTCGACTGACTAACGTATGACAACTGTTATGATTTTTATGTTTAATGCAGGGTCAACACCATTAATGGCCAATGGACATAACCGACAACGTTAATTATGCGCATTAACCTCAGCGACCGTTACTTAAGCCTTTATGGAGTCATTTAAAGCCACGGAAGCTATAAATACAAAAACCTCAGCCTCATTTGCGGACGACGGAATTCTCAAGAACTCTCACTGCAAAGCATTCGAAACAAAGAACACTCTCTCGAAATATTGCTATCGACGCACGATTCCTACGCACGACGCTTTACTTTTACACATGACGCACTAGTTTTTACGCACGATACACTTGTTATTTTACATTTCAAGTCTTTATTTCATTTGTATTGTAACCATTGTACTCTCGACACCTGAAACATAAGGACATCGCCCCTGTTTGGCGACCATAGTGCAGCGACGACATCATCAATGTTGTCCGCGGGTTTTTTCCTCGTTGAGGTTTTTCCTTCGTCACCAAATTCTTTGTGTCTCGTTTACGTTTTTTGCCTTTGTCGTACCGTTTGTCGAACGATTTCCATTCCTTATTTGTTAAGCTCCACATTCAACCTTAAGTTATCCTTCTGGATGATTTTTGGCATTAACATTCTGTTCGAGAGAATACTTCTTCGTTTGAGAGCTTTTAGTACACTGTAGGTGTTCCTGGGGATTCAGTTATCCGCAAATGTGACCAAAATCTTTGTCTTATTTACTTTTTCCGTCTTTGTCATACGCTTTGTCGAAAGGTTCCTATTCTTTAGTTGTTAAGCTCCGCAATCAACCTTAAGTTATCTTTCAGGACGATTTTTGGCATTAACAGTTTGGCGCCCACCATAGGGCCCAATCTAGAGAAAATCTTCGACAAACGTGCTTCTTACTAACGGTCTCATGGAAATCAAGAGCAGCTCATTGCCTAGATGTATCATGAGCTGGAGGCTGCGCGAAATCAAATCAATGTCCTGGCTGATCAGACTCGGAGAGCAGCTGAAGAAATCGCACCGCTGAGGAATCAGAATCCGGGTGGATCGTTTGTACCGCAGAACGGTCCCAGACCATTCGTTCAGAATCCGGGTCCAGGACTGTTCGGTTAGAATCCAGGATCCGCTCCCTACGTCCAGAATCCAGGTCTGGGTCCATTCATTCAGAATCCAAGACCAGGACCATTAGATCAGAGTCAGCAGCAAGTTCCGTTCGGTCAAAGTCAGCAGCAAGTTCCGTTCGGTCAAAACCAGCAGCCAGGATCGTTCATCCCAAATCCCCAGTTCGGGGCAATTCCTCCTCAGCATCTGAGACCTTCACCCACGAACAATGGGTCCCAGCCATACTTTGTCCCTTTTAATGGGGACATCAATGGCTCGTCGTATGGAAATAGCACCAGTTCGGGGATTAACCCTCCAACGGGTGCAAATCCTGATCCTAACGACCCCGTCGCTCAGCGGTTGAAGATGCTGGAGGACCAAAATGAGCGTGTCCTGTCCTTGCTCGAGAAGCTACCAGGGGCAGCCATGCCCGTCGATGTCGAGCCTCGCTCGGGGTATCAAGCGTCTCCTTTTGTTGACATGATTGTGACAGTTGATGTCCCGAAGAAGTATAATATCCCCTCCTTCACACCCAAGTATTCGGGGGTGACCGATCCGACGGAGCACATCGAGCAGTACAAGCAGCTAATGTGGACGGTCTCAATACCGCATGTGTACCAAGAAGTCTGTATGTGCAAGAGTTTTGGGGCGACCCTCACAGGTCCCACCCTCCAATGGTTGATTAACCTCAAACCCAAATCCATCGGGTCATTCGCTGAGTTAGTCAACCAAATCTCCCAGCAGTTCGCCAGCAGTCGCAAGATGGAGAAACAGACCAGCGACTTGTATTACGTCGTGCAGAAAGCCAATGAGTCTATTCGAAGTTACTTCAATAGATTCAACGCCGAAATGATCAGTGTCCGTAACTACAACGTCAAGACCGCGATCGAAGCCTACAAGCGTGGTCTAGACGACAGTTCGGGTTTATACACTGACTTGACCAAGTACCCCCCGGAGAATTTCGAAGATGTCCGAGCCAGAACCCTTACTTATATGAGGGTGGAAGACGACGCTGCCTTTCGTCGTAAGCATACCGACGACAAAAGGTCGTTAAGTGTAAGGAAGCCAGGGTTCAAGACGAAGGCAGTATCCAAGCCAGAGCCAGCGCGACAAATCTCAAACGTCCGATTCAAGACGAAAGCGGAGTTCAAGACCGCGACCAAATTTCCTCAGTACCCTAAGATATCCTCCTATGGATTCAAAGGGACTACTGTTAATGCCAAAAATCGCACCAAAGGGACAACTTAAGGTCGATGTGGACTTAAACAACTAAAGAAAGAATCTTTCGACGAGACGTGCGACGAGGATAAAAATAAAGAAACAAGGGATTTGATGACGCAGGAAAAACCTCAAACGAGGAAAAAATATGCGGACGACAGTGGGTGTTGTCCCTATACTATGGTCGCCAATCAGGGGCGATGTCCTTGGTACTGGCGTCGGTCGTACGGTGATTAGAATACAAATGAAGAAAAATGCTTCGAAATGTAAAGTACCAGTGTTTGAACGTGAAAACAGGTGTTTGTCGTGTGCGAAACAGAGTATGAACTGCTGGTCGAAAGCTGATGACGTGCGTCGAGAGCTGTTCTTCGAGAGAAATCTCTTTGCTTCTGTTGTTCTTGAGTTCGTTGAGCGATTCTGGTCTCCAGTACTTGATTTGAGTGTTCTTCTTTGTGAGTTCGGGTGCGTTTTCTCTGCTGTTCGATGATGTTAGCCGATGTATGCTGGGTGTTAACTGATGTCCCTTGATGTGAAGACTTAGCTTGGTATTTATAGTCTTCGCGTCATTAACTAGCTCCATTAATGCTTTGATCAACGGCTACAACGGTTGGAAACGGTTGTCGGAGTGAATATCCATAATGATCCTCGTCCGTTATGGTCGCTTGCTGTTTAATGATTGCATCGGTTATAGTCGTTGCTCCTTAATGACTTTTACTCCTGCATTAAACACTCAAGAACGTTGGCTTTGGTCTAGGTCGCACGTCCTTATGTAATAGTCGTGCGGATCGGGCGACGCTGTGGTCGAGCGTCGTAAGGAACTCTCGACTTGCCTTTTATGAGGGACGCCGATGGTGTTCTGGGTCTTTGTCGATCTTAATGCAAGATTTGGATTATAACGTGCGTCTTACCTGTTTTGGTCGTAGCCGTACGACGTGATTTTTTGCCCAAACAGTTTGCCCCCAAAATTTGAAAATTGAATGTCAAATTTAAGTTTTAAATTTTGCTTGTCGAACGCTTAGACTTGTGACCTGGGTTGAGGGACTTACCTGGTTGTCGTGGAACTAGACCGGTTCGCCTTTAACTGAACGAAAAGTTGAAAAGTTATGACGTCATACTGATGCACGATGATGCTTACCAGCTGTTGAAGATCTGTGAGGGTAAGCGAAAAGATCGGGGACGCGCGGAAATCATCTAGGGATTCGATCCAACCCTATTTTTCGGTCTAAATAGGGATTTTGACGGATCATTTCCTTATTTCGCCCTTGAAGAGTTTCGTGCTGTGATTTCCTTGCCATTCTTTGTCTGATATCTCCCGAACTTGTGAAAATCTTTGACTTGGTTAGGTTTCTTCGAGGATTAACGCGCCTATAAGTAAGGTACGATTTCTCTGACTTCTGCAAATTTTGTTTAGAAATGTCGAGGGATCCTGAGAGTGTTATTCAAGAGTCATCGGACCTCCAGGACTTTAGAAAGTTAGCGAAAATTCCTGTGTGGGTCGAATTGATCCGTCCAGGCCAGATCCGATCAAACTAGTGTCCCGAGGGGTACATCGTAATCTATGAATACCCTTTTAAGATAGGTTTCGAATGGCCTTTTTCTCCTCTGGCCAAGGCGTTTATGTTAGAGTTTGACTTGGCACCGAGTCAGTTGATGCCCCAGTTCTGGCGAGTCGTACGAGTGATCGAGCGTGCTACTAAGAAATGGGATTCTCCCACGAATATACATGATCTCCTCTCGGCTTATCAAGCCAAGATGGATGGATGTCATCGATGTAATTTACATTCCAGGTTCAAGGGCGATCGCGTTTTGGTCTTAGGGACGGGTGTGAACGACTGTGGGTGGAAGTCTCGATATGTTTTCGTGCGTAAGTTGTCCCTTGACTCTGAAAGTGAGTGGATTAGGACTAGCCGGAATACATCGGGTGAGCCTCGTTATTTCATCTGGCGTGCGATGTGGATGATTTACATATGATTTTTAACTTGTTTTTTGTATGTTGTCAGCCATAAAATTCGAGGTCATGAAGCCAGACGCTGACTCTCAAGCGAAGATCAATTCGTTTTTAGAATTTAGCATCGCCGAGAGGTCTTTCGTCGTGCGACACTCGGCGGATGACGATGATTTAGAATCTTCAGGAGAGAATCAGGGGGAGAAGTGTGAAGAGAAAGGAAGAGGAGAGGAAGAAGATAAGTCGAGAGGAAGGAGAGGGATGACGGGTAAGTTTTACTTTCCTTTTCTTCCTATGTTACCTCGAGTCTTTTCCCTTTGTGTGCTTTGTAACATTCCTTTTTTTTCGAGGAGAGTCTCAACCTAAAGTGTTGAATGTTTCTGCTAAGAGAGCGGCTGAGTTGGAGCGTGCTCGTCAGGGCAGAGAGAAGAGGCTAAAAGCCATGTCTGTTGGCCCTGAAATTCCGAAGAAGACGAGGACGACGACTCCGAGGGAGTCGTCGGCAGGGGTTAATGACTCGTCGAGAGTCGTTACACCCGAAGAGGTGGGGGTCGCATCTCCGAAGAAGGTGATTGCAGCGACACCCATCAATTCTGCGCTTCCGGCAAAAATGGCGAAGTCCCCGTCTGTCGCGTCGAATCCTTTGTCAGCCGACAAGGGCAAGGAACACACGACGGGAGGGGAGAAGGTCACGACGGTCAACTTTACGCTGCCATCGGACTTTATGACAGGTAATGTCCTAGACGGGACGAACCTGTTCCCTCATCTGGATAAATTCCTGCTTCCATCTTTCAGGGAGCATTTTGAGGGTTTTCCTATCGAGGAGACGGGTGCCCATGTAGCCGGCTTGGTGTTCATGGTAAGTCTTTCTTTCAAGACTTAGTTTGTCTAGGCCTAGACTTCGTTGTCGTTGTCGTTGTCTACTGATGATGTCTGTCTTTTATGATTTCGCAGGCACTTCAAGCTTCCTTGGCCTTGCGAAGTGAACCGGCGAAGGTGAAAGATCTCTTGTCTGCTGCACGTGAAAGGGAGAATGCAGCATTGGATCGAGCAAATGATGCTACTGGTCGCACGGAGGATCTATCGAAGCATCGTGCTGACGCTTTAAAACATATGGAGATCGTTAATCATGCGAAGGAGGATCTTAGCCATCGCTTGACGCAGTCCTTGTCCATGATTGCCGAGCAAAGGGAGGAGATGGAAAAGATTAAGGAATCCTTGGCTGCTGTTTCGAAAGAGGCCGAGGATTATAAATCCAAGGTAGAGAGTTTGGAGAAAGAAGTGCAAGCTGCAAAGGACGAGGGTAAGCCGGTTTTTTCCATAGCTCGTCTGACTGCTCGGGCGGCGATCATGCGACGACATTTGCTGGGAAAATACCCTCTTGCTTCGGCGAAGGAGGAGCTGGACATCTATCTGAATGGCGTCGGGACCGAGAGGGATCTTGACTCGGACGATGAGAAGGACGCTGAGGAGGAGGTGGCAGGGGAAATCCTTCAGGACGGGACTTCGGGCATGAATGCGATGGATGCTCCTCCTTTAATTTAGGAATTTTATTTCGTTTGTTTTGCTGCTCGACTGTTGATGGTCGAGCGTGTACCTGACGATCTTTTCAGTAAATGCACTTTTTGTTTGAACTAGTGTTTTCATATACTTGGTAAACAAATATCGCATCGATGGAATGTAAGATACATAGGAAATCATGTGACCAAGGTACTTATAAAATATGAGAACATATGATCAAGCATCCATACAGGGTATAAGAGAGAAAAAATAAGGCATTCATTTAGAATGTATGTCAATCAAAACACGACTAAGGTATTTATTCAAAACGCGAAGTTTTTCTAAGTTAAGAAGCTCAGGCTGCGAAGCCGTCTATGCGATCGTGCGACCAAGTCGTTCGACTAGATATAAGGTGTGATCAAGTCATGGACCTGATTGTCTATGTCGTGCGATCCTGCAATAAAACGATGTCGAGGGTTGGTCGTTGGCTCACCAACGACCCTCCGATGCTTAAGTCAGTAGTTGTTTGTGAGAAAAATTTGTATGGAAAAGAGTTAGAAATCATACCTTTCTCCTTCATGGGGTATTGCCCCCCTGTCATTTATTATCCTATTCTTTTCGGAAAGAAAGATAGGTTTTAAATGACAAGACGACACGACGATCCGATGAGATACTGTCTGTGATTGATCGTCCTACGACAGGGCACCATAGCGACGTTTTCGACTCATTCTCGATCTTCAGGATTCCCAATGGCGTAGGGGATTTTAATTGACAACTTTTGTATGCTCGGGAGTCGACGGTCGATGGCTATTAGCTGGAATAGCGACATCGTCGATGATATCCTTGAGATTTCCTTTCCGGAAATGATACGCTAATTCCTTCTTCAATGCGATACAATCGTCTGTCGCATGACCATGATCGACGTGGAAGTCGCACCACTTTGATTTGTCTTTCTTAGCATCGTCCAGGTCGGACTTCTTTGGCCATCGAATGGTAGCTTGAGCGGTCTTCAGAGCTCCGACTAAGTCCTTTGCTGATCCTTTGAATCCATAAGAGGATATCTTGGGGTACTGAGTGAACTTAGTCGCGGTCCTGGCCTCAGCTTTCGTCTTGAAATGAACATTTGAAATTTGGCGCACGGGCTCTATTCTGGAAATAGCCTTTGTCTTGAACTCTGGCTTTCTGACGCCTAACGACTTTTTGTCGTCAGTGTGCTTGCGACGAAAGGCGGCATCATCCTCGACCCTCATATATTCTAAGGTTCGAGCTCGGACGTCTTCGAAAGTCTCTGGGGGAACTTGGTCAGATCGATATATAGACCTGAACTATCGTCTAGACCACGCTTATAAGCTTCGATCGCAGTTTTGATGTCACAATTGTGGATACTGATCATTTTGGCATTGAATCTATTGAAATAATTCCGAATAGACTCATTGGTCTTCTGCACGACATAGTACAAATCACTAGTCTGCTTTTCCATCTTACAGCTGCTGGCGAATTGCTGGGAGAATTGGTTGACCAATTCGGCGAACGACCCGATAGATTTGGGTTTGAGATTGATCAACCACTGGAGAGCTGGACCAGTGAGAGTCTCCCCGAAACTCTTGCACATGCATACTTCCTGGTACATGTGTGGAATCGAGATCGTCCACATGAGCTGCTTATACTGCGCGACATGCTCGGTTGGATCGGTCACACCCGAATACTTGGGAGTGAAGGCAGGAATGTTGTACTTCTTTGGGACCTCGACGGTGGTGATCTCATCGATGAAGGGTGACGCCTGATACCCCGAGCAAGGCTCGACGTCGACAGGCACGGCTGCCCCAAGCAACTTGGCGAGCAAGGACAGGACGCGCTCATTTTGGTCTTCTAACATCTTCAAACGCTGGGCGACGGGATCGTTAAGATCGGGATTTACCCCTGTCGAGGGATTGGTCCATGGACTAGTGCCATTACCATGCGACGAACCATTGGTGTCCCCGTTGAATGGAACAAAATATGGCTGCGACCCATAGCGGAATTGCTGCGGTCCATTCTGAAACGATTGTGGTCCATGTTGAAATGGCTGCGATCTCTGCTGGAAAGATTGTGATCCTTGCTGGAAAGGTTGCGGACCACTTTGGAACGGTTGGGAAAACGGCTGGGATCCATTCTGAAACGGCTGGGCGCCACCTTGCAATGGTTCAGATCCATTGTTCAAGGGTAGTGGTCGGATGTGCTGAGGGGGAATCTGCCCAGACTGGGGATTCGGAATAAATGGACCCGGCTGCTGATTCTGCATGAATGGACCTGGATGTTGATTCTGCGCCGACGGGCCTGGTTCCGGACCTGGATTCTGGATGAATGGTCTAGGACCATTCTGGGGTCCAAAAGGATTCCTTAGCCGCGCGATCTCTTCAGCTGCTCTGCGATTCTGCTCTGCCATTGCATTGAGTTGATTCCTGGCAACTTCGAGCTCCTGATACATCTGAGCGACGGCTTGCTGCGGATTTCCAGGGGCTGTCATTTTCCTGCAACAGAAAATAGAAGAAACTCCAAGAAACTATTAGTAGAATGCACGTTCGTCGAGGATTTTCTCTAGATGTAGTCCCACGGATGGCGCCAAACTGTTAATGCCAAAAATCGCACCAAAGGGACAAATTAAGGTCGATGTGGACTTAAACAACTAAAGAAAGAATCTTTCGACGAGACGTGCGACGAGGATAAAAATAAAGAAACAAGGGATTTGATGACGCAGGAAAAACCTCAAACGAGGAAAAAACCTGCGGACGACAGTGGGTGTCGTCGCTATACTATGGTCGCCAATCAGGGGCGATGTCCTTGGTACTGGCGTCGGTCGTACGGTGATTAGAATACAAATGAAGAAAAATGCTTCGAAATGTAAAGTACAAGTGTTTTAACGTGAAAACAGGTGTTTGTCGTGTGCGAAACAGAGTATGAACTGCTGGTCGAAAGCTGATGACGTGCGTCGAGAGCTGTTCTTCGAGAGAAATCTCTTTGCTTCTGTTGTTCTTGAGTTTGCTGAACGATTCTGGTCTCCAGTACTTGATTTAAGTGTTCTTCTTTGTGAGTTCGGGTGCGTTTTCTCTGCTGTTCGATGATGTTAGCCGATGTATGTTGGGTGTTAACTGATGTCCCTTGATGTGAAGACTTAGCTTGGTATTCATAGTCTTCGCGTCATTAATTAGCTCCATTAATGCTTTGATCAAAGGCTACAACGGCTGGAAACGGTTGTCGGAGTGAATATCCATAATGATCCTCGTCCGCTACGGTCGCTTGCTATTTAATGATTGCGTCGGTTATAGTCGTTGCTCCTTAATGACTTTTACTCCTGCATTAAACACTCAAGAAATGGTCATGGTGAATGTTGGCTTTGGTCTAGGTCGCACGTCCTTATGTAATAGTCGTGTGGATCGGGCGACGCTGTGGTCGAGCGTCGTAAGGAACTCTCGACTTGCCTTTTATGAGGGACGACGATGGTGTTCTGGGTCTTTGTCGAGACCTTATCTTAATGCAAGATTTGGATTATAACGTGCGTCTTACCTGTTTTGGTCGTAGTCGTACGACGTGATTTTTTGCCCAAACAACTACTAAGGACTTGGTCGAGGCTCTGAAGACCGCCCAGGCGACCATCCGGTGGCCGAAGAAGTCCGACCAAGACGACGATAAGAAAGATAAATCGAAGTGGTGCGACTTCCATGTCGATCATGGTCATGTGACAGCTGATTGCATAGCTCTCAAAAAGAAGCTAGCATATCACGTCCCGAAGGGCAACCTCAAAGATATCATCAACGACGTCGTTACTCTAGCTAATGGCGTTCGATCGCCAACCCCCGAGCATGCAAAAGTCATCAACTGCATCACTGGTGGGTCTGACGTATGCGGTATAATGTATTCCGCAGCCAAGCGTCATGCCAGCCAGGCACCTGATGATCGGCCTATCTCGCGCTCATCAAGATCCAAAGGAGATCTGGAGTTAGAAGCCATGAAGATTTTATTCGACCAGGACGACCTCGGTGATTCGTATCGCAAGCATCATGACGGGTTGATCATTCAACTCATGATTGGTAATTGTTTAACCCGGCGAGACTTGGTCGATGGAGGCAGTTCAACGAACGTCATCTTCCTTGATACCATCAAGGCCATGGGAATCGATCGATCGGAAATCACCCGACGCTCGACAACCTTGGTCGGTTTCAATGGAGACACGACGAGCACCTTTGGAGAGATCACCTTGTTTGTCTATGCCGGAGGAATCAACAAGCAGACCAAGTTCAATGTCATCGACTGTGCATCGGCCTAAAACATCATCTTAGGTCGACCATGGATCCATGAAATGAAAGTCGTTCCCTCGACGTATCATCAGACCATGAAGTTCCCTACACCGTGGGGGATCTAGGAAATCAAAAGTGAGCCAAAATTCGCCTGTGACTGCTATAAGACCACCCTGAAGCCGCCGAAGTAGGCCGTCTAGCAGTTATGGGTCGAGGAGGTCATCTTGGACTAGAGCAAGCCTGACCAAAAAATCTTTGTAAGTTCGTCTCTCGATCCCTGCCTTAAAGACAAGCTAATATCTTTTTTTGCAGAAACAAGCCGATTGTTTTGACTAGTCGCACGGAGACATAGTCGGCATAGACCCTGGCATCATTTCCCATAAAGCTCAATGTTGACCCGTCCTTTAAACCTATCGAACAAAAGCGGTGGAAATTTGCTCCTGAAAAGAATAAGGTGATAAATGACGAGATCGACAATCTCCTCGGGACAAGAAAAATTTGAGAAGTAAAATATTGTTAATGCCAAAAATCGTCCAAAAGGATAACTTAAGGTTGATTGTGGAATTTAACAACTAAAGAAAGGAATCTATCGACAAAGCGTGCGACAAAGACGAAAAACGTAAATGAGACAAAGATTTGATGACGCGCGAAAAACCTCAACGAGGAAAAAACCCGCGGACGACTATGGAAGTCGTCGCTGCACTATGATCGCCAAATAGAGGCGACGTCCTTATGTTTCTGGTGTCGAGAGTACAATGATTACAATACAAATGACTTGAAATGTGAAAATAACAAGTGTATCGAATGTAAAACAAGTGTGTCGTGTGATAAAACTGTATGTCGAGAGTGTAAGTCGTGCGTCGAGAGCGATCACTTGAGAGAAAGTTCTTTGCTTCGGATTTTCTTGAATACGCAGTGTGATTCTAGAATTCGATGATCCTCTAATGATGACTTTTCCTCTGTATTTATAGTCTTTGAATGCATCTAATGACTCTATGAATTTCTCTCCTAAGGGTTGCAACGGTCTTTGTTGTTTAATGCTTCATAATTTCTCTGTCGGTTTCGTCCACTGGCCATAAATGTCGTTGACCTGCATTAAATGATAAAATCATAACAGAAGAATCGTATGTTAGTTGGTCGAGGTCGTATGTTTATGTACGACGGTCGAGGTCGAGAGGTACTCTTGACTTCGGCTTTGTTCCAAGGACGAAAGGTTTTATGATTTGACTTTGTTACGAGAAAAAGTGCAATAAATGTTCTTAGTATCGCGGTCGTAGTCGAGACTGGTGATTTTTTACCCAAACAGTTTGCCCCCAAAATTTAAAAAGTGGAATAGCAAATCCAAGTTTTTCAAAAGTTTTTAAATTTTGCTTAGTCGGACGTCTAGGGTCGTGACACGTGTTAAAAAATCTTTTCAGTTGCCTTGGAACTGGATCGCTCCAATTCCAACTAAAGAAGAAGTCGAAAAAGGTGATAAAGTCGTGACGTCACGCTGACGCACGATCATGTATAACAGCTGTAAACGCCAGGTGTCGAAGATCTGTCGAGTATTCGAAAAGGCAGTGACACGCGTCGGCTATCGAGAGGCTCGGTCTGACACGATCGTTTCCATAAATAGTGACCCTTGACGGATGTTTTCTACTTTACGATTTCAGGGTGTTTTTAGAAGAGATTTCTTGCGATTTCTTGCTGAATCTTTTCTAAACCTGCAGGATACTTACGATACAGTTAGAAATTTCGAGGTTTTTTAGGCGCTTATATAAGGTACGACTTCTCGATCTTTTTCTTTAAAAACTTCGAAGAATATTTTAGGCTTAGAAACGTCGATGGAACCTGAAACCTCTATCCGGGATCAAAAAGATCTTGATGACCTTAGAACCTTGGCGAAAATCCCTGCGGGTATCACATTGATTAGAGCAGGTCAGACTCGACCTGATACATGCCCCGATAGATTCGTTGTTATCTATGAATATCCTTTTAAGATAGGTTTTGAATGGCCCTACTCTCCTTTGGCGAAGGCATTTATGCTCGAGTTCGACCTAGCTCCGGCTCAGCTAATGCCTCAATTTGAAGGGTCATACACGTGATAGAGCGTCTTACCACAGAATGGGAATCTCCCATGAACGTCCGTGATCTACTCTTGGCTTATCAAATCAAGAAAGACAAATGTCACCGCTATAGTCTGTTTTCTAGATATAATGGTGATCATACGTTAGTCGTACAGACCGTTGTAAACGATCGTAAGTGGAAGACTAGGTACGCGTTCGTGCGTAAGTCAACTCTTGATTCTGATAGCAACTGGATTAGGGCTGGTTGGAACATGTCGGGTGAGCTTTTGTAGTTTTCATGTCGTATGTCATTTGCAATTTCCGATTGGTCTCTAACCCGCTTTTTATGTGTCGACAGATATAAAGTTCGACGACGTGAAGCTCTACGCTAATTCTCAAGCGAAAGTTGACGTGTTCTTGGAGTTCAGCGTTGTCGAGCGATCGTTCGTCACGCGACCTTTAGTAGACGACGACGACGATTTGGTATTCTTAGGGGAGAATTTGGGAGAGAAAGCGGAGGAAGAAGAGGATACAGAGGTGGAAGAGATGACTGGTAAGCGTACCTAGACTCTTTTTTGTGTTCGACTCTGGTCTTTTGCTTCTATGTTCCTCCTGTAATGCTTCTCTCCATATGTCTTTAGGAGAATCGCAAACGAAGGTGCCGACTATCTCTGCTAAGAGAGCGGCACAACTTGAGCTTGCCCGAAAAGGCAAGGAGAGGAGACAGAAGACCTCGACTACTGAGTCGGGGGTCTTACCGAAGACTGGGATGAAGGTTCCTAGGGAACCGTCTATGAGGGTTGATCGCTCATCGAGAGTCAATACGCCTGAGAAGACGAAGCTCGCATCAGCTGAGAAGACGAGGGCGTCTTCTAGTCCGATTGCTGCGACCCCTATCCGTTTTGCACCACCGACGACGACAGTGAAGTCGACGAGGTCCCCGTCTACCACGTCGGTCCCTTCGTCGACTGAGAAGGGCAAGGAGCACGCGACGGATGGGGCTGATGTTATGAAGGTCAACTTTACGTTGCCTTCGAACTTCATGGTCGATGATGTCCTGTCCGGGACGGATTTGTTTCCTTATCTGAGGAAATATTTGCTTCCTTCTTTCAGGGAGCGTTTCGAGGGATTCCCAGTCGAGGAGACGGGATCTCATGTTGCCGGACAGGCGTTTCTAGTGAGTTTCTCTTTCAAAACTTGTATTTCAATGTTTTTAATCCTTGTCGAGTGCTCGTTAACACGTTTTCTTATGTTTTTCAGGCGTTTCAATCTTCTCTTGCCCTGCGTTCTGAGACAGAGAAGGCCAAGGACTTGGTGACTTCCGCCTATGAGAGGGGGACGCAGCATTGGAGAGGGCGGACACCACCATGAAGCGTGAAAAGGCTATATCCATACGCCTTGACGATGCTAAAAAAAAGGATGGAGGTTGTCGATCGTACGAAGGACGAGGCGAACCAGCGTTGGCAGCAATATTTGTCTAAGATTGCCAACTAAAGGGAGGAGTTGGAGAGTGTAGGTTCCTAGATTCACGTTGTATCACAATAATGGTAAGAAAATAGACAGCGGAAGCATATTAAATAAAGCCATTTATGTGAGTGATTGTGCAAAGATAATGTAACCGTGAGAATTAAATATAGAACAGGAATAATGATAACAAGATCAAGTATAAAACGCTGCTCGTATATTGATAATGAATCACACCAAGAACACGTTCAAGTGTGTGTTCGGAAATCTCACAGGGAACAATATCGTACAGAGGTAGTGCTCGGGATTACTGCAGTGTGTGCTTAAATAATTGTGGAAAACTATTCTTACAAAAGCTTACAATCGTTTGTTCCACTACCTCACTATTTATAGCCCTGATAAAGTGTAGACAGTGTACTATCGTACCCTGGAATGACACATGGAAAGTGTGTCTCCCTTCTTTAGGGCATACGTGGAAAGTATGGACACGTGTCTAACACTTAGGATTTCTTACGAGACTTAGGCTTCACAGAGGTCTTCACTTCAACAGAGCTCATAGACCAGAGCTCTGTTGGTCTTTGGATATGAACAGTTCTTCTGTTGATCTTCTGCCAGAGCTCTGTTGAGCTTTGTTGGTTCCACCAGAACTCTGTTGAGTTCTGTTGGTCTTCTTGTTGCTCTTCTTCTGAGTCTTCTGTTGGTCTTCTGACTTGATAATATTTTCAATACTTTTACATAACAGATACTTGGGGCTAACAATCTCCCCCTAAGTATTGAAAATAAAAATTTGGAAATACAGAGATGTAAACAAAAGAACAGAGAACATTTTACCTCTGTTGAAACCTTGCACTATTCTTTTAGGATATTACAATACGAAGTAAAAGAATAGTTGCATTTAGGCATAATTATCTCCCCTTAGGATTCTGTCGAATCTTCTGATCAGCTCACGGAAGTCCAGCATAAGATCTATCTGTTCGATGCAGAGCCTCAGTTGCTCTTCTGGACACTTCTCTCTTGGGAGATTCTGAATTATGTTCTTGAGATACACCAGCGAGTCACTCGAGTACTTGTGGGCTTCAGATATTCTGATGGCCTTCTTGATCTTCTTCTGTCGGCAGATGAAGACTGGAGGATTTTTAACTAATGTTCCAGTCCTGTAATGGCCATAACCCTCAAGGTTTTCGTTTGGTGGTGCAACCGCTAGTTTCTCAACTTCGAACTCTATGCCTAGCTGAAAATCAATCTGAGTTCTGAGATTAACGTGCTCTTGCATGGCGAATCGAACTTCAGGTAGCGCAGTTCTTGCTGGTGTGTATCTTTCGGAGAAGTTCAAGCAATAGGCGTGAAGCATGATCAGATCGTATGGATTCAGAAGCACAAGATCAT
Source organism: Saussurea involucrata (assembly GCA_033807775.1). Lineage (NCBI taxonomy): Eukaryota > Viridiplantae > Streptophyta > Magnoliopsida > Asterales > Asteraceae > Saussurea > Saussurea involucrata. The sequence goes on from CM066325.1 coordinate 77,425,159, forward strand.
TGTCGTTGAAGAATTCATTCATGCCTTCTGTTGATTCAACAGTGTACTCATGGTATACGACTCTATCATGTTGGAATTTCTTATGCTTGATGTCCAAGATTCTGTGGATACCGAAGTTTATGTTTATAGCTCTATTCAGATTTGACTTTGTTTGAATGAACTTCAGCCTTGATTCAGAAATGGTGTTTATTCTGATGGGATTGAGGTACGGGTTGATGGGTTTGGCATTTACAGGAATAATGTCCCTGTCAGCATGGAGATAACCAAAAAATTCCTCTAAGGATGGTTTCTCGGTATGTTGGGTTGATGTTTCTGGGTTCTGTTCTGGCTGAATTGGGTTCTGGTCTTCGTGTGTTTCTGCCATGAGGATATCAACATGTCGGCTGGGCTCTTGTAGAACTTGGGGTTTGACTTGAGGTTGGGCTTGGCTTAGTTGTTCTTCAGCAGAGATTGGGATTGATCTCTCTGGTTCAGTTCTTGGAGATGTATGAGGGGTGTCGAGTATGATGATCTCTGGTGGTTGTTGAGTTGACTCTTCTGGTGTTTTGATGGTTCTGTCTTTGAACATGTAGTCGAATACCACCATAGTCATTTCTGGCATGTCTTCTTCTGTTGTCCCCTTATCTCCTCTTTATGCCTCTGCCTTTGTCGTCTCTGTCGTTTTGCCTTTCCCTTTTCCCTTTTCCTTCTCTTTCTCAGCCTCTTTCTCTTTCTCTTTTTCTTTTTCCTTCTCCCCCTTTTGTTGACCTGCGGACTCACCCATTTGGCTATCTGATTGAGCTTCCTTAGCATCTTCAAAATCATCTTCATCATCAGAGGAATCCTCGTCAGAGAGTCTCTGAACAATGGGTAAGGACCGGGCAACAAACTTTGGCCTCTTGCGTGACGGCTCTCCTTCTGGTGCTCCTTCTGCAGGTCTTTTAAGTGTAGCAGTCTGTAAAATAGCATCTGTGAAGTTTGTGACTGCCTTTTTCATTGCGTCTTCAACCTCTGTTGCTGCAATTCTGATTTCATCTACTTGACTCTCAAAGTTTACTTTGTGAGTGTCAAGAGATGCCTGCACGTGTTTCTCTGTCTCCTGGGCTTTCAAGACAAATTTAGATGAAATCGTAATCATTCGGCTAAGAACTGATTTGCTGAATTTGCCTATCTGACCGACTGTCATTGGTAGATCGTTGGGGTTGGGGCTGGAGATGTTGAGTGGAGGAGAAGATGATGTTGTTGCGTCTTTGATGGCTTTCTTAACAGAGTTGTCAATTAACTCTGTCAAGGTTCTGACGTTCGATTCTGATAAGAGGACAAAAGGTATAGGGAGGGTTCTGTTCATGGATTCCTTGTGATTCTCTGCCATTATTCTCTTCAGATCAGCAAGTTCTGTCGAAGTCTTCGTTGTCTCCTTTGTTCTGTCTCTTTTCAGATCTGCTATCTCTGTCGTCAGCTTTGTAATATCTTCTGTTATGGCGCGTTCAGCCTCTGCTCTGAGTTTTTCAGCTTCAGCAAATTTATTAGTGATCTGCTGCAGTTTTTCTTTAAGAGAGGCATTCTCCTTACGGATCAGCTCCTCCTTCTGGTCATTGATAAGTTTATACTCATTCAAGGAGTTGTTGATACTATCACAGAAGCTTTCGAACTCTACTCTTGTGACAGTGTCAACGAGGGTAACCTTGGATCCAACACATGCATCCAATTCTGCCTCGAGTTCAGAGGCGCCTATGTTAAGAGTTGTTTTGATGTTAGCTCTCTTAGGATTTCCACCCGATCCTTGATGATCCTTTTGAGGGGATTCATCTACAGGTGTTCTGATCAGAGTTTCCTCCTCCGGCTCAGGTTCTGAGGAAGGAAATCTGATATGTTGAGAAGAGCTTGGATCAAGCAAAGTCTTGCCTTATGAAACTAGGTCGTCCCATTGTCTCTGAGTCGGACAGAGCCTACATGAGATGCGAAAGATCTCAGGTCTATTGTCTGTTAAGTCTAAATGAGCCACAGAGGCATCATCGTATGGAGGTGACCTATTGATGTTCTGGGGCGAATGACCATCACTACCAAAAATAGCTTCCCCGGCTTCGTGCGTACCAGAGGCGTGAAGAGTTGCCTCTGGTGGTTCTTGCTGGTTAGGGTTCAAGGTGTGCACCTCTGTTTCAATAATCCTTTGGTCTTGATCACAAGGATTAGATTGTGTGGAAGCACTGGGATGTTGGTTATGGATGCGCTCATCTGTGTTCTGTTGAACATCTAAGCTCTCATTTCCCTCGGCTCTTAGGGATTTAGAACTCTCAGGATTCTCTCTCTCATCTCCTTCTTTCTCACCACTACCAGAGGAAATAACTTCTACCTCTGGTATTTCCCTTACTCCCTCATGAATAGTCTCTATATTAGATGCTCTGTTCTGTACTTCCTCCTCCATCACTTTAGAGGAAGACCCCACTTCGGGTTCTCTTACCTATGGTATGTTCTCTTCCACTCCTATTTCCTCACACAAACTTTCCAAGGATGGCTCAGATCCTAAGTATGCTGGGGTTCTCACCACAGGTTCTTGAGGTTGAGCAACACTCTCATAGTTTTGGATAGAGATGTGCTGAGGGTCAATCAGAGAGAGCATTGTTCTTGGTACTCGTCTGATAAAAGGATATTCACCTGAAGTCGTGGGAAGGAACTTGGACATTACCCAAACAGGTGTAGATTTTCCCTGATAAGTCAACTGCAGTCTGTCGAAGGCTCTCCTTATTACCGGACTGATGAATCGAGGAAACTTGATTGACTTCAGAAATTTGTGGGTTCCAACGACTCCTCCTCTTGCTATGGATGAGGTCTTTGTATTGACCGCGGCAAGAAGGTCGTTGCACAGAATGCTGGCATAGTCGAAGTTTCTATTGAAGAATAATCCATACATTATATGTAGGATTTATGTGCTAGCTTGGTCTTGACTACCAGATTTGCTAGTAAGGGTTCTATTCAATGTGGAGAACATGAAGTTCCACATTGTAGGTAGATTCTGTCTTCTGAACTCTCCTATTCTGTTCAGTTCTTTGTTGTAACCCAAGAATTTCATGAATTCAAGAAGAACATCAACTTTGGGGGGTTTTTCATAGGCTTCTATTCCAAGCTGTCTTTTGGTCTTCATTCAGAAGATTCTCCTGAACGTGCTTGCACGAATGCAGATTGTTCCCGCTCCTCCATTTCTTGAGTTGACATTGCCAATGATTCCATCCTGTTCTTCTACATACTGGCACATAGTCCACCATTGTTGGACGTACATCGCAGGAAGATGATCGTCGAACTCTGTTAGGGCTCTAAAGACTTCAGAGTTTCTGAAAAACTCAATAAATATGTGGTACAGGGGTAGATAGAGTCCTGGGTTAGGGTCGAATCGGTAATTGTTGTCAGCTAACTCGTATGGGAGGATAATGATTTCATCGACGGGTCCTATTCGGCTTGATTCAGCAGAGTTTTGTGGTTCTGTCATTTTTGCAGGTTAGGGTTTTCTTGAAGAACTTGAAGGTTTTGAACTTTTGAGAGGGAAAGATGAAGGGTTTTTGAATGATCAGAATGCGTAAGAAAAGAAATGGGTCATGGTAATGGATATTTATACGCTAAACATGTGGCTGGGTGAACGTCGTAGGTACTGTAGGCACTCGAGTGTCAAAAGGTGGAGTGGCCTGAATAGTGTATCGTGGGAACAGCTAGTGGTTTGTCTTTCAATCAGAGAATGCCACGTAGATTTAATTCTGACCACTTTCGGGCAAGCAAACCGTCACGGTTAGAGATGTGCGGGTGACCAGTGGTTGACGCTTAAAGAATGACCCGCATCTTTGATGACGTGTTTCTGATGACGTGGCAGAAAAAACCGACAGAGCTCTGGTGGAGCTCAGCACAGTTTTGTCTCTATTGAGTAACCTTTTCCATTTCACTCAAGTATCCCATAAATGTTTCACCTTTACCCAAAACATTTAAAAATTCTGTATCTGATGTGAAAAGTAGTCAAAGAACGAATAACAGAATTAACTTAGAAATTTCACAGAGTTCTGATGATGATCAACAGAGGCTCTGGTGAAATATCAGAGTTCTGTTAAGTTCTTGACTTTTATCAAAGATTTTCATCAGAACAGGTTTTCCCTCTTTCTTTAAAAAGATTTTTCTTTCCAGATCAAAGAGCAAAGTCATTTTGAATTTGGAAATGTGATTTTGACTTGCTCCCCCTAAAACCATGCACAATTTCTCTTAAGCTCCCCCTAGACAAATGGGCTAAAAAAAACTTTATTCAAAAGAAAGAAAGAAAAAAAAATTACAAGCATGAAATTTTAAAAGGAGTATGTACAAACAGATTCACTGAGCTTGTTGAAAAAAATATGCACGACAGAGTTCTGGTGAATGTCAGAGGCTCTGTTGAACTATCCTACCCAACTATTTGATAGAGCTCTGGTATAATCATCAGAGGCTCTGTTGACTTTTAAACAGAGTTAAGAGGACATGTTCAGCATACCCAATTTGCTGATTAAGAAATTGAATCTCTTTTCATCAAGAGCTTTTGTAAAAAGATCAGCCAAATGGAAGTCGGTTGAAACAAAGTACATTTCAATCGTCCCTTTTTCAACATGATCCTTTATGAAGTGGTACCTTATGTCGATATGCTTCGTCTTGGAATGCCGAAGTAGATTAGCTGTGATTGCTATGGCACTCTTGGAGTCACACAGAATTGGAATTTTATTGTACTCCATGCCATAATCTTTGAGTTGAGTTTTCATCCAGAGCACTTGAGAGCAACAACTAGCAGCAACAACATACTCTGCTTCTGCTGTAGAGGTTGATACACAGTTATGTTTTTTAGATGTCCAACTCACCAGTTTATCACCAAGCAATTGACAGCTACCAGAAGTACTTTTTCTTTCATTCTTGCATCCTCCATAATCTGAATTTGTGTATGCAATAAGCTCGAAACCATAATTAAGAGGATACCAGAGACCCAGAAATTGAGTCCCTTTCAATTATTTAAATATGCGCTTGACAACAGAAAAGTGTGATACTTTAGGATTTGCTTGAAATCTGGCACACAGACAAGTTGCAAACATTATATCAGGTCTGCTAGCAGTTAAATACAGAAGTGACCCTATCATGCCTCTGTAGTTATTGACATCTGTAGGTTCACCTTTAAGGTCAGAGTCAAGTTTAACTCCAGTGGCAATATGAGTTTTCATTGGATTTGAATTGTTGAGCTTATATTTTTTCAAAATATCAGAGATATATTTGGACTGACATATGAAAGTCCCTATGATGGATTGTTTTACTTGTAAACCAAGAAAGAAAGAAAGTTCTCCCATCATGCTCATTTTGAATTCATTTTTCATCAAATCCTCAAACTTATCACAGTACTCTTGCCGTGTAGACCCAAAAATAATGTCATCAACATATATTTGCACCAGAAGTATATCATTCTTATACCTTCTAAAGAAAAGAGTTTTATCGACAGTACCTTTTTCGAAGTTATTAGTCAACAGAAAGTTTGACAGAGTTTCATACCAGGCGCTGGGAGCTTGCTTAAGGCCATACAGAGCTTTGTCTAATTTGTAAACGTGGTCTGGAAACTCTGGACATTCAAAACCTGGTGGTTGCTGAACATACACTTCTTCTTGTAGGCTGTCATTTAGAAAAGCAGATTTGACGTCCATCTGGTAGACCTTGAAACCATTGTGAGCAGCATAGGCTAAGAAGATTCTGATTGCTTTTAGCCTAGCCACAGGTGCAAAAGTCTCGTCATAGTCAATGCCTTCTTCTTGGCTATATCCCTTAGCAACTAGACGGGCTTTGTTTCTGATGATAATCCCATCTTCATCCTTCTTGTTCCTAAATACCCACTTGGTTCCAATGGCAGCTTTGCCTTTCGGGAGTGGAACCAAGGACCAAACTTTGTTTCTTTCAAACTCTAGAAGCTCCTCTTGCATAGCTTCGATCCAGTTTGGGTTTTTAAGGGCTTCAGTGATCTTCTTCGGTTCAATCATGCTCAAAAAGTTGACAAAGAAAGCTTCATTGATTGTGGCCGATCTTGTCTTCACACCATCTTCAGCAGCACCAATAATAAGATGATGGGGGTGATCCTTTGTCCAACTAGTCATGGGAGCATGGACAACAGGTGGGGTTTGTGCTTCTGATGGGAAAAGACGATCTTCAGCATCCGAGCTTTGTGGATTGGCACCAAGGCTCTGTGGCACACAACTCTGAAGAGTGGCCTCATTGCTCTGTGAGTTGCCAATAGGGCTCTGTGAAGGTGAGCTTTCAAATAGGGAATCTCTCCCAATATGAGTTAACAGAGGTGATGATGGCTCTTGCTCAGGTTCTCTTTATGGTTCCTCATTTCTCTGAATAACACCTGTAGACAGAAAAGTAGATGGTGAAGTATTGGAGGGACCAGTAAGAGTTGTACCTGTCAGATTCTGTTCTGTTGAAATCTGAGCTTGGTCATCTCTGTTGATGTTGACAGAAGAATCATCATCATCGAAGAAATCATCGAACATGAGATTGATATCTTCTTCCCTTGTTTTTGAAGAACTTGGCTTCTTCTGTTCTGTATGTGTCCCCTCTGTTGATTTGCGATCAGAGGAACTTGATGTATTTTCATTAAAGGACACATTTATACTTTCTTGAATAACACGGGTTCTGGTGTTGTAGACTCTGTAGGCTTTAGAGGTTAAGGAATAACCAATAAAGATTCCTTCGTCCGCTTTCTTGTCGAACTTACCCAGCTGTTCTCTGTCATTCAAGATGTAGCACTTGCAGCCAAAAATGTGAAAATATTTCACATTTGGCCTTCTGTTGTTGTCTAGTTCATAGGAGGTCTTCTTAAATCTTTTCACTATTACAGCTCTGTTTTGGGTAAAACAGGCTGTTGAGACTGCCTCTGCCCAGAAGTTGATAGGAAGGACAGAACCGGCCAACATGGTTCTTGCGGCTTCTACCAGAGTTCTGTTCTTTCTTTCCACTATACCATTTTGTTGTGGAGTTCTGGCAGCTGAGAAGTTTTGGGAAATTCCTTCTTCTGAGAGATAAGCATCTATTCTGGCATTCTTAAACTCTGTCCCATTATCACTTCTCAACTTTTGAACTTTAAGTCTTAACAGAACCTGTATCCTTCTCAACAAACTTATTAGAATTTCTGGGACATCAGATTTTACTCTGATGAACTCGATCCAAGTATATCTAGAGAATTCATCAATAAGCACAAGAATATACTTCTTACCCGACAGACTTTGCACAGAGATTGGACCACAAAGATCCACATGAAGCATATGCAAAGGTCTAGGGAAATTGTGATCACTCTTAGTTCTGTGTGAAGATCTTTTCATCTTACCCAATTCACAGGCAGAACAGAGATGGTCTTTGTCAAATTTTAACGAAGGCAGTCCTTTTACTAAGTTCAATTTCACGAGCTTGTCAAGATTTGAAAATTTTAAGTGGGCAAATCTTTTATGCCAGAGCCAGGCATCTTCATTTTTCAAAGACACTAAACAGAGTTTCTCTGTTGTAGAGTTTTGATTAGGTTTGAAATTCATTTTATATAGATTGCCTTTTCTGTCGGCTCTTAACAGTTCTTGACCAGACTCGGAAAGCAACAAGGAACAATACTTCTTCCTAAAATTGACATCGAATCCATGATCACAGAGTTGACTTATACTGAGAAGATTATGGTTTAATCCTTCAACATAAGCAACCTCAGAAACTGAAACACCACCATTAACTAAAGTACCATATCCTCTAATCTGTCCACCATTGTCTCCTCCAAAGGTTACTGCACTTCCCTTCTTGTTCTTGAAAGAAGTCAGTAGCTCCTTATTGCCCGTCATGTGCCTGGAGCATCCGGAATCTAAATACCAGATCTGCTCATGAGGTTTCTGCAAGACAGATTAGTTTCTTTTAGGTACCCATTGCATGATGGGTCCTTTCTTGTTAGGCTTTTGGGTGTTATCAGTCTTTCCTACTGGCTTTCCATTCTGTGATGGCGTGCCAGATGTCTTTCTCTATGTATTCTGAACAGTCTTGAAATTCTTCTTTTGAGATGACTGATTCAGAACACAGTGGGGACCATTCATATGATTTTTCAGTTTTAACAACAGTTGAATGCAATTGCAGTTGATAGAACATGAAGATAATTGATGCACATTGCTGTTTTTGTTCAAAGACTGTTGTTTGAATGGTGCTTGGTTCTGAAAAACTTTAGGACCATACATTATGTCCTGATTTTGCTTGAAAGAGTTGTTTTTCTTTGGAACAGACTCACTTTTCCAAAAAGAATTTCTTCTTTGATTTACACCAAAAATGGGAACAGGTCTGTCATTGACTATCCATTTGCCCTTCTGTTCTGGTGTAAACCTGACTGGTTTAAAAACATGGGGTACAGAGTTGTTGTTCACTGGAACATTTCTTGCATTCTCTCTTTTCTTATCTTTTATTGTGTTAGAAGCAAGAATCCTAAAGCTTTTGTTATCAAACTCATTTACCGGTATAAATCTAGCTTGTTTCTTAAAGAATGCGACATCATTTTTCAAATCGAAACATCCTGCGGGCATCTACTTTGGTTTATGCAAATCTTTCTTTTGAGTACAGAAAATATGCTCATCTACCTCAGAGTCAGAGTCACTGTCAGAGCCTAGAAAGTCTCTGGTGGCTCTGTTGAGGGTGTTAGACTCGGGAGTTATCATTGAGATATTGCTTTTGACAGACTTAAGCTTCCTCAACTTGGGTTTTGATGCATCAGAAACAGCATTTTCCTCAAGAATTCTTTTAATATCCTCTTCAAATGATGTTCAAATTGATTTAGAGGAAGGAGAGAAGACTGGTGCTTCTGGGTTAATTTTGCTCTATGAACTTTCAACAGAGGACTCTTCCACAGAAGTAACAGACTTCTGTCCCTTAAAAGAGTTGAAATTAAAAATCTCTTTTGGATCCAGACTATTAACAGAGTTAGGAAGTATGATTCTAGCTCTTCCTTGATCAAGAATAAACTTTGAAGATGGTTTATTAACCTTTTCATGATTCAAGGAGTCATAGCTAACATTCCTGTAGTCAAGTCTTCTGGTTCTTTTGAAAACATCTGAGGTTTTGATTCTTTTGAAAGCAGCAGTACCAGAGATCACATCCTCTTGGATTTTCCCAACACAAAAAGAAGAGGACAGATATGTCTTCTTCTTTTCATTATAGGGAGCAAGGTCAGAGAAACCGAGACCTTGCGTATCCATCTGTGAGTTTATCTTAATATGCACATCTTGTGCATCCTGGTACTTCTTGATTTGAATTTCCTTTCTCTGTAGGGATTGATGTAAAACCTCCCTTTCGCTTTGAAAATAATCTTTTAAAGCAACAGAGTTAAGTCTTTCAGTTTCAGACTTCTTAACCTCTTCAGACTTTTATTTCAAAACATTTTCAAACTCTTTAATCTTTTCAGAAAAAATGCTTTCCTTCTTTTGTTGTAAGATCTCTAGCTCAGATTTCTCTTTGAATATTTCTTCCTTTTCCTGTTCCAAGAGAGTTTTCTCTCTCTTGTAGAAGGACAGATCCTTCTGAGCTAGCTTTCTTAACTCTTTTTCCTTAGAAAGCTTTTGTTTTAAGAGTTGAAACTCCTCCGTTAGCAAAGAAACATGCATTTCTAACTCTGAGTCAGACTTTGATTCAGATGAACATACCTTGGCACTGGGTCTGGTGATCATCAGCGCTCTGTTGTCTGGCTCTGTTACGGTAAGAGCAAATGCATGAGCTATATCTTCTTCTTCAGACCTTTCTATCCTTTCTCCGGTCATCCAATCAACTTCTCCCAAACTTTCATCATCCACAGCAACATTGGCTTGCTCTGGTTCATCATCAGAAGATGAGTCAGAAATCCAATTCTCCATCTCAACAACATAGCTTCTTTCTCTGTAATTGTACTTATATTTGTTCTTGTAGCAATCCTGGTCTTTTATCAGTTTACCTCTGCAATTTGCAGAGAAATGGCCATGTTTGCCACATCTAAAGCAACGTCCATCGTTCTGGTTGATGGGTTGGGCAGCATCAGCTTTTTGTGGAACTGGAGCATTATACTTCTGTTGAGGTTGTGGTTGCGGTCTCTGTTCTATTGGAGATCTGTTTCGGTGGTTCTGTTGTTGAGGTGCAGCATAACCTCTTTTCTCATCTTTTCCTTCTCTCTCGTATCTACCTGTTCTGTCAAATTCTCTACTACCAAATCTCTTGTTAAATTGTTGAGTTATTAAGGCAAGAGATTTAGCAAAAGCATTTATATCGTCATCTTCATCTGATGAGCTCCCTTCAGCATCACTTTCAGCTACCAGACTCTTCTTACCCTTCTTCTTCTCTTTCTTCTTATCTCTGCTGGAACTTTCTCTGTTGGATTTTTCTTCTGTCAGATTCTTTGAATCAGAAATCAAGGCGATTGGTCCTGCAATGTTGGATTTTCCTTTCTGTTTGACAACATCCTTCTCTTGTGCAGCAAGAGTCCCATACACATCAGTAAGAGACCACGCATATAGATCCTGGTTAGCTTGTAAAGACATGGACAGATTTAACCATTCATCATTCAAACTTTTCAAAAACAAAATATTGTTGTCTTCCTTCGACCTAACAACCCCACACTTTTTACATTTGTTGATTAGAACATTGAATCTGTTGTAGGTTTGTTGTAAGGTTTCCTCAGGAAGTGCCTTGAAATCGTTGTATTCATTTATACATTGGGTCCTTTTGTTCTTTTGGGTCTTAATTCCACCCTCAAGTTGATTTAGAAGCTGATCCCAGATTTCTTTGGCTGTAACACATGAATCTAGTTCTTGAAATATCTCGTTTGGAATGGCCATTATCAGAAGTCTAACAGCCTTAAGGTCATTTTCCATTTGAAGTTTCTCTTCATCAGTAAACCCGGTGGCTTTAGGTTTAAGATAAGCAGGAATCTCAGCAGTAGTTTCTGTTGCAGGTACACGTGGAACCAAAACCATGGGTTGGCAAGGTCCATTCGTGACCGAACGCATTAAATCTCTGTCCATCCCATCAAGGAAGTTAACCATCCTAATCTTCCATTGAGGATATTCATCTCTCAGAAGAGTAGGAGGCTTGGTCAGAGAACCAGCAGTATAAATGGCGTTGATGTTATTTGCCATTTTTTCAGAAAAACAGAGTATATCGGTTTTCAAAGATTTTCAAACTGAAAGTGAACAGTAACCAATGGAACAGTAATGAACAGTAGAGAAGATCTTTAAACTAGACTGGTAAGCGTAAACAGTGATAAAGTAACTTTTAAACTTTAAACTGTAAAACAGAGTATACTAGGAAGCTTTGAAACACACACAATCAACAACAGTGAATCAACCAAGTCTGTAGGTTCCCAGATTCACGTTGTATCACAATAATGGTAAGAAAATAGACAGCGGAAGCATATTAAATAAAGCCATTTATGTGAGTGATTGTGCAAAGATAATGTAACCGTGAGAATTAAATATAGAATAGGAATAATGATAACAAGATCAAGTATAAAACGTTGCTCGTATATTGATAATGAATCACACCAAGAACACGTTCAAGTGTGTGTTCGGAAATCTCACAGGGAACAATATCGTACGGAGGTAGTGCTCGGGATTACTGTAGTGTGTGTTTAAACAATTGTGGAAAACTATTCTTACAAAAGATTACAATCGTTTGTTCCACTACCTCACTATTTATAGCCCTGATAAAGTGTAGACATACTATCGTACTCTGGAAAGACACGTGGAAAGTGTGTCTCCCTTCTTTAGGGCATACGTGGAAAGTATGGACACGTGTCTAACACTTAGGATTTCTTACGAGACTTAGGCTTCACAGAGGTCTTCACTTCAACAGAGCTCATAGACCAGAGCTCTGTTGGTCTTTGGATATGAACAGTTCTTCTGTTGATCTTCTGCCAGAGCTCTGTTGAGCTCTGTTGGTTCCACCAGAACTCTGTTGAGTTCTGTTGGTCTTCTTGTTGCTTTTCTTCTGAGTCTTCTGCTGCATCTCTGTTGGTCTTCTGACTTGATAATATTTTCAATACTTTTACATAACAGATACTTGGGGCTAACAGAGAGGATGAAAGAATCCTTGGCTATGAGAGAGAAAGGAGTTGAGGAATCCAAGGCTAAGGTAGCGGGTCTAGAGAAGGAGGTAGGGGAGCTCAAAGACGAGGCTGCGTCTACATTCTCAAAAATCCTTTAGCACTGGCGTTGGACGAGTTGGCCTACTTCCTGAGAGAGGTCGGGAGCACAAGAGACCTCGACTCTGACGATGAAAAAGAGGTCGAGGAGGAAGAGGTGGTGGACGAGGGTTCTAAGGACGGGGCCTTAGGTGAAGACGCGCCTGATGCTCCTCCCCAACCTTAGCATTAATCTTAAGAGCCACATTCTCAAAATACTGCGAACTTATCTTCATAACATGTTGTGGTTTACAGCATTGAAAAACAATTCTCAACTCTTGTTCCCCACACTTGCTTGATCCTTGCTTGCTTTTTGTCATTGGGACCGATAGGGACTTTACTTTAGGAAAGATTTTCTTTTTGTTTTTCTTGTTCGACCGCCGGAGGTCAAGTTATTTAGATGTAATCGTATATTTCGTAAAATGAAATCTGCTCTTTTGTCGAACGTATTATTTTGATTGTTTGCAACTAGATATAATATCAATCGTGAAATTCGTTAAGAACAAACAGTAGATCGTGTGACTTAGGCATCTATTGCAGTACAACAAACAAAACATAAGACATACGTTTAAATCGTGTTGGCAAACACAAGCATACGTAATTGATACATTCAGAAAAAAAATTCACAGTTAAGAAATCTAGGTCGCAGGGTCGCTAGGCTTGGAGAATCGTACGACTAGATCATACGATGAATTTCGAGTCGTGTGCCCCTGTGGTAGAATAATCAAGTCATAGACCTGAATTTTTGTATCCTGCGACCTCGCGAGATTAAAGGAAACCTTATGTCGTATGATTCTGTGATAGAACAAAGTCAGAGGTTGGTCGTTGGCTAACCAACGACCCTTCGATGCTTAAGTCAGTGGTCTTTATGATGAGAAAAAATTTGTATAAAGGAAAAAGGATTTAGAAGAAATACTTTTTCAAATGCGTGGCATTCCAGCTACGGGGGATGTCTTGATTATCGGGGGTTTGGAGTCGATAGGCACCTTTACCCACGACTTCTGAGATACGATAAGGACCTTCCCATTTGGTAGAAAGCTTACCAGCGTTGAGCTCTTGAGTGTTTTTGGAACACTCGTAGGAGGACGTAATCGCCTACTTGAAAGATTTTAGGTTTAACGTTTTTGTTGAAGTGTCGCTCGACCACTTGCCTCTGTGACGCTATTTTGATCAATGCTGATTCTCTAAGCTCTTCGAGGGTATCGAGGTCATAACTTAAATCAACCAGGTTATGGTCGACAAAGGTATGTCTCGAGGTTAGGAGTTGGGTTTCGACGGGCAAAACTGCTTCGTAGCCATAGACCAAAGAAAAAGGGGTTTGTCTTGTGGACATACGAGGCGTCGTGCGATTCGCCCATAGGATCGAAGGAAGTTCTTCGACCCATCTTCCCTTTGCGGGTTGTAATCTCTTCTTAATTGAAGCAATGATAGTCTTATTGCTTGATTCGGCAAGTCCATTTGCTTGGGGATATCTGGGCGTCGAGGTCGTCAGCTTGATACTGCGGTCTTCACAGAACTGTCGAGTCCTGTCACTTATGAATTAGGATCCATTGTCACAGACAATTTCGGATGGGATCCCAAATCTGCATATAATGTTAGTCTGGATAAAAGACACGACTTCCTTGTCCCGAATTTGGGAAAAGGCTGCTGCTTCTACCCATTTGGAGAAATAATCTGTAAGTATGAGGAGAAATACCTTTTGCCCAGGGCAGGTGGTAGCTTGCTGACAATATCCATACCCCATCTCATGAAGGGCCACGGGATCAGTGTCGAATGTAAAGGTTCAGATGGTTTATGGGATGTACCTGAATGTCGTTGGCAATTGTCACAGTTCTGGACGTACCTGACGGCGTCTTATCGCAGTGTTGGCCAAAATTAGCCTTGTCGAGAGATACGATTAGCCAAACTTCGGCCTCCTGAGTGATTGCCACACTCACCATCGTGCATTTCTTGAAGGATCCTTTGGACTTGACTTTTACTGACGACGCATCTCAGGTTCAACCCTGTCGATGATCGTCGATAGAGTTTATCTCTGATCATGACATATCTGGATGCCTTGAATCTGATCTTCCGAGCTTCCATTTTGTCTTCTGGGAGTTGGTCGTGCATAAGAAAATTTCGAACGTCATACGACCAATCATTTTCTTGGTCTTCGATCTGAACGACGTCGACATTTTTGATAGACGATGTCGCTAGATGGATCATGGGAATGCTGTCGAATATTGGTTCGACTAGAGCAGACCCAAGGTTTGCTAGAGCGTCGGCCTGAGTGTTCTGATCCCTTGAAATTTGCTCAATAGAAAAAGATTTGAATTTTTCTGACTTTTCTTTTGCTACCTTTAGGTACGCTGTCATCTTTGAATCTTTAGCTGCGAATTCTCCATTCATCTGGTTCACGAGCAGAAGAGAATCGCTCCTTACCTGTAGTGAGGTTGCCCCCGAGTCGTAGGCCATACTCATTCCTACGATCAGGGCTTCGTACTCAACTTCGTTGTTGATGGCTTTTAAGTCGCACCGGACTGAATACACCATCTTGCCCCCCTGTGGCGACTTTAAGACGATGCCAAGTCCTGAACCCCTGACGTTAGATGACCCGTCGACATATAGAGTCCAAGGTAGGTCGTCGTGAGTCGCCACAGTTGATACTTCAAGCTCTGCTTCTTTCCCCAACTCAGGGCTGAAATCAGCAATGAAATCTGCCAAGGCTTGCGATTTTATAGCGGTCCTGGGTTTAAAAGTGATGTCGTAACTGCTGAGATATATGCTCCATTTTGCTAAACGTCCTGTCAACTTAGGTTTTCTTAAGACAGACTTAAGAGGAAAGTAAGTTACGACGATGATCAGATGTGATTCGAAATAATGTCGCAATTTCTTTGCGGCCGTAACAAGCGACAAGAGTAGTTTTTCCATTGAGGAATACCTCGTTTCAGCGTCCAAGAAGGATTTTCTTACATAATAGATTGCCAATTGCTGCTTTTCATCTTCTCGTGTCGGGACGGCACAGACTGCATTAGGACTTACGGCCAAATATAGTTGCAAGACCTCATGGTCATCGGGCTTTGACAATAAAGGAGGCGACGTCATGTACTACTGTTATCTCCAATCTTTATGTTTATAAAAGTATTGAAAAATAGGCTAAGTATAGAAGTCTTCGACAGAGGCTCTGCCGAGTTACCGAGAAGACCGAAGTGAAGAATCGACAGAAGACTCTTCTCAGTGGACAAGGCCACAGAGCCTCTGTCATACTTGACAGAGCCTCTGTGGTATAAAGACTAAAGATCTATACAAGGACAATCGTGCTTTTCACGATTTCTGCTGTACGAAGATTCTGAAGATCATTTGTACAAGGCATGACCTGACAACTCCATGTGTCAAACTCTGATAGGTCTCAGCTTTAGCAGAAGTCGGCGCATTCAATTAACGTAGTACTATCAACAGTACCAGAATAGTGTTTTAGTACCTTCAGTCCTTGTTGTCTAGAACTTGTCCCCTTTAGAAGTAGAATAAATAGAAGCTCATGTTGAGTTCTTCTATTAAGCTTTGCACAACATACACACCATTAGAACAGAAATCTTGTTATACCATCGGTGTTCTTGGTGTTCTTATTTTATGTCAAATACAGTGAATCATTGAGTTATTTATTTATGTCATTTACATTTCACGTATTTGATATTGTGTGTTCTTCTACCTTATTATATCTTTTAGTTCGTTAAAAACGCTTCTGCATTATATCTTGTTTGAACTATTAGATAGAATCATCATTGCTAAGCAAAACAGGAACCAACAATTGGTATCAGAGCAAACCTTGATTTTCTATATCAAGTGATCCTCTCTTGCAATGATTTTTGGTAGAAACTTGGACTGATCTTTAACCTATTATTCATATCTTTCAAAATAGCATATGTTTTTCTGCCATTCTCGACAAGTTCGACTTTGGCAAACTTACAGATCTGTTTCTTCGGTTAAATCTCCATTTTAGTGCATTGTTTAAGGTTTTCAAGCTTAGGTGATGTTCCGCATTTATTTTGGGATTAGCAACTTATACTTGGTTTAAGTAACACCCAATGTGGTTTTAGTCTTTGTAATAAATTTGGGGTCATCATTCGTCGAGGTCAATCGTAGACTTTAAATTGAGGTGTTCCCCTTGTTAGTTTATTGGGATAAATTATGTTATTGTGGATGTATTATCGAAATTTTTAATTAGTTGCTCTTTCCAAATTCTAGGGTGTTACAAGTTGGTATCAGAGCATAAGTTTGAGAGATTTAGGTGTTGATTTTGGATACCTAGACTCAAACTTGCGTTGGTTTAAGTAAATGAGAGTGAAATTCACCGTTAGGCACTTTAAGATAGGACGTTTTGAAGTTGATGGATGTTGTTAGAAAAGAGAATCACGTCGAGAGTAACAAGGATAACCATGTACGGTGCATTCATAGTGACACCTGGCCAGTGTCATGGTGAACCTACTAGTACATGTGCATACTTGAATTACTTTAATGTGATGATCGTTGGGGTAGTAAAGGAGGTTCTAAGCTAGTAGTCGTTGGAATAGATGGATGATTCTAGTATTAGTCACTTGGAGTGACGAGAAGCACGATATTTGATTTAAGTAGACCGTTTCGGGTCAAGATTGATGGTTGGACTAGAACCATAGGCTTATTGAGCCGACTTTGATTTGAGGAAAACCGTAAGGTTAATCGATGTGATTTCTGACTTAGCCTTAAGAGTCTTGAACGTCCGGATGACAATAGTGGACCGGAGGATTTTGGAGGAGTATGAGTTGAGACGTTGCGTGCCGACTAAGTTATGCACAAATTTTATTTTTGAAAATAAATTGCATTAATTATTTCTTGTGTTTCGAATCCTTATATGGATTGTGTTACGAATTTTGGAAAATGTTTAGCACACACACAAGATTTCGAATCATGGTTTTTAACGTGCATGAAACCATTTTATTACGAGAGTTGCAAACCCCGCCGGGATTTGTTTTGCTTTATTTCATTATTACTCAACATTGGTTTCGGATGTAATGATAATCATATTTTTTTGATGTTTACGATGTTGGGCAAGTAACTATGGCTTGTGATTTTAACATTGGATCTCCTCCACATATGTTAGAGTTTGGACGGAAAGTTATTTTCCATTATGTCTATGTAAAGTTATTTTGGGGAATTTGTTTAATGTGAGTTGTTAAACAATATTGTTTATATGGTATTACCCTAGAAGGGGATTTTTTTTTGGGATTTTGGCGTTTCATTTATGATTTTGCTTTTAGCAATTTGACTTTGGGAGCACAATGTTTGGTGCTATTTTGTTGACTTTGAGTCATTGAGTTTGTTGAATTTCATGGAGTTTTGTTGTACGACGTTTTGTGTCGTGTGAGTACAATTTTACGTTGTGCATACTCTATTTATGTAATCCCAATTTACAAGTAATCTAATCAAGATCTACTCAAAGTTATGTCCATCTCTCATTATCAATAATAGCAAAAGATTACAATGATGAGAGAAACTCACAGAGAGTTCTAAGGATGAATATTTCAAGTGTTAGTGAAATATGAGTAAATCTAGGCTATTTATAACTAGATACATATTTAACAAAAAGACCCCTCAACTTGAATACAACTTACAAAATAGACACTAACATTCTCCCCCTTTGTATTCAAGTGAGCTAAGTAAGCTTTAACCATGAAGTTCTTCCGGTGGAATGTATTTCTTTCTGATCCCAAAGATGATTTCAAATCTTTTGAGTGAATCCCTATAATCAATTCTTTCTTGAATGACTTTCACAACATTGTTAATCAGAACTATCTCTTTCTCCTTCAGAGGCACCTTTCTTTGTCCATCCAATCTCAGCCTTTCATTCAACATAATCTTGATCATTCTGAGCGTCCCATCAGAATACAGATTGACTTCAATGAACCTCAAGAATTTCTTCTTCTTTTGCCCATTATGATAAACAACACCAAAATCTGGTTTTTCTAACACGGTATATAGAGGAATACTTTGCATGTCGGGTAAGCCTAAAGCCTTCGTTTGTTGACTCTGATTTGATTACTTTCCAATGCCATCTGAAAATCGGTTAGGTAGGAAAGCTTGATCAGATTTTTCATGAAACGTTTTAGGGCTTGATAGGCTTCAGAGTAGGTAATATCTTTGTTCGGCATCCGGGCAAGAATGTCATACAGCCTGAAGAAATCTACACAGGTTAGGGATTTGAAGTCGGCTTCACAGAAATTCCATTCTTTTTCATCTGATCTAAGGACGTAGAACCTCGGATAAAAGACTTTTAGAATCTTCTCCGATTCTATCTTCACAAGCTTAACAATCTCTTTATCTGTTCTGACAGCACTAAGCTTTTGATCTTTGTCACCCATCATATACAAGTATTCAATCTGTTTTGGACGTGGAAGTTTTTCAATAGAATACAACTTTACCTTGTCAATTGGCTGAACCTTTTTCACAAATAAGTCGCTCCTTGTATCTTCTTGAAATGGAGTAATGATTCTTGTTCGATGAGCACGTCTGACAATTAAAGCTTCTCTATCAATTAACATCTGTAGATTACTTAATTCTGCCTTGGAAACTTCATCTCTGATTTTGCCTTCAGGTAGATCAGAAATTACCGGAATTTGTATCACTGGATCAGGTAGATTGCTTTCTTTCTCGGAATCAGAATCAGGTTGTACATTTCCACCATCAAATACATCATCCATCTCCTCTTTGATCTTTACCACAGTTTGATCCTCATCCGAATCAATGTAAATCAGATCCTGTAAAAAGTCATCAGCCATAACTTCTTCATCAGTTCTGTTATCAAACCCTTAAGGGTTTTCAACCGTAGGATTGATATCATCCAGAACACCAACATCAGCACTTTGAACCCCTTGTGTACCACCAACATTACCGGTACCCGTTTCCTCAATAATTTCCACATTTTCAATAACATGAACACCCGAATCACTGCCTTGTTCAACCCTTTGTCTTACTCTTCTCTCCCCCTCATGTTGATCATGATCGGGATCTTGATCATCATGCCTCCGTTTGATGGTTTGGGCTTGAATTCCACACTTTTCTTCCACCACTTTGATTCGGTTAGATAGTGATGTGAAGCCAGAAGAGATAGCATCGGTTAGGTTGGATATGGATTTTTGAAGGGTATCAAGTGAATTTGGTAAAGTGGCTTGTATTTCGGTTTGGCGTCTAAGTAGACCAAGAATATCTACTTCTTCTTGAGTATTTGCATCGCCTTGTTCTAGTAAACGGGTTAGTAACTGGGATTTCAATTCGTGTAAAGGTAGAGTATGATGTTCCTTTGGGTTCGGCTGAGATTCTGGTTGAGTGTCGGATGGTGCGGATGAAGAATCAGCAACAGACTTTCCTTTAACAAACTTTTGCACTTCGGCAGACAGTTTCTTAACAACATCAGTCAATTCGGACACCTGAGCTTTATGAGTATTGGAGAGACTCTGGATGGCCATTTCAAGTAACTTCTTAGATACATAGTTGTGAGGAGGAGGACCCACCAAAGACTGAATATTTCGCGCTTGTTCCAAGGTAACACCCAGACCACTTAGGTTACCGGTTTGCATAGCAGTCATAGAGACTGTATGGCCTACGTTCAACGCTGGCATAGTGTTGACGTTGGTAGGACTTCCGCCCGGTCCTCGTGAAGCACCAACAAATGGCGGCAACACTCGGGGCGTTCTGGTTGGGTCACACATAACACCAACATTTTGTGTCACCATAGATTAAGTGACGAACGGTCTCCGTGTTCTAGGAAAGGAAGTAAAATCGAAAGGTTCTAGACTCGATTTGTGAACAAATGAAGGTGGTGGCCGGGGCAGTTGCCATCCTGTTTCAATACCAGCCGACACCGAGTGTGTCGCCGATAGTGTTTGTGCTAATCCCCTGTAAGAAGATGAAACATCAACTTGTGAAGAAGTTGATGAGTGGATGCGTGGGGTTGTGCATTGCATAGCTGGGCGGACTATGTCTTCTTCAATGTCATGTGGCGACGAACGCGCACCGACAGTAGATGTGGCTACCCGGCTAGACACGGTTTGGGAAGCATCAGTAGTTAAAACTTTTATTGATCCTGTCTCACACTCACCATCTTTTTTTCTTTCCTTCTCACTTAACCTCAGTTGTTTTTCTGTTTCAACTAATACTCCCTCATTTCCCCTTATGACTCCTCCATCACCATCAAAAATAGTAGTAACGACATTTTCAATCACTGTATCAATATTCTCCATGAGTTGATCATTGTTGTTATCATCGTTATCATCATCATAACTATCATCCTCTTTTTCATCATCAGCATTCGCAACATCATCATCTGAACTATAAACCAGATTAGCAAGATCATCAATATCCGCATCAAGACCCTCAGAGTCTTCTTCAGTATCATCAGAACCAAGATCTTCTTCATCATCATCCTCAAAGATGTGAATCATCTTTTTTGATTTGGACGACTGACCAAGAGCACCCCCATATCCTTTTCCCCTTACATCGCTTTTACCTCTCAACACACCCTGTTCAGGTACCCCAGTATCCTGAACTCTCTCTCTAACACTAGAACCCTCACCACGCTCACCTAATTGGTTGGCACCTTGGGTAGGCCCTACCGGATCTGGCCGGGCCATAAGTGCATTCTCTTCTCTATACTCACTCAAGTATGGTGACTCTTGGTCAGCGTATGAGAGTAGTGCTTCAGGTAGTACCATAATGTTAGGGAAAGAAAGACCTTTCAGAAGTCGGAGATACTTCATGTAATTTGTAGGACCAAGAGCTGCTCCGGCACGTCTGGGTATTGACGTATTCGTCTCCATGACAGAATGTATAATGAGCTGAAGATACCTTTGAAACGGTACAAAAGATCTGGCTCTTCCAATCTTGGTTTTATCAGTAACCACCTCAATAAGATCATTCCAGATAGAAATAGCGAAGTCAATCTTCCGATCAAATACAATGGCATGGAACATTCTGATAACTGAAATGCTTGCCGTATCAACTCCCGTGTGTTTAGAAGTCATACATCTATTTACAGCACTAAATAGTGTATAATAGATTGGCGGTAGATAGTTCCTTTTCAACTTTGAAGTACTTGTCAGCACTCTAAATTGCGGACGTGGATCATTATAACCTATCAGCATAATATCTCGGTACAAGTCTTCTTCATACATCATATCTTCAAAATTCGGAGAATAAGGAAGATCTAGAACTCTTCTCAACCTCTACAAAGTAAGTTTGGCCTCAAAGTGATCTACTTTCAGAGTAAAATGGCCAGATGAATCTTCTCGAGTAACATACTGAAGATTATGCCACACTTGTTGCAAATAAATCTCCGGAACTTGTATAGTCTTTTCAAGAGCAGTGCGAAGTGGATGACGTTGAAGAATTTCCATAATGAGCTGATAATCCATCTTGACTTTGAAATCTAGAGTATAATTGTTCGGTTTGAATTCCTTTTTGTCTTTTGGTAGAATCAGTTCATCATCTAAATTTCTGGCATTTACTGACGGATGTGAAGAACGATGAGAAGGAATTACCGTGTTTTCATCAGAAG
Organism: Saussurea involucrata; assembly: GCA_033807775.1. Classification (NCBI taxonomy): domain Eukaryota; kingdom Viridiplantae; phylum Streptophyta; class Magnoliopsida; order Asterales; family Asteraceae; genus Saussurea; species Saussurea involucrata. The sequence continues at coordinate 77,446,896 of CM066325.1, forward strand.
AATTACCGTCACCCTGCTCTTGCAAATGTGCCATGGTCTATGATTGACAGTGTAAGACCATATGGATATCAGTACTTTTTCGCCAAAAACTTTTTAAAAAAAAAATGCTTAAGTATGGGTTACTGTCGGATGCTACACCAAGTCGCATGACACAAACTGTCGGATGAAGCTGTACGACCAAGAGTTGTCGGACAAGCTTTGTATGACAGTTATGAGTTTCAGTTTCTTGCGACGGTTATGAGTATCGATGAACACAGTAGCATGCGATAGTTATGAATGTTCGAACGAAGATGAATAGTCAAACCCAAAAACCTAAGATTTGTCAATGAAAGCATGTCAAACTAGTGTCCTATGTTCGGTTTTCTACCAGGAATGCTAATCTATCATCTTTTCTTATTAACTCTAACATACACATCACGATTCGAAGGGTTTTCTAAAACCCCTTTTCGACTTTTCTAACAATTAATCAAATCAGATGAAATAAACCATGAAATGCAATGATTAATGGTAAATGATGATACCTGAATCGATTCTAATCCACGAGATCAACGAAACAGCAACAAAATAATCAGAATCGAATACTAAGGTTGTGAGAGAGTCGGATGAAATAACAGTCGGAAAATGAAAAGACTTTCAAACTCGCACTATATATTGACCTGAGGTCAAAGTGACACGTGTCAAGAAATGATTGGTCCAAAGTTTGACCGACACGTGTCAGGTAGTCATACGAAACAATGTACGAGTACCTCATCTTAGTCGTATGAAATAGTGACCGACTAAGGTGGAACCAACTGCCGTACGATGCAAACACGACTAGGATTGCTAGTTGGATAAGGCATCTACAACTTGCCTTGAGGAACAGTAACTGTCGTACACAACTCATATGACTAGGATTGCTAGTCGGACAAGAGTCGTGCGACTGTCGTGTTGGAACAGTAACTATCGTATAAGAGTCGTACGACAATCGTGTATGAATAGTAACTGTCGTACATAACTCGTACGACTAGGATTGCTAGTCGGACAAGAGTTATGCGACTGTCGTACATGAATAGTAACTGTCGTATACGAGTCATGCGACAGTCGTGCATGAACAGTAACTGTCGTATCCCTCTTGTACGACTACTTTCCAGACATGAACTTTTTCAAGTTTTCAAAATGTGAACTTTTCAGATTAAAAACTTTTCAGATTTAAAACTTATCAGTGTTCAAAGAAATCTTTTGCTCCCCCTACAAAGATGCATAAGATTTAACAAAATATTTTCACCAAGTAGGGTTTGCGAAAATCATTTGAGTTAGAACACATACCTTTGTTGTTTAGATCAAACACCTTTTCTTTGTGTTATGCTCCCCCTTGAAACATGCTCACCATCAATTATATAGCTCCCCCTAAACTCATGAACCACACATAAAACTGCACACGTAATATTTATTGAAGAACAAATACGGTAAAAAGAATAAAATTGAAATCTAGTTTGTAAACTACTGAAAGAAATCTAAATTTGAACAAATCATAATGAATAATCAATATTATGAAAATAAGTATTCTTCACTCAAATCTATCAAAATTTGAATGACTAATAATTATTTTCAAAATGTTGAATAAAAATTATGACTTATCAAACTTTCAAGTTCAACATGCCTAGCTTTGAGACAAGAAAGTTGAAACGTTTCTCATCCAAAGCCTTGGTAAACAAGTCGGCTAGTTGAAATTCAGTAGAAACAAAATAGAGTTCAATTGTACCTTTTTCGACGTGATCTATAATAAAATGATACCGTACTTCGATGTGCTTGGTTTTCGTGTGTTGAACCGGATTCACAGATATTGCAATTGCGGACTTGCTATCACAATAAATTGGAATATTTTCATACTTACACGCAAAATCCGTCAGTTGGGTTTTCATCCAGATGACTTGTGAGCAACAACTAGCGGCCGCGACATATTCTGCCTCCGCCGTAGAAAGTGACACGCGGTTCTGTTTCTTAGATGCCCAACTTACCAACTTATCACCGAAGAATTGGATGTGTCCGGATGTGCTTTTCCGGTCCAATAAGCTACCACCATGATCCGCGTCGGAGTAGGCTGTTAGCTCAAATCCTGTGCCTTTAGGATACCATAGACCAAAGTAGGGAGTCCCTTTGAGATAACGGAAGATACGTTTGACGGCTCCAACATGAGATTCCTTTGGATTCGCCTGAAATCTAGCACAAAGACAAGTAGCGAACATAATATCCAGGCGACTAGCGGTTAAGTACATTAAAGATCCGACCATACCTCGATAGTGTCGTATATCAGTTTCCTTACCATTAGGATCCGGACCTATCTTTGATTGTGTTTCCATCGGTGTTCCAATGGAAGTACAGTTTTCCATTTTGAATTTCTTCAAAATGTCAAATATATACTTTGACTGGTTGATGAATATCCCCGTGGAGAATTGTTTGACCTGTAATCCAAGGAAAAAGTTAATCTCCCCCATCATACTCATCTGAAATCTAGTAGTCATCAGATCAGAGAACCATGTACATAAACCAGGGTTAGAAGCACCGAATATAATATCATCTACGTATATTTGTACTATTACCATCTCACCTTCTTTACGTTTGACAAACAAAGTCATATCAACCTTACCTTTTTCAAAGCCCGAGACGAGTAGAAATTGAGATAGAACATCGTACTAAGCGCGCGGGGCTTGTTTCAACCCATATAAGGCGTTATCCAAAATGTAAACGTGATTTGGATTCTCCTTGTCTACAAAGCCTTCGGGTTGTGAGACATATACCTCATCTTTTAGTATTCCATTAAGAAATGCTGTCTTTACGTCCATCTGATAGATCATAAAGTTTTTGTATGCCGCGTACGCCAAAAATATTCTGATTGCTTCAATGCGTGCGACTGGAGCATAAGTCTCATCGTAGTCTATCCCTTCTTGCTGTCGATAGACTTTAGCTACAAGTCTCGCTTTGTTACGAACTATGATGCCATCTTCATCTTTCTTGTTTTTGAACACCCACTTTGTTCCAATGATGCTTTTATCGGCTGGTCTTGGAACTAACCTCCATACCTTTAACGCTTCGAATTGATTTAGCTCTTCTTGCATAGCTAAAATCCAATCCGGATCATTTAAGGCTTCTTTTACTGTGAGTGGTTCAATGTTACTTAAAAACATTGAGAACATACACTCATTTACGATAGCACATAAAGCAGATGAACGAGTTTGAACTGGTGAACCTGGGTCACCGATTATTTGATGAATCGGATGAGCCTTCGTCCACTTAGTTATATGAGGGTGAGGAGCATAGGATTCTTGAACATTTTCAAGAGTAGCATTCGTCTCTTCTTCGGTTGGAGAAGCCAGTGGTTCAGCACATGGAAATTCTGTAGGAATACTAGAAGATTCTGGTTGTGACTGAGAAATGATTGGTTCAATAACCGAAGAACTTGGATTTTGTGTTGATCCTTCCACTGTACTTGTAGTCTCTTGTTGTGGAATAACAACTTCTTGTTCTTGAGCATTCTGAACAGGATTGGACACATCAACCGGTGTTGAAGTAGATGCACCATTTTGAGTAGTTGTCGCAGCGGAAATAGTTGTAGGTGCTTGTTCCATCCTGTTAGAATTAGTAGAATAATTGTAAGTACCATAGAATTCATCAAATAATAAATCAAGATCAGTTAATTGAGATTTTGAGGTTGAAGGGTGATCCTGATTTGAAGTTGAACCAGGTTCTGAACTGATATGTCCAGAAGCTAATATTCCGGTTATTATGGGTTCTGTACTGTTTTGGTCAGAAGCCAATTCATGATGTTCGTCGAATTTGACATTGACACTTTCCATTACACTCCTGGATTGCTTCAGATATATCCTATATGATGCCGATGAAGAAGAGTATCCAACGAAGATACCATCAAACGCCTTTGGACTAAACTTGTTCCTTTGTTCTTTGTCATTCAGGACATAACACCTACAACCAAAAACACGAAAATGTTTTATGTTAGGTTTCCGGTTATTCATTATTTTATAAGGAGTTTTATTAAACCGGCGGTGTATGACAGAACGATTCGGTGTGTAACATGCGGTTGCCACTGTTTCGGCCCATAAGAAGAGAGGTTGCTTAGAATACGCCAACATTGTTCTCGCAGATTCGACTAACGTTCTGTTTCGTCGTTCTACAACACCGTTTTGTTCAGGAGTTCTGGCGGCAGAAAATTGTTGCATAATCCCATTTGATTCATAGAAATCACATAGGACTCTGTTCTTGAATTCTGTACCATTATCCGAACGCACAATTTTAACTGAAATCTGCATGTTGTTCTGATCTGCCTTGATAACACCAATGAGAAGTTCTGAAGTTTCATCTTTTGACGTTAGAAACTTAACCCATGTGTATCTTGAGAAATCATCGACAATTACCACTTATGCTTTTCGTCTTCATTGGACCGCACAAATCCACATGCAATAATTCAAGTACACTCTTCGTTGTCGGTTCCGGTTTAGGCTTGTGAGGAACCCTCTTCATCTTTCCTTTCTCACATGCATCACATAGATTTTCAGCATTGAATTTCAAAGTTGGAAGTCCCCGAACTGAATCTCCTAAAACCAGCTTTTGAATGTATCGAAAGTTTAGATGAGATAACCTTCGGTGCCATAGCCAACTTTGTTCTTCGGAAGCTTTGGATAAAAGACACACTTCATTGGTCGGTTTGATGTCTGACAAGTTGATTGTGTAAAGGTTAGATTTGCGAGTTCCGACAAGAAGTACTGTTCCTTCATCGGTTTTGACACAGCATCTTGTCTTCTTGAAATATACCTCCAAATCCTTATCCCATAACTGACCTATACTAAAAAGATTATGCTCTATTCCTTTAACATAGTTGACCTTTTGAATCGTGAGATTATCTTGAATGATATCTCCATAACCTTTGATAGGAGCAACCTGATTGTTTCCAAATCTTACACGACCAAGATCTTTCTCCACAAAATTCTTTAACATGTGTCGTTGTCCTGTCATATGCTTCGAACATCCCGAATCTAAATACCATAACTTATTTTTCTGCATCAATCAGATTGAAACATTTTTAGGTACCCATTGAGTATTGGGTCCTTTTTTATTAGCTTGAGAAACTTTGAATTGAGACTTCTGTGTCCTTTTCTTTTTCTTCAAATTCGTTTTTCTTTTAACATTTGGAATAAAGAAAGAATTATCCCAACAGCAAGAACCAGGCATAGCAAACATACTTTCATATCCACAAACAAAACAAAAACATTCACCATTTTTAAAATCCAACAACTGGTCTTTCGAGTATACTTTGTGAGGCTTTACAAAAGTATTTTTATTACTCGCACCAACTGGTTTATTCTTTGAAAACCTATTGTTTTTGTCATTTTGTTTGGATGACTCAGATGTTGTTTGCTTTACCCGCCATTCTTGCGCTTTCTTCTTCAGATTCACAGAATTATCTGAAATAACAAAAGATTTAGAATTAGAAACCTTAGAACTTGGAATTTTTGATTCCTTTGACCTCTCATTTTTCTTTCCTTCTTCTAAAGGTGAATTCTTTGAGTTTGAACACTCACCTTTATAGAAAGTACTCGAAAGTTTTTCCTTCTTTATAAAAGAAACAGATGTTATCAAAAGTGGACTTTCTAGAGAAGATTGAAATGAATGACTACCACATTGAACACATTCGAGATTCTTTCTTGCAAGAATCAAAAAATTTGATCCATATGTTTTTCCACACATACAAGAATTATTGTCTTTGGGTTCAGGAGTGGTATTCAATTCATTCATCTTAGAAATCTTTTTCAAATCATCATTCTTATCACATTTCTTCTTTTCTTCAGAAATAATAAAATCAGTATGGTCCGGAAGTTTCTTTGAGAAATCAACTGCACAAGCTTTTCCTTTTTTTTCTATTGGTTTTGACTTGGTTTCAAACACCTTCTCATTTGGATCAAAATCACAATCAGAATCAGAATCTACATTGTGAACTTCAAAATCCACTTTGGAATCTGGTGAATTCCAACTTGTAAAAACTTTTTCTTTTCGTTCTTTTTCTAACTCCTTTCCTAATTCATTCACATCTTGAAAAAGCAAAGCTATTTCTCCTTCAATTGATTTTCTTTCATTCTCAAAGCATTGTTTTTCTTTTTCAAAATTTGCTTTTTCGAATTCAAATTGTGCTCTTTCAAGATTGAAAGTATCGTCAAAATCAGACATTGTATTTTGTTTTCCTTCTTTCAAAGATTTTTCCAATGTCATCACTTTTTGAGAAAGTTCACAATTTTGTTCTTTTAGAAAGTTGCTTTCTTCAAGATTGAACCAATTCTTCAAAGCAAATTCCTTTCTTTTATTTTCTAACACAATTTCTAAATCAGTCTTTGTTTTTAACAACTCAGTCAATTTCACTTCAAATGAATTGATTTGATTTATAAAATTAACTTTCTCATTTTACAAATTGGTATGTTCAGAAAGAAGAATATTCTCAATATCTACCACTTTCTTTGAAAGTTTGATACATTTGCGATCAATCTTTTGTTTTGAATCAAATATGCTCTTTGTTGATTCAGAAAACTTTTTGATCAAACCTTGTTCAATTTTACCAGTTTCCTTTTTCACTTCGTCATTGAAACTAGAAGATATTTCCTTAAAAGTAGTTGAAAAAATTGTCGAAAGAAGATCATTTTCATAATCAAATTTGATCCTTTGTTCTGCAAGAGATATTTCCAGTTCAACAATTTTCCCTTCAAGAACTAATGTAGGAACATATTTATTTGTTTCAACAACTTGATTGTTGGTAACTGGCTTTGTAGCACATATATCAAAATAGGTATCTGGAAGTGGTTTATTCAGATTTTTGAGAATCTTCTCCGTCTCATTAGTATAGCAAACATATGAAAGTGCCTCGTGAGAAGAACCAAAGCTTGATGTAGTTCAACACCATCATCAGAAACATTTCCCCTGAACCCTGTATCAAACACTCCAGATTCATCAATACCAAAGTTATTCGGTTGTACTTCGGCTTTTAGTGCAATCGGTTCTTGAGAGAAATCTTTCTTCTTTTTCTTATTCTTCTCCTCTTTTGTCTCATCTATTTCCTCCTCATCTTGCAACATCGTCTCATACAATTCATGTAGAGGCATCTCGAATAATCTCGGATTTTGTTTCATCTTTCTAGCCACACTCTTCCATTCTGGTTGTAGAGAAGTAAGAAATTTGACATTTAATTCGATCAGATCCTTTTTGATTTTGTTTTTACTTAATTCATTAAGTAAAACCATGAATCTGTCATAAGTGTCGTGAAGCGATTCATCTTCCTTAGCTCTAAACTCTTCATACTTGTTGATGCACATTGTTATTTTCATTTGATTTCCAATCTTTGACCCTTGTAACATCTTTTCTAATTGTCTCCACATGTTGTTGGCCGTGTCTTTGTAGCTATCTATCTTGTTGAATACTTCGTTTGGAATCCCCATGATCACAAAAGATCTTGCCTTTTTATCTGCCTCATATCTAGCCTTTTGTTCAGCACTGTATTCAGACATAGGAACCAACTTAGGCATTGTGACATTTGGATTATTTGGAACTGCAACATTTACATATACGGGTTGCATCAAACCATTGTGAAGAGAAGCTAACAAGTGAACACCATTCTATTGTCGTTCAAGAAATTGGAGGTCTCGTATCGGATCCCAAAGAGTTCATGATATCATTTCGGTTTATCTTGAAAAATTACTTGACTTGATCTTTACACAGAATTGAATTTGTGAAAAAGTTGACAAACTGTCGGGCAATTGGGTACGACTGTCGTATAGAACGTATGCGACAGTTGGTTTGAACAGTAACTGTCGTATGAAACGTATACGACAAGGCTTCAGTAACAATAACTGTCGTATGAAACGGTACGACTTGGACCAACTGTCGTAAGAAGCTTATACGACTTGGATAGTGAATAGTAACTGTCGTATGAAACAGATACGACTAGAACTTGTGTACAGTAACTGTCGTATGGTACACGTACGACTAGAAGTAGTCGGGCTAACTGTCGTATGATACTTGTACGACTAGAAGTAGTCGGGCAAGAAGCGTGCGACAGTTATGATGCTAAGTAGCTTGCGACAGTTATGAACACCAAGAACACTGATACGTACAACAGTTATGAGTTTACACAGAAAATTTTTCTAAATATCCAAAAATCTTCAAATCAACTCCAATTGATCTGAAACTTCGTGGGGTTGATCGCGATCACCTTCTGAACACTTTTAATTCTGCGAAAAACACCAAGAAAATAGCAGAAGAACACCTTTCGATCTGTGCAGTAGGTTTCTCCAAAACTCAAAAAAAATTCCTCTAAATCCTTCGATAATCTGTTTTCTGATCTGTTAACTTGTACGAATTGATTCAGTATATCAATTCGTTCAAATCTGAGCACAAACACGAACCAGAAACTATCTCAAATCGCAGAAATGATTAATACTTCGAAAAACACAAAAAAATGTCCAAAAAATCCGAAATTCTTCACAAATTCTTCCTGCTAGGCTCTGATACCACTTGTAATCCCAATTTACAAGTAATCTAATCAAGATCTACTCAAAGTTCTGTCCATCTCTCATTATCAATAATAGCAAAAGATTACAATGTTGAGAGATACTCACAGAGAGTTCTAAGGATGAATATTTCAAGTGTTAGTGAAATATGAGTAAATCTAGGCTATTTATACCTAGATACATATTTAACAAAAAGACCCCTCAACTTGAATACAACTTACAAAATAGACACTAACAATTTACTTATGTGAAAAGTTTACGAGTTATGTTGGGCATTTGGTCCCACTCGAGCTTTGTTGAGAAATAATAATTTTATGCCATAAGGCGACCAAAGAGATAAGTTTTGGACCTTTAGTGTCGCGTAATTTCTCTTTCAAAGTTTTGTACTAGCACATTTTGTTGCAATCTGTTGAGTATGTGAATTGATTTATACATGACATAAGTAATGCTTCAAAGAACACCTTGGTAGTACTTTGTACAATTTACTTAGTGCGCGTTTGATCAGTTGATTGTTTTATTAACATTTCAAGTAAACGCATTATATCGACTAGGGTATGCATCGCTTGGTACCCATTGTTTCTCAACACTTTGATAATCGTGTCGTGCATGAAAACGTTTTATTAACTCATTTTATAAATGATGGCCATTTGGTCAAAGTGTGTTTTAGTGTTGCGTAAATCATGCATAGTTCACAATACATTACATTTTGAAAACAGAATGTGTGAGTCGTGACAATTGGTCAATTTTGATTCGGGGAACGTTTTGGGGAAAAGGTATATTTTGAGTAATTTCTAACAAATGAACTTTTAGGCATTGACATTTTAACGTTTTATATTTCGAATGCGAAATTTTTGAGGTAAATGCTCCGTAATGGAGATTTTGGAAAATCAATTGCCTAAACCTAGAGTGCGTGGAATTGTTTTTGTTTTGAACAATAATGCACACTGTTTGTATGATTTAAGGTCGAAAGTTGATTTGAACCCTTTTTGGTGTCAACAATTTATAAACACTTATTTTCTCCTAAGTTTCGGAAAACACGTTGTCATGTGAAAACCTTGTCAGAAGTATTTTACTCATGTGTCATTATATGACCGGATGAGGAAATTTAGGGAAATTGATTTCAAGAATTTCACCTTTTGAAATTTTGTTGTGAACCATTTAATGCATGTTATTACGTTCAAAAAAACTACTAGGAAGCGTTACAATCTTGCATGCCTACCCCGATTTGAGGTTCCCTCATCATGTTTGAGTCGATGTCTTTAAATGATGGAAACGTTCGGATATTGTCTTTAAAGTTGTAGCTTATGCAAGTTATTTTATGTTTTGACCAAAGTGTAATCACGAATTGTTTCGTCGTTTTTATATAATAAACTGACGAGCGAAAATTTTGGATTGGTAAACCTTATTCCATGCGTTTTATGGCTAAAAAGGAATTTTAGAATCAAAATCCGTTTGATCTTCTTTTGAAGTACGTACGAAATTTTGTTGCACACTATTTAAAGTAGGCAGTTACTTTACGTGCGTGTCATGACTCAATCATTACTAGGACCGTAGCGGTTCATTTTAAAGAAGTGTTTATTATGCTTTTGCGTTTTGTTCATAACCTGAATCGCGTTGAAAATGCTTTCAATATGATTTTCATATGTGGGACGAGCGTGTCCATTTTTGCGCAACTACCAATTTGATAGTAGTAGTTTTTATGCATACGTCAAATTTGATATGAAAATATTTATGTTGAAAGTTTCTATGAAAAGTTTTATGGTTGGCATATTTGTTAAATAACGCACTTGAAAACCTTGAACTTGTTAGGACCTTGGAAAGGGTAAATAACCCAGTTAAGAGTGAGTGTGTGTGGCACTCCGACGGTGGAAGGTTGGGTATTTCACGCGTGATAGTACTGTAGGCCGAATAGTATCGGTTAAGGGGATGATGCCCTTTGTACGTAAGGGAATAAATTCGCGGTAACCTATGTTGAGGTAGGTGGTACATTTAGGTGTCGACTTTGGGGCTTGAGGCCAAGCACCTAGGGGTAATCAGGGGATTGTAGTCCGATTTTTTTTAAAAGAATGATGGTAATAGTAGTAGCAATCTTAAGATACTTTATGTGATAAGAGGATTTAGGGAAATGACTTTCCTTGTGCGGTAAGAGAAACTGTCGACTCGGTAAGTGTTAATTGGACACATTCTTGAGATTGTGTAACTGATGGGTTAGTGATGACCGTTCGTGTTAAAATTGGTGGAATCCGCTGAGAGTAAATGCTAGTTCATTAGCGGGATTAGGTGGGGAATTCTGAAGCTTGGGTTGCTGTTCGTAGTGATTAAAAGTCGGGTTGGTTTGGAGAGAAAATTTAAGAACGTGTAAATGTGGTAAGATTGGGAAGCATGGAACATCTACGGTTGGGAGACAACCGAAGTTGTCTGACTAAGAGTTATTCCAGCGGTTGGGGTGTTCTCCTGGACATAAGTACAGTGTACTTGAATGGGCTTTGTTGGTAAGAATTTGTTCGAGGACTTGTCTTAATAGACTGTATAATTGAAATTTAGATTCCAGTCAAGAGTTGATGGATCATGGTCAGCGTTGAGTCGGCTAACCTTTGGTTGTAAAGGATTTTAGATTTCGAGGACGAAATCATCCTAAGGTTGGGAGGATTGTAACACTCGTAGTTTTCGGATAAACATAATTTCGAATCAGTGAGAAACCGGTCTTTTAAGAAAAATATGAAAAGTAATATTTTGGGTTAAATATTAGATTTTATGGTCTTGTTGGATGAGGAATTCGTATACGAGTCCAACGGTTCTTTCCGGAGCGAAAACGGAGCTATAACGAAGAAGTTATGGCCAAACAGTTACGGTACACCTTGTGCGACTATGACCGGCGACTATGACCGTGTCAATGTCGCGTGTCAATGTCGCGCCAAGGGTACAGCCTACGGTACACCTTGTGCGACTATGACCAGCGACTATGACCGTGTCATTGTCGCGTGTCATTGTCGCGGTCGGGTACCTGGTTGCTGTCAAATACGAAATTCACACCCCAAACTTCATTTCTTCATATCTCTCTCGTTTCACCTCCGTTTTTGGCGATTCAAAGTGCCATGGTTTTGGTTTTTAGAGCTCTTCAATGATCTAGAAAGAGTTTTGAAGTTCATAGGAAGATTCAAGAGTGTTTGGTGGTGGTAAGTCTCTCAAATCTCTTCCCTTTCTTTCCCAAATCGTTTTCCCTTCCTCCCTCACAAACCCTAACTGATTTTGTGACTTTTTCTTGGAGATTAATGTGTTCCTTATCCAATTTATGCTAGTGATTCCATTCATTGATGCAAGAACAAGTTTCATCTACATCACTAGAGATTTTTGGGGTTTTCTAGGTTTTCATCAAAACCTAAGTGGTGAGTTCATCCTCCTAGCTTCTATACTTTCATATGAGTTATAAATGTTCCATTGATGATCTCCTAGTGTTTTGTTTATTCAATTTCGGTTTGGATGATTTTGGAGAAGTTAGGTTAATATTGTGGTTTTGGTCAAAATGGAGATTTTGATATAAGATGTTTGGGGTATAGTTTTAAAGTGGTTGAATATGAATACTCATGGTTGGAAGTTATGAATTTAGGTTTTTGGAGGTTTTTGCTTGAGGATACAAACTTCGTCAAAGGAGCTTACATTTGGAGAAATTCTAGATTTAGCCTAAATCTAGCAAGGTTAGTTCAAGTTGATTTGTGAAAACTTTGTACATGCCAAAAATAGTATTTTCCAAATGATTGTGTGTTTACTTGAAATTATAAATTGATGAGTTATTTGATGAGTTTAACTCTTTTGAAGCTTTCATCTTCATAAATGTGTAAAAGACCCATATTTAGGGCTTTTGGATATTTGGATGGTTAGAAATCATAATATGTCTTTAAAAGATTAATTGCTCAAAATGATGTCTATTTGATGGTTTAATCATTTTAGTGTAACTGATTTTATAAACCATTTGGGAAATACACGATTTAGTGTCAATAGTTATTTTGAGAATTATAAGAGTATGAGTTCTTTGGGAAACCCTTTTGTTTAAACCGTGTCGAGTTTTGGAGTTAAGAATGATTTGGGGGTACTTGTTTATCTAAACAATTTTTAAACACACTTTATGCGATGATGACCATTATTTATGGGTCTAGCGAATTTGGAGCATTTTGCTCGGGTTTGTCTTTGAGAAGGTTTGGGGACATTTGTCCGGTTTTAAATGGCTCAATGTGAAGTCTTATTTATGGTTTGCATTTATTGCAACTTGATGCATTTTATTGCTCATTATTGATATTTACATGCTTGGGTGCTTCTGTCATTTCCGGTTGAGCATGTTTTATAGAATGTGTTGCATTGGATCCATAGGCAAGTGAGTCAGTCTTTATTTGATGGTCTATCTTTTTGTGCACGAGGAGTGGACTATGGGAACGCATGGGAATATGCGTCAGGCCGTGGGGCCACTAGCGAGTATGACTGTCACAGGGTGCTGGAAGGCTAGTATCAGCGGGCATGCCTGTGCAGGACGCGAAAGTCCTAGAGATGTAACTCGTCTAGACTGGATATGCAATATGGTCCCCTGTAAGTCCTTGAGGTGTAACTCTATGGGGTATGCAATAAAGGCAATCTATTTATGGCTTGAGGTTGTGATGTCTCTATGGCATGGGAACTAAGGTCGGGACTTGAGGTGTAATCCAGTAACATCACGAGTGACTTAACTTTGTGTGCCCGTCACTTTCGAGGGAATCGGGTATCCCCCGTCACCGAAAGGTGTTGTTCTTGGGTAGTATTTTTATCCATATTTTCGGTGACGCTCTTTATTTATATATGAAATGTCTTCATGGTTTATTGGCAAAATTATATGCCTCATCCTATTTGAATGTTTTAAATATTGGCATTTTTTCCATGTTTATAATTCTTGGGATATTTACGTCTAAACATGTTTTGAGTGAGTTGGAGTTGGAATTCATTTTAGAAAACGCTTTATACATTTTGGGAACTTGTCTCCTAGATTTTGTGTACGTTGGAAAATGAGTCGTTTACAGCCTTTCATAAACTCTTTTGAAAATCATGATTTATGTCGAAAACCTTCTTTCTACAAATTATATAAATCATGTTATAATCTCTTGAACTCACTAGGCGTTAGCCTAACCCTTTTTATTTGTCGGCATGTGCAACAGGTCTCAGGTTAGGAGTAGTTCTAGTGACACGTTGGAAAGGTCGCGTGCTACTAAAGTGCTCGTGAGATGAATAGCTTAGGTGATGTTCCGCATATATTTTGGGATTAGCAACTTATACTAGGATTAAGTAACACCCGATGTGGTTTTAGTCTTTGTAATAAATTTGGGGTCATCATTTGTTGAGGTCAATCGTAGACTTTAAATTGATGTGTTTCCCTTGTTAGTTTATTGGAATAAATTATGTTATTGTTGATGTATTATCGAAATTTTTAATTAGTTGCTCTTTCCAAATTCTAGGGTGTTACAAGTTGGTATCAGAGCATAAGTTTGAGAGATTTAGGTGTTGATTTTGGATACCTAGACTCAAACTAGGGTTGGTTTAAGTAAATGAGAGTGAAATTCACCGTTAGGCACTTTAAGATAGGACGTTTTGTAGTTGATGGATGTTGTTAGAAAAGAGAATCACGTCGAGAGTAACAAGGATAACCATGTACGGTGCATTCATAGTGACACCTGGCCAGTGTCATGGTGAACCTACTAGTACATGTGCATACTTGAATTACTTTAATGTGATGATCGTTGGGGTAGTAAAGGATGTTCTAAGCTAGTAGTTGTTGGAATAGATGGATGATTCTAGTATTAGTCACTTGGAGTGACGAGAAGCACGATATTTGCTTTAAGTAGACCGTTTCGGGTCAAGATTGATGGTTGGACTAGAACCATAGGCTTATTGAGCCGACTTTGATTTGAGGAAAATCGTAAGGTTAATCGATGTGATTTCCGACATAGCCTTAAGAGTCTTGAACGTCCGGATGACAATAGTGGACCGGGGGATTTTGGAGGAGTATGAGTTGAGACGTTGCATGCCGACTAAGTTATGCACAAATTTTATTTTTGAAAATAAATTGCATTAATTATTTCTTGTGTTTCGAATCCTTATATGGATTGTGTTACGAATTTTGGAAAATGTTTAGCACACACACAAGATTTCGAATCATGGTTTTTAACGTGCATGAAACCATTTTATTACGAGAGTTGCAAACCCCGCCCGGATTTGTTTTGCTTTATTTCATTATTACTCAACATTGGTTTCGAATGTAATGATAATCATATTTTTATGATGTTTACGATGTTGGGCAAGTAACTACGTCTTGTGACTTTAACATTGGATCTCCTCCACATATGTTAGAGTTTGGACGGAAAGTTATTTTCCATTATGTCTATGTAAAGTTATTTTGGGGAATTTGTTTAATGTGAGTTGTTAAACAATGTTGTTTATATGGTATTACCCTAGAAGGGGATTTTTTTTGGGATTTTGGCGTTTCATTTATGATTTTGCTTTTAGCAATTTGACTTTGGGAGCACAATGTTTGGTGCTATTTTGTTGACTTGGTGTCATTGAGTTTGTTGAATTTCATGGAGTTTTGTTGTACGACGTTTTGTGTCGTGTGAGTACAATTTTACATTGTGCATACTCTATTTACTTATGTGAAAAGTTTACGAGTTATGTTGGGCATTTGGTCCCACTCAAACTTTGTTGAGAAATAATAATTTTATGCCATAAGGCGACCAAAGAGATAAGTTTTGGACCTTTAGTGTCGCGTAATTTCTCTTTCAAAGTTTTGTACTAGCACATTTTGTTGCAATCTGTTCAGTGTGTGAATTGATTTATACATGACATAAGTAATGCTTGAAAGAACACCTTGGTAGTACTTTGTACAATTTACTTAGTGCGCATTCGGTCAGTTGATTGTTTTATTAACATTTCAAGTAAACGCATTATATCGACTAGGGGTATGCATCGCTTGGTACCCATTGTTTCTCAACACTTTGATAATCGTGTCGTGCATGAAAACGTTTTATTAACTCATTTTATAAATGATGGCCATTTGGTCAAAGTGTGTTTTAGTGTTGCGTAAATAATGCATAGTTCACAATTCACTACATTTTGAAAACATAATGTGTGAGTCGTGACAATTGGTCAATTTTGATTCGGGGAACGTTTTGGGGAAAATGTATATTTTGAGTAATTTCTAACAAATGAACTTTTAGGTATTGACGTTTTAACGTTTTATATTTCGAATGCGAAATTTTTGAGGTAAATGCTCCGTAATGGAGATTTTGGAAAATCAATTGCCTAAACCTAGAGTGCGTGGAATTGTTTATGTTTTGAACAATAATGCACATTGTTTGTATGATTTAAGGTCGAAAGTTGATTTGAACCCTTTTTGGTGTCAACAATTTATAAACACTTATTTTCTCCTAAGTTTCGGAAAACACGTTGTTGTGTGAAAACCTTGTCAGAAGTATTTTACTCATGTGTCACTATATGACCGGATGAAGAAATTTTGGGAAATTGATTTCAAGAATTTCACCTTTTGAAATTTTGTCGTGAACCATTTAATGCATGTTATTACGTTCAAGAAAACTACTAGGAAGCGTTACAAGCTTGCATGCCTACCCCGATTTGAGGTTCCCTCATGATGTTTGAGTCGATGTCTTTAAATGATGGAAACGTTCGGATATTGTCTTTAAAGTTGCAGCTTATGCAAGTTATTTTATGTTTTGACCAAAGTGTAATCACGAATCGTTTCGTCGTTTTTATATAATAAACTGACGCGCTAAAATTTCGGATTGGTAAACCTTATTCCATGCCGTTTTATGGCTAAAAAGGAATTTTAGAATCAAAATCCGTTTGATCTTCTTATGAAGTACGTACGAAATTTTGTTGCACACTATTTAAAGTAGGCAGTTACTTTACGTGCGTGTCATGAGTCAATCCATACTAGGACCGTAGCGGTTCATTTTAAAGAAGTGTTTATTACGCTTTTGCGTTTTGTTCATAACCTGAACCGCGTTGAAAATGCTTTCAATATGATTTTCATATGTGGGACGAGCGTGTCCATTTTTGCGCAACTACCAATTTGATAGTAGTAGTTTTTATGCGTACGTCAAATTTGATATGAAAATATTTATGTTGAAAGTTTCTATGAATAGTTTTGTGGTTGGCATATTTGTTAAATAACGCACTTGAAAACCTTGAACTTGTTAGGACCTTGGAAAGGGTAAATAACCCAGTTAAGAGTGAGTGTGTGTGGCACTCCGACGGTGGAAGGTTGGGTATTTCACGCGTGATAGTACTGTAGGCCGAATAGTATCGGTTAAGGGGATGATGCCCTTTGTACTTAAGGGAATAAATTCGCGGTAACCTATGTTGAGGTAGGTGGTACCTTTAGGTGTCGACTTTTGGGCTTGAGGCCAAGCACCTAGGTGTAATAAGGGGATTGTAGTCCGATTTTTTTTAAAAGAATGATGGTAATAGTAGTAGCAATCTTAAGATACTTTATGTGATAAGAGGATTTAGGGAAATGACTTTCCTTGTGCGGTAAGAGAAACTGTCGACTCGGTAAGTGTTAATTGGACACATTCTTGAGATTATGTAACTGATGGGTTAGTGATGACCGTTTGTGTTAAAATTGGTGGAATCCGCTGAGAGTAAATGCTAGTTCATTAGCGGGATTAGTTGGGGAATTCTGAAGCTTGGGTTGATGTTGGTAGTGATTGAACGTCGGGTTGGTTTGGAGAGAAAATTTAAGAACGTGTAAATGTGGTATGATTGGGAAGCATGGAACATCTATGGTTGGGAGAGAACCGAAGTTGTCTGACTAAGAGTTATTCCAACGTTTGGGGTGTTCGCCCGGACATAAGTACAGTGTACTTTTTTTGGGTAGGGTTCCTGGGCCTTCGGCCCAGTACATCCCTGGCAAACACACCGACCGCGAAGTAATGCAGCCCTGAGATAATCCCCAGTGGCCACAAGTGCTGCGTGTGGGACTCGAACCCGGGCAAGCGCTATGAACTCCCCAGGCCCTTACCACCACGCCACAACCCTTGTGGTTTAAGTATAGTGTACTTGAATGGGCTTTGTTGGTAAGAATATGTTCGAGGACTTGTTTTAATAGACTGTATAATGGAAATTTAGATTCCAGTCAAGAGTTGATGGATCATGGTCAGCGTTGAGTCGGCTAGCCTTTGGTTGTAAAGGATTTTAGATTTCGAGGACGAAATCAACCTAAGGTTGGGAGGATTGTAACACCCGTAATTTTCGGATAAGCATAATTTCGAATCAGTGAGAAACCGGTCTTTTAAGAAAAATATGAAAAGTAATATTTTGGGTTAAATATTAGATTTTATGTTCTTGTTGGATGAGGAATTCGTATACGATTCCAACGGTTCGTTCCGGAGCGAAAACAGAGCTATAACGAAGAAGTTATGGCCAAACAGTTACGATACACCTTTTGAGACTATGACCGGCGACTATGACTGTGTCAATGTCGCGTGTCAATGTCGCGCCAAGGGTACAGCCTATGGTACACCTTGTGCGACAATGACCAGCGACTATGACCGTGTCATTGTCGCGTGTCATTGTCGCGGTCGGGTACCTGGTTGCTGTCAAATACGAACTTCACACCCCAAACTTCATTTCTTCATATCTCTCTCATTTCACCTCCGGTTTTGGCGATTCAAAGTGCCATGGTTTCGGTTTTTAGAGCTCTTCAAGGATCTAGAAAGAGTTTTGAAGTTCATAGGAAGATTCAAGAGTGTTTTGTGGTGGTAAGTCTCTCAAATCTCTTCCCTTTCTCTCCCAAATCATTTTCCCTTCCTCCCTCACAAACCCTAACTGATTTTGTGACTTTTTCTTGGAGATTAATGTGTTCCTTATCCACCTTATGCTAGTGATTCCATTCATTGATGCAAGAACAAGTTTCATCCACATCACTAGAGATTTTTGGGGTTTTCTAGGTTTTCATCAAAACCTAAGTGGTGAGTTCATCCTCCTAGCTTCTATACTTTCATATGAGTTATAAATGTTTCATTGATGATCTCGTAGTGTTTTGTTTATTCAATTTCGGTTTGGATGATTTTTGAGAAGTTAGGTTAATATTGGGGTTTTGGTCAAAATGGGGATTTTGATATAAGATGTTTGGGGAATAGTTTTAAAGTGGTTGAATATGAATACTCATGGTTGGAAGTTATGAATTTAGGTTTTTGGAGGTTTTGGCTTGAGGATACAAACTTCGTCAAAGGAGCTTACGTTTGGAGAAATTCTAGATTTAGCCTAAATCTAGCAAGGTGAGTTCAAGTTGATTTGTGAAAACTTTGTACACGCCAAAAATAGTATTTTCCAAATGATTGTTTTACTTGAAATTATAAATTGATTAGTTATTTGATGAGTTTAACTCTTTTGAAATGTTCATCTTCATAAATGTGTAAAACACCCATATTTGGGGCTTTTGGATATTTGGATGGTTAGAAATCATAATATGTCTTTAAAAGATTAATTGCTCAAAATGATGTCTATTTGATGGTTTAATCATTTTAGTGTAACTGATTTTATAAACCATTTGGGAAATACAAGATTTAGTGTCAATAGTTATTTTGAGAATTATAAGAGTATGAGTTCTTTGGGAAACCCTTTTGTTTAAACCGTGTCGAGTTTTGGAGTTAAGAATGATTTGGGGGTACTTGTTTATCTAAACAATGTTTAAACACATTTTATGCGATGATGACCGTTATTTATGGGTCTAGCGACTTTGGAGCATTTTGCTCGGGTTTGTCTTTGAGAAGGTTTGGGGACATTTGTCCGGTTTTAAATGGCTCAATGTGGAGTCTTATTTATGGTTTTCATTTATTGCAACTTGATGCATTTTATTGCTCATTATTGATATTTACATGCTTGGGTGCTTCTGTCATTTCGGGTTGAGCATGTTTTGTAGACTGTGTTGCATTGGATCCATAGGCAAGTGAGTCAGTCTTTATTTGATGGTCTATCTCTTTGTGCACGAGGAGTGGACTATGGGAACGCATGGGAATATGCGTCAGGCCGTAGGGCCACTAGCGAGTATGACTGTCACAGGGTGCTGGAAGGCAGGTATCAGCGGGCATGCCTGTGCGGGACGCGGAAGTCCTAGAGATGTAACTCGTCTAGACTGGATATGCAATATGGTCCCCTGTAAGTCCTTGAGGTGTAACTCTACGGGGTATGCAATAAAGGCAATCTAGTTATGGCTTGAGGTTGTGATTTCTTTATGGCATGGGAACTAAGGTCGGGACTTGAGGTGTAATCCAGTAACATCACGAGCCCGTCACCGAAAGGTGTTGTTCTTGGGTAGTATTTTTATCCATATTTTCGGTGACGCTCTTTATTTATATATGAAATGTCTTCATGGTTTATTGGCAAAATTCTATGCCTCATCCTATTTGAATGTTTTAAATATTGGAATTTTGTCCATGTTTATAATTCTTGGGATATTTACGTCTAAACATGTTTTGAGTGAGTTGGAGTTGGAATTCATTTTAGAAAACGCTTTATACATTTTGGGAACTTGTCTCCTAGATTTTGTGTACGTTGGAAAATGAGTTGTTTACAGCCTTTCATAAACTCTTTTGAAAATCATGATTTATGTCGCAAACCTTCTTTCTACAAATTATATAAATCATGTTATAAACTCTTGAACTCACTAGGCGTTAGCCTAACCCTTTTTATTTGTCGGCATGTGCAACAGGTCTCAGGTTGGGAGTAGTTCTAGTGACACGTTGGAAAGGTCGTGTGCTACTAAAGTGCTCGTGAGGTGATGTTCCGCATTTATTTTGGGATTAGCAACTTATACTTGGATTAAGTAACACCCGATGTGGTTTTAGTCTTTGTAATAAATTTGGGGTCATCATTTGTTGAGGTCAATCGTAGACTTTAAATTGAGGTGTTTCACTTGTTAGTTTATTGGGATAAATTCTGTTATTGTGGATGTATTATCGAAATTTTTAATTAGTTGCTCTTTCCAAATTCTAGGGTGTTACATCTTGAAGGATCCTTTGGACTTGACTTTTACTAACGACGCATCTCAGGTTCAAGCCTGTCGATGATCGTCGATAGAGTTTATCTCCGATCATGACATATCTGGATGCCTTGAATCTGATCTTCCGAGCTTCCATTTTGTCTTCTGGGAGTTGGTCGTGCATAAGAAAATTTCGTACGTCATATGACCAATCATCTTCTTGGTCTTCGATCTGAACGACGTCGACATTTTCGATGGACGATGTTGCTAGATGGATCATGGGAATGCTGTCGAATATTGGTTCGACTAGAGCAGACCCAAGGTTTGCTAGAGCGTCGGCCTGAGTGTTCTGATCCCTTGGAATTTGCTCAATAGAAAAAGTTTTGAATTTTTCTGACTTTTCTTTTGCTACTTTTAGGTACGCTATCATCTTTGAATCTTTAGCTGCGAATTCTCCATTCATCTGGTTCACAACCAGAAGAGAATCGCTCCTTACCTGTAGCGAGGTTGCCCCCGAGTCGTAGGCCATACTTATTCCTACGATCAAGGCTTCGTACTCAGCTTCGTTGTTGGTGGTTTTGAAGTCGCACCGGACTGAATACACCATCTTGCCCCCCTGTGGCGACTTTAAGACGACGCCAAGTCCTGAACCCCTGTCGTTAGATGACCCGTCGACATATAGAGTCCAAGGTACGTCGTCGTGAGTCGCCACAGTTGATACTTCAAGCTCTGCTTCTTTCCCCAACTCAGGGTTGAAATCAACAATGAAATCTGCCAAGGCTTGCGATTTGATAGCGTTCCTGGGTTTAAAAGTGATGTCGTAACTGCTGAGATATATGCTCCATTTTGCTAAACGTCCTGTCAACTCAGCTTTTCTTAAGACAAACTTAAGTGGAAAGTAAGTTACGACAATGATCGGATGTGATTCGAAATAATGTCGCAATTTCTTTGCGGCCGTAACAAGCGACAAGAGTAGTTTTTCCATTGAGGAATACCTGGTTTCAGCGTCCAAGAGGGATTTACTTACATAATAGATTGGCAATTGCTGCTTTTCATCTTCTCGTGTCAGGACGGCATAGACTGCATTAGGACCTACGGCCAAATATAGCTGCAAGACCTCATGGTCATCGGGCTTTGACAATAAAGGAGGCGACGTCATGTACTCCTGTTAGCTCCAATCTTTATGTTTATAAAAGTATTGAAAAATAGGCTAAGTATAGAAGTCTTCGACATAGGCTCTGCCGAGTTACCGAGAAGACCGATGTGAAGAATCAACAGAAGTCTCTTCTCAGCGGAGAAGGCCACAGAGCCTCTGTCATACTTGACAGAGCCTCTGTGGTATAAAGACTAAAGATCTATACAAGGACAATCGTGCTTCTCACGATTTCTGTTGTACGAAGATTCTGAAGATCATTCGTACAAGGCATGACCTGACAACTCCACGTGTCAAACTCTGATAGGTCTCAACTTTAGCAGAAGTCGGTGCATTTAATTAACGTTGTACTATCAACAATACCAGAATAGTGTTTTAGTACCTTCAGTCCTTGTTGTCTAGAACTTGTCCCCTTTAGAAGTAGTATAAATAGAAGCTCATGTTGAGTTCTTCTATTAAGCTTTGCACAACACACACACCATTAGAACATAAATCTTGTTATACCATCGGTGTTCTTGGTGTTCTTATTTTATGTCAAATACAGTGAATCATTGAGTTATTTATTTATGTCATTTACATCTCACGTATTTGATATTGTGTGTTCTTCTACCTTATTATATCTTTTAGTTCGTTAAAAACGCTTCCGCATTATAACTTGTTTGAACTATTAGATAGAATCATCATTGCTAAGCAAAACAAGAACCAACAATTGGCATCAGAGTAAACCTTGATTTTCTATATCAAGTGATCATCTCTAGCAATGATTTTTGGTAGAAACTTGGACTGATCTTTAACCTATTATTCATATCTTTCAAAATAGCATCTGTTTTTCTGCCATTCTCGACCAGTTCGACTTTGGCAAACTTACAGATCTGTTTCTTCGGTTAAATCTCCATTTTAGTGCACTGTTTAAGGTTTTCAAGCTTATAAACACTGTTGAAAGCTTCCACTTCATCTTCTAAAAAGTGTACTGTTCATACCCTATTTTCTGGATTTCTCATCCTCTTTCAAAATGGCAAACACAAACAACTTCGTCACCGCTGGTTCTTTAACCAAGCCACCCACACTACTCAGAGATGAGTACCCTCGGTGGAAGATACGAATGATTAACTTCTTCGAGGGGACTGACAAAGAACTCGTCTACTATATCAACAATCCTCCTTTAGTACCAATGATCACAGTACCCCGTGTACCTGCCACAGACGACACTCCAGAAATCCCTGAGCACGAGAAACCAAAGACCAAGGACAAGTGGTCAGATCCTGATTGGGCAAAATATGAAGTTGCTCAGAAGACTAAGAGACTTCTGATAATGGCCATACCCAAAGACCTTTTCAAATCCCTAGATGCATGTGAATCTGCATACGATCTATGGAAGGAACTGGAAAAACAACTGGATGGTGGAGCCAAAACTCAGAAGAACCGCAGAGCCCAATGCATCAACGAGTACTAAGCATTCAAAACTCTGCCGACAGAATCTCTACAGTCAACATATGATCGGTTCAACTCTCTAATCAACAAGTGCAAGAAGTTCAGAATCCACAGAACTTTTGAGGAGAACAATGTCATGTTCCTAAAGAGTCTCAATGAAGAATGGCTCCAGTTGTCTATGTCTCTGCAAACAAATCAGGACTTAGACTCCTGGACTCTGTCAGATCTCTATGGAACGCTGGCTGCCCAAGAGCCTCATATTGCACAAGAAAAAGTTCAAATCAGTGCACCTCTTGCGCTGGTTGGTAAGGCTACAGAAGATAAAGAGAAGCCAAAGAAGGAGAAAGTTGTGGAAGAAAAGAAGAAGATCTTGATCGTTGATAGTGAAGAGAAGGAGGTGGTGGAAGAAGAGGAGGCAACTATGGCCTCGATAGCTAAATCGTTAGCTCTTTTGACAAGGGAATTCAGCAGAGGATATCAGAAGAAGACTGGTAATGAACGCTACGGAAGAGATGATCGTGGAAGAGAATGGTCAAATGACAAGAACGATAGAGGTGTCGACCAACAGAGGTCGAATGACAGGAATGACAGAGGCGGTGACCGACAGAGGTCAGACGACAAAGCTGGCAACGCTCCACAGAACCAAGGATGTTACAATTGCGGTAAGCCAGGGCACTACGCCAATAAATGCAGGAGCAAATCAAACCGCCCTCAGAGGGATTCTGCTTTCTACAAAAAGAAAGCAGAATATTATGCTCAGAAGTCACTCGTGGTGAATCAAGAAAACTGGCAGTCAGAAACATCCTCTGACGAAGGAGAAAAGAAGAACGCCCTGTTCTGTGGCATGGCAGAGGTCAGCTCCGACTCCGATAGTGAGGTATCCACTTCTGACTCTTACACTAATCAAGCAGAAGCTGATTTGCTTAAACTAAACATTGAATACACAGATCTTAAAAAGACAAGCGAAAGTATTCAGAAGAAGCTTACCTTCTTTGAGAGAGAAGCTAGACTTCTCACTCAAGAAAAGGCTAAAATCTTTCAAGAAAAGGAAGAAATTGAAACAAACTGGAACAAACACCTAAATCCTTTGAAAGAAAAGATTTCTGAACTTAACTCTGCCTTAAAAACAAAATCTAAAGAACTTATGGACGTTGAAACCGACAGAATGAACATTCTAGCTCTTAAACATTATTTTCAAAAGGAAAGAGAAGTCCTCTGTCAAGATTTATGCAGAAGAGATCTTTTAATTAAGAAATATCAAGATGCACAGAAGGTGTACGAGAAAATTAATACACAAATAGGGAGACGGGGAATTGGCTTCTGTGATATAGATCCATACACTGGAAACAAAAGAAACAAGTCTCTGTCCTCTCTATTTCATATTGGAAGTACAAGAAAACCTGGATTTCCAAACTTACTCTCTGTAAGCAAAAGGCAAAAAGTCTCCGGGGAACCTCACCAGAGGAAACCTCTGAAGATGATAAATGTGTGGTTTGAAAACACAGATTTGTCACCTTCAATCTCTGTCAAAAGAGAATCCAAACCTAAGAAATATCTGAAAACTCAAGATCAGATAGGTATCTTCAAGTTTGGTAACCCCGAGACTCAAGCACAGGTTGCCTTTGTCTGCATGATAAGCTCTGAAAAGAAATAATCGGCAGAGGCACCTGAGTTCAAGCCTAACGTTTCAGAAGAAAAACTTAAAGATATCTCTGAAAAAGAGTTGATGGAAATCGGGAAAAATAACTTTTACGAAAACCTCTGTACACCCTCTATCGATCAAAATCTCTCTGATGAAACCTTAATAGATACTTCTGTTGACTTAGAAAATAATCTCAAAGAAAAGGACGAAAGCGAGTATAGCACATGCTCTGAAAATCCAGCCTCTGTCGAAAGAGAACTAAGTGACTCAACCTCTGTATATGAGGACGATTCATCCTCTGACGAATCTGAGACTGACTATAAGTCAGAGATAGTGCCTTATGATGCAGAGGATTTTAAACTACCCTCTGGAGTTCTTAACAGAACTATTCCTCCCAAGGAGAAAATCACAAGAGTTCCTATCTGTCCAGATATTTTGAACATGTGTATACAAGCCAAAAACTCTCTTGAGCTTGAGAAAATCAAACAACAAAAGAAAACGTCCTCTCAAAACCCTTAAGGTCTATTAAAGAAAAACTAACATGGCAACAGAAGGGTAAATGGGCTGAAAATAACAAATCTTTTTCTTCTGTGACAGTGAAACCTGCAGAAGTTCACCACAGAAGGGGTCCACAGAAGGCTACTATCAACAAAGGATTTTGCAAACAACAATCTAGCCTACATAGGTCTTCTTGTAATAGGAAGTCAAATGTTAGGATAGAATGTAATGCCTTTGTGCCCCCATTTAATGTTTTCAATGAAAAGTTCAAGAAAATCTCCTCGTACATTCATTATTGTCATTGCTTTGATCTCATGTATCGATTAAATCAACACTTCTCAAGTTCACACTGTTTCCTCTCTGTACCCAAAAAGAATGCTAAATTCAAGGGTAAGAAGAAACAAAATGGCTCTTCAACAGAAGCTAAGACCAAACCCAAGAATGCTAAGGCAAACTTGAAAACCCCTAACAAATCTGGACCCATTTGGATATGGGTACCTAAAACTCTCTGATTATCTTACAGAAGCAGTATGTGCCAATCTGGTATCTTGACTCCAGGTGCTCACGGCACATGACTGGTGACAGAGGTCTACTATCCTCCTACAAAGATAAACTCGATGGAGGATCTGTGACCTTTGGTGACAACAAGAAAGGGTATATAAAAGGCTACGGAGTCATCAAGAAGGAAAACATAACCGTATGCAAAGTTGCATATGTGGATGGCCTTAAGCACAATCTTCTCAGTGTTAGCCAACTCTGTGATACGGGTTTCGACGTAATGTTCAAAAGAACCTTCTGCTCTCTACAAGGTGAGGTCACAGGTGTCGAACTTCTGCGAGCCGAACGAAGAGGTGATCTTTACCTCATGAACTTCTGTGCCAAGAACAAGAAAGACAAGCTCTGCCTTGTTGCCTGTAAAAGCGAAGAAGCCTGGTTATGGCATAACAGGTTCTGCCACCTAAATTTTCATACTCTAGATAAGCTTGTTAAACTTGATCTAGTCAAAGGTCTGCCAAATGTTAAATTTAATAAAGATCATTTATGCTCTGCTTGCGAAATGGGAAAACTCAAAAGAGCTTCCCATAAAGGCAAGACTGATGTGTCTTGCCCCAAGCCTCTGTACATGCTTCATGTTGACCTCTGCGGTCCAATCCCATAAAGGCAAGACTGATGTGTCTTGTCCCATAAAGTATATACTTGTTTTGATCGATGAATACTCAAGATTTACATGGGTTGAATTTGTCAGAAAGAAATCAGATGTTCCAAACATTTTGATAAATTTAATGAAAATAATCCAAGTTCTGTACGAGTGCATGATTCAGAAACTAAGAAGCGACAATGGTACAGAATTCAAAAACTCTGTCATTGAAGCCTATCTTACAGAAGAAGGCATATCACAGAACTTCTCTGTTGCACGCACCCCACAACAGAATGGCGTGGTTGAACGAAAGAACCGCACGCTTGTGGAGGCTGCAAGAACTATGCTGACAGCATCTGGATTACCAATGTCTTTTTGGGCAGAAGCAATATCAACCGCTTGCTACACGCAAAATCGATCAACCATTGTAAAGAGGCACATCAAGACACCGTATCATTTGATCAACAAAAGGCGACCAAACAACAAGTTCTTTCATGTATTTGGATGCAAGTGCTTTGTTTTGAACGATCGAGAATCTAGAGGAAAGTTCGAGGTAAAGGCTGACGAAGGAAAGTTCATAGGATACTCTGCCACTTCAAAAGCTTACAGAGTATATCTTATGCGGTCGCGAACCATTGTAGAAAGCATCAATGTGTCTTTTGACGATTCCTTTCAGAAGACTTCTGAACAAATCAGTTCAGAACTCGGTCTAAAGAAGGAATCCTCTGGCATCCCAAAGACAAGAGCAGAAGACTTAAATCTTCTATTTGAAGAGATGTTCCATGACGATATTGATCCCTCTGCTGGAGTCGTCAGAGCATCTGGAGAAACTTCTATCAACCAGACTGAGTCAGGTATATCTCTAACTGGTCCATTGAATACTTCATCCTCTTCTATGAATCATACAGATGCACGTGCTGAGGGGGAGCGAACAGAAGATGATACAACTAAGGATTCAACTATAGAGGCTCCTGAAATACCAACTCCAGCGACTACAGAGGAATCAACACAAGAGGAAAATGAAGACTTTGTCTCTACTTCCTCAGAGGAACAAATTCCAACTTCAATCCCTATAGTCCCACAAGCTGAAATACCAAGCACAAGCACAGAAGTGCCATCTACAACAGAGGTTGCACAAGAACCACAGTATGCAACTACAGAGGTTCATCTTGATGACTCAAATGACCATCTTCCAAGAACAACACAGTGGACGAAAAGCCATCCTCCAAGTCTTATAATCGGCGATCCTTCTGAAAAGGTCAAGACAAGATCAGCCACTGCTAATTTTTGTTTCTTTACAAATTTTATCAGTGTGATCGAGCCAAAAAGAATCTCTGAAACCCTAGATGATCCAAACTGGGTAGATGCTATGCAAGAAGAGCTTCTATAGTTTGAGAGAAAACAAGGTATGGACCCTAGTACCTCTACCACGAGGAAAACAAGCAATAGGGACAAAATGGGTCTTCAGAAACAAGAAGGACGAGGATGGGGTGGTCATTAGAAACAAAGCGAGATTGGTGGCCAAGGGATATCGCCAAGAAGAAGGCATTGATTACGATGAAACTTTTGCCCCTGTTGCACGACTCGAAGCAATAAGAATCTTCTTAGCCTTCGCAGCCTACAGAGGTTTCAAAGTTTTTCAAATGGATGTAAAATCTGCTTTTCTGAATGGTGAAGTCCAAGAAAAAGTATACGTCCAGCAGCCACCAGGGTTTGAAAGTTCCAAGTATCCAAAATACGTGTACTACCTCGACAAAGCTCTGTATGGACTGAAATAGGCTCCAAGAGCATGGTACGAGAGACTTTCAACTTTTCTTCTCAATAATGAATTCGACAGAGGTACAACCGATACTACTTTGTTTTATAATAGAAAAGGTGATGAGATTCTGCTTGTACAGATCTATGTGGATGACATCATTTTCGGGTCTACAAATGCACAACAGTGCAAAGATTTTGAAAAACTCATGCAGAGTGAGTTTGAAATGAGTATGATGGGAGAATTAAACTTCTTCCTCGGACTCCAAGTAAAACAATCATCAGAGGGAATTTTTATAAATCAAGCCAAATATGTATCTGACATACTTTCAAAATTCAGTCTCTCTGATGCCTCTGTAATGAAGACCCCAATGGCCACTGGAAATAAATTATTCTCAGATCCAAATGGCACATCTGTAGAGTGCAAGCTCTACGGAGGTATGATTGGGTCTCTGTTATACTTAACCGCAAGTAG
This sequence comes from Saussurea involucrata, assembly GCA_033807775.1. NCBI lineage: Eukaryota > Viridiplantae > Streptophyta > Magnoliopsida > Asterales > Asteraceae > Saussurea > Saussurea involucrata. The sequence continues at coordinate 77,475,544 of CM066325.1, forward strand.
GCCTTATATAATGTATGCCACATGCCTCTGTGCAAGATATCAAGCAAACCCAAAGGAATCCCACTATATTGCTGTAAAGAGGATCTTTAGATATCTTAAAGGGACCAAAAATCCTGGGCTCTGGTATCCGAAGAACTCTGTCTTTGGTCTTAAGGCATACACAGATTCAGATTATGGAGGATGCAAGATTGATCGAAAAAGCACCTCTGGGAGTTGTCAATTCCTGGGTGCTGAACTAGTCAGTTGGACATCGAAGAAGCAGAACTGTGTGTCTACATCTACAGCAGAAGCTGAATATGTTGATGCTGCTAGCTGTTGCTCCCAAATTCTGTGGATGAAAACTCAGCTAACGGACTATGGCCACAACATATACAAGATACCCATCTTCTGTGATTCAAAAAGTGCCATAGCCATCTCTGCCAATCCAGTACAGCACTAAAAAACAAAGCATATCGATATCCGTTACCACTTTCTGAAGCATCATGTTGAACATGGCACAATCGAAATGCACTTTGTGTCCACTGAATACCAGCTTGCAGACTTATTCACCAAGGCACTTGATGAGAAAATATTTCTTTTCTTGGTGGGTAAGTTGGGTATGATTAATATGAGTTGAATCCTCTGTAAGTAAGATTTGATCTTCTTGTAAATATGTACATAACTTAAACACTTCTGTATGTAAATTCTTAATCATCAAAAGTTCTGTACCTAACAGAGCTTCTGTGGGATTGCTCAGAACCTGACAATCTCCACAGAACCTCTGGTAAGTTTGATCTATGTTCAGTGCACTACTTATCTCATTTGATCCAAGCATAGGTCAAGGGGGAGCAGAAGGAATCCTTGAACTGATCTACAGAGGTTGATCATTCAAGGGGGAGCCAAAGAAGAGATGTCATTAATCAGATTCATAGAAGTAAAGGTTTTTGCCGAACAAGGAAGAGCCAAAAGGTAAGTATGTCGTACAAATCCTTTCTGGAAAAAAAATCTAGGACACCAATTTCCAAATACGTCCTAGAAACACTGTTTAAGACATTCCAAACATGTAATGATCAAAAAGATTTTCGAGCCTTCCGTTATGAGAAATTTAAGGTCATAGAGCCTCTACTGAGCTCAACAGAGCTTCTGTAAGCCGGATCCTCTACGACTTAAAATTTAATACGGGAACTCTATCGATCAACCTTAAATGTCTTCCTTAAGGATTCGCACGTACAAATGCACACACAGAGATACTGGACGAAATTATTTTGTTCGAAGAGCTCACTCCAACAAAGAGTCTCTGTCGCCCAACCTAGACACACAAAAAGGAATATCTCGCACAAAACCCTTCTCCAAAACAGTTTTCTAGGACTCTAATTTCCAAGTATGTCCTAACAACAATGTTTAAAACAATTAAAACTTTGGATGATCAAAATGTTTCATGAATCTTTAGTTATGAGAAATTTTCACTCATAGAGCCTCTGCTGGCTCCAACAGAGCCTCAAAGCCTCTGTGCATGCAAATTTAGCACTAAAGTTCTATCGATCATTTCCAAGTGTTTTTCAAACATTTTTGGGTAAAGATACAAGCTAAGAGGAGACAAAAAGAGCAAGTCTCAGACCATAGAGCTCGTTCCACTACAGAGCTTCTGTCGTTTCTGATACTTGGCTTCTTTTGGAAATTCTGTCATCTGAATGTAGAAAGACCCACGCGCCAAGCATTAATGGGCCGCACACGCCATCAAATCGTGCTCTAACATCCATGACGTGGCATTCTTTGATTGGACGTACACGGCACACGTTCTCCTGGAAAGTTGAACCCAACCGTATGTACTCGATTGCGGACCCCAAATATTATTCACTTTCACCTATTTACCTCTTCAGATTCTACCATTATCTCTTCAGTATAAAACCCAACTTACCACTTCCTCTAAACGTTTACGAACTTACTCTATTCATCTTCTCCGGCGAACCTTGCAATAACCTGCAACTTCCATTTTCTACTCTCTTTCTTCAAGTTTATCGCTATGGCATCCACCTCCAATGCTCCGGTGAACTCCCCAACCCATTCTGAGCATTCTCAGAACCCAGAAATAGCCGAAAACATAGAACAGGATAACTCTGGCGACACAACAGATTTTGCTCCGACAACCCACCTTCTAAACTTCATCGCTCATGAACACTTTGAAAGTGTTCTTCCCTTAAAACCCAATAACTACTACCTGGTTCCCTCAAAAACCGCTTTTGGGGAAGAACATGCCATCCTACTCCACATTCTGGAAAACGATTACCTCAACCTCCTATTAACCAAAACTGTCAACAAAATCCCTGCCAGATACCTCAATCAATTCTGGTAAAGCAGCAGATATGACCCAGAAGATAGACAAATCAAGGGCTACATCTCCAAACCAGACATATCCGAGCACCTTGAACTAAAATTCAACAGAACCATGTTCTCACTGGACTTCAGCCTACCCACCAGAGGTCTACTAGGCATAAAGAAGTACGCAGAGGAACCCACTGACACTGAGCTCTGCCGTTTTGTTGAAATGTTGGGGTACAACACAACCCTAAGGAAAAGGAATGATTTCAGAAGAAATCGACTTCCCCCTCTATGGAATACTCTCTTCTCCATTCTCAACAGGTGTCTAACTGGGAAAGTGGGTAGTCCAGACCAAACTTCTCACCAAGTCATGACCATTATGTACGGGGTATACTACGATCTACCTCTGGACTATGCCACCCTCATGATGCAGGAAATGGTTAACACCATTGACCGCAGAATCTCCTCCCAAAAGGCCAAAGGACGCAAGACTGATGCTCTACCTCCTCTACAATATCAGCGTATTCTGGGTGTCTTTCTAGAGCCTCTGCTCCTTCTACAAAATGGCCAATGGAGGGACCAACGGCCAGAATGTATGCTATGACAAAGAACTCCCCAACAGAGAACGAAGATGGATACGACTTCTGCAGGACTCTACCAACCGCACTTCTGGGATATGCAACAGATGAGACCCTTAACATAAAATACATACGCGATCATAGGACTCCAGAACCGAGTCCTGTGACATCCCCGCGTCTAGGAGTCCCCTTAGGAACTAAGGTCGTAGATAGAATGACAGACGATGAATGGGCAGCGGCTTTTGCTAAGCATGAACTGGTACAAGCAAACTTTCATGCTCAGCGAAACACATATCTATCCTCTGCTTCCAAGAGCAAATCCTCTGCCAAGAAGAAGAAGAAGGCTCACAAGAAAAAGAAAACGACAGAGGGAACCTCTACCAGTGTTGTCCAAGCCCAACAGTCCCTTCCTCATGCAACAGAAGTCGTATCATCTGTACCTCCCCCTCCTCCAAAAGACAAAAAGAAGAGAAAACATAAGTCTTCTGAGGAGGGTGCCCCTAAACCAAAGAAAAGGAGGAGCAAGAAGAAATCTAAGAAACCTAACACTCCTCTGCAAACCATCGCAGAGGAAGCAGAAATGGTCGAAGAAACCCATGAGCAACCTCTGCATTCACCTTCACCCATCAACTATGCAGAAGATCAGGGTGACTTCAACACTTTCCTTGAGCACCCCGAAACCGCCAATACTCTAGATACTTCTGGCTGGAACGCAGAAGCCCTCTCCCATCAGTCAACAGAAGCACCAAACTTCAGAATCTCTTCTGACTTAGATGACGATGACGAAACCCCCAAGAGCACTCAAGTTGCCACACCAGAAGTTCTACAGAACCCTTTCACCCAACCTGGATTTGATGTACTAATAGCAAGCCCAGAAGATCTGGATAAAACTACCACCAGAACTCCACCAGTCTTAGTCTTAGAGGTAGATTCTGATGAAGACGAAGATAACCAGGTAAACGAAGGACCTATGCATCCCCATGTACGGCAATTAATTGGCTCTCGTCCAATGTACGACTCCTTAGTCATTGGGGCAGCGGCCGCAACTGAAGTTAGGGTAGAAGCAGCGGGCCGTAGGATAGAAAGAGAGGTTGAGACAATAGATGGTGAAGTAGTGATAGGTTGCTTAACAGAGAAAGAATCCAGAACAGATGCCTGGAATAGTAGAGGCACTCAACCACAACCAACTCCCAGTGCAACCCACACTTCTATTACCGCCAGTCTAGTGGCAGAAGGTAATATTGAACAAGAGCAGCACAACTCGAACCCACCCCAAACTGACCGGGCAGAGGAAATTCCTTCCACCTCTGTGCCACTAATAGTCGGGGAAACCATTCCAAGGGAGTCCTCTCCAAAGGACTGACCTTTAGTTCGTGATTCCTTGCCCCGGATCACATCTGACACTCTTGCAGAGGAATTTGTTTCCTCTGCCACACGCACACACGTAAGTCCAGCAGGCCCTTCAGAGGGGCCTACAGTGCACGCAAACGAAGGGATTCTAGACAAGTCCCCAAGTCAAATTAAGGATACTCCTGTACCCACCTCTGGAGTGGATCAGGACAATGTCCTTAACAGAACCTCTATAGAGTCTGAGGCTGATAAAGCCTCTGCTCGAGGATTAGAGGGAAATCCTTCCGTCCTCAACGTCAATACATGGACGAAAGAAGGTGTCCAAGGAACAGGGACTCACTCTGGGGACGAATGTGTTCCCCCAGAGGTTACACCAAGTCCACATGTATCAAGAGATGAGTTCCAAACCCTTGTCACCTCTGTGGACAATACATTGAAAAAGTTGAAAATCTCTTTTGATTCTTTTGCAGATGTTACCACGAGGGCCATTACCAACATGGACACCAAAATGGACAACCTGTCCACAGAGGTGCAAAATGCTCTAGCCCAGATGAGAACAGTTGCGACAACCTCTGCCACCTCTGCTGCTGCTGAATTCGAGAAGGCCACATCCTCTGCCTTCCAAAGCTCTGTCAAAGACTTGATTGAAAAGCTGAAGAAAGAGCAATCCTCAATATCTAAGGGCCTTACACCTGAAGACCTAAAGAAGGCCTTAGAACAAGTCCAAGAGCACACAACCAGAGAAACTCAAGCCATAAAGCCTTCCGACTATATGACAAGAGCACAACTTACAGAGCTCGGACAGGGGATTCTCGATCAGATGATAGAATTCATCAAAGCCTTTACAATCGCCAATCACACATGCGTTAAAGACTTTCAGAAGAGCGTCGGCAGAATGCGTTTCAACAAAGAGGCAGAGCTCACAAATCTTTTTGGCCTCTGTGATGACTTGTGCGCGAAGATGATAGGTGCAGGCGCCGTACCGCCCAAAAAGCCAGACGCTTCATGCAGAGCAGAGGGTACGAAAGATAAGGGTCAGGATGACTCTGATGATGATTCTGCTGATTCATCAGATCATCCTGAGGGGGAGAAACAAAGGGAGAAAGCTGCATACAGAGGTCTACCAGCTCCACCGGTATCCGCAGAACCCCTAAACCAAGTTCCCCCAACTCACACCCAAGGAGGAAACCAACAGACCACAGAGGCAACAACCACCTCTGTGGAAATACCCTCTGAAGAAACCCCAATCACAACCCAAGTACCTGAAACCAATCAAGATCAACAACAGAAGACCACAGAGGCAACACCCACCTCTGTGGAAATAACCTCTATCTTCGGAAAAGATGTGCCAATCCGCGAAGAAGTTGAAATCTTGACATCCTCCGAAGAAGACCAACCACACAACTCACCCATACCAACAGAAGATAAAACCCCTTCACCAACACCAAAAACACCCGAAGAACCAAAACTACCATCCCCTATACCAGAAGCTGAAACAACAAAACCTCCATCTCCCACACCCAAAACCAGAACCAAATCGATTGCTCACAAAAGAAAATATTTGAGCAAGTCTACAGAAGCCTCACCAACCTCCTCACCATCCAAGACCTCAGAGACACAAATGTCAAAACCAACAGAGGCAACCCCCACAAAACCTACAGAAGCACCAACAACCAAACTCACAAAGGCAACCCTATCTCTACAAGAAGACATACAGCTGAAGGCAAAAGAAAAAGGCAAGGGGATAATGACAGAGGAACCCAAGAAGAAGAAGCCAAAGCATCAACTAGCAGAGAAATTGATGAAAAGCTCCTTCGACGCCTATGTGACACCAAAGCCAGAAGAAGAAGACTGGGCTTTCGGTGCTACTCCTCTGTCTAATATACATGTTCCTGATCCAAAGGTAAAACTCACAGAGGATCGAGTGGCCTAAATTAAGAAACAAATGGATGCTCTGCGCAGGCCCATGCCTCCACCCGGTGTACCTCCACAACAGATGGAAGAAGTGGTGTACATATATCTGTACAACAGAACTGCCAGAGATCCTCTGCCACCATCCATTCAATATACAGACTTCCGTGCTGATCTCGAGAATATCTTCACAAGAACAACACCCAAGCCAAAACACCAAGTCTTACCAACCTCCAAAATCGACAAGGTCATGTACTATAAGTTTTCTCAAACCAGAACCGCACCTAAGGTTTCCTTCAACATATATAAGGTCAAAAGGGAGGACAGAACAGTGAATCAATTCTCAGATGCTGATCTGAGAAATATAAATCCCTACGACCTACCCGGCCTTCTGAACTGGACAAAACAGAACTTCACAACTAATGCAAATCGAAGGGCATACAGGGTAATAAGGAAAGCCATGCGTGAGAAACTTCTACTATACAGCCTTGTCGGATTCCAATTAGGACGAGATCTTGGAGTAAGAAACCTATGTCTAAAACCACCAGAAGTTGACTGCCCATCCTCTGCCATACCAAACTCGATCATTACATCTCCAAGAGTTGGGTTAGTCTATCAAGATCCTAATGGGAAGTCAAGACTATTCATAGAGATGGACTGTCAAAAGTATGCAACAAGTACTTTGACAGAGTTTAGAGCTATCATCATGGAGCACAGAGGAACGGAGCTCGTGAATCAAGCTTTTGCAAATAGACTGATAGAGGCCATCGACTCAACAATCAACTTCAGAACCCTCTGCCTCAGATTCTATCACGAACTTAAAGAATTAGGATTCGACAACAAAAGTTTCAACGACTTCAAAGACGACAACGTCTGATATCCTCTACCAACCTCTGCAAACCTTTCCTTTCATAATGTAAACAAGTGTAAGTGCCTCTGGCATACTTTTGTATGAAAGAAAAGTAAAATCTTTTGAGGTACATTGTTTCACCTCTTGTTGTGTACTTAGCCTAGAAAACCTTGCACTTTTCAATTTTTTATTTTTCAATACTTAGGGGGAGATTGATAGCTCCAATCTTTATGTTTATAAAAGTATTGAAAAATAGGCTAAGTATAGAAGTCTTCGACAGAGGCACTGCCGAGTTACCTAGAAGACCGAAGTGAAGAATCGACAGAAGACTCTTCTCAACGGACAAGGCCACAGAGCCTCTGTCATACTTGACAGAGCCTCTGTGGTATAAAGACTAAAGATCTATACAAGGACAATCGTGCTTCTCATGATTTCTGTTGTGCGAAGATTCTGAAGATCATTCGTACAAGGCGTGACCTGACAACTCCACGTGTCAAACTTTGATAGGTCTCAGCTTTAGCAGAAGTCGGCGCATTTAATTAACGTTGTACTATCAACAGTACCAGAATAGTGTTTTAGTACCTTCAGTCCTTGTTGTCTAGAACTTGTTCCCTTTAGAAGTAGTATAAATAGAAGACTCATGTTGAGTTCTTCTATTAAGCTTTGCACAACACACACACCATTAGAACAGAAATCTTGTTATACCATCGGTGTTCTTGGTGTTCTTATTTTATGTCAAATACAGTGAATCATTGAGTTATTTATCTGTGTCATTTACATTTCACGTATTTGATATTGTGTGTTCTTCTACCTTATTATATCTTTTAGTTCGTTAAAAACGCTTCCGCATTATATCTTGTTTGAACTATTAGATAGAATCATCATTGCTAAGCTAAACAGGAACCAACAACTCCTTTAATTTTTGCAATGCTTGTTCATGGTCGTTGGTCCAATCGAAGCAATTATTTTTCCTGAGGACGTTATAGAATAAATTACATCTATCTGAGGATCGAGAAATAAACTTGTTCAGGCAGCCACTCGACCAGTGAGCATTTGGACCTCTTTGAAATTTCTAGGATATTTAATCTCGATATCGCCTTGATTTGGTCGGGGTTAGCTTCGATTCCTCGTCGAGTGACCATGTAACCCAAGAATTTTCCGGCACTGACACCAAAGGAACACTTCGTCGGGTTGAGCCTCATATTATATTTACGAAGGATGTCGAACGACCGCCTCAAATGTTCGACATGTTCGATTGCTTGCTTCGACTTGACGAGCATGTCGTCAATATACACTTCCATCGTATCGCCGAGATGATCTTTGAACATCTTATTCACCAGGCGCTGGTAGGTAGAACCTGCATTTTTAATCCCAAACGGCATAACTTTGTAACAGTAAATACCTCAATCTGTCATGAACGCAGTCTTCTCCTGGTCCTCGACGTGCATCAGGATCTGATTGTATCTACAATAAGCGTCCATGAACGTCAATAGTTCATGCCCTGCTGTCGGTATATTCCTGCTGTCGGTATATTCCTGCAACGATATGGGGTAACGGGAAAGGATCTTTTGGACAGGTTGTCGACTTCGTCATTTATCACCTTATTTCTTTCAAGGGCAAACTTCTGCCGCTTTTGCTTGACAAGTTTGAATGACGGGTCCACATTGAGCTTGTGGGAAATGACACTAGGGTCTATGCCGACCATGTCTTCAAGCGACCAAGCGAAGCAGTCGGTATATTCCTGCAAAAAGGATATGAGCTTTTCCTTAAGGCATGGATTGAGGGATGAACCCACGAGAACTTTCTGGTCAGGCTTGCTCTGGTCCAAGATGATTTCCTCCAGGCGATAGTCGTTTATTGTTTCAGGGACATTCTAAGCTTTCTCAAGCCCTTCATTCGTATGGGCAACGATTTGCTCTTGATTTCCACATGCTGCCATTTTCCTGAAACAAATAAAAGAGGAAAGTCCAAGAAACCGTTAGTAAAAACGCACGTTTGTCGAATATTTTCTCTAGATGGGGTCCCACGAATGGTGCCAAACTGTTAATGCCAAAAATCGTCCAAAAGGGTAACTTAAGGTTGATTGTGGAATTTAACAACTAAAGAATAGAATCTATCGACAAAGCGTACGACAAAGACGAAAAACGTAAATGAGACAGAGATTTGATGATGCAGGAAAAACCTCAACGAGGAAAAAACCCGCGGACGACTGTGGAAGTCGTCGCTGCACTATGATCGCCAAACAGGGGCGACGTCCTTATGTTTCCGGTGTTTATAGTACAATGATTACAATACAAATGACTTGAAATGTGAAAATAACAAGTGTATCGATTGTAAAACATGTGTGTCGTGTGATAAAACTGTATGTCGAGAGTGTAAGTCGTGCGTCGAGAGCGATCACTTGAGAGAAAGTTCTTTGCTTCGGATGTTCTTGAATACGCAGTGTGATTCCAGAATTCGATGATCCTCTAATGATGACTTTTCCTCTGTATTTATAGTCTTCGAATGCATCTAATGACTCCATGAATTTCTCTCATAATGGTCGCAACGGTCTTTGTTGTTTAATGCTTCATAATTGCTCTGTCGGTTTCGTCCATTGGCCATAAATGTTGTTGACCTGCATTAAATGATAAAATCATAACAGAAGAATCGTATGTTAGTTGGTCGAGGTCGTATGTTTATGTACGACGGTCGAGGTCGAGAGGTACTCTTGACTTCGGCTTTGGTCCAAGGATGAAAGGTTTTATGATTTGACTTTGTTACGAGAAAAAGTGCAATAAATGTTCTTAGTATCACGATCGTGGTCGAGACTGGTGATTTTTTACCCAAACAAATACTCCGACTGGCTTGCTAATGTCGTGGTCGGTAGGAAGGTCCTAGTCGTATCTCAGAAGTCGTGGGTAAGGGTGCCTATCAGCTCCAAACTTTGACACTCGAGATGTCCCCCGTAGCTGGGATGCAATGCATCTGAAAAGGTATTTCTTCTAAGTCTGTTTCTTTCTTTCATACGATTTTTTACCACGACGATTACTGACTTAAGCATCGGAGGGTCGATGGTTAGCCAACGACCAACCTCTGACAATGTTTTATCGCAGGATCGCACAATATCAGTTGTTAAGTCTACTATGTGATTATAGTCTCGCAGAATCGCACGACATAAGTGATCGGGTCTAAGACTTGATTATCCTTTCGCAGGGACACATGAATCAAGATCATCGTACAAACCTAGTTGTACGATCATAAGGTCTAGCGACCCCTCGATCTAAGTTCCTAACTTAGAAGAATTTCATGTTCTGAATGAATGCTTTGATCGCATGTACTTACGTTTTATCATACGAATTAAAAGTATAAAAGTCTTACGACTTATGTTATAATCGTTGTATTACAGTGGATGCCTAAGTCGCACGTCTTCTTGCTCATTTTTAATGAATTTTAGGATTGATATCATATTTGCTTATGAAACACAAGTTCAAAGGAAAGATAAATTCATTTATCAAATTGTCGGTTACATTAGACGACTCGACCACTAACGGTCGAGCGATGAAAGCAAAACTGAGAAAAATCTTCTAAGTCTGAGGAGGATCGTCCGTCACCTCCTTGCCCGAGGCTTCGCCCTAGAGACCCTCGTCCATCTCTTCATCCTCGACCTCCTTCTCATCATCCGAGTCAAGGTCTCTTGCAGATCTGACTTCACTCAGGTAGAAGGCAAGCTCTTCCGACGCCGAGGCGAGAGGATTTTTCCCCGATAGGTGTCGTGGTATAATAGCCGCTCGCGCAGTAAAACAAGCAAAAGCAAAGACAGACTTAGCCTCGTCCTTCAGCTCCTCGACCTCTTTCTCTAGACCCACCACCTTGGACTTAGACTCCTCAGCTTCTTTCTCCTTCATAGCCAAGGACTCCTTTGTCTTGTCCAGCTCCTCCCTTTGGTCGGCGATCAAAGACAAGGATTGCTTTAGACGAGAATTCACCTCGTTCTTTGCGTGAACGACGGCTTCCAACTCGTTCAGAGTGTCGTCGAGTCGTACTAACATGCCCTCGGCACGTTCCTGAGCAGACCTCTCTCTCTCTAACGCCGCGTCCTCTCTCTTAAGAGCAGAGGACACAAGACCTTCAATCTTCGTCGTCTCGGCGTGCAGAGCCAATGAAGACTGAAACGTCTGAAAAAACGTAAGACACATGTTAGTAAACATTTGACAAAGTTAAACAACGATAAAATAATCTAAGTCTTGAAAGAGAGACTTACCAAGAATGCCAGTCCAGCAACATGGGACCCTGTATCTTCGATCGAGACACCCCTGAAGCGCTCCTTGAAAGACGGGAGCTGAAATTTTCATAGATGAGGAAACAATTTTGTCCCGTCTAGGACATTGTCAGCCAAGAAGTCTGACGGCAACAAAAAGTTGACCGTCGTAACTTTCTTCTCACCCTCCCCCGTCTTAGGGCCCTTGCCCTTGTCGGCAGACAAAGGGGTCGACGTGGCGGTAGGGGACATCGTTGATTTTTCCGGAAGCGCAGAACTGACAAGAGTTGTGTCGATTGCATCAGAAGACATCCTCGTCTTCTCAGCGGATGCAATCGACACCTTCGCCTTCTCGGGCGGGACGACTCTCGATGAGTCGCCCATCTTCGATGACGGTTCCCTCGAGACGGACATCCTTGTCCTCTTTAGGACCCCCGACCCAGTTTTCGGGGCCTCTTTTCTCTTTAGGACTCCCGACCCAGTTGTCAGGGCCTCCATCCTCTTTTCTCTCGCCTTACGAGCCAATTCGGCTTGGGCCACCCTCTTGGCCATCGCAGACGACGTTTTCGGATGGGATTCTCCTGTAAAACAAGAAAGGAAGAACGATTAAACAAATGAAGTATTGGAAAAAGCAAGTCGAGCAGAGTAGGGTACACTTACCAGTCATCTCTACCTCCTCCTCCTTCTCCTCTTCCTCCTCTGTCTTCTCTTCCTCCTCTTCCTCTCGACTCTCATGATATCTCTCGCTCAAGAAGACTAAGTCGTCGTCTTCGTCTATCAGATGACGTGTGACGAACGATCGATCGTCAGTGTTGATCTCCAGGAACTTCTCGATCTTAGCCCTGGAATCGTCGTTGGGCTTCACCTTGTCGAAGTTGATGTCTGAGAACGTAAGGGAGAAGATTAGTCGGAAGACAAATAAATAAATACAATAAAAACACTTGACCAAAGCTGGAAACTCACCCGCCATGTTCCAACCGGACCTGATCCAGTCACTTTCAGGGTCCAGTGTCGCAACCCGCACGAGTACGTACCTGGTCTTCCATTTGCGGTCGTTGCCGTAGTTTTTAGAAACAAGGTACGATCGCACTTGTGTTTCGAACACAGGCTGTAGCGACGATATGTATCCTTCTTGACCTAGTAAGCCGTCAGCAGGCCTGTCACGTTCATCGGCGACTCCCAATGTGAGGTAAGTCGCTCGATGACCTAGATTACACGCCAGAACTGGGGCATTAGCTTCCCCGGCGAGAGCTAGAACTCACACATAAACGCCTTAGCTAAAGGCGAATATGGCCATTGGAATCCTATCTTAAATGGGTACTCGTATATCACGACGTACCCCTCTATACATATTTCCGGTCGAACTTGACCGGCCTTGCTCACTGTAATCCCTGCAGGGATTTTGGCTAAACTCCTAAAGTCATCGAGATCATCTTGATCTCGAATGGTACTCCTAGGTTCTGTCGACATCGATAATCCTGTTAACAAAGTTTGTCGATCAGAGAAACCCCAAATGTCCCAATTCTTCCTAGGCTTCCCAGCTATCGACTTACGACGCATGCAAAGACTAAGGAATCGTACCTTATATAGGCGCTCTAAAAACCTCGAAGTTCCTAATCGAATCGAAGATTCTTGCAGGTTTGGAAAGAATATCGACGAAGAACAGCAAGAAATCGGGAAGTAATCTCACTCTTAAAACTCTCTGCAAACGTAAAATGGAAAAGATCCATCGTGGGTCTCTATTTATGTAATCGAACATGTCAGGTCGAGTCCCTCGATTATCGACACGTACCCTTACCTTTTCGTATGCACACACGGATCGTCGACACCTGGCGATGACAGCTGTTAAGCATGATCGTGCGTTAGCATGACGTCACGATCTTGTCCCCTTTTCGACTTCCCCTTTAGTTAGAATTGGACCGATCCAGTTCCAAGGCAATTGAAGTGACTTTTGACACGTGTCACGACCCTAGACGTCCGACTGACAAAATTTAAAATTCGAATTTGCCACTCTATTTTTAAATTTTGGGGGCAAACTGTTTAGGTAAAATCTCACCAGTCTCGACCACGACCAAAGTAAAGAAAACATTTATTAACTTTTCGATAATAAGGTAAAATCATGAACACTTTATCTTTTGACCAAAGTTGAAATCGAAAGTTACTCGCAACACTCGACCATGACGTCGTCTAGCTTACACGACCGTCGTATGAAACCTTACGACCTCGGCCGACTAATATGCGATATTACTGTTACTTTTTCACTGTTTAATGCAGGGTCAATGTCATTGATGACCAACGTCTATAACCGACGAAGGCCATTAACAGCATTAAACTCAGCGTTCGTTACAACTGTTACACGAAGCTTTTATGGAGTCAATAAAGGCATTCGAAGACTATAAATACAAGGATTCCATCCTCATTTGCGGAGAGCTCTCGCATCTGAAAGCAACCGAACTCCCAAGAACACTCCAAGCAAAGAATTATCTCTCAAAAGATCGTTCACGACGCACGACTTTCACACACGACACATTGTTTTTACACACGACGCACCCGTTTTTACACTTGACACACTCGTTACTTTACATTTAAAGTCTTTCTCTCATTTGTAATGTAATCATTGTACTCTCGACACCCGAAACATAAGGATATCGCCCCTGTTTGGCGACCATAGTGCAGCGACTACCTCCATAGTCGTCCGCGGGTTTTTTCCTTGTTGAGGTTTTTCCCGCGTCACCAAAATATTTGTCTTATTTACTTTTTTCGTCTTTGTCGTACGCTTTGTCGAAAGGTTCCTATTCTTTAGTTGTTAAGCTCCGCAATCAACCTTAAGTTATCCTTATGGACGATTTTTGGAATTAACAGTCGTAAGGTCTCTTATGACGGTCGAGTGTCGTGAGTGACTTTTGAGTTTAGACTTTGGTCAGATGATAAACTGTCTACGTTTTTATCCTATCATAAAAAGGTGAAATAAATGTTCTCCCTTTTCTGCTCGTGGTTGAGGCTGGTGAAATTGTACCCAAACAGTTTGCCCCCAAAATTTAAAATGAAAAAGCAATTTCAAATTTTTGTTAGAAGAAAATCTTTTGAAATCTTCGTCAAAGGGAATGTCGAGGGACGTGACACGTGTCGAAAATCGTTGGTTCGGTAACTGAATCGGTTCAATCCTAACTAAAGGGGAAGTCGAAAAGGGGATAAGATCGTGACGTCATGCTGACGTGCGATCGTGCCTAACAGCTGTAAACGCCAGGTGTTGACGATCCGTCGAGTCTTCGAGAAGGCATTGACACGTGTCGATCATCAAGCGATTCGACCTGACACGATCAATTGCATAAATAATGACCCTTAGTTGATCTTTTCCAGTTTACGCTTTCAAAGAGTTTAGAGTGAGATTTCATCTCGATTTCTTGCCTTTTTTCAGCGAACAAACTCCAAACCTGCAGCAATCTTAATTCGATTTAGAATCTTCGAGGTTTAGAGCGCCTATTTAAGGTACGACTTTCACCCCTTTGTATGCGTCGTAAGTCTGTTGCTAGGAAACCTATGAGACATTGAGATCTTTTTGCTTTGAGTGATATCAAAATCTGGTTAACTGGTCTAGCCATGTCAACCGAGCCTCAGAGTACTATTCGAGATCAAGATGATCTCGATTCTCTTAGAAAGTTAGCAAGAATCCCTACGGTAATTGCCCTGAGCAGAGCCGGTCAGGTCCGTCCGAAGATGTGTCCCGACGGGCACTTTGTAATATATGAATATCCCTTTAATATAGGTTTTGAGTGGCCCTACTCGCCTCTGGCCAAGGCATTTATGTGTGAGTTCGACCTGTCGCCGGGGCAACTAATGCCCCAGTTCTGGAACATAAAGGCGATCGTACCTTAGTTCTAAAGACTGCGGTCAACGACCGCAAGTGGAAGACTAGGTACGCATTCGTACGTGTGGCGACGCTGGACCCTGATAGTGACTGGATTAGGTCCGGTTGGAACATGGCGGGTGAGTTTTTAGCTTTTGTCGAGCGTCTTATATTACATTTGTCTTATGTTTTTACTTATCTCTCTTCTATTTGTTTATCAGACATCAAATTCGAAGACGTGAAGCCCAACGAAGACTCCAAAATTAAGATCGACAGGTTTTTGGAATTTAGCATCGACGAGCGGTCGTTCGTCACACATCATTTGATAGACAAGGACGACGACGTAGTCAACTTGGGAGATAACCGAGAGGAGAGACGAGAGGAAGAGGAGGAAGAGGAGGAGACAGAAGAAGAGGAGAAAGAGGAGTCGAGAGAAGAAGAAGTGGAGATGACTGGTAAGTGCACCTTATTTATGCTCGACTTGGTCCTTCCATTCTTTTAGTCGTTTGACGCTCTCCCTCTTCCTTTATTTTTTCCAGGAGTATCTTAGGCGAAGACGTCATCTGTGATGGCCAAGAGGGCGGTCCAAGATGAAATGGCTCATAAGGCGAGAGAAAGGAGGAAGGGGGCCATGACAACTGGGTCGGGGGTCCTGAAAAGGACAAAGATGTCGGTCCCGAGGGAACAGTATTTGAAGACGGGCGGCTCATCGAGAGTCATCACGCCTGAGAAGGCGAAGGTGTCAATCGTGTCCCCGGATAAGACGAGGACATATTCGGATGCGATTGACGCGGAGCCTGTTAGTTCTGCGCCTCCAGAGAAAACAACGGTGCCTCCGTCCGCAGCATCGACCCCTTCATCGGCCGACAAGGGCAAGGGTCATGCGACTGGGGAGGCTGAGGTCATGACGGTCAACTTTACGTTGCCGTGAGACTTCATGGCCGAAAATGTCCTAGATGGGACAAAACTTTTCCCCCATCCGGGGAAATACCAGCTCCCGTCTTTCAAGGAGCGTTTCTGAGGGGTCTCCGTCGAGGAGACGGGATCGCATGTTGCCGGACTGGCGTTCATGGTAAGTTTTTCTTTCAAAACTTATGTTTTCGATGTTTGTAATTGTTAATGCCAAAAATCGTCCAGAAGGATAACTTAAGGTTGATTGTGGAGCTTAACAACTAAAGAAAAGAATCTTTTGACTAAGCGTGCGACAAAGACAGAAAAATGTAAATGAGACAAAGAATTTGGTGACGCGGGAAAAACCTCAACGAGGAAAAAACCCGCAGACGACTGTGGAAGTCGTCGCTGCACTATGGTCGCCAAACAGGGGCGATATCCTTATGTTTCGGGTGTCGATCTTATAGAGATTACAATACAGATGAAAGGAAATACTTTAAATGTAAAGTAACAAGTGTTTCGAATGTAAAAATGAGTGCGTCGTGTGTATAAACTTTAGGTCGTGTGTAAAATTTATGCGTCAAGCGTAGGAGTCGTATGTCGAGAGAGAATTTGTTGAGAGAGATTTCTTTGCTTCGAGTGTTTTTTCGGAAAACCGATGTCCGCAAATGGGACTGCGATCTTCGTATTTATAGTCTTCGTAGCTTTAATTGACCAACATGATTGTAGGAGTAACGGTCGCAACGGTCGATGTTGTTAATGCTCATAATTGCTTCTGTCGGTTACGTCCGTTGGCCATAAATGATATTGACCCTGCATTGAATGACAAAAACATAACAGAAATATTATATGTTAATCGGTCGAGGTCGAGGTCGAGGGGTATCTCACGACGGTCGAGGTCGAGAGCAACTTTCGATCTCAACTATGGTAAAAAAGATAAAGTGCTCATGCTTTTGACTTTATTGTGAGTAAATGTTTGTAGTGTTTGGGTCGTGGTCGAGACTGGTGAATTTTTGCCCAAACAGTTTGCCCCCAAAATTTAAAAAGCGGAATGGCAAATTCAAATTTCAAAAGTTTTTAAATTTTGCTAGTCGAATGTTTAAGGTCATGACACGTGTCGAAGATTTCCTTAATTGCCTTTGAACTGGATCGGTCCAATTCCAACTAGAAAGGGAGTCGAAACGGTGATAAGGTCGTGACGTCACGCTGACGTGCGATCGTGCTTAACAGCTGTAAGCGCCAGCTGTCGACGATCTGTCGAGTATTCGAAAAGGCAAGGCACGTGTCGACCATCGAGAGGCCCGATCTGACACCATCGTTTCCATAAATAGCGATCCTTGACGGATCTTTTCCCTCT
Source organism: Saussurea involucrata (assembly GCA_033807775.1). NCBI lineage: Eukaryota > Viridiplantae > Streptophyta > Magnoliopsida > Asterales > Asteraceae > Saussurea > Saussurea involucrata. The sequence goes on from CM066325.1 coordinate 77,492,866, forward strand.
TACGGTTTCAGAGAGTTTTTCAGAGAGATTTTCTTCCGATTTCTTGGTGCTCTTCGTTTGATACTTTCCAAACCTGCAAGAATCTTCGACCAAGTTAGAAATTTCGAGGTTTTAGCGCGCCTATATAAGGTACGATTTCTTGGTTTTGTCTTAGAACTTTGAGAAACTTTTAAGTTTAGAAATGTCGATGGAGCCTGTAAGTTCCATTCGAGATCAAAAAGATTTCGATGACCTTAGAAGTCTAGCAAAAATCCCTGTGGGGGTTACATTGATTAGGGCAGGTCAGATTCGACCTGATGTATGTCCTGATAGGTTTGTCGTTATCTACGAATATCCTTTTAAGATAGGTTTTGAATGGCCTTACTCGCCTTTGGCGAAGGCTTTTATGACCGAGTTCAACTTAGCACCGACCCAGTTAATGCCCTAATTCTGGAGGGTCATACATGTGATAGAGCGTCTTACCCAAAACTGGGAATCTCCCATGAATGTGCGCGACCTTCTCTTGGCTTATCAAGTCAAGAGGGACAAATGCCATCGCTATAGCCTGTTCTCTAGGTATAAGGCCGATCGTACCTTAGTCTTAAAGACCGCTGTAAACGATCGTAAGTGGAAGACTATGTATGCGTTTGTGCGTAAGTCGACTCTTGACTCCGAGAGCGGCTGGATTAGGGCTGGTTGGAATACGTCGGGTGAGATTTTATAGTTTTTCTTGTCGTACGTCGTTCGTAATATTCGACTGATTTCTAACCTGCTTTTTATGTGTTCACAGATATAAAATTTGAAGACGTGAAGCCATACGCTAATTCTCAAGTGAAAGTTGACGCGTTCTTGCAGTTTAGTACTATTGAGCGATCTTTTGTCACACGACCATTAGTGGACGACGACGAAGAAGACTTGGTGTACTTAGGAGAGAATCGGGGAGAGACACGCATGGAGGAGGAAGAAGAGGAGACAGGGGAGGAAGAGTCGAGAGAATAAGAAGAGATGATTGGTAAGTGTACCTTCTTATTCCTTTCTGCTCGACTCTGGCCTTTTGCTCTTATGTTCATCTTGTAATGCTTCTTTTTGTATGTTTTCAGGGAAATCGCAGACGAAGGTGCCGACCATCTCTGCTAAGAGAGCGGCACAACATGAGCTTGCCCGTAAAGGCAAGGAAAAGAGACAAAAGACCTCGACCACTGAGCCGGGGGTTTTACCAAAGACGAGGATGATGATTCCGAGGGAACCGTCTTCGAAGGTTGATGACTCGTCGAGAGTCATTATGCCTGGGAAGGCGAAGGTCGTATTGCCTATGAAGACGAGGACGTCTTCTAGTCGGATTGCTGCGAGACCTGTCAGTTCGGCGCCTCCGGCGAAATCCGCGAAGTCCCCGTCCACCACGTCGATCCGTTCGTCGACCGACAAAGGTAAGGGTCATTCGACGAGAGGGGCTAAAGTCACGAAGGTCAACTTTATGTTGCCTTCAGACTTCATGGTCGATAACGTCCTATCCGGGACGGATTTGTTTCCTCATCTAGGGAAATATTTGCTTCCTTCTTTCAGGGAGCATTTCGAGGGATTCCCAGTCGAGGAGACGGGATCCCATGTTGCCGGGCTGGCGTTTCTGGTGAGTTTTTCTTTCAAAACTTGTGTTTTGATGTTTTTAATCTTTGTCGAGTGTTCGTTAACACGTTTCCTTATGTTTTTCAGGCGTTTCAATCTTCTCTTGCCCTGCGTGCTGAGACAGAGAAGATCAAGGGTTTGGTGTCGTCCGCCCATGAGAGGGGGAACGCAGCGCTGGACCGGGAAAAGGTCGCCTTGGAACGCGAAGAGGCTATGTCCAAACGCCTCGATGATGCCCAAAAAGGGTCGAAGGCCGTCGGTCGTGCGAAGGACGAGGCGAACCATCGTCTAAAGCAGTCCTTGTCCACGATTGCCGACCAAAGGGAAGAGCTGGTGATAGGGTTATTTTTATAACCCTATTTATAGCCTTTTTATTAGAATTTTGAGCTTTAGAATTTAGCAAATAAACACTTTGTACTTTAAAACGTCAAAGTAACATAATTATATATATATATATATATATATATATATATATATATATATATATATATATATATATATTGTAGCAATTTTCTCATCCAAAGTTGTCTAAATGTAGGGATGAAGCGAATGCCGTTTTTCAAGTCTATATATATTGGAAGCACGTGGGAAAGAAGTAATTTACACGCTGCGGGACGAGAAACGAGAGACTTCTTATTTTGGACACGGCATCTACATGGGCCGAAAATACAAGCTACATATTCATCTACATTGGCCTAAAATGCAGATTTCATATTTAATCACTTGGGCCGATTTTTGGATGACATTTTTGGGCTTGAAGGATACATAATTTGGACTAAAGTTGGTTTTGTGTTGGGCTGATTTTGGAAGACATTTGGGCCCCCAAGAAATAATCTTGGGCCCCAAGTCACTCACGCCTATTATAAATATGTATGTAATGGTATTAGAAATGGAAGATCTCTCATATTAGATATTATGTAGTTAGTGCATAGCATGTGGGTGGTAGGTAGAGAGAGAGAGAGAGCTGAGACTCTCTTTTCTTTATTTACTGTTGGTGGCTTCGACTGTTTATATGCAGTGAACCAAATCCATATCTCAATTGGGTTGGTTCACATCTCACACTCCAGTGATTCCGTTTTACACTCGGGTTTGATTTCTCGTATAATATAAGTGTGTTTTTATTAATCTCGTGTTTTTGTCAATCGCAAGTTTCTTACTAAAATTCTGATGTTTTCTTCTTCTTACGGTTCTACATCAAACTTCTCGTTTTCACGGTTTTACAATTACTTTCGTCATAATCAGTTTAGTTAATGTTTTTCGCAACCAGGTTTTATAAATCTTAGTTTTTCTTAACTCTCGGTTCAAGCAAAGTTTTGTGATAACAAACTTTGCTAATCCCTTTTTTTAGCATCATGGTTCGATCATCAACTCTTGACCCAATTCGATAGTTTATGTTATTTCTACAAGTTGGAAGTCCGAATTAATCACTTCGGGTCCCCAAAAAAAGCTTGGTTCACAATTTATAGTTATAACGAAATTAGAGGATTGTTAAGTGTTGAAGTGTTTATCGTTAAAACTGTTTTTAAGCATCCAATTAGTACAATTTTTCACTTCCAACCGCACGATGGAATTTTTGGGTTAGTTTTGTGTTTCGTCACATTTAAAACAAGATTTTCCATCTCTTTAGTTTATAAGTAATTTTCGTAAAAATGTGATTTTGAATTTCCAAGTTTTGTGTGATGACTTGTCCAACTCTATTTTTTGTTTTCATAACCGTCGTTGTAATTTTTAGTGCACATAAAGCGATGATGGGCTAACTGTCTTAGCTTGGGGTATAAAGTGAAGTTGGGACTGAGACCGATAATAAAATAAAAAGGTGTATCGTATGACATGATTGTCCGAAGTTATTTAAATCAAGGTTATATTTTATGGTGTATCACAATTGACCAATTGACACCCGGTACGTTGTATCATGAAATAGTGGACTCTTGAGATAACCAACGAATGACGTATCATCTTTTTATCTAATTATTATTAATTTCATCCCAACGGAACTTTATACCTTGTGCTTCTCGTTATAATTGATTTTTGTCATTAGCTGTTAATCAAACCTCTTACAAAAAGATTGCCTTCACATTCGCCATCTGAGACTTGTTTTTATTTATTGGACTTATAAAAGAAGAATTTTTCCAAGCTTCCCTGTGGGATCGATACTCGGTACTTTGTACCATTTATTACTTGTTAAAAGCGATAATAGACTAAGATGTATACTTGCGTCATGGTTTATTTGTGATATTTTCAGGTACACACATACCGTTCAACAATTTTTTGGCGCCGTTGCCGGGGAAGCACGCTAAAAGTTTTTCTTTTTAAAGTAAAGTTTATAAAAGCAAGTTTTTCTACCATCTTTGTTGCTTGTCATACGTGTCCATGTGTGCACAAGTAATAAATCTTGTAGTATATCTTTCTGTGAATATGGATTCAATGGTACGTTCGTTTGGGCCGTGTGAAACTGTTTTTTGTGACTACTGTGGCGGAAATCATTTCTCATACAGTTGCCCTTCGAACCCCGAATCCCGTTATTTCATGGAAGATAGTAATTGGGATACCTCACACTTTAATGGTTACACTCAATGGGAGGATCATCCTAATTTATTTTTAAATGATCAAGATCATGGCACTTTCACGTCACCAATACCTCCCTATCAAGATTGGAGTAACACTTGCTCAAATATTTTTGACCAATCTTGGGAGGAACACGATGATTTTTCTGGGAATTTTCAAGGTGATGATTTTAACAACTCATTTTTACCTCCTACGCCCCCTTTAGAACAAGTTGAAAACTTCGAATCTCTTGAAACTTTGATGAATGATTTCTTACAGAACGTACAAGGAGTTGTTATTAACATAACAACTTGTGTTGGAGAAATCATTAATGAACATAAAGTGCAAAACCAAATCCCTATACCAAGTGATATTGAAAAATCTGAGTGTATCGGTAAGGATGAGGGTGAGGCTAATACTTTGGAAAAGATTCAAAAGATAGAGAGTTCCAAGGAAACACCTGAGCATTTGAGCAACCCCTCTTCTCTTCAAAATAGTGAAGAGGTGCAACAAAGTGCCAAGATTTTCATTAACCCCTTCAATAAATCGGTGCAGAAAGAAAATATAGTTGTAGATACCGTAACATCCCTACAGCAAATTTCTGTAGAAAATCTTCAAGTTGTTTTAAAAAGGGGACGTTGTAACGACCCGGTTTCCCAAACATGCTTCAAATAACATATATTGCATAACACCATTACATTTATAAAAGAAAATACATAATAAGTCACGTACGGTCCCTTTAGTCTCGAAACTACAAAATACATAAAACTTCCTAATCATCATCAATCATCAAAAGCCTCCTACTTTATCCTTTCCTTTGCCGCTATAAATTCCTCGACCTGGAATACATATTTTTGAAAACAAAATGAGGGTTAGACCAAACGGTCTAGTGAGATAATCCCTGTCATTTCAAAATCATTATAAAACCAATTTATATAAAATCCTTTATATAAACACACATATATCACACATAACTAAATACCAAACAAGACTCGTGCATCGTGTACAACTCATCCTCATTCCCATGGCCAAATTAGTTGGTAGCAAGCCAACTAATCAATTACTCCACTGCACTTACATACAACCGTTGTCCCTCCGTACAGCCAACAACTCCGCCGGTCCGAAACCCGGCTCACGTGCTCTCGTGCAGTGTATGCTCTTATAAATAAAATACATATCTCATTATTTTCATTTATAAACCTTTCATCACATTCCAACCATATATATATATATAAATACATATATATCTCTTAATGTAAACACATAATCACACCATATATCATATTCTCAATCCATACGTATCCATCTCATATATATATATATATAGATATATATATATATATGTATCCCAGTTGAAAACGTTTTTAAAGTAAACTCACCTCGATTGTTTATCAAAATTCTTTCCAAGCTTTTCTCAATCAATTCGACCTTTCACAGAATCTGAAACAATTCAAATACATATATTCCTTTACTAAACAAACACATAAGACTCTCCAATAATTCTTAAATATCCAAAATCCTCGACTGATATCGCAACCCACTAAAATGATAATCCTTGTCGCAACCAACTATTGCGATAACTCCCTCATGTCGCAACCAACTATTGAGACATGGCCCCAAGTCGCAACCAACTGTTGAGACATGGCCCCAAGTCGCAACCAACTGTTAAGACATGGACCCAAGTCGCAACCAACTGTTAAGACATGGACCCAAGTCGCAACCAACTGTTGAGACATGGACCCAAGTCGCAACCAACTGTTGAAACATGGCACCAAGTCGCAACCAACTGTGTTCATACAAGTCTCAACTAACTGAGTTCATACATGTCTCAACTAACTGAAAAACGTAAAAACCCAGAAATTTATAGATTTCGACCATGAATGTTTATGTAACTTTGCAGATATACTTAAGACCATAAATAACAACTATTCATAAACTTAGTTTTCCAAAAACATCCATATTTCCTCAAAACCCATTTCTAAACTCATAAAACCTTAATAGTTAAAGTGAGAATCATACCTTTGTTTCTTCAATTGTATCTAAAAACCCAGCTGAGAAACATCATCCTTCTTCTTCTTCTTCTTCTTCTTCTTAGATTTCTCTCTCAAACCTCTCTTTCTCTCTTTGCCGTACAAGAACACACACACATATATACTAAATGAAATTATCTTATTCTCTTGGTCTCTCTCTCTTTCTCTCTTTCTTAACTTCCAGCCGTGAACAAACCCACATACACACATATATGAAAATATCTAATTCTCTTTATCTCTCCATCTCTCTTTCTCTTTATCGTGACCCACATCACACACACATACATAAAATATCTCCAATTTGATAAAAACATGACACCTCCTTCTTTTAGTGCAAGTTGGCGGTTTGTGATGATTTTATAAATCATACTTACCAATCAAACCCCAAACTTCTACTAAATGGCAAAACACCCCCTTAAACTTATAAATAAAAATTAAAGTCTACCCCTTAACTTATAACTCCATAAAACTAACTCCATATTTACCTTAGAACCAAAATAATAAAATTAAATAAACCAACAATATACCCGGTTATTACAACATCTCCCCCTTAAAAGAATTCTGTCCCGGAATTCGGTCAAACGAAAAGGTACTGATACTTAACTCCCACTACTACATTGAACTTACACCCATCTATATCTCTTAACACAATTATCAAATACTTTTCTAATGCAGACAATAAAAATTACAAACACAAAAGAATCGGTTTGCACCGAAGTCAAAATAGCACTTTAGCACGTGTAGAGTTTATAGAAATATACATGTCTTCATCTTTATCCATACGTCGAGACCGACTTGCCACTCTGTTGATTCAACAAGGTTAATATACACATAAGCACATACCCAATATAACAAGGTATTCCAGTTCAAACATGTACTTGTAAGTTCACAATTACACTGGCCATGTGTAACTTGAAATTACCTTACATGATGTTCCTTCTACCTTTTTATATTTAACATTCCCAAGGTTCTAAAATTATTAGGGACATCCTACTTCACATGCAGTTTAAGTCTAGCTACGGATACTAATACCTAAATCCCTTAAACTAGGGCTCTGATACCATCTGTAACGACCCGGTTTCCCAAACATGCTTCAAATAACATATATTGCATAACACCATTACATTTATAAAAGAAAATACATAATAAGTCACGTACGGTCCCTTTAGTCTCGAAACTACAAAATACATAAAACTTCCTAATCATCATCAATCATCAAAAGCCTCCTACTTTATCCTTTCCTTTGCCGCTATAAATTCCTCGACCTGGAATACATATTTTTGAAAACAAAATGAGGGTTAGACCAAATGGTCTAGTGAGATAATCCCTGTCATTTCAAAATCGTTATAAAACCAATTTATATAAAATCCTTTATATAAACACACATATATCACACATAACTAAATACCAAACAAGACTCGTGCATCGTGTACAACTCATCCTCATTCCCATGGCCAAATTAGTTGGTAGCAAGCCAACTAATCAATTACTCCACTGCACTTACATACAACCGCTGTCCCTCCGTATAGCCAACAACTCTGCCGGTCCGAAACCCGGCTCACGTGCTCTCGTGCAGTGTATGCTCTTATAAATAAAATACATATCTCAATATATTATATTTTCATTTATAAACCTTTCATCACATTCCAACCATATATATATATATATATATAAATACATATATATATCTTAACGTAAACACATAATCACACCATATATCATATTCTCAATCCATACATGTCCATCTCATATATATATATATATATATATATATATATATATATATATATATATATATATATATATATATATATATATATATATATATATATATATATATATGTATGTATCCCAGTTGAAAACGTTTTTATGGTAAAACTCACCTCGATTGTTTATCAAAACTCTTTCCAAGCTTTTCTCAATCAATTCGACCTTTCACAGAATCTGAAACAATTCAAATACATATATTCCTTTACTAAACAAACACATAAGACTCTCCAATAATTCTTAAATATCCAAAATCCTCGACTGATATCGCAACCCACTAAAATGATAATCCTTGTCGCAACCAACTATTGCGATAACTCCCTCATGTCGCAACCAACTATTGAGACATGGCCCCAAGTCGCAACCAACTGTTGAGACATGGCCCCAAGTCGCAACCAACTGTTGAGACATGGACCCAAGTCGCAACCAACTGTTAAGACATGGACCCAAGTCGCAACCAACTGTTGAGACATGGACCCAAGTCGCAACCAACTGTTGAGACATGGCACAAAGTCTCAACCAACTATTGAGACATGGACCCAAGTCGCAACCAACTGTGTTCATACAAGTCTCAACTAACTGAGTTCATACATGTCTCAACTAACTGAGTTCATACATGTCTCAACTAACTGAAAAACGTTAAAACCCAGAAATTTATAGATTTCGACCATGAATGTTTATGTAACTTTGCAGATATACTTAAGACCATAAATAACAACTATTCATAAACTTAGTTTTCCAAAAAAATCCATATTTCCTCAAAACCCATTTCTAAACTCATAAAACCTTAAGAACATAAAAGAACTAGTTAAAGTGAGAATCATACCTTTGTTTCTTCAATTGTATCTAAAAACCCAGCTGAGAAACATCATCCTTCTTCTTCTTCTTCTTCTTCTTCTTAGATTTCTCTCTCAAACCTCTCTTTCTCTCTTTGCCGTACAAGAACACACACACATATATACTAAATGAAATTATCTTATTCTCTTGGTCTCTCTCTCTTTCTCTCTTTCTTAACTTCCAGCCGTGAACAAACCCACATACACACATATATGAAAATATCTAATTCTCTTTATCTCTCCATCTCTCTTTCTCTTTATCGTGACCCACATCACACACACATACATAAGATATAGAGAATTTGATAAAAACATGACACCTCCTTCTTTTAGTGCAAGATGGCGGTTTGTGATGATTTTATAAATCATACTTACCAATCAAACCCCAAACTTCTACTAAATGGCAAAACCCCCCCTTAAACTTATAAATAAAAATTAAAGTCTACCCCTTAACTTATAACTCCATAAAACTAACTCCATATTTACCTTAGAACCAAAATAATAAAATTAAATAAACCAACAATATACCCGGTTATTACAGACGTGATGATCAATCCAAGGACTTGGGAAACTTCATAAAATCGGGTTATGTTGTTGGAGAGGTGATGAATCGTTCGCCCATTTGTGCAATCAATGTCTTGTGTTGTGATCAAGTAGTAAAGCGAGTGGTGAGAGAAGTATATAAGCATAAGTGGAAAGAGAAACACCACGTTTGGAGTCAGCAAAATGCAAGACTCTTGAAGAACCTCCCACCATTTCCAATCCAAATAGGAGGACATACTGATGCTTCACTTACTCATCTTGAGTAGGCCAGGTTCTATCATCTTTTATTTTCTTGCATATTTTAAGTTAATGTTCTTAGTGTTTTATATATATATATATATATATATATATATATATATATATATATATATATATATATATATATATGTGTGTGTGTGTGTGTGTATGTCTGGGATTGTTGTTGTTTCTAAAGAAAGGTTGTAAGTGTTGATCATGCCATGCACATATGCACACGGCTCACAAGTGAGTAATTGCTAGTTGAATTGGTGGAATGATAGCCACAATAATCCATGTTTGTCTATCATTTGCAGTTTAAATGCATCACTAGAACTAGCCGCTAAACTCTTTATTTTTACCAATTTTTGTTGGAATCAATTTTTGTGCACTTATACACTCAAGCCACCCATTCTTACCATTTTTGGTATCGATCCAACTCAATGTTCAATGAGGACATTGAACCCTTCAAGTTTGGGGTTGTGGAAATATGCTCGTTCGTTCATGATATATCATTCACACCATGTTAATTGTGGTATTTCTTTGCATACCCACAAATACACAAAAATTCAAAAAATACACAAATGTGAAAACATCCATGCAAAAACGACCAAAACTCTAAATTTGTTTTCCGTGCATAATAGTCAAGTGTCAAAGACTCTAAGAGACCAATGTGTCCACGTTCCTAAAAAATGAGAAGATGGCAAAATGCCATAAAAGGAAAAATAAGAGCAAGTGGTAAAAGGCATTGCATCACAAAAAGTTGACAAAAGCCGATTGCATACCTTTGTTGAAGTGCATTTCTTGATTCCAATTAGATAAAGAGTTGTGTGGCTATATTATGGTTTGGTGTGATTTATTGTGCATTTTGAGATAAAATTGGTTTATGAAGGGCTATAAATGCTTACCATGTAAACTAGTTGTTACAAAATTCTTGTAAACCGTATGCATGCATGTTGTGTTCATGGTATTGATGGCAAGGAGCAATTCTTTTCTTTGGATTAACAATTTTTTAGCTCAAAGTTTGTTTTGTTAAATAAAGTTGCTTGAGGACAAGCAACGATTCAAGTTTGGGGTTGTGATAGGGTTATTTTTATAACCCTATTTATAGTCTTTTAATATAATTTTGAGCTTGTTTTTATTCCCCATTGAGTCTTTTTAATTTATTTTAGTGTTTAATTTAGCAAATAAACACTTTGTACTTTAAAACGTCAAAGTAACATAATTATATATATATTGTAGCAATTTTCTCATCCAAAGTTGTCTAAATGTAGGGATGAAGCGAATGCCGTTTTTGAAGTCTATATATATTGGAAGCACGTGGGAAAGAAGTAATTTACACGCTGCGGGACGAGAAACGAGAGACTTCATATTTTGGACACGACATCTACATGGGCCGAAAATACAAGCTACATATTCATCTACATGGGCCGAAAATGCAGATTTCATATTTAATCACTTGGGCCGATTTTTGGATGACATTTTTGGGCTTGAAGGATACATAATTTGGACTCAAGTTGGTTTTGTGTTGGGCTGATTTTGGAAGACATTTGGGCCTCCAAGAAATAATCTTGGGCCCCAAGTCACTCACGCCTATTATAAATATGTATGTAATGGTATTAGAAATGGAGGATCTCTCATATTAGATATTATGTAGTTAGTGCATAGCATGTGGGTGGTAGGTAGAGAGAGAGAGAGAGCTGAGACTCTCTTTTCTTTGTTTACTGTTGGTGGCTTCGGTTGTTTATATGCAGTGAACCAAATCCATATCTCAATTGGGTTGGTTCACATCTCACACTCCAGTGATTCCGTTTTACACTCGGGTTTGATTTCTCGTATAATGTAAGTGTGTTTTTATTAATCTCGTGTTTTGGTCAATCGCAAGTTTCTTACTAAAATTCTGCTGTTTTCTTCTTCTTACGGTTCTACATCAAACTTCTCGTTTTCACGGTTTTACAATTACTTTCGTCATAATCAGTTTAGTTAATGTTTTTCACAACCAAGTTTTATAAATCTCAGTTTTTCTTTACTCTCGGTTCAAGCAAAGTTTTGTGATAACAAACTTTGCTAATCTCGTTTTTTTAGCATCATGGTTCGATCATCAACTCTTGACCCAATTCGATAGTTTATGTTATTTCTACAAGTTGGAAGTACGAATTAATCACTTCGGGTCCCCAAAAAAAGCTTGGTTCACAATTTGTAGTTATAACGAAATTAGAGGATTGTTAAGTGTTGAAGTGTTTATCGTTAAAACTGTTTTTAAGCATCCAATTAGTACAATTTTTCACTTCCAATCGCACGATGGAATTTTTGGGTTAGTTTTGTGTTTCGTCACATTTAAAACAAGATTTTCCATCTCTTTAGTTTATAATTAATTTTCATAAAAACGCGATTTTGAATTTCCAAGTTTTGTGTGATGACTTGTCCATCTCCATTATTTGTTTTCATAACCGTCGTTGTTGTTTTTAGTGCACGTAAAGCGATGATGGGCTAACTGTCTTACCTTGGGGTATAAATTGAAGTTGGGACCGAGACCGATAATAAAATAAAAAGGTGTATCGTATGACATGATTGTCCGAACTTATTTAAGTCAAGGTTATATTTTATGGTGGATCACAATTGACCAATTGACACCCGGTACGTTGTATCATGAAATAGTGGACTCTTGAGATAACCAAGGAATGCCGTCTCATCTTTTTATCTAACTATTATTAATTTCATCCCAACGGAACTTTATACCCTGTGCTTCTCGTTATAATTGATTTTTGTCATTAGCTGTTAATCAAACCTCCAACAAAAAGATTACCTTCACATTCGCCATCTGAGACTTATTTTTATTTATCGGACTTATAAAAGAAGAATTTTTCCAAGCTTCCTTGTGGGATCGATACTCGGTACTTTGTACCATTTATTACTTGTTAAAGGCGATAATAGACTAATATGTATACTTGCGTCATGGTTTATTTGTGATATTTTTAGGTACACACATACCCGTTCAACAGCTGGATAGGATGAAAGAATCCTTGGCCACAAAGGAGAAGGAAGTTGAGGATTCCAAGGCTAAGGTAGCGGGTCTAGAGAAGGAGGTAGGGGAGCTCAAAGAGGAGGCCGCGTCTACCTTTGCTTTGGCTCGACTGACCGCTCGTGCTTCTATAATGAGGCAACACTTGTCGAGAAATAAATCCTCTGGCCTTGGCGTCGAACGAACTTGCTTACTTCTTGAGTGAGGTCGGGTCCGCAAAGGATCTCGACTCTGATGATGAGAAGGAAGTCGATGAGGATGAAGCGGACGAAGGTTCCAAGGGCGAGGCCTCGGGTAAAGATGCGACCAACGCTCCTCCTCAGCCTTAAAAAATTTTCTTGTTGCGATTTTTGTTTTTCATGCTCGATCGTTGGTGATCGAGTTATCTTAATGTAATACTCGATTCGATGAATGTAATTTTATCTTGCATATCGTTCTGTTTGATACGTCTCATAAGTAAACACAACATTTAATCGCGAATTTCACTAAGCGTAGAATGAGCAAGAAAACATGCGACTTAGGCATCCATTGTAATATAACGACTAAGACATAAGTTATACATTTGAATCGTATTGGCAAACACAAGCACATGTGATCGATATGTTCATATGCAAATTTTTCTAAGTTAAGAGACTCAGATCATAGGATCGCTAGACCTGGTGATCGCACAACTAGATTGTACATCGAAACTTGAATCATGTGTCCTTGTGATAGAATAGTCAAATCATAAACCTGAACACTTATGTCATGCGACCTTGCGAGAATAAAGTCGTGCAATAGACTTAACGACCTTATGTCGTGCGATCTTTTTAAATGTGTCGAATTCCAGCTACGCGGGATATCTTGATTGTCGAGGGTTTGGAGCCGATAGGCACCTTTACCCACGACTTCTGAGATACGATAAGGACCTTCCCATTTAGTGGAAAGTTTACCAGCGTTGAGCTCTTGAGTGTTTTGGAACACTCGTCGAAGGACGTAGTCGCCTACTTGAAAGCCTTTTACTTTGATATTTTTGTTGAAATGTCGCTCGACCACCTGTCTTTGTGACACCATTTTGATCAACACTGATTCTCTGAGCTCTTCGAGGGCATCGAGGTCATAACTTAGATCAACCAGATTATGGTCGATTGAAGTACGTCTTGAGGTCGAGAGTTAGACCTCGACCGGCAGAACTGCTTCACAACCATAGACTAAAGAGAAAGGGGTTTGTCCTGTGGACGTGCGAAGCGTTGTGCGATTCGACCACAGGACCGAAGGGAGCTCTTCGACCAACCTTCCCTTCGCGACTTGTAACCTCTTTTTAATTGAAGCAATGATAGTCTTAATGCTTGACTCAGCGAGTCCGTTTGCCTGGGGATATCTGGGCGTTGAGGTCGTCAGCTTGATGTTGCGGTCTTCACAGAACTGACGAGTCCTGTTGCTTATGAATTGGGATCCATTATCGCAGACAATTTTGGATGGAATCCCAAACCTGCATATAATGTTAGTCTGGATAAAAGACACGACTTGTTTGTCCCGAACTTGGGAGAAGGCAGCTGCTTCTACCCATTTGGAGAAGTAATCTGTAAGTACGAGGAGAAATACCTTTTGCCCAGGGGCAGGTGGTAGCTTGCCGACAATATCCATACCCCATCTCATGAAGGGACACGGGATTAGTGTCTAATGCAAAGGTCCGGATGGTTTATGGGACGTACCTGAATGTCGCTGGCAAGAATCACAGTTCTGGACGTACCGGATGGCGTCTTGTCGTAGTGTCGGCCAAAAGTAGCCTTGTCGAGAGATTCGATTAGCCAGACTGCGACCTCCTGAGTGATTACCACACTCCCCATCGTGCATTTATTGGAGGATCTTTTGAACTTGATTCTTACTGATGACGCATCTCAGGTTTAAGCCTGTCGATGATCGTCGATAGAGTCTATCTCCGATCACGACTTACCTAGATGCCTTGAATCTGATCTTCCGAGCTTCCATCCTGTCTTCAGGGAGTTGGTCGTTCATAAGAAAATTTCGAATGTCGCACGACCAATCATCTACTTGCTCTTTGATCTGGACGACATCGTCATTTTCGATGGACGACATCGCTAGATGAATCAGAGGAATATTGTCGAATATTGGTTCGACTAGAGCGGACCCAAGGTTCACTAGATCGTCGACTTGAGTATTTTGATCCCTCGGAATTTGTTCAATAGTAAATGATTTGAATTTTTCTGATTTTTCTTTTGCCACCTTTAGGTATGCTGTCATTTTTTAATCTTTGGCTGCGAATTATCCGTTCATCTGGTTCACGACCAGAATAGAATTGCTTTTGACGTGCAACGAAGTTGCCCCCGAGTCGTAGGCCATATCCATCCCTACGATCAGGGGTTCGTATTCAGCTTCATTGTTGGTGGCTTTGAAGTCGCATCGCACGAAATGCACCATCTTGCCCCCTGTGGCGACTTTAAGACGATGCCAAGTCCTGAACCTCTGACGTTGGATGACCCGTCGACGTGTAAGGTCTAAGGTACGTCGTCGTGAGTCGCCATGGTAGACACTTCGAGCTCTGCTTCTTTCCCCAATTCAGGACTAAAGTCGGCGATGAAATCAACTAGTGCTTGCGACTTGATTGCTGTCCTGGGTTTGAAATCGATTTCGTAACTGCTGAGATATATGCTCCCTTTCGCCAATCGACCTGTCAACTCAGGTTTTCTCAAGACAGACTTAAGAGGATAATTAGTAACTGTAACAACCCAAATCCCATATACACAACAAATCACATATGTAACATAACATTGACATTTCAAACGAACATCATATTACAAGTATGGTCCCGTAGTCTTTTACAATCGGAAGAAGTCATTCTACTATAAACTTCATACTAAATACATACATAACATTTAACCATTATAATACAACTGCTAAACATGCCAAATTCTTCAACATATATCCCTTCTCAAAAGCCATTCCTCGATTACTCTAATTACTTGCCCTTACCCGATCCGCCACCTGGAATACATATTTTAAAACAAAATGAGTGTTAGACCTAATGGTCTAAGTGAGAAAATCCTTGTTAATTTGAAACCATTTATATAACTTCATTCATAAAAATTACACAGCACAATCAAATATATCAATTTGAACTCACACATCCTGTACCTTCCCTTCTCATTTCTCCTGGCCATATTAGTTGGTAGCAAGCCAACTAATAATTTACAACGATGTACAAGGTTCTATAGCCAAACACACCGGTCCTACGTCCGGCCAACGTATTATAACATAGTATAATACTCATGTAAATATAATACCTCAATATATTATAATTCACATCTATCACACATATAAACCAATAACCACCAATTATCACATTTCCAAACTATACGTATATGTATTCCAGTTGAAAATACTTTTAAAGTAAAACTCACCTGTTTTGATTATTACATACGCTCGCAAGCTCCTTTCAAACTGGTCTTATCTCTTACCACGACTTCCACAGAATCTGAAACAATTTAAGGTACATATACTGCTTTACTAGCCAACATATAAAGCTTACCAGTTCTTGTTCTCAACTGTATCACTAAACTTAACAACTACCGGGACTATACAGAGTACCGGGCTTCTCAGTACCAGGACTTCACAGTACCGGGACTCTTTGGTACCGGGAGTTGGCAATACCGGGAGTTCACTATACCGGAAGTCGACACTACCGGGAGTTCATACTACCGGGAGTCCACACTACCGGGACTACATACTACCGGGACCCCACCGGAAGTTGACTATACCGGGATTTCACCGAGAGTCCTCAAGAACACAGTCGGTTCCATTTTACCCAGATTCAAATTAAACCTATACAACCTCAAATTAAACATTCTAATCCGATAGAAGTCTAATACTACTGATTATAAACACAAAATGTGAAGATGCTTACCTCAAAATCGTTTCTAACCCAATCAATTGAAGTCTTAACCGTACGTTTCCTCTTTTGCTTCTTTTCGCCTCCAGAACTCCCGCACACACACACACTTTTCTATTTTAGGTATCTGGATAATATTTGAGGCTTATGAGGTAATATCAATCCACAACTACCAAATAAACCTTGAACTTTCTCAATTATAACCCAAACACCCCTAAACTCATAATTTTTCCCAAACATACCCTAAACATCTAACTTTAAAGTTATATTTATTTAACGGAAAGAGGATTTAACTAACGGACTTACCCGGGGTATTACATCATCTCCCCCTTAAAACGAATTCCGTCCCGGAATTCAGTTAAGTGAAAAGGTGAGGGTATTTGGCTCTCATTTCCGTCTCTGATTCCCACGTGGCATCCTGACCTCTATGATGCCTCCACTGAACTTTCACTTGCCTGATCTCCTTATTCCGCAACACTTTAACTTTACGATCAACTATAGCTTCCGGCTATTCCACATAATTCAGTTTTTCGTCGACTCGGATATCTGGTAGAGAGACTGCCTGGTCTGGAGTAACCAAACACTTTCGGAAGTTCGATACATGAAACGCATTATGGATTCTGCTCAATTCTGGTGGAAGATCTAATCGGTAAGCGACTTCACCGATCCTTTCTGTTATTGCAAATGGTCCAATATACCTAGGGCTAAGTTTACCCTGTCGTCCAAATCTGATGACTCCTTTCCACGGCGAAACCTTTAACATTACGTAATCCCCAACTTGAAATTCCAATGGCTTTCGGCGTCGGTCAGCGTAGCTTTTCTGTCTGTCTTGAGCCACTTTCAATCGTTCACGGATCTGAGTAACCTTATCGGCGGTTAACTGAACTATTTCCGGCCCCGCTAACTGTTTCTCTCCCACTTCGTTCCAACATAGAGGCGTTCGGCATTTCCTACCATACAGTACTTCGAACGGTGCCGCTTGTATGCTGGAATGATAACTGTTGTTGTAAGCGAATTCAATCAATGGTAAATGCTTATCCCACGATCCCCCAAAATCAACAATGCAAGGCCGGAGCATATCTTCTAAGGTCTGAATTGTTCGTTCACTCTGCCCATCAGTTTGGGGATGATACGCCGTACTTAACTTTATCTGAGTCCCCATTTCCCTTTGAAAACTTCTCCAAAATCTTGAAGTAAAACGACTATCACGATCAGAAATGATAGAGATTGGAACTCCATGTCGAGTTACTATTTCGTCAATGTATAACTTAGCCAATCGCTCCATCGAATCGGTTTCCTTTATCGGTAGAAAGTGTGCAGACTTTGTCAATCTGTCGACGATCACCCAAATAGAATCAAATCCCTTCGGAATCCTTGGTAGCTTCGTGATGAAATCCGTGGTAATCTGCTCCCACTTCCACATAGGTATTTCCAGCCGTTGCAGTTGACCAAACGGCTTTTGGTGTTCGATCTTCACTTTCTTACAAGTATCACATCTTTCCACATACTGAGCAATCCCTCGTTTTATCCCCGGCCACCAATAGAATCGCTTTAGGTCTTTATACATCTTGTTTGTACCTGGGTGAATAGAGAAACGGGATTGATGGGCTTCTTGTAGAACACGGTCACGTAACCCACCCAAACGAGGTACCCACACTCTGTTTCCCAGACACAATAACCTACGATCATCTTTTTCTAACAATGCTGACATCCCCGCTAACCGTTCTGATTTCAGATGTTCATCCTGATAAGCCTCCACTTGACATTTCTGCAATTCGTCAAATATGTTGGGTAGGAGTTCAGTTCATAGCGAAATAACATTTATTGTTCCATTCCTTTCTTGACGACTCAGCGCATCTGCCACCACATTCGCCTTTCCCGGGTGATAAAGGATTTCACAGTCGTAATCATTCAGCAATTCCAGCCATCTCCTTTGTCTCATATTTAGTTCCTTCTGATCAAAGAGGTGTTGGAGACTCTTGTGATCAGTATAAATCTGACATTTGGAACCATACAGATAATGTCTCCAAATCTTCAACGCGAAGACAACTGCTGCAAGCTCCATATCGTGCGTAGGATACTGTCTTTCATGATCCTTTAATTGACGAGAAGCATAAGCAATAACCTTTCCCCGCTGCATAAGTACACATCCCAAACCCAGTTTTGACGCATCACTATAAACAACAAAATCTTCCGAACCTTCAGGTAGTGATAGAATCGGCGCGCTGCACAGTTTCTCTTTCAATATCCGGAATGCCTCGTCTTGTTCTGCTTTCCATTCAAACTTCAGGTTCTTCCGGGTCAGCTTAGTCAAAGGCGTTGCGATACGAGAGAAGTCTTTTATAAATTTCCGATAGTAGCCGGCTAAGCCCCGAAAACTACGTACTTTGGTTGCTGTCTTCGGCGGTTCCCACTTTTCAATTGCTTCCACCTTTGTTGGATCAACTTGGATACCTTTCTCAGAAATCATGTGCCCCAGAAACTGAACTTTCCGTAGCCAGAATTCACATTTAGAAAATTTTGCATACAACTTTTCCCTTTTCAGTAGCTCCAGAACCAAACGAAGATGTTGTGCGTGCTCTTCCTTGGATCGGGAATAGATAAGGATATCATCGATAAATACAATAACAAATTTATCGAGATACGGCTTACATACCCGATTCATTAAATCCATAAAAGCAGCTGGACCGTTCGTCAGTCCGAACGGCATCACTAAGAATTTGTGATGTCCATACCTTGTTCGAAAGGCAGTCTTTAGAACGTCTTCTTCTTTAACTTTCAACTAGTGATAACCGGATCTTAAATCAATCTTGGAGAAATAGCAAGCTCCAACTAACTGATCGAAGAGGTCATCAATTCGGGGTAACGGATACTTGTTCTTTATCGTGCGCTTATTCAGTTCTCGGTAGTCGATACACATTCTCATCGAACCATCCTTCTTTTTCACAAATAACACTGGTGCTCCCTACGGTGAAGAACTAGGTCTGATGAAGCCTTTATCGGATAGATCTTGTAGTTGTGCCATCATCTCTTTCATCTATGGAGGTGCCAGACGATAAGGTGCACGGGCTACAGGAGTGGCTCCAAGAATCAGGTCTATACCGAACTCTACTTGTCTAACAGGCGGAAGACTATTCAAGTCTTCGGGAAATACTTCAGGGAATTCACTAACAATAGGGATATCTTCCATCCTATTCTTTTCTGGCTTAATATCTATCACGTAAGCCAAGTAACTCTGACAACCCTTATTCACACACTTACGGGCTTTTATCATAGATATAAGGCTAGACTGATGATTCCTACGATCACCATAAATCACTACCGGTCCCTTCTCAGGTAATACCACGTTTATTAACTTCTTATCACATACTATGTTAGTCTGATTCTCGGCTAACCAGTCCATTCCCACTACAGCATCAAACTCTATCAAAGTTATAGGAAACAATTGTATCGGCACTCTACACTCCTCTATATTTATCACACAGCCATCAAATACTTCTTTAACTGACACTTGATTATCATTTGCCGTATCTACTGATAGAGCATGTTCTAGCATTTTAGGTTTCAAACACAGGCAAGCAGCAAATGCAGGAGACACAAACGATCGGTTTGCACCGGAGTCAAATAACACCTTAGCACGTGTAGAGTTAATTAAAAATGTACATGTGACTACATCCGGAGTTTCCTCCGCCTCTTTCTCAGTCATTTGAAATGCGCGACCCCTGGTTACTGGCGGTTCCAGTCTTGGTATTAGTGGTTTAACAATCGCTGGCCTGCCTGAAGATCCACCTTACTGTATCCTCCCCCTCGGACAGTCCGACTGAAGGTGATCCGGTGAATTGCATAAGAAACATAGCTGCGTTACCTTACAATCTTTGATGACGTGTCCGATCTTCCCACACTTATAACACGCTCGTAAATCACATTGGCAATTTCCTTGGTGGACACGGTTACACTTCTGACATAGTCTTTCCGCTGGTCGAAACGGCGGACGGTTATCATACCTCTGAAATCGGGACTTCTTCGGATCGTATTGTGGTCCTTCCCACTTTCTCTTCCCGATACTTTTATCGCCAGCATCTCTTCTCATATCTCGTTCAACATTCTCCGCGGCATCAACTGCAGCTGAGAAGGTATCGGGTCCTTTTGCAGTCACTAGCCTTCTAACTTCTGAGTTCAGCCCAAAGATAAACCTTTCCGTCTTCATTGCCTCCGTAGCAACGTAGTATTCTGCGAACCGAGACTTTTCCAGAAAGCTAGCGGTGTAGTCTCGAACGGATAAGTTTCCTTGTTGCAAGTTCATAAATTCCCCTTCCAGTTGTTTGACGGCTGCTTGGGGACAAAATGCGTTCCTTTAGGCTATCACAATTTCTTCCCAAGAGAGGGTAGAATAAACATCAGATCCTTTAGAATGAATAAAAGATTCCCACCAATACAAAGCATCCCCTTTTAACATTGTTGCCCCGTACAATACCCTATCTTCATCAGCGCACTTACTCGTCTTGAAAATAGCTTCTATTTCCTTCATCCATGTCATTGCTTTCACTGGATCCCTGTCTCCTGAGTAGGTCGGAGGTCTACAGCTTAAAAACATTTTGTAGTCGCACCTCTTTTGTACTGGTACAATAGTCGATGTAATTGGCATTTCATCTTCCGGTCCGGGATCCGGTATTCCAGTTTCATTATGGCGGTTCCGATCAAACATTGTTTGTATGCTAGCCTGCAATCTTCCCATTTCTGCCATTAGATCGTCCCTGGTAATAAACTCTGTACCCTGTGGCTGGACTCTGCCTCCGGCTCGACCTCCAGCTCTACCTCCGGTTCTACCCCCGACTATGCCCCCAGTTCTGCCTCCCCTGTCCCCCGTTCCTATCGGCGGATTCGTACTATTCGGATTTCTTCCTCCTCCTCGATTCGAATTCCGTGTACCGCTTGCCATTCTGTAGATTTAAACAAGGTTTTTTTTAGAGGAATAATCCAGGCAATTTTATAAAAGCAAAATAAAGAACAACCACCAAGGTCTAAGCCAAACAACAAAGAAACAAAAAAACTTGGTCACCACACCATACCAAGCCACAAGCAACCAAAACAAGCACAAACAAACGGAGCAAACTAAGCTAGAAAAATAAATAGCAAGATAAATACGCCAAAAGAAGCTCCAAAGAACATCCCGCAACCAATTAGGCAACCTCCAGTCACGACCCATGTTGAATAGATCTCCGCTTCCTCGTCTTCCAAGCCTCACGAAGCAAGACAATCTCCATAATTTCTTTCACCAACTGGATCGCCGATCTCTTAGCCTCGGTGAAAAGCCGCCGATTTCTTTCCTGCCAAACAAAGTACACCGAAGCAGACAGAGCCAGCCGGTGTATGAGAGCTTTCAGAGCCATATGAACATCCTCAAGCATCACAATAATTTTGTCCCAACCAGTTGGAGTACCAACCCAATCAACCTTCAATAAGACTGTAGTCCAAACCTATTTAGAAAAAGGGCATTCAAAAAACAAATGGCCATGCGAGTCCATGCACTGCTTACAGAAGACACACTTCATATCAGGAGGGTCATGCTTCCATATTTGAATTCGATCCTGCGTAGGGTGCCGTCGAAGACATGCAATCCACATGCAGAAAGCATGCTTCGGAATATGTCCTTTGAACCAAACCAAATCAGCCCATGTAGCCACCGCACGAGACACATCAAGGGACCGGTAAGCCTCCCGAACCGAGAAACCAACATCATCCCCATCTACATTCCTCCAGACAAGTGTATCACGCACATCATCATGCAATACAGGAAGAGGGGCAGTGGAGAGTTCCGAATAGCGCAACAACCAATCATTCGGCCACATACCTCGAGTGATCGTAACCAAATCCGTAATATCAATCGAACTAGCTACACGATATGTAATAATAGAAGAAAGGGGACCACAACTCAACCAATTATCCTCCCAAGCATTAACATCTTTGCCATCACCCACAAGAAACCATAGAAACCGCCGGATGTGGGGGCGAAGTTCCATGATTTTCGTAAGAACCCACGACCATCTAGACGAAGACCGAGCATGCCAAAATTGAGTAGACCGAATGCTATGGGTGTAAACCCATCGCACCCATAGAGAAGGACGTTTTGACAAAAGATCCCAACAATGTAATATACACATACCCCATATAACAAGGTATTCCAGTTCCAACATGTACCAGTAAGATCACAATTACACTGGCCAGGTGTAATATGAAATTACCTTACATCATCATCCCAAGGTTCTATAATGATAGGGACATCCTACTTCACATGCAGTTTAAGTCTAGGTACAGATATAAATACCTAAATCCCTTAAACTAAGGCTCTGATACCATTTGTAACAACCCAAATCCCATATACACAACAAATCACATATGTAACATAACATTGACATTTCAAACGAACATCATATTACAAGTATGGTCCCGTAGTCTTTTACAATCGGAAGAAGTCATTCTACTATAAACTTCATACTAAATACATACATAACATTTAACCATTATAATACAACTGCTAAACATGCCAAATTCTTCAACATATATCCCTTCTCAAAAGCCATTCCTCGATTACTCTAATTACTTGCCCTTACCCGATCCGCCACCTGGAATACATATTTTAAAACAAAATGAGGGTTATACCTAATGGTCTAAGTGAGAAAATCCCTGTTAATTTGAAACCATTTATATAACTTCATTCATATAAATTACACAACACAATCAAATATATCAATTTGAACTCACACATCATGTACCTTCCCTTCTCATTTCTCCTGGCCATATTAGTTGGTAGCAAGCCAACTAATAATTTACAACGTTGTAAAACATCTACAGCCAAGCAACGCTATACAGGTTCTATAGCCAAACACACCGGTCCTACGTCCGGCCAACGTATTATAACATAGTATAATACTCATGTAAATATAATACCTCAATATATTATAATTCACATCTATCACACATATAAACCAATAACCACCAATTATCACATTTCCAAACTATACATATATGTATTCCAGTTGAAAATACTTTTAAAGTAAAACTCACCTGTTTTGATTATTACACACGCTCGCAAGCTCCTTTCAAACTGGTCTTATCTCTTACCACGACTTCCACAGAATCTGAAACAATTTAAGGTACATATACTGCTTTACTAGCCAACATATAAAGCTTACCAGTTCCTGTTCTCAACTGTATCACTAAACTTAACAACTACCGGGACTATACAGA
The DNA here is from genome assembly GCA_033807775.1 of Saussurea involucrata. Lineage (NCBI taxonomy): Eukaryota > Viridiplantae > Streptophyta > Magnoliopsida > Asterales > Asteraceae > Saussurea > Saussurea involucrata. Next base: position 77,516,581 of record CM066325.1, read on the forward strand.
GTACCGGGCTTCTCAGTACCGGGACTTCACAGTACCGGGACTCTTTGGTACCGGGAGTTGGCAATACCGGGAGTTCACTATACCGGAAGTCGACACTATCGGGAGTCCATACTACCGGGAGTCTACACTACCGGGACTCCATACTACCGGGACTACACCGGAAGTTGACTATACCGGGATTTCACCGGGAGTCCTCAAGAACACAGTCGGTTCCATTTTACCCAGATTCAAATTAAACCTATACAACCTCAAATTAAACATTCTAATCTGATAGAAGTCTAATACTACTGATTATAAACACAAAATGTGAAGATGCTTACCTCAAAATCTTTTCTAACCCAATCGATTGAAGTCTTAACCGTACGTTTCCTCTTTTGCTTCTTTTCGCCTCCAGAACTCCCGCACACACACACACACTTTTCTATTTTAGGTATCTAGATAATATTTGAGGCTTATGAGGTAATATCAATCCACAACTACCAAATAAACCTTGAACTTTCTCAATTATAACCCAAACACCCCTAAACTCATAATTTTTCCCAAACATACCCTAAACATCTAACTTTAAAGTTATCTTTATTTAACGGAAAGAGGATTTAACTAACGGACTTACCCGGGGTATTACAGTAACGACAGTAATCGGATGTGATTCGAAAAAATGTCGCAATTTCTTTGCGGCGGTAACAAGCGACAAGAGTAGTTTTTCCATTGAGGAATACCTGGTTTCCGCGTCCAATAGGGTTTTACTTACATAGTAAATCGGCAGTTGTTGTTTTTCACCTTCTCGTGTCAGGACGACACTTACTACATTAGGACTAACAGGCAAATATAGCTGCAAGACCTCATGGTCGTCAGGCTTTGATAACAAACGAGGTGACGTCATGTACTCCTTTAACTTTTGCACCGCTTGCTCATGCTCGTTGGTCAAGTCGAAGCCTTTATTTTTCCTGAGGACATTGTAAAACAAATGACATCTGTCTGAAGATCGAGAGATAAACCTGTTCAGAGCCACCACTCGACCAGTGAGCTTTTGGACCTCTTTGAAATTTCTTGGAGATTTGATCTCGATAATAGCTTTGATCTGGTCGGGGTTGGCCTCGATTCCTCGACGAGTGACCATGTAGCCCAGGAATTTCCCAACACCAAAGGAACACTTCATCGAGTTGAGCTTCATGCGGTATTTTCGAAGGATGTCGAACGACTGCCTCAGATGATCAACGTGGTCGACTGCCAGCTTCGACTTGACTAACATATCGTCGATATAGTTAAACTATTCCATTAACTCAACCATTGATATTTTCAAGTAAAACACACAAATATTTGGAAAATATCATTTTTGCCCTGAACAAAGTTTTCACAAATCACCTTGAACTCACCTCGCTAGATTTAAGCTAAATCTAGAATTTCTCCCAACGTAAGCTCCTTTGATGCAACCCGGATCCTTTAGGCCAAATCTTCCAAAACCTAGATCCACAAGTTTCCAACCATAAGTATTTATCCTCAAATACTTAGAATCATTTCCCAAACATTTAGAACCCAAAATCTCAAATACATCAAGCCCTAATCTTCATAAATGAAGAAGGAGAAGAACACTTCAACTAAACATACCCAAAATCGTCCACAATACTCCAAACGAGAAAGAAAGTGAACAAAAAATGATCTTGAGCAATTAATCATTTAATGACATATTATGATTTCTACACATCAAAATATCAAAAAGCCCCAAATATGGTTGTTTTACAACATTTATGAAGATAACCATTTCAAAAGAGTTAAACTATTCCATTAACTCAACCATTGATATTTCAAGTAAAACACACAAATATTTGGAAAATAACATTTTTGACATGCACAAAGTTTTCACAAATCACCTTGAACTCACCTCGCTTGATTTAAGCTAAATCTAGAATTTCTCCCAACGTAAGCTCCTTTGATGCAACCCGGATCCTTTAGGTCAAATCTTCCAAAACCTAGATCCACAAGTTTCCAACCATAAGTATTTATCCTCAAATACTTAGAATCATTTCCCAAACATTTAGAACCCAAAATGTCAAATACATCAAGCCCTAATCTTCATAAATGAAGAAGGAGAAGAACACTTCAACTAAACATAACCAAAATCGTCCACAATACTTCAAACGAGTAAGAAAGTGAACAAATAATGATCTTGAGCAATTAATCCTTTAATGACATATTATGATTTCTACACATCAAAATATCAAAAAGCCCCAAATATGGTTGATTTACAACATTTATGAAGATAACCATTTCAAAAGAGTTAAACTATTCCATTAACTCAACCACTGATATTTTCAAGTAAAACACACAAATATTTGGAAAATAACATTTTTGGCATGCACATAGTTTTCACAAATCACCTTGAACTCACCTCGCTAGATTTAAGCTAAATCTAGAATTTCTCCCAACGTAAGCTCCTTTGATGTAACCCGGATCCTTTAGGCCAAATCTTCCAAAACCTAGATCCACAAGTTTCCAACCATAAGTATTTATCCTCAAGTACTTAGAATCATTTCCCAAACATTTAGAACCCAAAATCTCAAATACATCAAGCCCTAATCTTCATAAATGAAGAAGGAGAAGAACACTTCAACTAAACATACCCAAAATCGTCCACAATACTCCAAACGAGAAAAAAGTGAACAAAAAATGATCTTGAGCAATTAATCCTTTAATGACATATTATGATTTCTACACATCAAAATATCAAAAAGCCCCAAATATGGTTGTTTTACAACATTTATGAAGATAACCATTTCAAAAGAGTTAAACTATTCCATTAACTCAACCATTGATATTTCAAGTAAAACACACAAATATTTGGAAAATAACATTTTTGACATGCACAAAGTTTTCACAAATCACCTTGAACTCACCTCGCTTGATTTAAGCTAAATCTAGAATTTCTCCCAACGTAAGCTCCTTTGATGCAACCCGGATCCTTTAGGCCAAATATTCCAAAACCTAGATCCACAAGTTTCCAACCATAAGTATTTATCCTCAAATACTTAGAATCATTTTCCAAACATTTAGAACCCAAAATGTCAAATACATCAAGCCCTAATCTTCATAAATGAAGAAGGAGAAGAACACTTCAACTAAACATAACCAAAATCGTCCACAATACTTCAAACGAGTAAGAAAGTGAACACAATATGATCTTGAGCAATTAATCCTTTAATGACATATTATGATTTCTACACATCAAAATATCAAAAAGGCCCAAATATGGTTGTTTTACAACATTTATGAAGATAACCATTTCAAAAGAGTTAAACTCAACCATTGATATTTTCAAGTAAAACACACAAATATTTGGAAAATAACATTTTTGGCATGCACAAAGTTTTCACAAATCACCTTGAACTCACCTCGCTAGATTTAAGCTAAATTTAGAATTTCTCCCAACGTAAGCTCCTTTGATGCAACCCGGATCCTTTAGGCCAAATCTTCCAAAACCTAGATCCACAAGTTTCCAACCATAAGTATTTATCCTCAAATACTTAGAATCATTTCCCAAACATTTAGAACCCAAAATCTCAAATATATCAAGACCTAATCTTCATAAATGAAGAAGGAGAAGAACACTTCAACTAAACATAACCAAACGAGAAAGAAAGTGAACAAAATATGATCTTGAGCAATTAATCCTATAATGACATATTATGATTTCTACACATCAAAATATCAAAAAAGCCCCAAATATGGTTGTTTTACAACATTTATGAAGATAACCATTTCAAAAGAGTTAAACTATTCTATTAACTCAACCATGATATTTTCAAGTAAAACACACAAATATTTGGAAAATAACATTTTTGGCATGCACAAACTTTCACAAATCACCTTGAACTCACCTCGCTAGATTTAACCTAAATCTAGAATTTCTCCCAACGTAAGCTCCTTTGATGCAACCCGGATCCTTTAGGCCAAATCTTCCAAAACCTAGATCCACAAGTTTTCAACCATAAGTATTTATCCACAAATACTTAGAATCATTCCCTAAACATTTAGAACCCAAAATCCCAAATACATCAAGCCCTAATCTACATAAATGAAGAAGGAGAAGAACACTTCAACTAAACATAACCAAAATCGTCTACAATACTCCAAACGAGAAAGAAAGTGAACAAAATATGATTTTGAGCAATTAAACCTTTAATGACATATTATGATTTCTACACATCAAAATATCCAAAAGCCCCAAATATGATTGTTTTACAACATTTATGAAGATAACCATTTCAAAAGAGTTAAACTATTCCATTAACTCAACCATTGATATTTTCAAGTAAAACACACAAATATTTGGAAAATAACATTTTTGGCATGCACAAAGTTTTCACAAATCACCTTGAACTCACCTCGCTAGATTTAAGCTAAATCTAGAATTTCTCGCAACGTAAGCTCCTTTGATGCAACCCGGATCCTTTAGGCCAAATCTTCCAAAACCTAGATCCACAAGTTTCTCCAACCATAAGTATTTATCCTCAAATACTTAGAATCATTCCCCAAACATTTAGAACCCAAAATCTCAAATACATCAAGCCCTAATCTTCATAAATGAATAAGGAGAAGAACACTTCAACAAAACATAAACAAAATCGTCCACAATACTTCAAACGAGAAAGAAAGTGAACAAAATATGATTTTGAGCAATTAATCCTTTAATGACATATTATGATTTCTACACATCAAAATATCCAAAAGCCCCAAATATGGTTGTTTTACAACATTTATGAAGATAACCATTTCAAAAGAGTTAAACTATTCCATTAACCCAACCATTGATATTTTTAAGTAAAACACACAAATATTTGGAAAATGACATTTTTAGCATGCACAAAGTTTTCACAAATCAGGTTTTCTCAAGACAGACTTAAGAGGATAATTAGTAACGACAGTAATCGGATGTGATTCGAAAAAATGTCGCAATTTCTTTGCGGCGGTAACAAGCGACAAGAGTAGTTTTTCCATTGAGGAATACCTGGTTTCCGCGTCCAATAGGGTTTTACTTACATAGTAAATCGGCAGTTGTTGTTTTTCACCTTCTCGTGTCAGGACGACACTTACTACATTAGGACTAATAGCCAAATATAGCTGCAAGACCTCATGGTCGTCAGGCTTTGATAACAAAGGAGGTGACGTCATGTACTCCTTTAATTTTTGCACCGTTTGCTCATGCTCGTTGGTCCAGTCGAAGCCTTTATTTTTCCTGAGGACATTGTAAAACAAATGACATCTGTCTGAAGATCGATTGATAAACCTGTTCAGAGCCGCCACTCGACCCGTGAGCTTTTGGACCTCTTTGAAATTTCTTGGAGATTTGATCTCGATAATAGCTTTGATTTGGTCGGGGTTGGCCTCGTGTCACACCCCGCTAAAGCGGAAACACGAGGTATAACAGCGTAGGGTTTCATTCAAAAGGTAACAGAAAACACCAACCACAACAGAAGAAGTTTTAATGTTCTTGATGGCGATGTCATCACACAATATGCACCCTACATGCCTTCACTTACTTTTTTTTTAGGAGGAATAATTCCAGGAAATTTTATAAAGACAAGAAAAACAAACAAGGGACAAAGCCCAGTCCAAGCCAAACGGCCACAAAACAAAAGAACTTGGTAACGACACCATACCAAGCAACAAGCAGCCAAAACAAGCACAAACAAACGGAGCAAACTAGACTAGAAAACACAATAGCAAAATAAAAATTCCAGAAAAGGCTCCAGAAAGCATCCAACAACCAACCAGCGGCATTCAGGCTACGAATCATTCAGGATTTCACGCCGTCTTCTAGTCTTCCAAGCCACTCTAAGAGAGATAATCTCCACTATCTCTTTCGCCAAATGAATCGCCGGCCTCCTCTTATCCGTAAAAAGGCGCCGATTTCTTTCTTGCCAAATATAGTAAACCGAAGCAGACAAAACCAACCTGTGAAGCAGTCTCTTCGGTGCACCATGATCATCCTCAAGAAGCACAATAATCTCATTCCAAGATGCAGGAAAACCATCCCACTCAATCTTTGCTAGAACCGTAATCCACACCTCATTGGAGAATGGGCACACAAAAAACAAGTGGTCATGAGAATCCAGGCATTGCTTACAAAAAACACACTTCATGTCGGGCGGGTCATGCTTCCAGAGACGAATTCGATCTTGTGTGGGGAGACGACGAAGACAAGCAAGCCACATGCAGAAACCATGCTTCGGAATATGCCCCTTAAACCAAACCGAACCAAACCAACGAACTACCTCCCTCGTACCATCAAGCGACCTGTAAGCTTCACGTACCGAGAATGGGACATCATTCCCATCCAAATTTCTCCAAAACAATTTATCCCGAACATTATTTTCCAAGGGCGGCAAAGGAGATGAGTCAACCAATTACTCGGCCAAACTCCATTAGTAACCGTGATCAGATCCCGCGCCAAAGAAGAATCAGTGATGTCAATTGAGCTTGCCACCCGGTAAGTAATGATAGAGGATAACATACCACAAGACAGCCAGTTATCCTCCCATGCATTGATCTCTAACCCATCACCAAGCTGGAACCAAAGGAACCTCCGAATAAGGGGGCGAAGATCCATAATCTTAGCAAAGACCCAAGACCACCGTGGCGTGCACCTCACTAGCCAAAACTGATAAGACCGAATGTAATAAACATAAACCCACCGAACCCATAAAGAAGGTATTCTAGAAAGGATGTCCCAACAATGTTTCGCTAGGAGAGCTCTATTCCATGTAGCTAATCTCTTAAAACCAAGGCCACCATTCATATACGGCATGCAGACGGCATTCCAAGCTACTCGACACTTCCCCTTTGAATCACCCCCTTGAGCCCAAAGAAAATTGCGGAAAAGAGCCTCTAATTCATGCACAACACCCGACGGGAGTACAAAAACCGCCATCCAGTACAGCTGTAAAGATTGCAGAACGGACTGTACGAGTTGTTTTCTACCACCAAAGGATAGAAATTTCATTTTCCAGTTTTGAATCCGCATCCTTACCCTTGTGACCAATCCACCAAAATCCGAAGCTTTTAGCTTTTTAGGGGAAAGAGGTACGCCAAGATAACGAATGGGGAACATACCTTTGCGAAAGGGGAGGCACTCCAAAATAGCTTCTTGAGTTTGAGTAGGAACATTACCGAAAAAAACTTCACTTTTCGATAGACTAGGAGAAAGACCTGATCACTGTTTAAATAAGTGAAGCGCTTTCTTTAGAATTTCCACCGAAGGCACATCACCCCTCGTAAATACAAATAAATCATCCGCAAAACATAAATGTGTCAAGCCCAATTCTTGACAACCTTTATGATACCCAAATGAGGATGCTTCATCAATGCACTGTTTGAAGACCATAGCAAAACCTTCCATAACAATTGTAAACAGATATGGTGATAGAGGGTCCCCTTGGCGAAGACCTCTCCCCCCCTTGAAAAAACCACGAACATCCCCATTTATTGAGACCGAAAAGGAGGCCGAGGTAACCATCTCCTTTACCCAATTAACCAATACTGGATGAAAGCCAAACCCCTTCAGCATGTTAAGGAGGTACGTCCAATTCACCGTATCATACGCCTTTTGAATATCAATCTTAAAAGCACAACGCGGAGGACCAGTGTCACGTTGATATCCCACAACAAGTTCATGAGCCATTAGGATATTGTCCGATATTTTCCGCCCCGGGATAAAATCCGATTGAGAACCACTTACTAAACCATCTAAATAGGGTTTCATTCTCTCAACAACCACTTTACTTATGCACTTGTATAAAACCGAGCAACAAGCAATCGGCCGGTAATCCGTTACACGGGAAGCATTAGCACACTTTGGGATCAAACACAAAAGAGTATGATTTAACTCTTTTGCAAGGTGGCCACGATAGAAAAAGTTGTGAATAGACACACACACATCCGGTCCAACAACTTCCCACGCATGCTTAAAAAACTTCGAAGAATACCCATCCGGTCCAGGAGCTTTATCATTACCAATGCCGAACATAGCACTCCTAATGTCTTCATTCGAAATGGGATGGATCATGTGATTTGCTTCAGCCAAGGTAAGCTTATTTGTAAACCAACTCAATGGGACATCCGGAACAACATCCCTATCAGTGCCGCCAAGAACCATAGAGAAATGATCAACAAATGCCAAAGGGACATCCTCCCCATGTACAAACGTTCCATTTGTGTCACATACCGAAAAAATCTGATTTGCATGCCGTCTCTCCCTCACCACATTATGGAAATATTTAGTGTTAGAGTCACCCTCATTAAGCCACTTTACCTTGGCCCGTTGTCTTGCTGCTCGTTCCTCATCCCAGCAAGCTTGTTGGTAAGCCAACCGTAAATGAGCAAGATCATCCTTGAGATCTCCATTGCACGGGTCCACATCACAAGCTAATTGTATCACATCCAGTTCTTTCTTTAGGGACACCACACGAGAGGTTAAATTACCATAAGTATTTCGAAGCCGTCGTAAAGGTGTTTTGAGCCCTTTAAGGCGTGAGGTGACTCTAAACATGAACGTACCATCAATCGGTTTAGCCCATTCATTTCTTACGATTTGCATAAAAAGTGGGTTTTCTACCAAAAAATTATCAAACTTAAAGGGCCAAACCTTCTTCCGAACTCCCCCTTTGTACGATAGGATCGCCGGAGAATGGTCCGAAATGCCCCTAGGTAAGAACATAACAGTCGCATCATGAAACAAAGATGTGAATTCAGAATTTGCCATTACCCGATCCAATTTCCGCTTCAAGCCACTCTCCTCACTCGGTTTTTGACACCACGTGTATTGGATACCCCCATAGCGAATGTCATATATTTCCACATCCTCCACACATTCAAAGAACTCTTGCATGTCCCCATTTCGTCGAGAACTACCCCCATATCCATCATGAGGAAACAGCATGGTGTTAAAGTCACCCAAGAGAACCCACGGTTTAGGACCAATAATGGCCCGAAACCGACGTACCCCCGACCAAAGCTCGCGTCGGGACATTCCATTGTTTTTACCATAAACAATCGACATAAAGAAAGGGGAGTGCTCACCTCGGATTCGAACTTCACAGTGAACATATTGCGCATGCATCTCCAAGACCATAATATCCACCACATTCACATCCCACGCCACAATAATCCGCGTACCAGCAACCGTATAATTCTGATTAGAAATCCAAGCCCAACGACCAAACGTCTTTGTACAAATATCCGTAAGAGAATCACTCCTCACATGAGTTTCGACTATCGCACAGATACTTAAACCATTCTCCCGAATAAGGGACTTCACCTCCAATTGCTTGTTCGTGGCATTTAGGCCACGGATATTCCACATAGCCGTCTTAAACATTTTGACATTCTAACGGCTGTTTCCCTTGTTCCCTCTCACCTTGCTTCCCAGATAGAAGCGCATCTAAGAGTTCCTCTAGGTTCTCTCCCCCATTATTGTAGGATCCTGTAAGAACATTATATTTATTTGATGTTTTTAGAATACCACGGAGAGGCTTAACTGGTGGCCGAAGGTTCTTCGCAACAGCAGCCACCGTAGGGGCTTGTTCTCTAATTGGGGTGCTTAGCTTAAACGACGAATGAGCACCACCCATGGTTGCATCCAAGGTAGCAGCCTCACCCACGGGTCCCTTATTATTATTACGTAGACCTATCTCCAACTCGCCCTCCTTCGGTTTATTCCCACCATCACCTTGTGCCTCACCATGCATGCTAGGGTTATGCATGTCCTCCCCATTATCTGCAGCACCCATAGCTTGAGCCGCACCTTCGGCTTGCATGGCTCCTACCTGCTCAGCTGCCCGGTTGTTGTTCATAGAGGAAGAAGATCCTTCCCCATGCAATTGTCCTTTATTTTGTACCTTCGGCCTCCACTGCTTGCGCACTACCTTGGTAAATCCATCCGCATCAACCATGCCTTTCGTATCCGATGAAGGGTTATGCACCCCCGCCTTACCACAAGACGAGAGCTTGTGGCCAAAGACTAAACAATGTGAACACTGAATTGGCTCCCATAAGTATTCCACAAATATCTTAACCTTAGCATCTGCACCACCATTCAAATCTGGGACAACCACTTCCAATTCCCGTTTCAACTCCCCCACCGCCCAAGCTTCCACCAACACTTTTGCAAAACCCGGGCGTCCCCATGCTTTTTCACACATTGAAGAAGTACACGAGTCCATTTGCTTTGGGACACCAATAGCACTAGCAATCCGGCTAATTCCTTCGCGATTAAACGCCACCAACGGTATGTTATGTAGTTTCACCCAAAGTGGACAAGAGGTATGAATGGGTTTCGCCAAACCCTTTGTAGGATCCCACGGAAAGATGAAGAGAGGAACACCTCTTATCATTAACGGACCTGATTCAACCGCTTGGGAACTTCCACCTTCATCATTAAACCGGAAAAAGTAAAATCCATTCTCGTTCATCATCGCATTCCGGTACCCATATTTTCCCCACGCAGCCTTACGTAACGCTGAACTACCGGAAAGTGAATTCTTGGACCAAGAAAATATCCATAGACCGTGGTGTGATAAGTTTTCACCGCTGCCTTTGCGAGTTCCAAAGGAATTTGAATACTTGATTGGACCTTGTCCTTTAGAGGGAAGAATTGCAATGCCGAAGACGCCCCTGATTTCCCCACAACAGCTGCAAACTCCAATGAGCTCTTCATGCCTACCCCAAACTTGAGTCGATCATCAACAACATTACCTCGTTTGATCGATAGCCTACTCCACACAGACTCTCGACCCCCTTCCGACTTGTGCACATCAGACCCATGTAACCCATGCAAACCCACGGGCGGTTGCGAGACCGTGACATCAGCCCCATCGATCCCATGCGAACCCATAGTCTGCTGCTCCACCGTGACATCATCCCTATCGACACCATGCAAACTCATAGCCGACTGCATCACCATGACGTCAGCCCTAGCAGCATCATGCTGAAAATTAGGGTTTTCTCCCTTCTTGCGAGCATCAGTCATCAACGTCGTTCGTTGTTCATCTCCTTCCCCATCCCATCCCTTACCATTCTCACCAAGGTCCTCCACCGTGAACCCGGCTGTCGTAAACGCGTCCATAACCCTAAAGGCTAAGCCCACACGCTGCCAATTGAAACCCTAGGCCAAGCAACGAAGTTCCCCCGAGAGAGAAGCTGAAACTCGACCTAAGGACCAACCAACGAAGGTGTAAGATACACAACCCTTAAGGCAATGAACAAAGACGACCTCCAAAGAAATACCTGCTGGAAAAACTCTCTGACGAAACAGAAACCCTAGCCACACGCCAAAACTTGCAGCACAATCAAAACTAATAAAACACCGACCCACGATTGCCACGGCCAATAAAATCGTACCAGCAGCAACTAATACCAATAGAAAGCAAAACGAAAGCAAATGAAAACAAATAGCAGCAAGATCACCGACCCACGAAGAAACCTTACCACAAAACTTTTCAGCCGCCGACTTTCAAACCACCGACCCACGATGGTTTATTAAACCAATTAAAATGCTCGAATTGTAGGGCAAGTAGTAAGCAATCCAATAGAAAACAAGAACAACCAAATACTCCAATGAATTCTACGTGAAAACCATGCACCATGATCAACAGCCGTGAACCCCATTAGAATCCCTAATCGCCCTAGAGAGAGAGAGCATTTTTTCTTTTCTCCCTTCACTTACTTATTAGCACCTGAAAAGCATATTTAAAAAAAAAGGTCAACTACAAAGAGTTGGTGAGTTCACAGGTTTTCCATATGCACAACAGTTTTTCATCCAATGGTCACTCTCATGAAACGTTCGTTCATGACAAGCTCCAAAATTTAACAAACTTTATGAGTACAATTTACAATGAGTGATTCTTGCAAGATATATAAGTGTTGAGCCACTACTAAGCCTCCGACAATCTACGCCCCGAACTACCTCAGAGGTGGTATGTTGGCTACATGAGTAGAACATTATTAACAGATAAAGTGCACCCCTACTCGTCAGTCAAGGTGGGTTTGTCAAACCAAATAGCGCTATCCACAAGTATCACCGGCTCGTTACGAGTTAATAAGTAGTGTATCTATTGGGGACTTACCATGCAACATGCAACAAATCTGCCAGATTCTTAAACTCTAACATTCTTTAGAAAATCACATTTTAAGCATTCTAACATCCATAGATGTGGATTCCTTTGCTAAGGATTCAATCCCAACATCATGTGACATATTTTTGAAAGAAAAATACTTTAAACCTATAAGGAAAATGTGCATGCAAAGTCAAAAATCCAGATTCTTATACAAGAACAAAACCCACGTTTTTGATGATTTTGCTCATTTTTCTCTAGTTCATGATGGAAGTTCATAGATTTTCACCACTTTATGGACATTTTTCATGTCCTTGGTGTTTTATCTCACTTCTAGAATAAGAAAAAGAGTTCATCCATTTGGATGAAATAAAAGTGTAGAACAATGTAGGAAAAATGGCATAAAAGGTGTCAAAATGTATGAATAACACTAGTTTGGAGCTCTTACCTTAGGAAGATGTTGCAAGTACTTCAAGTTCTTTAGAATTTCGACTTGGATACTTGTTTTAGGGCTGAACTTTTCTAGAGTTTGAAGGCAATTTCTTGTTTGAAGAAGGTGAAGTAAAAGAAAGAGAGAAAGAAGGGTGGAAGTTCTAGAGAGAAAGGAGAGGAAGATAGATGGTTGGGAATTTGAAAATGAAACAAAGTTTGCAAAAATTGAGGGGGTAATAGGGAGGGGGGTGGCCGGCCATACATGGGCCCCCAACCCTTTGCAATATATTTTTTTTTATAAAAATTAAGCCCAAAATCATTTCCTTGTAATATCATTTTTTTTTAATAGGTTTCAAGACACACTCTTAAAATACCTTCTTGTTTTTATTAAATCTTATAAAAAGAAAGATTTATGTATAAAGTAAAACCCTATATTTTATATAGGTTATATGTTATTTAAGGTATTTTGGCATTTCACAAGGTGTTCCGGTTAGTCTTGGGTCAAAACCGGGTCTTTTAGGCAACTACCGGGAATTCTAGCGATCTTTCGCTTTAATATTTTCTGAATGGGTCCTATCAGGGTATATTCTCTCTATTAACATTAGTGAGGGTTTAACAGATGCTAACCTGGAAGTTTCGATTTTTGCCGAATGTTACAGTTTTCCCCTGTTAGAGAAATTTCGTCCCGAAATTTAATGACTGGCATTCTCAGTTGGTTCCTTGACGAACAGCTGAGGATATTTACTCCTCATAAAATCCTCCCGTTCCCAAGTGTATTCTGGTCCATGCCTTGCACACCACCGAACTTTTACGATCGGGATCTTGCTACGTCTTAACCGTTTAACATCTCGGTCAAGTATCTCCACGGGTTCTTCTATAATGCGTAACTGCTCGCTCACTTGTATATCTTCCAGTGGTAGAACCAATGATTCATCCGATAGACATTTCTTCAGATTCGACACATGGAATGTGTCGTGAATAGCGCTTAACGCTTGTGGTAGTTTGAGTCTGTATGCAACCGGTCCAATCTTTTCCAGTATCTCAAATGGGCCGATATATCTTGGACTCAACTTGCCCTTTTTCCCAAATCGTACCAATCCTTTCCATGGCTATACCTTTAATAGTACCTTATCGCCCACCTGAAATTCCAAAGGCTTCCTGCGATTATCTGCATAACTCTTCTGACGAGTTCTGGCTACTTTCAGTCTTTCCTGAATGGTTACGATCTTGTCTGTGGTCTCCTGTATTATGTCGGGTCTTATCAGCTGTCTGTCGCCAACCTCCATCCAGCTGAGTGGGGATCTACACTTGCGTCCATATAAGGCTTCGTACGGCGCGCACTTTAAGCTGGTATGGTAGCTATTGTTGTAAGAGAATTCGACCAGCGGTAAATGAGTATCCCAACTTCCCCCAAAATCTAATACACAGGCTCGCAGCATGTCTTCCAGGGTTTGTATAGTTCTTTCTGTCTGACCGTCCGTCTGTGGGTGGTAGGCAGTGCTCAAGTCCAAACGTGTGCCCAACGCTTTCTGGACTGATCGCCAAAGGCGTGACGTAAAACGGCTATCTCTGTCCGAGATAATGGAAGTAGGTACTCCATGACGCATCACAATCTCGTTGATATATATCTGAGCAAGCTTTTCCGTCTTGAAGTCCTCTCGGATAGGCATAAAATGTGCAGATTTCGTAAGCCGATCCACTATAACCCAGATTGAATCATGTCCTTTCCTTGTCCTGGGTAACTTAGTTATGAAATCCATACTTATTTGTTCCCATTTCCACTCTGGAATCTCAGGTTGTGAAGAAGACCTGATGGTTTCTGATGTTCAGCCTTAACCAGTGCACAGGTTTGGCACTTGCTTACATAACAAGCAACATCTTTCTTCATCCCTAGCCACCAGTAGTATTCCTTCAGATCTTTGTACATTTTATCGGCCCCGGGGTGAATTGAATATCTTGATTTATGCGCTTCATCCAAGATTACTGCTCGCAGATTTACGACCTTAGGTACCCAAACTTTATTTCGGAAGTAGCGCACCCCGTCTGGTTGTGTTTCAAATTCCTCTTCCAAATGATGCAGGGTTTCGTTTTTCAAATTCTCCTCTTTTAATGCTTCTTCTTGAGCTTCGAGAATTTGGTCCTTAAGACTCGTCCGGACCATCGTTCCCATGGCTCTTGCCCTCGATGGCTTCACTCTTTGTTTTTGGCTTAACGCATCGGCTACTACATTAGCCTTGCCTGGGTGGTACTTTATCTCGCAATCGTAATCGCTAAGCAGTTCAACCCATCTCCGTTGTCTCATATTCAGCATTTTCTGATCAAAAATGTGTTGTAGGCTCTTGTGGTCGGTAAAGACGGTACATTTAGTGCCGTAGAGGTAATGTCTCCAAATCTTGAGTGCGAACACTACGGCTCCTAATTCCAAATCATGGGTGGTATAATTCTTTTCGTGAACTTTAAGTTGCCTTGATGCGTAGGCAATAACCTTGTCTTTTTGCATTAGCACACACCCCAACCCTTGGTGTGAGGCATCGCAGTAAACAACAAAATTTTCTGCACCCTCTGGTAAAGCTAAGATCGGTGCATTGCAAAGCTTATGCTTAAGCGTCTGAAAAGCTTCTTCTTGTTTTTCTCCCCAATCGAACTTCTTATCCTTCTGGGTTAATGCCGTTAATGGTTGTGCAATTTTGGAGAAATTTGCAATGAAACGCCGATAGTAACCAGCTAAACCGAGAAACGAACGAATTTCAGTCGGAGTCCTTGGGGCTTCCCACTTCCTAATGGCTTCTATCTTGGCCGGATCGACATGAATTTCATCTTTATTAACTACATGCCCAAGAAATTGCACTTCACGAATCCAAAATTCGCATTTGGAAAGTTTAGTATACAGCTTCTGGTCTTTGAGCAGTTCTAGTATTTGCTTTAAATGTTGCTCATGTTCCTTCTTGCTTTGCGAATAAATTAATATATCATCTATGAACACAATTACGAATTTGTCCAAGTACGGTCGACATACTCTGTTCATTAGGTCCATAAAGACTGCTGGAGCGTTTGTCAGTCCAAAAGGCATGACTAGGAACTCATAATGTCCATATCGAGTCCTAAACGCTGTCTTAGGAATGTCCTCCTCACGAACCCTCATTTGATGGTATCCAGACCGAAGGTCAATATTTGAAAAGTACGTAGCGCCTTGAAGTTGGTCGAACAGGTCATCGATTCGAGGAAGGGGATATCGGTTCTTGATGGTCAGCTTATTAAGTTCCCTGTAGTCGATGCACATACGAAACGAACCATCTTTCTTTTTAACGAATAAAACTGGAGCTCCCCAGGGTGAAGAGCTGGGTCTGATGAATCCTTTATTGAGTAGCTCCTTAAGTTGTTCTGACAACTCCTGCATTTCTGAAGGTGCTAACCGGTAAGGTGATTTCGCCACGGGTGCCGCTCCCGGAATTAAGTCGATATGAAATTCAACTTGTCTTGGTGGGGGTAATCCAGGTAATTCATCTGGGAATACCTCGGGAAAATCTCGTACTACTGGGAAGTCTTGAATATTCTTCTCTTTGATCTCCTTATCCACTACGTGTGTCAGAAACGCAACACAATCTTTCCGCAAATATTTTCGCATCTTCATACTCGACACTATTTTGAATTTCCTCCCCGAGCTTTCTCCCTGTATTTCCAGTACTCTTCCTTCGGTTTGAGGTATCCGGACAATCCTTTCGGATTAAACGATCTCAGCGCGATTCTTTGATAACCAACCCATACCTACGACTATATCGAAGCTTCCTAATTTGATTGGGATTAAATCTATGCTAAAATCTTTTTCCGCCAGTTTTAGGGTACAGTTTTTAATTACATCTCTGGCCCTAACTTCCTGTCCATTAGCAAATTCAATAACGTAGGCTTCTTTCAACTTTTGAGGTTCCAAGTTAATTTTCGGCCTAAACTCTAGTGATACAAAGCTCCTATCCGCTCCCGAATCAAATAGTACTGTTGCATAATGATTATTCAAGAGAAACGTACCTGTGACTACATCCGGGTTTCGTCTTGCTTCATCTGCTCCAATTTCAAACACTCGACCTCGTGCCTGACCTCCTTGATTCCCTTGATTGAGTGGTCGCGCTTGATTTGCATTAGGCCTTCGGTTCAGTCTCGGACATGCGCTCCGAAAGTGATCACGGCTCCCACACTCGTGACAGGTTCGCTTTCCTCCGCTCTTGCAATCTCTGGCGACATGGCCTCCTTTGTTACACTTGGGGCAAATGATGCATCTTCCGAGGTGTCGATTATTGCACTTGACGCATCTTGGGCATGGCCCCCTTTCTTTCTCCTCTGCCTGTGCTTGAATTCCAAAATTTCCTGTCACTCTCTGACCCTTGTCTGATCTTCCCCCAAATTGCCTTCTTGCAGGCTCTTCTATCTTTCTTTTCCCTCCGGCTTTATCATCCCTAGTTACTCTCGAACGATTTGCGTTGTTAGTGAGTCTCGTTGCTAGATTTACTGCTTCTTGAAGAGTCTTCGGGTCAGCTGAAGTCACATTTCCTCTGATTTCTGGAGATAAACCCCACACATATCTATCCACTCGGTTTTCCTCGGGCGTCACCAAGTGTGGCACCAACTTTGCCAGCTCATGGAAACGGGCAGTGTAAGAGTCTATGTCGTTTCCCTTCATTTCATGGCTCCATAGTTCTGCTTCCAGCTTCTGGATCTCACTCCTTGGGCAATACTCATCCTTGAGCATCTTCTTAAACTCTTCCCATGTCAGTCTGTTGGCCACATCCCGGCCTCGGGTTTGTACTTGGGTGTTCCACCACGTTAATGCCCGTCCTTGCAGAAGGCAAGCGGCAAATTCCACCTTGTTTCCTTCAGTACATTTACTGATGTGGAGCACAGACTCCATACCCTCTAACCAAGTTAATAGCCCAATGGCTCCCTCAGTTCCGTGAAACTCTTTAGGATTACATGTCCTAAAAGACTTGTACGTGCATTCCCTATTTCCACTGGTTCCCGCATTGTTTCTTGGGTTAGCGTTCAGACCTGCTGCTACTTGGCTAACGATATTTGGAAGTGCGGCCAAAATTTGCTCGGACACGAGTCGTGCGATTTCGGGATCCTCTCTCCTTGGAGGCATAGTCCTACAGGTATGGTTTTAATTAAGGATTTAGTCACACGGTCACCCTTACGGTTATTTGGTTACACTTCCTACTTGTTATGTCAATCTAAGTTATGGTACTACTTCATGCATACTATCATTATTATCTACACGTATTGTCATAACAACATACCACAATTTCACAATCATGTATTAAAAGTACTTGAGATATGTGAGCATTAACCAAGCATTTCATTCATAAGCCATAAATATTCAAATTCCAAAAGAAACAATTAACAAAATCATTCAATGTTTGGAAGTTAACGGCTACATGCCCCAAAAATATAAGTTTAAGTTTAATAAATCCCAAAAGCTTATAGTAAATGGTCTTCTAACGCATCAGTGCCCAAATCAGCAGTCCCATCACCAAAACCAAGGCTCCCATCACCCAAGCTAGGTACCTACGTAGTGCTCTCACTTCCCTCCTAGTGATGTCAATGACCTCCATAGTTCGATCTGAGACCTCACTATGTGATTTCAGCACCTCCATCACCCCATTCAGTGTTTGGTGTTGCTGGTCCATCCTCTCTCTATGGAGTTGTATGTCTTGTGACATCATTAGGACCCACTGACTTTCCCGGGTGGTCATGCCGGGAGGGTGGGCCACGGGTACTCCGGTTACCATCTGGGGGTTTCCTCGCTGCACTCCCGGTCGGGAGGACTCTCCTTCGTATCTTGGTGGATGGGTAAACCTCACACACCTAGGCAAAGGAACACTTTTTCTTGCCGTGGTTCTTACTCTCGGTCCTCGTAGTGTACGCGGAGGGGACCGAGTGGGTGGTGCATTGATTTCTTCCTGGTCGTCTTCATACAGGTCTCTCTCTACTACAACCGGTGCATTGCCCCTCGGTCGGCTAGTAACATAGCCGGAGAGGTCAGCCGAGTACGAGTGCTCGGAATGGGTATGCTCAGAAGGAGTGTGCTCGGATGAGGTGTGGGTGGATGACATAATGAACTGCGATAATAGTAAACTTAGTTATTAAGTGTGTTATTGTAAGTGCCTAAGATATGCAATGTTTATGTATGCACACACAATTATTATGCTTTTGTGTTTAAGTAGAAAATTTATTTTAAGCATACTTCCAGTATAACTAATTCGAGTCTCCCATTATACATACCTGAATTAAACATAGGTGATCAGGCTTTGTTTAATTGAGGTATAATAATGTGACACTCAACTTAATTATATTAGCAATATGCCTCAGATTTTGACAATCATTTCGAAAACCGTTTTGAAAATAGTTTGCGTTATAGTTGGGTTATAGCTTGTGGTTTCCATAAGAAAACCGGCATTCTCTATAACCTTAGGCTCTGATACCAAATCTGTCACACCCCGCTAAAGCGGAAACACGAGGTATAACAGCGTAGGGTTTCATTCAAAAGGTAACAGACAACACCAACCACAACATTCAATACAATAGTTCAAAATATTACATTACAACGTCTTGATCAAATTGTTTCAAAAAGAAGACGCCGGATACAAAAAATTAACAGAAGAAGTTTTAATGTTCTTGATGGCGATGTCATCACACAATATGCACCCTACATGCCTTCACTTACTTATTAGCACCTGAAAAGCATATTTAAAAAAAAAGGTCAACTACAAAGAGTTGGTGAGTTCACAGGTTTTCCATATGCACAACAGTTTTTCATCCAATGGTCACTCTCATGAAACGTTCGTTCATGACAAGCTCCAAAATTTAACAAACTTTATGAGTACAATTTACAATGAGTGATTCTTGCAAGATATATAAGTGTTGAGCCATTACTAAGCCTCCGACAATCTACGCCCCAAACTACCTCAGAGGTGGTATGTTGGCCACATGAGTAGAACATTATTAACAGATAAAGTGCACCCCTACTCGTCAGTCAAGGTGGGTTTGTCAAACCAAATAGCGCTATCCACAAGTATCACCGGCTCGTTACGAGTTAATAAGTAGTGTATCTATTGGGGACTTACCATTTTCATTATCACTCAACATATCTTTATCACTTATGTAAATTTGTCCATTCATTTGTACTCATTTTTCAAATCATAAATATCCACAATTTAATATCATGAATCATTTAGCATTTTAAAAACATAACATGCTTTTCACCCCAAAAAGTATAAAACAGTAAAAAGGGGTTGCGAAAACTCACCTTAAAGCGTAGACGCGAAGTAGTGCAAGCTTGATTTCTTAATGCTTTACGGGTTTCCTATAATGTCAAACAATCTCTATAAGTCCTTCATATCTAACTCAAGGTCATATTTAACTAATTTAGTCCACCTCTTGTGAAATGCCTTTGTTTTAGTATTTAATTTGAAATGAAGAATTTAACATTGTCCCAATGTTTTTAATCATGTATATGTATATATAGGGTTAAAATAATAAAATCCCCTACTTTTTCAAAATGCTTAATCTGGCAGAAACTTTGTCCTTCAAAAATGGCTATTGTAAAACACTTTCTAAAATGACAAATTTACTCATTTTTTTATATGTAGTACTATACTGAGTTAAGGCTATTTTGACCAAATTTCATAAATTTTGAAGGTGTTTAAGGGGTCCAAATAATATTTATTAATTTGTGTTATACAGGGCCTAAAACAGATTGCACCCTTCTGTGAAAAACAGACCTTTGGAAGGTCAAAACTTAATATTTTTCAGAGTTTTTGCATGCTTTGGAAACCTAACACATAAAGGTATCTTATGGAAAAGGATTCACAAATTTTTGATAACTTTTGGGTGAGTTATGGACGAATGAAGTTGCATGTACCAATCTGCCAATTTTGGACAGCTTGGCACACTTGACTTGTATAAAATATTTAAGTGACCAAAACTCCATATTTTTGAATGAAACCAAGTGAATGCGAAACCTAACTCATCTGAGAAATTCCCAGAAAGAAAAAGAGTAATTTTGATGGTTTCTACAGAGAGTTATAAGCAAAACAAAGTGACACAACAATCTGGCTGATCATCTGCTGCACACCAAATTTGTTCTAAGGAGTTGAAGGCTTAAATCTCAATATTTTCTTATGAGACCAGTTGGGTTTGAACCCTAACTCATTAAACCTTACTCCAGAAGAAAAATGAGGAATTTTGGACATGATTTGACCAAGATATGGTCGTCCTAAGCACATGCAACAAATCTGCCAGATTCTTAAACTCTAACATTCTTTAGAAAATCACATTTTAAGCATTCTAACATCCATAGATGTGGATTCCTTTGCTAAGGATTCAATCCCAACATCATGTGACATATTTTTGAAAGAAAAATACTTTAAACCTATAAGGAAAATGTGCATCCAAAGTCAAAAATCCAGAATCTTATACAAGAACAAAACCCACGTTTTTGATGATTTTGCTCATTTTTCTCTAGTTCATGATGGAAGTTCATAGATTTTCACCACTTTATGGACATTTTTCATGTCCTTGGTGTTTTATCTCACTTCTAGAATAAGAAAAAGAGTTCATCCATTTGGATGAAATAAAAGTGTAGAACAATGTAGGAAAAATGGCATAAAAGGTGTTAAAATGTATGAATAACACTAATTTGGAGCTCTTACCTTAGGAAGATGTTGCAAGTACTTCAAGTTCTTTAGAATTTCGACTTGGATACTTGTTTTAGGGCTGAACTTTTCTGGAGTTTGAAGGTAATTTCTTGTTTGAAGAAGGTGAAGTAAAAGAAAGAGAGAAAGAAGGGTGGAAGTTCTAGAGAGAAAGGAGAGGAAGATGGATGGTTGGGAATTTGAAAATGAAACAAAGTTTGCAAAAATTGAGGGGGTAATAGGGAGGGGGGTGGCCGGCCATACATGGGCCCCCAACCCTGTGCAATATATTTTTTTTTATAAAAATTAAGCCCAAAATCATTTCCTTGTAAAATCATTTTTTTTTTGAATAGGTTTCAAGACACACTCTTAAAATACCTTCTTGTTTTTATTAAATCTTATAAAAAGAAAGATTTATGTATAAAGTAAAACCCTATATTTTATATAGGTTATATGTTATTTAAGGTATTTTGGCATTTCACAAGGTGTTCCGGTTAGTCTTGGGTTAAAACCGGGTCTTTTAGGCAACTACCGGGAATTCTAGCGATCTTTCGCTTTAATATTTTCTGAATGGGTCCTATCAGGGTATATTCTCTCTATTAACATTAGTGAGGGTTTAACAGATGCTAACCTGGAAGTTTCGATTTTTGCCGAATGTTACACCTCGATTCCTCGACGAGTGACCATGTAGCCCAGGAATTTCCCAACACTAACACCAAAGGAACACTTCGTCGGTTTGAGCTTCATGCGGTATTTTCGAAGGATGTCGAACGACTGCCTCAGACGATCAACGTGGTCGACTGCCAGCTTCGACTTGACTAACATATCGTCGATATAGTTAAACTATTCCATTAACTCAACCATTGATATTTTCAAGTAAAACACACAAATATTTGGAAAATAACATTTTTGGCCTGCACAAAGTTTTCACAAATCACCTTGAACTCACCTCGCTAGATTTAAGCTAAATATGGAATTTCTCCCAACGTAAGCTCCTTTGATGCAACCCGGATCCTTTAGGCCAAATCTTCCAAAACCTAGATCCACAAGTTTCCAACTATAAGTACTTATCCTCAAATACTTAGAATCATTTCCCAAACATTTAGAACCTAAAATCTCAATTACATCAAGCCCTAATCTTCATAAATGAAGAAGGAGAAGAACACTTCAACTAAACATAACCAAAATCGTCCACAATACTCCAAACGAGAAAGAAAGTGAACAAAATATGATTTTGAGCAATTAATCCTTTAATGACATATTATGATTTCTACACACCAAAATATCAAAAAGCCCCAAATATGGTTGATTTACAACATTTATGAAGATAACCATTTCAAAAGAGTTAAACTATTCCATTAACTCAACCATTGATATTTTCAAGTAAAACACACAAATATTTGGAAAATAACATTTTTGGCATGCACAAAGTTTTCACAAATCACCTTGAACTCACCTCGCTAGATTTAAGCTAAATCTAGAATTTCTCCCAACGTAAGCTCCTTTGATGCAACCCGGATCCTTTAGGCCAAATCTTCCAAAACCTAGATCCACAAGTTTCCAACCATAAGTATTTATCCTCAAATACTTAGAATCATTTCCCAAACATTTAGAACCCAAAATCTCAAATACATCAAACCCTAATCTTCATAAATGAAGAAGGAAAAGAACACTTCAACTAAACATAACCAAAATCGTCCACAATACTCCAAACGAGAAAGAGAGTGAACAAAAAATGATCTTGAGCAATTAATCCTTTAATGACATATTATGATTTCTAAACATCAAAATATTAAAAAGCCCCAAATATGGTTGTTTTACAACATTTATGAAGATAACCATTTCAAAAGAGTTAAACTATTCCATTAACTCAACCATTGATATTTTCAAGTAAAACACACAAATATTTGGAAAATAACATTTTTGACATGCACAAAGTTTTCACAAATCACATTGAACTCACCTCGCTTGATTTAAGCTAAATCTAGAATTTCTCCCAACGTAAGCTCCTTTGATGCAACCCGGATCCTTTAGGCCAAATCTTCCAAAACCTAGATCCACAAGTTTCCAACCATAAGTATTTATCCTCAAATACTTAGAATCATTTCCCAAACATTTAGAACCCAAAATCTCAAATACATCAAGCCCTAATCTTCATAAATGAAGAAGGAGAAGAACACTTCAACTAAACATACCCAAAATCGTCCACAATACTCCAAACGAGAAAGAGAGTGAACAAAAAATGATCTTGAGCAATTAATCCTTTAATGACATATTATGATTTCTACACATCAAAATATTAAAAAGCCCCAAATATGGTTGTTTTACAACATTTATGAAGATAACCATTTCAAAAGAGTTAAACTATTCCATTAACTCAACCATTGATATTTTCAAGTAAAACACACAAATATTTGGAAAATAACATTTTTGACATGCACAAAGTTTTCACAAATCACATTGAACTCACCTCGCTTGATTTAAGCTAAATCTAGAATTTCTCCCAACGTAAGCTCCTTTGATGCAACCCGGATCCTTTAGGCCAAATCTTCCAAAACCTAGATCCACAAGTTTCCAACCATAAGTATTTATCCTCAAATACTTAGAATCATTTCCCAAACATTTAGAACCCAAAATCTCAAATACATCAAGCCCTAATCTTCATAAATGAAGAAGGAGAAGAACACTTCAACTAAACATACCCAAAATCGTCCACAATACTCCAAACGAGAAAGAAAGTGAACAAAAAATGATCTTGAGCAATTAATCCTTTAATGACATATTATGATTTCTACACATCAAAATATCAAAAAGCCCAAATATGGTTGTTTTACAACATTTATGAAGACAACCATTTCAAAAGAGTTAAACTCAACCATTGATATTTTCAAGTAAAACACACAAATATTTGGAAAATAACATTTTTGACATGCACAAAGTTTTCACAAATCACCTTGAACTCACCTCGCTAGATTTAAGCTAAATCTAGAATTTCTCCCAACGTAAGCTCCTTTGATGCAACCCGGATCCTTTAGGCCAAATCTTCCAAAACCTAGATCCACAAGTTTCCAACCATAAGTATTTATCCTCAAATACTTAGAATCATTTCCCAAACATTTAGAACCCAAAATATCAAATACATCAAGCCCTAATCTTCATAAATGAAGAAGGAGAAGAACACTTCAACTAAACATACCCAAAATCGTCCACAATACTCCAAACGAGAAAGAAAGTGAACAAAAAATGATCTTGAGCAATTAATCCTTTAATGACATATTATGATTTCTACACATCAAAATATCAAAAGGCCCCAAATATGGTTGATTTACAACATTTATGAAGATAACCATTTCAAAAGAGTTAAACTATTCCATTAACTCAACCATTGATATTTTCAAGTAAAACACACAAATATTTGGATAATAACATTTTTGGCATGCACAAAGTTTTCACAAATCACCTTGAACTCACCTCGCTAGATTTAAGCTAAATCTAGAATTTCTCCCAACGTAAGCTCCTTTGATGCAACCCGGAGCCTTTAGGCCAAATCTTCCAAAACCTAGATCCACAAGTTTCCAACCATAAGTATTTATCCTCAAATACTTAGAATCATTTCCCAAACATTTAGAACCCAAAATCTCAAATACATCAAACCTTAATCTTCATAAATGAAGAAGGAAAAGAACACTTCAACTAAACATAACCAAAATCGTCCACAATACTCCAAACGAGAAAGAAAGTGAACAAAAAATGATCTTGAGCAATTAATCCTTTAATGACATATTATGATTTCTACACATCAAAATATTAAAAAGCCCCAAATATGGTTGTTTTACAACATTTATGAAGATAACCATTTCAAAAGAGTTAAACTCAACCATTGATATTTTCAAGTAAAATACACAAATATTTGGAAAATAACATTTTTGACATGCACAAAGTTTTCACAAATCACATTGAACTCACCTCGCTTGATTTAAGCTAAATCTAGAATTTCTCCCAACGTAAGCTCCTTTGATGCAACCCGGATCCTTTAGGCCAAATCTTCCAAAACCTAGATCCACAAGTTTCCAACCATAAGTATTTATCCTCAAATACTTAGAATCATTTCCCAAACATTTAGAACCCAAAATCTCAAATACATCAAGCCCTAATCTTCATAAATGAAGAAGGAGAAGAACACTTCAACTAAACATACCCAAAATCGTCCACAATACTCCAAACGAGAAAGAAAGTGAACAAAAAATGATCTTGAGCAATTAATCCTTTAATGACATATTATGATTTCTACACATCAAAATATCAAAAAGGCCCAAATATGGTTGTTTTACAACATTTATGAAGACAACCATTTCAAAAGAGTTAAACTCAACCATTGATATTTTCAAGTAAAACACACAAATATTTGGAAAATAACATTTTTGGCATGCACAAAGTTTTCACAAATCACCTTGAACTCACCTCGCTAGATTTAAGCTAAATCTAGAATTTCTCCCAACGTAAGCTCCTTTGATGCAACCCGGATCCTTTAGGCCAAATCTTCCAAAACCTAGATCCACAAGTTTCCAACCATAAGTATTTATCCTCAAATACTTAGAATCATTTCCCAAACATTTAGAACCCAAAATATCAAATACATCAAGCCCTAATCTTCATAAATGAAGAAGGAGAAGAACACTTCAACTAAACATACCCAAAATCGTCCACAATACTCCAAACGAGAAAGAAAGTGAACAAAAAATGATCTTGAGCAATTAATCCTTTAATGACATATTATGATTTCTACACATCAAAATATCAAAAGGCCCCAAATATGGTTGATTTACAACATTTATGAAGATAACCATTTCAAAAGAGTTAAACTATTCCATTAACTCAACCATTGATATTTTCAAGTAAAACACACAAATATTTGGATAATAACATTTTTGGCATGCACAAAGTTTTCACAAATCACCTTGAACTCACCTCGCTAGATTTAAGCTAAATCTAGAATTTCTCCCAACGTAAGCTCCTTTGATGCAACCCGGAGCCTTTAGGCCAAATCTTCCAAAACCTAGATCCACAAGTTTCCAACCATAAGTATTTATCCTCAAATACTTAGAATCATTTCCCAAACATTTAGAACCCAAAATCTCAAATACATCAAACCTTAATCTTCATAAATGAAGAAGGAAAAGAACACTTCAACTAAACATAACCAAAATCGTCCACAATACTCCAAACGAGAAAGAAAGTGAACAAAAAATGATCTTGAGCAATTAATCCTTTAATGACATATTATGATTTCTACACATCAAAATATTAAAAAGCCCCAAATATGGTTGTTTTACAACATTTATGAAGATAACCATTTCAAAAGAGTTAAACTCAACCATTGATATTTTCAAGTAAAATACACAAATATTTGGAAAATAACATTTTTGACATGCACAAAGTTTTCACAAATCACATTGAACTCACCTCGCTTGATTTAAGCTAAATCTAGAATTTCTCCCAACGTAAGCTCCTTTGATGCAACCCGGATCCTTTAGGCCAAATCTTCCAAAACCTAGATCCACAAGTTTCCAACCATAAGTATTTATCCTCAAATACTTAGAATCATTTCCCAAACATTTAGAACCCAAAATCTCAAATACATCAAGCCCTAATCTTCATAAATGAAGAAGGAGAAGAACACTTCAACTAAACATACCCAAAATCGTCCACAATACTCCAAACGAGAAAGAAAGTGAACAAAAAATGATCTTGAGCAATTAATCCTTTAATGACATATTATGATTTCTACACATCAAAATATCAAAAAGGCCCAAATATGGTTGTTTTACAACATTTATGAAGACAACCATTTCAAAAGAGTTAAACTCAACCATTGATATTTTCAAGTAAAACACACAAATATTTGGAAAATAACATTTTTGGCATGCACAAAGTTTTCACAAATCACCTTGAACTCACCTCGCTAGATTTAAGCTAAATCTAGAATTTCTCCCAACGTAAGCTCCTTTGATGCAACCCGGATCCTTTAGGCCAAATCTTCCAAAACCTAGATCCACAAGTTTCCAACCATAAGTATTTATCCTCAAATACTTAGAATCATTTCCCAAACATTTAGAACCCAAAATATCAAATACATCAAGCCCTAATCTTCATAAATGAAGAAGGAGAAGAACACTTCAACTAAACATACCCAAAATCGTCCACAATACTCCAAACGAGAAAGAAAGTGAACAAAAAATGATCTTGAGCAATTAATCCTTTAATGACATATTATGATTTCTACACATCAAAATATCAAAAGGCCCCAAATATGGTTGATTTACAACATTTATGAAGATAACCATTTCAAAAGAGTTAAACTATTCCATTAACTCAACCATTGATATTTTCAAGTAAAACACACAAATATTTGGATAATAACATTTTTGGCATGCACAAAGTTTTCACAAATCACCTTGAACTCACCTCGCTAGATTTAAGCTAAATCTAGAATTTCTCCCAACGTAAGCTCCTTTGATGCAACCCGGAGCCTTTAGGCCAAATCTTCCAAAACCTAGATCCACAAGTTTCCAACCATAAGTATTTATCCTCAAATACTTAGAATCATTTCCCAAACATTTAGAACCCAAAATCTCAAATACATCAAACCTTAATCTTCATAAATGAAGAAGGAAAAGAACACTTCAACTAAACATAACCAAAATCGTCCACAATACTCCAAACGAGAAAGAAAGTGAACAAAAAATGATCTTGAGCAATTAATCCTTTAATGACATATTATGATTTCTACACATCAAAATATTAAAAAGCCCCAAATATGGTTGTTTTACAACATTTATGAAGATAACCATTTCAAAAGAGTTAAACTCAACCATTGATATTTTCAAGTAAAATACACAAATATTTGGAAAATAACATTTTTGACATGCACAAAGTTTTCACAAATCACATTGAACTCACCTCGCTTGATTTAAGCTAAATCTAGAATTTCTCCCAACGTAAGCTCCTTTGATGCAACCAGGATCCTTTAGGCCAAATCTTCCAAAACCTAGATCCACAAGTTTCCAACCATAAGTATTTATCCTCAAATACTTAGAATCATTTCCCAAACATTTAGAACCCAAAATCTCAAATACATCAAGCCCTAATCTTCATAAATGAAGAAGGAGAAGAACACTTCAACTAAACATACCCAAAATCGTCCACAATACTCCAAACGAGAAAGAAAGTGAACAAAAAATGATCTTGAGCAATTAATCCTTTAATGACATATTATGATTTCTACACATCAAAATATCAAAAAGGCCCAAATATGGTTGTTTTACAACATTTATGAAGACAACCATTTCAAAAGAGTTAAACTCAACCATTGATATTTTCAAGTAAAACACACAAATATTTGGAAAATAACATTTTTGGCATGCACAAAGTTTTCACAAATCACCTTGAACTCACCTCGCTAGATTTAAGCTAAATCTAGAATTTCTCCCAACGTAAGCTCCTTTGATGCAACCCGGATCCTTTAGGCCAAATCTTCCAAAACCTAGATCCACAAGTTTCCAACCATAAGTATTTATCCTCAAATACTTAGAATCATTTCCCAAACATTTAGAACCCAAAATATCAAATACATCAAGCCCTAATCTTCATAAATGAAGAAGGAGAAGAACACTTCAACTAAACATACCCAAAATCGTCCACAATACTCCAAACGAGAAAGAAAGTGAACAAAAAATGATCTTGAGCAATTAATCCTTTAATGACATATTATGATTTCTACACATCAAAATATCAAAAGGCCCCAAATATGGTTGTTTTACAACATTTATGAAGATGACCATTTCAAAAGAGTTCAACTATTCCATTAACTCAACCATTGATATTTCAAGTAAAACACACAAATATTTGGAAAATAACATTTTTGACATGCACAAAGTTTTCACAAATCACCTTGAACTCACCTCGCTTGATTTAACCTAATCTAGAATTTCTCCCAACGTAAGCTCCTTTGATGCAACCCGGATCCTTTAGGCCAAATCTTCCAAAACCTAGATCCACAAGTTTCCAACCATAAGTATTTATCCTCAAATACTTAGAATCATTTCCCAAACATTTAGAACCCAAAATGTCAAATACATCAAGCCCTAATCTTCATAAATGAAGAAGGAGAAGAACACTTCAACTAAACATAACCAAAATCGTCCACAATACTTCAAACGAGTAAGAAAGTGAACAAAATATGATCTTGAGCAATTAATCCTTTAATGACATATTATGATTTCTACACACCAAAATATCAAAAATCCCCAAATATGGTTGATTTACAACATTTATGAAGATAACCATTTCAAAAGAGTTAAACTATTCCATTAACTCAACCATTGATATTTTCAAGTAAAACACACAAATATTTGGAAAATAACATTTTTGGCATGCACAAAGTTTTCACAAATCACCTTGAACTCACCTCGCTAGATTTAAGCTAAATCTAGAATTTCTCCCAACGTAAGCCCCTTTGATGCAACCCGGATCCTTTAGGCCAAATCTTCCAAAACCTAGATCCACAAGTTTCCAACCATAAGTATTTATCCTCAAATACTTAGAATCATTTCCCAAACATTTAGAACCCAAAATCTCAAATACATCAAGCCCTAATCTTCATAAATGAAGAAGGAGAAGAACACTTCAACTAAACATACCCAAAATCGTCCACAATACTCCAAACGAGAAAAAAAGTGAACAAAAAATGATCTTGAGCAATTAATCTTTTAATGACATATTATGATTTCTACACATCAAAATATCAAAAAGCCCCAAATATGGTTGTTTTACAACATTTATGAAGATAACCATTTCAAAAGAGTTAAACTATTCCATTAACTCAACCATTGATATTTCAAGTAAAACAAACAAATATTTGGAAAATAACATTTTTGACATGCACAAAGTTTTCACAAATCACCTTGAACTCACCTCGCTTGATTTAAGCTAAATCTAGAATTTCTCCCAACGTAAGCTCCTTTGATGCAACCCGGATCCTTTAGGCCGAATCTTCCAAAACCTAGATCCACAAGTTTCCAACCATAAGTATTTATTCTCAAATACTTAGAATCATTTGCCAAACATTTAGAACCCAAAATGTCAAATACATCAAGCCCTAATCCTCATAAATGAAGAAGGAGAAGAACACTTCAACTAAACATAACCAAAATCGTCCACAATACTTCAAACGAGTAAGAAAGTGAACAAAATATGATCTTGAGCAATTAATCCTTTAATGACATATTATGATTTCTACACATCAAAATATCAAAAAGGCCCAAATATGGTTGTTTTACAACATTTATGAAGATAACCATTTCAAAAGAGTTAAACTCAACCATTGATATTTTCAAGTAAAACACACAAATATTTGGAAAATAACATTTTTGGCATGCACAAAGTTTTCACAAATCACCTTGAACTCACCTCGCTAGATTTAAGCTAAATTTAGAATTTCTCCCAACGTAAGCTCCTTTGATGCAACCCGGATCCTTTAGGCCAAATCTTCCAAAACCTAGATCCACAAGTTTCCAACCATAAGTATTTATCCTCAAATACTTAGAATCATTTCCCAAACATTTAGAACCCAAAATCTCAAATATATCAAGACCTAATCTTCATAAACGAAGAAGGAGAAGAACACTTCAACTAAACATAACCAAACGAGAAAGAAAGTGAACAAAATATGATCTTGAGCAATTAATCCTATAATGACATATTATGATTTCTACACATCAAAATATCAAAAAAGCCCCAAATATGGTTGTTTTACAACATTTATGAAGATAACCATTTCAAAATAGTTAAACTATTCTATTAACTCAACCATTTATATTTTCAAGTAAAACACACAAATATTTGGAAAATAACATTTTTGGCATGCACAAACTTTCACAAATCACCTTGAACTCACCTCGCTAGATTTAACCTAAATCTAGAATTTCTCCCAACGTAAGCTACTTTGATGCAACTCGGATCCTTTAGGCCAAATCTTCCAAAACCTAGATCCACAAGTTTTCAACCATAACTATTTATCCACAAATACTTAGAATCATTCCCTAAACATTTAGAACCCAAAATCTCAAATACATCAAGCCCTAATCTACATAAATGAAGAAGGAGAAGAACACTTCAACTAAACATAACCAAAATCGTCTACAATACTCCAAACGAGAAAGAAAGTGAACAAAATATGATTTTGAGCAATTAAACCTTTAATGACATATTATGATTTCTACACATCAAAATATCCAAAAGCCCCAAATATGATTGTTTTACAACATTTATGAAGATGACCATTTCAAAAGAGTTAAACTATTCCATTAACTCAACCATTGATATTTCAAGTAAAACACACAAATATTTGGAAAATAACATTTTTGACATGCACAAAGTTTTCACAAATCACCTTGAAATCACCTCGCTTGATTTAACCTAATCTTGAATTTCTCCCAACGTAAGCTCCTTTGATGCAACCCGGATCCTTTAGGCCAAATCTTCCAAAACCTAGATCCACAAGTTTCCAACCATAAGTATTTATCCTCAAATACTTAGAATCATTTCCCAAACATTTAGAACCCAAAATGTCAAATACATCAAGCCCTAATCTTCATAAATGAAGAAGGAGAAGAACACTTCAACTAAACATAACCAAAATCGTCCACAATACTTCAAACGAGTAAGAAAGTGAACAAAATATGATCTTGAGCAATTAATCCTTTAATGACATATTACGATTTCTACACACCAAAATATCAAAAATCCCCAAATATGGTTGATTTACAACATTTATGAAGATAACCATTTCAAAAGAGTTAAACTATTCCATTAACTCAACCATTAATATTTTCAAGTAAAACACACAAATATTTGGAAAATAACATTTTTGGCATGCACAAAGTTTTCACAAATCACCTTGAACTCACCTCGCTAGATTTAAGCTAAATCTAGAATTTCTCCCAACGTAAGCCCCTTTGATTCAACCCGGATCCTTTAGGCCAAATCTTCCAAAACCTAGATCCACAAGTTTCCAACCATAAGTATTTATCCTCAAATACTTAGAATCATTTCCCAAACATTTAGAACCCAAAATCTCAAATACATCAAGCCCTAATCTTCATAAATGAAGAAGGAGAAGAACACTTCAACTAAACATACCCAAAATCGTCCACAATACTCCAAACGAGAAAGAAAGTGAACAAAAAATGATCTTGAGCAATTAATCTTTTAATGACATATTATGATTTCTACACATCAAAATATCAAAAAGCCCCAAATATGGTTGTTTTACAACATTTATGAAGATAACCATTTCAAAAGAGTTAAACTATTCCATTAACTCAACCATTGATATTTCAAGTAAAACAAACAAATATTTGGAAAATAACATTTTTGACATGCACAAAGTTTTCACAAATCACCTTGAACTCACCTCGCTTGATTTAAGCTAAATCTAGAATTTCTCCCAACGTAAGCTCCTTTGATGCAACCCGGATCCTTTAGGCCAAATCTTCCAAAACCTAGATCCACAAGTTTCCAACCATAAGTATTTATCCTCAAATACTTAGAATCATTTGCCAAACATTTAGAACCCAAAATGTCAAATACATCAAGCCCTAATCTTCATAAATGAAGAAGGAGAAGAACACTTCAACTAAACATAACCAAAATCGTCCACAATACTTCAAACGAGTAAGAAAGTGAACAAAATATGATCTTGAGCAATTAATCCTTTAATGACATATTATGATTTCTACACATCAAAATATCAAAAAGGCCCAAATATGGTTGTTTTACAACATTTATGAAGATAACCATTTCAAAAGAGTTAAACTCAACCATTGATATTTTCAAGTAAAACACACAAATATTTGGAAAATAACATTTTTGGCATGCACAAAGTTTTCACAAATCACCTTGAACTCACCTCGCTAGATTTAAGCTAAATTTAGAATTTCTCCCAACGTAAGCTCCTTTGATGCAACCCGGATCCTTTAGGCCAAATCTTCCCAAACCTAGATCCACAAGTTTCCAACCATAAGTATTTATCCTCAAATACTTAGAATCATTTCCCAAACATTTAGAGCCCAAAATCTCAAATATATCAAGACCTAATCTTCATAAATGAAGAAGGAGAAGAACACTTCAACTAAACATAACCAAACGAGAAAGAAAGTGAACAAAATATGATCTTGAGCAATTAATCCTATAATGACATATTATGATTTCTACACATCAAAATATCAAAAAAGACCCAAATATGGTTGTTTTACAACATTTATGAAGATAACCATTTCAAAAGAGTTAAACTATTCTATTAACTCAACCATTTATATTTTCAAGTAAAACACACAAATATTTGGAAAATAACATTTTTGGCATGCACAAACTTTCACAAATCACCTTGAACTCACCTCTCTAGATTTAACCTAAATCTAGAATTTCTCCCAACGTAAGCTACTTTGATGCAACTCGGATCCTTTAGGCCAAATCTTCCAAAACCTAGATCCACAAGTTTTCAACCATAACTATTTATCCACAAATACTTAGAATCATTCCCTGAACATTTAGAACCCAAAATCTCAAATACATCAAGCCCTAATCTACATAAATGAAGAAGGAGAAGAACACTTCAACTAAACATAACCAAAATCGTCTACAATACTCCAAACGAGAAAGAAAGTGAACAAAATATGATTTTGAGCAATTAAACCTTTAATGACATATTATGATTTCTACACATCAAAATATCCAAAAGCCCCAAATATGATTGTTTTACAACATTTATGAAGATAACCATTTCAAAAGAGTTAAACTATTCCATTAACTCAACCATTGATATTTTCAAGTAAAACACACAAATATTTGGAAAATAACATTTTTGGCATGCACAAAGTTTTCACAAATCACCTTGAACTCACCTCGCTAGATTTAAGCTAAATCTAGAATTTCTCCCAACGTAAGCTCCTTTGATGCAACCCGGATCCTTTAGGCCAAATCTTCCAAAACCTAGATCCACAAGTTTCTCCAACCATAAGTATTTATCCTCAAATACTTAGAATCATTCCCCAAACATTTAGAACCCAAAATCTCAAATACATCAAGCCCTAATCTTCATAAATGAATAAGGAGAAGAACACTTCAACAAAACATAAACAAAATCGTCCACAATACTTCAAACGAGAAAGAAAGTGAACAAAATATGATTTTGAGCAATTAATCCTTTAATGACATATTATGATTTCTACACATCAAAATATCCAAAAGCCCCAAATATGGTTGTTTTACAACATTTATGAAGATAGCCATTTCAATAGAGTTAAACTATTCCATTAACTCAACCATTGATATTTTTAAGTAAAACACACAAATATTTGGAAAATGACATTTTTAGCATGCACAAAGTTTTCACAAATCAGGTTTTCTCAAGACAGACTTAAGAGGATAATTAGTAACGACAGTAATCGGATGTGATTCGAAAAAATGTCGCAATTTCTTTGCGGCGGTAACAAGCGACAAGAGTAGTTTTTCCATTGAGGAATACCTGGTTTCCGCGTCCAATAGGGTTTTACTTACATAGTAAATCGGCAGTTGTTGTTTTTCACCTTCTCGTGTCAGGACGACACTTACTACATTAGGACTAACAGCCAAATATAGCTGCAAGACCTCATGGTCGTCAGGCTTTGATAACAAAGGAGGTGACGTCATGTACTCCTTTAATTTTTGCACCGCTTGCTCATGCTCGTTGGTCCAGTCGAAGCCTTTATTTTTCCTGAGGACATTGTAAAACAAATGACATCTATTTGAAGATCGAGATATAAACCTGTTCAGAGCCGCCACTCGACCAGTGAGCTTTTGGACCTCTTTGAAATTTCTTGGAGATTTGATCTCGATAATAGCTTTGATCTGGTCGGGGTTGGCCTCGATTCCTCGACGAGTGACTATGTAGCCCAGGAATTTCCCAACACTAACACCAAAGGAACACTTCGTCGGTTTGAGCTTCATGCGGTATTTTCGAAGGATGTCGAACGACTGCCTCAGATGATCAACGTGGTCGACTGCCAGCTTCGACTTGACTAACATATCGTCGATATAGTTAAACTATTCCATTAACTCAACCATTGATATTTTCAAGTAAAACACACAAATATTTGGAAAATAACATTTTTGGCATGCACAAAGTTTTCACAAATCACCTTGAACTCACCTCGCTAGATTTAAGCTAAATCTGGAATTTCTCCCAACGTAAGCTCCTTTGATGAAACCCGGATCCTTTAGGCCAAATCTTCCAAAACCTAGATCCACAAGTTTCCAACCATAAGTATTTATCCTCAAATACTTAGAATCATTTCCCAAACATTTAGAACCCAAAATCTCAAATACATCAAACCCTAATCTTCATAAATGAAGAAGGAAAAGAACACTTCAACTAAACATAACCAAAATCGTCCACAATACTCCAAACGAGAAAGTAAGTGAACAAAAAATGATCTTGAGCAATTAATCCTTTAATGACATATTATGATTTCTACACATCAAAATATTAAAAAGCCCCAAATATGGTTGTTTTACAACATTTATGAAGATAACCATTTCAAAAGAGTTAAACTATTCCATTAACTCAACCATTGATATTTTCAAGTAAAACACACAAATATTTATAAAATAACATTTTTGACATGCACAAAGTTTTCACAAATCACCTTGAACTCACATCGCTTGATTTAAGCTAAATCTAGAATTTCTCCCAACGTAAGCTCCTTTGATGCAACCCGGATCCTTTAGGCCAAATCTTCCAAAACCTAGATCCACAAGTTTCCAACCATAAGTATTTATCCTCAAATACTTAGAATCATTTCCCAAACATTTAGAACCCAAAATCTAAAATACATCAAGCCCTAATCTTCATAAATGAAGAAGGAGAAGAACACTTCAACTAAACATACCCAAAATCGTCCACAATACTCCAAACGAGAAAGAAAGTGAAAAAAAATGATCTTGAGCAAATAATCCTTTAATGACATATTATGATTTCTACACATCAAAATATCAAAAAGGCCCAAATATGGTTGTTTTACAACATTTATGAAGACAACCATTTCAAAAGAGTTAAACTCAACCATTCATATTTTCAAGTAAAACACACAAATATTTGGAAAATAACATTTTTGGCATGCACAAAGTTTTCACAAATCACATTGAACTCACCTCGCTAGATTTAAGCTAAATTTAGAATTTCTCCCAACGTAAGCTCCTTTGATGCAACCCGGATCCTTTATGCCAAATCTTCCAAAACCTAGATCCACAAGTTTCCAACCATAAGTATTTATCCTCAAATACTTAGAATCATTTCCCAAACATTTAGAACCCAAAATCTCAAATACATCAAGACCTAATCTTCATAAATGAAGAAGGAGAAGAACACTTCAACTAAACATAACCAAACGAGAAAGAAAGTGAACAAAAAATGATCTTGAGCAATTAATCCTTTAATGACATATTATTATTTCTACACATCAAAATATTAAAAAGCCCCAAATATGGTTGTTTTACAACATTTATGAAGATAACCATTTCAAAAGAGTTAAACTATTCCATTAACTCAACCATTGATATTTTCAAGTAAAACACACAAATATTTATAAAATAACATTTTTGACATGCACAAAGTTTTCACAAATCACCTTGAACTCACCTCGCTTGATTTAAGCTAAATCTAGAATTTCTCCCAACGTAAGCTCCTTTGATGCAACCCGGATCCTTTAGGCCAAATCTTCCAAAACCTAGATCCACAAGTTTCCAACCATAAGTATTTATCCTCAAATACTTAGAATCATTTCCCAAGCATTTAGAACCCAAAATCTCAAATACATCAAGCCCTAATCTTCATAAATGAAGAAGGAGAAGAACACTTCAACTAAATATACCCAAAATCGTCCACAATACTCCAAACGATAAAGAAAGTGAACAAAAAATGATCTTGAGCAATTAATCCTTTAATGACATATTATGATTTCTACACATCAAAATATCAAAAAGGCCCAAATATGGTTGTTTTACAACATTTATGAAGAAAACCATTTCAAAAGAGTTAAACTCAACCATTGATATTTTCAAGTAAAACACACAAATATTTGGAAAATAACATTTATGGCATGCACAAAGTTTTCACAAATCACCTTGAACTCACCTCGCTAGATTTAAGCTAAATTTAGAATTTCTCACAACGTAAGCTCCTTTGATGCAACCCGGATCCTTTAGGCCAAATCTTCCAAAACCTAGATCCACAAGTTTCCAACCATAAGTATTTATCCTCAAATACTTAGAATCATTTCCCAAACATTTAGAACCCAAAATCTCAAATACATCAAGACCTAATCTTCATAAATGAAGAAGGAGAAGAACACTTCAACTAAACATAACCAAACGAGAAAGAAAGTGAACAAAATATGATCTTGAGCAATTAATCCTTTAATGACATATTATGATTTCTACACATCAAAATATCAAAAAAGCCCCAAATATGGTTGTTTTACAACATTTATGAAGATAACCATTTCGAAAGAGTTAAACTATTCCATTAACTCAACCATTGATATTTTCAAGTAAAACACACAAATATTTGGAAAATAACATTTGTGGCATACACAAAGTTTTCACAAATCACCTTGAACTCACCTCGCTAGATTTAAGCTAAATCAAGAATTTCTCCCAACGTAAGCTCCTTTGATGCAACCCGGATCCTTTAGGCCAAATCTTCTAAAACCTAGATCCACAAGATTCCAACCATAAGTATTTTTCCTCAAATACTTAGAATCATTTCCCAAACATTTAGAACCCAAAATCTCAAATACATCAAGCCCTAATCTTCATAAATGAAGAAGGAGAAGAACACTTCAACTAAACATACCCAAAATCGTCCACAATACTCCAAACGAGAAAGAAAGTGAACAAAAAATGAACTTGAGCAATTAATCCTTTAATGACATATTATGATTTCTACACATCAAAATATCAAAAAGGCCCAAATATGGTTGTTTTACAACATTTATGAAGATAACCATTTCAAAAGAGTTAAACTCAACCATTGATATTTTCAAGTAAAACACACAAATATTTGGAAAATAACATTTTTGGCATGCACAAAGTTTTCACAAATCACCTTGAACTCACCTCGCTAGATTTAAGCTAAATTTAGAATTTCTCCCAACGTAAGCTCCTTTGATGCAACCCGGATCCTTTAGGCCAAATCTTCCAAAACCTAGATCCACAAGTTTACAACCATAAGTATTTATCCTCAAATACTTAGAATCATTTCCCAAACATTTAGAACCCAAAATCTCAAATACATCAAGACCTAATCTTCATAAATGAAGAAGGAGAAGAACACTTCAACTAAACATAACCAAACGAGAAAGAAAGTGAACAAAATATGATCTTGAGCAATTAATCCTATAATGACATATTATGATTTCTACACATCAAAATATCAAAAAAGCCCCAAATATGGTTGTTTTACAACATTTATGAAGATAACCATTTCGAAAGAGTTAAACTATTCCATTAACTCAACCATTGATATTTTCAAGTAAAACACACAAATATTTGGAAAATAACATTTTTGGCATGCACAAAGTTTTCACAAATCACCTTGAACTCACCTCGCTAGATTTAAGCTAAATCAAGAATTTCTCCCAACGTAAGCTCCTTTGATGTAACCCGGATCCTTAAGGCCAAATCTTCCAAAACCCAGATCCACAAGTTTCCAACCATAAGTATTTTTCCTCAAATACTTAGAATCATTTCCCAAACATTTAGAACCCAAAATCTCAAATACATCAAGCCCTAATCTTCATAAATGAAGAAGGAGAAAAACACTTCAACTAAACATACCCAAAATCGTCCACAATACTCCAAACGAGAAAGAAAGTGAACAAAAAATGATCTTGAGCAATTAATCCTTTAATGACATATTATGATTTCTACACATCAAAATATCAAAAATGCCCAAATATGGTTGTTTTACAACATTTATGAAGATAACCATTTCAAAAGAGTTAAACTCAACCATTGATATTTTCAAGTAAAACACACAAATATTTGGAAAATAACATCTTTGGCATGCACAAAGTTTTCACAAATCACCTTGAACTCACCTCGCTAGATTTAAGCTAAATTTAGAATTTCTTCCAACGTAAGCTCCTTTGATGCAACCCGGATCCTTTAGGCCAAATCTTCCAAAACCTAGATCCACAAGTTTCCAACCATAAGTATTTATCCTCAAATACTTAGAATCATTTCCCAAACATTTAGAACCCAAAATCTCAAATACATCAAGACCTAATCTTCATAAATGAAGAAGGAGAAGAACACTTCAACTAAACATAACCAAACGAGAAAGAAAGTGAACAAAATATGATCTTGAGCAATTAATCCTATAATGACATATTATGATTTCTACACATCAAAATATCAAAAAAGCCCCAAATATGGTTGTTTTACAACATTTATGAAGATAACCATTTCAAAAGAGTTAAACTATTCCATTAACTCAACCATTGATATTTTCAAGTAAAACACACAAATATTTGGAAAATAACATTTTTGGCATGCACAAAGTTTTCACAAATCACCTTGAACTCACCTCGCTAGATTTAAGCTAAATCTAGAATTTCTCCCAACGTAAGCTCCTTTGATGCAACCCGGATCCTTTAGGCCAAATCTTCCAAAACCTAGATCCACAAGTTTTCAACCATAAGTATTTATCCACAAATACTTAGAATCATTCCCTAAACATTTAGAACCCAAAATCTCAAATACATCAAGCCCTAATCTACATAAATGAAGAAGGAGAAGAACACTTCAACTAAACATAACCAAAATCGTCCACAATACTCCAAACGAGAAAGAAAGTGAACAAAATATGATTTTGAGCAATTAAACCTTTAATGACATATTATGATTTCTACACATCAAAATATCCAAAAGCCACAAATATGATTGTTTTACAACATTTATGAAGATAACCATTTCAAAAGAGTTAAACTATTCCATTAACTCAACCATTGATATTTTCAAGTAAAACACACAAATATTTGGAAAATAACATTTTTGGAATGCACAAAGTTTTCACAAATCACCTTGAACTCACCTCGCTAGATTTAAGCTAAATCTAGAATTTCTCCCAACGTAAGCTCCTTTGACGCAACCCGGATCCTTTAGGCCAAATCTTCCAAAACCTAGATCCACAAGTTTCTCCAACCATAAGTATTTATCCACAAATACTTAGAATCATTCCCTAAACATTTAGAACCCAAAATCTCAAATACATCAAGCCCTAATCTACATAAATGAAGAAGGAGAAGAACACTTCAACTAAACATAACCAAAATCGTCCACAATACTCCAAACGAGAAAGAAAGTGAACAAAATATGATTTTGAGCAATTAAACCTTTAATGACATATTATGATTTCTACACATCAAAATATCCAAAAGCCACAAATATGATTGTTTTACAACATTTATGAAGATAACCATTTCAAAAGAGTTAAACTGTTCCATTAACTCAACCATTGATATTTTCAAGTAAAACACACAAATATTTGGAAAATAACATTTTTGGCATGCACAAAGTTTTCACAAATCACCTTGAACTCACCTCGCTAGATTTAAGCTAAATCTACAATTTCTCCCAACGTAAGCTCCTTTGATGCAACCCGGATCCTTTATGCCAAATCTTCCAAAACCTAGATCCACAAGTTTCTCCAACCATAAGTATTTATCCTCAAATACTTAGAATCATTCCCCAAACATTTAGAACCCAAAATCTCAAATACATCAAGCCCCAATCTTCATAAATGAATAAGGAGAAGAACACTTCAACAAAACATAAACAAAATCGTCCACAATACTTCAAACGAGAAAGAAAGTGAACAAAATATGATTTTGAGCAATTAATCCTTTAATGACATATTATCATTTCTACACATCAAAATATCCAAAAGCCCCAAATATGGTTGTTTTACAACATTTATGAAGATAACCATTTCAAAAGAGTTAAACTATTCCATTAACTCAACCATTGATATTTTTAAGTAAAACACACAAATATTTGGAAAATATCATTTTTAGCATGCACAAAGTTTTCACAAATCAGGTTTTCTCAAGACAGACTTAAGAGGATAATTAGTAACGACAGTAATCGGATGTGATTCGAAAAAATGTCGCAATTTCATTGCGGCAGTAACAAGCGACAAGAGTAGTTTTTCCATTGAGGAATACCTGGTTTCCGCGTCCAATAGGGTTTTACTTAAATAGTAAATCGGCAGTTGTTGTTTTTCACCTTCTCGTGTCAGGACAGCACTTACTACATTAGGACTAACAGCCAAATATAGCTGCAAGACCTCATGGTCGTCAGGCTTTGATAACAAAGGAGGTGACGTCATGTACTCCTTTAATTTTTGCACCGCTTGCTCATGCTCGTTGGTCCAGTCGAAGCCTTTATTTTTCCTGAGGACATTGTAAAACAAATGACTTTTGTCTGAAGATCGAGAGATAAACCTGTTCAGAGCCGCCACTCGACCAGTGAGCTTTTGGACCTCTTTGAAATTTCTTGGAGATTAGATCTCGATAATAGCTTTGATCTGGTCGGGGTTGGCCTCAATTCCTCGACGAGTGACCATGTAGCCCAGGAATTTCCCAGCACTAACACCAAAGGAACACTTCGTCGGGTTGAGCTTCATGCGGTATTTTCGAAGGATGTCGAATGACTGCCTCAGATGATCAACGTGGTCGACTGCCAGCTTTGACTTGACTAACATATCGTCGATATAGTTAAACTATTCCATTAACTCAACCATTGATATTTTCAAGTAAAACATACAAATATTTGGAAAATAACATTTTTGGCATGCACAAAGTTTTCACAAATCACCTTGAACTCACATCGCTAGATTTAAGCTAAATCTAGAATTTCTCCCAACGTAAGCTCCTTTGATGCAA
Organism: Saussurea involucrata; assembly: GCA_033807775.1. Taxonomy (NCBI): domain Eukaryota; kingdom Viridiplantae; phylum Streptophyta; class Magnoliopsida; order Asterales; family Asteraceae; genus Saussurea; species Saussurea involucrata. Next base: position 77,558,845 of record CM066325.1, read on the forward strand.
CCCAGATCCTTTAGGCCAAATCTTCCAAAACCTAGATCCACAAGTTTCCAACCCTAAGTATTTATCCGCAAATACTTAGAATCATTTCCCAAACATTTAGAACCCAGAATCTCAAATACATCAAACACTAATCTTCATAAATGAAGAAGGAGAAGAACACTTCAACTAAACATAACTAAAATCGTCCACAATACTCCAAACGAGAAAGAAAGTAAACAAAAAATGATCTTGAGCAATTAATCCTTTAATGACATATTATGATTTCTACACATCAAAATATCAAAAAACCCCAAATATGGTTGTTTTACAACATTTATGAAGATAACCATTTCAAATAAGTTAAACTGTTCCATTAACTCAACCATTGATATTTTCAACTAAAACACACAAATATTTGGAAAATAACATTTTTGACATGCACAAAGTTTTCACAAATCACCTTGAACTCACCTCGCTTGATTTAAGCTAAATCTAGAATTTCTCCCAACGTAAGCTCCTTTGATGCAACCCGGATCCTTTAGGCCAAATCTTCCAAAACCTAGATCCACAAGTTTCCAACCATAAGTATTTATCCTCAAATACTTAGAATCATTTCCCAAACATTTAGAACCCAAAATCTCAAATACATCAAGCCCTAATCTTCATAAATGAAGAAGGAAAAGTACACTTCAACTAAACATAACCAAAATCGTCCACAATACTCCAAACGAGAAAGAGAGTGAACAAAAAATGATCTTGAGCAATTAATCCTTTAATGACATATTATGATTTCTACACATCAAAATATTAAAAAGCCCCAAATATGGTTGTTTTACAACATTTATGAAGATAACCATTTCAAAAGAGTTAAACTATTCCATTAACTCAACCATTGATATTTTCAAGTAAAACACACAAATATTTGGAAAATAACATTTTTGACATGCACAAAGTTTTCACAAATCACATTGAACTCACCTCGCTTGATTTAAGCTAAATCTAGAATTTCTCCCAACGTAAGCTCCTTTGATGCAACCCGGATCCTTTAGGCCAAATCTTCCAAAATCTAGATCCACAAGTTTCCAACCATAAGTATTTATCCTCAAATACTTAGAATCATTTCCCAAACATTTAGAACCCAAAATCTCAAATACATCAAGACCTAATCTTCATAAATGAAGAATGAGAAGAACACTTCAACTAAACATAACCAAACGAGAAAGAAAATGAACAAAATATGATCTTGAGCAATTAATCCTATAATGACATATTATGATTTCTACACATCAAAATATCAAAAAAGCCCCAAATATGGTTGTTTTACAACATTTATGAAGATAACCATTTCAAAAGAGTAAAACTATTCCATTAACTCAACCATTGATATTTTCAAGTAAAACACATAAATATTTGGAAAATAACCTTTTTGGCATGCACAAAGTTTTCACAAATCACCTTGAACTCACCTCGCTAGATTTAAGCTAAATCTAGAATTTCTCCCAACGTAAGCTCCTTTGATGCAACCCGGATCCTTTAGGCCAAATCTTCCAAAACCTAGATCCACAAGTTTCCAACCATAAGTATTTATCCTCAAACACTTAGAATCATTTCCCAAACATTTAGAACCCAAAATGTCAAATACATCAAGCCCTAATCTTCATAAACGAAGAAGGAGAAAAACACTTCAACTAAACATAACCAAAATCGTCCACAGTACTCCAAACGAGAAAGAAAGTGAACAAAATATGATCTTGAGCAATTAATCCTTTAATAACATATTATAATTTCTACACATCAAAATATCAAAAAGGCCCAAATATGGTTGTTTTACAACATTTATGAAGATAACCATTTCAATAGAGTTAAACTCAACCATTGATATTTTCAAGTAAAACACACAAATATTTGGAAAATAACATTTTTGCATACACAAAGTTTTCACAAATCACCTTGAACTCACCTCGCTAGATTTAAGCTAAATTTAGAATTTCTCCCAACGTAAGCTCCTTTGATGCAACCCGGATCCTTTAGGCCAAATCTTCCAAAACCTAGATCCACAAGTTTCCAACCATAAGTATATTTATCCTCAAATACTTAGAATCATTTCCCAAACATTTAGAACCCAAAATCTCAAATACATTAAGACCTATTCTTCATAAATGAAGAATGAGAAGAACACTTCAACTAAACATAACCAAACGAGAAAGAAAGTGAACAAAATATGATCTTGAGCAATTAATCCTATAATGACATATTATGATTTCTACACATCAAAATATCAAAAAAGCCCCAAATATGGTTGTTTTACAACATTTATGAAGATAACAATTTCAAAAGAGTTAAACTATTCCATTAACTCAACCATTGATATTTTCAAGTAAAACACACAAATATTTGGAAAATAACATTTTTGGCATGCACAAAGTTTTCACAAATCACCTTGAACTCACCTCGCTAGATTTAAGCTAAATCTAGAATTTCTCCCAACGTAAGCTCCTTTGATGCAACTCGGGTCCTTTAGGCCAAATCTTCCATAACCTAGATCCACAAGTTTTTCAACCATAAGTATTTATCCACAAATACTTAGAATCATTCCCTAAACATTTAGAACCCAAAATCTCAAATACATCAAGCCCTAATCTACATAAATGAAGAAGGAGAAGAACACTTCAACTAAACATAACCAAAATCGTCCACAATACTCCAAACGAGAAAGAAAGTGAACAAAATAGGATTTTGAGCAATTAAACCTTTAATGACATATTATGATTTCTACACATCTAAATATCCAAAAGCCCCAAATATGATTGTTTTACAACATTTATGAAGATAACCATTTCAAAAGAGTTAAACTATTCCATTAACTCAACCATTGATATTTTCAAGTAAAACACACAAATATTTGGAAAATAACATTTTTGGCATGCACAAAGTTTTCACAAATCGCCTTGAACTCACCTCGCTAGATTTAAGCTAAATCTAGAATTTCTCCCAACGTAAACTCCTTTGATGCAACCCGGATCCTTTAGGCCAAATCTTCCAAAACCTAGATCCACAAGTTTCTCCAACCATAAGTATTTATCCTCAAATACTTAGAATCATTCCCCAAACATTTAGAACCCAAAATCTCAAATACATCAAGCCCTAATCTTCATAAATGAAGAAGGAGAAGAACACTTCAACAAAACATAACCAAAATCGTCCAGAATACTCCAAACAAGAAAGAAAGTTAACAAAATATGATTTTGAGCAATTAATCCTTTAATGTCATATTATGATTTCTACACATCAAAATATCCAAAGCCCCAAATATGGTTATTTTACAACATTTATGAAGATAACCATTTCAAAAGAGTTAAACTATTCCATTAACTCAACCATTGATATTTTTAAGTAAAACACACAAATATTTGGAAAATGACATTTTTAGCATGCACAAAGTTTTCACAAATCAGGTTTTCTCAAGACAGACTTAAGAGGATAATTAGTAACGACAGTAATCGGATGTGATTCGAAAAAATGTCGCAATTTCTTTTTGTCGGTAACAAGCGACAAGGGTAGTTTTTCCATTAAGGTATACCTGGTTTCCGCGTCCAATAGGGTTTTACTTACATAGTAAATCGGCAGTTGTTGTTTTTCACCTTCTCGTGTCAGGACGACACTTACTACATTAGGACTAACAGCCAAATATAGTTGCAAGACCTCATGGTCGTCAGGCTTTGATAACAAAGGAGGTGACGTCATGTACTCCTTTAATTTTTGCACCGCTTGCTCATGCTCGTTGGTCCAGTCGAAGCCTTTATTTTTCTTGAGGACATTGTAAAACAAATGACATCTGTCTGAAGATCGAGAGATAAACGTGTTCAGAGCCACCACTCCACCAGTGAGCTTTTGGACCTCTTTGAAATTTCTTGGAGATTTGATATCGATAATAGCTTTGATCTGGTCGGGGTTGGCCTCGATTCCTCAACGAGTGACCATGTAGCCCAGGAATTTCCCAGCACTAACACCAAAGGAACACTTCGTCAGGTTGAGCTTCATGCGGTATTTTCGAAGGATGTCGAACGACTGCCTCAGATGATCAACGTGGTCGACTGCCAGGTTCAACTTGACTAACATATCGTCGATATAGTTAAACTATTCCATTAACTCAACCATTGATATTTTCAAGTAAAACACACAAATATTTGGAAAATAACATTTTTGGCCTGCACAAAGTTTTCACAAATCACCTTGAACTCACCTCGCTAGATTTAAACTAAATCTGGAATTTCTCCCAACGTAAGCTCCTTTGATGCAACCCGGATCCTTTAGGCCAAATCTTCCAAAACCTAGATCCACAAGTTTCCAACCATAAGTATTTATCCTCAAATACCTAGAATCATTTCCCAAACATTTAGAACCCAAAATCTCAAATACATCAAACCCTAATCTTCATAAATGAAGAAGGAGAAGAACACTTCAACTAAACTTAACCAAAATCGTCCACAATACTCCAAACGAGAAAGAAAGTGAACAAAAAATGATCTTGAGCAATTAATCCTTTAATGACATATTATGATTTCTACACATCAAAATATCATAAAGCCCCAAATATGGTTGTTTTACAACATTTATGAAGATAACCATTTCAAAAGAGTTAAACTATTCCATTAACTCAACCATTGATATTTTCAAGTAAAACACACAAATATTTGGAAAATTACATTTTGGCATGCACAAAGTTTTCACAAATCACCTTGAACTCACCTCGCTAGATTTAAGCTAAATCTAGAATTTCTCCCAACGTAATCTCCTTTGATGCAACCCGGATCCTTTAGGCCAAATCTTCCAAAACCTAGATCCACAAGTTTCTCCAACCATAAGTATTTATCCTCAAATACTTAGAATCATTCCCCAAACATTTAGAACCCAAAATCTCAAATACATCAAGCCCTAATCTTCATAAATGAAGAAGGAGAAGAACACTTCAACAAAACATAACCAAAATCGTCCAGAATACTCCAAACAAGAAAGAAAGTTAACAAAATATGATTTTGAGCAATTAATCCTTTAATGTCATATTATGATTTCTACACATCAAAATATCCAAAGCCCCAAATATGGTTATTTTACAACATTTATGAAGATAACCATTTCAAAAGAGTTAAACTATTCCATTAACTCAACCATTGATATTTTTAAGTAAAACACACAAATATTTGGAAAATGACATTTTTAGCATTCACAAAGTTTTCACAAATCAGGTTTTCTCAAGACAGACTTAAGAGGATAATTAGTAACGACAGTAATCGGATGTGATTCGAAAAAATGTCGCAATTTCTTTTTGTCGGTAACAAGCGACAAGAGTAGTTTTTCCATTAAGGTATACCTGGTTTCCGCGTCCAATAGGGTTTTACTTACATAGTAAATCGGCAGTTGTTGTTTTTCACCTTCTCGTGTCAGGACGACACTTACTACATTAGGACTAACAGCCAAATATAGTTGCAAGACCTCATGGTCGTCAGGCTTTGATAACAAAGGAGGTGACGTCATGTACTCCTTTAATTTTTGCACCGCTTGCTCATGCTCGTTGGTCCAGTCGAAGCCTTTATTTTTCTTGAGGACATTGTAAAACAAATGACATCTGTCTGAAGATCGAGAGATAAACCTGTTCAGAGCCACCACTCCACCAGTGAGCTTTTGGACCTCTTTGAAATTTCTTGGAGATTTGATATCGATAATAGCTTTGATCTGGTCGGGGTTGGCCTCGATTCCTCAACGAGTGACCATGTAGCCCAGGAATTTCCCAGCACTAACACCAAAGGAACACTTCGTCAGGTTGAGCTTCATGCGGTATTTTCGAAGGATGTCGAACGACTGCCTCAGATGATCAACGTGGTCGACTGCCAGGTTCAACTTGACTAACATATCGTCGATATAGTTAAACTATTCCATTAACTCAACCATTGATATTTTCAAGTAAAACACACAAATATTTGGAAAATAACATTTTTGGCCTGCACAAAGTTTTCACAAATCACCTTGAACTCACCTCGCTAGATTTAAACTAAATCTGGAATTTCTCCCAACGTAAGCTCCTTTGATGCAACCCGGATCCTTTAGGCCAAATCTTCCAAAACCTAGATCCACAAGTTTCCAACCATAAGTATTTATCCTCAAATACCTAGAATCATTTCCCAAACATTTAGAACCCAAAATCTCAGATACATCAAACCCTAATCTTCATAAATGAAGAAGGAGAAGAACACTTCAACTAAACTTAACCAAAATCGTCCACAATACTCCAAACGAGAAAGAAAGTGAACAAAAAAATGATCTTGAGCAATTAATCCTTTAATGACATATTATGATTTCTACACATCAAAATATCATAAAGCCCCAAATATGGTTGTTTTACAACATTTATGAAGATAACCATTTCAAAAGAGTTAAACTATTCCATTAACTCAACCATTGATATTTTCAAGTAAAACACACAAATATTTGGAAAATTACATTTTGGCATGCACAAAGTTTTCACAAATCACCTTGAACCCACCTCGCTAGATTTAAGCTAAATCTAGAATTTCTCCCAACGTAAGCTCCTTTGATGCAACCCGGATCCTTTAGGCCAAATCTTCCAAAACCTAGATCCACAAGTTTCTCCAACCATAAGTATTTATCCTCAAATACTTAGAATCATTACCCAAACATTTCGAACCCAAAATCTCAAATACATCAAGCCCTAATCTTCATAAATGAAGAAGGAGAATAACACTACAACAAAACATAACCAAAATCGTCCACAATACTCCAAACAAGAAAGAAAGTTAACAAAATATGATTTTGAGCAATTAATCTTTTAATGTCATATTATGATTTCTACACATCAAAATATCCAAAAGCCCCAAATATGGTTATTTTACAACATTTATGAAGATAACCATTTCAAAAGAGTTAAACTATTCCATTAACTCAATCATTGATATTTTTAAGTAAAACACACAAATATTTGGAAAATGACATTTTTAGCATGCACAAAGTTTTCACAAATCAGGTTTTCTCAAGACAGACTTAAGAGGATAATTAGTAACGACAGTAATCGGATGTGATTCGAAAAAATGTCGCAATTTCTTTGTGGCGGTAACAAGCGACAAGAGTAGTTTTTCCATTGAGGAATACCTGGTTTCCGCGTCCAATAGGGTTTTACTTACATAGTAAATCGGCAGTTGTTGTTTTTCACCTTCTCGTGTCAGGACGACACTTACTACATTAGGACTAACAGCCAAATATAGTTGCAAGACTTCATGGTCGTCAGGCTTTGTTAACAAAGGAGGTGACGTCATGTACTCCTTTAATTTTTGCACCGCTTGCTCATGCTCGTTGGTCCAGTCGAAGCCTTTATTTTTCTTGAGGACATTGTAAAACAAATGACATCTGTCTGAAGATCGAGAGATAAACCCGTTCAGAGCCACCACTCCACCAGTGAGCTTTTGGACCTCTTTGAAATTTCTTGGAGATTTGATATCGATAATAGCTTTGATCTGGTCGGGGTTGGCCTCGATTCCTCAACGAGTGACCATGTAGCCCAGGAATTTCCCAGCACTAACACCAAAGGAACACTTCGTCAGGTTGAGCTTCATGCGGTATTTTCGAAGGATGTCGAACGACTGCCTCAGATGATCAACGTGGTCGACTGCCAGGTTCAACTTGACTAACATATCGTCGATATAGTTAAACTATTCCATTAACTCAACCATTGATATTTTCAAGTAAAACACACAAATATTTGGAAAATAACATTTTTGGCCTGCACAAAGTTTTCACAAATCACCTTGAACTCACCTCGCTAGATTTAAACTAAATCTGGAATTTCTCCCAACGTAAGCTCCTTTGATGCAACCCGGATCCTTTAGGCCAAATCTTCCAAAACCTAGATCCACAAGTTTCCAACCATAAGTATTTATCCTCAAATACCTAGAATCATTTCCCAAACATTTAGAACCCAAAATCTCTAATACATCAAACCCTAATCTTCATAAATGAAGAAGGAGAAGAACACTTCAACTAAACATAACCAAAATCGTCCACAATACTCCAAACGAGAAAGAAAGTGAACAAAAAATGATCTTGAGCAATTAATCCTTTAATGACATATTATGATTTCTACACATCAAAATATCATAAAGCCCCAAATATGGTTGTTTTACAACATTTATGAAGATAAGCATTTCAAAAGAGTTAAACTATTCCATTAACTCAACCATTGATATTTTCAAGTAAAACACACAAATATTTGGAAAATTACATTTTGGCATGCACAAAGTTTTCACAAATCACCTTGAACTCACCTCGCTAGATTTAAGCTAAATCTAGAATTTCTCCCAACGTAAGCTCCTTTGATGCAACCCGGACCCTTTAGGCCAAATCTTCCAAAACCTAGATCCACAAGTTTCTCCAACCATAAGTATTTATCCTCAAATACTTAGAATCATTACCCAAACATTTCGAACCCAAAATCTCAAATACATCAAGCCCTAATCTTCATAAATGAAGAAGGAGAATAACACTACAACAAAACATAACCAAAATCGTCCACAATACTCCAAACAAGAAAGAAAGTTAACAAAATATGATTTTGAGCAATTAATCTTTTAATGTCATATTATGATTTCTACACATCAAAATATCCAAAAGCCCCAAATATGGTTATTTTACAACATTTATGAAGATAACCATTTCAAAAGAGTTAAACTATTCCATTAACTCAATCATTGATATTTTTAAGTAAAACACACAAATATTTGGAAAATGACATTTTTAGCATGCACAAAGTTTTCACAAATCAGGTTTTCTCAAGACAGACTTAAGAGGATAATTAGTAACGACAGTAATCGGATGTGATTCGAAAAAATGTCGCAATTTCTTTGTGGCGGTAACAAGCGACAAGAGTAGTTTTTCCATTGAGGAATACCTGGTTTCCGCGTCCAATAGGGTTTTACTTACATAGTAAATCGGCAGTTGTTGTTTTTCACCTTCTCGTGTCAGGACGACACTTACTACATTAGGACTAACAGCCAAATATAGTTGCAAGACTTCATGGTCGTCAGGCTTTGTTAACAAAGGAGGTGACGTCATGTACTCCTTTAATTTTTGCACCGCTTGCTCATGCTCGTTGGTCCAGTCGAAGCCTTTATTTTTCTTGAGGACATTGTAAAACAAATGACATCTGTCTGAAGATCGAGAGATAAACCCGTTCAGAGCCACCACTCCACCAGTGAGCTTTTGGACCTCTTTGAAATTTCTTGGAGATTTGATATCGATAATAGCTTTGATCTGGTCGGGGTTGGCCTCGATTCCTCAACGAGTGACCATGTAGCCCAGGAATTTCCCAGCACTAACACCAAAGGAACACTTCGTCAGGTTGAGCTTCATGCGGTATTTTCGAAGGATGTCGAACGACTGCCTCAGATGATCAACGTGGTCGACTGCCAGGTTCAACTTGACTAACATATCGTCGATATAGTTAAACTATTCCATTAACTCAACCATTGATATTTTCAAGTAAAACACACAAATATTTGGAAAATAACATTTTTGGCCTGCACAAAGTTTTCACAAATCACCTTGAACTCACCTCGCTAGATTTAAACTAAATCTGGAATTTCTCCCAACGTAAGCTCCTTTGATGCAACCCGGATCCTTTAGGCCAAATCTTCCAAAACCTAGATCCACAAGTTTCCAACCATAAGTATTTATCCTCAAATACCTAGAATCATTTCCCAAACATTTAGAACCCAAAATCTCTAATACATCAAACCCTAATCTTCATAAATGAAGAAGGAGAAGAACACTTCAACTAAACATAACCAAAATCGTCCACAATACTCCAAACGAGAAAGAAAGTGAACAAAAAATGATCTTGAGCAATTAATCCTTTAATGACATATTATGATTTCTACACATCAAAATATCATAAAGCCCCAAATATGGTTGTTTTACAACATTTATGAAGATAACCATTTCAAAAGAGTTAAACTATTCCATTAACTCAACCATTGATATTTTCAAGTAAAACACACAAATATTTGGAAAATTACATTTTGGCATGCACAAAGTTTTCACAAATCACCTTGAACTCACCTCACTAGATTTAAGCTAAATCTAGAATTTCTCCCAACGTAAGCTCCTTTGATGCAACCCGGACCCTTTAGGCCAAATCTTCCAAAACCTAGATCCACAAGTTTCTCCAACCATAAGTATTTATCCTCAAATACTTAGAATCATTACCCAAACATTTCGAACCCAAAATCTCAAATACATCAAGCCCTAATCTTCATAAATGAAGAAGGAGAATAACACTACAACAAAACATAACCAAAATCGTCCACAATACTCCAAACAAGAAAGAAAGTTAACAAAATATGATTTTGAGCAATTAATCTTTTAATGTCATATTATGATTTCTACACATCAAAATATCCAAAAGCCCCAAATATGGTTATTTTACAACATTTATGAAGATAACCATTTCAAAAGAGTTAAACTATTCCATTAACTCAACCATTGATATTTTTAAGTAAAACACACAAATATTTGGAAAATGACATTTTTAGCATGCACAAAGTTTTCACAAATCAGGTTTTCTCAAGACAGACTTAAGAGGATAATTAGTAACGACAGTAATCGGATGTGATTCGAAAAAATGTCGCAATTTCTTTGTGGCGGTAACAAGCGACAAGAGTAGTTTTTCCATTGAGGAATACCTGGTTTCCGCGTCCAATAGGGTTTTACTTACATAGTAAATCGGCAGTTGTTGTTTTTCACCTTCTCGTGTCAGGACGACACTTACTACATTAGGACTAACAGCCAAATATAGTTGCAAGACTTCATGGTCGTCAGGCTTTGTTAACAAAGGAGGTGACGTCATGTACTCCTTTAATTTTTGCACCGCTTGCTCATGCTCGTTGGTCCAGTCGAAGCCTTTATTTTTCTTGAGGACATTGTAAAACAAATGACATCTGTCTGAAGATCGAGAGATAAACCCGTTCAGAGCCACCACTCCACCAGTGAGCTTTTGGACCTCTTTGAAATTTCTTGGAGATTTGATATCGATAATAGCTTTGATCTGGTCGGGGTTGGCCTCGATTCCTCAACGAGTGACCATGTAGCCCAGGAATTTCCCAGCACTAACACCAAAGGAACACTTCGTCAGGTTGAGCTTCATGCGGTATTTTCGAAGGATGTCGAACGACTGCCTCAGATGATCAACGTGGTCGACTGCCAGGTTCAACTTGACTAACATATCGTCGATATAGTTAAACTATTCCATTAACTCAACCATTGATATTTTCAAGTAAAACACACAAATATTTGGAAAATAACATTTTTGGCCTGCACAAAGTTTTCACAAATCACCTTGAACTCACCTCGCTAGATTTAAACTAAATCTGAAATTTCTCCCAACGTAAGCTCCTTTGATGCAACCCGGATCCTTTAGGCCAAATCTTCCAAAACCTATATCCATAAGTTTCCAACCATAAGTATTTATCCTCAAATACCTAGAATCATTTCCCAAACATTTAGAACCCAAAATCTCAAATACATCAAACCCTAATCTTCATTAATGATGAAGGAGAAGAACACTTCAACTAAACATAACCAAAATCGTCCATAATACTCCAAACGAGAAAGAAAGTGAACAAAAAATGATCTTGAGCAATTAATCCTTTAATGACATATTATGATTTCTACACATCAAAATATCATAAAGCCCCAAATATGGTTGTTTTACAACATTTATGAAGATAACCATTTCAAAAGAGTTAAACTATTCCATTAACTCAACCATTGATATTTTCAAGTAAAACACACAAATATTTGGAAAATTACATTTTGGCATGCACAAAGTTTTCACAAATCACCTTGAACTCACCTCGCTAGATTTAAGCTAAATCTAGAATTTCTCCCAACGTAAGCTCCTTTGATGCAACCCGGATCCTTTAGGCCAAATCTTCCAAAACCTAGATCCACAAGTTTCTCCAACCATAAGTATTTATCCTCAAATACTTAGAATCATTACCCAAACATTTAGAACCCAAAATCTCAAATACATCAAGGCCTAATCTTCATAAATGAAGAAGGAGAAGAACACTACAACAAAACATAACCAAAATCGTCCGCAATACTCCAAACAAGAAAGAAAGTTAACAAAATATAATTTTGAGCAATTAATCTTTTAATGTCATATTATGATTTCTACACATCAAAATATCCAAAAGCCCCAAATATGGTTATTTTACAACATTTATGAAGATAACCATTTCAAAAGAGTTAAACTATTCCATTAACTCAACCATTGATATTTTTAAGTAAAACACACAAATATTTGGAAAATGACATTTTTAGCATGCACAAAGTTTTCACAAATCAGGTTTTCTCAAGACAGACTTAAGAGGATAATTAGTAACGACAGTAATCGGATGTGATTCGAAAAAATGTCGCAATTTCTTTGTGGCGGTAACAAGCGACAAGAGTAGTTTTTCCATTGAGGAATACCTGGTTTCCGCGTCCAATAGGGTTTTACTTACATAGTAAATCGGCAGTTGTTGTTTTTCACCTTCTCGTGTCAGGACGACACTTACTACATTAGGACTAACAGCCAAATATAGCTGCAAGACCTCATGGACGCCAGGCTTTGATAACAAAGGAGGTGACGTCATGTACTCCTTTAATTTTTGCACCGCTTGCTCATGCTCGTTGGTCCAGTCGAAGCCTTTATTTTTCTTGAGGACATTGTAAACCAAATGACATCTGTCTGACGATCGAGAGATAAACCTGTTCAGAGCCGCCACTCCACCAGTGAGCTTTTGGACCTCTTTGAAATTTTTTGGAGATTTGATATCGATAATAGCTTTGATCTGGTCGGGGTTGGCCTCGATTCCTCAACGAGTGACCATGTAGCCCAAGAATTTCCCAGCACTAACACCAAAGGAACACTTCGTCAGGTTGAGATTCATGCGGTATTTTCGAAGGATGTCGAACGACTGCCTCAGATGATCAACGTGGTCGACTGCCAGCTTCGACTTGACTAACATATCGTCGATATAGTTAAACTATTCCATTAACTCAACCATTGATATTTTCAAGTAAAACACACAAATATTTGGAAAATAACATTTTTGGCCTGCACAAAGTTTTCACAAATCACGTTGAACTCACCTCGCTAGATTTAAGCTAAATCTGGAATTTCTCCCAACGTAAGCTCCTTTGATGCAACCCGGATCCTTTAGGCCAAATCTTCCAAAACCTAGATCCACAAGTTTCCAACCATAAGTATTTATCCTCAAATACCTAGAATCATTTCCCAAACATTTAGACCCCAAAATCTCAAATACATCAAACCCTAATCTTCATAAATGAAGAAGTAGAAGAACACTTCAACTAAACATAACCAAAATCGTCCACAATACTCCAAACGAGAAAGAAAGTGAACAAAAAATGATCTTGAGCAATTAATCCTTTAATGACATATTATGATTTCTACACATCAAAATATCAAAAAGCCCCAAATATGGTTGTTTTACAACATTTATGAAGATAACCATTTCAAAAGAGTTAAACTATTCCATTAACTCAACCATTGATATTTTCAAGTAAAACACACAAATATTTGGAAAATAACATTTTTGGCCTGCACAAAGTTTTCACAAATCACCTTGAACTCACCTCGCTAGATTTAAGCTAAATCTGGAATTTCTCCCAACGTAAGCTCCTTTGATGCAACCCGGATCCTTTAGGCCAAATCTTCCAAAACCTAGATCCACAAGTTTCCAACAATAAGTATTTATCCTCAAATACCTAGAATCATTTCCCAAACATTTAGAACCCAAAATCTCAAATACATCAAACCCTAGTCTTCATAAATGAAGAAGGAGAAGAACACTTCAACTAAACATAACCAAAATCGTCCACAATACTCCAAACGAGAAAGAAAGTGAACAAAAAATGATCTTGAGCAATTAATCCTTTAATGACATATTATGATTTCTACACATCAAAATATCAAAAAGCCCCAAATATGGTTGTTTTACAACATTTATGAAGATAACCATTTCAAAAGAGTTAAACTATTCCATTAACTCAACCATTGATATTTTCAAGTAAAACACACAAATATTTGGAAAATAACATTTTTGACATGCACAAAGTTTTCACAAATCACCTTGAACTCACCTCGCTTGATTTAAGCTAAATCTAGAAATTCTCCCAACGTAAGCTCCTTTGATGCAACCCGGATCCTTTAGGCCAAATCTTCCAAAACCTAGATCCACAAGTTTCCAACCATACGTTTTATCCTCAAATACTTAGAATCATTTCCCAAACATTTAGAACCCAAAATGTCAAATACATCAAGCCCTAATCTTCATAAATGAAGAAGGAGAAAAACACTTCAACTAAACATAACCAAAATCGTCCACAATACTCCAAACGAGAAAGAAAGTGAACAAAATATAATCTTGAGCAATTAATCCTTTAATGACATATTATGATTTCTACACATTAAAATATCAAAAAGCCCCAAATATGGTTGTTTTACAACATTTATGAAGATAACCATTTCAAAAGAGTTAAACTCAACCATTGATATTTTCAAGTAAAACACACAAATATTTGGAAAATAACATTTTTGGCATGCACAAAGTTTTCACAAATCACCTTGAACTCACCTCACTAGATTTAACCTAAATTTAGAATTTCTCCCAACCCGGATCCTTTAGGCCAAATCTTCCAAAACCTAGATCCACAAGTTTCCAACCATAAGTATTTATCCTCAAATACTTAGAATCATTTCCCAAACATTTAGAACCCAAAATCTCAAATACATCAAGACCTAATCTTCATAAAAGAAGAAGGAGAAGAACACTTCAACTAAACATAACCAAACGAGAAAGAAAGTGAACAAAATATGATCTTGAGCAATTAATCCTATAATGACATATTATGATTTCTACACATCAAAATATCAAAAAGCCCCAAATATGGTTGTTTTACAACATTTATGAAGATAACCATTTCAAAATAGTTAAACTATTTCATTAACTCAACCATTGATATTTTCAAGTAAAACACACAAATATTTGGAAAATAACATTTTTGACATGCACAAAGTTTTCACAAATCACCTTGAACTCACCTCGCTTGATTTAAGCTAAATCTAGAATTTCTCCCAACGTAAGCTCCTTTGATGCAACCCGGATCCTTTAGGCCAAATCTTCCAAAACCTAGATCCACATGTTTCCAACCATAAGTATTTATCCTCAAATACTTAGAATCATTTCCCAAACATTTAGAACCCAAAATGTCAAATACATCAAGCCCTAATCTTCATAAATGAAGAAGGAGAAGAACACTTCAACTAAACATAACCAAAATCGTCCACAATACTCCAAACGAGAAAGAAAGTGAACAAAATATGATCTTGAGCAATTAATCCTTTAATGACATATTATGATTTCTACACATTAAAATATCAAAAAGCCCCAAATATGGTTGTTTTACAACATATATGAAGATAACCATTTCAAAAGAGTTAAACTCAACCATTGATATTTTCAAGTAAAACAGACAAATATTTGGAAAATAACATTTTTGGCATACACAAAGTTTTCACAAATCACCTTGAACTCACCTCGCTAGATTTAAGCTAAATTAAGAATTTCTCCCAACCCGGATCCTTTAGGCCAAATCTTCCAAAATCTAGATCCACAAGTTTCCAACCATAAGTATTTATCCTCAAATACTTAGAATCATTTCCCAAACATTTAGAACCCAAAATCTCAAATACATCAAGACCTAATCTTCATAAATGAAGAAGGAGAATAACACTTCAACTAAACATAACCAAACGAGAAAGAAAGTGAACAAAATATGATCTTGAGCAATTAATCCTATAATGACATATTATGATTTCTACACATCAAAATATCAAAAAAGCCCCAAATATGGTTGTTTTACAACATTTATGAAGATAACCATTTCAAAAGAGTTAAACTATTCCATTAACTCAACCATTGATATTTTCAAGTAAAACACACAAATATTTGGAAAATAACATTTTTGACATGCACAAAGTTTTCACAAATCACCTTGAACTCACCTCGCTTGATTTAAGCTAAATCTAGAATTTCTCCCAACGTAAGCTCCTTTGATGCAACTCGGATTCTTTAGGCCAAATCTTCCAAAACCTAGATCCACAAGTTTCCAACCATAAGTATTTATCCTCAAATACTTAGAATCATTTCCCAAACATTTAAAACCCAAAATGTCAAATACATCAAGCCCTAATCTTCATAAATGAAGAAGGAGAAGAACACTTCAACTAAACATAACCAAAATCGTCCACAATACTCCAAACGAGAAAGAAAGTGAACAAAATATGATTTTGAGCAATTAACCCTTTAATGACATATTATGATTTCTACACATCAAAATATCCAAAAGCCCCAAATATGGTTGATTTACAACATTTATGAAAATAACCATTTCAAAAGAGTTCAACTATTCCATTAACTCAACCATTGATATTTTCAAGTAAAACACACAAATATTTGGAAAATAACATTTTTGGCATGCACAAAGTTTTCACAAATTACCTTGAACTCACCTCGCTAGATTTAAGCTAAATCTAGAATTTCTATCAACGTAAGCTCCTTTGATGTAACCCGGATCCTTTAGGCCAAATCTTCCAAAACCTAGATCTACAAGTTTTCAACCATAAATATGTATCCACAAATACTTAGAATCATTCCCTAAACATTTAGAACCCAAAATCTCAAATACATCAAGCCCTAATCTACATAAATGAAGAAGGAGAAGCACACTTCAACTAAACATAACCAAAATCGTCCACAATACTCCAAACGAGAAAGAAAGTGAACAAAATATGATTTTGAGCAATTAAACCTTTAATGACATATTATGATTTCTACACATCAAAATATCCAAAAGCCCCAAATATGGTTGTTTTACAACATTTATGAAGATAACCATTTCAAAAGAGTTAAACGATTCCATTAACTCAACCATTGATATTTTCAAGTAAAACACACAAATATTTGGAAAATAACATTTTTTTTTGGAAAGGAGACGGCACTCCTGGCAAGAGAAAAAAGGAAAAAAAACAATACACCTACAAGGCGAGGGACACCCTCCCAAAAAGGAGCCAGACCCACCAACAAGGACAGACCCAAAATGGGGGAACAGGCGCCACTAAAAAGCAAAAACCATAACAATGCACTAAAAACCAAAGCACAAGCAACCAAAAGAGGCAAAGGGAAATAGAGAAATGGATCATGTAAGCAAAAATACGAAACTCCCTACAAACCCCACTGAGCCAGAAACAAAGGGGCCACTTCATGTAATCTGCATGTTTGGAGAAACCCGGAGACTATTAGGCGCAGGTCGGTTAATCCTCGTCTCCCCCATCTTCATATCAACAATCCGACGAATTTCACAAACCAATTGATCCGGCGAACGTTTCTTACCACCAAAAAGTCTCTGATTACGTTCAATCCATATATAATACACCATAGCTGCAAAGGTAAGTCTAGCACGAGTATCCCCCGGCTTCCATCTTCCAATCTCCATGTCATGTAGAATCAAATCCCATCGATCACTCATAGTGTAAAGCCCGTGTCCCGGTATGGATTTTTTTATGAAATTATTCTTTTATTTACTTATTTAATTATTTTTTATATATAGTTTTGTTAGTGACGGGATTTGACGGGGAAGGCCTAGCGTGTTTAAATTTCGTGTAACGACGAGTAGGTAAAGTTCGTGTATACGTTTGCAAAGTTGTGGAAAGCTTAGGGGCTATATGGTTCTTTTCTTTTGTTTGGACTTTGGGTCTCGGGAGTCGGCCCATGCAACTCATAACCGAACCCATGTGATTGTTGGGGTGTTCGTTTTGTGAAAAGGAAAGAAGGAGGAGAGTAGGGAGAAAATCCTACGGCCCTCCCTCCCTCACTCACGTCTCTCTCGATCATAAACCATTCCCCCTTCCTTTTTTTTGTCGTCGGCCGGAGATAGAAAGGGAACCGAGAGAGAGAGGGTCACCGGAGTAAGAGAGAGAGAGTCGTCGTCGTTTCTGCCGGAAAAGAGGAGGAAGAAGGGTTCGTCGAGGTAAGTGTATTTCCCTTCTCGTTAGTGTCATTTGCCATTTTCTGCCGTGAACCGCCGCCACCACCGCCGCAGCCACGGCTGCCGGCGGTGGGGCCGCCGCTGCGCGCCGCCGGGGTGGTGGCAGAGGGGTGGGTGAAGGTGTGTGCAGGCGCGGGTGTGTGCGGGGTGAGGTTGCGGGTGTGTCGTTTCGGTGGATGTTGGGAGGTTCCGCCGGAGGGTGTTACCGTAACCACCGTCGCCGCCGCCAACCACCACCACCGCCGGAGGCGGCAGTGGGTAGTGCACGGTTGTTGTCCAGCGTAGTATAGCCCTTTTCAGTAAGCTTGTAGGCTGTTCGGGTCTGTTTGGGTTAAGCTTTGGCTTAATGGGTTTATAAACAACTTTTGTCATTTCATGTGAAAACGTTTTTCTGCCACTGTTTTGCGACGGCCATATTTTTTCCGTCGTAGCTCGGATTGAGGCGAATCCGGTGCCCACGGTTCACATTCTGTGCCGGGCACATTTTTCGTGTTTTAGCGGAAGTCCGGTTCGGCCTCTAGCTAGGCGTAATTTGACTGTTTATACAGCAGGTCCGGATTTGTCAGTTCGCATTCCGTTTTAAAAGTCACAGTTTCTGCCACTGTTTTGGGAAAGCCATAACCTTTTATAGGAACGTCGTATTGGGGTGAAACTAGTGCCAAAATCTCCCATTTTGAGTCTAGTAAGTTTCGTATGTTTTGCGGAAAAACCAGTTCGGACCATAGCTAATGTCAAACTGCTGTTTTGTACTGAAAGGTACTGTTTTTCGCTGTGCAGCAGATTGGTTTTGTAAAATCCATAATAAATTGTAGAAAAATCGTTAGAGCGCGTGCGATATGTCCCTGGAACCCTAAGACATGGGACTTTGTGTTTATGGAAAAATATTTCTGGTTTAATCAGTTTTTGAGGGGTTAAACAGGTCCCGAACAGACCTGCGTGTTGAGAGTAAAAACTGGAAATTATGCGTTTTAAAGCTAGTAGTCGTGGCCTTGGTTTGGGGGCGTCATTTTGATAATTGTTAACGTTTGTTTAGGTGGAAAAAGGTGATTGGGTGTTGGCCGGTTCGCGTTACGGTTAAGGCTATAAGTTTGCGTTCGAGGTGAGTTCTCTCACTATATAGGATGTGGATTATATTTGTGTTGCTATGGTTCGTATGAGGTGATTATGACTGTCTGTTGATATGGTTGTGGTATGGAATACTTATGTATTTGTATGTATATATTAGACTGTGTTCGATGTGCTTCTTGATGGTGGTTCCAAGTAGCATAATGTTTATTTTATATCTTCTTGAGGGTTGTTCCAAGAAGCTTGAGGCCGCTCCTTGATGGTGGTTCCAAGGAGTGTGTGTTTTAGTTTATCATGGTGTGATTATGTCTTCTTGATGGTGGTTCCAAGGAGCATAACGTTTATTATTATTTGTGATTATGTCTTCTTGATGGTGGTTCCAAGGAGCATAATGTTTATTATTATTTGTGATTATGTCTTCTTGATGGTGGTTCCAAGGAGCATAATGTTTATTATTATTTGTGATTATGTCTTCTTGATGGTGGTTCCAAGGAGCATAATGTTTATTATTATTATTTGTGATTATGTTTTCTTGATGGTGGTTCCAAGGAGCATAATGTTTATTATTATTTGTGATATGTTTTCTTGATGGATGTTCCAAGAAATGTATGTGCTGGTATGTTAAAGGTGATGCCGATATAATTGCGATCCTATGTAAGGATTGAATTCACTAAGCTTCGTGTTTACCCCTTCCCAAATTCTTATGATTTCAGGTGTGAGTAGCAGTCGGGCGTGACGGTACACACGGGCGCAAGGCGAAGATAGTTTGGTTTGATTTTTAATAAATGGGGATGGATTTATATACTTTTCCACTGCTTAAACTTGGTTGACGGGTTTAAATAACGATGTTATTTCTCATTGTAACGTGATTCGTTAACTCTTGGTTTGATTATAATGAAATGATTTTTTTTAAAATTTTAATTCCTTGTAATTTTTGGGACGTTACAACTTGGTATCAGAGCACAGCTTGAGTGAATCAAACACATCTCGGTGTGTTTGGTCTCAAGTTGCGGCTATGAAGTTTTAAACTCTTTTGCTAAAATCTTTGAGAATAAAGGAAAAAGGAAAACCCGTTTGGGAAACGGTGATCGAGGGCGCAGTGTGTACAGTCAGCCGACGCTATGTGGGAAGGTACAGTACTTAGTGTATTTATCGCTTTCTAGATCATAGGGTATGCATGCTAGATTGCCTATGTTGTTTACACTGTACTGTATGATGATTGCTTGCTAGTAGGAATCAATGCTAGTTATAGTAGGTTGTTAAGTGAAGGCCCTATAGGTTGTATGCAGTAAAAATCATATAGCCTTAGAATATTTGATTTAGTCCTATTGCGCAGCTCTTGTCTGAGTCCAACCGTTCTAGGATAGGATCGTGTATTCGAATGTCTATTTGATTCACGCTGCATGCGACTGGGTATTCGCGAGGCAACTCGTTATGGCTAACAGGGATTCCGTTGTAGCAAGGGTAGTGGGATGAGATGAAATTCCTAGTGAGCTGGGAATAGCGTTTACATATGAGTACGTATGCAAAATTGCTTTATAGAACATAGGAGTATGTATGCTAGATTGCTTGGTGCTTAATACAATGTATTGTATGGTTGTTACTTGCTATTAGGAACTTATGCTAACTTTGATAGGTTGATTAAGCGGATGCACTATAGGTTGTATGCGGTAGGAACCGAATAGCCTTAGAATGTTGGATTTAGTTCTATTGCGCAGCTCTTGTTTGAGTCCAACCGTTGTAGGATAGAATCTTATATTCGAATGTCTATCTGGTTTCCACTGTATACGACTGTGCGTTCACGAGGCGACTCGTCAGGGTTAGTGGGGGTTCCGCCCTAGCAAGGGTAGTGGGGTATTATGATTATTCCTAGGGAGCTAGGAAGAGTGTGTACATATGTCGGTGCAGGCATATGTGTGTAGTTATCGGCGAGAAACTACTTGGACCCATCGGATGGAACTCGGAACGAGTGATGATAGGTGTGGAAGGTAGTAGTAGAGCTCCTACTACCGGAAGCACAGGATCAATGTTCGAGTCGGGGAAAGTCGCGAGGAATCCAAGGAGTCGAGCGTGAGTGTGGTAGGGTGAGTTAATATGTGCTAATAACTCGTTGTAATATCTACCCAGAATAGCCATCACAAGGAGGAACAACTATGGTAAACCTACTAGTACAGGTGTGTACTTGTTTTGCTTTGATGGGATGACCGTTGGGGTAGTGTCGAAGGTTATAAATTAGTAGTCGTTGGAATAAAAGGACGATTCTAGTATTAATCACTTGGAGTGACGATAAGGATGATGTTTGTTTCGGGCCAAGATGGACGATTGTGCTAGAATTATAGGCTTATGGAGCCGACTTTGATTTGAGGAAAAATCGTAGGGATTATTTGACGTAATTTCCCAACTTGCCTAAGAGGTTTAAATGTCCGGATGACGTTAGTGGACCGGAGAGACTTGGAGGAGTAGGAGTCGAGGCGTAGAATGCCGACTAAGTCATGCACAAAGTTTGATTTTGAAATAGATTGCATTAACAAATTCTTGTGTTTCAAATCATTTTATGGATGGTGTTTTGGAATTTTGGGAAAGGTTCAGCACACACACAAGATTTGAAATATGGTTTTGAAAGTGTATGAAATCGTTTTATCACGGGAGTGCAAACTTTGTTAGAATTTGTCTCATTTCGTTATTTTTCCAACGGTTCTTTCGGGTAAGATGATATCCGTGTTTTGTGGTGTTTAAAATGTTGGGCAAGTGACTACGGCTTGAGACTTTAACATTGGAACTCCTCCACATATGTTAGAGTTGAGACGGAAAGTTACATTCCTCGATGTCTGTATAAAGCTATTTGAGTGATTTGGTTAAAATAAGTTTTGTTTTACGGCATGTTGAGTCGTGTGAGTTTAATTTCACGAGGTGCATATCTTATTTGTTTATGTGACCATTTGGGGAAATCTTGGAAATCAATTTAAAGAACCCCACCTTTTGAGATTTTATGAGGTTTTAGTCGATATTTTCAAATGATGAAAACAGATTGGTTTTCATTTTTAAGTTTGAAACTTACACGAAACAGTTGTGTTTTAACAAAAGTATATTTGTAAACCGTTTCATCGTTTTGTATGACTAGCCGACGCGCGTAAGATTTGTTGGTGAACCCTGTGCCACGACATTTTATGTTGGAAAAAGAGGAATTTTGGGGTCAAATGTCGTGGAACTGATTTTGAAATTATGTGCACACTTTTGTCGCACCCGGTGTAAGGTCGAGCGGTTACTTTAAATACATGTCATGAGTCAATTCATACTAGAACCGTGACGGTTCATTTTCAAAGAAATTATTTATTTCGCTTACGTTTTGTGAGTAAACTAAGCTGCAATGAAATGATTTTCAACATGATTTTCATATGTGGGACGAGCGTGTCTATTTTTGCGTAACTACCGACCTGGTAATAGTAGTTTTATTGCTTACGGTCTTTTTGAAATGAAAAATCTTGACGTTGAAAATATTTTGTAAATGATTTTGTAAACCATTTGGGAAGTGCGCTTATAAGTGTTATGTGTCATTTTGAGAATTTTAAGGGTGTGAGTCCTTTTGGAAAACTCTTTTGTTTAACCAGTGTCGAGTTTGGGACTAATGTTGATTTTAGAGTATTGCTTGCTTAAACTTTATTTAAACGCGTTTTTGACCGACTTATGGGTCTAGCAAGCGTGGAGCATTTTGCTCGGTTTTGACTTTGAGATAGTCGTGGGTCAATTGCACGGTTTTTAATGGCTCGATGTGGAGTTTTGTTGATGGGTTGTTTTGTTGCACGGTTTTGCACTTATTGCACGTTGCGTAGTTACATGTTGGGTGAGTGAGTCATTCCGGGATAGGCATGTTGTTGGTAGACTGTTTTGCATTGGATCCTTGATCATGTTAATCAGTCGTTGGTAATGGTCGGTTGAGTATTTCGGGGTGGGACCCCGGTATTCATGTGTTATGACCTTGACTTTCCAGTAGGCACTAGGAGGATGTAGTCTTGAGCACTTACCTGGGAGGTAGCTCCGATGTGCCGGGCCTGGAGATGTACCTGGGAGGTAGATATTGAGGTGTATCTTGATACGGTGTAACTAGGATTCGTAGAACGAGTGTGGAGGATAAGTAGACGGTGGAAGGTTGGGTATTCCACGCGTGTTGGTACTGTAGGCCGAATAGTATTAGTTAAGAGAATGTTGCCCTATGTAATTAAGAGAATAAATGCGCAGTAACCTTTTTGAGGAAGCAGTATATTTAGGTGTCGACTTTTGGGCTTGAGGCCAAACACCTTTAGTGTAATCGGGGAATTGTAGTCGATTTTAAGGTAATTGTGGTGATGGTAGTAGTAACCCTGAGATGCTTAATTGTGATGAATGGTTATGGTGGAATGACCTTCGTGGGTGATTATAAATTTACTGGTTTGACGATACGTGTAAGGTAAGTTTTGGGAGTCTATTAGAACTCGTAGGAGTTAATCGACAGTTAATGGTAGGAATGATCAGATCCGAGTAACCAGTTGGGTATATTGGTAGGCAACTTTAAAATGGTTAGAGCTTGAGATTTGACTCGGGACGTATGGAATATCTAAGGTTGGGAGACAACTGAAGTCGCTTGGCTAGGAATGATTCCAATTGTTGGGGTGTTCTTCCGATCATAATTTTCAGTGTTCTTGAAGGAGTTTTGTTAGTAAGAAAAGTATTCGAGAATTTCTAGACGGGGTGAGAAAATTAGATTCTAGTTGAGGAAAGTCCAGTGGCCGCACCGAAAGGGTTCGAATGGACGCGGGAACCCGAAGCGGAGATGCGCGAGAACTATTCCGAGATATTCGTCAGTCTAGACTTCGAGGACGAAGTCTAATTCAAGTGGGGGAGAGTTGTAAAGCCCGTGTCCCGGTATGGATTTTTTTATGAAATTATTCTTTTATTTACTTATTTAATTATTTTTTATATATAGTTTTGTTAGTGACGGGATTTGACGGGGAAGGCCTAGCGTGTTTAAATTTCGTGTAACGACGTGTAGGTAAAGTTCGTGTATACGTTTGCAAAGTTGTGGAAAGCTTAGGGGCTATATGGTTCTTTTCTTTTGTTTGGACTTTGGGTCTCGGGAGTCGGCCCATGCAACTCATAACCGAACCCATGTGATTGTTGGGGTGTTCGTTTTGTGAAAAGGAAAGAAGGAGGAGAGTAGGGAGAAAATCCTACGGCCCTCCCTCCCTCACTCACGTCTCTCTCGATCATAAACCATTCCCCCTTCCTTTTTTTTTGTCGTCGGCCGGAGATAGAAAGGGAACCGAGAGAGAGAGGGTCGCCGGAGTAAGAGAGAGAGAGTCGCCGTCGTTTCTGCCGGAAAAGAGGAGGAAGAGGGGTTCGTCGAGGTAAGTGTATTTCCCTTCTCGTTAGTGTCATTTGCCATTTTCTGCCGTGAACCGCCGCCACCACCGCCGCAGCCACGGCTGCCGGCGGTGGGGCCGCCGCAGCCACGGCTGCCGGCGGTGGGGCCGCCGCTGCGCGCCGCCGGGGTGGCGGCAGAGGGGTGGGTGCAGGTGTGTGCAGGCGCGGGTGTGTGCGGGGTGAGGTTGCGGGTGTGTCGTTTCGGTGGATGTTGGGAGGTTTCGCCGGAGGGTGTTACCGTAACCACCGTCGCCGCCGCCAACCACCACCACCGCCGGAGGCGGCAGTGGGTAGTGCACGGTTGTTGTCCAGCGTAGTATAGCCCTTTTCAGTAAGCTTGTAGGCTGTTCGGGTCTGTTTGGGTTAAGCTTTGGCTTAATGGGTTTATAAACAACTTTTGTCATTTCATGTGAAAACGTTTTTCTGCCACTGTTTTGCGACGGCCATAATTTTTCCGTCGTAGCTCGGATTGAGGCGAATCCAGTGCCCGCGGTTCACATTCTGTGCCGGGCACATTTTTCGTGTTTTAGCGGAAGTCCGGTTCGGCCTCTAGCTAGGCATAATTTGACTGTTTATACAGCAGGTCCGGATTTGTCAGTTCGCATTCCGTTTTAAAAGTCACAGTTTCTGCCACTGTTTTGGGAAACCCATAACCTTTTATAGGAACGTCGTATTGGGGTGAAACCAGCGCCAAAATCTTCCATTTTGAGTCTAGTAAGTTTCTTATGTTTTGCGGAAAAACCGGTTCGGACCATAGCTAGTGTCAAACCGCTGTTTTGTACTGAAAGGTACTGTTTTTCGCTGTGCAGCAGATTGGTTTTGTAAAATCCATAATAAATTGTAGAAAAATCGTTAGAGCGCGTGCGATATGTCCCTGGAACCCTAAGACATGAGACTTTGTGTTTATGGAAAAATATTTCTGGTTTAATCAGTTTTTGAGGGGTTAAACAGGTCCCGAACAGACCTGCGTGTTGAGAGTAAAAACTGGAAATTATGCGTTTTAAAGCTAGTAGTCGTGGCCTTGGTTTGGGGGCGTCATTTTGATAATTATTAACGTTTGTTTAGGTGGAAAAAGGTGATTGGGTGTTGGCCGGTTCGCGTTGCGGTTAAGGCTATAAGTTTGCGTTCGAGGTGAGTTCTCTCACTATATAGGATGGGGATTATATTTGTGTTGCTATGGTTCGTATGAGGTGATTATGACTGTCTGTTGATATGGTTGTTGTATGGAATACTTATGTATTTGTATGTATATATTAGACTGTGTTCGATGTGCTTCTTGATGGTGATTCCAAGTAGCATAATGTTTATTTTATATCTTCTTGAGGGTTGTTCCAAGAAGCTTGAGGCCGCTCCTTGATGGTGGTTCCAAGGAGTGTGTGTTTTAGTTTATCATGGTGTGATTATGTCTTCTTGATGGTGGTTCTAAGGAGCATAACGTTTATTATCATTTGTGATTATGTCTTCTTGATGGTGGTTCCAAGGAGCATAATGTTTATTATTATTTGTGATTATGTCTTCTTGATGGTGGTTCCAAGGAGCATGATGTTTATTATTATTTGTGATTATGTCTTCTTGATGGTGGTTCCAAGGAGCATAATGTTTATTATTATTATTTGTGATTATGTCTTCTTGATGGTGGTTCCAAGGAGCATAATGTTTATTATTATTTGTGATATGTTTTCTTGATGGATGTTCCAAGAAATGTATGTGCTGGTATGTTAAAGGTGATGCCGATATAATTGCGATCCTATGTAAGGATTGAATTCACTAAGCTTCGTGTTTACCCCTTCCCAAATTCTTATGATTTCAGGTGTGAGTAGCAGTCGGGCGTGACGGTACACACGGGCGCAAGGCGAAGATAGTTTGGTTTGATTTTTAATAAATGGGGATGGATTTATATACTTTTCCACTTCTTAAACTTGGTTGACGGGTTTAAATAACGATGTTATTTCTCATTGTAACGTGATTCGTTAAATCTTGGTTTGATTATAATGAAATGATTTTTTTAAAAAAAAATTAATTCCTTGTAATTTTTGGGACGTTACACATAGTATTACCCACCAAGGTCCTGAAAACTGACCAAACTTGAGAAGAGTAGGAACATTGGAAGAAGAGGTGATCATGGCTATCCACACAAGTCGAACAAAAAGAACAGGTCATCGGATCACCTGTATGCCTCCAAACAGTAAGACGATCTTGCGTAGAAAGCCTTTTACGAAGAGCTAACCAAAGGCAAAACGAATGTTTTGGGATACTATTTGGAAACCAACAAAAGGGGTACCAAAACACTTTATCATAAGCACCAAACATCGTCTTCCACACCTCCGATATCGAGAAACTAGTGAGATGATTTCGAGTGTTTTTCCACATAATCTGATCCTGCACCATAGGGTAAAGAATAGGGACCTGAATCGATGTAAGAGCATTCCACCGAGAGACCCAAGCAGTCGGCCAAGTATGATCCAGAGTAGCAAGCAGATCACAGACATTCATATGCTTATAGAGACCACCATCAAGAAGGACTCTATACGAAATACGGGCAGATAAATGATCAACTTCCAACCAATTGTCATCCCAAGCATTAGTTGATACACCATTTCCAACCACATGCACAAAAAACGGACGAACCTGTTCCCGAAGATCTAGAAGACGCCGCCATAACCAAGTGGAGTTCGAGGTGGCCGTAACGTTCCAGAAATGCATGTCTCTCAAACGATAGTGATGAACCCAAGAGACCCATGGCGATTTTCGTTTGCGAAGGATATCCCAAATATGATTCACCAAAAGAGCGCGATTCCACATACCAATACGTTTAAGGCCCAGACCACCCGCCTCTTTTGGTCGACAAACCACATCCCAAGGCACAAAGTTTTCACAAATCACCTTGAACTCACCTCGCTAGATTTAAGCTAAATCTAGAATTTCTCCCAACGTAAGCTCCTTTGATGCAACCCGGATCCTTTAGGCCAAATCTTCCAAAACCTAGATCCACAAGTTTCTCCAACCATAAGTATTTATCCTCAAATACTTAGAATCATTCCCCAAACATTTAGAACCCAAAATCTCAAATACATCAAGCCCTAATCTTCATAAATGAAGAAGGAGAAGAACACTTCAACAAAACATAACCAAAATCGTCCACAATACTTCAAACGAGAAAGAAAGTGAACAAAATATGATTTTGAGCAATTAATCCTTTAATGACATATTATGATTTCTACACATCAAAATATCCAAAAGCCCCAAATATGGTTGTTTTACAACATTTATGAAGATAACCATTTCAAAAGAGTTAAACTATTCCATTAACTCAACCATTGATATTTTTAAGTAAAAACACACAAATATTTGGAAAATGACATTTTTAGCATGCACAAAGTTTTCACAAATCAGGTTTTCTCAAGACAGACTTAAGAGGATAATTAGTAACGACAGTAATCGGATGTGATTCGAAAAAATGTCGCAATTTCTTTGCGGCGGTAACAAGCGACAAGAGTAGTTTTTCCATTGAGGAATACCTGGTTTCCGCGTCCAATAGGGTTTTACTTACATAGTAAATCGGCAGTTTTTGTTTTTCACCTTCTCGTGTCAGGACGACACTTACTACATTAGGACTAACAGCCAAATATAGCTGCAAGACCTCATGGTCGTCAGGCTTTGATAACAAAGGAGGTGACTTCATGTACTCCTTTCATTTTTGCACCGCTTGCTCATGCTCGTTGGTCCAGTCGAAGCCTTTATTTTTCCTGAGGACATTGTAAAACAAATGACATCTGTCTGAAGATCGAGAGATAAACCTGTTCAGAGCCGCCACTCCACCAGTGAGCTTTTGGACCTCTTTGAAATTTCTTGGAGATTTGATCTCGATAATAGCTTTGATCTGGTCGGGGTTGGCCTCGATTCCTCGACCAGTGACCATGTAGCCCAGGAATTTCCCAGCACTAACACCAAAGGAACACTTCGTCGGGTTGAGCTTCATGCGGTATTTTCGAAGGATGTCGAACGACTGCCTCAGATGATCAACGTGGTCGACTGCCAGCTTCGACTTGACTAACATATCGTCGATATAGTTAAACTATTCCATTAACTCAACCATTGATATTTTCAAGTAAAACACACAAATATTTGGAAAATAACATTTTTGGCCTGCACAAAGCTCTCACAAATCACCTTGAACTCACCTCGCTGGATTTAAGCTAAATCTGGAATTTCTCCCAACGTAAGCTCCTTTGATGCAACCCGGATCCTTTAGGCCAAATCTTTCAAAACCTAGATCCACAAGTTTCCAACCATAAGTATTTATCCTCAAATACTTAGAATCATTCCCCAAACATTTAGAACCTAAAATCTCAAATACATCAAGCCCTAATCTTCATAAAAGAAGAAGGAGAAGAACACTTCAACTAAACATAACCAAAATCGTCCACAATACTCCAAACGAGAAAGAAAGTGAACAAAATATGATTTTGAGCAATTAATCCTTTAATGACATATTATGATTTCTACACATCAAAATATCAAAAAGCCCCAAATATGGTTGATTTACAACATTTATGAAGATAACCATTTCAAAAGAGTTAAACTATTCCATTAACTCAACCATTGATATTTTCAAGTAAAACACACAAATATTTGGAAAATAACATTTTTGGCATGCACAAAGTTTTCACAAATCACCTTGAACTCACCTCGCTAGATTTAACCTAAATTTAGAATTTCTCCCAACCCGGATCCTTTATGCCAAATCTTCCAAAACCTAGATCCACAAGTTTCCAACCATAAGTATTTATCCTCAAATACTTAGAATCATTTCCCAAACATTTAGAACCCAAAATCTCAAATACATCAAGACCTAATCTTCATAAATGAAGAAGGAGAAGAACACTTCAACTAAACATAACCAAACGAGAAAGAAAGTGAACAAAATATGATCTTGAGCAATTAATCCTATAATGACATATTATGATTTCTACACATCGAAATATCAAAAAAGCCCCAAATATGGTTGTTTTACAACATTTATAAAGATAACCATTTCAAAAGAGTTAAACTATTCCATTAACTCAACCATTGATATTTTCAAGTAAAACACACAAATATTTGGAAAATAACATTTTTGACATTCACAAAGTTTTCACAAATCACCTTGAACTCACCTCGCTTGATTTAAGCCTAATCTAGAATTTCTCCCAACGTAAGCTCCTTTGATGCAACCCGGATCCTTTAGGCCAAATCTTCCAAAACCTAGATCCACAAGTTTCCAACCATAAGTATTTATCCTCAAATACTTAGAATCATTTCCCAAACATTTAGAACCCAAAATGTCAAATACATCAAGCCCTAATCTTCATAAATGAAGAAGGAGAAGAACACTTCAACTAAACATAACCAAAATCGTCCACAATACTCCAAACGAGAAAGAAAGTGAACAAAGTATGATTTTGAGCAATTAACCCTTTAATGACATATTATGATTTCTACACATAAAAATATCCAAAATTCCCAAAAATGGTTGATTTACAACATTTATGAAAATAACCATTTCAAAAGAGTTCAACTATTCCATTAACTCAACCATTGATATTTTCAAGTAAAACACACAAATATTTGGAAAATAACATTTTTGGCATGCACAAAGTTTTCACAAATCACCTTGAACTCACCTCGCTAGATTTAAGCTAAATCTAGAATTTCTCCCAACGTAAGCTCCTTTGATGCAACCCGGATCCTTTAGGCCAAATCTTCCAAAACCTAGATCCACAAGTTTCCAACCATAAGTATTTATCCTCAAATATTTAGAATCATTTCCCAAACATTTAGAACCCAAAATCTCAAATACATCAAAACCCTAATCTTCATAAATGAAGAAGGAGAAGAACACTTCAACTAAACATAACCAAAATCGTCCACAATACTCCAAACGAGAAAGAAAGTGAACAAAAAATGATCTTGAGCAATTAATCCTTTAATGACATATTATGATTTCTACACATCAAAATATCAAAAAGCCCTAAATATGGTTGTTTTACAACATTTATGAAGATAACCATTTCAAAAGAGTTAAACTATTCCATTAACTCAACCATTGATATTTTCAATTAAAACACACAAATATTTGGAAAATAACAATTTTGACATGCACAAAGTTTTCACAAATCGCCTTGAACTCATCTCGCTTGATTTAAGCTAAATCTAGAATTTCTCCCAACGTAAGCTCCTTTGATGCAACCCGGATCCTTTCGGCCAAATCTTCCAAAATCTAGATCCACAAGTTTCCAACCATAAGTAGTTATCCACAAATACTTATAATCATTTCCCAAACATTTAGAACCCAAAATGTCAAATACATCAAGCCCTAATCTTCATAAATGAAGAAGGAGAAGAACACTTCAACTAAACATAACCAAAATCGTCCACAATACTCCAAACGAGAAAGAAAGTGAACAAAATATGATCTTGAGCAATTAATCCTTTAATGACATATTATAATTTCTACACATTAAAATATCAAAAAGCCCCAAATATGGTTGTTTTACAACATTTATGAAGATAACCATTTCAAAAGAGTTAAACTCAACCATTGATATTTTCAAGTAAAACACACAAATATTTGGAAAATAAAATTTTTGGCATGCACAAAGTTTTCACAAATCACCTTGAACTCACCTCGCTAGATTTAACCTAAATTTAGAATTTCTCCCAACCCGGATCCTTTAGGCCAAATCTTCCAAAAACTAGATCCACAAGTTTCCAACCATAAGTATTTATCCTCAAATACTTAGAATCATTTCCCAAACATTTAGAACCCAAAATCTCAAATACATCAAGACCTAATCTTCATAAATGAAGAAGGAGAAGAACACTTCAACTAAACATAACCAAACGAGAAAGAAAATGAACAAAATATGATCTTGAGCAATTAATCCTATAATGACATATTATGATTTCTACACATCGAAATATCAAAAAATCCCCAAGTATGGTTGTTTTACAACATTTATAAAGATAACCATTTCAAAAGAGTTAAACTATTCCATTAACTCAACCATTGATATTTTCAAGTAAAACACACAAATATTTGGAAAATAACATTTTTGACATGCACAAAGTTTTCACAAATCACCTTGAACTCACCTCGCTTGATTTAAGCTAAATCTAGAAATTCTCCCAACGTAAGCTCCTTTGATGCAACCCGGATCCTTTAGGCCAAATCTTCCAAAACCTAGATCCACAAGTTTCCAACCATAAGTATTTATCCTCAAATACTTAGAATCATTTCCCAAACATTTAGAACCCAAAATCTCAAATACATCAAAACCCTAATCTTTCTAAATGAAGAAGGAGAAGAACACTTCAACTAAACATAACCAAAATCGTCCAAAATACTCCAAACGAGAAAGAAAGTGAACAAAAAATGATCTTGAGCAATTAATCCTTTAATGACATATTATGATTTCTACACATCAAAATATCAAAAAGCCCTAAATATGGTTGTTTTACAACATTTATGAAGATAACCATTTCAAAAGAGTTAAACTATTCCATTAACTCAACCATTGATATTTTCAAGTAAAACACACAAAAATTTGGAAAATAACAATTTTGACATGCACAAAGTTTTCACAAATCGCCTTGAACTCATCTCGCTTGATTTAAGCTAAATCTAGAATTTCTCCCAACGTAAGCTCCTTTGATGCAACCCGGATCCTTTCGGCCAAATCTTCCAAAATCTAGATCCACAAGTTTCCAACCATAAGTATTTATCCACAAATACTTAGAATCATTTCCCAAACATTTAGAACCCAAAATGTCAAATACATCAAGCCTTAATCTTCATAAATGAAGAAGGAGAAGACCACTTCAACTAAACATAACCAAAATCGTCCACAATACTCCAAACGAGAAAGAAAGTGAACAAAATATGATCTTGAGCAATTAATCCTTTAATGACATATTATAATTTCTACACATTAAAATATCAAAAAGCCCCAAATATGGTTGTTTTACATTATTTATGAAGATAACCATTTCAAAAGAGTTAAACTCAACCATTGATATTTGAGTAAAACACACAAATATTTAGAAAATAACAATTTTGGCATGCACAAAGTTTTCACAAATCACCTTGAACTCACCTCGCTAGATTTAACCCAAATTTAGAATTTCTCCCAACCCGGATCCTTTAGGCCAAATCTTCCAAAACCTAGATCCACAAGTTTCCAACCATAAGTATTTATCCTCAAATACTTAGAATCATTTCCCAAACATTTAGAACCCAAAATCTCAAATACATCAAGACCTAATCTTCATAAATGAAGAAGGAGAAGAACACTGAAACTAAACATAACCAAACGAGAAAGAAAGTGAACAAAATATGATTTTGAGCAATTAATCCTTTAATGACATATTATGATTTCTACACATCAAAATATCAAAAAGCCCTAAATATGGTTGTTTTACAACATTTATGAAGATAACCATTTCAAAAGAGTTAAACTATTCCATTAACTCAACCATTGATATTTTCAAGTAAAACACACAAATATTTGGAAAATAACAATTTTGACATGCACAAAGTTTTCACAAATCGCCTTGAACTCATCTCGCTTGATTTAAGCTAAATCTAGAATTTCTCCCAACGTAAGCTCCTTTGATGCAACCCGGATCCTTTCGGCCAAATCTTCCAAAATCTAGATCCACAAGTTTCCAACCATAAGTATTTATCCACAAATACTTAGAATCATTTCACAAACATTTAGAACCCAAAATGTCAAATACATCAAGCCCTAATCTTCATAAATGAAGAAGGAGAAGAACACTTCAACTAAACATAACCAAAATCGTCCACAATACTCCAAACGAGAAAGAAAGTGAACAAAATATGATCTTGAGCAATTAATCCTTTAATGACATATTATAATTTCTACACATTAAAATATCAAAAGGCCTAAAATATGGTTGTTTTAAAACATTTATGAAGATAACCATTTCAAAAGAGTTAAACTCAACCATTGATATTTTCAAGTAAAACACACAAATATTTGGAAAATAACATTTTTGGCATGCACAAAGTTTTCACAAATCACCTTGAACTCACCTCGCTAGATTTAACCTAAATTTAGAATTTCTCCCAACCCGGATCCTTTAGGCCAAATCTTCCAAAACCTAGATCCACAAGTTTCCAACCATAAGTATTTATCCTCAAATACTTAGAATCATTTCCCAAACATTTAGAACCCAAAATCTCAAATACATCAAGACCTAATCTTCATAAATGAAGAAGGAGAAGAACACTTCAACTAATCATAACCAAACGAGAAAGAAAGTGAACAAAATATGATCTTGAGCAATTAATCCTATAATGACATATTATGATTTCTACACATCGAAATATCAAAAAAGCCCCAAATATGGTTGTTTTACAACATTTATAAAGATAACCATTTCAAAAGAGTTAAACTATTCCATTAACTCAACCATTGATATTTTCAAGTAAAACACACAAATATTTGGAAAATAACATTTTTGACATTCACAAAGTTTTCACAAATCACCTTGAACTCACCTCGCTTGATTTAAGCCTAATCTAGAATTTCTCCCAACGTAAGCTCCTTTGATGCAACCCGGATCCTTTAGGCCAAATCTTTCAAAACCTAGATCCACAAGTTTCCAACCATAAGTATTTATCCTCAAATACTTAGAATCATTTCCCAAACATTTAGAACCCAAAATGTCAAATACATCAAGCCCTAATCTTCATAAATGAAGAAGGAAAAGAATACTTCAACTAAACATAACCAAAATCGTCCACAATACTCCAAACGAGAAAGAAAGTGAACAAAGTATGATTTTGAGCAATTAACCCTTTAATGACATATTATGATTTCTACACATCAAAATATCCAAAATTCCCAAAAATGGTTGATTTACAACATTTATGAAAATAACCATTTCAAAAGAGTTCAACTATTCCATTAACTCAACCATTGATATTTTCAAGTAAAACACACAAATATTTGGAAAATAACATTTTTGGCATGCACAAAGTTTTCACAAATCACCTTGAACTCACCTCGCTAGATTTAAGCTAAATCTAGAATTTCTCTCAACGTAAGCTCCTTTGATGTAACCCGGATCCTTTAGGCCAAATCTTCCAAAACCTAGATCCACAAGTTTTCAACCATAAATATTTATCCACAAATACTTAGAATCATTCCCTAAACATTTAGAACCCAAAATCTCAAATACATCAAGCCCTAATCTACATAAAGGAAGAAGGAGAAGAACACTTCAACTAAACATAACCAAAATCGTCCACAATACTCCAAACGAGAAAGAAAGTGAACAAAACATGATTTTGAGCAATTAAACCTTTAATGACATATTATGATTTCTACACATCAAAATATCCAAAAGCCCCAAATATGGCTGTTTTACAACATTTATGAAGATAACCATTTCAAAAGAGTTAAACGATTCCATTAACTCAACCATTGATATTTTCAAGTAAAACACACAAATATTTGGAAAATAACATTTTTGGCATGCACAAAGTTTTCACAAATCTCCTTGAACTCACCTCGCTAGATTTAAGCTAAATCTAGAATTTATCCCAACGTAAGCTCCTTTGATGCAACACGGATCCTTTAGGCCAAATCTTCCAAAACCTAGATCCACAAGTTTCTCCAACCATAAGTATTTATCCTCAAATACTTAGAATCATTCCCCAAACATTTAGAACCCAAAATCTCAAATACATCAAGCCCTAATCTTCATAAATGAAGAAGGAGAAGAACACTTCAACAAAACATAACCAAAATCGTCCACAATACTCCAAACAAGAAAGAAAGTGAACAAAATATGATTTTGAGCAATTAATCCTTTAATGTCATATTATGATTTCTACACATCAAAATATCCAAAAGCCCCAAATATGGTTGTTTTACAACATTTATGAAGATAACCATTTCAAAAGAGTTAAACTATTCCATTAACTCAACCATTGATATTTTTAAGTAAAACACACAAATATTTGGAAAATGACATTTTTAGCATGCACAAAGTTTTCACAAATCAGGTTTTCTCAAGACAGACTTAAGAGGATAATTAGTAACGACAGTAATCGGATGTGATTCGAAAAAATGTCGCAATTTCTTTGTGGCGGTAACAAGCGACAAGAGTAGTTTTTCCATTGAAGAATACCTGGTTTCCGCGTCCAATAGGGTTTTACTTACATAGTAAATCGGCAGTTGTTGTTTTTCACCTTCTCGTGTCAGGACGGCACTTACTACATTAGGACTAACAACCAAATATAGCTGCAAGACCTCATGGTCGTCAGGCTTTGATAACAAAGGAGGTGACGTCATGTACTCCTTTAATTTTTGCACCGCTTGCTCATGCTCGTTGGTCCAGTCGAAGCCTTTATTTTTCCTGGGGACATTGTAAAACAAATGACATCTGTCTGAAGATCGAGAGATAAACCTGTTTAGAGCCGTCACTCAACCAGTGAGCTTTTGGACCTCTTTGAAATTTCTTGGAGATTTGATCTCGATAATAGCTTTGATCTGGTCGGGGTTGACCTCGATTCCTCGACGAGTGACCATGTAGCCCAGGAATTTCCCAGCACTAACACCAAAGGAACACTTCGTCGGGTTGAGCTTCATGCGGTATTTTCGAAGGATGTCGAACGACTGCCTCAGATGATCAACGTGGTCGACTGCCAGCTTCGACTTGACTAACATATCGTCGATATAGTTAAACTATTCCATTAACTCAACCATTGATATTTTCAAGTAAAACACACAAATATTTGGAAAATAACATTTTTGGCATGCACAAAGTTTTCACAAATCACCTTGAACTCACCTCGCTAGATTTAAGCTAAATTTAGAATTTCTCCCAACGTAAGCTCCTTTGATGCAACCCGGATCCTTTAGGCCAAATCTTCCAAAACCTAGATCCACAAGTTTCCAACCATAAGTATTTATCCTCAAATACTTAGAATCATTTCCCAAACATTTAGAACCCAAAATCTCAAATACATCAAGACCTAATCTTCATAAATGAAGAAGGAGAAGAACACTTCAACTAAACATAACCAAACGAGAAAGAAAGTGAACAAAATATGATCTTGAGCAATTAATCCTATAATGACATATTATGATTTCTACACATCAAAATATCAAAAAAGCCCCAAATATGGTTGTTTTACAACATTTATGAAGATAACCATTTCAAAAGAGTTAAACTATTCCATTAACTCAACCATTGATATTTTCAAGTAAAACACACAAATATTTGGAAAATAACATTTTTGGCATCCACAAAGTTTTCACAAATCACCTTGAACTCACCTCGCTAGATTTAAGCTAAATCTAGAATTTCTCCCAACGTAAGCTCCTTTGATGCAACCCGGATCCTTTAGGCCAAATCTTCCAAAACCTAGATCCACAAGTTTCTCCAACCATAAGTATTTATCGACAAATACTTAGAATCATTCCCTAAACATTTAGAACCCAAAATCTCAAATACATCAAGCACTAATCTACATAAATGAAGAAGGAGAAGAACACTTCAACTAAACATAACCAAAATCATCCACAATACTCCAAACGAGAAAGAAAGTGAACAAAGTATGATTTTGAGCAATTAATCCTTTAATGACATATTATGATTTCTACACATCAAAATATCCAAAAGCCCCAAATATGGTTGATTTACAACATTTATGAAGATAACCATTTCAAAAGAGTTCAACTATTCCATTAACTCAACCATTGATAGTTTCAAGTAAAACACACAAATATTTGGAAAATAACATTTTTGGTATGCACAAAGTTTTCACAAATCACCTTGAACTCACCTCGATAGATTTAAGCTAAATCTAGAATTTCTCTCAACGTAAGCTCCTTTGATGCAACCTAGATCCACAAGTTTTCAACCATAAGTATTTATCCACAAATACTTAGAATCATTCCCTAAACATTTAGAACCCAAAATCTCAAATACATCAAGCCCTAATCTACATAAATGAAGAAGGAGAAGAACAATTCAACTAAACATAACCAAAATCGTCCACAATACTCCAAACGAGACAGAAAGTGAACAAAATATGATTTTGAGCAATTAAACCTTTACACATCAAAATATCCAAAAGCCCCAAATATGGTTGTTTTACAACATTTATGAAGATAACCATTTCAAAAGAGTTAAACTATCCCATTAACTCAACCATTGATATTTTCAAGTAAAACACACAAATATTTGGAAAATAACATTTTTGGCATGCACAAAGTTTTCACAAATCACCTTGAACTCACCTCGCTAGATTTAAGCTAAATCTAGAATTTCTCCCAACGTAAGCTCCTTTGATGCAACCCGGATCCTTTAGGCCAAATCTTCCAAAACCTAGATCCACAAGTTTCTCCAACCA
The DNA here is from genome assembly GCA_033807775.1 of Saussurea involucrata. Lineage (NCBI taxonomy): Eukaryota > Viridiplantae > Streptophyta > Magnoliopsida > Asterales > Asteraceae > Saussurea > Saussurea involucrata. The sequence continues at coordinate 77,596,901 of CM066325.1, forward strand.
TAAGTATTTATCCTCAAATACTCAGAATCATTCCCCAAACATTTAGAACCCAAAATCTCAAATACATCAAGCCCTAATCTTCATAAATGAAGAAGGAGAAGAACACTTCAACAAAACATAACCAAAATCGTCCACAATACTCCAAACGAGAAAGAAAGTGAACAAAATATGATTTTGAGCAATTAATCCTTTAATGACATATTATGATTTCTACACATCAAAATATCCAAAAGCCCCAAATATGGTTGTTTTACAACATTTATGAAGATAACCATTTCAAAAGAGTTAAACTATTCCATTAACTCAACCATTGATATTTTTAAGTAAAACACACAAATATTTGGAAAATGACATTTTTAGCATGCACAAAGTTTTCACAAATCAGGTTTTCTCAAGACAGACTTAAGAGGATAATTAGTAACGACAATAATCGGATGTGATTCGAAAAAATGTCGCAATTTCTGTAACATCCTAGTTCCCATAACATACAACATATAACATAACATGCATATATATCATTGATTTACAACGAAAGTTACATAACAAACCAAGTACGATCCCTTCGGTCTCCTAAATTACCAAATATATATATATATATATATATATAAGCTTCCTTCACTTTATCCTCTCCTTTGCCGATCCTTAACCCGGAAAACATATTTTTGAAAACAAAATGAGGGTTAGACCAAACGGGTCTAGTGAGTTAATCCCGGTCATTTCCAAAATCGTTATAAAACCTTTTAAGTAAATCCTTTGTATCAAAATAGTTTACATGAACCTTTGGTAATCCTTTCGTAAATATAAACATGCCACACGTATTTAAATACCACATCAAGACTCGTGCATCGTGCTCAACTCCTCCTCATTCCTCGTTACCATGGCCATATTAGTTGGTAGCAAGACAACTAATAAATCAACGCCGTACAACAACTACGACACATCACCGGTCCGCACACCGGAACCCGGCAAAAAGTGCACTCGTGTAGTGTAAAGCTTATATAAATACAATATATATCTCATTACATCATATTGTCATTTATATACACATAATCATATTCCTACCACATAATCATCTCATATATATATATATATACACATATATATGTATCCCAGTTCAAAAACGTTTTAAAGCAAAACTCACCTGATTTGCTTATTACAACTCTTCCAAGCTTTTCTCCAAGCTATCCGATCCTTTACCCAAAATTCTCAGAATCTTAAACGGATTAAGCACAAATACCCTCTTACTAATCAAATACATAAGACTTACTAGGAGGCTACGAGCTCTAGATAAATCTATCTGACTTTTATCCTCGAAATGACCAAACAACTAAAGTATCCGGATACCACAAGTTATCCGGACAACACTACATTTCCGGACAGCATGACTTTTCCGGACAACCTATACAATCCGGATAACACAACCATCCGGACGACATCCGGATACCAAAGTAACCCGGACACTATCCGGTATCTTATTTCATCCGGAAAACATAAGAAAAGAGACTTACCCGGATAAAGGACTCGTCCGGACACCACTATAAAATCATCCGAACACTATCATCAAAATACCCGGACACCACCAACAGGACTATCCGGACACATTCATACTGTGTCCGGACACCTCTGTCGGTTTGCCCATTTTCGACCCATAAATGCCAGAAATCAATACCAGACATGAAATCGCTCATTCTACTCCGATAGAAACAGTCTATAAGCAATTACACATATAAATTACAAAGGAAACATACCTTAATCACTTCCAACAACTCCAATTTTGAGCCTTAACCCTCTTGCTTTTCTTCTTCTCCTTTTCTCTCAAAACACACACTGATTTTTTATTATGAAAATATCTGAAGTCTAAAAGGGATATTATCTAACCATAATTACCATTTAGACCTTGAACTTCTCATTAATAATCCAAAATACCTTTAACCTATAAATTTATTCAAACTTACCCTTAAACCTTAATTTTAGAGTTAAATAATATTAACGGAACTAGAATTTCACTAACGAACTTTTCCGGGGTATTACAATTTCATTTCGAATTCTTCTGATTGTTGTTGTACTCCTCTTGTTAATTGGTTTGGATCCAGAAGATTTATTTGGATGATTCTTTGAGTTTTCACCATTTTTCCCTTGAAATGGGTTTTGTGGGTATTTGTCTTAATGAACCGATTTAGAGGATTATAAATGGATTAAGTGAGTGTTTGGAGTTGGTGGATGAACCCTTGTGGTTATCTAATCAAACTAGTGACTAAAATCGAGTGTAAATCACTTTTAAGAATCCTAAGTTCGAACAGCCGTAGAGTCCGGACGTTCTTATTCGGTAGTGTCCGGACGATTTTGCAGGTGTCCGGGTGAGTACCCTGTGAGAGTGTCCGGGTGTTTCTTAGTATCCGGGTAGCTGAAGTCTCCGGATAAGCTTAGTGTCCGGGTAGTTTTGCCCGGATAAATCTAGTGTCCAGAAAAGTGTTGCGTCCGGAAAAGTGTTGTATCTGGACAATAGTGGTATCCGGACAATAGCTGTATCCGGAAAGGTGTATCCGGACAGTAGAGGTATCCGGACAATAGCTGTGTTCGGATTGAGTTCTCCGGACAAAAGGGCGATATGTTTATTCTGATGTGAATCTATTGCCTTAGGTGTTCGTTTGGGTTAGCTTGGAAGTATTTAAGAAGTGCGTTGTATGTCAAGCAAGGTGAGTTCCCTAAATCCTTTTTATAACGCAAAGTGATACATGTTTTAACTGATTATGGTTCTTAATGAGCATGAAACGTTTACGAACTGACTTGCATGTTTCCCACGATTGCACTTACTTTATTCAAAGAAATGTTTAAGCATGACTATATGAAAGACATGGTTTATAAAGAGCATAGTCGGCATGTTTACTTGTTTGCATGAACGTATGTGTACACTATGTGGAGTCGGTCTGCACTGTGGGATCAAAGAGAGGTTCTCGGGGTCTTAGGACTCTTGGTTATGTATGATAGACCGGTGGGTTGTAATCCGTTTCCCTCCTATCTGGTAGAGGGGAGTCCGTGGGGATTCCAAAGCGGCGAGAAGGGAGTCTGCTGGGGCCCTGATCGCAATATGATTATGTGATCCACTACACAGTGCAGTACCATGTTTGATGATATTTATGGTCATTGATAAATGTTTTCCAAACGTCTTTATATGCTATCTCAGAGGGAATTCATGTTGATCCAAACCCTCAGTGATTTGATAATGACCCTATCTTATATACTTAGTGAAAATTGTAAGTAAACAATATGTATCAGAGTTTCACTATCGCTGATAAGTACTAAGATCTTACAGTACTGCTGATAGGAACTCTCGCACTTTTAGATTAAACATTCAGCGAACACTGTTCACCATATCGCTGAGTCTGTTCAGTCCTTATGGTGATCGCTGATAAGTTAGTTGTTTACTTATGATCCCTGAAGACAAGATTCACGTCAACAAAGGTTCTACGCTGAAGTCGAAGATCAAGCTCAAGAACCAGCGACAAGTCTCCTAATGAACTGATGCGGATCAGCGAAGACTCAGATTTGTCCACTCAACGTGAAGTATCAAGTACAAGACTTCAGCTATCGCTGAACTTTATCATCTGCTGAATAGTAAATGATAATCGCTGAATCAACGAAAGCTGATCATGAAGTCCTCCGTACAATGTACTTTTGTCTTAACCTCCCTTGCACGCCACCGTACGAAATGTCAGAAAAGAACCTCCGAAAATCTGAAATCGTACAACCACTCTGATACTACACTGTTCATTCATGCGGCTACTAAGGTTGTCATCAAAGGTCAATGACATGCAACCAATCCGCTGATGACACGTGTAAAGTATATACAGAATTGCATTAAATGCATGCAGTATATAAAGAGATGAACTCACTTCATTTGAAGTAACTTGCTAACTCTGGACAAGTTCAAATCTCTCAAGATAGGATTTTATTAGTAATCTCCTTATCTTTCTTAGTGCAAGAAAACCTTAGTGTTCCAACTTGTTTAGATTTAGGTTTATCCTTAATCTTGTTTCCGCAACAAGCTGTAAATTGTTAATGATTTATCAATAAATAATTTAGAAAAGTAAAATAGTGTGTTTGTATTCAACCCCCCCCTTCTACAAACTTGTTTAAGCCTTTCGGGACCAACAAGTGGTATCAGAGCAGATTTGTTTAATCTCATAAACAAGATCTAATCTAAGATATTTCTCTTCCTTGCTATTATCTGAAAATGGCCATCTCAAACACAAACACTCACTATATCGACAATGGTTCTCTTGCAAAACCCCCTAGATTTTCCAGAGACAACTTCAACTTATGGAAAAATAGGATGACACTCTTCTTAGAAGGTGTAGACCCTACTATACCTTACTATCTTGAAAACGGTCCACACATCCCTGTAACGATTGATCCTGCCGTTCCAGCCACTGCAACTAGAGCTGCTATTCCAGAAAGGCTGATTCCAAAGGAAATCCATCATTGGACCGATGAAGACAAGAAGAAAGTGGCTATAGATACAAAAGCCAGATCCATACTATCCATGGCCCTTCCTGACGAAGTCTACCATTCCGTCATGAACCTGAAATCCTCGAAGGCCATGTGGGACACAATATGTGTTCAGTATGAAGGAACGTCTGAAGTCCAGGATTCAAGAAAGATCAACCTGGTAAGACAATACGAAAGTTTCATCTCTGGTAAGAATGAAACTCTCTCTGAAGTACATCAACGTTTTAACTGCTTAATTATAGATCTTAAAACGGTTGGTAAGGAATATTCTAACTTTGAAGTTCTGACAAAGTTTTTAGAATGTTTACCTGAAAGCTGGGACAATTATTCCATGTGTCTCAAGCTGTCAAAAGATCTAAGATCAATGACACTGGCTACCTTATATGGCACATTGCTGAATCATGAGCAATCTAGCCATCTTAAGAAGAATCTTGTAAAAGATTCCAAAAGCACCCCTGTTGCTTTAATCTCAGAGGAACCTTCTACTCAGCGACCCGTGGTCACTATCACTGAGTTAGAAAGTAACTCTGAAAGATCATCAGATTCTGATTCTTCAGATGATGAATCCTTGGCTCTCCTAACTAAAAAGTTCAGGAGATTCGCCAAGAAGAAAATGTTTAGAAAGAACAAAACTCTTTCTATAGCTGACAAGCCTAAGTCATCAGCTTTTGTTGATAAGGCTACTGCTACTTGTTTTAACTGCGAAAAGACAGGTCATTTCGCTAACGAGTGCAGGTCAAAGAAAATCATGAGACCTTCAGCCTTTACAAAGAAATCCTTTGTTCCAAGGAATAAAGACGACAAATACTTAAAGCTGAAGGAGAAGTATGCAAAGCTGAAAAGCTTTAAGAAGAAGGGAAAAGGCCTAATGGCTGACTATGATTGGGCTGCTTCTGATGAAGAAGCCTCATCATCTGATTCTGAAGATGATGAAGCAAATCAATGTCTCATGGCCAAGATTGAAGAAGAGGAAGAAAGTTCAGACATTCCCTCCACTTCAACATCTGCCATTCAGGTTAAGAAGGGTATCTGGTATCTCGATAGCGGATGCTCTAGACACATGACTGGAAAGAAAAGCCTGCTCGCTGAATACAAGGAAGAGAAGGGTCCCTCTGTGACTTTCGGTGGAAATGGAAAAGGACACACCCGAGGGTATGGTGTACTTTCAAATGGTACAACATCCTTCAGAAGAGTCGCATATGTTGAAGGGCTGAAGCATAATCTTCTGAGCATCAGTCAGCTTTGCGACATGGATAACAAAGTGATTTTCACCAAGGAATCCTGCTTTGTCTCTGACAAAAAGGAGAAGATAGCTCTCAGCGGTTATCGTTTGGAAAATGTTTACGTTATAAACATGGACTCAACAACCACTGAGAACTCCTGTTTCTTCTCAAAGGCATCTTCTGATGTCAACTGGCTATGGCACAAGAGGCTCTCACATCTCAACTTCAAGACACTGAATACTCTTTCATCCAAAGAGTTAGTCACTGGTCTACCTCAACATTCATACGCCAAAGAATCCTTATGTTCAGCGTGTGAAAAAGGGAAGCAGACCAAGGCAAGCTTTAAGTCAAAGCAAGTTTCCTCAGTGTCATCTCCTCTTCAACTACTCCATATGGATTTGTTTGGCCCCGTTAACAAACAATCCATCGCTGGAAAGAAATATACGCTGGTCATAGTTGATGAATTCTCTCGTTATACATGGGTAATGTTTCTCCGTTCTAAGAGTGACACCCCTGAAGAACTCATCACCTTTGTTCGGAAGATGGAAACTCTGAACAATATGACTGTTCGCTCAATAAGGAGTGATCATGGAACTGAATTCAAAAACAGTTCTCTTGATTCCTTCCTTGAGAGCAAGGGTATCTCTCACAACTTTTCGTCAGTGAGAACACCACAACAAAACGGAGTCGCTGAAAGAAGAAATAGAACAATTATTGAAGCTGCACGTTCAATGCTCAGCGATTCTCACCTGCCTACTCAGTTTTGGGCAGAAGCTGTCAACACGGCTTGTTTTACGCAAAACAGGTCGCTGATAGTCAAAAGATTCAAAAAGACAGCCTATGAACTTTTTCATGGGAGAAAGCCTTCAATCAGCTTTCTTCACATCTTTGGTTGTCAGTGTTTCATACTGAACAACAGAGATGCCCTTGGAAAGTTTGATCCTAAGGCTGATGATGGAATCTTTCTTGGATACTCCTCAGTTTCCAAAGCCTTCAGAGTCTTCAACCGAAGAAGACAAACTGTAGAAGAAACTATTCACGTCACGTTTGACGAATCCCGTTCAGCGAACTCTAAACCGAACGCTGATACAGAAGAACTGAATCAATGGATGTTTTCTCATCTTGGTGATTCAGAAGATGTTCCCACTACTCATACTCATACAACTGAAAATGATGGTCCTACTATCATTCCCAATATGCAGAATAGTGAAGCTGAAACATCTTGGGTCTCAGCTGTTCCTATAAATACTATACCCGCAGTTGATCCAAATGTCTCAGAAATTCCATCTATCTCTCAGCAATCAGTGAATGAAGTGACAAATGCAAGCATTCCTCTCTTAGCTGATTATCCAGAAGTAGCTGAAGCCTCATCTTCAGTTTCTCCAGTTCAGACTGAGTCAGCGACGCATGCTCCGGCTCAGCGATGGACTGTAAATCACCCAATCGATCAAATTCTCGGTGATCCCAACGCTGGTATTCAGACTCGTAGAAGTGCAGGTAATATTTGTTTATTTGTTAACTTTATTTCTCTAACTGAACCAAAGAAAATAGATGATGCCCTCAGAGATCCAAACTGGGTCAGCGCTATGCAAGAAGAGCTGACTGAATTCGAAAGAAACAAAGTTTGGAAACTTGTTCGGAGACCAACTGACAAAACAGTGATAGGCACTAAGTGGGTCTATCGAAACAAGTTGGACGAACATGGTACTGTAACTCGCAACAAAGCTCGTCTTGTTGCTCAGGGATACAGACAAGAGGAAGGTATAGATTATGACGAAACCTTTGCTCCTGTAGCAAGACTTGAATCCATTCGTCTTTTCTTAGCATATGCTGTACACAAAAACTTCACTGTACATCAAATGGATGTTAAGTCAGCGTTTCTAAATGGAAAGCTGAATGAAGAAGTTTATGTGGAACAACCTCCAGGATTCTCAGATCCTAAGCGTCCAGGTTATGTTTATAAGCTGGATAAGGCACTTTATGGCTTGAAGCAAGCTCCTCGTGCATGGTATGACACTCTTTCTACGTATCTCCACCTTGAAAAATTTGAGAGAGGTAAGATTGACAAAACTTTGTTTTTTAGAAAAATAAAAGGTCATATCATTTTAGTTCAAATATATGTTGATGACATTATATTTGGTTCTACTAACCCTGAGCTTTGTACTCGTTTCGCTGATAGAATGAAAGATGAGTATAAAATGAGTATGATGGGTGAACTAACATATTTCCTTGGTCTTCAGATTAAGCAAACTGAAAAGGGAACTTTTATAAATCAGGGAAAGTATGTTAAAGATATGCTGAAAAAATTCGACTTAACTGAAAGTTCAGCTATGAAAACCCCTATGGCACCACCGCTGATACTTGATAAGGACACAAAGGGTGTTCCTGTCAATGTCACGCTGTACCGTGGGATGATCGGCTCACTACTGTATCTTACAGCTAGCCGACCCGATATTATGTTTGCAACATGTCTGTGCGCACGATATCAAGCTGAACCTAAGATATCTCATATGAAAGCTGTAAAGCGAATCTTTCGATATCTTAAGGGTACATCGAATCTAGGTCTTTGGTATCCCAAAGATTCAGGATTCGATCTAACCGCCTATTCAGACAGTGATTTTGCAGGTTGCAAAATGGATAGGAAAAGCACCACAGGAGGATGTCAGCTCCTGGGTGGAAAGCTGGTAAGTTGGACAAGTAAGAAGCAAAACTCGGTGTCCACTTCCACAGCTGAAGCTGAGTATGTAGCCGCTGGAAGCTGCTGTTCTCAAGTCTTGTGGATGAGAAATCAACTACTAGACTATGATCTTCAGCTCTCCAAAATTCCAATCTATTGCGACAGCACAAGTGCCATCGCTATAGCAAACAATCCAGTGCTACACTCAAAGACAAAACACATAGAAATCAGATATCATTTTATCAGAGATCATGTGATGAATGGTGATATAGAACTTCATTTTATCCCAACTGATTATCAGTTAGCTGATTTGTTTACCAAACCTCTTGATGAGACAAGATTCAACTTTCTCATCAGCGAGCTTGGAATGCTGAACTTTGAAGGATAAATCTTCAGCGGTTCACATTTAAATCAGCGATACGTTTATACATTCTTGTATAGGCTCTGGATAAAATAAACTAGTACAATCCATTTCATCATCTTCTCTCTGAATAAATTGGGTTAAACTGATATCAAGGTATGTTTTTCTCTGACAAAACGCATGAAAATGCAAGATTTCAAATTCTTTCATCGCTGAATAATATTTTGAAATTTCTTAAAACCCTCACTGATATTTCTATTCAGTGCTTCATATTTTCCAAAGAGTCCCTGAGTTTTTTTTTCAAAACCTCAGAGACAACGAAAGAATGTGAAAGGACAGTTGTGACGTCTTTGCAACGGATAACACCAGGCACGTTTCTTTTTCTGACACACGTTTGCACGTTTCGTTGTCTATCCAATCAAATGCAAACACGTGTCCGTGTCATGATGAAAAACTTTCCCGCTCAAGTTTTTCTCTCTCTACTCTCTTCCTATATAAACTCTCTCAAAGTTTATATTTGTCTTTTATGCGAGTCAATCTTTCTCCGCAAGAAAAGAACACTGTTGCATTTTGTGCTCTCGATCTTCAAGAACTGTTCATCATCTTCTTCATCAAACTCAAGGTCAATATGTTCTTATCTATTATCAAATGCAAATAACTTGTTTTCGATCTTATCATTGTTTTACACAAGATCAAACAAAAGAACTCAAAAATAAAATCATTTTCTTTCATGGTTTTATAAACACAACCATTTCATGGTTGTTCTTCAAGTTTTAAATCTAAAATCTTAAACTTGTTCTTCTTTCGTATCCATTTTTTTTAAAAAAAAAAAAAAAAAAAAAAACTGGAATACAAGGCTTATAGGTGTTATATTCGTTTTTTTTTAAAAAAAACAAGAAAAAACCTAATCTTCATTAAGACTTTTTTGTCTGAAAGAAAAAACCTAATCTTCGTTTTCTTTCCACATTAAGATATTTCTTATTTGTTAACATCTTTGGTTGAACTGATAATACAGTGAAATGGCAACTTCAAAGCTGAATGTTACCGCTGAGTCCATCTCCACTGATTCTGAGGAACTGGAAATCACCAAAGCTCCTCAGGTTAAGTTTGAGCTGGATCAACTAGACTGGACAAAGGCAAACAACCTTTCAGCGCTTCTCGAGTTTCCTCCTCGGAAGCAGGTATCCCATCTAGACGACGCTGTGAATTTTTTGAAGAATAGCCCCATATACACAGCACTGACAATCACACCTCCTGCCAGTCAGCGTCTATTATCCCAATTCTGGTACTCTGCCAGACACACCAACCTACCCTCAGCCAAAGATCCATCTAAAACCATCGACTGCATACTCAGCGATACTGAGTATGGCACCATCAAGATAACCCCCGCAATAATCCGCAAAGCTCTGAAATTCCCTAACGCTACCTCAGAAAATCCTTTCATTCCATTTCCTGACCACAAGAAGCACGCTGACAGGGAAGAAATCATTGCTTTCCTTGATGCGATGGATTACATCTGGGAGACTGGAAGAGACAAGCTACCTGAGAAGAAGCTGACGCTGATAAAGAAATCCAAGATGCCCAGCGAGATGAACTTCATCTTCGCTCACCTGATCAGCTGCATGACAGCGAAATCCGGATCTTCTGATCAAGCCGCTCAACCTCAGCAGGCCATGGGTTACGCACTGCTGAAAGGTCTCAACATTGACTGGGCCTCCATCATCTATGAAGACCTCATTCAACGTGTTGATTCTGCCGCTGACCGACCAGCATGGGTTCCTTACCCGCGATTCATCAGCGCCATCTTTCAATATGGCCTGAAGGACAGCTATCCTGAAGAGGGTGATCTGAAACTCTCTCAGATTGGCCCTAAAGTTCTCGACTTCAAGCCTGTCGCCAACGAGGTACGTCTCTCTTCTCTTCTCACTCTTCTTAATTCTCCGCTTTCTGTGGCTCCTTCAGCGACAATACCCATCGCTGATACCCCGGCCACAAAATCCATTCCTTCTAAGAAAAGGAAACAATCTCTTACCCCTCTTGATTCCAAAAGGATCAAGAAAACCAAGGAGCAACCCCAGCAGTTGCATGCTGAAGACTCCTCAGCTCATTCTGAAGAGCTGAAGGAAAGTTCCGTGGTACGCTCTGCCACACCAATTCAAGCCATCCCTTCTAAACCTACTTCAGCGTCCCTAAACGCTGAGGTTAGAACTTTGGAATCTACCCAACCTTCGTCAGTCTCTCAAAAGACTGATGAAGTACTTCTCAGCGAATCCAATGCTGAACTTGAACCCCAACCCCAATTCTTATCCTTCGCTCCTCCCTCTACTTCTTTGGACACTCCTCCAGTCAAAACTGGAGATGCCATCATTCAAGAAGCCGTTGAAGCTTCTCAGCGAATGACGAAGAAAGGACCTGCAGAGATCTCCATCCCTCACGGAACTTTTGAGGGAGATATGGAACACTATGGAGGGACTCGAAACTTTGATGAGTTCGTCAACGCTCCTGCAGGTACAGATCCCACCTTAAACACTGTAACTAAACCTGAAACTTCTGAGCTTTCCTTTGTTCACAAGTACTTATATGTTACAGGTCCTTTTTTGGGAGACATCAACCAGTCTCTGAAGTCTATGGAGATGAAACTTACGGATCTCACCACCGGTCTATCAAATAACTCTACAGCTGTAACAAACGCTGGAGAGAATCTGACGAAGCTGACTACTGTGGTGGAAAAGAAGGCCTCCTCTGATGACATCAAAGACCTTGATAAAACTCTCGCCGACTTTGCCAAAGTGCTCTCCGACATCTACACTGACTACACCAACCTCAAATCATCAGTTTCCACCATTTCCAGCGAAGTTACAACGCTGAAGAAATCGGTTGGTACACTCGAAGGTGATATGTCAGTGGTCAAGACCGACTTGGGCTCAGTGAAGACCGACCTTGGTTCTGTCAAGACAATGATCGAGACGCTGGTGAACAAGGCAAATAATCCAGCTCCTGCTCCGGCCCCTGCACCTGTTTTGGACTCATTCACCGCAGAGGATCGCCAAGAGCTGAAGAAAATCACGCCTGCTATTTCTGGCCTAGAAGACAGAATAGCTAAGCTTGAAGGTTGTGTGAAAATCTCTGGCCCAGAAGACAGAGACAACACCAATGCTGAATCTACCCATTCCTCCCCCGCCCATCATGAGAAAGAGGGGGAGAAGAGCGCTGAACAGGAGAAGAGCGCTGAAGATCAAAATAAGAGCGCTGAAGACCTTTCCCATGATGAATCTATCAGGGGAGAGGGTAATGAAGATCGGATTACTGGACCTCAGGGAGATGAAAACCCTGAGGGAACCGAGAACCTCGCCTCTGTATCTGAGGGGGAGCAACTCGAAGAAGATGCTGAGGAATCCGAAGCAGAAGAAGACGAAGACTTCGACATCCCTGAAGCTGAACCATCCTCCTCTCCAAGGAACGATGATGATGATGATGATGAAGATGACGATGATTTCTTTGTTGTCAAACCTGCTCCTCGAACCAAAGCTCTTAAAGGTATTTCAATAAAAGAACCTTCAGGGGAGAAGACAAAGACAAAGCACTCAGCCTCTGGCGCTGAGAAAAGCAAAGACAAAGGCATCGCTGAAGATGATAATCTGGCGATCCTACTTGCAAAGCCGATTTGTCAGGTACACTAAACTTATTTTTCCTTCCCTGATCATCTCTGAAAAAAATCAGTTATCCATTCCACAAACACCATACACATCCACATTTTTTTCTATCTTTTCAACCCAAGTTCTTCTACCCAGTTCTTATTTGTAAGATCGCTGCGTTTCAGCTAGTCCTCTCCCCTGTTTGAGGATATCGCTGAAAGATCTTCTATTGCGACTTCACCAATAATTCCAGCTACCGCTGAAGACATAATCCCAGTCTTGGATTTAATCTCTGAGACTGATGAACCAGAAAAACAACCTCTCTCGCACAGAAACAGACCTTCCTCAGTTCCTCAAAGGCTGAGTGAAGAAGATCAAAAGAGGAGAGAAGAAATGATAAAGCGATTCGAGGATCAACGAATCATCCTAAGGCGCGATCAACTACCTTCAGTTCCTCCTAAGTTCAGAATTTCAAAAGCTGAATACCAGGATCATCTCAGAGCTGAACGCCTCATCGCTGAAAGGAAGGAAGCTGAAGATAAAGACAGAGAATACGCCATCAAGCTCACTCAAGAATCTGTCAAAGACCCCAAGCTGAAGCGTATTCCCATTCAAATCCAACGAAAGCTTTGGGAACAAGCCCAGAAGATCGTGGAAAAGAAAGCTGAAGTTTCTCAGACCACCCTGATCTGGTGTAAAGAGAAAATCCACTTCAGATATCGTCCAGCGAAGATCAACAAGGTATTCATCTCTGGAAGAACCTCCATCGGAGTACCTATTGTTGACATCAAACTGTTCAGAGAAGATGACTCATCTGAAACCTTTCGTGCTGACACTGTAAAAAGGTATGGTCTCTCTGAATGGCTGGAGATGAGGTTAGCTATCCAACCGTCAAAATCTAAGTACAAGGATCATTTCGAAAAGCTGATAAACAGACAGATCGATTTGATATCTTCTTGTGTGGATATTCCTCCTGTTCCTGATCTAAAGCCGAAAAGAAAAAAGGACTCTCCAAGGAAGAAACGTCAAGATTCAAACTCAGGTCCTGTCATACGAAATGAAACTGGAATTGGTTTCTCTCGCGCTGAAGTACTTGGTCCTGATCCTGATCTATCTGCCCTTGATGTCTCTTTGCCACCATGTGAACTTTTCGTCCCTGGTAAAGTCATCAGTAATCCTTATGGAATATTCTTTCTTGACTACGACGGACGTAAATGCTTTCAACGGATCGCTGAGCTTCCAATCACTCCAATCGAACAGCTCAAAGATCTCATCTACTGGTGCGACTTCAGAAAAGACATTCAGGCACGACACCTAAAACCCTTGATTTTTGAAGCTGCTCTGAAGCTAAAGAATAAAGGAGAAAAGGTTCCTGACTGGATGATTCCAACTGAAAAGACAACCCTTGATGAACTTCTCATTAAGGAAGAACCCTTTGAAGGCTGACAACAATCACCATTTTTTCTCTATTGTATCAGTCATCCTTCAGTACTTGTAATTTATTTCGCTTGTACTTGTAATCTTTCTTATTCATATTGTAACCTGATTCAAAGATTTCAAGAAAGATTTCAGCGAATGTACTTTACTCCATCAGTACTGAAAAGATCCCAGAAAACAGTAAAAGGGACAAATATTTTATGAGTTCTTTTTATCCTTATGTTTTCATTAAATAGCAATTTTCTCTGTTGCTATGTCATAATCAAATAGGGGGAGATTGTTGATCCAAACCCTCAGTGATTTGATAATGACCCTATCTTATATACTTAGTGAAAATTGTAAGTAAACAATATGTATCAGAGTTTCACTATCGCTGATAAGTACTAAGATCTTACAGTACTGCTGATAGGAACTCTCGCACTTTTAGATTAAACATTCAGCGAACACTGTTCACCATATCGCTGAGTCTGTTCAGTCCTTATGGTGATCGCTGATAAGTTAGTTGTTTACTTATGATCCCTGAAGACAAGATTCACGTCAACAAAGGTTCTACGCTGAAGTCGAAGATCAAGCTCAAGAACCAGCGACAAGTCTCCTAATGAACTGATGCGGATCAGCGAAGACTCAGATTTGTCCACTCAACGTGAAGTATCAAGTACAAGACTTCAGCTATCGCTGAACTTTATCATCTGCTGAATAGTAAATGATAATCGCTGAATCAACGAAAGCTGATCATGAAGTCCTCCGTACAATGTACTTTTGTCTTAACCTCCCTTGCACGCCACCGTACGAAATGTCAGAAAAGAACCTCCGAAAATCTGAAATCGTACAACCACTCTGATACTACACTGTTCATTCATGCGGCTACTAAGGTTGTCATCAAAGGTCAATGACATGCAACCAATCCGCTGATGACACGTGTAAAGTATATACAGAATTGCATTAAATGCATGCAGTATATAAAGAGATGAACTCACTTCATTTGAAGTAACTTGCTAACTCTGGACAAGTTCAAATCTCTCAAGATAGGATTTTATTAGTAATCTCCTTATCTTTCTTAGTGCAAGAAAACCTTAGTGTTCCAACTTGTTTAGATTTAGGTTTATCCTTAATCTTGTTTCCGCAACAAGCTGTAAATTGTTAATGATTTATCAATAAACAATTTAGAAAAGTAAAATAGTGTGTTTGTATTCAACCCCCCCCCCCCCCCCCCTTCTACAAACTTGTTTAAGCCTTTCGGGACCAACAATTCACTAGACCTTTTGGTCTAACCCTCGCTTTTCAAAACTAAACCATTTTCAGGTAAGCGTGCTATGGGTTCTTCAAGTAAGAACTAGGTGGCGATAAGAAAGGACTTGGAGCTTAGGGCGTCTCCAAGATTTTGTCTACGTTGTGTATAGAATAGTTCTCGGCTGTGGATTTAGAGACTTCCGCTGTCAATTTTGTTTAGTATGAATTATTGATGACGTAAAGACAAGGTTTCATGTAATTCGAATGTTTATTTATGGTTGTTTGCTGTCAAGAAATCTGGGACGTTACAAATGGTATCAGAGCCTTAGTTTAAGGGATTTAGGTGACCATTCGGGCCTAAACTTAAACTGTAAGATGAGGAACGCATCCGAGACATAGGATTGCCTCTAGGAACGATCACTATAAATGCGCTTAGGAATAAGGTGCCTAGGACAAACGTGTAAGGTAAGTTTGGGATTACACCTGGCCAGTGTAATTACGAACTTACAGGTACATGTGCGTGCTTACAATACCTTACTTATAGCAAATCTGTGGTGTCATGTCTAGCAAGAATTAATTGTCGGTTTCTTTCAGTTTAGTACTATGACTGGGAGGGCCTTGAGGGCAGGACAGTATCGGTTGTTTCAAGAAATCTAGATGAAAATGTCCTGAATGATGGGCCGATGCAACCGTGCCAAACCTATCTGTTACACTATTGCATGCTTAACCTACCTTATTGTTCCGGAGTGGTAGTCAGAAGCTAATGTTTATGTCGTGTTTCAGTACTTTAGAGTGGCAGTAAGATCCCCTGAGGGGTAGACTGAGGCCCCTTGTTGGAGAGGTTTCATGAGAAGTCACTTATGTTGTGAGGTGTGTACATCGTAGAGAAGGAATGTTGCATATAATATTATGAGTCGTCTAGAGGTAGCTCTTCGTGGATTCGGAGAGGATGAATGTTTGAGTTTGGGTAGGGCTCCTGTTTCGAGAGAGTTCCAGTTCTAGGAATCATGGAATAGATCAGTCGGGATGGTAAGGAAGGACTGTGTCGAAATCGTGAAAGTATCAATGGAGCTCTAGATTCTTAATCGAGCTCTAGATTCTTAATCGAGCTTTTCTTGGGCAGGGTAAATGAAACGAGATGCCTATAGTAAAATGAAACCATGTAGAAAGGGAAAGTGAGATAGTTGATTAAAGCGAAATAGTATGAAATGGTTGAGTAAGTGAGATGTGGAAAGCGTGTTCAGCAAGTTATTGCATGACCGAAGGGGCGACCATTGGTCGTAGGTGGAGTGTCAAGGATATGTTGCGTAAGTACAACGGTTGGCCTTGTTAGAGTGAATAGCTATCAATTGCAAGTAGAGTCTCATGCATGACGTTCTTTTATGCAACATGAATTTTTTCACGAGTTAATTTAAATGTTTAAATATAAATTTCGATCGAAAATGAGTCAGAACGTGCACACGTATGTTTAAAGAAAAAGTGATTTCATTCACATTGCACATTGAAATTTTGAGTCTAACGGGTTGCAAGGTATTTCACACTTTCATGATAAGTTAAATTGTTACAAAAATATCGAGAAAACATTTGTCAGCAAAACTTTTACAATCCAAATGAGTTTAACCTGTTGATATCATACAGAAGGGTGTGAGAACCGACTGGGTTTACTTGGCGTTGGTAATCTCTTTCGGAAAATTGTGTCGTATGAAAGGATTTTTCTTTCAACGTATTACTGTCATATTAATGCTGTTCAGGAATGAGTAAGATTAAGGTTCCCAGAAAGATGCATACAAACGATTCTCGAATAGTTGTGCAGGGCGTTGAAGCTATAAAAGTGTTGGGGTCTTGTGTACCCAAATGTTTCCCAAACGTTGTTATTTAAAATGATGAAATGTGCGAAAAGATTTATTTACTGTATTGTCATGCATGAAGACTATGAAACCACTAGGCCGTAGAGTATTACATTTTTAGGTAAGGAAGAACTCCGAGAGCGAAGAGACGTTGGACAAGTCAGGGGAGAACGTATGTAGTTATGATTTATGTGTTTAAAAGGAGAGTTGGACCCTGGAGGAGTCGGGGATGAATGATAGTGTCGGGTGTATGAGGGTCTGTACCCTTGCTAAGTGATTGAGAACACAGTTGCCGAAGGGCGATGGTGTTCGGAGGAAGGACTAGGAGTCATCAAGGTATTGGTTTTAGCAACTCTTTATGAGTAGTGTTGTGAGGCAGAAATGAAAGGTCCACAGTGTGGGATTTGAGTTTTAAGGTGAGCTGGTAACATTGATGTTACTTGAGTAAATTTTGAAGTAGGGGCGACGGGTTATGAAGTTAATTATGATATGTTGGGAATAATAGGTCCCGTAAAGAACCCATGTTGAAGAATAGGTTAAGAATGTAGCTACAGGTTGTCTGTTGTAGAGGTCGACAGTCGTGCAAGATGGTTAAGTCTGAAGGCTTGAACCAGAAGGTCGAAGGTTGGTAGAACACCTTGTGGAGGTGCTAAGTTAGTGAGAGACCGATGTTGTTGATTAAGTGTCCTACTTACGAGGTGTGGAAGGCCCATATAAGCATAAAGTGTGTAGTACAATCGGAGTGAGTGTAGACTATATCAATCAGTAAAGAAACCTGTCGTGTCAATGAAGAGGCTCAGATAGTAAAGAGCTAGCTAGAATGTTTGTGTTTGAGCTAATTGAGAACTCGCGAGTTATAGTTCACCAAGTTGGAAAGGACTAAGTAGCAAGATAGACTCGATTTTGGTATTCAGGAGGATCTGAAGGCAAGGTCGAATTGTGTGAATAATCTTGAGAAATCAGGTCTGCAGTGTGATGTTATAGGCAAAGGGTGTACGAAAGTGTAGTGACAGTATTGGTCAGGATAAACGTGCCAGCTAGTGTCATAGTGATGTGATGTTAGAGGGAGAGGAAGCACCAGATAGAAACCTTTTGTGGGTTTCGGTTGAGGTGTACGATTTGTTAACCGGATCGTTGGAGTCCGTAGGGTGTAAGTTGACGTCGTAGTATGATTATGTTCGGAATAGGACGACGGAGTGGTGGTGAGTAGTTACTAAAATAAGAAACCAATTGTTTGGTGGTTGTAAGAATCGTTAAGTAAGCATACTTTGGGATCATTGGAAGTTTAAAGAAAATGATGGGTGTGTTAGTCAAAAGAGGTGGAATAGATGTGAATTCCTGAAAGAGTGTGAGCTGTGGTATATGAGTGAAAGAATTGTCTGAGAAAGTAAAAGTTGGAGAGTAAAGAATGTGTAGTGACGTCGAACTCTAGTGTCGTTTCAAGACGACTTGTTTGAATGCCTTAAGTTAGGACTTTGGTGCAACCGTTTGGTTATGCAAGTATTGAGAAAGTGTTATCAGCATGTGGATAGGTCAGGAGAGAGGGGCAAGTAATGTTTGATGAGCCGTACTCCACGCCAACGTGGGGAGGTGAAGATAGTATGTCGGATTAAGTGAGTAAATTGGAAGTAGTAAATGTGGCAGTAATACCAGAAGGGTGCTGTGTTATGTAGATTGTCAGTGATAAATGTGCGAACTTTTGGAACGAGTTTTGAGGAAGGGATTTGTGTATGATGTTGTGCAGGAAAGAAGTGGATTAGACGACTGAATGAGTTAAGTTAAGTGACCTTGTGAGAAATGTATAAATGAATTGGTCGTGCAGTGATTGAGCTAGTGAGAATAGCATGGTGTGACCATGGTTACTCCTCCCAGTTGGGTGAGGATAACCGGAGTTATGTGTTATATGTCTGAGCGAACGTGGCAATCAGCGAGGAATTTATGTGTTTCAGGATAAGTTTAATTTGAGTAGGTGAACACTTCAACGATGGGTTTGGAGGTTCCTACTCTTAGTTGCGTATAAGTATGGAGTGGTGAAGTGATGAGTATAAGAGAGTTGGTTGACGAACTGTGGTCGAGGTGGTCTGAGTAAGGGAAATGTTGGCCGCTTAGACGATTGTTGGTTGAGGGAAGTGATCTAGGATTGCTTGTATTGCGACGAAGGAACTATGCATTGTGAGTTGTCGGGACGTACGGGTGTGGCCTGGTGCCAAGCTGTCAAGTGTGTGTTTGTCTCTTGGTAAGTGAATACTATGTTGTGACGGAGATTTAGCCAGGTTCCTCCTTAAAGGAAGTATAGATGCTTGAGAAGCCTTAGTTAATCTTCTGTTGTCAAGGCCGATCGGGTAGGAACAATAGCATACGAGTTAGGAGTACCGTAAGAATTGAAGGAAGTGCACCCATTGTTTACTGTTTCAAATTAAATGAGGTGTTTGTCTGGGTCAGAAGTGGTTTTACCTTGGGGAAGTGTCAGTTTTGGTGTGGGCAAGATACCCGCATCTTTTCCCAATAAGGAATTCCGGGGACAGAATTCTTTTAAGGGGGGAGTGTTGTAACAACCTGAAATTCTAAGTAGGTATCGAAAGTTTGGGGGCCGAAGATTAAAGAATGAAAGTTGGACTTGAGGGGCCTTAGGGTAATTAGTGAATAGTATGTATGGCCTCAAATCCCTAGGGCAGCCCCTCTTTTGTTTTAGAAACCAGTATTTGGCATTTGTGGGTTGTGTCTGGCGGCTAAGACAAAGAGAAGGAAGAAGAAAGAAGAGTTTGAGATGAATTCAAGGAGGAAGTGACTCAAAGAAGATTAAGTAAGGTAAATCTTTCATTTCGAATTCTTCTGATTGTTGTTGTACTCCTCTTGTTAATTGGTTTGGATCCAGAAGATTTATTTGGATGATTCTTTGAGTTTTCACCATTTTTCCCTTGAAATGGGTTTTGTGGGTATTTGTCTTAATGAACCGATTTAGAGGATTATAAATGGATTAAGTGGGTGTTTGGAGTTGGTGGATGAACCCTTGTGGTTATCTAATCAAACTAGTGTCTAAAATTGAGTGTAAATCACTTTTAAGAATCCTAAGTTTGAACAGCCGTAGAGTCCGGACGTTCTTATTCGGTAGTGTCCGGACGATTTTGCAGGTGTCCGGGTGAGTACCCTGTGAGAGGGTCCGGGTGTTTCTTAGTATTCGGGTAGCTGAAGTCTCCGGATAAGCTTAGTGTCCGGGTAGTTTTGCCCGGATAAATCTAGCGTCCGGAAAAGTGTTGCTTCCGGAAAAGTGTTGCGTCCGGAAAAGTGTTGTATCCGGACAATAGTGGTATCCGGAGAATAGCTGTATCCGGAAAGGTGTATCCGGATAGTAGAGGTATCCGGACAATAGCTGCGTTCGGATTGAGTTCTCCGGACAGAAGGGCGAAATGTTTATTCTGATGTGAATCTATTGCCTTAGGTGTTCGTTTAGGTTAGCTTGGAAGTATTTAAGAAGTGCGTTGTACGTCAAGCAAGGTGAGTTCCCTAAATCCTTTTTATAACGCAAAGTGATACATGTTTTAACTGATTATGGTTCTTAATGAGCATGAAACGTTTACGAACTGACTTGCATGTTTCCCACGATTGCACTTACTTTATTCAAAGAAATGTTTAAGCATGACTATATGAAAGACATGGTTTATAAAGAGCATAGTCGGCATGTTTACATGTTTGCATGAACGTATGTGTACACTATGTGGAGTCGGTCTGCACTGTGGGATCAAAGAGAGGTTCTCGGGGTCTTAGGACTCTTGGTTATGTATGATAGACCGGTGGGTTGGAATCCGTTTCCCTCCTATCTGGTAGAGGGGAGTCCATGGGGATTCCAAAGCGGCGAGAAGGGAGTCTGCTGGGGCCCTGATCGCAATATGATTATGTGATCCACTACACAGTGCAGTACCATGTTTGATGATATTTATGGTCATTGATAAATGTTTTCCAAACGTCTTTATATGCTATCTTCGGAGGGAATTCACTAGACCTTTTGGTCTAACCCTCGCTTTTCAAAACTAAACCATTTTCAGGTAAGCGTGCTATGGGTTCTTCAAGTAAGAACTAGGTGGCGATAAGAAAGGACTTGGAGCTTAGGGCGTCTCCAAGATTTTGTCTACGTTGTGTATAGAATAGTTCTCGGCTGTGGATTTAGAGACTTCCGCTGTCAATTTTGTTTAGTATGGATTATTGATGTCGTAAAGACAAGGTTTCATGTAATTCGAATGTTTATTTATGGTTGTTTGCTGTCAAAATCTCAAATACATTAAGCCCTAATCTTCATACATGAAGAAGGAGAAGAACACTTCAACTAAACATAACCAAAATCGTCCACAATACTCCAAACGAGAAAGAAAGTGAACAAAATATGATCTTGAGCAATTAATCCTTTGATCACATATTATGATTTCTACACATCAAAATATCAAAAAGCCCCAAATATGGTTGTTTTACAACATTTATGAAGATAACCATTTTAAAAGAGTTAAACTATTCCATTAACTCAACCATTGATATTTTCAAGTAAAACACACAAATATTTGGAAAATAACATTTTTGGCATGCACAAAGTTTTCACAAATCACCTTGAACTCACCTCGCTAGATTTAAGCTAAATCTAGAATTTCTCCCAACGTAAGCTCCTTTGATGCAACCCGAATCCTTTAGGCCAAATCTTCCAAAACCTAGATCCACAAGTTTCCAACCATAAGTATTTATCCTCAAATACTTAGAATCATTTCCCAAACATTTAGAACCCAAAATCTCAAATACATCAAGCCCTAATCTTCATAAATGAAGAGGGAGAAGAACACTTCAACTAAACATAACCGAAATCGTCCACAATACTCCAAACGAGAAAGAAAGTGAACAAAATATGATCTTGAGCAATTAATCCTTTAATGACATATTATGATTTCTACACATCAAAATATCAAAAAGCCCCAAATATGGTTGTTTTACAACATTTATGAAGGTAACCCTTTTAAAAGAGTTAAACTATTCCATTAACTCAACCATTGATATTTTCAAGTAAAACACACAAATATTTGGAAAATAACATTTTTGGCATGCACAAAGTTTTCACAAATCACTTTGAACTCACATCGCTAGATTTAAGCTAAATCTAGAATTTCTCCCAACCTAAGCTCCTTTGATGCAACCCGGATCCTTTAGGCCAAATCTTCCAAAACCTAGATCCACAAGTTTTCAACCATAAGTATTTATCCACAAATACTTAGAATCATTCCCTAAACATTTAGAACCCAAAATCTCAAATTCATCAAGCCCTAATCTTCATAAATGAAGAAGGAGAAGAACACTTCAACTAAACATAACCAAAATCGTCCACAATACTCCAAACGAGAAAGAAAGTGAACAAAATATGATCTTGAGCAATTAATCCTTTAATAACATATTATGATTTCTACACATCAAAATATCAAAAAGCCCCAAATATGGTTGTTTTACAACATTTATGAAGATAACCATTTTAAAAGAGTTAAACTATTCCATTAACTCAACTATTGATATTTTCAAGTAAAACACACAAATATTTGGAAAATAACATTTTTGGCATGCACAAAGTTTTCACAAATCACTTTGAACTCACCTCGCTAGATTTAAGCTAAATCTATAATTTCTCCCAACCTAAGCTCCTTTGATGCAACCCGGATCTTTTAGGCCAAATCTTCCAAAACCTAGATCCACAAGTTTTCAACCATAAGTATTTATCCACAAATACTTAGAATCATTCCCTAAACATTTAGAACCCAAAATCTCAAATTCATCAAGCCCTAATCTTCATAAATGAAGAAGGAGAAGAACACTTCAACTAAACATAACCAAAATCGTCCACAATACTCCAAACGAGAAAGAAAGTGAACAAAATATGATCTTGAGCAATTAATCCTTTAATGACATATTATGATTTCTACACATCAAAATATCAAAAAGCCCCAAATATGGTTGTTTTACAACATTTATGAAGATAACCATTTCAAAAGAGTTAAACTATTCCATTAACTCAACCATTGATATTTTCAAGTAAAACACACAAATATTTGGAAAATAACATTTTTGGCATGCACAAAGTTTTCACAAATCAACTTGAACTCGCCTCGCTAGATTTAAGCTAAATCTAGAATTTATCCCAATGTAAGCTCCTTTGATCCAACCCGGATCCTTTAGGCCAAATCTTCCAAAACCTAGATCCACAAGTTTCCAACCATAAGTATTTATCCTCAAATACATAGAATCATTTCCCAAACATTTAGAACCCAAAATCTCAAATACATCAAGCCCTAATCTTCATACATGAAGAAGGAGAAGAACACTACAACTAAACGTAACCAAAATCGTCCACAATAGTCCAAACGAGAAAGAAAGTGAACAAAATATGATTTTGAGCGATTAATCCTTTAATGACATATTATGATTTCTACACATCAAAATATCAAAAAGCCCCAAATATGGTTGTTTTACAACATATATGAAGATAACCATTTTAAAAAAGTTAAACTATTCCATTAACTCAACCAATGATATTTTCAAGTAAAACACACAAATATTTGGAAAATAACATTTTTGGCATGCACAAAGTTTTCACAAATCACTTTGAACTCACATCGCTAGATTTAAGCTAAATCTAGAATTTCTCCCAACCTAAGCTCCTTTGATGCAACCCGGATCCTTTAGGCCAAATCTTCCAAAACCTAGATCCACAAGTTTTCAACCATAAGTATTTATCCACAAATACTTAGAATCATTCCCTAAACATTTAGAACCCAAAATCTCAAATTCATCAAGCCCTAATCTTCATAAATGAAGAAGGAGAAGAACACTTCAACTAAACATAACCAAAATCGTCCACAATACTCCAAACGAGAAAGAAAGTGAACAAAATATGATCTTGAGCAATTAATCCTTTAATAACATATTATGATTTCTACACATCAAAATATCAAAAAGCCCCAAATATGGTTGTTTTACAACATTTATGAAGATAACCATTTTAAAAGAGTTAAACTATTCCATTAACTCAACTATTGATATTTTCAAGTAAAACACACAAATATTTGGAAAATAACATTTTTGGCATGCACAAAGTTTTCACAAATCACTTTGAACTCACCTCGCTAGATTTAAGCTAAATCTATAATTTCTCCCAACCTAAGCTCCTTTGATGCAACCCGGATCTTTTAGGCCAAATCTTCCAAAACCTAGATCCACAAGTTTTCAACCATAAGTATTTATCCACAAATACTTAGAATCATTCCCTAAACATTTAGAACCCAAAATCTCAAATTCATCAAGCCCTAATCTTCATAAATGAAGAAGGAGAAGAACACTTCAACTAAACATAACCAAAATCGTCCACAATACTCCAAACGAGAAAGAAAGTGAACAAAATATGATCTTGAGCAATTAATCCTTTAATGACATATTATGATTTCTACACATCAAAATATCAAAAAGCCCCAAATATGGTTGTTTTACAACATTTATGAAGATAACCATTTCAAAAGAGTTAAACTATTCCATTAACTCAACCATTGATATTTTCAAGTAAAACACACAAATATTTGGAAAATAACATTTTTGGCATGCACAAAGTTTTCACAAATCAACTTGAACTCGCCTCGCTAGATTTAAGCTAAATCTAGAATTTATCCCAATGTAAGCTCCTTTGATCCAACCCGGATCCTTTAGGCCAAATCTTCCAAAACCTAGATCCACAAGTTTCCAACCATAAGTATTTATCCTCAAATACATAGAATCATTTCCCAAACATTTAGAACCCAAAATCTCAAATACATCAAGCCCTAATCTTCATACATGAAGAAGGAGAAGAACACTACAACTAAACGTAACCAAAATCGTCCACAATAGTCCAAACGAGAAAGAAAGTGAACAAAATATGATTTTGAGCGATTAATCCTTTAATGACATATTATGATTTCTACACATCAAAATATCAAAAAGCCCCAAATATGGTTGTTTTACAACATATATGAAGATAACCATTTTAAAAAAGTTAAACTATTCCATTAACTCAACCAATGATATTTTCAAGTAAAACACACAAATATTTGGAAAATAACATTTTTGGCATGCACAAAGTTTTCACAAATCACTTTGAACTCACCTCGCTAGATTTAAGCTAAATCTAGAATTTCTCCCAACGTAAGGTCCTTTGATGCAACCCGGATCCTTTAGGCCAAATCTTCCAAAACCAAGATCCACAAGTTTTCAACCATAAGTATTTATCCACAAATACTTAGAATCATTCCCTAAACATTTAGAACCCAAAATCTCAAATTCATCAAGCCCTAACCTTTATAAATGAAGAAAGAGAAGAACACTTCAACTAAACATAACCAAAATCGTCCACAATACTCCAAACGAGAAAGAAAGTGAACAAAATATGATCTTGAGCAATTAATCATTTAATGACATATTATGATTTCTACACATCAAAATATCAAAAAGCCCCAAATATGGTTGTTTTACAACATTTATGAAGATAACCATTTCAAAAGAGTTAAACTATTCCATTAACTCAACCATTGATATTTTCAAGTAAAACACACAAATATTTGGAAAATAACATTTTTGGCATGCACAAAGTTTTCACAAATCACCTTGAACTCACCTCGCTAGATTTAAGCTAAATCTAGAATTTCTCCCAAAGTAAGCTCCTTTGATGCAACCCGAATCCTTTAGGCCAAATCTTCCAAAACCTAGATCCACAAGTTTCCAACCATAAGTATTTATCCTCAAATACTTAGAATCATTTCCCAAAAATTTAGAACCCAAAATCTCAAATACATCAAGCCCTAATCTTCATACATGAAGAAGGAGAAGAACACTTCAACTAAACATAACCAAAATCGTCCACAATACTCCAAACGAGAAAGAAAGTGAACAAACTATGATTTTGAGCAATTAATCCTTTGATGACATATTATGATTTCTACACATCAAAATATCCAAAAGCCCCAAATATGGTTGTTTTACAACATTTATGAAGATAACCATTTCAAAATAGTTAAACTATTCCATTAACTCAACCATTTATATTTTCAAGTAAAACACACAAATATTTGGAAACTAACATTTTTGGCATGCACAAAGTTTTCACAAATCACCTAGAACTCACCTCGCTAGATTTAAGCTAAATCTAGAATTTCTCCCAACGTAAGCTCCTTTGATGCAACCCGGATCCTTTAGGCCAAATCTTCCAAAACCTAGATCCACAAGTTTTCAACCATAAGTATTTATCCACAAATACTTAGAATCATTCCCTAAACATTTAGAACCCAAAATCTCAAATTCATCAAGCCCTAACCTTCATAAATGAAGAAGGAGAAGAACACATCCACTAAACATAACCAAAATCGTCCGCAATACTCCAAACGAGAAAGAAAGTGAACAAAATATGATCTTGAGCAATTAATCCTTTAATGACATATTATGATTTCTACACATCAAAATATCAAAAAGCTTCAAATATGGTTGTTTTACAACATATATGAAGATAACCATTTTAAAAGAGTTAAACTATTCCATTAACTCAACCAATGATATTTTCAAGTAAAACACACAAATATTTGGAAAATAACATTTTTGGCATGCACAAAGTTTTCACAAATCACTTTGAACTCACCTCGCTAGATTTAAGCTAAATCTAGAATTTCTCCCAACGTAAGCTCCTTTGATGCAACCCGGATCCTTTAGGCCAAATCTTCCAAAATCTAGATCCACAAGTTTTCAACCATAAGTATTTATCCACAAATACTTAGAATCATTCCCTAAACATTTAGAACCCAAAATCTCAAATTCATCAAGCCCTAACCTTCATAAATGAAGAAAGAGAAGAACACTTCAACTAAACATAACCAAAATCGTCCACAATACTCCAAACGAGAAAGAAAGTGAACAAAATATGATCTTGAGCAATTAATCCTTTAATGACATATTATGATTTCTACACATCAAAATATCAAAAAGCCCCAAATATGGTTGTTTTACAACATTTATGAAGATAACCATTTCAAAAGAGTTAAACTATTCCATTAACTCAACCATTGATATTTTCAAGTAAAACACACAAATATTTGGAAAATAACATTTTTTGCATGCACAAAGTTTTCACAAATCACCTTGAACTCACCTCGCTAGATTTAAGCTAAATCTAGAATTTCTCCCAACGTAAGCTCCTTTGATGCAACCCGAATCCTTTAGGCCAAATCTTCCAAAACCTAGATCCACAAGTTTCCAACCATAAGTATTTATCCTCAAATACTTAGAATCATTTCCCAAACATTTAGAACCCAAAATCTCAAATACGTCAAGCCCTAATCTTCATACATGAAGAAGGAGAAGAACACTTCAACTAAACATAACCAAAATCGCCCACATTACTCCAAACGAGAAAGAAAGTGAACAAAATATGATTTTGAGCAATTAATCCTTTGATGACATATTATGATTTCTACACATCAAAATATCCAAAAGCCCCAAATATGGTTGTTTTACAACATTTATGAAGATAACCATTTCAAAATAGTTAAACTATTCCATTAACTCAACCATTGATATTTTCAAGTAAAACACACAAATATTTGGAAACTAACATTTTTGGCATGCACAAAGTTTTCACAAATCACCTTGAACTCATCTCGCTGGATTTAAGCTAAATCTAGAATTTCTCCCAACGTAAGCTCCTTTGATGCAACCCGGATCTTTTAGGCCAAATCTTCCAAAACCTAGATCCACAAGTTTTCAACCATAAGTATTTATCCACAAATACTTAGAATCATTCCCTAAACATTTAGAACCCAAAATCTCAAATTCATCAAGCCCTTACCTTCATAAATGAAGAAGTAGAAGAACACATCAACTAAACATAACCAAAATCGTCCACAGTACTCCAAACGAGAAAGAAAGTGAACAAAATATGATCTTGGGCAATTAAACCATTAATGACATATTATGATTTCTACACATCAAAATATCAAAAAGCCCCAAATATGGTTGTTTTTCAACATTTATGAAGATAACCATTTCAAAAGAGTTAAACTATTCCATTAACTCAACCATTGATATTTTCAAGTAAAACACACAAATATTTGGAAAATAACATTTTTGACATGCACAAAGTTTTCACAAATCACCTTGAACTCACCTCGCTTGATTTAAGCTAAATCTAGAATTTCTCCCAACGTAAGCTCCTTTGATGCAACATGGATCCTTTAGGCCAAATCTTCCAAAACCTAGATCCACAAGTTTCCAACCATAAGTATTTATCCTCAAATACTTAGAATCATTTCCCAAACATTTAGAACCCAAAATCTCAAATACATCAAGCCCTAATCTTCATAAATGAAGAGGGAGAAGAACACTTCAACTAAACATAACCAAAATCGTCCACAATACTCCAAACGAGAATAAAAGTGAACAAAATATGATCTTGAACAATTAATCCTTTAATGACATATTATGATTTCTACACATCAAAATATCAAAAAGCCCCAAATATGGTTGTTTTACAACATTTATGAAGATAACCATTTCAAAAGTGTTAAACTATTCCATTAACTCAACCATTGATATTTTCAAGTAAAACACACAAATATTTGGAAACTAACATTTTTGGCATGCACAAAGTTTTCACAAATCACCTTGAACTCACCTCGCTAGATTTAAGCTAAATCTAGAATCTCTCCCAACGTAAGCTCCTTTGATGCAACCCAGATCCTGTAAGCCAAATCTTCCAAAACCTAGATCGACAAGTTTCCAACCATAAGTATTTACCCTCAAATACTTAGAATCATTCCCCAAACATTTAGAACCCAAAATCTCAAATACATCAATCCCCAATCTTCATAAATGAAGAAGGAGAAGAACACTTCAACTAAACATAACCAAAATCGTCCACAATACTCCAAACGAGAAAGAAAGTGAACAAAATATGATTTTGAGCAATTAAACCATTAATGACATATTATGATTTCTACACATCAAAATATCCAAAAGCCCCAAATATGGTTGTTTTACAACATTTATGAAGATAACCTTTTCAAAAGAGTTAAACTATTCCATTAACTCAACCATTGATATTTTCAGGTAAACCACACAAATATTTGGAAAATAACATTTTTGGCATGCACAAAGTTTTCACAAAACACCTTGAACTCACCTTGCTAGATTTAAGCTAAATCTAGAATCTCTCCCAACGTAAGCTCCTTTGATGCAACCCGGATCCTTTAGGCCTAATCTTCCAAAACCTAGATCCACAAGTTTCCAACCATAAGTATTTATCCTCAAATACATAGAATCATTTCCCAAACATTTAGAACCCAAAATCTCAAATACATCAAGCCCTAATCTTCATACATGAAGAAGGAGAAGAACACTTCAACTTAACGTAACCAAAATCGTCCACAATAATCCAAACGAGAAAGAAAGTGAACAAAATATGATTTTGAGTGATTAATCCTTTAATGACATATTATGATTTCTACACATCAAAATATCAAAAAGCCCCAAATATGGTTGTTTTACAACATTTATGAAGATAACCATTTCAAAAGAGTTAAACTATTCCATTAACTCAACCATTGATATTTTCAGGTAAACCACACAAATATTTGGAAAATAACATTTTTGGCATGCACAAAGTTTTCACAAAACACCTTGAACTCACCTTGCTAGATTTAAGCTAAATCTAGAATCTCTCCCAACGTAAGCTCCTTTGATGCAACCCAGATCCTGTAAGCCAAATCTTCCAAAACCTAGATCGACAAGTTTCCAACCATAAGTATTTACCCTCAAATACTTAGAATCATTCCCCAAACATTTAGAACCCAAAATCTCAAATACATCAATCCCCAATCTTCATAAATGAAGAAGGAGAAGAACACTTCAACTAAACATAACCAAAATCGTCCACAATACTCCAAACGAGAAAGAAAGTGAACAAAATATGATTTTGAGCAATTAAACCATTAATGACATATTATGATTTCTACACATCAAAATATCCAAAAGCCCCAAATATGGTTGTTTTACAACATTTATGAAGATAACCTTTTCAAAAGAGTTAAACTATTCCATTAACTCAACCATTGATATTTTCAGGTAAACCACACAAATATTTGGAAAATAACATTTTTGGCATGCACAAAGTTTTCACAAAACACCTTGAACTCACCTTGCTAGATTTAAGCTAAATCTAGAATCTCTCCCAACGTAAGCTCCTTTGATGCAACCCGGATCCTTTAGGCCTAATCTTCCAAAACCTAGATCCACAAGTTTCCAACCATAAGTATTTATCCTCAAATACATAGAATCATTTCCCAAACATTTAGAACCCAAAATCTCAAATACATCAAGCCCTAATCTTCATACATGAAGAAGGAGAAGAACACTTCAACTTAACGTAACCAAAATCGTCCACAATAATCCAAACGAGAAAGAAAGTGAACAAAATATGATTTTGAGTGATTAATCCTTTAATGACATATTATGATTTCTACACATCAAAATATCAAAAAGCCCCAAATATGGTTGTTTTACAACATTTATGAAGATAACCATTTTAAAAGAGTTAAACTATTCCATTAACTCAACCATTGATATTTTCAAGTAAAACACACAAATATTTGGAAAATAACATTTTTGGCATGCACAAAGTTTTCACAAATCACTTTGAACTCACCTTGCTAGATTTAAGCTAAATCTAGAATTTCTCCCAACGTAAGCTCCTTTGATGCAACCCGGATCCTTTAGGCCAAATCTTTCAAAACCTAGATCCACAAGTTTTCAACCATAAGTATTTATCCACAAATACTTAGAATCATTCCCTAAACATTTAGAACCCAAAATCTCAAATTCATCAATCCCTAATCTCAAATGGTGATAGTGTCCCGCAAGGGCGTTGCCCCTTGACCCCATCCGCTAACCGGGTAGCGGAACCCCCGTGTTAAGTCGCTGTAGGGGAACATTTGAGAATAAGAGTTATTCTATTTGAATTATTTCAGATACTGTGAATTCAAATTGAAAGACTGAATCTGTAGAAAAGACTTGGAAGAAAGTGAACAAAATATGATCTTGAGCAATTAACCAAAAAAAAGTGAACAAAATATGATCTTGAGAATAAGAGTGCCGCCTCCTTTCCAAAAAAAACATAACCAAAATCGTCCACAATACTCCAAACGAGAAAGAAAGTGAACAAAATATGATCTTGAGCAATTAATCCTTTAATGACATATTATGATTTCTACACATCAAAATATCAAAAAGCCCCAAATATGGTTGTTTTACAATATTTATGAAGATAACCATTTCAAAAGAGTTAAACTATTCCATTAACTCAACCATTGATATTTTCAAGTAAAACACACAAATATTTGGAAAATAACATTTTTGGCATGCACAAAGTTTTCACAAATCACCTTCAACTCACCTCGCTAGATTTAAGCTAAATCTAGAATTTCTCCCAACGTAAGCTCCTTTGATGCAACCCGAATCCTTTAGGCCAAATCTTCCAAAACCTAGATCCACAAGTTTCCAACCATAAGTATTTATCCTCAAATACTTAGAATCATTTCCCAAACATTTAGAACCCAAAATCTCAAATACATCAAGCCCTAATCTTCATACATGAAGAAGGAGAAGAACACTTCAACTAAACATAACCAAAATCGTCCACAATACTCCAAACGAGAAAGAAAGTGGACAAAATATGATTTTGAGCAATTAATCCTTTGATGACATATTATGATTTCTACACATCAAAATATCCAAAAGCCCCAAATATGGTTGTTTTACAACATTTATGAAGATAACCATTTCAAAAGAGTTAAACTATTCCATTAACTCAACCATTGATCTTTTCAAGTAAAACACACAAATATTTGGAAACTAACATTTTTGGCATGCACAAAGTTTTCACAAATCACCTTGAACTCACCTCGCTAGATTTAAGCTAAATCTAGAATCTCTCCCAACGTAAGCTCCTTTGATGCAACCCGGATCCTTTAGGCCAAATCTTCCAAAACCTAGATCCACAAGTTTCCAACCATAATTATTTATCCTCAAATACTTAGAATCATTCCCCAAACATTTAGAACCCAAAATCTCAAATACATCAATCCCCAATCTTCATAAATGAAGAAGGAGAAGAACACTTCAACTAAACATAACCAAAATCGTCCACAATACTTCAAACGAGAAAGAAAGTGAACAAAATATGATTTTGAGCAATTAAACCTTTAATGACATATTATGATTTCTACACATCAAAATATCCAAAAAGCCCCAAATATGGTTGTTTTACAACATTTATGAAGATAACCATTTCAAAAGAGTTAAACTATTCCATTAACTCAACCATTGATATTTTCAAGTAAAACACACAAATATTTGGAAAATAACATTTTTGGCATGCACAAAGTTTTCACAAATCACCTTGAACTCACCTCGCTAGATTTAAGCTAAATCTAGAATCTCTCCCAACGTAAGCTCCTTTGATGCAACCCGGATCCTTTAGGCCTAATCTTCCAAAACCTAGATCCACAAGTTTCCAACCATAAGTATTTATCCTCAAATACTTAGCATCATTGCCCAAACCTTTAGAACCCAAAATCTCAAATACATCAAGCCCTAATCTTCATACATGAAGAAGCAGAAGAACACTTCAACTAAACATAACCAAAATCGTCCACAATACTCCAAAAGAGAAAGAAAGTGAACAAAATATGATTTTGAGCAATTAATCCTTTGATGACATATTATGATTTCTACACATCAAAATATCCAAAAGCCCCAAATATGGTTGTTTTACAACATTTATGAAGATAACCCTTTCAAAAGAGTTAAACTATTCCATTAACTCAACCATTGATATTTTCAAGTAAAGCACACAAATATTTGGAAAATAACATTTTTGGCATGCACAAAGTTTTCACAAATCACCTTGAACTCACCTCGCTAGATTTAAGCTAAATCTAGAATCTCTCCCAACGTAAGCTCCTTTGATGCAACCCGGATCCTTTAGGCCTAATCTTCCAAAACCTAGATCCACAAGTTTCCAACCATAAGTATTTATCCTCAAATACTTAGAATCATTGCCCAAACCTTTAGAACCCAAAATCTCAAATACATCAAGCCCTAATCTTCATACATGAAGAAGCAGAAGAACACTTCAACTAAACATAACCAAAATCGTCCACAATACTCCAAACGAGAAAGAAAGTGGACAAAATATGATTTTGAGCAATTAATCCTTTGATGACATATTATGATTTCTACACATCAAAATATCAAAAAGCCCCAAATATGGTTGTTTTACAACATTTATGAAGATAACCATTTCAAAAGAGTTAAACTATTCCATTAACTCAACCATTGATATTTTCAAGTAAAGCACACAAATATTTGGAAAATAACATTTTTGGCATGCACAAAGTTTTCACAAATCACCTTCAACTCACCTCGCTAGATTTAAGATAAATCTAGAATCTCTCCCAACGTAAGCTCCTTTGATGCAACCCGGATCCTTTAGGCCAAATCTTCCAAAACCTAGATCCACAAGTTTCCAACCATAATTATTTATACTCAAATACTTAGAATCATTCCCCAAACATTTAGAACCCAAAATCTCAAATACATCAATCCCCAATCTTCATAAATGAAGAAGGAGAAGAACACTTCAACTAAACATAACCAAAATCGTCCACAATACTCCAAACGAGAAAAAAGTGAACAAAATATGATTTTGAGCAATTAAACCTTTAATGACATATTATGATTTCTACACATCAAAATATCCAAAAAGCCCCAAATATGGTTGTTTTACAACATTTATGAAGATAACCATTTCAAAAGAGTTAAACTATTCCATTAACTCAACCATTGATATTTTCAAGTAAAACACACAAATATTTGGAAAATAACATTTTTGGCATGCACAAAGTTTTCACAAATCACCTTGCACTCACCTCGCTAGATTTAAGCTAAATCTAGAATCTCTCCCAACGTAAGCTCCTTTGATGCAACCCGGATCCTTTAGGCCTAATCTTCCAAAACCTAGATCCACAAGTTTCCAACCATAAGTATTTATCCTCAAATACTTAGAATCATTGCCCAAACCTTTAGAACCCAAAATCTCAAATACATCAAGCCCTAATCTTCATAAATGAATAAGCAGAAGAACACTTCAACTAAACATAACCAAAATCGTCCACAATACTCCAAAAGAGAAAGAAAGTGAACAAAATATGATTTTGAGCAATTAATCCTTTGATGACATATTATGATTTCTACACATCAAAATATCCAAATCCCCAAATATGGTTGTTTTACAACATTTATGAAGATAACCCTTTCAAAAGAGTTAAACTATTCCATTAACTCAACCATTGATATTTTCAAGTAAAACACACAAGTATTTGGAAAATAACATTTTTGGCATGCACAAAGTTTTCACAAATCACCTTGAACTCACCTCGCTAGATTTAAGCTAAATCTAGAATTTCTCCCAACGTAAGCTCCTTTGATGCAACCCGGATCCTTTAGGCCAAATCTTCAAAAACCTAGATCCACAAGTTTCCAACCATAAATATTTATCCTCAAACACATAGAATCATTTCCCAAACATTTAGAACCCAAAATCTCAAATACATCAAGTCCTAATCTTCATACATGAAAAAGGAGAAGAACATTTCAACTAAACATAACCAAAATCGTCCACAATACTCCAAACGAGAAAGAAAGTGAACAAAATATGATTTTGAGCAATTAATCCTTTGATGACATATTATCATTTCTACACATCAAAATATCCAAAAGCCCCAAATATGGTTGTTTTACAACATTTATGAAGATAACCATTTCAAAAGAGTTAAACTATTCCATTAACTCAACCATTGATATTTTCAAGTAAAACACACAAATATTTAGAAAATAACATTTTTGGCATGCACAAAGTTTTCACAAATCACCTTGAACTCACCTCGCTAGATTTAAGCTAAATCTAGAATTTCTCCCAACGTAAGCTCCTCTGATGCAACCCGGATCCTTTAGGCCAAATCTTCCAAAACTTAAATCCACAAGTTTCCAACCATAAGTATTTATCCTCAAATACTTAGAATCATTCCCCAAACATTTAGAACCCAAAATCTCAAATACAACAAGCCCTAATCTTCATAAATGAAGAAGGAGAAGAACACTTCAACTAAACATAACCAAAATCGTCCACAATACTCCAAAAGAGAAAGAAAGTGAACAAAATATGATTTTGAGCAATTAATCCTTTGATGACATATTATGATTTCTACACATCAAAATATCCAAAAGCCCCAAATATGGTTGTTTTACAACATTTATGAAGATAACCCTTTCAAAAGAGTTAAACTATTCCATTAACTCAACCATTGATATTTTCAAGTAAAACACACAAGTATTTGGAAAATAACATTTTTGGCATGCACAAAGTTTTCACAAATCACCTTGAACTCACCTCGCTAGATTTAAGCTAAATCTAGAATTTCTCCCAATGTAAGCTCCTTTGATGCAACCCGGATCCTTTAGGCCAAATCTTCAAAAACCTAGATCCACAAGTTTCCAACCATAAATATTTATCCTCAAACACATAGAATCATTTCCCAAACATTTAGAACCCAAAATCTCAAATACATCAAGTCCTAATCTTCATACATGAAGAAGGAGAAGAACATTTCAACTAAACATAACCAAAATCGTCCACAATACTCCAAACGAGAAAGAAAGTGAACAAAATATGATTTTGAGCAATTAATCCTTTGATGACATATTATCATTTCTACACATCAAAATATCCAAAAGCCCCAAATATGGTTGTTTTACAACATTTATGAAGATAACCATTTCAAAAGAGTTAAACTATTCCATTAACTCAACCATTGATATTTTCAAGTAAAACACACAAATATTTAGAAAATAACATTTTTGGCATGCACAAAGTTTTCACAAATCACCTTGAACTCACCTCGCTAGATTTAAGCTAAATCTAGAATTTCTCCCAACGTAAGCTCCTTTGATGCAACCCGGATCCTTTAGGCCAAATCTTCCAAAACTTAAATCCACAAGTTTCCAACCATAAGTATTTATCCTCAAATACTTAGAATCATTCCCCAAACATTTAGAACCCAAAATCTCAAATACAACAAGCCCTAATCTTCATAAATGAAGAAGGAGAAGAACACTTCAACTAAACATAACCAAAATCGTCCACAATACTCCAAACGAGAAAGAAAGTGAACAAAATATGATTTTGAGCAATTAATCCTTTAATGACATATTATGATTTCTACACATCAAAATATCAAAAAGCCCCAAATATGGTTGTTTTACAACATTTATGAAGATAACCATTTCAAAATAGTTAAACTATTCCATTAACTCAACCATTGATATTTTCAAGTAAAACACACAAATATTTGGAAAATAACATTTTTGGCATGCACAAAGTTTTCACAAATCACCTTGAACTCACCTCGCTAGATTTAAGCTAAATCTAGAATCTCTCCCACCGTAAGCTCCTTTGATGCAACCCGGATCCTTTTGGCCAAATCTTCCAAAACTTAGATCCACAAGTTTCCAACCATAAGTATTTATCCTCAAATACTTAGAATCATTCCCCAAACATTTAGAACCCAAAATCTCAAATACAACAAGCCCTAATCTTCATAAATGAAGAAGGAGAAGAACACTTCAACTAAACATAACCAAAATCGTCCACAATACTCCAAACGAGAAAGAAAGTGAACAAAATATGATTTTGAGCAATTAATCCTTTAATGACATATTATGATTTCTACACATCAAAATATCAAAAAGCCCCAAATATGGTTGTTATACAACATTTATGAAGATAACCATTTCAAAAGAGTTAAACTATTCCATTAACTCAACCATTGATATTTTCAAGTAAAACACACAAATATTTGGAAAATAACATTTTTGGCATGCACAAAGTTTTCACAAATCACCTTGAACTCACCTCGCTAGATTTAAGCTAAATCTAGAATCTCTCCCAACGTAAGCTCCTTTGATGCAACCCGGATCCTTTAGGCCAAATCTTCCAAAACCTAGATCCAGAAGTTTCCAACCATAATTATTTATCCTCAAATACTTAGAATCATTCCCCAAACATTTAGAACCCACAATCTCAAATACATCAATCCCTAATCTTCATAAATGAAGAAGGAGAAGAACACTTCAACTAAACATAACCAAAATCGTCCACAATACTCCAAACGAGAAAGAAAGTGAACAAAATATGATTTTGAGCAATTAAACCTTTAATGACATATTATGATTTCTACACATCAAAATATCCAAAAAGCCCCAAATATGGTTGTTTTACAACATTTATGAAGATAACCATTTCAAAAGAGTTAAACTATTCCATTAACTCAACCATTGATATTTTCAAGTAAAACACACAAATATTTGGAAAATAATATTTTTGGAATGCACAAAGTTTTCACAAATCACCTTGAACTCACCTCGCTAGATTTAAGCTAAATCTAGAATTTCTCCCAACGTAAGCTCCTTTGATGCAACCCGGATCCTTTAGGCCAAATCTTCCAAAACCTAGATCCACAAGTTTTCAACCATAAGTATTTATCCACAAATACTTAGAATCATTCCCTAAACATTTAGAACCCAAAATCTCAAATTCATCAAGCCCTAACCTTCATAAATTGTAACAACCCGGTTACCCATATCATACAACAATTAACATAACATACATGCATATCATTGAATTACAACAAAGATTACATAATAAACCAAGTACGGTCCTTTTTGTTTCGTAACTACAAAATACATAACATCTTCCTAATCATCATCGGTCCACGAAAGCAGTCTACACCTTATTCTTTCCTTTGTCGCGATCAATGCCTCGACCTGGAAAACATATTTTTGAAAACAAAATGAGGGTTAGACCAAACGGGTCTAGTGAGTTAATCCTGGTCTTTTCCAAAATCAATATAAAACTCTTTTCACATAATACTTTGTATCATAATAGTTTACATAAAACCTTTCGTATAAGCACGCATATACCACACGTATATAAATACCACATTAGGACTCGTGCACCGTGTACCTCTCCTCATCTCATCTTCTTTCCCCTGGCCACATTAGTCGGTAGCAAGCCAACTAATCATCGTCACTGTACAATACAGTCGACTCCACTGTAATTACATACAGCCCCGCTGCAATTACCTACAGCTCCACTGCAATTTCATGCAGCCCCGCTGTATTTTCATACAGCCCCGCCGAACTATAATTCGGCTCACCTATACTCGTTTCGTGCAATATAAACACAACATATATCTCAATATATTATCAATCACGTACACCATACATATAAACACATTAATCACTAATTATCACATTCCCAAACCATACGTTTGTATTCCAGTTGAAAATACTTTTAAAGTAAAACTCACCTCGATCGCTTATCCAAAAACACTTGCAGGTTCCTTTCAAAAAGATCCTATCCTTCACCTTGACTCTACAGAATCTGAAACCAATTAAGATACATATATCGCTTTACTAGCCAAACACATAAAGCCTACTAAGTTCCGGCCCTCCAATGTTTCACTTATACTCTTTCCCTTCTGAATTGACAACAAAACATAACAACGTACCGGGACTACCCAAGGTACCAGGAGACAAGACTACCGGGATTTCCCAGAGTACCGGGATACAACACTACCGGGAGTTCCTATACCGGGAGTTCACATTACCGGAAGTCTACCCTACCAGAAGTCTGTTATACCGGGAATCAACTCTACCCCGAATTCACACTACCGGGATTCCACACTACCGGGAGTCCATATTACCGGGACTCCACCGGAAGTTGACATCACCGGGAGTTGATACTACCGGGAGTTGATACTACCGGGAGTCTCAAGAACACAGTCGGTCGCTTTTCCAATCCAGAACCCAAATCAAATCTATACAGCTATGATTTAAACTTTCTAATCCGATAGAAACTGTCTATTGATGATTACAAACATAAAACCTAAAGGATACATACCTTAAAATCGACTCAACCCGCTCAATCGATGCTCAAACCGATCCTTTCCACTTCTGCTCCTTTTTCGCCTCACGAACACGCACACACACACTGTCTTTCTATGTTTAGGTTTATGAAGGAATGTCTGAAGTGTGAGAGATATTTATATCTCCTATTTACACTTTTGGCACAAACTACTCATCAATGACCAACTCACCCCAAATCTTGTAACTTATCTCAAACTTCCCTTAATATCAAAATCCCTTAGTTAAATAAATTTAACGGACTTACCCGGGTATTACATTATCTCCCCCTTAAAAGAATTCCGTCCCGGAATTCGGTTAAGCGAAAAGATACGAATACTTATCACTACTACCTCGAACTCAATCAAAACCATAGAAACTAACTGAATAGCCACTCCACACCCACCTATGTCTCTAACACAGATCAGCAATATAAGCACAGAAACACCAAGAACCACTTCGTACCGAAGTCAGATAACACCTTAGCACGTATAGAGTTTATTAGAAATGTACCTGTATCCTCATCCGGAATTTCCTCCTCATCTTGCGTTGTCATTTGGAATACTCGTCCCTTTGCTTTCGGTTCTTCAGACCTTTGTATCTCTCCCGTTCTGACACTTATTGGTTTCCCCGCCGTACTACCCTGTCGTACCTTCCATTGTGGACAGTCT
Organism: Saussurea involucrata; assembly: GCA_033807775.1. NCBI lineage: Eukaryota > Viridiplantae > Streptophyta > Magnoliopsida > Asterales > Asteraceae > Saussurea > Saussurea involucrata. Next base: position 77,636,598 of record CM066325.1, read on the forward strand.
GACTGAATATGATCAGGGGAATTGCAAACGAAACAAAATCGATTTGCGCGACAATTCATAGCGACGTGTCCAGCCCTTCCACACTTGTAACAACTTCTAGGATCAACATAACAATTTCCTTGAAGTACGCGGTTGCATTTTGGACATAGTTTTTCATTTGATCTAAAAGGTAGGCGACTATCGAACCTCTGAATTTCGTACTCCGTTGAATCATGTGTCATCTCTTCCGATTTTCTTTTCCCAGCACTCTTATCATTTGCATCTCTCTTAATATCTCGTTCTACATTTTCCGCGGCATTTACTGCGGCTGAGAAGTTATCAGGTCCTGTTGCAGTCACTAACTTTCTGTCTTCATTGCCTCTGTGACCACATAGTATTTTGCGAAACGTGACTTTTCCAGAAAACGGGCAGTATAGTCCCTAACTGATAAATTTCCTTGCCTCAAATTCATAAACTCTCCTTCCAATTGTTTAACTGCGGCTTGGGAACAAAACTGTTTCTTAAATGCTATAACGAATTCCTTCCAAGAGAAAGGGGAGTATATATCAGATCCTTCAGAATGAATATGAGCTTCCCACCAGTATAATGCATCCCCATTTAACATTGCTGCTCCATATAATACTTTATCTTTTTCGGCGCACTTGCTCGTCTTAAAGATAGCTTCTATCTCCTTCAACCATTTCATCGCATTCACGGGATCCCTGTCTCCAGAGTAGGTCGGAGGTCTACAGCTTAAGAACATTTTGTAGTCGCACCTCCTTGGCACCTGTACTACAGTTGGTGTAATTGGCATTTCAGCTTCCGTTTCAGGATCCGGTGTTTCAGCTTCACCGTAACGATTCTGATCAAACATTGCCTGAATACTGGCTTGTAGCCTTCCCATCTCTGCCATTAAATCACCTCTCGTAACGAACTATGTATCTTGTTGCTGAGTTCTGCCTCCAGTTCGGCCTCCAGTCCTACCCCCAGTTCTACCTCCGACACTGCCCCCAGTTCTTATTGGCGGATTAGTTCTATTCGGATTTCTTCCTCCTCCTCGATTCGAATTTCGTGTTCCGCTTGCCATTCTGTAGATTTAAACAAGGTTAACATACACATAAGCATATACCCCATATAACAAGGTATTCCAGTTCAAACATGTACCTGTAAGATCACAATTACACTGGCCAGGTGTAATCTGAAATTACCTTACATGATGTTCCTTCTACCTTTTATACTTAGCATCCCAAGGTTCTAATATATCAAGGACATCCTACTTCACATGCAGTTTAAGTCTAGGTACGGGTACAAATACCTAAATCCCTTAAACTAGGGCTCTGATACCATTTGTAACAACCCGGTTACCCATATCATACAACAATTAACATAACATACATGCATATCATTGAATTACAACAAAGATTACATAATAAACCAAGTACGGTCCTTTTTGTTTCGTAACTACAAAATACATAACATCTTCCTAATCATCATCGGTCCACGAAAGCACTCTACACCTTATTCTTTCCTTTGCCGCGATCAATGCCTCGACCTAGAAAACATATTTTTGAAAACAAAATGAGGGTTAGACCAAACGGGTCTAGTGAGTTAATCCTGGTCTTTTCCAAAATCAATATAAAACTCTTTTCACATAATACTTTGTATCAAAATAGTTTACATAAAACCTTTCGTATAAGCACGCATATACCACACGTATATAAATACCACATTAGGACTCGTGCACCGTGTACCTCTCCTCATCTCATCTTCTTTCCCCTGGCCACATTAGTCGGTAGCAAGCCAACTAATCATCGTCACTGTACAATACAGTCGACTCCACTGTAATTACATACAGCCCCGCTGCAATTACCTACAGCTCCACTGCAATTTCATGCAGCCCCGCTGTATTTCCATATAGCCCCGCCGAACTATAATTCGGCTCACCTATACTTGTTTCGTGCAATATAAACACAACATATATCTCAATATATTATCAATCACGTACACCATACATATAAACACATTAATCACTAATTATCACATTCCCAAACCATACGTATGTATTCCAGTTGAAAATACTTTTAAAGTAAAACTCACCTCGATCGCTTATCCAAAAACACTTGCAGGTTCCTTTCAAAAAGATCCTATCCTTCACCTTGACTCCACAGAATCTGAAACCAATTAAGATACATATATCGCTTTACTAGCCAAACACATAAAGCCTACTAAGTTCCGACCCTCCAATGTTTCACTTATACTCTTTCCCTTCTGACTTGACAACAAAACATAACAACGTACCGGGACTACCCAAGGTACCAGGAGACAACACTACCGGGATTTCCCAGAGTACCGGGAGACAACACTATCGGGAGTTCCTATACCGGGAGTTCACATTACCGGAAGTCTGTTATACCGGGAATCAACTCTACCGGGAATTCACACTACCGGGATTCCACACTACCGGGAGTCCATATTACCGGGACTCCACCGGAAGTTGACATCACCGGGAGTTGATACTACCGGGAGTCTCAAGAACACAGTCGGTTGCTTTTCCAATCCAGAACCCAAATCAAATCTATACAGCTATGATTTAAACTTTCTAATCCGATAGAAACTGTCTATTGATGATTACAAACATAAAACCTAAAGGATACACACCTTAAAATCGACTCAACCCGCTCAATCGATGCTCAAACCGATCCTTTCCACTTCTGCTCCTTTTTCGTCTCACGAACACGCACACACACACTGTCTTTCTATGTTTAGGTTTATGAAGGAATGTCTGAAGTGTGAGAGATATTTATATCTCCTATTTACACTTTTGGCACAAACTACTCATCAATGACCAACTCACCCCAAATCTTGTAACTTATCTCAAACTTCCCTTAATATCAAAATCCCTTAGTTAAATAAATTTAACGAACTTACCCGGGTATTACATAAATGAAGAAGGAGAAGAACACATCAACTAAACATAACCAAAATCGTCCACAATACTCCAAACGAGAAAGAAAGTGAACAAAATATGATCTTGAGCAATTAAACCATTAATGACATATTATGATTTCTACACATCAAAATATCAAAAAGCCCCAAATATGGTTGTTTTACAACATTTATGAAGATAACCATTTCAAAAGAGTTAAACTATTCCATTAACTCAACCATTGATATTTTCAAGTAAAATACACAAATATTTGGAAAATAACATTTTTGACATGCACAAAGTTTTCACAAATCACCTTGAACTCACCTCGCTTGATTTAAGCTAAATCTAGAATTTCTCCCAACGTAAGCTCCTTTGATGCAACACAGATCCTTTAAGCCAAATCTTCCAAAACCTAGATCCACAAGTTTCCAACCATAAGTATTTATCCTCAAATACTTAGAATCATTTCCCAAACATTTAGAACACAAAATCTCAAATACATCAAGCCCTAATCTTCATAAATGAAGAGGGAGAAGAACACTTCAACTAAACATAACCAAAATCGTCCACAATACTCCAAACGAGAAAGAAAGTGAACAAAATATGATTTTGAGCAATTAAACCTTTAATGACATATTATGATTTCTACACATCAAAATATCCAAAAGCCCCAAATATGGTTGTTTTACAACATTTATGAAGATAACCATTTCAAAAAAGTTAAACTATTCCATTAACTCAACCATTGATATTTTCAAGTAAAACACACAAATATTTGGAAAATAACATTTTTGGCATGCACAAAGTTTTCACAAAACACCTTGAACTCACCTCGCTAGATTTAAGCTAAATCTAGAATCTCTCCCAACATAAGCTCCTTTGATGCAACCCGGATCCTTTAGGCCTAATCTTCCAAAACCTAGATCCACAAGCTTCCAACCATAAGTATTTATCCTCAAATACTTAGAATCATTTCCCAAACATTTAGAACCCAAAATCTCAAATACATCAAGCCCTAATCTTCATACATGAAGAAGGAGAAGAATACTTCAACTAAACATAACCAAAATCGTCCACAATATTCCAAACGAGAAAGAAAGTGAACAAAATATGATCTTGAGCAATTAATCCTTTGATGACATATTATGATTTCTACACATCAAAATATCAAAAAGCCCCAAATATGGTTGTTTTACAACATTTATGAAGATAACTATTTTAAAAGAGTTAAACTATTCCATTAACTCAACCATTGATATTTTCAAGTAAAACACACAAATATTTGGAAAATAACATTTTTGGCATGCACAAAGTTTTCACAAATCACCTTGAACTCACCTCGCTAGATTTAAGCTAAATCTAGAATTTCTCCCAACGTAAGCTCCTTTGATGCAACCCGAATCCTTTAGGCCAAATCTTCCAAAACCTAGATCCACAAGTTTCCAACCATAAGTATTTATCCACAAATACTTAGAATCATTCCCTAAACATTTAGAACCCAAAATCTCAAATTCATCAAGCCCTAATCTTCATAAATGAAGAAGGAGAAGAACACTTCAACTAAACATAACCAAAATCGTCCACAATACTCCAAACGAGAAAGAAAGTGAACAAAATATGATCATGAGCAATTAATCCTTTAATGACATATTATGATTTCTACACATCAAAATATCAAAAAGCCCCAAATATGGTTGTTTTACAACATTTATGAAGATAACCATTTCAAAAGAGTTAAACTATTCCATTAACTCAACCATTGATATTTTCAAGTAAAACACACAAATATTTGGAAAATAACATTTTTGGCATGCACAAAGTTTTCACAAATCACTTTGAACTCACCTCGCTAGATTTAAGCTAAATCTAGAATTTCTCCCAACGTAAGCTCCTTTGATGCAACCCGGATCCTTTAGGCCAAATCTTCCAAAACCTAGATCCACAAGTTTTCAACCATAAGTATTTATCCACAAATACTTAGAATCATTCCCTAAACATTTAGAACCCAAAATCTCAAATTCATCAAGCCCTAATCTTCATAAATGAAGAAAGAGAAGAACACTTCAACTAAACATAACCAAAATCATCCACAATACTCCAAACGAGAAAGAAAATGAACAAAATATGATCTTGAGCAATTAATCCTTTAATGACATATTATGATTTCTACACATCAAAATATCAAAAAGCCCCAAATATGGTTGTTTTACAACATTTATGAAGATAACCATTTCAAAAGAGTTAAACTATTCCATTAACTCAACCATTGATATTTTCAAGTAAAACACACAAATATTTGGAAAATAACATTTTTGGCATGCACAAAGTTTTCACAAATCAACTTGAACTCGCCTCGCTAGATTTAAGCTAAATCTAGAATTTCTCCCAATGTAAGCTCCTTTGATGCAACCCGGATCCTTTAGGCCAAATCTTCCAAAACCTAGATCCACAAGTTTCCAACCATAAGTATTTATCATCAAATACATAGAATCATTTCCCAAACATTTAGAACCCAAAATCTCAAATACATCAAGTCCTAATATTCATACATGAAGAAGGAGAAGAACACTTCAACTAAACGTAACCAAAATCATCCACAATAATCCAAACGAGAAAGAAAGTGAACAAAATATGATTTTAAGCGATTAATCCTTTAATGACATATTATGATTTCTACACATCAAAATATCAAAAAGCCCCAAATATGGTTGTTTTACAACATTTATGAAGATAACCATTTCAAAAGAGTTAAACTATTCCATTAACTCAACCATTGATATTTTCAAGTAAAACACACAAATATTTGGAAAATAACATTTTTGGCATGCACAAAGTTTTCACAAATCACTTTGAACTCACCTCGCTAGATTTAAGCTAAATCTAGAATTTCTCCCAACGTAAGCTCCTTTGATGCAACCCGGATCCTTTAGGCCAAATCTTCCAAAACCTAGATCCACAAGTTTTCAACCATAAGTATTTATCCACAAATACTTAGAATCATTCCCTAAACATTTAGAACCCAAAATCTCAAATTCATCAAGCCCTAATCTTCATAAATGAAGAAAGAGAAGAACACTTCAACTAAACATAACCAAAATCGTCCACAATACTCCAAACGAGAAAGAAAATGAACAAAATATGATCTTGAGCAATTAATCCTTTAATGACATATTATGATTTCTACACATCAAAATATCAAAAAGCCCCAAATATGGTTGTTTTACAACATTTATGAAGATAACCATTTCAAAAGAGTTAAACTATTCCATTAACTCAACCATTGATATTTTCAAGTAAAACACACAAATATTTGGAAAATAACATTTTTGGCATGCACAAAGTTTTCACAAATCAACTTGAACTCGCCTCGCTAGATTTAAGCTAAATCTAGAATTTCTCCCAATGTAAGCTCCTTTGATGCAACCCGGATCCTTTAGGCCAAATCTTCCAAAACCTAGATCCACAAGTTTCCAACCATAAGTATTTATCATCAAATACATAGAATCATTTCCCAAACATTTAGAACCCAAAATCTCAAATACATCAAGTCCTAATATTCATACATGAAGAAGGAGAAGAACACTTCAACTAAACGTAACAAAAATCATCCACAATAATCCAAACGAGAAAGAAAGTGAACAAAATATGATTTTGAGCGATTAATCCTTTAATGACATATTATGATTTCTACACATCAAAATATCAAAAAGCCCCAAATATGGTTGTTTTACAACATTTATGAAGATAACCATTTCAAAAGAGTTAAACTATTCCATTAACTCAACCATTGATATTTTCAAGTAAAACACACAAATATTTGGAAAATAACATTTTTGGCATGCACAAAGTTTTCACAAATCACTTTGAACTCACCTCGCTAGATTTAAGCTAAATCTAGAATTTCTCCCAACGTAAGCTCCTTTGATGCAACCCGGATCCTTTAGGCCAAATCTTCCAAAACCTAGATCCACAAGTTTTCAACCATAAGTATTTATCCACAAATACTTAGAATCATTCCCTAAACATTTAGAACCCAAAATCTCAAATTCATCAAGCCCTAATCTTCATAAATGAAGAAAGAGAAGAACACTTCAACTAAACATAACCAAAATCGTCCACAATACTCCAAACGAGAAAGAAAATGAACAAAATATGATCTTGAGCAATTAATCCTTTAATGACATATTATGATTTCTACACATCAAAATATCAAAAAGCCCCAAATATGGTTGTTTTACAACATTTATGAAGATAACCATTTCAAAAGAGTTAAACTATTCCATTAACTCAACCATTGATATTTTCAAGTAAAACACACAAATATTTGGAAAATAACATTTTTGGCATGCACAAAGTTTTCACAAATCAACTTGAACTCGCCTCGCTAGATTTAAGCTAAATCTAGAATTTCTCCCAATGTAAGCTCCTTTGATGCAACCCGGATCCTTTAGGCCAAATCTTCCAAAACCTAGATCCACAAGTTTCCAACCATAAGTATTTATCATCAAATACATAGAATCATTTCCCAAACATTTAGAACCCAAAATCTCAAATACATCAAGTCCTAATATTCATACATGAAGAAGGAGAAGAATACTTCAACTAAACGTAACCAAAATCATCCACAATAATCCAAACGAGAAAGAAAGTGAACAAAATATGATTTTGAGCGATTAATCCTTTAATGACATATTATGATTTCTACACATCAAAATATCAAAAAGCCCCAAATATGGTTGTTTTACAACATTTATGAAGATAACCATTTCAAAAGAGTTAAACTATTACATTAACTCAACCATTGATATTTTCAAGTAAAACACGCAAATATTTGGAAAATAACATTTTTGGCATGCACAAAGTTTTCACAAATCACTTTGAACTCACCTCGCTAGATTTAAGCTAAATCTAGAATTTCTCCCAACGTAAGCTCCTTTGATGCAACCCGGATCCTTTAGGCCAAATCTTCCAAAACCTAGATCCACAAGTTTTCAACCATAAGTATTTATCCACAAATACTTAGAATCATTCCCTAAACATTTAGAACCCAAAATCTCAAATTCATCAAGCCCTAATTTTCATAAATGAAGAAAGAGAAGAACACTTCAACTAAACATAACCAAAATCGTCCACAATACTCCAAACGAGAAAGAAAATGAACAAAATATGATCTTGAGCAATTAATCCTTTAATGACATATTATGATCTCTACACATCAAAATATCAAAAAGCCCCAAATATGATTGTTTTACAACATTTATGAAGATAACCATTTCAAAAGAGTTAAACTATTCCATTAACTCAACCATTGATATTTTCAAGTAAAACACACAAATATTTGGAAAATAACATTTTTGGCATGCACAAAGTTTTCACAAATCAACTTGAACTCGCCTCGCTAGATTTAAGCTAAATCTATAATTTCTCCCAATGTAAGCTCCTTTGTTGCAACCCGGATCCTTTAGGCCAAATCTTCCAAAACCTAGATCCACAAGTTTCCAACCATAAGTATTTATCCTCAAATACATAGAATCATTTCCCAAACATTTAGAACCCAAAATCTCAAATACATCAAGTTCTAATCTTCATACATGAAGAAGGAGAAGAACACTTCAACTAAACGTAACCAAAATCGTCCACAATAATCCAAACGAGAAAGAAAGTGAACAAAATATGATTTTGAGCGATTAATCCTTTAATGACATATTATGATTTCTACACATCAAAATATCAAAAAGCCCCAAATATGGTTGTTTTACAACATTTATGAAGATAACCATTTCAAAAGAGTTAAACTATTCAATTAACTCAACCATTGATATTTTCAAGTAAAACACACAAATATTTGGAAACTAACATTTTTGGCATGCACAAAGTTTTCACAAATCACCTTGAACTCACCTCGCTAGATTTAAGCTAAATCTAGAATCTCTCCCAACGTAAGCTCCTTTGATGCAACCCGGATCCTTTAAGCCAAATCTTCCAAAACCTAGATCCACAAGTTTCCAACCATAAGTATTTATCCTCAAATACTTAGAATCATTCCCCAGACATTTAGAACCCAAAATCTCAAATACATCAATCCCCAATCTTCATAAATGAAGAAGGAGAAGAGCACTTCAACTAAACATAACCAAAATCGTCCACAATACTCCAAACGAGAAAGAAAGTGAACAAAATATGATTTTGAGCAATTAAACCTTTAATGACGTATTATGATTTCTACACATCAAAATATCCAAAAGCCCCAAATATGGTTGTTTTACAACATTTATGAAGATAACCATTTCAAAAAAGTTAAACTATTCCATTAACTCAACCATTGATATTTTCAAGTAAAACACACAAATATTTGGAAAATAACATTTTTGGCATGCACAAAGTTTTCACAAATCACCTTGAACTCACCTCGCTAGATTTAAGCTAAATCTAGAATTTCTCCCAACGTAAGCTCCTTTGATGCAACCCGAATCCTTTAGGCCAAATCTTCCAAAACCTAGATCCACAAGTTTCCAACCATAAGTATTTATCCTCAAATACTTAGAATCATTTCCCAAACATTTAGAACCCAAAATCTCAAATACATCAAGCCCTAATCTTCATACATGAAGAAGGAGAAGAACACTTCAACTAAACATAACCAAAATCGTCCACAATACTCCAAACGAGAAAGAAAGTGGACAAAATATGATTTTGAGCAATTAATCCTTTGATGACATATTATGATTTCTACACATCAAAATATCGAAAAGCCCCAAATATGGTTGTTTTACAACATTTATGAAGATAACCATTTTAAAAGAGTTAAACTATTCCATTAACTCAACCATTGATATTTTCAAGTAAAACACACAAATATTTGAAAAATAACATTTTTGGCATGCACAAAGTTTTCACAAATCAACTTGAACTCGCCTCGCTAGATTTAAGCTAAATCTAGAATTTCTCCCAATGTAAGCTCCTTTGATGCAACCCGGATCCTTTAGGCCAAATCTTCCAAAACCTAGATCCATAAGTTTCCAACCATAAGTATTTATCCTCAAATACATAGAATCATTTCCCAAACATTTAGAACCCAAAATCTCAAATACATCAAGTCCTAATCTTCATACATGAAGAAGGAGAAGAACACTTCAACTAAACGTAACCAAAATCGTCCACAATAATCCAAACGAGAAAGAAAGTGAACAAAATATGATTTTGAGCGATTAATCCTTTAATGACATATTATGATTTCTACACATCAAAATATCAAAAAGCCCCAAATATGGTTGTTTTACAACATTTATGAAGATAACCATTTCAAAAGAGTTAAACTATTCCATTAACTCAACCATTGATATTTTCAAGTAAAACACACAAATATTTGGAAAATAACATTTTTGGATTGCACAAAGTTTTCACAAATCACCTTGAACTCACCTCGCTAGATTTAAGCTAAATCTAGAATTTCTCCAACGTAAGATCCTTTGATGCAACCCGAATCCTTTAGGCCAAATCTTTCAAAACCTAGATCCACAATTTTCCAACCATAAGTATTTATCCTCAAATACTTAGAATCATTTCCCAAACATTTAGAACCCAAAATCTCAAATACATCAAGCCCTAATTTTCATACATGAAGAAGGAGAAGAACACTTCAACTAAACATAACCAAAATCGTCCACAATACTCCAAATGAGAAAAAAAGTGAACAAAATATGAACATGAGCAAATAATCCTTTAATGACATATTATATATTCTACACATCAAAATATCAAAAAGCCCCAAATATGGTTGTTTTACAACATTTATGAAGATAACCATTTCAAAAGAGTTAAACTATTCCATTAACTTAACCATTGATATTTTCAAGTAAAACACACAAATATTTGGAAAATAACATTTTTGGCATGCACAAAGTTTTCACAAATCAACTTGAACTCGCCTCGCTAGATTTAAGCTAAATCTAGAATTTCTCCCAATGTAAGCTCCTTTGATGCAACCCGGATCCTTTAGGCCAAATCTTCCAAAACCTAGATCCACAAGTTTCCAACCATAAGTATTTATCCTCAAATACATAGAATCATTTCCCAAACATTTAGAACCCAAAATCTCAAATACATCAAGTCCTAATCTTCATACATGAAGAAGGAGAAGAACACTTCAACTAAACGTAACCAAAATCGTCCACAATAATCCAAACGAGAAAGAAAGTGAACAAAATATGATTTTGAGCGATTAATCCTTTAATGACATATTATGATTTCTACACTTCAAAATATCAAAAAGCCCCAAATATGGTTGTTTTACAACATTTATGAAGATAACCATTTCAAAAGAGTAAAACTATTCCATAAACTCAACCATTGATATTTTCAAGTAAAACACACAAATATTTGGAAAATAACATTTTTGGCATGCACAAAGTTTTCACAAATCACTTTGAACTCACCTCGTTAGATTTAAAGCTAAATCTAGAATTTCTCCCAACGTAAGCTCCTTTGATGCAACCCGGATCCTTTAGGCCAAATCTTCCAAAACCTAGATCCACAAGTTTTCAACCATAAGTATTTATCCACAAATACTTAGAATCATTCCCTAAACATTTAGAACCCAAAATCTCAAATTCATCAAGCCCTAATCTTCATAAATGAAGAAAGAGAAGAACACTTCAACTAAACATAACCAAAATCGTCCACAATACTCCAAACGAGAAAGAAAGTGAACAAAATATGATCTTGAGCAATTAATCCTTTAATGACATATTATGATTTCTACACATCAAAATATCAAAAAGCCCCAAATATGGTTGTTTTACAACATTTATGAAGATAACCATTTCAAAAGAGTTAAACTATTCCATTAACTCAACCATTGATATTTTCAAGTAAAACACACAAATATTTGGAAAATAACATTTTTGGCATGCACAAAGTTTTCACAAATCACCTTGAACTCACCTCGCTAGATTTAAGCTAAATCTAGAATTTCTCCCAACGTAAGCTCCTTTGATGCAACCCGAATCCTTTAGGCCAAATCTTCCAAAACCTATATCCACAAGTTTCCAACCATAAGTATTTATCCTCAAATACTTAGAATCATTTCCCAAACATTTAGAACCCAAAATCTCAAATACATCAAGCCCTAATCTTCATAAATGAAGAAGGAGAAGAACACTTCAACTAAACATAACCACAATCGTCCACAATACTCCAAACGAGAAAGAAAGTGGACAAAATATGATTTTGAGCAATTAATCCTTTGATGACATATTATGATTTCTACACATCAAAATATCCAAAAGCCCCAAATATGGTTGTTTTACAACATTTATGAAGATAACCATTTCAAAAGAGTTAAACTATTCCATTAACTCAACCATTGATATTTTCAAGTAAAACACACAAATATTGGAAAATAACATTTTTGGCATGCACAAAGTTTTCACAAATCACCTTGAACTCACCTCGCTAGATTTAAGCTAAATCTAGAATCTCTCCCAACGTAAGCTCCTTTGATGCAACCCGGATCCTTTAGGCCAAATCTTCCAAAACCTAGATCCACAAGTTTCCAACCATAAGTATTTATCCTCAAATACTTAGAATCATTTCCCAAACATTTAGAACCCAAAATCTCAAATACATCAAGCCCTAATCTTCATACATGAAGAAGGAGAAGAACACTTCAACTAAACATAACCAAAATCGTCTACAATACTCCAAACGAGAAAGAAAGTGGACAAAATATGATCTTGAGCAATTAATCCTTTGATGACATATTATGATTTCTACACATCAAAATATCCAAAAGCCCCAAATATGGTTGTTTTACAACATTTATGAAGATAACCATTTTAAAAGAGTTAAACTATTCCATTAACTCAACCATTGATATTTTCAAGTAAAACACACAAATATTTGGAAAATAACATTTTTGGCATGCACAAAGTTTTCACAAATCAACTTGAACTCGCCTCGCTAGATTTAAGCTAAATCTAGAATTTCTCCCAATGTAAGCTCCTTTGATGCAACCCGGATCCTTTAGGCCAAATCTTCCAAAACCTAGATCCACCAGTTTCCAACCATAAGTATTTATCCTCAAATACATAGAATCATTTCCCAAACATTTAGAACCCAAAATCTCAAATACATCAAGTCCTAATCTTCATACATGAAGAAGGAGAAGAACACTTCAACTAAACGTAACCAAAATCGTCCACAATAATCCAAACGAGAAAGAAAGTGAACAAAATATGATTTTGAGCGATTAATCCTTTAATGACATATTATGATTTCTACACATCAAAATATCAAAAAGCCCCAAATATGGTTGTTTTACAACATTTATGAAGATAACCATTTCAAAAGAGTTAAACTATTCCATTAACTCAACCATTGATATTTTCAAGTAAAACACACAAATATTTGGAAAATAACATTTTTGGCATGCACAAAGTTTTCACAAATCACCTTGAACTCACCTCGCTAGATTTAAGCTAAATCTATAATTTCTCCCAACGTAAGCTCCTTTGATGCAACCCGAATCCTTTAGGCCAAATCTTCCAAAACCTAGATCCACAATTTTCCAACCATAAGTATTTATCCTCAAATACTTAGAATCATTTCCCAAACATTTAGAACCCAAAATCTCAAATACATCAAGCCCTAATCTTCATACATGAAGAAGGAGAAGAACACTTCAACTAAACATAACCAAAATCGTCCACAATACTCCAAATGAGAAAAAAAGTGAACAAAATATGAACATGAGCAATTAATCCTTTAATGACATATTATAATTTCTACACATCAAAATATCAAAAAGCCCCAAATATGGTTTTTTACAACATTTATGAAGATAACCATTTCAAAAGAGTTAAACTATTCCATTAACTCAACCATTGATATTTTCAAGTAAAACACACAAATATTTGGAAAATAACATTTTTGGCATGCACAAAGTTTTCACAAATCAACTTGAACTCGCCTCGCTAGATTTAAGCTAAATCTAGAATTTCTCCCAATGTAAGCTCCTTTGATGCAACCCGGATCCTTTAGGCCAAATCTTCCAAAACCTAGATCCACAAGTTTCCAACCATAAGTATTTATCCTCAAATACATAGAATCATTTCCCAAACATTTAGAACCCAAAATCTCAAATACATCAAGTCCTAATCTTCATACATGAAGAAGGATAAGAACACTTCAACTAAACGTAACCAAAATCGTCCACAATAATCCAAACGAGAAAGAAAGTGAACAAAATATGATTTTGAGCGATTAATCCTTTAATGACATATTATGATTTCTACACATCAAAATATCAAAAAGCCCCAAATATGGTTGTTTTACAACATTTATGAAGATAACCATTTCAAAAGAGTTAAACTATTCCATTAACTCAACCATTGATATTTTCAAGTAAAACACACAAATATTTGGAAAATAACATTTTTGGCATGCACAAAGTTTTCACAAATCACCTTGAACTCACCTCGCTAGATTTAAGCTAAATCTAGAATTTCTCCCAACGTAAGCTCCTTTGATGCAACCCGAATCCTTTAGGCCAAATCTTCCAAAACCTATATCCACAAGTTTCCAACCATAAGTATTTATCCTCAAATACTTAGAATCATTTCCCAAACATTTAGAACCCAAAATCTCAAATACATCAAGCCCTAATCTTCATAAATGAAGAAGGAGAAGAACACTTCAACTAAACATAACCACAATCGTCCACAATACTCCAAACGAGAAAGAAAGTGGACAAAATATGATTTTGAGCAATTAATCCTTTGATGACATATTATGATTTCTACACATCAAAATATCCAAAAGCCCCAAATATGGTTGTTTTACAACATTTATGAAGATAACCATTTCAAAAGAGTTAAACTATTCCATTAACTCAACCATTGATATTTTCAAGTAAAACACACAAATATTGGAAAATAACATTTTTGGCATGCACAAAGTTTTCACAAATCACCTTGAACTCACCTCGCTAGATTTAAGCTAAATCTAGAATCTCTCCCAACGTAAGCTCCTTTGATGCAACCCGGATCCTTTAGGCCAAATCTTCCAAAACCTAGATCCACAAGTTTCCAACCATAAGTATTTATCCTCAAATACTTAGAATCATTTCCCAAACATTTAGAACCCAAAATCTCAAATACATCAAGCCCTAATCTTCATACATGAAGAAGGAGAAGAACACTTCAACTAAACATAACCAAAATCGTCTACAATACTCCAAACGAGAAAGAAAGTGGACAAAATAAGATCTTGAGCAATTAATCCTTTGATGACATATTATGATTTCTACACATCAAAATATCCAAAAGCCCCAAATATGGTTGTTTTACAACATTTATGAAGATAACCATTTCAAAAGAGTTAAACTATTCCATTAACTCAACCATTGATATTTTCAAGTAAAACACACAAATATTTGGAAAATAACATTTTTGGCATGCACAAAGTTTTCACAAATCACCTTGAACTCACCTCGCTAGATTTAAGCTAAATCTAGAATTTCTCCCAACGTAAGCTCCTTTGATGCAACCCGAATCCTTTAGGCCAAATCTTCCAAAACCTATATCCACAAGTTTCCAACCATAAGTATTTATCCTCAAATACTTAGAATCATTTCCCAAACATTTAGAACCCAAAATCTCAAATACATCAAGCCCTAATCTTCATAAATGAAGAAGGAGAAGAACACTTCAACTAAACATAACCACAATCGTCCACAATACTCCAAACGAGAAAGAAAGTGGACAAAATATGATTTTGAGCAATTAATCCTTTGATGACATATTATGATTTCTACACATCAAAATATCCAAAAGCCCCAAATATGGTTGTTTTACAACATTTATGAAGATAACCATTTCAAAAGAGTTAAACTATTCCATTAACTCAACCATTGATATTTTCAAGTAAAACACACAAATATTGGAAAATAACATTTTTGGCATGCACAAAGTTTTCACAAATCACCTTGAACTCACCTCGCTAGATTTAAGCTAAATCTAGAATCTCTCCCAACGTAAGCTCCTTTGATGCAACCCGGATCCTTTAGGCCAAATCTTCCAAAACCTAGATCCACAAGTTTCCAACCATAAGTATTTATCCTCAAATACTTAGAATCATTTCCCAAACATTTAGAACCCAAAATCTCAAATACATCAAGCCCTAATCTTCATACATGAAGAAGGAGAAGAACACTTCAACTAAACATAACCAAAATCGTCTACAATACTCCAAACGAGAAAGAAAGTGGACAAAATAAGATCTTGAGCAATTAATCCTTTGATGACATATTATGATTTCTACACATCAAAATATCCAAAAGCCCCAAATATGGTTGTTTTACAACATTTATGAAGATAACCATTTTAAAAGAGTTAAACTATTCCATTAACTCAACCATTGATATTTTCAAGTAAAACACACAAATATTTGGAAAATAACATTTTTGGCATGCACAAAGTTTTCACAAATCAACTTGAACTCGCCTCGCTAGATTTAAGCTAAATCTAGAATTTCTCCCAATGTAAGCTCCTTTGATGCAACCCGGATCCTTTAGGCCAAATCTTCCAAAACCTAGATCCACCAGTTTCCAACCATAAGTATTTATCCTCAAATACATAGAATCATTTCCCAAACATTTAGAACCCAAAATCTCAAATACATCAAGTCCTAATCTTCATACATGAAGAAGGAGAAGAACACTTCAACTAAACGTAACCAAAATCGTCCACAATAATCCAAACGAGAAAGAAAGTGAACAAAATATGATTTTGAGCGATTAATCCTTTAATGACATATTATGATTTCTACACATCAAAATATCAAAAAGCCCCAAATATGGTTGTTTTACAACATTTATGAAGATAACCATTTCAAAAGAGTTAAACTATTCCATTAACTCAACCATTGATATTTTCAAGTAAAACACACAAATATTTGGAAAATAACATTTTTGGCATGCACAAAGTTTTCACAAATCACCTTGAACTCACCTCGCTAGATTTAAGCTAAATCTAGAATTTCTCCCAACGTAAGCTCCTTTGATGCAACCCGAATCCTTTAGGCCAAATCTTCCAAAACCTAGATCCACAAGTTTCCAACCATAAGTATTTATCCTCAAATACTTAGAATCATTTCCCAAACATTTAGAACCCAAAATCTCAAATACATCAAGCCCTAATCTTCATAAATGAAGAAGGAGAAGAACACTTCAACTAAACATAACCACAATCGTCCACAATACTCCAAACGAGAAAGAAAGTGGACAAAATATGATTTTGAGCAATTAATCCTTTGATGACATATTATGATTTCTACACATCAAAATATCCAAAAGCCCCAAATATGGTTGTTTTACAACATTTATGAAGATAACCATTTCAAAAGAGTTAAACTATTCCATTAACTCAACCATTGATATTTTCAAGTAAAACACACAAATATTGGAAAATAACATTTTTGGCATGCACAAAGTTTTCACAAATCACCTTGAACTCACCTCGCTAGATTTAAGCTAAATCTAGAATCTCTCCCAACGTAAGCTCCTTTGATGCAACCCGGATCCTTTAGGCCAAATCTTCCAAAACCTAGATCCACAAGTTTCCAACCATAAGTATTTATCCTCAAATACTTAGAATCATTTCCCAAACATTTAGAACCCAAAATCTCAAATACATCAAGCCCTAATTGTAATACCCCGGGTAAAGTCGTTATTTAAAACCCTCTTATCGTTAAATTGAATAAGTTTATAATAATATATTTAGGGTAAAAATTTGGTTAATTTGGAAGTTTAAGGGTGTGTTTTGCCATTTGATGAAAGTATGGGGTTTGTTTGGTAACTATGAAGATATTTATCTTCATCCACCGCCTCTTTTTATTTTTATTGAGATGAGGTGTCTCATTTTAGAGACTTGGCAAAAAAGGAAAACAAAGTGTGTGTGTGTGTTATTGGTTCACGACAGAGAGAAAGGAGAGAAAAGAGAGAAGAGAGGGTTGAGAGGAAATTTAAGAAGAAGAAGAAGAAGGAAGCTGTGGAGTTTCAGCTGGATTATTAAGGATCAGTTCAAGGAAGTAAAGGTAACAATCATTTATAACCTATCCCTTTTATATTTATAAGTTGATAAATAGGTATGTAGGTGGGTTTTGGTGTTTTGATAAGATATGTGTATTTTGGGTTTGGGATAGTGTTCTATGGTAGTATGAAACATATCTGTAAATCTGGGTAAAAGATGAACTCAGTGAATTGAGAGGTTTATGAATGTTCATAAGAATCGCAAGCCTTGGTTGCGATGGGATTTTTGGCTCGCAGCCTTTAGCTGCGAGGGAGTTAGGGCTCGCAGCCTTTAGCTGCGAGGGAGTTAGGGCTCGCAGCCTTTAGCTGCGAGGGAGTTAGGGCTCGCAAGCCTTTAGCTGCGAGGGAGTTAGGGCTCGCAAGCCATGCTTGCGAGGAGAGAGTGTGTTGCGAGGAAGAGACAGAGAAGGTGGCGAGAGAGAGTGTGTTGCGAGGAAGAGAGAGAGAGTTGCGAGAGAGTGTTGGCCGAGATAGTAAAATGGGATTTTTAGACTATTTAGATTCATTTAGTATTCTCGACTGTTAAATGTTCCGTAATTAATTGATTACAGATTTTGTGAACTTTGGGAGAAAGATCGAATTGACAGATAAAGGATCCGGAGGTTTTGGATAAAGCAACGAGGTGAGTTTTACTTTAAAAGTAATTTCAACTGGAATACATACGTATGGTTTGAGAATGTGATAATTAGTGATTATGTGTATATGTATGGTATATGCGAATTACAATATAGTGAGATATTGTATTTACAAGTGTATTATAAACGTGTTATAATACGTTGGCCGGGTTTAAGACCGGTGTGATTGGCTATAGAACTTGTATAGCGTTGTTTGGCTGTAGATGTTGTACAGCGTTGTATATTATTAGTTGGCTTGCTACCACTAATATGGCCAGGAGGAAATGAGAAGGAAAGGCGCACGAGGTGTGAGCTTAATTGGATATATGTAATTATGTGGCGTGATTTATATGAATGAAGTTTATATAAATGGTTTTTAAACTAACAGGGGTTTCTCACTTAGACTAACAGGTCTAACCCTCATTTTGTTTTAAAAATATGTATTCCAGGTGGCGGATCAAGTAAGGGCAAGTAAGTAGAGTATGAAATGGATGGCTAGTAAGGAAGACTAAGACGAAGCTTTTGACTTATTTAGTAGTTGTAATGGAATGTTAAGTGTTATGGATGCAAATAGCACAAGGATTGTATTTCAAATGTTTTCTTTCTATTTGTAAAAGACTACCGGACCGTACATGTAAAGTGAAGTTTGTTTCTTATATTTAAATGTGTTATATTGTGTAATACGTCATGTATATGGGATAAGGGATGTTACAAATGGTATCAGAGCCTTAGTTTAAGGGATTTAGGTATTTGTATCTGTACCTAGACTTAAACTGCATGTGAAGTAGGATGTCCCTATCATTATAGAACCTTGGGATGATGAAGTATAAAAGGTAGAAGGAACATCATGTAAGGTAATTTCATATTACACCTGGCCAGTGTAATTGTGATTTTTCAGGTACATGTTTGAACTGGAATACCTTGTTATATGGGGTATGTGCTTATGTGTATATTAATCTTGTTTAAATCTACAGAATGGCAAGTGGTACAAGAAATTCGAATCGAGGAGGAGGAAGAAATCCAAACAGAACTAATCCGCCAGTAGGAACAGGGGACAGGGGAGGCAGAACAGGGGGCAGAACTGGAGGTAGGCTTCGAGGTGGAGCTGGAGGTAGAACCGGAGGTAGAACTCAACAAAATAGTACGGATTTCATTACCAGAGCTGATTTAATGACAGAAATGGGGAGATTACAAGACAATATTCAAGCTATGCTCAACCAAGCTCATAATACTGAAACAGAAAGACCAGACCCTACTCTTGAAGAGGAGATGCCAATTACCCCAACGGTCTTACCGGTAATGAGAAAATGTGATTACAAAATGTTTCTTAGCTGCAAGCCTCCGACATTCTCAGGGGATCGGGATCCGGTGAAAGCAATGAGGTGGATGAAGGAAATTGAAGCCATTTTTAAAACGAGTAAGTGTGCGGACGAAGATAGAGTATTGTACGGGGCAGCCATGTTGAAAGGAGATGCGTTGTATTGGTGGGAATCGTTTATTCATTCAAAAGGATCCGATGTTTATTCTACCCTATCTTGGGAAGAATTTGTGATAGTCTACAGGAACGCATTTTGTCCCCAAGCAGCCGTCAAACAACTGGAAGGAGAATTCATGAATTTGGAACAAGGAAGCTTATCCGTTCGAGATTATACTGCTAGCTTTCTGGAAAAATCTCGATTTGCAGAATACTATGTCGCTACAGAAGCGATGAAGATAGAAAGGTTTATCTTTGGGTTGAACTCAGAGATTAGAAGGTTAGTGACTGCAAAGGGACCCGATACCTTTTCAGCTGCAGTTGATGCAGCGGAAAATGTTGAACGAGATATGAGAAGGGATACGGGAGATAAGAGTATCGGAAAGAGAAAGTGGGAAGGACCGCAATATGATCCGAAGAGGTCCCGATTTCAGAGGTATGATAACCGTCCGCCGTTTCGACTAGCGGAAAGACCATGTCCGAAGTGCAACCGTGTCCATCAAGGAAACTGCCAAGGTGATTTGCGAGCATGTTATAAGTGTGGGAAGACTGGGCACGTCATTAAGGATTGTAAAGTAACACGGCTATGTTTCTTATGCAATTCTCCGGATCATTTCCAATCAAACTGTCCGCGAGGGAGGATGCAGCAAGGTGGGTCATCAGGCAGGCCAGCAAATGTTAAACCAGTAGTGCCAAGACTGGAACCGCCAGTAACCAGAGGTCGCGCATTTCAGATGACTGAGAAAGAAGCGGAGGAAACTCCAGATGTGGTCACAGGTACATTTTTGATAAACTCTACACGTGCTAAGGTGTTATTTGATTCCGGTGCAAACCGATCGTTTGTGTCTCCTGCATTTGCTGCTTGTTTGTGTTTGAAACCTAAATTGTTAGATCATTCTCTATTAGTAGATACTGCAAATGATAACCAAGTGTCGGTTAGCGAAGTATTTGATGGTTGTGTGATTAATATCGAAGGGTGTGGAGTGCCTATACAATTGTTTCCTATAACTTTGATAGAATTTGATGTAGTAGTGGGAATGGACTGGTTGGCTGAGAATCAGGCTAATATAGTGTGTGACAAGAAGATAATAAATGTTGTATTGCCTGAGAAAGGACCGGTAGTGATTTATGGTGATCGTAGGAATCATCAGTCCTGTCTTATATCACTAGTAAAGGCACGTAAGTGTGTGAATAAGGGTTGTCAGAGTTACTTGGCTTACGTGATAGATGTTAAGCCGGAAAAGATTAGGATGGAAGATATTCCTATCGTCAGTGAATTCCCTGAAGTATTCCCTGAAGACTTGAACAGTCTTCCGCCAGTTAGACAAGTCGAGTTCGGTATAGACTTAATTCCTGGAGCCACTCCTGTAGCCCGTGCACCGTACCGTTTGGCACCTCCAGAGATGAAAGAGATGATGGCACAACTACAAGATCTATCCGATAAGGGTTTCATCAGACCTAGTTCTTCGCCGTGGGGAGCACCAGTGTTATTTGTGAAAAAGAAAGATGGGTCGATGAGAATGTGTATTGACTACCGAGAATTGAATAAGCGCACGATAAAGAAGAAGTATCCGCTACCCCGAATTGATGATCTCTTTGATCAGTTAGTTGGAGCTTGCTATTTCTCCAAGATTGATCTAAGGTCCGGTTATCACCAGCTGAAGGTTAAAGAAGAAGACGTTTTAAAGACTGCTTTTCGAACGAGGTATGGTCATCATGAATTTTTAGTAATGCCATTTGGATTGACGAACGCTCCAGCTGCCTTTATGGATTTGATGAATCGGGTATGTAAGCCGTATCTCGATAAATTTGTAATTGTTTTTATCGATGATATTCTTATCTATTCTCGATCCAAGGAAGAGCACGCGCAACATCTTCGTTTGATTCTAGAGCTGCTGAAGAAGGAAAGGTTGTATGCAAAATTTTCAAAATGTGAGTTCTGGTTACGGAAAGTACAATTTCTGGGGCACGTGGTTTCTGAGAAAGGTATACAAGTCGATCCGATGAAAGTAGAAGCAGTTGAAAAGTGGGAACAGCCTAAGACAGCAACAGAGGTACGCAGTTTTCTGGGTTTAGCCGGTTATTATCGAAAATTTATAAAAGACTTCTCTCGAATCGCAACGCCATTGACTAAGCTGACCCGGAAGAACCTAAAGTTTGAGTGGAAAGCAGAACAAGACGAGGCCTTCCGGATATTGAAAGAGAAACTATGCAGCGCACCGATTCTATCACTACCTGAAGGTTCTGAAGACTTTGTCGTTTACAGTGATGCGTCTAAATTGGGATTGGGTTGTGTGCTTATGCAGCGTGGAAAGGTTATAGCTTATGCTTCTCGCCAACTGAAGGATCATGAACGGCAGTATCCTACGCACGATATGGAGCTTGCTGCAGTCGTTTTCGCGTTAAAAATTTGGAGACATTATCTGTATGGTTCCAAATGTCAGATTTATACTGACCACAAGAGTCTTCAACATCTCTTTGATCAGAAGGAACTAAATATGAGACAAAGGAGATGGTTGGAATTGCTGAATGATTACGACTGTGAAATCCTTTATCACCCGGGAAAGGCGAATGTAGTGGCAGATGCGCTCAGTCGTCAAGAAAGGAGTGGAACAATAAAAGTTGTTTCAATACGAACTGAACTCCTACCCAACATATTTGACGAATTGCAGAAGTGTCAAGTGGAGGCTTATCAGGATGAACATCTGAAATCAGAACGGTTAGCGGGGATGTCAGCATTGCTAGTAAAAGATGATCGGGGGTTATTGTGTCTGGGAAACAGAGTGTGGGTACCTCGTTTGGGTGGGTTACGTGATCGTGTTTTACAAGAAGCTCATCAATCCCGTTTCTCTATTCACCCAGGTACAAACAAGATGTATAAAGACCTAAAGCAATTCTACTGGTGGCCGGGGATAAAAAGAGGGATTGCTCAGTATGTAGAACGGTGTGATACTTGTAAGAAGGTAAAGATCGAACATCAAAAGCCATTTGGTCAACTACAACGACTAGAAATACCTATGTGGAAGTGGGAGCAGATTACCACGGACTTTATCACAAAGCTACCAAGAACTCCGAAGGGGTTCGATTCTATTTGGGTGATCGTCGACAGGTTGTCAAAGTCTGCACACTTCCTACCAATAAAGGAAACCGATTCATTGGAGCGATTAGCTAAGTTATACATTAATGAAATAGTAACTCGACATGGAGTTCCAATCTCGATCATTTCTGATCGTGATAGTCGTTTTACTTCAAGATTTTGGAGAAGCTTTCAAAGGGAAATGGGGACTCAGATAAAGTTAAGTACGGCGTATCATCCTCAAACAGATGGACAGAGTGAACGAACAATTCAGACCTTAGAAGATATGCTCCGGGCTTGTATTGTTGATTTTGGGGGATCGTGGGATAAGCATTTGCCGTTAATCGAATTCGCTTACAACAACAGTTATCATTCCAGCATACAAGCGGCACCGTTTGAAGTACTGTATGGTAGGAAATGTCGAACGCCTCTGTGTTGGAACGAAGTGGGAGAGAAACAGTTAGCGGGGCCGGAAATAGTTCAGTTAACCGCCGATAAGGTTACACAGATCCGAGAAAGATTGAAAGTGGCTCAAGATAGACAGAAGAGTTACGCGGATCGCCGTCGAAAGCCGTTGGAATTTCAAATTGGGGATTATGTAATGTTAAAGGTTTCGCCGTGGAAAGGAGTCATCAGATTCGGTCGACAGGGTAAGCTTAGCCCAAGGTATATTGGACCATTTGCAATCACTGAAAGGATCGGGGACGTAGCTTACAGATTAGATCTTCCACCAGAGTTGAGCAGAATTCATAATGCATTTCACCAGTTTAGGCCAAATCTAGAATTTCTCCCAATGTAAGCTCCTTTGATGCAACCCGGATCCTTTAGGCCAAATCTTCCAAAACCTAGATCCACCAGTTTCCAACCATAAGTATTTATCCTCAAATACATAGAATCATTTCCCAAACATTTAGAACCCAAAATCTCAAATACATCAAGTCCTAATCTTCATACATGAAGAAGGAGAAGAACACTTCAACTAAACGTAACCAAAATCGTCCACAATAATCCAAACGAGAAAGAAAGTGAACAAAATATGATTTTGAGCGATTAATCCTTTAATGACATATTATGATTTCTACACATCAAAATATCAAAAAGCCCCAAATATGGTTGTTTTACAACATTTATGAAGATAACCATTTCAAAAGAGTTAAACTATTCCATTAACTCAACCATTGATATTTTCAAGTAAAACACACAAATATTTGGAAAATAACATTTTTGGCATGCACAAAGTTTTCACAAATCACCTTGAACTCACCTCGCTAGATTTAAGCTAAATCTAGAATCTCTCCCAACGTAAGCTCCTTTGATGCAACACGAATCCTTTAGGCCAAATCTTCCAAAACCTAGATCCACAATTTTCCAACCATAAGTATTTATCCTCAAATACTTAGAATCATTTCCCAAACATTTAGAACCCAAAATCTCAAATACATCAAGTCCTAATCTTCATACATGAAGAAGGAGAAGAACACTTCAACTAAACGTAACCAAAATCGTCCACAATAATCCAAACGAGAAAGAAAGTGAACAAAATATGATTTTGAGCGATTAATCCTTTAATGACATATTATGATTTCTACACATCAAAATATCAAAAAGCCCCAAATATGGTTGTTTTACAACATTTTTGAAGATAACCATTTCAAAAGAGTTAAACTATTCCATTAACTCAACCATTGATATTTTCAAGTAAAACACACAAATATTTGGAAAATAACATTTTTGGCATGCACAAAGTTTTCACAAATCACCTTGAACTCACCTCGCTAGATTTAAGCTAAATCTAGAATTTCTCCCAACGCAAGCTCCTTTGATGCAACCCGAATCCTTTAGGCCAAATCTTCCAAAACCTAGATCCACAATTTTCCAACCATAAGTATTTATCCTCAAATACTTAGAATCATTTCCCAAACATTTAGAACCCAAAATCTCAAATACATCAAGCCCTAATCTTCATACATGAAGAAGGAGAAGAACCCTTCAACTAAACATAACCAAAATCGTCCACAATACTCCAAATGAGAAAAAAAGTGAACAAAATATGAACATGAGCAATTAATCCTTTAATGACATATTATAATTTCTACACATCAAAATATCAAAAAGCCCCAAATATGGTTTTTTACAACATTTATGAAGATAACCATTTCAAAAGAGTTAAACTATTCCATTAACTCAACCATTGATATTTTCAAGTAAAACACACAAATATTTGGAAAATAACATTTTTGGCATGCACAAAGTTTTCACAAATCAACTTGAACTCGCCTCGCTAGATTTAAGCTAAATCTAGAATTTCTCCCAATGTAAGCTCCTTTGATGCAACCCGGATCCTTTAGGCCAAATCTTCCAAAACCTAGATCCACAAGTTTCCAACCATAAGTATTTATCCTCAAATACATAGAATCATTTCCCAAACATTTAGAACCCAAAATCTCAAATACATCAAGTCCTAATCTTCATACATGAAGAAGGAGAAGAACACTTCAACTAAACGTAACCAAAATCGTCCACAATAATCCAAACGAGAAAGAAAGTGAACAAAATATGATTTTGAGCGATTAATCCTTTAATGCCATATTATGATTTCTACACATCAAAATATCAAAAAGCCCCAAATATGGTTGTTTTACAACATTTATGAAGATAACCATTTCAAAAGAGTTAAACTATTCCATTAACTCAACCATTGATATTTTCAAGTAAAACACACAAATATTTGGAAAATAACATTTTTGGCATGCACAAAGTTTTCACAAATCACTTTAAACTCACCTCGCTAGATTTAAAGCTAAATCTAGAATTTCTCCAAACGTAAGCTCCTTTGATGCAACCCGGATCCTTTAGGCCAAATCTTCCAAAACCTAGATCCACAAGTTTTCAACCAT
Organism: Saussurea involucrata; assembly: GCA_033807775.1. Lineage (NCBI taxonomy): Eukaryota > Viridiplantae > Streptophyta > Magnoliopsida > Asterales > Asteraceae > Saussurea > Saussurea involucrata. The sequence goes on from CM066325.1 coordinate 77,662,655, forward strand.
AAGTATTTATCCACAAATACTTAGAATCATTCCCTAAACATTTAGAACCCAAAATCTCAAATTCATCAAGCCCTAATCTTCATAAATGAAGAAAGAGAAGAACACTTCAACTAAACATAACCAAAATCGTCCACAATACTCCAAACGAGAAAGAAAGTGAACAAAATATGATCTTGAGCAATTAATCCTTTAATGACATATTATGATTTCTACACATCAAAATATCAAAAAGCCCCAAATATGGTTGTTTTACAACATTTATGAAGATAACCATTTCAAAAGAGTTAAACTATTCCATTAACTCAACCATTGATATTTTCAAGTAAAACACACAAATATTTGGAAAATAACATTTTTGGCATGCACAAAGTTTTCACAAATCACCTTGAACTCACCTCGCTAGATTTAAGCTAAATCTAGAATTTCTCCCAACGTAAGCTCCTTTGATGCAATCCGAATCCTTTAGGCCAAATCTTCCAAAACCTATATCCACAAGTTTCCAACCATAAGTATTTATCCTCAAATACTTAGAATCCTTTCCCAAACATTTAGAACCCAAAATCTCAAATACATCAAGCCCTAATCTTCATACATGAAGAAGGAGAAGAACACTTCAACTAAACATAACCAAAATCTTCCACAATACTCCAAACGAGAAAGAAAGTGGACAAAATATGATTTTGAGCAATTAATCAATTGATGACATATTATGATTTCTACACATCAAAATATCCAAAAGCCCCAAATATGGTTGTTTTACAACATTTATGAAGATAACCATTTCAAAAGAGTTAAACTATTCCATTAACTCAACCATTGATATTTTCAAGTAAAACACACAAATATTTGGAAAATAACATTTTTGGCATGCACAAAGTTTTCACAAATCACCTTGAACTCACTTCGCTAGATTTAAGCTAAATCTAGAATCTCTCCCAACGTAAGCTCCTTTGATGTAACTCGGATCCTTTAGGCCAAATCTTCCAAAACTTAGATCCACAAGTTTCCAACCATAAGTATTTATCCTCAAATACTTAGAATCATTCCCCAAACATTTAGAACCCAAAATCTCAAATACATCAATCCCCAATCTTCATAAATGAAGAAGGAGAAGAACACTTCAACTAAACATAACCAAAATCGTCCACAATACTCCAAACGAGAAAGAAAGTGAACAAAATATGATTTTGAGCAATTAAACCTTTAATGACATATTATGATTTCTACACATCAAAATATCCAAAAAGCCCCAAATATGGTTGTTTTACAACATTTATGAAGATAACCATTTCAAAAGAGTTAAACTATTCCATTAACTCAACCATTGATATTTTCAAGTAAAACACACAAATATTTGGAAAATAACATTTTTGGCATGCACAAAGTTTTCACAAATCACCTTGAACTCACCTCGCTAGATTTAAGCTAAATCTAGAATCTCTCCCAACGTAAGCTCCTTTGATGCAACCCGGATCCTTTAGGCCTAATCTTCCAAAACCTAGATCCACAAGTTTCCAACCATAAGTATTTATCCTCAAATACTTATAATCATTGCCCAAACCTTTAGAACCCAAAATCTCAAATACATCAAGCCCTAATCTTCATAAATGAAGAAGCAGAAGAACACTTCAACTAAACATAACCAAAATCGTCCACAATACTCCAAAAGAGAAAGAAAGTGAACAAAATATGATTTTGAGCAATTAATCCTTTGATGACATATTATGATTTCTACACATCAAAATATCAAAAAGCCCCAAATATGGTTGTTTTACAACATTTATGAAGATAACCCTTTCAAAAGAGTTAAACTATTCCATTAACTCAACCATTGATATTTTCAAGTAAAACACACAAGTATTTGGAAAATAACATTTTTGGCATGCACAAAGTTTTCACAAATCACCTTGAACTCACCTCGCTAGATTTAAGCTAAATCTAGAATTTCTCCCAACGTAAGCTCCTTTGATGCAACCCGGATCCTTTAGGCCAAATCTTCCAAAACTTAGATCCACAAGTTTCCAACCATAAGTATTTATCCTCAAATACTTAGAATCATTCCCCAAACATTTAGAACCCAAAATCTCAAATACATCAATCCCCAATCTTCATAAATGAAGAAGGAGAAGAACACTTCAACTAAACATAAACAAAATCGTCCACAATACTCCAAACGAGAAAGAAAGTGAACAAAATATGATTTTCAACAATTAATCCTTTGATGACATATTATGATTTCTACACATCAAAATATCCAAAAGCCCCAAATATGGTTGTTTTACAACATTTATGAAGATAACCCTTTCAAAAGAGTTAAACTATTCCATTAACTCAACCATTGATATTTTCAAGTAAAACACACAAATATTTGGAAAATAACATTTTTGGCATGCACAAAGTTTTCACAAATCACCTTGAACTCATCTCGCTAGATTTAAGCTAAATCTAGAATCTCTCCCAACGTAAGCTCCTTTAATGCAACCCGGATCCTTTAGGCCTAATCTTCCAAAACCTAGATCCACAAGTTTCCAACCATCAGTATTTATCCTCAAATACTTAGAATCATTGCCCAAACCTTTAGAATCCAAAATCTCAAATACATCAAGCCCTAATCTTCATAAATGAAGAAGCAGAAGAACACTTCAACTAAACATAACCAAAATCGTCCACAATACTCCAAAAGAGAAAGAAAGTGAACAAAATATGATTTTCAACAATTAATCCTTTGATGACATATTATGATTTCTACACATCAAAATATCCAAAAGCCCCAAATATGGTTGTTTTACAACATTTATGAAGATAACCCTTTCAAAAGAGTTAAACTATTCCATTAACTCAACCATTGATATTTTCAAGTAAAACACACAAATATTTGGAAAATAACATTTTTGGCATGCACAAAGTTTTCACAAATCACCTTGAACTCACCTCGCTAGATTTAAGCTAAATCTAGAATTTCTCCCAACGTAAGCTCCTTTGATGCAACCCGAATCCTTTAGACCAAATCTTCCAAAACCTAGATCCACAAGTTTCCAACCATAAGTATTTTTCCTCAAATACTTAGAATCATTTCCCAAACATTTAGAACCCAAAATCTCAAATACATCAAGCCCTAATCTTCATACATGAAGAAGGAGAAGAACACTTCAACTAAACATAACCAAAATCGTCCACAATACTTCAAACGAGAAAGAAAGTGGACAATATATGATTTTGAGCAATTAATCCTCTGATGACATATTATGATTTCTACACATCAAAATATCCAAAAGCCCCAAATATGGTTGTTTTACAACATTTATGAAGATAACCATTTTAAAAGAGTTAAACTATTCCATTAACTCAACCATTGATATTTTCAAGTAAAACACACAAATATTTGGAAACTAACATTTTTGGCATGCACAAAGTTTTCACAAATCAACTTGAACTCGCCTCGCTAGATTTAACCTAAATTTAGAATTTCTCCCAATGTAAGCTCCTTTGATGCAACCCGGATCCTTTAGGCCAAATCTTCCAAAACCTAGATCCACAAGTTTCCAACCATAAGTATTTATCCTCAAATACATAGAATCATTTCCCAAACATTTAGAACCCAAAATCTCAAATACATCAAGTCCTAATCTTCATACATGAAGAAGGAGAAGAACACTGAAACTAAACGTAACCAAAATCGTCCACAATAATCCAAACGAGAAAGAAAGTGAACAAAATATGATTTTGAGCGATTAATCCTTTAATGACATATTATGATTTCTACACATCAAAATATCAAAAAGCCCCAAATATGGTTGTTTTACAACATTTATGAAGATAACCATTTCAAAAGAGTTAAACTATTCCATTAACTCAACCATTGATATTTTCAAGTAAAACACACAAATATTTGGAAAATAACATTTTTGGCATGCACAAAGTTTTCACAAATCACCTTGAACTCACCTCGCTAGATTTAAGCTAAATCTAGAATTTCTCCCAACGTAAGCTCCTTTGATGCAACCCGAATCCTTTAGGCCAAATCTTCCAAAACCTAGATCCACAAGTTTCCAACCATAAGTATTTATCCTCAAATACTTAGAATCATTTCCCAAACATTTAGAACCCAAAATCTCAAATACATCAAGCCCTAATCTTCATAAATGAAGAAGGAGAAGAACACTTCAACTAAACATAACCACAATCGTCCACAATACTCCAAACGAGAAAGAAAGTGGACAAAATATGATTTTGAGGAATTAATCCTTTGATGACATATTATGATTTCTACACATCAAAATATCCAAAAGCCCCAAATATGGTTGTTTTACAACATTTATGAAGATAACCATTTCAAAAGAGTTAAACTATTCCATTAACTCAACCATTGATATTTTCAAGTAAAACACACAAATATTTGGAAAATAACATTTTTGGCATGCACAAAGTTTTCACAAATCACCTTGAACTCACCTCGCTAGATTTAAGCTAAATCTAGAATTTCTCCCAACGTAAGCTCCTTTGATGCAACCCGAATCCTTTAGGCCAAATCTTCCAAAACCTAGATCCACAAGTTTCCAACCATAAGTATTTATCCTCAAATACTTAGAATCATTTCCCAAACATTTAGAACCCAAAATCTCAAATACATCAAGCCCTAATCTTCATAAATGAAGAAGGAGAAGAACACTTCAACTAAACATAACCACAATCGTCCACAATACTCCAAACGAGAAAGAAAGTGGACAAAATATGATTTTGAGCAATTAATCCTTTGATGACATATTATGATTTCTACACATCAAAATATCCAAAAGCCCCAAATATGGTTGTTTTACAACATTTATGAAGATAACCATTTCAAAAGAGTTAAACTATTCCATTAACTCAACCATTGATATTTTCAAGTAAAACACACAAATATTTGGAAAATAACATTTTTGGCATGCACAAAGTTTTCACAAATCACCTTAAACTCACCTCACTAGATTTAAGCTAAATCTAGAATTTCTCCTAACGTAAGCTCCTTTGATGCAACCCGAATCCTTTAGGCCAAATCTTCCAAAACCTAGATCCACAAGTTTCCAACCATAATTATTTATCCTCAAATACTTAGAATCATTCCCCAAACATTTAGAACCCAAAATCTCAAATTCATCAATCCCCAATCTTCATAAATGAAGAAGGAGAAGAACACTTCAAGTAAACATAACCAAAATCGTCCACAATACTCCAAACGAGAAAAAAGTGAACAAAATCTGATTTTGAGCAATTAAACCTTTAATGACATATTATGATTTCTACACATCAAAATATCCAAAAGCCCCAAATATGGTTGTTTTACAACATTTATGAAGATAACCCTTTCAAAAGAGTTAAACTATTCCATTAACTAACACATTGATATTTTCAAGTAAAACACACAAATATTTGGAAAATAACATTTTTGGCATGCACAAAGTTTTCACAAATCACCTTGAACTCACCTCGCTAGATTTAAGCTAAATCTAGAATCTCTCCCAACGTAAGCTCCTTTGATGCAACCCGGATCCTTTAGGCCTAATCTTCCAAAACCTAGATCCACAAGTTTCCAACCATAAGTATTTATCCTCAAATACTTAGAATCATTGCCCAAACCTTTAGAACCCAAAATCTCAAATACATCAAGCCCTAATCTTCATAAATGAAGAAGGAGAAGAACACTTCAACTAAACATAACCAAAATCGTCCACAATACTCCAAAAGAGAAAGAAAGTGAACAAAATATGATTTTGAGCAATTAATCCTTTGATGACATATTATGATTTCTACACATCAAAATATCCAAAAGCCCCAAATATGGTTGTTTTACAACATTTATGAAGATAACCCTTTCAAAAGAGTTAAACTATTCCATTAACTCAACCATTGATATTTTCAAGTAAAACACACAAGTATTTGGAAAATAACATTTTTGGCATGCACAAAGTTTTCACAAATCACCTTGAACTCACCTCGCTAGATTTAAGCTAAATCTAGAATTTCTCCCAACGTAAGCTCCTTTGATGCAACCCGGATCCTTTAGGCGAAATCTTCCAAAACTTAGATCCACAAGTTTCCAACCATAAGTATTTATCCTCAAATACTTAGAATCATTCCCCAAACATTTAGAACCCAAAATCTCAAATACATCAAGCCCTAATCTTCATAAATGAAGAAGCAGAGAAACACTTCAACTAAACATAACCAAAATCGTCCACAATACTCCAAAAGAGAAAGAAAGTGAACAAAATATGATTTTCAACAATTAATCCTTTGATGACATATTATGATTTCTACACATCAAAATATCCAAAAGCCCCAAATATGGTTGTTTTACAACATTTATGAAGATAACCCTTTCAAAAGAGTTAAACTATTCCATTAACTCAACCATTGATATTTTCAAGTAAAACACACAAATATTTGGAAAATAACATTTTTGGCATGCACAAAGTTTTCACAAATCACCTTGAACTCACCTCGCTAGATTTAAGCTAAATCTAGAATTTCTCCCAACGTAAGCTCCTTTGATGCAACCCGAATCCTTTAGGCCAAATCTTCCAAAACCTAGATCCACAAGTTTCCAACCATAAGTATTTTTCCTCAAATACTTAGAATCATTTCCCAAACATTTAGAACCCAAAATCTCAAATACATCAAGCCCTAATCTTCATACATGAAGAAGGAGAAGAACACTTCAACTAAACATAACCAAAATCGTCCACAATACTTCAAACGAGAAAGAAAGTGGACAATATATGATTTTGAGCAATTAATCCTCTGATGACATATTATGATTTCTACACATCAAAATATCCAAAAGCCCCAAATATGGTTGTTTTACAACATTTATGAAGATAACCATTTTAAAAGAGTTAAACTATTCCATTAACTCAACCATTGATATTTTCAAGTAAAACACACAAATATTTGGAAACTAACATTTTTGGCATGCACAAAGTTTTCACAAATCAACTTGAACTCGCCTCGCTAGATTTAACCTAAATTTAGAATTTCTCCCAATGTAAGCTCCTTTGATGCAACCCGGATCCTTTAGGCCAAATCTTCCAAAACCTAGATCCACAAGTTTCCAACCATAAGTATTTATCCTCAAATACATAGAATCATTTCCCAAACATTTAGAACCCAAAATCTCAAATACATCAAGTCCTAATCTTCATACATGAAGAAGGAGAAGAACACTGAAACTAAACGTAACCAAAATCGTCCACAATAATCCAAACGAGAAAGAAAGTGAACAAAATATGATTTTGAGCGATTAATCCTTTAATGACATATTATGATTTCTACACATCAAAATATCAAAAAGCCCCAAATATGGTTGTTTTACAACATTTATGAAGATAACCATTTCAAAAGAGTTAAACTATTCCATTAACTCAACCATTGATATTTTCAAGTAAAACACACAAATATTTGGAAAATAACATTTTTGGCATGCACAAAGTTTTCACAAATCACCTTGAACTCACCTCGCTAGATTTAAGCTAAATCTAGAATTTCTCCCAACGTAAGCTCCTTTGATGCAACCCGAATCCTTTAGGCCAAATCTTCCAAAACCTAGATCCACAAGTTTCCAACCATAAGTATTTATCCTCAAATACTTAGAATCATTTCCCAAACATTTAGAACCCAAAATCTCAAATACATCAAGCCCTAATCTTCATAAATGAAGAAGGAGAAGAACACTTCAACTAAACATAACCACAATCGTCCACAATACTCCAAACGAGAAAGAAAGTGAACAACATATGATTTTGAGCAATTAATCCTTTGATGACATATTATGATTTCTACACATCAAAATATCCAAAAGCCCCAAATATGGTTGTTTTACAACATTTATGAAGATAACCATTTCAAAAGAGTTAAACTATTCCATTAACTCAACCATTGATATTTTCAAGTAAAACACACAAATATTTGGAAAATAACATTTTTGGCATGCACAAAGTTTTCACAAATCACCTTAAACTCACCTCACTAGATTTAAGCTAAATCTAGAATTTCTCCTAACGTAAGCTCCTTTGATGCAACCCGAATCCTTTAGGCCAAATCTTCCAAAACCTAGATCCACAAGTTTCCAACCATAATTATTTATCCTCAAATACTTAGAATCATTCCCCAAACATTTAGAACCCAAAATCTCAAATTCATCAATCCCCAATCTTCATAAATGAAGAAGGAGAAGAACACTTCAAGTAAACATAACCAAAATCGTCCACAATACTCCAAACGAGAAAAAATTGAACAAAATCTGATTTTGAGCAATTAAACCTTTAATGACATATTATGATTTCTACACATCAAAATATCCAAAAGCCCCAAATATGGTTGTTTTACAACATTTATGAAGATAACCCTTTCAAAAGAGTTAAACTATTCCATTAACTAACCCATTGATATTTTCAAGTAAAACACACAAATATTTGGAAAATAACATTTTTGGCATGCATAAAGTTTTCACAAATCACCTTGAACTCATCTCGCTAGATTTAAGCTAAATCTAGAATCTCTCCCAACGTAAGCTCCTTTGATGCAACCCGGATCCTTTAGGCCTAATCTTCCAAAACCTAGATCCACAAGTTTCCAACCATCAGTATTTATCCTCAAATACTTAGAATCATTGCCCAAACCTTTAGAACCCAAAATCTCAAATACATCAAGCCCTAATCTTCATAAATGAAGAAGCAGAAGAACACTTCAACTAAACATAACCAAAATCGTCCACAATACTCCAAAAGAGAAAGAAAGTGATCAAAATATGATTTTCAACAATTAATCTTTTGATGACATATTATGATTTCTACACATCAAAATATCCAAAAGCCCCAAATATGGTTGTTTTACAACATTTATGAAGATAACCCTTTCAAAAGAGTTAAACTATTCCATTAACTCAACCATTGATATTTTCAAGTAAAACACACAAATATTTGGAAAATAACATTTTTGGCATGCACAAAGTTTTCACAAATCACCTTGAACTCACCTCGCTAGATTTAAGCTAAATCTAGAATTTCTCCCAACGTAAGCTCCTTTGATGCAAACCGAATCCTTTAGGCCAAATCTTCCAAAACCTAGATCCACAAGTTTCCAACCATAAGTATTTTTCCTCAAATACTTAGAATCCTTTCCCAAACATTTAGAACCCAAAATCTCAAATACATCAAGCCCTAATCTTCATACATGAAGAAGGAGAAGAACACTTCAACTAAACATAACCAAAATCGTCCACAATACTTCAAACGAGAAAGAAAGTGGACAAAATATGATTTTGAGCAATTAATCCTTTGATGACATATTATGATTTCTACACATCAAAATATCCAAAAGCCCCAAATATGGTTGTTTTACAACATTTATGAAGATAACCATTTTAAAAGAGTTAAACTATTCCATTAACTCAACCATTGATTTTTTCAAGTAAAACACACAAATATTTGGAAACTAACATTTTTGGCATGCACAAAGTTTTCACAAATCAACTTGAACTCGCCTCGCTAGATTTAACCTAAATCTAGAATTTCTCCCAATGTAAGCTCCTTTTATGCAACCCGGATCCTTTAGGCCAAATCTTCCAAAACCTAGATCCACAAGTTTCCAACCATAAGTATTTATCCTCAAATACATAGAATCATTTCCCAAACATTTAGAACCCAAAATCTCAAATACATCAAGTCCTAATCTTCATACATGAAGAAGGAGAAGAACACTTCAACTAAACGTAACCAAAATCGTCCACAATAATCCAAACGAGAAAGAAAGTGAACAAAATATGATTTTGAGCGATTAATCCTTTAATGACATATTATGATTTCTACACATCAAAATATCAAAAAGCCCCAAATATGGTTGTTTTACAACATTTATGAAGATAACCATTTCAAAAGAGTTAAACTATTCCATTAACTCAACCATTGATATTTTCAAGTAAAACACACAAATATTTGGAAAATAACATTTTTGGCATGCACAAAGTTTTCACAAATCACCTTGAACACACCTCGCTAGATTTAAGCTAAATCTAGAATTTCTCCCAACGTAAGCTCCTTTGATGCAACCCGAATCCTTTAGGCCAAATCTTCCAAAACCTAGATCCACAAGTTTTCAACCATAAGTATTTATCCACAAATACTTAGAATCATTCCCTAAACATTTAGAACCCAAAATCTCAAATTCATCAAGCCCTAATCTTCATAAATGAAGAAAGAGAAGAGAACACTTCAACTAAACATAACCAAAATCGTCCACAATACTCCAAACGAGAAAGAAAGTGAACAAAATATGATCTTGAGCAATTAATCCTTTAATGACATATTATAATTTCTACACATCAAAATATCAAAAAGCCCCAAATATGGTTGTTTTACAACATTTATGAAGATAACCATTTCAAAAGAGTTAAACTATTTCATTAACTCAACCATTGATATTTTCAAGTAAAACACACAAATATTTGGAAAATAACATTTTTGGCATGCACAAAGTTTTCACAAATCACCTTGAACTCACCTCGCTAGATTTAAGGTAAATCTAGAATTTCTCCCAACGTAAGCTCCTTTGATGCAACCCGGATCCTTTAGGCCTAATCTTCCAAAACCTAGATCCACAAGTTTCCAACCATCAGTATTTATCCTCAAATACTTAGAATCATTGCCCAAACCTTTAGAATCCAAAATCTCAAATACATCAAGCCCTAATCTTCATAAATGAAGAAGCAGAAGAACACTTCAACTAAACAATAACCAAAATCGTCCACAATACTCCAAAAGAGAAAGAAAGTGAACAAAATATGATTTTCATCAATAATCCTTTGATGACATATTATGATTTCTACACATCAAAATATCCAAAAGCCCCAAATATGGTTGTTTTACAACATTTATGAAGATAACCCTTTCAAAAGAGTTAAACTATTCCATTAACTCAACCATTGATATTTTCAAGTAAAACACACAAATATTTGGAAAATAACATTTTTGGCATGCACAAAGTTTTCACAAATCACCTTGAACTCACCTCGCTAGATTTAAGCTAAATCTAGAATTTCTCCCAACGTACGCTCCTTTGATGCAACCCGAATCCTTTAGGCCAAATCTTCCAAAACCTAGATCCACAAGTTTCCAACCATAAGTATTTTTCCTCAAATACTTAGAATCATTTCCCAAACATTTAGAACCCAAAATCTCAAATACATCAAGCCCTAATCTTCATACATGAAGAAGGAGAAGAACACTTCAACTAAACATAACCAAAATCGTCCACAATACTTCAAACGAGAAAGAAAGTGGACAAAATATGATTTTGAGCAATTAATCCTTTGATGACATATTATGATTTCTACACATCAAAATATCCAAAAGCCCCAAATATGGTTGTTTTACAACATTTATGAAGATAACCATTTTAAAAGGGTTAAACTATTCCATTAACTCAACCATTGATATTTTCAAGTAAAACACACAAATATTTGGAAACTAACATTTTTGGCATGCACAAAGTTTTCACAAATCAACTTGAACTCGCCTCGCTAGATTTAACCTAAATCTAGAATTTCTCCCAATGTAAGCTCCTTTGATGCAACCCGGATCCTTTAGGCCAAATCTTCCAAAACCTAGATCCACAAGTTTCCAACCATAAGTATTTATCCTCAAATACATAGAATCATTTCCCAAACATTTAGAACCCAAAATCTCAAATACATCAAGTCCTAATCTTCATACATGAAGAAGGAGAAGAACACTGAAACTAAACGTAACCAAAATCGTCCACAATAATCCAAACGAGAAAGAAAGTGAACAAATTATGATTTTGAGCGATTAATCCTTTAATGACATATTATGATTTCTACACATCAAAATATCAAAAAGCCCCAAATATGGTTGTTTTACAACATTTATGAAGATAACCATTTTAAAAGAGTTAAACTATTCCATTAACTCAACCATTGATATTTTCAAGTAAAACACACAAATATTTGGAAAATAACATTTTTGGCATGCACAAAGTTTTCACAAATCACCTTGAACTCACCTCGCTAGATTTAAGCTAAATCTAGAATTTCTCCCAACGTAAGCTCCTTTGATGCAACCCGAATCCTTTAGGCCAAATCTTCCAAAACCTAGATCCACAAGTTTCCAACCATAAGTATTTATCCTCAAATACTTAGAATCATTTCCCAAACATTTAGAACCCAAAATCTCAAATACATCAAGCCCTAATCTTCATAAATGAAGAAGGAGAAGAACACTTCAACTAAACATAACCACAATCGTCCACAATACTCCAAACGAGAAAGAAAGTGGACAAAATATGATTTTGAGCAATTAATCCTTTGATGACATATTATGATTTCTACACATCAAAATATCCAAAAGCCCCAAATATGGTTGTTTTACAACATTTATGAAGATAACCATTTCAAAAGAGTTAAACTATTCCATTAACTCAACCATTGATATTTTCAAGTAAAACACACAAATATTTGGAAAATAACATTTTTGGCATGCACAAAGTTTTCACAAATCACCTTAAACTCACCTCGCTATATTTAAGCTAAATCTAGAATTTCTCCTAACGTAAGCTCCTTTGATGCAACCTGAATCCTTTAGGCCAAATCTTCCAAAACCTAGATCCACAAGTTTCCAACCATAATTATTTATCCTCAAATACTTAGAATCATTCCCCAAACATTTAGAACCCAAAATCTCAAATTCATCAACCCCCAATCTTCATAAATGAAGAAGGAGAAGAACACTTCAAGTAAACATAACCAAAATCGTCCACAATACTCCAAACGAGAAAAAAGTGAACAAAATCTGATTTTGAGCAATTAAACCTTTAATGACATATTATGATTTCTACACATCAAAATATCCAAAAGCCCCAAATATGGTTGTTTTACAACATTTATGAAGATAACCCTTTCAAAAGAGTTAAACTATTCCATTAACTAACCCATTGATATTTTCAAGTAAAACACACAAATATTTGGAAAATAACATTTTTGGCATGCACAAAGTTTTCACAAATCACCTTGAACTCACCTCGCTAGATTTAAGCTAAATCTAGAATTTCTCCCAACGTAAGCTCCTTTGATGCAACCCGGATCCTTTAGGCCAAATCTTCCAAAACATAGATCCACAAGTTTCCAACCATAAGTATTTATCCTCAAATACTTAGAATCATTCCCCAAACATTTAGAACCCAAAATCTCAAATACATCAATCCCCAATCTTCATAAATGAAGAAGGAGAAGAACACTTCAACTAAACATAACCAAAATCGTCCACAATACTCCAAACGAGAAAAAAGTGAACAAAATCTGATTTTGAGCAATTAAACCTTTAATGACATATTATGATTTCTACACATCAAAATATCCAAAAGCCCCAAATATGGTTGTTTTACAACATTTATGAAGATAACCCTTTCAAAAGAGTTAAACTATTCCATTAACTAACCCATTGATATTTTCAAGTAAAACACACAAATATTTGGAAAATAACATTTTTGGCATGCACAAAGTTTTCACAAATCACCTTGAACTCACCTCGCTAGATTTAAGCTAAATCTAGAATTTCTCCCAACGTAAGCTCCTTTGATGCAACCCGGATCCTTTAGGCCAAATCTTCCAAAACATAGATCCACAAGTTTCCAACCATCAATATTTATCCTCAAATACTTAGAATCATTCCCCAAACATTTAGAACCCAAAATCTCAAATACATCAATCCCCAATCTTCATAAATGAAGAAGGAGAAGAACACTTCAACTAAACATAACCAAAATCGTCCACAATACTCCAAACGAGAAAGAAAGTGAACAAAATATAATTTTGAGCAATTAAACCTTTAATGACATATTATGATTTCTACACATCAAAATATCAAAAAGCCCCAAATATGGTTGTTTTACAACATTTATGAAGATAACCATTTTAAAAGAGTTAAACTATTCCATTAACTCAACCATTGATATTTTCAAGTAAAACACACAAATATTTGGAAAATAACATTTTTGGCATGCACAAAGTTTTCACAAATCACCTTGAACTCACCTCGCTAGATTTAAGCTAAATCTAGAATTTCTCCCAACGTAAGCTCCTTTGATGCAACCCGAATCCTTTAGGCCAAATCTTCCAAAACCTAGATCCACAAGTTTCCAACCATAAGTATTTATCCTCAAATACTTAGAATCATTTCCCAAACATTTAGAACCCAAAATCTCAAATACATCAAGCCCTAATCTTCATAAATGAAGAAGGAGAAGAACACTTCAACTAAACATAACCACAATCGTCCACAATACTCCAAACGAGAAAGAAAGTGGACAAAATATGATTTTGAGCAATTAATCCTTTGATGACATATTATGATTTCTACACATCAAAATATCCAAAAGCCCCAAATATGGTTGTTTTACAACATTTATGAAGATAACCATTTCAAAAGAGTTAAACTATTCCATTAACTCAACCATTGATATTTTCAAGTAAAACACACAAATATTTGGAAAATAACATTTTTGGCATGCACAAAGTTTTCACAAATCACCTTAAACTCACCTCGCTAGATTTAAGCTAAATCTAGAATTTCTCCTAACGTAAGCTCCTTTGATGCAACCCGAATCCTTTAGGCCAAATCTTCCAAAACCTAGATCCACAAGTTTCCAACCATAATTATTTATCCTCAAATACTTAGAATCATTCCCCAAACATTTAGAACCCAAAATCTCAAATTCATCAATCCCCAATCTTCATAAATGAAGAAGGAGAAGAACACTTCAACTAAACATAACCAAAATCGTCCACAATACTCCAAACGAGAAAAAAGTAAACAAAATCTGATTTTGAGCAATTAAACCTTTAATGACATATTATGATTTCTACACATCAAAATATCCAAAAGCCCCAAATATGGTTGTTTTACAACATTTATGAAGATAACCCTTTCAAAAGAGTTAAACTATTCCATTAACTAACCCATTGATATTTTCAAGTAAAACACACAAATATTTGGAAAATAACATTTTTGGCATGCACAAAGTTTTCACAAATCACCTTGAACTCACCTCGCTAGATTTAAGCTAAATCTAGAATTTCTCCCAACGTAAGCTCCTTTGATGCAACCCGGATCCTTTAGGCCAAATCTTCCAAAACTTAGATCCACAAGTTTCCAACCATAAGTATTTATCCTCAAATACTTAGAATCATTCCCCAAACATTTAGAACCCAAAATCTCAAATACATCAAGCCCTAATCTTCATAAATGAAGAAGGAGAAGAACACTTCAACTAAACATAACCACAATCGTCCACAATACTCCAAACGAGAAAGAAAGTGGACAAAATATGATTTTGAGCAATTAATCCTTTGATGACATATTATGATTTCTACACATCAAAATATCCAAAAGCCCCAAATATGGTTGTTTTACAACATTTATGAAGATAACCATTTCAAAAGAGTTAAACTATTCCATTAACTCAACCATTGATATTTTCAAGTAAAACACACAAATATTTGGAAAATAACATTTTTGGCATGCACAAAGTTTTCACAAATCACCTTGAACTCACCTCGCTAGATTTAAGCTAAATCTAGAATTTCTCCCAACGTAAGCTCCTTTGATGCAACCCGAATCCTTTAGGCCAAATCTTCCAAAACCTAGATCCACAAGTTTCCAACCATAAGTATTTATCCTCAAATACTTAGAATCATTTCCCAAACATTTAGAACCCAAAATCTCAAATACATCAAGCCCTAATCTTCATAAATGAAGAAGGAGAAGAACACTTCAACTAAACATAACCACAATCGTCCACAATACTCCAAACGAGAAAGAAAGTGGACAAAATATGATTTTGAGCAATTAATCCTTTGATGACATATTATGATTTCTACACATCAAAATATCCAAAAGCCCCAAATATGGTTGTTTTACAACATTTATGAAGATAACCATTTCAAAAGAGTTAAACTATTCCATTAACTCAACCATTGATATTTTCAAGTAAAACACACAAATATTTGGAAAATAACATTTTTGGCATGCACAAAGTTTTCACAAATCACCTTAAACTCACCTCGCTAGATTTAAGCTAAATCTAGAATTTCTCCTAACGTAAGCTCCTTTGATGCAACCCGAATCCTTTAGGCCAAATCTTCCAAAACCTAGATCCACAAGTTTCCAACCATAATTATTTATCCTCAAATACTTAGAATCATTCCCCAAACATTTAGAACCCAAAATCTCAAATTCATCAATCCCCAATCTTCATAAATGAAGAAGGAGAAGAACACTTCAACTAAACATAACCAAAATCGTCCACAATACTCCAAACGAGAAAAAAGTGAACAAAATCTGATTTTGAGCAATTAAACCTTTAATGACATATTATGATTTCTACACATCAAAATATCCAAAAGCCCCAAATATGGTTGTTTTACAACATTTATGAAGATAACCCTTTCAAAAGAGTTAAACTATTCCATTAACTAACCCATTGATATTTTCAAGTAAAACACACAAATATTTGGAAAATAACATTTTTGGCATGCACAAAGTTTTCACAAATCACCTTGAACTCACCTCGCTAGATTTAAGCTAAATCTAGAATTTCTCCCAACGTAAGCTCCTTTGATGCAACCCGGATCCTTTAGGCCAAATCTTCCAAAACTTAGATCCACAAGTTTCCAACCATAAGTATTTATCCTCAAATACTTAGAATCATTCCCCAAACATTTAGAACCCAAAATCTCAAATACATCAATCCCCAATCTTCATAAATGAAGAAGGAGAAGAACACTTCAACTAAACATAACCAAAATCGTCCACAATACTCCAAACGAGAAAAAAGTGAACAAAATCTGATTTTGAGCAATTAAACCTTTAATGACATATTATGATTTCTACACATCAAAATATCCAAAAGCCCCAAATATGGTTGTTTTACAACATTTATGAAGATAACCCTTTCAAAAGAGTTAAACTATTCCATTAACTAACCCATTGATATTTTCAAGTAAAACACACAAATATTTGGAAAATAACATTTTTGGCATGCACAAAGTTTTCACAAATCACCTTGAACTCACCTCGCTAGATTTAAGCTAAATCTAGAATTTCTCCCAACGTAAGCTCCTTTGATGCAACCCGGATCCTTTAGGCCAAATCTTCCAAAACTTAGATCCACAAGTTTCCAACCATCAATATTTATCCTCAAATACTTAGAATCATTCCCCAAACATTTAGAACCCAAAATCTCAAATACATCAATCCCCAATCTTCATAAATGAAGAAGGAGAAGAACACTTCAACTAAACATAACCAAAATCGTCCACAATACTCCAAACGAGAAAGAAAGTGAACAAAATATAATTTTGAGCAATTAAACCTTTAATGACATATTATGATTTCTACACATCAAAATATCCAAAAAGCCCCAAATATGGTTGTTTTACAACATTTATGAAGATAACCATTTCAAAATAGTTAAACTATTCCATTAACTCAACCATTGATATTTTCAAGTAAAACACACAAATATTTGGAAAATAACATTTTTGGCATGCACAAAGTTTTCACAAATCACCTTGAACTCATCTCGCTAGATTTAAGCTAAATCTAGAATCTCTCCCAACGTAAGCTCCTTTGATGCAACCCGGATCCTTTAGGCCTAATCTTCCAAAACCTAGATCCACAAGTTTCCAACCATCAGTATTTATCCTCAAATACTTAGAATCATTGCCCAAACCTTTAGAACCCAAAATCTCAAATACATCAAGCCCTAATCTTCATAAATGAAGAAGCAGAAGAACACTTCAACTAAACATAACCAAAATCGTCCACTATACTCCAAAAGAGAAAGAAAGTGATCAAAATATGATTTTCAACAATTAATCTTTTGATGACATATTATGATTTCTACACATCAAAATATCCAAAAGCCCCAAATATGGTTGTTTTACAACATTTATGAAGATAACCCTTTCAAAAGAGTAAACTATTCCATTAACTCAACCATTGATATTTTCAAGTAAAACACACAAATATTTGGAAACTAACATTTTTGGCATGCACAAAGTTTTCACAAATCAACTTGAACTCGCCTCGCTAGATTTAACCTAAATCTAGAATTTCTCCCAATGTAAGCTCCTTTGATGCAACCCGGATCCTTTAGGCCAAATCTTCCAAAACCTAGATCCACAAGTTTCCAACCATAAGTATTTATCCTCAAATACATAGAATCATTTCCCAAACATTTAGAACCCAAAATCTCAAATACATCAAGTCCTAATCTTCATACATGAAGAAGGAGAAGAGCACTGAAACTAAACGTAACCAAAATCGTCCACAATAATCCAAACGAGAAAGATAGTGAACAAAATATGATTTTGAGCGATTAATCCTTTAATGACATATTATGATTTCTACACATCAAAATATCAAAAAGCCCCAAATATGGTTGTTTTACAACATTTATGAAGATAACCATTTCAAAAGAGTTAAACTATTCCATTAACTCAACCATTGATATTTTCAAGTAAAACACACAAATATTTGGAAAATAACATTTTTGGCATGCACAAAGTTTTCACAAATCACCTTGAACTCACCTCGCTAGATTTAAGCTAAATCTAGAATTTCTCCCAACGTAAGCTCCTTTGATGCAACCCGAATCCTTTAGGCCAAATCTTCCAAAACCTAGATCCACAAGTTTCCAACCATAAGTATTTATCCTCAAATACTTAGAATCATTTCCCAAACATTTAGAACCCAAAATCTCAAATACATCAAGCCCTAATCTTCATAAATGAAGAAGGAGAAGAACACTTCAACTAAACATAACCACAATCGTCCACAATACTCCAAACGAGAAAGAAAGTGGACAAAATATGATTTTGAGCAATTAATCCTTTGATGACATATTATGATTTCTACACATCAAAATATCCAAAAGCCCCAAATATGGTTGTTTTACAACATTTATGAAGATAACCATTTCAAAAGAGTTAAACTATTCCATTAACTCAACCATTGATATTTTCAAGTAAAACACACAAATATTTGGAAAATAACATTTTTGGCATGCACAAAGTTTTCACAAATCACCTTGAACTCACCTCGCTAGATTTAAGCTAAATCTAGAATTTCTCCCAACGTAAGCTCCTTTGATGCAACCCGAATCCTTTAGGCCAAATCTTCCAAAACCTAGATCCACAAGTTTTCAACCATAAGTATTTATCCACAAATACTTAGAATCATTCCCTAAACATTTAGAACCCAAAATCTCAAATTCATCAAGCCCTAATCTTCATAAATGAAGAAAGAGAAGAACACTTCAACTAAACATAACCAAAATCGTCCACAATACTCCAAACGAGAAAGAAAGTGAACAAAATATGATCTTGAGCAATTAATCCTTTAATGACATATTATAATTTATACACATCAAAATATCAAAAATCCCCAAATATGGTTGTTTTACAACATTTATGAAGATAACCATTTCAAAAGAGTTAAACTATTCCATTAACTCAATCATTGATATTTTCAAGTAAACACACACAAATATTTGGAAAATAACATTTTTGGCATGCACAAAGTTTTCACAAATCACCTTGAACTCACCTCGCTAGATTTAAGCTAAATCTAGAATTTCTCCCAACGTAAGCTCCTTTGATGCAACCCGAATCCTTTATGCCAAATCTTCCAAAACCTAGATCCACAAGTTTCCAACCATAAGTATTTTTCCTCAAATACATAGAATCATTTCCCAAACATTTAGAACCCAAAATCTCAAATACATCAAGCCCTAATCTTCATACATGAAGAAGGAGAAGAACACTTCAACTAAACATAACCAAAATCGTCCACAATACTTCAAACGAGAAAGAAAGTGGACAAAATATGATTTTGAGCAATTAATCCTTTGATGACATATTATGATTTCTACACATCAAAATATCCAAAAGCCCCAAATATGGTTGTTTTACAACATTTATGAAGATAACCATTTTAAAAGAGTTAAACTATTCCATTAACTCAACCATTGATTTTTTCAAGTAAAACACACAAATATTTGGAAACTAACATTTTTGGCATGCACAAAGTTTTCACAAATCAACTTGAACTCGCCTCGCTAGATTTAACCTAAATCTAGAATTTCTCCCAATGTAAGCTCCTTTGATGCAACCCGGATCCTTTAGGCCAAATCTTCCAAAACCTAGATCCACAAGTTTCCAACCATAAGTATTTATCCTCAAATACATAGAATCATTTCCCAAACATTTAGAACCCAAAATCTCAAATACATCAAGTCCTAATCTTCATACATGAAGAAGGAGAAGAACACTTCAACTAAACGTAACCAAAATCGTCCACAATAATCCAAACGAGAAAGAAAGTGAACAAAATATGATTTTGAGCGATTAATCCTTTAATGACATATTATGATTTCTACACATCAAAATATCAAAAAGCCCCAAATATGGTTGTTTTACAACATTTATGAAGATAACCATTTCAAAAGAGTTAAACTATTCCATTAACTCAACCATTGATATTTTCAAGTAAAACACACAAATATTTGGAAAATAACATTTTTGGCATGCACAAAGTTTTCACAAATCACCTTGAACTCACCTCGCTAGATTTAAGCTAAATCTAGAATTTCTCCCAACGTAAGCTCCTTTGATGCAACCCGAATCCTTTAGGCCAAATCTTCCAAAACCTAGATCCACAAGTTTTCAACCATAAGTATTTATCCACAAATACTTAGAATCATTCCCTAAACATTTAGAACCCAAAATCTCAAATTCATCAAGCCCTAATCTTCATAAATGAAGAAAGAGAAGAACACTTCAACTAAACATAACCAAAATCGTCCACAATACTCCAAACGAGAAAGAAAGTGAACAAAATATGATCTTGAGCAATTAATCCTTTAATGACATATTATAATTTCTACACATCAAAATATCAAAAAGCCCCAAATATGGTTGTTTTACAACATTTATGAAGATAACCATTTCAAAAGAGTTAAACTATTCCATTAACTCAACCATTGATATTTTCAAGTAAAACACACAAATATTTGGAAAATAACATTTTTGGCATGCACAAAGTTTTCACAAATCACCTTGAACTCACCTCGCTAGATTTAAGCTAAATCTAGAATTTCTCCCAACGTAAGCTCCTTTGATGCAACCCGAATCCTTTAGGCCAAATCTTCCAAAACCTAGATCCACAAGTTTCCAACCATAAGTATTTTTCCTCAAATACTTAGAATCATTTCCCAAACATTTAGAACCCAAAATCTCAAATACATCAAGCCCTAATCTTCATACATGAAGAAGGAGAAGAACACTTCAACTAAACATAACCAAAATCGTCCACAATACTTCAAACGAGAAAGAAAGTGGACAAAATATGATTTTGAGCAATTAATCCTTTGATGACATATTATGATTTCTACACATCAAAATATCCAAAAGCCCCAAATATGGATGTTTTACAACATTTATGAAGATAACCATTTTAAAAGAGTTAAACTATTCCATTAACTCAACCATTGATATTTTCAAGTAAAACACACAAATATTTGGAAACTAACATTTTTGGCATGCACAAAGTTTTCACAAATCAACTTGAACTCGCCTCGCTAGATTTAACCTAAATCTAGAATTTCTCCCAATGTAAGCTCCTTTGATGCAACCCGGATCCTTTAGGCCAAATCTTCCAAAACCTAGATCCACAAGTTTCCAACAATAAGTATTTATCCTCAAATACATAGAATCATTTCCCAAACATTTAGAACCCAAAATCTCAAATACATCAAGTCCTAATCTTCATACATAAGAAGGAGAAGAACACTTCAACTAAACGTAACCAAAATCGTCCACAATAATCCAAACGAGAAAGAAAGTGAACAAAATATGATTTTGAGCGATTAATCCTTTAATGACATATTATGATTTCTACACATCAAAATATCAAAAAGCCCCAAATATGGTTGTTTTACAACATTTATGAAGATAACCATTTCAAAAGAGTTAAACTATTCCATTAACTCAACCATTGATATTTTCAAGTAAAACACACAAATATTTGGAAAATAACATTTTTGGCATGCACAAAGTTTTCACAAATCACCTTGAACTCACCTCGCTAGATTTAAGCTAAATCTAGAATTTCTCCCAACGTAAGCTCCTTTGATGCAACCCGAATCCTTTAGGCCAAATCTTCCAAAACCTAGATCCACAAGTTTTCAACCATAAGTATATTTATCCACAAATACTTAGAATCATTCCCTAAACATTTAGAACCCAAAATCTCAAATTCATCAAGCCCCAATCTTCATAAATGAAGAAAGAGAAGAACACTTCAACTAAACATAACCAAAATCGTCCACAATACTCCAAACGAGAAAGAAAGTGAACAAAATATGATCTTGAGCAATTAATCCTTTAATGACATATTATAATTTCTACACATCAAAATATCCAAAAGCCCCAAATATGGTTGTTTTACAACATTTATGAAGATAACCATTTTAAAAGAGTTAAACTATTCCATTAACTCAACCATTGATATTTTCAAGTAAAACACACAAATATTTGGAAAATAACATTTTTGGCATGCACAAAGTTTTCACAAATCACCTTGAACTCACCTCGCTAGATTTAAGCTAAATCTAGAATTTCTCCCAACGTAAGCTCCTTTGATGCAACCCGAATCCTTTAGGCCAAATCTTCCAAAACCTAGATCCACAAGTTTCCAACCATAAGTATTTATCCTCAAATACTTAGAATCATTTCCCAAACATTTAGAACCCAAAATCTCAAATACATCAAGCCCTAATCTTCATACATGAAGAAGGAGAAGAACACTTCAACTAAACATAACCAAAATCGTCCACAATACTCCAAACGAGAAAGAAAGTGGACAAAATATGATTTTGAGCAATTAATCCTTTGATGACATATTATGATTTCTACACATCAAAATATCCAAAAGCCCCAAATATGGTTGTTTTACAACATTTATGAAGATACCCATTTTAAAAGAGTTAAACTATTGATATTTTCAAGTAAAACACACAAATATTTGGAAACTAACATTTTTGGCATGCACAAAGTTTTCACAAATCAACTTGAACTCGCCTCGCTAGATTTAAGCTAAATCTAGAATTTCTCCCAATGTAAGCTCCTTTGATGCTACCCGGATCCTTTAGGCCAAATCTTCCAAAACCTAGATCCACAAGTTTCCAACCATAAGTATTTATCCTCAAATACATAGAATCATTTCCCAAACATTTAGAACCCAAAATCTCAAATACATCAAGTCCTAATCTTCATACATGAAGAAGGAGAAGAACACTTCAACTAAACGTAACCAAAATCGTCCACAATAATCCAAACGAGAAAGAAAGTGAACAAAATATGATTTTGAGCGATTAATCCTTTAATGACATATTATGATTTCTACACATCAAAATATCAAAAAGCCCCAAATATGGTTGTTTTACAACATTTATGAAGATAACCATTTCAAAAGAGTTAAACTATTCCATTAACTCAACCATTGATATTTTCAAGTAAAACACACAAATATTTGGAAAATAACATTTTTGGCATGCACAAAGTTTTCACAAATCACCTTGAACTCACCTCGCTAGATTTAAGCTAAATCTAGAATTTCTCCCAACGTAAGCTCCTTTGATGCAACCCGAATCCTTTAGGCCAAATCTTCCAAAACCTAGATCCACAAGTTTTCAACCATAAGTATATTTATCCACAAATACTTAGAATCATTCCCTAAACATTTAGAACCCAAAATCTCAAATTCATCAAGCCCTAATCTTCATAAATGAAGAAAGAGAAGAACACTTCAACTAAACATAACCAAAATCGTCCACAATACTCCAAACGAGAAAGAAAGTGAACAAAATATGATCTTGAGCAATTAATCCTTTAATGACATATTATAATTTCTACACATCAAAATATCCAAAAGCCCCAAATATGGTTGTTTTACAACATTTATGAAGATAACCATTTTAAAAGAGTTAAACTATTCCATTAACTCAACCATTGATATTTTCAAGTAAAACACACAAATATTTGGAAAATAACATTTTTGGCATGCACAAAGTTTTCACAAATCACCTTGAACTCACCTCGCTAGATTTAAGCTAAATCTAGAATTTCTCCCAACGTAAGCTCCTTTGATGCAACCCGAATCCTTTAGGCCAAATCTTCCAAAACCTAGATCCACAAGTTTCCAACCATAAGTATTTATCCTCAAATACTTAGAATCATTTCCCAAACATTTAGAACCCAAAATCTCAAATACATCAAGCCCTAATCTTCATACATGAAGAAAGAGAAGAACACTTCAACTAAACATAACCAAAATCGTCCACAATACTCCAAACGAGAAAGAAAGTGGACAAAATATGATTTTGAGCAATTAATCCTTTGATGACATATTATGATTTCTACACATCAAAATATCCAAAAGCCCCAAATATGGTTGTTTTACAACATTTATGAAGATACCCATTTTAAAAGAGTTAAACTATTGATATTTTCAAGTAAAACACACAAATATTTGGAAACTAACATTTTTGGCATGCACAAAGTTTTCACAAATCAACTTGAACTCGCCTCGCTAGATTTAAGCTAAATCTAGAATTTCTCCCAATGTAAGCTCCTTTGATGCTACCCGGATCCTTTAGGCCAAATCTTCCAAAACCTAGATCCACAAGTTTCCAACCATAAGTATTTATCCTCAAATACATAGAATCATTTCCCAAACATTTAGAACCCAAAATCTCAAATACATCAAGTCCTAATCTTCATACATGAAGAAGGAGAAGAACACTTCAACTAAACGTAACCAAAATCGTCCACAATAATCCAAACGAGAAAGAAAGTGAACAAAATATGATTTTGAGCGATTAATCCTTTAATGACATATTATGATTTCTACACATCAAAATATCAAAAAGCCCCAAATATGGTTGTTTTACAACATTTATGAAGATAACCATTTCAAAAGAGTTAAACTATTCCATTAACTCAACCATTGATATTTTCAAGTAAAACACACAAATATTTGGAAAATAACATTTTTGGCATGCACAAAGTTTTCACAAATCACCTTGAACTCACCTCGCTAGATTTAAGCTAAATCTAGAATTTCTCCCAACGTAAGCTCCTTTGATGCAACCCGAATCCTTTAGGCCAAATCTTCCAAAACCTAGATCCACAAGTTTTCAACCATAAGTATTTATCCACAAATACTTAGAATCATTCCCTAAACATTTAGAACCCAAAATCTCAAATTCATCAAGCCCTAATCTTCATAAATGAAGAAAGAGAAGAACACTTCAACTAAACATAACCAAAATCGTCCACAATACTCCAAACGAGAAAGAAAGTGAACAAAATATGATCTTGAGCAATTAATCCTTTAATGACATATTATAATTTCTACACATCAAAATATCAAAAAGCCCCAAATATGGTTGTTTTACAACATTTATGAAGATAACCATTTCAAAAGAGTTAAACTATTCCATTAACTCAACCATTGATATTTTCAAGTAAAACACACAAATATTTGGAAAATAACATTTTTGGCATGCACAAAGTTTTCACAAATCACCTCGCTAGATTTAAGCTAAATCTAGAATTTCTCCCAACGTAAGCTCCTTTGATGCAACCCGAATCCTTTAGGCCAAATCTTCCAAAACCTAGATCCACAAGTTTCCAACCATAAGTATTTTTCCTCAAATACTTAGAATCATTTCCCAAACATTTAGAACCCAAAATCTCAAATACATCAAGCCCTAATCTTCATACATGAAGAAGGAGAAGAACACTTCAACTAAACATAACCAAAATCGTCCACAATACTTCAAACGAGAAAGAAAGTGGACAAAATATGATTTTGAGCAATTAATCCTTTGATGACATATTATGATTTCTACACATCAAAATATCCAAAAGCCCCAAATATGGTTGTTTTACAACATTTATGAAGATAACCATTTTAAAAGAGTTAAACTATTCCATTAACTCAACCATTGATATTTTCAAGTAAAACACACAAATATTTGGAAACTAACATTTTTGGCATGCACAAAGTTTTCACAAATCAACTTGAACTCGCCTCGCTAGATTTAACCTAAATCTAGAATTTCTCCCAATGTAAGCTCCTTTGATGCAACCCGGATCCTTTAGGCCAAATCTTCCAAAACCTAGATCCACAAGTTTCCAACCATAAGTATTTATCCTCAAATACATAGAATCATTTCCCAAACATTTAGAACCCAAAATCTCAAATACATCAAGTCCTAATCTTCATACATAAGAAGGAGAAGAACACTTCAACTAAACGTAACCAAAATCGTCCACAATAATCCAAACGAGAAAGAAAGTGAACAAAATATGATTTTGAGCGATTAATCCTTTAATGACATATTATGATTTCTACACATCAAAATATCAAAAAGCCCCAAATATGGTTGTTTTACAACATTTATGAAGATAACCATTTCAAAAGAGTTAAACTATTCCATTAACTCAACCATTGATATTTTCAAGTAAAACACACAAATATTTGGAAAATAACATTTTTGGCATGCACAAAGTTTTCACAAATCACCTTGAACTCACCTCGCTAGATTTAAGCTAAATCTAGAATTTCTTCCAACGTAAGCTCCTTTGATGCAACCCGAATCCTTTAGGCCAAATCTTCCAAAACCTAGATCCACAAGTTTTCAACCATAAGTATATTTATCCACAAATACTTAGAATCATTCCCTAAACATTTAGAACCCAAAATCTCAAATTCATCAAGCCCTAATCTTCATAAATGAAGAAAGAGAAGAACACTTCAACTAAACATAACCAAAATCGTCCACAATACTCCAAACGAGAAAGAAAGTGAACAAAATATGATCTTGAGCAATTAATCCTTTAATGACATATTATAATTTCTACACATCAAAATATCCAAAAGCCCCAAATATGGTTGTTTTACAACATTTATGAAGATAACCCTTTCAAAAGAGTTAAACTATTCCATTAACTCAACCATTGATATTTTCAAGTAAAACACACAAGTATTTGGAAAATAACATTTTTGGCATGCACAAAGTTTTCACAAATCACCTTGAACTCACCTCGCTAGATTTAAGCTAAATCTAGAATTTCTCCCAACGTAAGCTCCTTTGATGCAACCCGAATCCTTTAGGCCAAATCTTCCAAAACCTAGATCCACAAGTTTCCAACCATAAGTATTTATCCTCAAATACTTAGAATCATTTCCCAAACATTTAGAACCCAAAATCTCAAATACATCAAGCCCTAATCTTCATACATGAAGAAGGAGAAGAACACTTCAACTAAACATAACCAAAATCGTCCACAATACTCCAAACGAGAAAGAAAGTGGACAAAATATGATTTTGAGCAATTAATCCTTTGATGACATATTATGATTTCTACACATCAAAATATCCAAAAGCCCCAAATATGGTTGTTTTACAACATTTATGAAGATACCCATTTTAAAAGAGTTAAACTATTGATATTTTCAAGTAAAACACACAAATATTTGGAAACTAACATTTTTGGCATGCACAAAGTTTTCACAAATCAACTTGAACTCGCCTCGCTAGATTTAAGCTAAATCTAGAATTTCTCCCAATGTAAGCTCCTTTGATGCTACCCGAATCCTTTAGGCCAAATCTTCCAAAACCTAGATCCACAAGTTTCCAACCATAAGTATTTATCCTCAAATACATAGAATCATTTCCCAAACATTTAGAACCCAAAATCTCAAATACATCAAGTCCTAATCTTCATACATGAAGAAGGAGAAGAACACTTCAACTAAACGTAACCAAAATCGTCCACAATAATCCAAACGAGAAAGAAAGTGAACAAAATATGATTTTGAGCGATTAATCCTTTAATGACATATTATGATTTCTACACATCAAAATATCAAAAAGCCCCAAATATGGTTGTTTTACAACATTTATGAAGATAACCATTTCAAAAGAGTTAAACTATTCCATTAACTCAACCATTGATATTTTCAAGTAAAACACACAAATATTTGGAAAATAACATTTTTGGCATGCACAAAGTTTTCACAAATCACCTTGAACTCACCTCGCTAGATTTAAGCTAAATCTAGAATTTCTCCCAACGTAAGCTCCTTTGATGCAACCCGAATCCTTTAGGCCAAATCTTCCAAAACCTAGATCCACAAGTTTTCAACCATAAGTATTTATCCACAAATACTTGGAATCATTCCCTAAACATTTAGAACCCAAAATCTCAAATTCATCAAGCCCTAATCTTCATAAATGAAGAAAGAGAAGAACACTTCAACTAAACATAACCAAAATCGTCCACAATACTCCAAACGAGAAAGAAAGTGAACAAAATATGATCTTGAGCAATTAATCCTTTAATGACATATTATAATTTCTACACATCAAAATATCAAAAAGGCCCAAATATGGTTGTTTTACAACATTTATGAAGATAACCATTTCAAAAGAGTTAAACTATTCCATTAACTCAACCATTGATATTTTCAAGTAAAACACACAAATATTTGGAAAATAACATTTTTGGCATGCACAAAGTTTTCACAAATCACCTTGAACTCACCTCGCTAGATTTAAGCTAAATCTAGAATTTCTCCCAACGTAAGCTCCTTTGATGCAACCCGAATCCTTTAGGCCAAATCTTCCAAAACCTAGATCCACAAGTTTTCAACCATAAGTATTTATCCACAAATACTTAGAATCATTCCCTAAACATTTAGAACCCAAAATCTCAAATTCATCAAGCCCTAATCTTCATAAATGAAGAAAGAGAAGAACACTTCAACTAAACATAACCAAAATCGTCCACAATACTCCAAACGAGAAAGAAAGTGAACAAAATATGATCTTGAGCAATTAATCCTTTAATGACATATTATAATTTCTACACATCAAAATATCAAAAAGCCCCAAATATGGTTGTTTTACAACATTTATGAAGATAACCATTTCAAAAGAGTTAAACTATTCCATTAACTCAACCATTGATATTTTCAAGTAAAACACACAAATATTTGGAAAATAACATTTTTGGCATGCACAAAGTTTTCACAAATCACCTTGAACTCACCTCGCTAGATTTAAGCTAAATCTAGAATTTCTCCCAACGTAAGCTCCTTTGATGCAACCCGAATCCTTTAGGCCAAATCTTCCAAAACCTAGATCCACAAGTTTCCAACCATAAGTATTTATCCTCAAATACTTAGAATCATTTCCCAAACATTTAGAACCCAAAATCTCAAATACATCAAGCCCTAATCTTCATACATGAAGAAGGAGAAGAACACTTCAACTAAACATAACCAAAATCGTCCACAATACTCCAAACGAGAAAGAAAGTGGACAAAATAAGATTTTCAGCAATTAATCCTTTGATGACATATTATGATTTCTACACATCAAAATATCCAAAAGCCCCAAATATGGTTGTTTTACAACATTTATGAAGATACCCATTTTAAAAGAGTTAAACTATTGATATTTTCAAGTAAAACACACAAATATTTGGAAACTAACATTTTTGGCATGCACAAAGTTTTCACAAATCAACTTGAACTCGCCTCGCTAGATTTAAGCTAAATCTAGAATTTCTCCCAATGTAAGCTCCTTTGATGCTACCCGGATCCTTTAGGCCAAATCTTCCAAAACCTAGATCCACAAGTTTCCAACCATAAGTATTTATCCTCAAATACATAGAATCATTTCCCAAACATTTAGAACCCAAAATCTCAAATACATCAAGTCCTAATCTTCATACATGAAGAAGGAGAAGAACACTTCAACTAAACGTAACCAAAATCGTCCACAATAATCCAAACGAGAAAGAAAGTGAACAAAATATGATTTTGAGCGATTAATCCTTTAATGACATATTATGATTTCTACACATCAAAATATCAAAAAGCCCCAAATATGGTTGTTTTACAACATTTATGAAGATAACCATTTCAAAAGAGTTAAACTATTCCATTAACTCAACCATTGATATTTTCAAGTAAAACACACAAATATTTGGAAAATAACATTTTTGGCATGCACAAAGTTTTCACAAATCACCTTGAACTCACCTCGCTAGATTTAAGCTAAATCTAGAATTTCTCCCAACGTAAGCTCCTTTGATGCAACCCGAATCCTTTAGGCCAAATCTTCCAAAACCTAGATCCACAAGTTTTCAACCATAAGTATTTATCCACAAATACTTAGAATCATTCCCTAAACATTTAGAACCCAAAATCTCAAATTCATCAAGCCCTAATCTTCATAAATGAAGAAAGAGAAGAACACTTCAACTAAACATAACCAAAATCGTCCACAATACTCCAAACGAGAAAGAAAGTGAACAAAATATGATCTTGAGCAATTAATCCTTTAATGACATATTATAATTTCTACACATCAAAATATCAAAAAGCCCCAAATATGGTTGTTTTACAACATTTATGAAGATAACCATTTCAAAAGAGTTAAACTATTCCATTAACTCAACCATTGATATTTTCAAGTAAAACACACAAATATTTGGAAAATAACATTTTTGGCATGCACAAAGTTTTCACAAATCACCTTGAACTCACCTCGCTAGATTTAAGCTAAATCTAGAATTTCTCCCAACGTAAGCTCCTTTGATGCAACCCGAATCCTTTAGGCCAAATCTTCCAAAACCTAGATCCACAAGTTTTCAACCATAAGTATTTATCCACAAATACTTAGAATCATTCCCTAAACATTTAGAACCCAAAATCTCAAATTCATCAAGCCCTAATCTTCATAAATGAAGAAAGAGAAGAACACTTCAACTAAACATAACCAAAATCGTCCACAATACTCCAAACGAGAAAGAAAGTGAACAAAATATGATCTTGAGCAATTAATCCTTTAATGACATATTATAATTTCTACACATCAAAATATCAAAAAGCCCCAAATATGGTTGTTTTACAACATTTATGAAGATAACCATTTCAAAAGAGTTAAACTATTCCATTAACTCAACCATTGATATTTTCAAGTAAAACACACAAATATTTGGAAAATAACATTTTTGGCATGCACAAAGTTTTCACAAATCACCTTGAACTCACCTCGCTAGATTTAAGCTAAATCTAGAATTTCTCCCAACGTAAGCTCCTTTGATGCAACCCGAATCCTTTAGGCCAAATCTTCCAAAACCTAGATCCACAAGTTTCCAACCATAAGTATTTATCCTCAAATACTTAGAATCATTTCCCAAACATTTAGAACCCAAAATCTCAAATACATCAAGCCCTAATCTTCATACATGAAGAAGGAGAAGAACACTTCAAGTAAACATAACCAAAATCGTCCACAATACTCAAAACGAGAAAAAAGTGAACAAAATCTGATTTTCAGCAATTAAACCTTTAATGACATATTATGATTTCTACACATCAAAATATCCAAAAAGCCCCAAATATGGTTGTTTTACAACATTTATGAAGATAACCATTTCAAAAGAGTTAAACTATTCCATTAACTCAACCATTGATATTTTCAAGTAAAACACACAAATATTTGGAAAATAACATTTTTGGCATGCACAAAGTTTTCACAAATCACCTTGAACTCACCTCGCTATATTTAAGCTAAATCTAGAATCTCTCCCAACGTAAGCTCCTTTGATGCAACCCGGATCCTTTAGGCCTAATCTTCCAAAACCTAGATCCACAAGTTTCCAACCATAAGTATTTATCCTCAAATACTTAGAATCATTGCCCAAACCTTTAGAACCCAAAATCTCAAATACATCAAGCCCTAATCTTCATAAATGAAGAAGTAGAAGAACACTTCAACTAAACATAACCAAAATCGTCCACAATACTCCAAAAGAGAAAGAAAGTGAACAAAATATGATTTTGAGCAATTAATCCTTTGATGACATATTATGATTTCTATACATCAAAATATCCAAAAGCCCCAAATATGGTTGTTTTACAACATTTATGAAGATAACCCTTTCAAAAGAGTTAAACTATTCCATTAACTCAGCCATTGATATTTTCAAGTAAAACACACAAATATTTGGAAATTAACATTTTTGGCATGCACAAAGTTTTCACAAATCACCTTGAACTCACCTCGCTAGATTTAAGCTAAATCTAGAATTTCTCCCAACGTAAGCTCCTTTGATGCAACCCGAATCCTTTAGGCCAAATCTTCCAAAACCTAGATCCACAAGTTTCCAACCATAAGTATTTATCCTCAAATACTTAGAATAATTTCCCAAACATTTAGAACCCAAAATCTCAAATACATCAAGCCCTAATCTTCATACATGAAGAAGGAGAAGAACACTTCAACTAAACATAACCAAAATCGTCCACAATACTCCAAACGAGAAAGAAAGTGGACAAAATATGATTTTGAGCAATTAATCCTTTGATGACATATTATGATTTCTACACATCAAAATATCCAAAAGCCCCAAATATGGTTGTTTTACAACATTTATGAAGATACCCATTTTAAAAGAGTTAAACTATTCCATTAACTCAACCATTGATATTTTCAAGTAAAACACACAAATATTTGGAAACTAACATTTTTGGCATGCACAAAGTTTTCACAAATCAACTTGAACTCGCCTCGCTAGATTTAAGCTAAATCTAGAATTTCTCCCAATGTAAGCTCCTTTGATGCAACCCGGATCCTTTAGGCCAAATCTTCCAAAACCTAGATCCACAAGTTTCCAACCATAAGTATTTATCCTCAAATACATAGAATCATTTCCCAAACATTTAGAACCAAAAATCTCAAATACATCAAGTCCTAATCTTCATACATGAAGAAGGAGAAGAACACTTCAACTAAACGTAACCAAAATCGTCCACAATAATCCAAACGAGAAAGAAAGTGAACAAAATATGATTTTGAGCGATTA
The DNA here is from genome assembly GCA_033807775.1 of Saussurea involucrata. Lineage (NCBI taxonomy): Eukaryota > Viridiplantae > Streptophyta > Magnoliopsida > Asterales > Asteraceae > Saussurea > Saussurea involucrata. Next base: position 77,695,716 of record CM066325.1, read on the forward strand.
ATCCTTTAATGACATATTATGATTTCTACACATCAAAATATCAAAAAGCCCCAAATATGGTTGTTTTACAACATTTATGAAGATAACCATTTCAAAAGAGTTAAACTATTCCATTAACTCAACCATTGATATTTTCAAGTAAAACACACAAATATTTGGAAAATAACATTTTTGGCATGCACAAAGTTTTCACAAATCACCTTGAACTCACCTCGCTAGATTTAAGCTAAATCTAGAATTTCTCCCAACGTAAGCTCCTTTGATGCAACCCGAATCCTTTAGGCCAAATCTTCCAAAACCTAGATCCACAAGTTTTCAACCATAAGTATTTATCCACAAATACTTAGAATCATTCCCTAAACATTTAGAACCCAAAATCTCAAATTCATCAAGCCCTAATCTTCATAAATGAAGAAAGAGAAGAACACTTCAACTAAACATAACCAAAATCGTCCACAATACTCCAAACGAGAAAGAAAGTGAACAAAATATGATCTTGAGCAATTAATCCTTTAATGACATATTATAATTTCTACACATCAAAATATCAAAAAGCCCCAAATATGGTTGTTTTACAACATTTATGAAGATAACCATTTCAAAAGAGTTAAACTATTCCATTAACTCAACCATTGATATTTTCAAGTAAAACACACAAATATTTGGAAAATAACATTTTTGGCATGCACAAAGTTTTCACAAATCACCTTGAACTCACCTCGCTAGATTTAAGCTAAATCTAGAATTTCTCCCAACGTAAGCTCCTTTGATGCAACCCGAATCCTTTAGGCCAAATCTTCCAAAACCTAGATCCACAAGTTTCCAACCATAAGTATTTATCCTCAAATACTTAGAATCATTTCCCAAACATTTAGAACCCAAAATCTCAAATACATCAAGCCCTAATCTTCATAAATGAAGAAGGAGAAGAACACTTCAACTAAACATAACCAAAATCGTCCACAATACTCCAAACGAGAACGAAAGTGGACAAAATATGATTTTGAGCAATTAATCCTTTGATGACATATTATGATTTCTACACATCAAAATATCCAAAAGCCCCAAATATGGTTGTTTTACAACAATTATGAAGATAACCATTTCAAAAGAGTTAAACTATTCCATTAACTCAACCATTGATTTTTTCAAGTAAAACACATAAATATTTGGAAAATAACATTTTTGGCATGCACAAAGTTTTCACAAATCACCTTAAACTCACCTCGCTAGATTTAAGCTAAATCTAGAATTTCTCCCAACGTAAGCTCCTTTGATGCAACCCGAATCCTTTAGGCCAAATCTTCCAAAACCTAGATCCACAAGTTTCCAACCATAATTATTTATCCTCAAATACTTTGAATCATTCCCCAAACATTTAGAACCCCAAAATCTCAAATTCATCAATCCCCAATCTTCATAAATGAAGAAGGAGAAGAACACTTCAACTAAACGTAACCAAAATCGTCCACAATAATCCAAACGAGAAAGAAAGTGAACAAAATATGATTTTGAGCGATTAATCCTTTAATGACATATTATGATTTCTACACATCAAAATATCAAAAAGCCCCAAATATGGTTGTTTTACAACATTTATGAAGATAACCATTTCAAAAGAGTTAAACTATTCCATTAACTCAACCATTGATATTTTCAAGTAAAACACACAAATATTTGGAAAATAACATTTTTGGCATGCACAAAGTTTTCACAAATCACCTTTAACTCACCTCGCTAGATTTAAGCTAAATCTAGAATTTCTCCCAACGTAAGCTCCTTTGATGCAACCCGAATCCTTTAGGCCAAATCTTCCAAAACCTAGATCCACAAGTTTTCAACCATAAGTATTTATCCACAAATACTTAGAATCATTCCCTAAACATTTAGAACCCAAAATCTCAAATTCATCAAGCCCTAATCTTCATAAATGAAGAAAGAGAAGAACACTTCAACTAAACATAACCAAAATCGTCCACAATACTCCAAACGAGAAAGAAAGTGAACAAAATATGATCTTGAGCAATTAATCCTTTAATGACATATTATAATTTCTACACATCAAAATATCAAAAAGCCCCAAATATGGTTGTTTTACAACATTTATGAAGATAACCATTTCAAAAGAGTTAAACTATTCCATTAACTCAACCATTGATATTTTCAAGTAAAACACACAAATATTTGGAAAATAACATTTTTGGCATGCACAAAGTTTTCACAAATCACCTTGAACTCACCTCGCTAGATTTAAGCTAAATCTAGAATTTCTCCCAACGTAAGCTCCTTTGATGCAACCCGAATCCTTTAGGCCAAATCTTCCAAAACCTAGATCCACAAGTTTTCAACCATAAGTATTTATCCACAAATACTTAGAATCATTCCCTAAACATTTAGAACCCAAAATCTCAAATTCATCAAGCCCTAATCTTCATAAATGAAGAAAGAGAAGAACACTTCAACTAAACATAACCAAAATCGTCCACAATACTCCAAACGAGAAAGAAAGTGAACAAAATATGATCTTGAGCAATTAATCCTTTAATGACATATTATAATTTCTACACATCAAAATATCAAAAAGCCCCAAATATGGTTGTTTTACAACATTTATGAAGATAACCATTTCAAAATAGTTAAACTATTCCATTAACTCAACCATTGATATTTTCAAGTAAAACACACAAATATTTGGAAAATAACATTTTTGGCATGCACAAAGTTTTCACAAATCACGTTGAACTCACCTCGCTAGATTTAAGCTAAATCTAGAATTTCTCCCAACGTAAGCTCCTTTGATGCAACCCGAATCCTTTAGGCCAAATCTTCCAAAACCTAGATCCACAAGTTTCCAACCATAAGTATTTATCCTCAAATACTTAGAATCATTTCCCAAACATTTAGAACCCAAAATCTCAAATACATCAAGCCCTAATCTTCATACATGAAGAAGGAGAAGAACACTTCAAGTAAACATAACCAAAATCGTCCACAATACTCCAAACGAGAAAAAAGTGAACAAAATCTGATTTTCAGCAATTAAACCTTTAATGACATATTATGATTTCTACACATCAAAATATCCAAAAAGCCCCAAATATGGTTGTTTTACAACATTTATGAAGATAACCATTTCAAAAGAGTTAAACTATTCCATTAACTCAACCATTGATATTTTCAAGTAAAACACACAAATATTTGGAAAATAACATTTTTGGCATGCACAAAGTTTTCACAAATCACCTTGAACTCACCTCGCTATATTTAAGCTAAATCTAGAATCTCTCCCAACGTAAGCTCCTTTGATGCAACCCGGATCCTTTAGGCCTAATCTTCCAAAACCTAGATCCACAAGTTTCCAACCATAAGTATTTATCCTCAAATACTTAGAATCATTGCCCAAACCTTTAGAACCCAAAATTTCAAATACATCAAGCCCTAATCTTCATAAATGAAGAAGCAGAAGAACACTTCAACTAAACATAACCAAAATCGTCCACAATACTCCAAAAGAGAAAGAAAGTGAACAAAATATGATTTTGAGCAATTAATCCTTTGATGACATATTATGATTTCTACACATCAAAATATCCAAAAGCCCCAAATATGGTTGTTTTACAACATTTATGAAGATAACCCTTTCAAAAGAGTTAAACTATTCCATTAACTCAGCCATTGATATTTTAAAGTAAAACACACAAATATTTGGAAATTAACATTTTTGGCATGCACAAAGTTTTCACAAATCACCTTGAACTCACCTCGCTAGATTTAAGCTAAATCTAGAATTTCTCCCAACGTAAGCTCCTTTGATGCAACCCGAATCCTTTAGGCCAAATCTTCCAAAACCTAGATCCACAAGTTTCCAACCATAAGTATTTATCCTCAAATACTTAGAATAATTTCCCAAACATTTAGAACCCAAAATCTCAAATACATCAAGCCCTAATCTTCATACATGAAGAAGGAGAAGAACACTTCAACTAAACATAACCAAAATCGTCCACAATACTCCAAACGAGAAAGAAAGTGGACAAAATATGATTTTGAGCAATTAATCCTTTGATGACATATTATGATTTCTACACATCAAAATATCCAAAAGCCCCAACTATGGTTGTTTTACAACATTTATGAAGATACCCATTTTAAAAGAGTTAAACTATTCCATTAACTCAACCATTGATATTTTCAAGTAAAACACACAAATATTTGGAAACTAACATTTTTGGCATGCACAAAGTTTTCACAAATCAACTTGAACTCGCCTCGCTAGATTTAAGCTAAATCTAGAATTTCTCCCAATGTAAGCTCCTTTGATGCTACCCGGATCCTTTAGGCCAAATCTTCCAAAACCTAGATCCACAAGTTTCCAACCATAAGTATTTATCCTCAAATACATAGAATCATTTCCCAAACATTTAGAACCCAAAATCTCAAATACATCAAGTCCTAATCTTCATACATGAAGAAGGAGAAGAACACTTCAACTAAACGTAACCAAAATCGTCCACAATAATCCAAACGAGAAAGAAAGTGAACAAAATATGATTTTGAGCGATTAATCCTTTAATGACATATTATGATTTCTACACATCAAAATATCAAAAAGCCCCAAATATGGTTGTTTTACAACATTTATGAAGATAACCATTTCAAAAGAGTTAAACTATTCCATTAACTCAACCATTGATATTTTCAAGTAAAACACACAAATATTTGGAAAATAACATTTTTGGCATGCACAAAGTTTTCACAAATCACCTTGAACTCACCTCGCTAGATTTAAGCTAAATCTAGAATTTCTCCCAACGTAAGCTCCTTTGATGCAACCCGAATCCTTTAGGCCAAATCTTCCAAAACCTAGATCCACAAGTTTTCAACCATAAGTATTTATCCACAAATACTTAGAATCATTCCCTAAACATTTAGAACCCAAAATCTCAAATTCATCAAGCCCTAATCTTCATAAATGAAGAAAGAGAAGAACACTTCAACTAAACATAACCAAAATCGTCCACAATACTCCAAACGAGAAAGAAAGTGAACAAAATATGATCTTGAGCAATTAATCCTTTAATGACATATTATAATTTCTACACATCAAAATATCAAAAAGCCCCAAATATGGTTGTTTTACAACATTTATGAAGATAACCATTTCAAAAGAGTTAAACTATTCCATTAACTCAACCATTGATATTTTCAAGTAAAACACACAAATATTTGGAAAATAACATTTTTGGCATGCACAAAGTTTTCACAAATCACCTTGAACTCACCTCGCTAGATTTAAGCTAAATCTAGAATTTCTCCCAACGTAAGCTCCTTTGATGCAACCCGAATCCTTTAGGCCAAATCTTCCAAAACCTAGATCCACAAGTTTTCAACCATAAGTATTTATCCACAAATACTTAGAATCATTCCCTAAACATTTAGAACCCAAAATCTCAAATTCATCAAGCCCTAATCTTCATAAATGAAGAAAGAGAAGAACACTTCAACTAAACATAACCAAAATCGTCCACAATACTCCAAACGAGAAAGAAAGTGAACAAAATATGATCTTGAGCAATTAATCCTTTAATGACATATTATAATTTCTACACATCAAAATATCAAAAAGCCCCAAATATGGTTGTTTTACAACATTTATGAAGATAACCATTTCAAAATAGTTAAACTATTCCATTAACTCAACCATTGATATTTTCAAGTAAAACACACAAATATTTGGAAAATAACATTTTTGGCATGCACAAAGTTTTCACAAATCACGTTGAACTCACCTCGCTAGATTTAAGCTAAATCTAGAATTTCTCCCAACGTAAGCTCCTTTGATGCAACCCGAATCCTTTAGGCCAAATCTTCCAAAACCTAGATCCACAAGTTTCCAACCATAAGTATTTATCCTCAAATACTTAGAATCATTTCCCAAACATTTAGAACCCAAAATCTCAAATACATCAAGCCCTAATCTTCATACATGAAGAAGGAGAAGAACACTTCAAGTAAACATAACCAAAATCGTCCACAATACTCCAAACGAGAAAAAAGTGAACAAAATCTGATTTTCAGCAATTAAACCTTTAATGACATATTATGATTTCTACACATCAAAATATCCAAAAAGCCCCAAATATGGTTGTTTTACAACATTTATGAAGATAACCATTTCAAAAGAGTTAAACTATTCCATTAACTCAACCATTGATATTTTCAAGTAAAACACACAAATATTTGGAAAATAACATTTTTGGCATGCACAAAGTTTTCACAAATCACCTTGAACTCACCTCGCTATATTTAAGCTAAATCTAGAATCTCTCCCAACGTAAGCTCCTTTGATGCAACCCGGATCCTTTAGGCCTAATCTTCCAAAACCTAGATCCACAAGTTTCCAACCATAAGTATTTATCCTCAAATACTTAGAATCATTGCCCAAACCTTTAGAACCCAAAATTTCAAATACATCAAGCCCTAATCTTCATAAATGAAGAAGCAGAAGAACACTTCAACTAAACATAACCAAAATCGTCCACAATACTCCAAAAGAGAAAGAAAGTGAACAAAATATGATTTTGAGCAATTAATCCTTTGATGACATATTATGATTTCTACACATCAAAATATCCAAAAGCCCCAAATATGGTTGTTTTACAACATTTATGAAGATAACCCTTTCAAAAGAGTTAAACTATTCCATTAACTCAGCCATTGATATTTTAAAGTAAAACACACAAATATTTGGAAATTAACATTTTTGGCATGCACAAAGTTTTCACAAATCACCTTGAACTCACCTCGCTAGATTTAAGCTAAATCTAGAATTTCTCCCAACGTAAGCTCCTTTGATGCAACCCGAATCCTTTAGGCCAAATCTTCCAAAACCTAGATCCACAAGTTTCCAACCATAAGTATTTATCCTCAAATACTTAGAATAATTTCCCAAACATTTAGAACCCAAAATCTCAAATACATCAAGCCCTAATCTTCATACATGAAGAAGGAGAAGAACACTTCAACTAAACATAACCAAAATCGTCCACAATACTCCAAACGAGAAAGAAAGTGGACAAAATATGATTTTGAGCAATTAATCCTTTGATGACATATTATGATTTCTACACATCAAAATATCCAAAAGCCCCAACTATGGTTGTTTTACAACATTTATGAAGATACCCATTTTAAAAGAGTTAAACTATTCCATTAACTCAACCATTGATATTTTCAAGTAAAACACACAAATATTTGGAAACTAACATTTTTGGCATGCACAAAGTTTTCACAAATCAACTTGAACTCGCCTCGCTAGATTTAAGCTAAATCTAGAATTTCTCCCAATGTAAGCTCCTTTGATAAAACCCGGATCCTTTAGGCCAAATCTTCCAAAACCTAGATCCACAAGTTTCCAACCATAAGTATTTATCCTCAAATACATAGAATCATTTCCCAAACATTTAGAACCAAAAATCTCAAATACATCAAGTCCTAATCTTCATACATGAAGAAGGAGAAGAACACTTCAACTAAACGTAACCAAAATCGTCCACAATAATCCAAACGAGAAAGAAAGTGAACAAAATATGATTTTGAGCGATTAATCCTTTAATGACATATTATGATTTCTACACATCAAAATATCAAAAAGCCCCAAATATGGTTGTTTTACAACATTTATGAAGATAACCATTTCAAAAGAGTTAAACTATTCCATTAACTCAACCATTGATATTTTCAAGTAAAACACACAAATATTTGGAAAATAACATTTTTGGCATGCACAAAGTTTTCACAAATCACCTTGAACTCACCTCGCTAGATTTAAGCTAAATCTAGAATTTCTCCCAACGTAAGCTCCTTTGATGCAACCCGAATCCTTTAGGCCAAATCTTCCAAAACCTAGATCCACAAGTTTTCAACCATAAGTATTTATCCACAAATACTTAGAATCATTCCCTAAACATTTAGAACCCAAAATCTCAAATTCATCAAGCCCTAATCTTCATAAATGAAGAAAGAGAAGAACACTTCAACTAAACATAACCAAAATCGTCCACAATACTCCAAACGAGAAAGAAAGTGAACAAAATATGATCTTGAGCAATTAATCCTTTAATGACATATTATAATTTCTACACATCAAAATATCAAAAAGCCCCAAATATGGTTGTTTTACAACATTTATGAAGATAACCATTTCAAAAGAGTTAAACTATTCCATTAACTCAACCATTGATATTTTCAAGTAAAACACACAAATATTTGGAAAATAACATTTTTGGCATGCACAAAGTTTTCACAAATCACCTTGAACTCACCTCGCTAGATTTAAGCTAAATCTAGAATTTCTCCCAACGTAAGCTCCTTTGATGCAACCCGAATCCTTTAGGCCAAATCTTCCAAAACCTAGATCCACAAGTTTCCAACCATAAGTATTTATCCTCAAATACTTAGAATCATTTCCCAAACTTTTAGAACCCAAAATCTCAAATACATCAAGCCCTAATCTTCATAAATGAAGAAGGAGAAGAACACTTCAACTAAACATAACCAAAATCGTCCACAATACTCCAAACGAGAACGAAAGTGGACAAAATATGATTTTGAGCAATTAATCCTTTGATGACATATTATGATTTCTACACATCAAAATATCCAAAAGCCCCAAATATGGTTGTTTTACAACAATTATGAAGATAACCATTTCAAAAGAGTTAAACTATTCCATTAACTCAACCATTGATATTTTCAAGTAAAACACATAAATATTTGGAAAATAACATTTTTGGCATGCACAAAGTTTTCACAAATCACCTTAAACTCACCTCGCTAGATTTAAGCTAAATCTAGAATTTCTCCCAACGTAAGCTCCTTTGATGCAACCCGAATCCTTTAGGCCAAATCTTCCAAAACCTAGATCCACAAGTTTCCAACCATAATTATTTATCCTCAAATACTTAGAATCATTCCCCAAACATTTAGAACCCCAAAATCTCAAATTCATCAATCCCCAATCTTCATAAATGAAGAAGGAGAAGAACACTTCAACTAAACGTAACCAAAATCGTCCACAATAATCCAAACGAGAAAGAAAGTGAACAAAATATGATTTTGAGCGATTAATCCTTTAATGACATATTATGATTTCTACACATCAAAATATCAAAAAGCCCCAAATATGGTTGTTTTACAACATTTATGAAGATAACCATTTCAAAAGAGTTAAACTATTCCATTAACTCAACCATTGATATTTTCAAGTAAAACACACAAATATTTGGAAAATAACATTTTTGGCATGCACAAAGTTTTCACAAATCACCTTGAACTCACCTCGCTAGATTTAAGCTAAATCTAGAATTTCTCCCAACGTAAGCTCCTTTGATGCAACCCGAATCCTTTAGGCCAAATCTTCCAAAACCTAGATCCACAAGTTTTCAACCATAAGTATTTATCCACAAATACTTAGAATCATTCCCTAAACATTTAGAACCCAAAATCTCAAATTCATCAAGCCCTAATCTTCATAAATGAAGAAAGAGAAGAACACTTCAACTAAACATAACCAAAATCGTCCACAATACTCCAAACGAGAAAGAAAGTGAACAAAATATGATCTTGAGCAATTAATCCTTTAATGACATATTATAATTTCTACACATCAAAATATCAAAAAGCCCCAAATATGGTTGTTTTACAACATTTATGAAGATAACCATTTCAAAAGAGTTAAACTATTCCATTAACTCAACCATTGATATTTTCAAGTAAAACACACAAATATTTGGAAAATAACATTTTTGGCATGCACAAAGTTTTCACAAATCACCTTGAACTCACCTCGCTAGATTTAAGCTAAATCTAGAATTTCTCCCAACGTAAGCTCCTTTGATGCAACCCGAATCCTTTAGGCCAAATCTTCCAAAACCTAGATCCACAAGTTTTCAACCATAAGTATTTATCCACAAATACTTAGAATCATTCCCTAAACATTTAGAACCCAAAATCTCAAATTCATCAAGCCCTAATCTTCATAAATGAAGAAAGAGAAGAACACTTCAACTAAACATAACCAAAATCGTCCACAATACTCCAAACGAGAAAGAAAGTGAACAAAATATGATCTTGAGCAATTAATCCTTTAATGACATATTATAATTTCTACACATCAAAATATCAAAAAGCCCCAAATATGGTTGTTTTACAACATTTATGAAGATAACCATTTCAAAAGAGTTAAACTATTCCATTAACTCAACCATTGATATTTTCAAGTAAAACACACAAATATTTGGAAAATAACATTTTTGGCATGCACAAAGTTTTCACAAATCACCTTGAACTCACCTCGCTAGATTTAAGCTAAATCTAGAATTTCTCCCAACGTAAGCTCCTTTGATGCAACCCGAATCCTTTAGGCCAAATCTTCCAAAACCTAGATCCACAAGTTTCCAACCATAAGTATTTATCCTCAAATACTTAGAATCATTTCCCAAACATTTAGAACCCAAAATCTCAAATACATCAAGCCCTAATCTTCATACATGAAGAAGGAGAAGAACACTTCAAGTAAACATAACCAAAATCGTCCACAATACTCCAAACGAGAAAAAAGTGAACAAAATCTGATTTTCAGCAATTAAACCTTTAATGACATATTATGATTTCTACACATCAAAATATCCAAAAAGCCCCAAATATGGTTGTTTTACAACATTTATGAAGATAACCATTTCAAAAGAGTTAAACTATTCCATTAACTCAACCATTGATATTTTCAAGTAAAACACACAAATATTTGGAAAATAACATTTTTGGCATGCACAAAGTTTTCACAAATCACCTTGAACTCACCTCGCTATATTTAAGCTAAATCTAGAATCTCTCCCAACGTAAGCTCCTTTGATGCAACCCGGATCCTTTAGGCCTAATCTTCCAAAACCTAGATCCACAAGTTTCCAACCATAAGTATTTATCCTCAAATACTTAGAATCATTGCCCAAACCTTTAGAACCCAAAATTTCAAATACATCAAGCCCTAATCTTCATAAATGTAGAAGCAGAAGAACACTTCAACTAAACATAACCAAAATCGTCCACAATACTCCAAACGAGAAAGAAAGTGAACAAAATATGATCTTGAGCAATTAATCCTTTAATGACATATTATAATTTCTACACATCAAAATATCCAAAAGCCCCAAATATGGTTGTTTTACAACATTTATGAAGATAACCCTTTCAAAAGAGTTAAACTATTCCATTAACTCAACCATTGATATTTTCAAGTAAAACACACAAGTATTTGGAAAATAACATTTTTGGCATGCACAAAGTTTTCACAAATCACCTTGAACTCACCTCGCTAGATTTAAGCTAAATCTAGAATTTCTCCCAACGTAATCTCCTTTGATGCAACCCGAATCCTTTAGGCCAAATCTTCCAAAACCTAGATCCACAAGTTTCCAACCATAAGTATTTATCCTCAAATACTTAGAATCATTTCCCAAACATTTACAACCCAAAATCTCAAATACATCAAGCCCTAATCTTCATACAAGAAGAAGGAGAAGAACACTTCAACTAAACATAACCAAAATCGTCCACAATACTCCAAACGAGAAAGAAAGTGGACAAAATATGATTTTGAGCAATTAATCCTTTGATGACATATTATGATTTCTACACATCAAAATATCCGAAAGCCCCAAATATGGTTGTTTTACAACATTTATGAAGATACCCATTTTAAAAGAGTTAAACTATTGATATTTTCAAGTAAAGCACACAAATATTTGGAAACTAACATTTTTGGCATGCACAAAGTTTTCACAAATCAACTTGAACTCGCCTCGCTAGATTTAAGCTAAATCTAGAATTTCTCCCAATGTAAGCTCCTTTGATGCTACCCGGATCCTTTAGGCCAAATCTTCCAAAACCTAGGTCCACAAGTTTCCAACCATAAGTATTTATCCTCAAATACATAGAATCATTTCCCAAACATTTAGAACCCAAAATCTCAAATACATCAAGTCCTAATCTTCATACATGAAGAAGGAGAAGAACACTTCAACTAAACGTAACCAAAATCGTCCACAATAATCCAAACGAGAAAGAAAGTGAACAAAATATGATTTTGAGCGATTAATCCTTTAATGACATATTATGATTTCTACACATCAAAATATCAAAAAGCCCCAAATATGGTTGTTTTACAACATTTATGAAGATAACCATTTCAAAAGAGTTAAACTATTCCATTAACTCAACCATTGATATTTTCAAGTAAAACACACAAATATTTGGAAAATAACATTTTTGGCATGCACAAAGTTTTCACAAATCACCTTGAACTCACCTCGCTAGATTTAAGCTAAATCTAGAATTTCTCCCAACGTAAGCTCCTTTGATGCAACCCGAATCCTTTAGGCCAAATCTTCTAAAACCTAGATCCACAAGTTTTCAACCATAAGTATTTATCCACAAATACTTAGAATCATTCCCTAAACATTTAGAACCCAAAATCTCAAATTCATCAAGCCCTAATCTTCATAAATGAAGAAAGAGAAGAACACTTCAACTAAACATAACCAAAATCGTCCACAATACTCCAAACGAGAAAGAAAGTGAACAAAATATGATCTTGAGCAATTAATCCTTTAATGACATATTATAATTTCTACACATCAAAATATCAAAAAGCCCCAAATATGGTTGTTTTACAACATTTATGAAGATAACCATTTCAAAAGAGTTAAACTATTCCATTAACTCAACCATTGATATTTTCAAGTAAAACACACAAATATTTGGAAAATAACATTTTTGGCATGCACAAAGTTTTCACAAATCACCTTGAACTCACCTCGCTAGATTTAAGCTAAATCTAGAATTTCTCCCAACGTAAACTCCTTTGATGCAACCCGAATCCTTTAGGCCAAATCTTCCAAAACCTAGATCCACAAGTTTCCAACCATAATTATTTATCCTCAAATACTTAGAATCATTCCCCAAACATTTAGAACCCAAAATCTCAAATTCATCAATCCCCAATCTTCATAAATGAAGAAGGAGAAGAACACTTCAACTAAACATAACCAAAATCGTCCACCATACTCCAAACGAGAAAAAAATGAACAAAATCTGATTTTGAGCAATTAAACCTTTAATGACATATTATGATTTCTACACATCAAAATATCCAAAAAGCCCCAAATATGGTTGTTTTACAACATTTATGAAGATAACCATTTCAAAAGAGTTAAACTATTCCATTAACTCAACCATTGATATTTTCAAGTAAAACACACAAATATTTGGAAAATAACATTTTTGGCATGCACAAAGTTTTCACAAATCACCTTGAACTCACCTCGCTAGATTTAAGCTAAATCTAGAATCTCTCCCAACGTAAGCTCTTTTGATGCAACCCGTATCCTTTAGGCCTAATCTTCCAAAACCTAGATCCACAAGTTTCCAACCATAAGTATTTATCCTCAAATACTTAGAATCATTGCCCAAACCTTTAGAACCCAAAATCTCAAATACATCAAGCCCTAATCTTCATAAATGAAGAAGCAGAAGAACACTTCAACTAAACATAACCAAAATCGTCCACAATACTCCAAAAGAGAAAGAAAGTGAACAAAATATGATTTTGAGCAATTAATCCTTTGATGACATATTATGATTTCTACACATCAAAATATCCAAAAGCCCCAAATATGGTTGTTTTACAACATTTATGAAGATAACCCTTTCAAAATAGTTAAACTATTCCATTAACTCAACCATTGATATTTTCAAGTAAAACACACAAATATTTGGAAATTAACATTTTTGGCATGCACAAAGTTTTCACAAATCACCTTGAACTCACCTCGCTAGATTTAAGCTAAATCTAGAATTTCTCCCAACGTAAGCTCCTTTGATGCAACCCGAATCCTTTAGGCCAAATCTTCCAAAACCTAGATCCACAAGTTTCCAACCATAAGTATTTATCCTCAAATACTTAGAATCATTTCCCAAACATTTAGAACCCAAAATCTCAAATACATCAAGCCCTAATCTTCATACATGAAGAAGGAGAAGAACACTTCAAGTAAACATAACCAAAATCGTCCACAATACTCCAAACGAGAAAAAAGTGAACAAAATCTGATTTTGAGCAATTAAACCTTTAATGACATATTATGATTTCTACACATCAAAATATCCAAAAAGCCCCAAATATGGTTGTTTTACAACATTTATGAAGATAACCATTTCAAAAGAGTTAAACTATTCCATTAACTCAACCATTGATATTTTCAAGTAAAACACACAAATATTTGGAAAATAACATTTTTGGCATGCACAAAGTTTTCACAAATCACCTTGAACTCACCTCGCTATATTTAAGCTAAATCTAGAATCTCTCCCAACGTAAGCTCCTTTGATGCAACCCGGATCCTTTAGGCCTAATCTTTCAAAACCTAGATCCACAAGTTTCCAACCATAAGTATTTATCCTCAAATACTTAGAATCATTGTCCAAACCTTTAGAACCCAAAATCTCAAATACATCAAGCCCTAATCTTCATAAATGAAGAAGCAGAAGAACACTTCAACTAAACATAACCAAAATCGTCCACAATACTCCAAAAGAGAAAGAAAGTGAACAAAATATGATTTTAAGCAATTAATCATTTGATGACATATTATGATTTCTACACATCAAAATATCCAAAAGCCCCAAATATGGTTGTTTTACAACATTTATGAAGATAACCCTTTCAAAAGAGTTAAACTATTCCATTAACTCAACCATTGATATTTTCAAGTAAAACACACAAATATTTGGAAATTAAAATTTTTGGCATGCACAAAGTTTTCACAAATCACCTTGAACTCACCTCGCTAGATTTAAGCTAAATCTAGAATTTCTCCCAACGTAAGCTCCTTTGATGCAACCCGAATCCTTTAGGCCAAATCTTCAAAAACCTAGATCCACAAGTTTCCAACCATAAGTATTTATCCTCAAATACTTAGAATCATTTCCCAAACATTTAGAACCCAAAATCTCAAATACATCAAGCCCTAATCTTCATACATGAAGAAGGAGAAGAACACTTCAACTAAACGTAACCAAAATCGTCCACAGTAATCCAAACGAGAAAGAAAGTGAACAAAATATGATTTTGAGCGATTAATCCTTTAATGACATATTATGATTTCTACACATCAAAATATCAAAAAGCCCCAAATATGGTTGTTTTACAACATTTATGAAGATAACCATTTCAAAAGAGTTAAACTATTCCATTAACTCAACCATTGATATTTTCAAGTAAAACACACAAATATTTGGAAAATAACATTTTTGGCATGCACAAAGTTTTCACAAATCACCTTGAACTCACCTCGCTAGATTTAAGCTAAATCTAGAATTTCTCCCAACGTAAGCTCCTTTGATGCAACCCGAATCCTTTAGGCCAAATCTTCTAAAACCTAGATCCACAAGTTTTCAACCATAAGTATTTATCCACAAATACTTAGAATCATTCCCTAAACATTTAGAACCCAAAATCTCAAATACATCAAGCCCTAATCTTCATAAATGAAGAAGCAGAAGAACACTTCAACTAAACATAACCAAAATCGTCCACAATACTCCAAAAGAGAAAGAAAGTGAACAAAATATGATTTTGAGCAATTAATCATTTGATGACATATTATGATTTCTACACATCAAAATATCCAAAAGCCCCAAATATGGTTGTTTTACAACATTTATGAAGATAACCCTTTCAAAAGAGTTAAACTATTCCATTAACTCAACCATTGATATTTTCAAGTAAAACACACAAATATTTGGAAATTAAAATTTTTGGCATGCACAAAGATTTCACAAATCACCTTGAACTCACCTCGCTAGATTTAAGCTAAATCTAGAATTTCTCCCAACGTAAGCTCCTTTGATGCAACCCGAATCCTTTAGGCCAAATCTTCAAAAACCTAGATCCACAAGTTTCCAACCATAAGTATTTATCCTCAAATACTTAGAATCATTTCCCAAACATTTAGAACCCAAAATCTCAAATACATCAAGCCCTAATCTTCATACATGAAGAAGGAGAAGAACACTTCAACTAAACGTAACCAAAATCGTCCACAATAATCCAAACGAGAAAGAAAGTGAACAAAATATGATTTTGAGCGATTAATCCTTTAATGACATATTATGATTTCTACACATCAAAATATCAAAAAGCCCCAAATATGGTTGTTTTACAACATTTATGAAGATAACCATTTCAAAAGAGTTAAACTATTCCATTAACTCAACCATTGATATTTTCAAGTAAAACACACAAATATTTGGAAAATAACATTTTTGGCATGCACAAAGTTTTCACAAATCACCTTGAACTCACCTCGCTAGATTTAAGCTAAATCTAGAATTTCTCCCAACGTAAGCTCCTTTGATGCAACCCGAATCCTTTAGGCCAAATCTTCTAAAACCTAGATCCACAAGTTTTCAACCATAAGTATTTATCCACAAATACTTAGAATCATTCCCTAAACATTTAGAACCCAAAATCTCAAATTCATCAAGCCCTAATCTTCATAAATGAAGAAAGAGAAGAACACTTCAACTAAACATAACCAAAATCGTCCACAATACTCCAAACGAGAAAGAAAGTGAACAAAATATGATCTTGAGCAATTAATCCTTTAATGACATATTATAATTTCTACACATCAAAATATCAAAAAGCCCCAAATATAGTTGTTTTACAACATTTATGAAGATAACCATTTCAAAAGAGTTAAACTATTCCATTAACTCAACCATTGATATTTTCAAGTAAAACACACAAATATTTGGAAAATAACATTTTTGGCATGCACAAAGTTTTCACAAATCACCTTGAACTCACCTCGCTAGATTTAAGCTAAATCTAGAATTTCTCCCAACGTAAACTCCTTTGATGCAACCCGAATCCTTTAGGCCAAATCTTCCAAAACCTAGATCCACAAGTTTCCAACCATAAGTATTTATCCTCAAATACTTAGAATCATTTCCCAAACATTTAGAACCCAAAATCTCAAATACATCAAGCCCTAATCTTCATAAATGAAGAAGGAGAAGAACACTTCAACTAAACATAACCAAAATCGTCCACAATACTCCAAACGAGAACGAAAGTGGACAAAATATGATTTTGAGCAATTAATCCGTTGATGACATATTATGATTTCTACACATCAAAATATCCAAAAGCCCCAAATATGGTTGTTTTACAACAATTATGAAGATAACCCTTTCAAAAGAGTTAAACTATTCCATTAACTCAACCATTGATATTTTCAAGTAAAACACACAAATATTTGGAAATTAACATTTTTGGCATGCACAAAGTTTTCACAAATCACCTTGAACTCACCTCGCTAGATTTAAGCTAAATCTAGAATTTCTCCCAACGTAAGCTCCTTTGATGCAACCCGAATCCTTTAGGCCAAATCTTCCAAAACCTAGATCCACAAGTTTCCAACCATAAGTATTTATCCTCAAATACTTAGAATCATTTCCCAAACATTTAGAACCCAAAATCTCAAATACATCAAGCCCTAACCTTCATACATGAAGAAGGAGAAGAACACTTCAAGTAAACATAACCAAAATCGTCCACAATACTCCAAACGAGAAAAAAGTGAACAAAATCTGATTTTGAGCAATTAAACCTTTAATGACATATTATGATTTCTACACATCAAAATATCCAAAAAGCCCCAAATATGGTTGTTTTACAACATTTATGAAGATAACCATTTCAAAAGAGTTAAACTATTCCATTAACTCAACCATTGATATTTTCAAGTAAAACACACAAATATTTGGAAAATAACATTTTTCGCATGCACAAAGTTTTCACAAATCACCTTGAACTCACCTCGCTATATTTAAGCTAAATCTAGAATCTCTCCCAACGTAAGCTCCTTTGATGCAACCCGGATCCTTTAGGCCTAATCTTTCAAAACCTAGATCCACAAGTTTCCAACCATAAGTATTTATCCTCAAATACTTAGAATCATTGTCCAAACCTTTAGAACCCAAAATCTCAAATACATCAAGCCCTAATCTTCATAAATGAAGAAGCAGAAGAACACTTCAACTAAACATAACCAAAATCGTCCACAATACTCCAAAAGAGAAAGAAAGTGAACAAAATATGATTTTGAGCAATTAATCATTTGATGACATATTATGATTTCTACACATCAAAATATCCAAAAGCCCCAAATATGGTTGTTTTACAACAATTATGAAGATAACCCTTTCAAAAGAGTTAAACTATTCCATTAACTCAACCATTGATATTTTCAAGTAAAACACACAAATATTTGGAAATTAACATTTTTGGCATGCACAAAGTTTTCACAAATCACCTTGAACTCACCTCGCTAGATTTAAGCTAAATCTAGAATTTCTCCCAACGTAAGCTCCTTTGATGCAACCCGAATCCTTTAGGCCAAATCTTCCAAAACCTAGATCCACAAGTTTCCAACCATAAGTATTTATCCTCAAATACTTAGAATCATTTCCCAAACATTTAGAACCCAAAATCTCAAATACATCAAGCCCTAACCTTCATACATGAAGAAGGAGAAGAACACTTCAAGTAAACATAACCAAAATCGTCCACAATACTCCAAACGAGAAAAAAGTGAACAAAATCTGATTTTGAGCAATTAAACCTTTAATGACATATTATGATTTCTACACATCAAAATATCCAAAAAGCCCCAAATATGGTAGTTTTACAACATTTATGAAGATAACCATTTCAAAAGAGTTAAACTATTCCATTAACTCAACCATTGATATTTTCAAGTAAAACACACAAATATTTGGAAAATAACATTTTTCGCATGCACAAAGTTTTCACAAATCACCTTGAACTCACCTCGCTATATTTGCTAAATCTAGAATCTCTCCCAACGTAAGCTCCTTTGATGCAACCCGGATCCTTTAGGCCTAATCTTTCAAAACCTAGATCCACAAGTTTCCAACCATAAGTATTTATCCTCAAATACTTAGAATCATTGTCCAAACCTTTAGAACCCAAAATCTCAAATACATCAAGCCCTAATCTTCATAAATGAAGAAGCAGAAGAACACTTCAACTAAACATAACCAAAATCGTCCACAATACTCCAAAAGAGAAAGAAAGTGAACAAAATATGATTTTGAGCAATTAATCCTTTGATGACATATTATGATTTCTACACATCAAAATATCCAAAAGCCCCAAATATGGTTGTTTTACAACATTTATGAAGATAACCATTTCAAAAGAGTTAAACTATTCCATTAACTCAACCATTGATATTTTCAAGTAAAACACATAAATATTTGGAAAATAACATTTTTGGCATGCACAAAGTTTTCACAAATTACCTTAAACTCACCTCGCTAGATTTAAGCTAAATCTAGAATTTCTCCCAACGTAAGCTCCTTTGATGCAACCCGAATCCTTTAGGCCAAATCTTCCAAAACCTAGATCGACAAGTTTCCAACCATAATTATTTATCCTCAAATACTTAGAATCATTCCCCAAACATTTAGAACCCAAAATCTCAAATTCATCAATCCCCAATCTTCATAAATGAAGAAGGAGAAGAACAATTCAACTAAACATAACCAAAATCGTCCACAATACTCCAAACGAGAAAAAAGTGAACAAAATATGATTTTGAGCAATTAAACCTTTAATGACATATTATGATTTCTACACATCAAAATATCCAAAAAGCCCCAAATATGGTTGTTTTACAACATTTATGAAGATAACCATTTCAAAAGAGTTAAACTATTCCATTAACTCAACCATTGATATTTTCAAGTAAAACACACAAATATTTGGAAAATAACATTTTTGGCATGCACAAAGTTTTCACAAATCACCTTGAACTCACCTCGCTAGATTTAAGCTAAATCTAGAATCTCTCCCAACGTAAGCTCTTTTGATGCAACCCGGATCCTTTAGGCCTAATCTTCCAAAACCTAGATCCACAAGTTTCCAACCATAAGTATTTATCCTCAAATACTTAGAATCATTTCCCAAACATTTAGAACCCAAAATCTCAAATACATCAAGCCCTAATCTTCATACATGAAGAAGGAGAAGAACACTTCAACTAAACGTAACCAAAATCGTCCACAATACTCCAAAAGAGAAAGAAAGTGAACAAAATATGATTTTGAGCAATTAATCATTTGATGACATATTATGATTTCTACACATCAAAATATCCAAAAGCCCCAAATATGGTTGTTTTACAACAATTATGAAGATAACCCTTTCAAAAGAGTTAAACTATTCCATTAACTCAACCGTTGATATTTTCAAGTAAAACACACAAATATTTGGAAATTAACATTTTTGGCATGCACAAAGTTTTCACAAATCACCTTGAACTCACCTCGCTAGATTTAAGCTAAATCTAGAATTTCTCCCAACGTAAGCTCCTTTGATGCAACCCGAATCCTTTAGGCCAAATCTTCCAAAACCTAGATCCACAAGTTTCCAACCATAAGTATTTATCCTCAAATACTTAGAATCATTTCCCAAACATTTAGAACCCAAAATCTCAAATACATCAAGCCCTAACCTTCATACATGAAGAAGGAGAAGAACACTTCAAGTAAACATAACCAAAATCGTCCACAATACTCCAAACGAGAAAAAAGTGAACAAAATCCGATTTTGAGCAATTAAACCTTTAATGACATATTATGATTTCTACACATCAAAATATCCAAAAAGCCCCAAATATGGTAGTTTTACAACATTTATGAAGATAACCATTTCAAAAGAGTTAAACTATTCCATTAACTCAACCATTGATATTTTCAAGTAAAACACACAAATATTTGGAAAATAACATTTTTCGCATGCACAAAGTTTTCACAAATCACCTTGAACTCACCTCGCTATATTTGCTAAATCTAGAATCTCTCCCAACGTAAGCTCCTTTGATGCAACCCGGATCCTTTAGGCCTAATCTTTCAAAACCTAGATCCACAAGTTTCCAACCATAAGTATTTATCCTCAAATACTTAGAATCATTGTCCAAACCTTTAGAACCCAAAATCTCAAATACATCAAGCCCTAATCTTCATAAATGAAGAAGCAGAAGAACACTTCAACTAAACATAACCAAAATCGTCCACAATACTCCAAAAGAGAAAGAAAGTGAACAAAATATGATTTTGAGCAATTAATCCTTTGATGACATATTATGATTTCTACACATCAAAATATCCAAAAGCCCCAAATATGGTTGTTTTACAACATTTATGAAGATAACCATTTCAAAAGAGTTAAACTATTCCATTAACTCAACCATTGATATTTTCAAGTAAAACACACAAATATTTGGAAATTAAAATTTTTGGCATGCACAAAGTTTTCACAAATCACCTTGAACTCACCTCGCTAGATTTAAGCTAAATCTAGAATTTCTCCCAACGTAAGCTCCTTTGATGCAACCCGAATCCTTTAGGCCAAATCTTCAAAAACCTAGATCCACAAGTTTCCAACCATAAGTATTTATCCTCAAATACTTAGAATCATTTCCCAAACATTTAGAACCCAAAATCTCAAATACATCAAGCCCTAATCTTCATACATGAAGAAGGAGAAGAACACTTCAACTAAACGTAACCAAAATCGTCCACAATAATCCAAACGAGAAAGAAAGTGAACAAAATATGATTTTGAGCGATTAATCCTTTAATGACATATTATGATTTCTACACATCAAAATATCAAAAAGCCCCAAATATGGTTGTTTTACAACATTTATGAAGATAACCATTTCAAAAGAGTTAAACTATTCCATTAACTCAACCATTGATATTTTCAAGTAAAACACACAAATATTTGGAAAATAACATTTTTGGCATGCACAAAGTTTTCACAAATCACCTTTAACTCACCTCGCTAGATTTAAGCTAAATCTAGAATTTCTCCCAACGTAAGCTCCTTTGATGCAACCCGAATCCTTTAGGCCAAATCTTCTAAAACCTAGATCCACAAGTTTTCAACCATAAGTATTTATCCACAAATACTTAGAATCATTCCCTAAACATTTAGAACCCAAAATCTCAAATTCATCAAGCCCTAATCTTCATAAATGAAGAAAGAGAAGAACACTTCAACTAAACATAACCAAAATCGTCCACAATACTCCAAACGAGAAAGAAAGTGAACAAAATATGATCTTGAGCAATTAATCCTTTAATGACATATTATAATTTCTACACATCAAAATATCAAAAAGCCCCAAATATGGTTGTTTTACAACATTTATGAAGATAACCATTTCAAAAGAGTTAAACTATTCCATTAACTCAACCATTGATATTTTCAAGTAAAACACACAAATATTTGGAAAATAACATTTTTGGCATGCACAAAGTTTTCACAAATCACCTTGAACTCACCTCGCTAGATTTAAGCTAAATCTAGAATTTCTCCCAACGTAAACTCCTTTGATGCAACCCGAATCCTTTAGGCCAAATCTTCCAAAACCTAGATCCACAAGTTTCCAACCATAAGTATTTATCCTGAAATACTTAGAATCATTTCCCAAACATTTAGAACCCAAAATCTCAAATACATCAAGCCCTAATCTTCATAAATGAAGAAGGAGAAGAACACTTCAACTAAACATAACCAAAATCGTCCACAATACTCCAAACGAGAACGAAAGTGGACAAAATATGATTTTGAGCAATTAATCCGTTGATGACATATTATGATTTCTACACATCAAAATATCCAAAAGCCCCAAATATGGTTGTTTTACAACAATTATGAAGATAACCCTTTCAAAAGAGTTAAACTATTCCATTAACTCAACCATTGATATTTTCAAGTAAAACACACAAATATTTGGAAATTAACATTTTTGGCATGCACAAAGTTTTCACAAATCACCTTGAACTCACCTCGCTAGATTTAAGCTAAATCTAGAATTTCTCCCAACGTAAGCTCCTTTGATGCAACCCGAATCCTTTAGGCCAAATCTTCCAAAACCTAGATCCACAAGTTTCCAACCATAAGTATTTATCCTCAAATACTTAGAATCATTTCCCAAACATTTAGAACCCAAAATCTCAAATACATCAAGCCCTAACCTTCATACATGAAGAAGGAGAAGAACACTTCAAGTAAACATAACCAAAATCGTCCACAATACTCCAAACGAGAAAAAAGTGAACAAAATCTGATTTTGAGCAATTAAACCTTTAATGACATATTATGATTTCTACACATCAAAATATCCAAAAAGCCCCAAATATGGTTGTTTTACAACATTTATGAAGATAACCATTTCAAAAGAGTTAAACTATTCCA
Source organism: Saussurea involucrata (assembly GCA_033807775.1). Lineage (NCBI taxonomy): Eukaryota > Viridiplantae > Streptophyta > Magnoliopsida > Asterales > Asteraceae > Saussurea > Saussurea involucrata. The sequence goes on from CM066325.1 coordinate 77,719,132, forward strand.
TTAACTCAACCATTGATATTTTCAAGTAAAACACACAAATATTTGGAAAATAACATTTTTCGCATGCACAAAGTTTTCACAAATCACCTTGAACTCACCTCGCTATATTTAAGCTAAATCTAGAATCTCTCCCAACGTAAGCTCCTTTGATGCAACCCGGATCCTTTAGGCCTAATCTTTCAAAACCTAGATCCACAAGTTTCCAACCATAAGTATTTATCCTCAAATACTTAGAATCATTGTCCAAACCTTTAGAACCCAAAATCTCAAATACATCAAGCCCTAATCTTCATAAATGAAGAAGCAGAAGAACACTTCAACTAAACATAACCAAAATCGTCCACAATACTCCAAAAGAGAAAGAAAGTGAACAAAATATGATTTTGAGCAATTAATCATTTGATGACATATTATGATTTCTACACATCAAAATATCCAAAAGCCCCAAATATGGTTGTTTTACAACAATTATGAAGATAACCCTTTCAAAAGAGTTAAACTATTCCATTAACTCAACCATTGATATTTTCAAGTAAAACACACAAATATTTGGAAATTAACATTTTTGGCATGCACAAAGTTTTCACAAATCACCTTGAACTCACCTCGCTAGATTTAAGCTAAATCTAGAATTTCTCCCAACGTAAGCTCCTTTGATGCAACCCGAATCCTTTAGGCCAAATCTTCCAAAACCTAGATCCACAAGTTTCCAACCATAAGTATTTATCCTCAAATACTTAGAATCATTTCCCAAACATTTAGAACCCAAAATCTCAAATACATCAAGCCCTAACCTTCATACATGAAGAAGGAGAAGAACACTTCAAGTAAACATAACCAAAATCGTCCACAATACTCCAAACGAGAAAAAAGTGAACAAAATCTGATTTTGAGCAATTAAACCTTTAATGACATATTATGATTTCTACACATCAAAATATCCAAAAAGCCCCAAATATGGTAGTTTTACAACATTTATGAAGATAACCATTTCAAAAGAGTTAAACTATTCCATTAACTCAACCATTGATATTTTCAAGTAAAACACACAAATATTTGGAAAATAACATTTTTCGCATGCACAAAGTTTTCACAAATCACCTTGAACTCACCTCGCTATATTTGCTAAATCTAGAATCTCTCCCAACGTAAGCTCCTTTGATGCAACCCGGATCCTTTAGGCCTAATCTTTCAAAACCTAGATCCACAAGTTTCCAACCATAAGTATTTATCCTCAAATACTTAGAATCATTGTCCAAACCTTTAGAACCCAAAATCTCAAATACATCAAGCCCTAATCTTCATAAATGAAGAAGCAGAAGAACACTTCAACTAAACATAACCAAAATCGTCCACAATACTCCAAAAGAGAAAGAAAGTGAACAAAATATGATTTTGAGCAATTAATCCTTTGATGACATATTATGATTTCTACACATCAAAATATCCAAAAGCCCCAAATATGGTTGTTTTACAACATTTATGAAGATAACCCTTTCAAAATAGTTAAACTATTCCATTAACTCAACCATTGATATTTTCAAGTAAAACACACAAATATTTGGAAATTAACATTTTTGGCATGCACAAAGTTTTCACAAATCACCTTGAACTCACCTCGCTAGATTTAAGCTAAATCTAGAATTTCTCCCAACGTAAGCTCCTTTGATGCAACCCGAATCCTTTAGGCCAAATCTTCCAAAACCTAGATCCACAAGTTTCCAACCATAAGTATTTATCCTCAAATACTTAGAATCATTTCCCAAACATTTAGAACCCAAAATCTCAAATACATCAAGCCCTAACCTTCATACATGAAGAAGGAGAAGAACACTTCAAGTAAACATAACCAAAATCGTCCACAATACTCCAAACGAGAAAAAAGTGAACAAAATCTGATTTTGAGCAATTAAACCTTTAATGACATATTATGATTTCTACACATCAAAATATCCAAAAAGCCCCAAATATGGTAGTTTTACAACATTTATGAAGATAACCATTTCAAAAGAGTTAAACTATTCCATTAACTCAACCATTGATATTTTCAAGTAAAACACACAAATATTTGGAAAATAACATTTTTCGCATGCACAAAGTTTTCACAAATCACCTTGAACTCACCTCGCTATATTTGCTAAATCTAGAATCTCTCCCAACGTAAGCTCCTTTGATGCAACCCGGATCCTTTAGGCCTAATCTTTCAAAACCTAGATCCACAAGTTTCCAACCATAAGTATTTATCCTCAAATACTTAGAATCATTGTCCAAACCTTTAGAACCCAAAATCTCAAATACATCAAGCCCTAATCTTCATAAATGAAGAAGCAGAAGAACACTTCAACTAAACATAACCAAAATCGTCCACAATACTCCAAAAGAGAAAGAAAGTGAACAAAATATGATTTTGAGCAATTAATCCTTTGATGACATATTATGATTTCTACACATCAAAATATCCAAAAGCCCCAAATATGGTTGTTTTACAACATTTATGAAGATAACCCTTTCAAAATAGTTAAACTATTCCATTAACTCAACCATTGATATTTTCAAGTAAAACACATAAATATTTGGAAAATAACATTTTTGGCATGCACAAAGTTTTCACAAATTACCTTAAACTCACCTCGCTAGATTTAAGCTAAATCTAGAATTTCTCCCAACGTAAGCTCCTTTGATGCAACCCGAATCCTTTAGGCCAAATCTTCCAAAACCTAGATCGACAAGTTTCCAACCATAATTATTTATCCTCAAATACTTAGAATCATTCCCCAAACATTTAGAACCCAAAATCTCAAATTCATCAATCCCCAATCTTCATAAATGAAGAAGGAGAAGAACAATTCAACTAAACATAACCAAAATCGTCCACAATACTCCAAACGAGAAAAAAGTGAACAAAATATGATTTTGAGCAATTAAACCTTTAATGACATATTATGATTTCTACACATCAAAATATCCAAAAAGCCCCAAATATGGTTGTTTTACAACATTTATGAAGATAACCATTTCAAAAGAGTTAAACTATTCCATTAACTCAACCATTGATATTTTCAAGTAAAACACACAAATATTTGGAAAATAACATTTTTGGCATGCACAAAGTTTTCACAAATCACCTTGAACTCACCTCGCTAGATTTAAGCTAAATCTAGAATCTCTCCCAACGTAAGCTCTTTTGATGCAACCCGGATCCTTTAGGCCTAATCTTCCAAAACCTAGATCCACAAGTTTCCAACCATAAGTATGTATCCTCAAATACTTAGAATCATTGCCCAAACCTTTAGAACCCAAAATCTCAAATACATCAAGCCCTAATCTTCATAAATGAAGAAGCAGAAGAACACTTCAACTAAACATAACCAAAATCGTCCACAATACTCCAAAAGAGAAAGAAAGTGAACAAAATATGATTTTGAGCAATTAATCCTTTGATGACATATTATGATTTCTACACATCAAAATATCCAAAAGCCCCAAATATGGTTGTTTTACAACATTTATGAAGATAACCCTTTCAAAAGAGTTAAACTATTCCATTAACTCAACCATTGATATTTTCAAGTAAAACACACAAATATTTGGAAATTAACATTTTTGGCATGCACAAAGTTTTCACAAATCACCTTGAACTCACCTCGCTAGATTTAAGCTAAATCTAGAATTTCTCCCAACGTAAGCTCCTTTGATGCAACCCGAATCCTTTAGGCCAAATCTTCCAATACCTAGATCCACAAGTTTCCAACCATAAGTATTTATCCTCAAATACTTAGAATCATTTCCCAAACATTTAGAACCCAAAATCTCAAATACATCAAGCCCTAATCTTCATACATGAAGAAGGAGAAGAACACTTCAACTAAACATAACCAAAATCGTCCACAATACTCCAAACGAGAAAGAAAGTGGACAAAATATGATTTTGAGCAATTAATCCTTTGATGACATATTATGATTTCTACACATCAAAATATCCAAAAGCCCCAAATATGGTTGTTTTACAACATTTATGAAGATACCCATTTTAAAAGAGTTAAACTATTCCATTAACTCAACCATTGATATTTTCAAGTAAAACACACAAATATTTGGAAATTAACATTTTTGGCATGCACAAAGTTTTCACAAATCAACTTGAACTCGCCTCGCTAGATTTAAGCTAAATCTAGACTTTCTCCCAATGTAAGCTCCTTTGATGCAACCCGGATCCTTTAGGCCAAATCTTCCAAAACCTAGATCCACAAGTTTCCAACCATAAGTATTTATCCTCAAATACATAGAATCATTTCCCAAACATTTAGAACCCAAAATCTCAAATACATCAAGTCCTAATCTTCATACATGAAGAAGGAGAAGAACACTTCAAGTAAACATAACCAAAATCGTCCACAATACTCCAAACGAGAAAGAAAGTGAACAAAATATGATTTTGAGCGATTAAACCTTTAATGACATATTATGATTTCTACACATCAAAATATCAAAAAGCCCCAAATATGCTTGTTTTACAACATTTATGAAGATAACCATTTCAAAAGAGTTAAACTATTCCATTAACTCAACCATTGATATTTTCAAGTAAAACACACAAATATTTGGAAAATAACATTTTTGGCATGCACAAAGTTTTCACAAACCACCTTGAACTCACCTCGCTAGATTTAAGCTAAATCTAGAATTTCTCCCAACGTAATCTCCTTTGATGCAACCCGAATCCTTTAGGCCAAATCTTCCAAAACCTAGATCCACAAGTTTCCAACCATAATTATTTATCCTCAAATACTTAGAATCATTCCCCAAACATTTAGAACCCAAAATCTCAAATTCATCAACCCCCAATCTTCATAAATGAAGAAGGAGAAGAACACTTCAAGTAAACATAACCAAAATCGTTCACAATACTCCAAACGAGAAAAAAGTGAACAAAATCTGATTTTGAGCAATTAAACCTTTAATGACATATTATGATTTCTACACATCAAAATATCCAAAAAGCCCCAAATATGGTTGTTTTACAACATTTATGAAGATAACCATTTCAAAGGAGTTAAACTATTCCATTAACTCAACCATTGATATTTTCAAGTAAAACACACAAATATTTGGAAAATAACATTTTTGGCATGCACAAAGTTTTCACAAATCACCTTGAACTCACCTCGCTAGATTTAAGCTAAATCTAGAATCTCTCCCAACGTAAGCTCTTTTGATGCAACCCGGATCCTTTAGGCCTAATCTTCCAAAACCTAGATTCACAAGTTTCCAACCATAAGTATTTATCCTCAAATACTTAGAATCATTGCCCAAACCTTTAGAACCTAAAATCTCAAATACATCAAGCCCTAATCTTCTTAAATGAAGAAGCAGAAGAACACTTCAACTAAACATAACCAAAATCGTCCACAAACTCCAAAAGAGAAAGAAAGTGAACAAAATATGATTTTGAGCAATTAATCCTTTGATGACATATTATGATTTCTACACATCAAAATATCCAAAAGCCCCAAATATGGTTGTTTTACAACATTTATGAAGATAACCCTTTCAAAAGAGTTAAACTATTCCATTAACTCAACCATTGATATTTTCAAGTAAAACACACAAATATTTGGAAATTAACATTTTTGGCATGCACAGAGTTTTCACAAATCACCTTGAACTCACCTCGCTAGATGTAAGCTAAATCTAGAATTTCTCCCAACGTAAGCTCCTTTGATGCAACCCGAATCCTTTAGGCCAAATCTTCCAAAACCTAGATCCACAAGTTTCCAACCATAAGTATTTATCCTCAAATACTTAGAATCATTTCCCAAACATTTAGAACCCAAAATCTCAAATACATCAAGCCCTAATCTTCATACATGAAGAAGGAGAAGAACACTTCAACTAAACATAACCAAAATCGTCCACAATACTCCAAACGAGAAAGAAAGTGAACAAAATATGATTTTGAGCGATTAAACCTTTAATGACATATTATGATTTCTACACATCAAAATATCAAAAAGCCCCAAATATGCTTGTTTTACAACATTTATGAAGATAACCATTTCAAAAGAGTTAAACTATTCCATTAACTCAACCATTGATATTTTCAAGTAAAACACACAAATATTTGGAAAATAACATTTTTGGCATGCACAAAGTTTTCAAAAATCACCTTGAACTCACCTCGCTAGATTTAAGCTAAATCTAGAATCTCTCCCAACGTAAGCTCCTTTGATGCAACCCGAATCCTTTAGGCCTAATCTTCCAAAACCTAGATCCACAAGTTTTCAACCATAAGTATTTATCCTCAAATACTTAGAATCATTGCCCAAACCTTTAGAACCCAAAATCTCAAATACATCAAGCCCTAATCTTCATAAATGAAGAAGCAGAAGAACACTTCAACTAAACATAACCAAAATCGTTCACAATACTCCAAAAGAGAAAGAAAGTGAACAAAATATGATTTTGAGCAATTAATCCTTTGATGACATATTATGATTTCTACACATCAAAATATCCAAAAGCCCCAAATATGGTTGTTTTACAACATTTATGAAGATAACCCTTTCAAAAGAGTTAAACTATTCCATTAACTCAACCATTGATATTCTCAAGTAAAACACACAAGTATTTGGAAAATAACATTTTTGGCATGCACAAAGTTTTCACAAATCACCTTGAACTCACCTCGCTAGATTTAAGCTAAATCTAGAATTTCTCCCAACGTAAGCTCCTTTGATGCAACCCGAATCCTTTAGGCCAAATCTTCCAAAACCTAGATCCACAAGTTTCCAACCATAAGTATTTATCCTCAAATACTTAGAATCATTTCCCAAATATTTAGAACCCAAAATCTCAAATACATCAAGCCCTAATCTTCATACATGAAGAAGGAGAAGAACACTTCAACTAAACATAACCAAAATCGTCCACAATACTCCAAACGAGAAAGAAAGTGGACAAAATATGATTTTGAGCAATTAATCCTTTGATGACATATTATGATTTCTACACATCAAAATATCCAAAAGCCCCAAATATGGTTGTTTTACAACATTTATGAAGATACCCATTTTAAAAGAGTTAAACTATTCCATTAACTCAACCATTGATATTTTCAAGTAAAACACACAAATATTTGGAAAATAACATTTTTGGCATGCACAAAGTTTTCACAAATCACCTTGAACTCACCTCGCTAGATTTAAGCTAAATCTAGAATTTCTCCCAACGTAAGCTCCTTTGATGCAACCCGAATCCTTTAGGCCAAATCTTCCAAAACCTAGATCCACAAGTTTTCAACCATAAGTATTTATCCACAAATACTTAGAATCATTCCCTAAACATTTAGAACCCAAAATCTCAAATTCATCAAGCCCTAATCTTCATAAATGAAGAAAGAGAAGAATACTTCAACTAAACATAACCAAAATCGTCCACAATACTCCAAACGAGAAAGAAAGTGAACAAAATATGATCTTGAGCAATTAATCCTTTAATGACATATTATAATTTCTACACATCAAAATATCAAAAAGCCCCAAATATGGTTGTTTTACAACATTTATGAAGATAACCATTTCAAAAGAGTTAAACTATTCCATTAACTCAACCATTGATATTTTCAAGTAAAACACACAAATATTTGGAAAATAACATTTTTGGCATGCACAAAGTTTTCACAAATCACCTTGAACTCACCTCGCTAGATTTAAGCTAAATCTAGAATTTCTCCCAACGTAAGCTCCTTTGATGCAACCCGAATCCTTTAGGCCAAATCTTCCAAAACCTAGATCCACAAGTTTCCAACCATAAGTATTTATCCTGAAATACTTAGAATCATTTCCCAAACATTTAGAACCCAAAATCTCAAATACATCAAGCCCTAATCTTCATACATGAAGAAGGAGAAGAACACTTCAACTAAACATAACCAAAATCGTCCACAATACTCCAAACGAGAAAGAAAGTGGACAAAATATGATTTTGAGCAATTAATCCTTTGATGACATATTATGATTTCTACACATCAAAATATCCAAAAGCCCCAAATATGGTTGTTTTACAACATTTATGAAGATACCCATTTTAAAAGAGTTAAACTATTCCATTAACTCAACCATTGATATTTTCAAGTAAAACACACAAATATTTGGAAAATAACATTTTTGGCATGCACAAAGTTTTCACAAATCACCTTGAACTCACCTCGCTAGATTTAAGCTAAATCTAGAATTTCTCCCAACGTAAGCTCCTTTGATGCAACCCGAATCCTTTAGGCCAAATCTTCCAAAACCTAGATCCACAAGTTTTCAACCATAAGTATTTATCCACAAATACTTAGAATCATTCCCTAAACATTTAGAACCCAAAATCTCAAATTCATCAAGCCCTAATCTTCATAAATGAAGAAAGAGAAGAATACTTCAACTAAACATAACCAAAATCGTCCACAATACTCCAAACGAGAAAGAAAGTGAACAAAATATGATCTTGAGCAATTAATCCTTTAATGACATATTATAATTTCTACACATCAAAATATCAAAAAGCCCCAAATATGGTTGTTTTACAACATTTATGAAGATAACCATTTCAAAAGAGTTAAACTATTCCATTAACTCAACCATTGATATTTTCAAGTAAAACACACAAATATTTGGAAAATAACATTTTTGGCATGCACAAAGTTTTCACAAATCACCTTGAACTCACCTCGCTAGATTTAAGCTAAATCTAGAATCTCTCCCAACGTAAGCTCCTTTGATGCAACCCGAATTCTTTAGGCCAAATCTTCCAAAACCTAGATCTACAAGTTTCCAACCATAAGTATTTATCCTCAAATACTTAGAATCATTTCCCAAACATTTAGAACCCAAAATCTCAAATACATCAAGCCCTAATCTTCATAAATGAAGAAGGAGAAGAACACTTCAACTAAACATAACCAAAATCGTTCACAATACTCCAAACGAGAACGAAAGTGGACAAAATATGATTTTGAGCAATTAATCCTTTGATGACATATTATGATTTCTACACATCAAAATATCCAAAAGCCCCAAATATGGTTGTTTTACAACAATTATGAAGATAACCATTTCAAAAGAGTTAAACTATTCCATTAACTCAACCATTGATATTTTCAAGTAAAACACATAAATATTTGGAAAATAACATTTTTGGCATGCACAAAGTTTTCACAAATCACCTTAAACTCACCTCGCTAGATTTAATCTAAATATAGAATTTCTCCCAACGTAATCTCCTTTGATGCAACCCGAATCCTTTAGGCCAAATCTTCCAAAACCTAGATCCACAAGTTTCCAACCATAATTATTTATCCTCAAATACTTAGAATCATTCCCCAAACATTTAGAACCCAAAATCTCAAATTCATCAACCCCCAATCTTCATAAATGAAGAAGGAGAAGAACACTTCAAGTAAACATAACCAAAATCGTTCACAATACTCCAAACGAGAAAAAAGTGAACAAAATCTGATTTTGAGCAATTAAACCTTTAATGACATATTATGATTTCTACACATCAAAATATCCAAAAAGCCCCAAATATGGTTGTTTTACAACATTTATGAAGATAACCATTTCAAAAGAGTTAAACTATTCCATTAACTCAACCATTGATATTTTCAAGTAAAACACACAAATATTTGGAAAATAACATTTTTGGCATGCACAAAGTTTTCACAAATCACCTTGAACTCACCTCGCTAGATTTAAGCTAAATCTAGAATCTCTCCCAACGTAAGCTCTTTTGATGCAACCCGGATCCTTTAGGCCTAATCTTCCAAAACCTAGATCCACAAGTTTCCAACCATAAGTATTTATCCTCAAATACTTAGAATCATTGCCCAAACCTTTAGAACCTAAAATCTCAAATACATCAAGCCCTAATCTTCTTAAATGAAGAAGCAGAAGAACACTTCAACTAAACATAACCAAAACCGTCCACAAACTCCAAAAGAGAAAGAAAGTGAACAAAATATGATTTTGAGCAATTAATCCTTTGATGACATATTATGATTTCTACACATCAAAATATCCAAAAGCCCCAAATATGGTTGTTTTACAACATTTATGAAGATAACCCTTTCAAAAGAGTTAAACTATTCCATTAACTCAACCATTGATATTTTCAAGTAAAACACACAAATATTTGGAAATTAACATTTTTGGCATGCACAAAGTTTTCACAAATCACCTTGAACTCACCTCGCTAGATTTAAGCTAAATCTAGAATTTCTCCCAACGTAAGCTCCTTTGATGCAACCCGAATCCTTTAGGCCAAATCTTCCAAAACCTAGATCCACAAGTTTCCAACCATAATTATTTATCCTCAAATACTTAGAATCATTTCCCAAACATTTAGAACCCAAAATCTCAAATACATCAAGCCCTAATCTTCATACATGAAGAAGGAGAAGAACACTTCAACTAAACATAACCAAAATCGTCCACAATACTCCAAACGAGAAAGAAAGTGAACAAAATATGATTTTGAGCGATTAAACCTTTAATGACATATTATGATTTCTACACATCAAAATATCAAAAAGCCCCAAATATGCTTGTTTTACAACATTTATGAAGATAACCATTTCAAAAGAGTTAAACTATTCCATTAACTCAACCATTGATATTTTCAAGTAAAACACACAAATATTTGGAAAATAACATTTTTGGCATGCACAAAGTTTTCACAAATCACCTTGAACTCACCTCGCTAGATTTAAGCTAAATCTAGAATCTCTCCCAACGTAAGTTCCTTTGATGCAACCCGAATCCTTTAGGCCTAATCTTCCAAAACCTAGATCCACAAGTTTTCAACCATAAGTATTTATCCTCAAATACTTAGAATCATTGCCCAAACCTTTAGAACCCAAAATCTCAAATACATCAAGCCCTAATCTTCATAAATGAAGAAGCAGAAGAACACTTCAACTAAACATAACCAAAATCGTTCACAATACTCCAAAAGAGAAAGAAAGTGAACAAAATATGATTTTGAGCAATTAATCCTTTGATGACATATTATGATTTCTACACATCAAAATATCCAAAAGCCCCAAATATGGTTGTTTTACAACATTTATGAAGATAACCCTTTCAAAAGAGTTAAACTATTCCATTAACTCAACCATTGATATTCTCAAGTAAAACACACAAGTATTTGGAAAATAACATTTTTGGCATGCACAAAGTTTTCACAAATCACCTTGAACTCACCTCGCTAGATTTAAGCTAAATCTAGAATTTCTCCCAACGTAAGCTCCTTTGATGCAACCCGAATCCTTTAGGCCAAATCTTCCAAAACCTAGATCCACAAGTTTCCAACCATAAGTATTTATCCTCAAATACTTAGGATCATTTCCCAAATATTTAGAACCCAAAATCTCAAATACATCAAGCCCTAATCTTCATACATGAAGAAGGAGAAGAACACTTCAACTAAACATAACCAAAATCGTCCACAATACTCCAAACGAGAAAGAAAGTGGACAAAATATGATTTTGAGCAATTAATCCTTTGATGACATATTATGATTTCTACACATCAAAATATCCAAAAGCCCCAAATATGGTTGTTTTACAACATTTATGAAGATACCCATTTTAAAAGAGTTAAACTATTCCATTAACTCAACCATTGATATTTTCAAGTAAAACACACAAATATTTGGAAAATAACATTTTTGGCATGCACAAAGTTTTCACAAATCACCTTGAACTCACCTCGCTAGATTTAAGCTAAATCTAGAATTTCTCCCAACGTAAGCTCCTTTGATGCAACCCGAATCCTTTAGGCCAAATCTTCCAAAACCTAGATCCACAAGTTTTCAACCATAAGTATTTATCCACAAATACTTAGAATCATTCCCTAAACATTTAGAACCCAAAATCTCAAATTCATCAAGCCCTAATCTTCATAAATGAAGAAAGAGAAGAATACTTCAACTAAACATAACCAAAATCGTCCACAATACTCCAAACGAGAAAGAAAGTGAACAAAATATGATCTTGAGCAATTAATCCTTTAATGACATATTATAATTTCTACACATCAAAATATCAAAAAGCCCCAAATATGGTTGTTTTACAACATTTATGAAGATAACCATTTCAAAAGAGTTAAACTATTCCATTAACTCAACCATTGATATTTTCAAGTAAAACACACAAATATTTGGAAAATAACATTTTTGGCATGCACAAAGTTTTCACAAATCACCTTGAACTCACCTCGCTAGATTTAAGCTAAATCTAGAATTTCTCCCAACGTAAGCTCCTTTGATGCAACCCGAATCCTTTAGGCCAAATCTTCCAAAACCTAGATCCACAAGTTTCCAACCATAAGTATTTATCCTGAAATACTTAGAATCATTTCCCAAACATTTAGAACCCAAAATCTCAAATACATCAAGCCCTAATCTTCATACATGAAGAAGGAGAAGAACACTTCAACTAAACATAACCAAAATCGTCCACAATACTCCAAACGAGAAAGAAAGTGGACAAAATATGATTTTGAGCAATTAATCCTTTGATGACATATTATGATTTCTACACATCAAAATATCCAAAAGCCCCAAATATGGTTGTTTTACAACATTTATGAAGATACCCATTTTAAAAGAGTTAAACTATTCCATTAACTCAACCATTGATATTTTCAAGTAAAACACACAAATATTTGGAAAATAACATTTTTGGCATGCACAAAGTTTTCACAAATCACCTTGAACTCACCTCGCTAGATTTAAGCTAAATCTAGAATTTCTCCTAACGTAAGCTCCTTTGATGCAACCCGAATCCTTTAGGCCAAATCTTCCAAAACCTAGATCCACAAGTTTTCAACCATAAGTATTTATCCACAAATACTTAGAATCATTCCCTAAACATTTAGAACCCAAAATCTCAAATTCATCAAGCCCTAATCTTCATAAATGAAGAAAGAGAAGAATACTTCAACTAAACATAACCAAAATCGTCCACAATACTCCAAACGAGAAAGAAAGTGAACAAAATATGATCTTGAGCAATTAATCCTTTAATGACATATTATAATTTCTACACATCAAAATATCAAAAAGCCCCAAATATGGTTGTTTTACAACATTTATGAAGATAACCATTTCAAAAGAGTTAAACTATTCCATTAACTCAACCATTGATATTTTCAAGTAAAACACACAAATATTTGGAAAATAACATTTTTGGCATGCACAAAGTTTTCACAAATCACCTTGAACTCACCTCGCTAGATTTAAGCTAAATCTAGAATTTCTCCCAACGTAAGCTCCTTTGATGCAACCCGAATCCTTTAGGCCAAATCTTCCAAAACCTAGATCCACAAGTTTCCAACCATAAGTATTTATCCTGAAATACTTAGAATCATTTCCCAAACATTTAGAACCCAAAATCTCAAATACATCAAGCCCTAATCTTCATACATGAAGAAGGAGAAGAACACTTCAACTAAACATAACCAAAATCGTCCACAATACTCCAAACGAGAAAGAAAGTGGACAAAATATGATTTTGAGCAATTAATCCTTTGATGACATATTATGATTTCTACACATCAAAATATCCAAAAGCCCCAAATATGGTTGTTTTACAACATTTATGAAGATACCCATTTTAAAAGAGTTAAACTATTCCATTAACTCAACCATTGATATTTTCAAGTAAAACACACAAATATTTGGAAAATAACATTTTTGGCATGCACAAAGTTTTCACAAATCACCTTGAACTCACCTCGCTAGATTTAAGCTAAATCTAGAATCTCTCCGAACGTAAGCTCCTTTGATGCAACCCGAATTCTTTAGGCCAAATCTTCCAAAACCTAGATCTACAAGTTTCCAACCATAAGTATTTATCCTCAAATACTTAGAATCATTTCCCAAACATTTAGAACCCAAAATCTCAAATACATCAAGCCCTAATCTTCATAAATGAAGAAGGAGAAGAACACTTCAACTAAACATAACCAAAATCGTCCACAATACTCCAAACGAGAACGAAAGTGGACAAAATATGATTTTGAGCAATTAATCCTTTGATGACATATTATGATTTCTACACATCAAAATATCCAAAAGCCCCAAATATGGTTGTTTTACAAGAATTATGAAGATAACCATTTCAAAAGAGTTAAACTATTCCATTAACTCAACCATTGATATTTTCAAGTAAAACACATAAATATTTGGAAAATAACATTTTTGGCATGCACAAAGTTTTCACAAATCACCTTAAACTCACCTCGCTAGATTTAATCTAAATCTAGAATTTCTCCCAACGTAATCTCCTTTGATGCAACCCGAATCCTTTAGGCCAAATCTTCCAAAACCTAGATCCACAAGTTTCCAACCATAATTATTTATCCTCAAATACTTAGAATCATTCCCCAAACATTTAGAACCCAAAATCTCAAATTCATCAATCCCCAATCTTCATAAATGAAGAAGGAGAAGAACACTTCAAGTAAACATAACCAAAATCGTTCACAATACTCCAAACGAGAAAAAAGTGAACAAAATCTGATTTTGAGCAATTAAACCTTTAATGACATATTATGATTTCTACACATCAAAATATCCAAAAAGCCCCAAATATGGTTGTTTTACAACATTTATGAAGATAACCATTTCAAAAGAGTTAAACTATTCCATTAACTCAACCATTGATATTTTCAAGTAAAACACACAAATATTTGGAAAATAACATTTTTGGCATGCACAAAGTTTTCACAAATCACCTTGAACTCACCTCGCTAGATTTAAGCTAAATCTAGAATCTCTCCCAACGTAAGCTCTTTTGATGCAACCCGGATCCTTTAGGCCTAATCTTCCAAAACCTAGATCCACAAGTTTCCAACCATAAGTATTTATCCTCAAATACTTAGAATCATTGCCCAAACCTTTAGAACCTAAAATCTCAAATACATCAAGCCCTAATCTTCTTAAATGAAGAAGCAGAAGAACACTTCAACTAAACATAACCAAAATCGTCCACAAACTCCAAAAGAGAAAGAAAGTGAACAAAATATGATTTTGAGCAATTAATCCTTTGATGACATATTATGATTTCTACACATCAAAATATCCAAAAGCCCCAAATATGGTTGTTTTACAACATTTATGAAGATAACCCTTTCAAAAGAGTTAAACTATTCCATTAACTCAACCATTGATATTTTCAAGTAAAACACACAAATATTTGGAAATTAACATTTTTGGCATGCACAAAGTTTTCACAAATCACCTTGAACTCACCTCGCTAGATTTAAGCTAAATCTAGAATTTCTCCCAACGTAAGCTCCTTTGATGCAACCCGAATCCTTTAGGCCAAATCTTCCAAAACCTAGATCCACAAGTTTCCAACCATAAGTATTTATCCTCAAATACTTAGAACCATTTCCCAAACATTTAGAACCCAAAATCTCAAATACATCAAGCCCTAATCTTCATACATGAAGAAGGAGAAGAACACTTCAACTAAACATAACCAAAATCGTCCACAATACTCCAAACGAGAAAGAAAGTGGACAAAATATGATTTTGAGCAATTAATCCTTTGATGACATATTATGATTTCTACACATCAAAATATCCAAAAGCCCCAAATATGGTTGTTTTACAACATTTATGAAGATACCCATTTTAAAAGAGTTAAACTATTCCATTAACTCAACCATTGATATTTTCAAGTAAAACACACAAATATTTGGAAAATAACATTTTTGGCATGCACAAAGTTTTCACAAATCACCTTGAACTCACCTCGCTAGATTTAAGCTAAATCTAGAATTTCTCCCAACGTAAGCTCCTTTGATGCAACCCGAATCCTTTAGGCCAAATCTTCCAAAACCTTGATCCACAAGTTTCCAACCATAAGTATTTATCCTCAAATACTTAGAATCATTTCCCAAACATTTAGAACCCAAAATCTCAAATACATCAAGCCCTAATCTTCATACATGAAGAAGGAGAAGAACACTTCAACTAAACATAACCAAAATCGTCCACAATACTCCAAACGAGAAAGAAAGTGGACAAAATATGATTTTGAGCAATTAATCCTTTGATGACATATTATGATTTCTACACATCAAAATATCCAAAAGCCCCAAATATGGTTGTTTTACAACATTTATGAAGATAACCATTTCAAAAGAGTTAAACTATTCCATTAACTCAACCATTGATATTTTCAAGTAAAACACACAAATATTTGGAAACTAATATTTTTGGCATGCACAAAGTTTTCACAAATCACCTTAAACTCACCTCGCTAGATTTAAGCTAAATCTAGAATTTCTCCCAACGTAAGCTCCTTTGATGCAACCCGAATCCTTTAGGCCAAATCTTCCAAAACCTAGATCCACAAGTTTCCAACCATAATTATTTATCCTCAAATACTTAGAATCATTCCCCAAACATTTAGAACCCAAAATCTCAAATTCATCAATCCCCAATCTTCATAAATGAAGAAGGAGAAGAACACTTCAACTAAACATAACCAAAATCGTCCACAATACTCCAAACGAGAAAAAAGTGAACAAAATCTGATTTTGAGCAATTAAACCTTTAATGACATATTATGATTTCTACACATCAAAATATCCAAAAAGCCCCAAATATGGTTGTTTTACAACATTTATGAAGATAACCATTTCAAAAGAGTTAAACCATTCCATTAACTCAAACATTGATATTTTCAAGTAAAACACACAAATATTTGGAAAATAACATTTTTGGCATGCACAAAGTTTTCACAAATCACCTTGAACTCACCTCGCTAGATTTAAGCTAAATCTAGAATCTCTCCCAACGTAAGCTCCTTTGATGCAACCCGGATCCTTTAGGCCTAATCTTCCAAAACCAAGATCCACAAGTTTCCAACCATAAGTATTTATCCTCAAATACTTAGAATCATTGCCCAAACCTTTAGAACCCAAAATCTCAAATACATCAAGCCCTAATCTTCATAAATGAAGAAGCAGAAGAACACTTCAACTAAACATAACCAAAATCGTCCACAATACTCCAAAAGAGAAAGAAAGTGAACAAAATATGATCTTGAGCAATTAATCCTTTGATGACATATTATGATTTCTACACATCAAAATATCCAAAAGCCCCAAATATGGTTGTTTTACAACATTTATGAAGATAACCCTTTCAAAAGAGTTAAACTATTCCATTAACTCAACCATTGATATTTTCAAGTAAAACACACAAGTATTTGGAAAATAACATTTTTGGCATGCACAAAGTTTTCACAAATCAACTTGAACTCAGCTCGCTAGATTTAAGCTAAATCTAGAATCTCTCCCAACGTAAGCTCCTTTGATGCAACCCGGATCCTTTAGGCCTAATCTTCCAAAACCTAGATCCACAAGTTTCCAACCATAAGTATTTATCCTCAAATACTTAGAATCATTTCCCAAACATTTAGAACCCAAAATCTCAAATACATCAAGCCCTAATCTTCATACATGAAGAAGGAGAAGAACACTTCAACTAAACATAACCAAAATCGTCCACAATACTCCAAACGAGAAAGAAAGTGAACAAAATATGATCTTGAGCAATTAATCCTTTGATGACATATTATGATTTCTACACATCAAAATAACAAAAAGCCCCAAATATGGTTGTTTTACAACATTTATGAAGATAACCATTTTAAAAGAGTTAAACTATTCCATTAACTCAACCATTGATATTTTCAAGTAAAACACACATATATTTGGAAACTAACATTTTTGGCATGCATAAAGTTTTCACAAATCACCTTGAACTCACCTCGCTAGATTTAAGCTAAATCTAGAATCTCTCCCAACGTAAGCTCCTTTGATGCAACCCGGATCCTTTAGGCCAAATCTTCCAAAACCTAGATCCACAAGTTTCCAACCATAATTATTTATCCTCAAATACTTAGAATCATTCCCGAAACATTTAGAACCCAAAATCTCAAATACATCAATCCCCAATCTTCATAAATGAAGAAGGAGAAGAACACTTCAACTAAACATAACCAAAATCGTCCAAAATACTCCAAACGAGAAAGAAAGTGAACAAAATATGATTTTGAGCAATTAAACCTTTAATGACATATTATGATTTCTACACATCAAAATATCCAAAAAGCCCCAAATATGGTTGTTTTACAACATTTATGAAGATAACCATTTCAAAAGAGTTAAACTATTCCATTAACTCAAACATTGATATTTTCAAGTAAAACACACAAATATTTGGAAAATAACATTTTTGGCATGCACAAAGTTTTCACAAATCACCTTGAACTCACCTCGCTAGATTTAAGCTAAATCTAGAATCTCTCCCAACGTAAGCTCCTTTGATGCAACCCGAATCCTTTAGGCCAAATCTTCCAAAACCTAGATCCACAAGTTTCCAACCATAAGTATTTATCCTCAAATACTTAGAATCATTTCCCAAACATTTAGAACCCAAAATCTCAAATACATCAAGCCCTAATCTTCATACATGAAGAAGGAGAAGAACACTTCAACTAAACATAACCAAAATCGTCCACAATACTCTAAACGAGAAAGAAAGTGGACAAAATATGATTTTGAGCAATTAATCCTTTGATGACATATTATGATTTCTACACATCAAAATATCCAAAAGCCCCAAATATGGTTGTTTTACAACATTTATGAAGATAACCATTTCAAAAGAGTTAAACTATTCCATTAACTCAACCATTGATATTTTCAAGTAAAACACACAAATATTTGGAAACTAATATTTTTGGCATGCACAAAGTTTTCACAAATCACCTTAAACTCACCTCGCTAGATTTAAGCTAAATCTAGAATTTCTCCCAACGTAAGCTCCTTTGATGCAACCCGAATCCTTTAGGCCAAATCTTCCAAAACCTAGATCCACAAGTTTCCAACCATAATTATTTATCCTCAAATACTTAGAATCATTCCCCAAACATTTAGAACCCAAAATCTCAAATTCATCAATCCCCAATCTTCATAAATGAAGAAGGAGAAGAACACTTCAACTAAACATAACCAAAATCGTCCACAATACTCCAAACGAGAAAAAAGTGAACAAAATCTGATTTTGAGCAATTAAACCTTTAATGACATATTATGATTTCTACACATCAAAATATCCAAAAAGCCCCAAATATGGTTGTTTTACAACATTTATGAAGATAACCATTTCAAAAGAGTTAAACCATTCCATTAACTCAAACATTGATATTTTCAAGTAAAACACACAAATATTTGGAAAATAACATTTTTGGCATGCACAAAGTTTTCACAAATCACCTTGAACTCACCTCGCTAGATTTAAGCTAAATCTAGAATCTCTCCCAACGTAAGCTCCTTTGATGCAACCCGGATCCTTTAGGCCTAATCTTCCAAAACCAAGATCCACAAGTTTCCAACCATAAGTATTTATCCTCAAATACTTAGAATCATTGCCCAAACCTTTAGAACCCAAAATCTCAAATACATCAAGCCCTAATCTTCATAAATGAAGAAGCAGAAGAACACTTCAACTAAACATAACCAAAATCGTCCACAATACTCCAAAAGAGAAAGAAAGTGAACAAAATATGATCTTGAGCAATTAATCCTTTGATGACATATTATGATTTCTACACATCAAAATATCCAAAAGCCCCAAATATGGTTGTTTTACAACATTTATGAAGATAACCCTTTCAAAAGAGTTAAACTATTCCATTAACTCAACCATTGATATTTTCAAGTAAAACACACAAGTATTTGGAAAATAACATTTTTGGCATGCACAAAGTTTTCACAAATCAACTTGAACTCAGCTCGCTAGATTTAAGCTAAATCTAGAATCTCTCCCAACGTAAGCTCCTTTGATGCAACCCGGATCCTTTAGGCCTAATCTTCCAAAACCTAGATCCACAAGTTTCCAACCATAAGTATTTATCCTCAAATACTTAGAATCATTTCCCAAACATTTAGAACCCAAAATCTCAAATACATCAAGCCCTAATCTTCATACATGAAGAAGGAGAAGAACACTTCAACTAAACATAACCAAAATCGTCCACAATACTCCAAACGAGAAAGAAAGTGAACAAAATATGATCTTGAGCAATTAATCCTTTGATGACATATTATGATTTCTACACATCAAAATAACAAAAAGCCCCAAATATGGTTGTTTTACAACATTTATGAAGATAACCATTTTAAAAGAGTTAAACTATTCCATTAACTCAACCATTGATATTTTCAAGTAAAACACACATATATTTGGAAACTAACATTTTTGGCATGCATAAAGTTTTCACAAATCACCTTGAACTCACCTCGCTAGATTTAAGCTAAATCTAGAATCTCTCCCAACGTAAGCTCCTTTGATGCAACCCGGATCCTTTAGGCCAAATCTTCCAAAACCTAGATCCACAAGTTTCCAACCATAATTATTTATCCTCAAATACTTAGAATCATTCCCGAAACATTTAGAACCCAAAATCTCAAATACATCAATCCCCAATCTTCATAAATGAAGAAGGAGAAGAACACTTCAACTAAACATAACCAAAATCGTCCAAAATACTCCAAACGAGAAAGAAAGTGAACAAAATATGATTTTGAGCAATTAAACCTTTAATGACATATTATGATTTCTACACATCAAAATATCCAAAAAGCCCCAAATATGGTTGTTTTACAACATTTATGAAGATAACCATTTCAAAAGAGTTAAACTATTCCATTAACTCAAACATTGATATTTTCAAGTAAAACACACAAATATTTGGAAAATAACATTTTTGGCATGCACAAAGTTTTCACAAATCACCTTGAACTCACCTCGCTAGATTTAAGCTAAATCTAGAATCTCTCCCAACGTAAGCTCCTTTGATGCAACCCGAATCCTTTAGGCCAAATCTTCCAAAACCTAGATCCACAAGTTTCCAACCATAAGTATTTATCCTCAAATACTTAGAATCATTTCCCAAACATTTAGAACCCAAAATCTCAAATACATCAAGCCCTAATCTTCATACATGAAGAAGGAGAAGAACACTTCAACTAAACATAACCAAAATCGTCCACAATACTCCAAACGAGAAAGAAAGTGGACAAAATATGATTTTGAGCAATTAATCCTTTGATGACATATTATGATTTCTACACATCAAAATATCCAAAAGCCCCAAATATGGTTGTTTTACAACATTTATGAAGATACCCATTTTAAAAGAGTTAAACTATTCCATTAACTCAACCATTGATATTTTCAAGTAAAACACACAAATATTTGGAAATTAACATTTTTGGCATGCACAAAGTTTTCACAAATCAACTGAACTCGCCTCGCTAGATTTAAGCTAAATCTAGAATTTCTCCCAATGTAAGCTCCTTTGATGCAACCCGGATCCTTTAGGCCAAATCTTCCAAAACCTAGATCCACAAGTTTCCAACCATAAGTATTTATCCTCAAATACTTAGAATCATTGCCCAAACCTTTAGAACCCAAAATCTCAAATACATCAAGCCCTAATCTTCATAAATGAAGAAGCAGAAGAACACTTCAACTAAACATAACCAAAATCGTCCACAATACTCCAAAAGAGAAAGAAAGTGAACAAAATATGATTTTGAGCAATTAATCCTTTGATGACATATTATGATTTCTACACATCAAAATATCCAAAAGCCCCAAATATGGTTGTTTTACAACATTTATGAAGATAACCCTTTCAAAAGAGTTAAACTATTCCATTAACTCAACCATTGATATTTTCAAGTAAAACACACAAATATTTGGAAATTAACATTTTTGGCATGCACAAAGTTTTCACAAATCACCTTGAACTCACCTCGCTAGATTTAAGCTAAATCTAGAATTTCTCCCAACGTAAGCTCCTTTGATGCAACCCGAATCCTTTAGGCCAAATCTTCCAAAACCTAGATCCACAAGTTTCCAACCATAAGTATTTATCCTGAAATACTTAGAATCATTTCCCAAACATTTAGAACCCAAAATCTCAAATACATCAAGCCCTAATCTTCATACATGAAGAAGGAGAAGAACACTTCAACTAAACATAACCAAAATCGTCCACAATACTCCAAACGAGAAAGAAAGTGGACAAAATATGATTTTGAGCAATTAATCCTTTGATGACATATTATGATTTCTACACATCAAAATATCCAAAAGCCCCAAATATGGTTGTTTTACAACATTTATGAAGATACCCATTTTAAAAGAGTTAAACTATTCCATTAACTCAACCATTGATATTTTCAAGTAAAACACACAAATATTTGGAAAATAACATTTTTGGCATGCACAAAGTTTTCACAAATCACCTTGAACTCACCTCGCTAGATTTAAGCTAAATCTAGAATTTCTCCCAACGTAAGCTCCTTTGATGCAACCCGAATCCTTTAGGCCAAATCTTCCAAAACCTAGATCCACAAGTTTTCAACCATAAGTATTTATCCACAAATACTTAGAATCATTCACTAAACATTTAGAACCCAAAATCTCAAATTCATCAAGCCCTAATCTTCATAAATGAAGAAAGAGAAGAATACTTCAACTAAACATAACCAAAATCGTCCACAATACTCCAAACGAGAAAGAAAGTGAACAAAATATGATCTTGAGCAATTAATCCTTTAATGACATATTATAATTTCTACACATCAAAATATCAAAAAGCCCCAAATATGGTTGTTTTACAACATTTATGAAGATAACCATTTCAAAAGAGTTAAACTATTCCATTAACTCATCCATTGATATTTTCAAGTAAAACACACAAATATTTGGAAAATAACATTTTTGGCATGCACAAAGTTTTCACAAATCACCTTGAACTCACCTCGCTAGATTTAAGCTAAATCTAGAATCTCTCCCAACGTAAGCTCCTTTGATGCAACCCGAATTCTTTAGGCCAAATCTTCCAAAACCTAGATCTACAAGTTTCCAACCATAAGTATTTATCCTCAAATACTTAGAATCATTTCCCAAACATTTAGAACCCAAAATCTCAAATATATCAAGCCCTAATCTTCATAAATGAAGAAGGAGAAGAACACTTCAACTAAACATAACCAAAATCGTCCACAATACTCCAAACGAGAACGAAAATGGACAAAATATGATTTTGAGCAATTAATCCTTTGATGACATATTATGATTTCTACACATCAAAATATCCAAAAGCCCCAAATATGGTTGTTTTACAACAATTATGAAGATAACCATTTCAAAAGAGTTAAACTATTCCATTAACTCAACCATTGATATTTTCAAGTAAAACACATAAATATTTGGAAAATAACATTTTTGGCATGCACAAAGTTTTCACAAATCACCTTAAACTCACCTCGCTAGATTTAATCTAAATCTAGAATTTCTCCCAACGTAATCTCCTTTGATGCAACCCGAATCCTTTAGGCCAAATCTTCCAAAACCTAGATCCACAAGTTTCCAACCATAATTATTTATCCTCAAATACTTAGAATCATTCCCCAAACATTTAGAACCCAAAATCTCAAATTCATCAATCCCCAATCTTCATAAATGAAGAAGGAGAAGAACACTTCAAGTAAACATAACCAAAATCGTTCACAATACTCCAAACGAGAAAAAAGTGAACAAAATCTGATTTTGAGCAATTAAACCTTTAATGACATATTATGATTTCTACACATCAAAATATCCAAAAAGCCCCAAATATGGTTGTTTTACAACATTTATGAAGATAACCATTTCAAAAGAGTTAAACTATTCCATTAACTCAACCATTGATATTTTCAAGTAAAACACACAAATATTTGGAAAATAACATTTTTGGCATGCACAAAGTTTTCACAAATCACCTTGAACTCACCTCGCTAGATTTAAGCTAAATCTAGAATCTCTCCCAACGTAAGCTCCTTTGATGCAACCCGGATCCTTTAGGCCTAATCTTCCAAAACCTAGATCCACAAGTTTCCAACCATAAGTATTTATCCTCAAATACTTAGAATCATTTCCCAAACATTTAGAACCCAAAATCTCAAATACATCAAGCCCTAATCTTCATACATGAAGAAGGAGAAGAACACTTCAACTAAACATAACCAAAATCGTCCACAATACTCCAAACGAGAAAGAAAGTGAACAAAATATGATCTTGAGCAATTAATCCTTTGATGACATATTATGATTTCTACACATCAAAATAACAAAAAGCCCCAAATATGGTTGTTTTACAACATTTATGAAGATAACCATTTTAAAAGAGTTAAACTATTCCATTAACTCAACCATTGATATTTTCAAGTAAAACACACAAATATTTGGAAACTAACATTTTTGGCATGCACAAAGTTTTCACAAATCACCTTGAACTCACCTCGCTAGATTTAAGCTAAATCTAGAATCTCTCCCAACGTAAGCTCCTTTGATGCAACCCGGATCCTTTAGGCCAAATCTTCCAAAACCTAGATCAACAAGTTTCCAACCATAATTATTTATCCTCAAATACTTAGAATCATTCCCGAAACATTTAGAACCCAAAATCTCAAATACATCAATCCCCAATCTTCATAAATGAAGAAGGAGAAGAACACTTCAACTAAACATAACCAAAATCGTCCACAATACTCCAAACGAGAAAGAAAGTGAACAAAATATGATTTTGAGCAATTAAACCTTTAATGACATATTATGATTTCTACACATCAAAATATCCAAAAAGCCCCAAATATGGTTGTTTTACAACATTTATGAAGATAACCATTTCAAAAGAGTTAAACTATTCCATTAACTCAAACATTGATATTTTCAAGTAAAACACACAAATATTTGGAAAATAACATTTTTGGCATGCACAAAGTTTTCACAAATCACCTTGAACTCACCTCGCTAGATTTAAGCTAAATCTAGAATCTCTCCCAACGTAAGCTCCTTTGATGCAACCCGAATCCTTTAGGCCAAATCTTCCAAAACCTAGATCCACAAGTTTCCAACCATAAGTATTTATCCTCAAATACTTAGAATCATTTCCCAAACATTTAGAACCCAAAATCTCAAATACATCAAGCCCTAATCTTCATACATGAAGAAGGAGAAGAACACTTCAACTAAACATAACCAAAATCGTCCACAATACTCCAAACGAGAAAGAAAGTGGACAAAATATGATTTTGAGCAATTAATCCTTTGATGACATATTATGATTTCTACACATCAAAATATCCAAAAGCCCCAAATATGGTTGTTTTACAACATTTATGAAGATAACCCTTTCAAAAGAGTTAAACTATTCCATTAACTCAACCATTGATATTTTCAAGTAAAACACACAAATATTTGGAAAATAACATTTTTGGCATGCACAAAGTTTTCACAAATCACCTTGAACTCACCTCGCTAGATTTAAGCTAAATCTAGAATCTCTCCCAACGTAAGCTCCTTTGATGCAACCCGGATCCTTTAGGCCAAATCTTCCAAAACCTAGATCAACAAGTTTCCAACCATAATTATTTATCCTCAAATACTTAGAATCATTCCCGAAACATTTAGAACCCAAAATCTCAAATACATCAATCCCCAATCTTCATAAATGAAGAAGGAGAAGAACACTTCAACTAAACATAACCAAAATCGTCCACAATACTCCAAACGAGAAAGAAAGTGAACAAAATATGATTTTGAGCAATTAAACCTTTAATGACATATTATGATTTCTACACATCAAAATATCCAAAAAGCCCCAAATATGGTTGTTTTACAACATTTATGAAGATAACCATTTCAAAAGAGTTAAACTATTCCATTAACTCAAACATTGATATTTTCAAGTAAAACACACAAATATTTGGAAAATAACATTTTTGGCATGCACAAAGTTTTCACAAATCACCTTGAACTCACCTCGCTAGATTTAAGCTAAATCTAGAATCTCTCCCAACGTAAGCTCCTTTGATGCAACCCGAATCCTTTAGGCCAAATCTTCCAAAACCTAGATCCACAAGTTTCCAACCATAAGTATTTATCCTCAAATACTTAGAATCATTTCCCAAACATTTAGAACCCAAAATCTCAAATACATCAAGCCCTAATCTTCATACATGAAGAAGGAGAAGAACACTTCAACTAAACATAACCAAAATCGTCCACAATACTCCAAACGAGAAAGAAAGTGGACAAAATATGATTTTGAGCAATTAATCCTTTGATGACATATTATGATTTCTACACATCAAAATATCCAAAAGCCCCAAATATGGTTGTTTTACAACATTTATGAAGATAACCCTTTCAAAAGAGTTAAACTATTCCATTAACTCAACCATTGATATTTTCAAGTAAAACACACAAATATTTGGAAAATAACATTTTTGGCATGCACAAAGTTTTCACAAATCACCTTGAACTCACCTCGCTAGATTTAAGCTAAATCTAGAATCTCTCCCAACGTAAGCTCCTTTGATGCAACCCGAATCCTTTAGGCCAAATCTTCCAAAACCTAGATCCACAAGTTTTCAACCATAAGTATTTATCCACAAATACTTAGAATCATTCACTAAACATTTAGAACCCAAAATCTCAAATTCATCAAGCCCTAATCTTCATAAATGAAGAAAGAGAAGAATACTTCAACTAAACATAACCAAAATCGTCCACAATACTCCAAACGAGAAAGAAAGTGAACAAAATATGATCTTGAGCAATTAATCCTTTAATGACATATTATAATTTCTACACATCAAAATATCAAAAAGCCCCAAATATGGTTGTTTTACAACATTTATGAAGATAACCATTTCAAAAGAGTTAAACTATTCCATTAACTCAACCATTGATATTTTCAAGTAAAACACACAAATATTTGGAAAATAACATTTTTGGCATGCACAAAGTTTTCACAAATCACCTTGAACTCACCTCGCTAGATTTAAGCTAAATCTAGAATCTCTCCCAACGTAAGCTCCTTTGATGCAACCCGGATCCTTTAGGCCTAATCTTTCAAAACCTAGATCCACAAGTTTCCAACCATAAGTATTTATCCTCAAATACTTAGAATCATTGCCCAAACCTTTAGAACCCAAAATCTCAAATACATCAAGCCCTAATCTTCATAAATGAAGAAGCAGAAGAACACTTCAACTAAACATAACCAAAATCGTCCACAATACTCCAAAAGAGAAAGAAAGTGAACAAAATATGATTTTGAGCAATTAATCCTTTGATGACATATTATGATTTCTACACATCAAAATATCCAAAAGCCCCAAATATGGTTGTTTTACAACATTTATGAAGATAACCCTTTCAAAAGAGTTAAACTATTCCATTAACTCAACCATTGATATTTTCAAGTAAAACACACAAATATTTGGAAATTAACATTTTTGGCATGCACAAAGTTTTCACAAATCACCTTGAACTCACCTCGCTAGATTTAAGCTAAATCTAGAATTTCTCCCAACGTAAGCTCCTTTGATGCAACCCGAATCCTTTAGGCCAAATCTTCCAAAACCTAGATCCACAAGTTTCCAACCATAAGTATTTATCCTCAAATACTTAGAATCATTTCCCAAACATTTAGAACCCAAAATCTCAAATACATCAAGCCCTAATCTTCATACATGAAGAAGGAGAAGAACACTTCAACTAAACATAACCAAAATCGTCCACAATACTCCAAACGAGAAAGAAAGTGGACAAAATATGATTTTGAGCAATTAATCCTTTGATGACATATTATGATTTCTACACATCAAAATATCCAAAAGCCCCAAATATGGTTGTTTTACAACATTTATGAAGATACCCATTTTAAAAGAGTTAAACTATTCCATTAACTCAACCATTGATATTTTCAAGTAAAACACACAAATATTTGGAAATTAACATTTTTGGCATGCACAAAGTTTTCACAAATCAACTGAACTCGCCTCGCTAGATTTAAGCTAAATCTAGAATTTCTCCCAATGTAAGCTCCTTTGATGCAACCCGGATCCTTTAGGCCAAATCTTCCAAAACCTAGATCCACAAGTTTCCAACCATAAGTATTTATCCTCAAATACTTAGAATCATTGCCCAAACCTTTAGAACCCAAAATCTCAAATACATCAAGCCCTAATCTTCATAAATGAAGAAGCAGAAGAACACTTCAACTAAACATAACCAAAATCGTCCACAATACTCCAAAAGAGAAAGAAAGTGAACAAAATATGATTTTGAGCAATTAATCCTTTGATGACATATTATGATTTCTACACATCAAAATATCCAAAAGCCCCAAATATGGTTGTTTTACAACATTTATGAAGATAACCCTTTCAAAATAGTTAAACTATTCCATTAACTCAACCATTGATATTTTCAAGTAAAACACACAAATATTTGGAAATTAACATTTTTGGCATGCACAAAGTTTTCACAAATCACCTTGAACTCACTTCGCTAGATTTAAGCTAAATCTAGAATTTCTCCCAACGTAAGCTCCTTTGATGCAACCCGAATCCTTTAGGCCAAATCTTCCAAAACCTAGATCCACAAGTTTCCAACCATAAGTATTTATCCTCAAATACTTAGAATCATTTCCCAAACATTTAGAACCCAAAATCTCAAATACATCAAGCCCTAATCTTCATACATGAAGAAGGAGAAGAACACTTCAACTAAACATAACCAAAATCGTCCACAATACTCCAAACGAGAAAGAAAGTGGACAAAATATGATTTTGAGCAATTAATCCTTTGATGACATATTATGATTTCTACACATCAAAATATCCAAAAGCCCCAAATATGGTTGTTTTACAACATTTATGAAGATACCCATTTTAAAAGAGTTAAACTATTCCATTAACTCAACCATTGATATTTTCAAGTAAAACACACAAATATTAGGAAAATAACATTTTTGGCATGCACAAAGTTTTCACAAATCACCTTGAACTCACCTCGCTAGATTTAAGCTAAATCTAGAATTTCTCCCAACGTAAGCTCCTTTGATGCAACCCGAATCCTTTAGGCCAAATCTTCCAAAACCTAGATCCACAAGTTTTCAACCATAAGTATTTATCCACAAATACTTAGAATCATTCCCTAAACATTTAGAACCCAAAATCTCAAATTCATCAAGCCCTAATCTTCATAAATGAAGAAAGAGAAGAATACTTCAACTAAACATAACCAAACTCGTCCACAATACTCCAAACGAGAAAGAAAGTGAACAAAATATGATCTTGAGCAATTAATCCTTTAATGACATATTATAATTTCTACACATCAAAATATCAAAAAGCCCCAAATATGGTTGTTTTACAACATTTATGAAGATAACCATTTCAAAAGAGTTAAACTATTCCATTAACTCAACCATTGATATTTTCAAGTAAAACACACAAATATTTGGAAAATAACATTTTTGGCATGCACAAAGTTTTCACAAATCACCTTGAACTCACCTCGCTAGATTTAAGCTAAATCTAGAATCTCTCCCAACGTAAGCTCCTTTGATGCAACCCGAATCCTTTAGGCCAAATCTTCCAAAACCTAGATCCACAAGTTTCCAACCATAAGTATTTATCCTCAAATACTTAGAATCATTTCCCAAACATTTAGAACCCAAAATCTCAAATACATCAAGCCCTAATCTTCATAAATGAAGAAGGAGAAGAACACTTCAACTAAACATAACCAAAATCGTCCACAATACTCCAAACGAGAACGAAAGTGGACAAAATATGATTTTGAGCAATTAATCCTTTGATGACATATTATGATTTCTGCACATCAAAATATCCAAAAGCCCCAAATATGGTTGTTTTACAACAATTATGAAGATAACCATTTCAAAAGAGTTAAACTATTCCATTAACTCAACCATTGATATTTTCAAGTAAAACGCATAAATATTTGGAAAATAACATTTTTGGCATGCACAAAGTTTTCACAAATCACCTTAAACTCACCTCGCTAGATTTAATCTAAATCTAGAATTTCTCCCAACGTAATCTCCTTTGATGCAACCCGAATCCTTTAGGCCAAATCTTCCAAAACCTAGATCCACAAGTTTCCAACCATAATTATTTATCCTCAAATACTTAGAATCATTCCCCAAACATTTAGAACCCAAAATCTCAAATTCATCAATCCCCAATCTTCATAAATGAAGAAGGAGAAAACACTTCAAGTAAACATAACCAAAATCGTTCACAATACTCCAAACGAGAAAAAAGTGAACAAAATCTGATTTTGAGCAATTAAACCTTTAATGACATATTATGATTTCTACACATCAAAATATCCAAAAAGCCCCAAATATGGTTGTTTTACAACATTTATGAAGATAACCATTTCAAAAGAGTTAAACTATTCCATTAACTCAACCA
This sequence comes from Saussurea involucrata, assembly GCA_033807775.1. Taxonomy (NCBI): domain Eukaryota; kingdom Viridiplantae; phylum Streptophyta; class Magnoliopsida; order Asterales; family Asteraceae; genus Saussurea; species Saussurea involucrata. The sequence goes on from CM066325.1 coordinate 77,749,558, forward strand.
TTGATATTTTCAAGCAAAACACACAAATATTTGGAAAATAACATTTTTGGCATGCACAAAGTTTTCACAAATCACCTTGAACTCACCTCGCTAGATTTAAGCTAAATCTAGAATCTCTCCCAACGTAAGCTCTTTTGATGCAACCCGGATCCTTTAGGCCTAATCTTCCAAAACCTAGATCCACAAGTTTCCAACCATAAGTATTTATCCTCAAATACTTAGAATCATTGCCCAAACCTTTAGAACCTAAAATCTCAAATACATCAAGCCCTAATCTTCTTAAATGAAGAAGCAGAAGAACACTTCAACTAAACATAACCAAAATCGTCCACAAACTCCAAAAGAGAAAGAAAGTGAACAAAATATGATTTTGAGCAATTAATCCTTTGATGACATATTATGATTTCTACACATCAAAATATCCAAAAGCCCCAAATATGGTTGTTTTACAACATTTATGAAGATAACCCTTTCAAAAGAGTTAAACTATTCCATTAACTCAACCATTGATATTTTCAAGTAAAACACACAAATATTTGGAAATTAACATTTTTGGCATGCACAAAGTTTTCACAAATCACCTTGAACTCACTTCGCTAGATTTAAGCTAAATCTAGAATTTCTCCCAACGTAAGCTCCTTTGATGCAACCCGAATCCTTTAGGCCAAATCTTCCAAAACCTAGATCCACAAGTTTCCAACCATAAGTATTTATCCTCAAATACTTAGAATCATTTCCCAAACATTTAGAACCCAAAATCTCAAATACATCAAGCCCTAATCTTCATACATGAAGAAGGAGAAGAACACTTCAACTAAACATAACCAAAATCGTCCACAATACTCCAAACGAGAAAGAAAGTGGACAAAATATGATTTTGAGCAATTAATCCTTTGATGACATATTATGATTTCTACACATCAAAATATCCAAAAGCCCCAAATATGGTTGTTTTACAACATTTATGAAGATACCCATTTTAAAAGAGTTAAACTATTCCATTAACTCAACCATTGATATTTTCAAGTAAAACACACAAATATTAGGAAAATAACATTTTTGGCATGCACAAAGTTTTCACAAATCACCTTGAACTCACCTCGCTAGATTTAAGCTAAATCTAGAATTTCTCCCAACGTAAGCTCCTTTGATGCAACCCGAATCCTTTAGGCCAAATCTTCCAAAACCTAGATCCACAAGTTTTCAACCATAAGTATTTATCCACAAATACTTAGAATCATTCCCTAAACATTTAGAACCCAAAATCTCAAATTCATCAAGCCCTAATCTTCATAAATGAAGAAAGAGAAGAATACTTCAACTAAACATAACCAAAATCGTCCACAATACTCCAAACGAGAAAGAAAGTGAACAAAATATGATCTTGAGCAATTAATCCTTTAATGACATATTATAATTTCTACACATCAAAATATCAAAAAGCCCCAAATATGGTTGTTTTACAACATTTATGAAGATAACCATTTCAAAAGAGTTAAACTATTCCATTAACTCAACCATTGATATTTTCAAGTAAAACACACAAATATTTGGAAAATAACATTTTTGGCATGCACAAAGTTTTCACAAATCACCTTGAACTCACCTCGCTAGATTTAAGCTAAATCTAGAATCTCTCCCAACGTAAGCTCCTTTGATGCAACCCGAATCCTTTAGGCCAAATCTTCCAAAACCTAGATCCACAAGTTTCCAACCATAAGTATTTATCCTCAAATACTTAGAATCATTTCCCAAACATTTAGAACCCAAAATCTCAAATACATCAAGCCCTAATCTTCATAAATGAAGAAGGAGAAGAACACTTCAACTAAACATAACCAAAATCGTCCACAATACTCCAAACGAGAACGAAAGTGGACAAAATATGATTTTGAGCAATTAATCCTTTGATGACATATTATGATTTCTACACATCAAAATATCCAAAAGCCCCAAATATGGTTGTTTTACAACAATTATGAAGATAACCATTTCAAAAGAGTTAAACTATTCCATTAACTCAACCATTGATATTTTCAAGTAAAACACATAAATATTTGGAAAATAACATTTTTGGCATGCACAAAGTTTTCACAAATCACCTTAAACTCACCTCGCTAGATTTAATCTAAATCTAGAATTTCTCCCAACGTAATCTCCTTTGATGCAACCCGAATCCTTTAGGCCAAATCTTCCAAAACCTAGATCCACAAGTTTCCAACCATAATTATTTATCCTCAAATACTTAGAATCATTCCCCAAACATTTAGAACCCAAAATCTCAAATTCATCAATCCCCAATCTTCATAAATGAAGAAGGAGAAGAACACTTCAAGTAAACATAACCAAAATCGTTCACAATACTCCAAACGAGAAAAAAGTGAACAAAATCTGATTTTGAGCAATTAAACCTTTAATGACATATTATGATTTCTACACATCAAAATATCCAAAAAGCCCCAAATATGGTTGTTTTACAACATTTATGAAGATAACCATTTCAAAAGAGTTAAACTATTCCATTAACTCAACCATTGATATTTTCAAGCAAAACACACAAATATTTGGAAAATAACATTTTTGGCATGCACAAAGTTTTCACAAATCACCTTGAACTCACCTCGCTAGATTTAAGCTAAATCTAGAATCTCTCCCAACGTAAGCTCTTTTGATGCAACCCGGATCCTTTAGGCCTAATCTTCCAAAACCTAGATCCACAAGTTTCCAACCATAAGTATTTATCCTCAAATACTTAGAATCATTGCCCAAACCTTTAGAACCTAAAATCTCAAATACATCAAGCCCTAATCTTCTTAAATGAAGAAGCAGAAGAACACTTCAACTAAACATAACCAAAATCGTCCACAAACTCCAAAAGAGAAAGAAAGTGAACAAAATATGATTTTGAGCAATTAATCCTTTGATGACATATTATGATTTCTACACATCAAAATATCCAAAAGCCCCAAATATGGTTGTTTTACAACATTTATGAAGATAACCCTTTCAAAAGAGTTAAACTATTCCATTAACTCAACCATTGATATTTTCAAGTAAAACACATAAATATTTGGAAAATAACATTTTTGGCATGCACAAAGTTTTCACAAATCACCTTAAACTCACCTCGCTAGATTTAATCTAAATCTAGAATTTCTCCCAACGTAATCTCCTTTGATGCAACCCGAATCCTTTAGGCCAAATCTTCCAAAACCTAGATCCACAAGTTTCCAACCATAATTATTTATCCTCAAATACTTAGAATCATTCCCCAAACATTTAGAACCCAAAATCTCAAATTCATCAATCCCCAATCTTCATAAATGAAGAAGGAGAAGAACACTTCAAGTAAACATAACCAAAATCGTTCACAATACTCCAAACGAGAAAAAAGTGAACAAAATCTGATTTTGAGCAATTAAACCTTTAATGACATATTATGATTTCTACACATCAAAATATCCAAAAAGCCCCAAATATGGTTGTTTTACAACATTTATGAAGATAACCATTTCAAAAGAGTTAAACTATTCCATTAACTCAACCATTGATATTTTCAAGCAAAACACACAAATATTTGGAAAATAACATTTTTGGCATGCACAAAGTTTTCACAAATCACCTTGAACTCACCTCGCTAGATTTAAGCTAAATCTAGAATCTCTCCCAACGTAAGCTCTTTTGATGCAACCCGGATCCTTTAGGCCTAATCTTCCAAAACCTAGATCCACAAGTTTCCAACCATAAGTATTTATCCTCAAATACTTAGAATCATTGCCCAAACCTTTAGAACCTAAAATCTCAAATACATCAAGCCCTAATCTTCTTAAATGAAGAAGCAGAAGAACACTTCAACTAAACATAACCAAAATCGTCCACAAACTCCAAAAGAGAAAGAAAGTGAACAAAATATGATTTTGAGCAATTAATCCTTTGATGACATATTATGATTTCTACACATCAAAATATCCAAAAGCCCCAAATATGGTTGTTTTACAACATTTATGAAGATAACCCTTTCAAAAGAGTTAAACTATTCCATTAACTCAACCATTGATATTTTCAAGTAAAACACACAAATATTTGGAAATTAACATTTTTGGCATGCACAAAGTTTTCACAAATCACCTTGAACTTACCTCGCTAGATTTAAGCTAAATCTAGAATCTCTCCCAACGTAAGCTCCTTTGATGCAACCCGAATCCTTTAGGCCAAATCTTCCAAAACCTAGATCCACAAGTTTCCAACCATAAGTATTTATCCTCAAATACTTAGAATCATTTCCCAAACATTTAGAACCCAAAATCTCAAATACATCAAGCCCTAATCTTCATACATGAAGAAGGAGAAGAACACTTCAACTAAACATAACCAAAATCGTCCACAATACTCCAAACGAGAAAGAAAGTGGACAAAATATGATTTTGAGCAATTAATCCTTTGATGACATATTATGATTTCTACACATCAAAATATCCAAAAGCCCCAAATATGGTTGTTTTACAACATTTATGAAGATACCCATTTTAAAAGAGTTAAACTATTCCATTAACTCAACCATTGATATTTTCAAGTAAAACACACAAATATTAGGAAAATAACATTTTTGGCATGCACAAAGTTTTCACAAATCACCTTGAACTCACCTCGCTAGATTTAAGCTAAATCTAGAATTTCTCCCAACGTAAGCTCCTTTGATGCAACCCGAATCCTTTAGGCCAAATCTTCCAAAACCTAGATCCACAAGTTTTCAACCATAAGTATTTATCCACAAATACTTAGAATCATTCCCTAAACATTTAGAACCCAAAATCTCAAATTCATCAAGCCCTAATCTTCATAAATGAAGAAAGAGAAGAATACTTCAACTAAACATAACCAAAATCGTCCACAATACTCCAAACGAGAAAGAAAGTGAACAAAATATGATCTTGAGCAATTAATCCTTTGATGACATATTATGATTTCTACACATCAAAATATCCAAAAGCCCCAAATATGGTTGTTTTACAACATTTATGAAGATAACCCTTTCAAAAGAGTTAAACTATTCCATTAACTCAACCATTGATATTTTCAAGTAAAACACATAAATATTTGGAAAATAACATTTTTGGCATGCACAAAGTTTTCACAAATCACCTTAAACTCACCTCGCTAGATTTAATCTAAATCTAGAATTTCTCCCAACGTAATCTCCTTTGATGCAACCCGAATCCTTTAGGCCAAATCTTCCAAAACCTAGATCCACAAGTTTCCAACCATAATTATTTATCCTCAAATACTTAGAATCATTCCCCAAACATTTAGAACCCAAAATCTCAAATTCATCAATCCCCAATCTTCATAAATGAAGAAGGAGAAGAACACTTCAAGTAAACATAACCAAAATCGTTCACAATACTCCAAACGAGAAAAAAGTGAACAAAATCTGATTTTGAGCAATTAAACCTTTAATGACATATTATGATTTCTACACATCAAAATATCCAAAAAGCCCCAAATATGGTTGTTTTACAACATTTATGAAGATAACCATTTCAAAAGAGTTAAACTATTCCATTAACTCAACCATTGATATTTTCAAGCAAAACACACAAATATTTGGAAAATAACATTTTTGGCATGCACAAAGTTTTCACAAATCACCTTGAACTCACCTCGCTAGATTTAAGCTAAATCTAGAATCTCTCCCAATGTAAGCTCTTTTGATGCAACCCGGATCCTTTAGGCCTAATCTTCCAAAACCTAGATCCACAAGTTTCCAACCATAAGTATTTATCCTCAAATACTTAGAATCATTGCCCAAACCTTTAGAACCTAAAATCTCAAATACATCAAGCCCTAATCTTCTTAAATGAAGAAGCAGAAGAACACTTCAACTAAACATAACCAAAATCGTCCACAAACTCCAAAAGAGAAAGAAAGTGAACAAAATATGATTTTGAGCAATTAATCCTTTGATGACATATTATGATTTCTACACATCAAAATATCCAAAAGCCCCAAATATGGTTGTTTTACAACATTTATGAAGATAACCCTTTCAAAAGAGTTAAACTATTCCATTAACTCAACCATTGATATTTTCAAGTAAAACACACAAATATTTGGAAATTAACATTTTTGGCATGCACAAAGTTTTCACAAATCACCTTGAACTTACCTCGCTAGATTTAAGCTAAATCTAGAATCTCTCCCAACGTAAGCTCCTTTGATGCAACCCGAATCCTTTAGGCCAAATCTTCCAAAACCTAGATCCACAAGTTTCCAACCATAAGTATTTATCCTCAAATACTTAGAATCATTTCCCAAACATTTAGAACCCAAAATCTCAAATACATCAAGCCCTAATCTTCATACATGAAGAAGGAGAAGAACACTTCAACTAAACATAACCAAAATCGTCCACAATACTCCAAACGAGAAAGAAAGTGGACAAAATATGATTTTGAGCAATTAATCCTTTGATGACATATTATGATTTCTACACATCAAAATATCCAAAAGCCCCAAATATGGTTGTTTTACAACATTTATGAAGATACCCATTTTAAAAGAGTTAAACTATTCCATTAACTCAACCATTGATATTTTCAAGTAAAACACACAAATATTTGGAAAATAACATTTTTGGCATGCACAAAGTTTTCACAAATCACCTTGAACTCACCTCGCTAGATTTAAGCTAAATCTAGAATTTCTCCCAACGTAAGCTCCTTTGATGCAACCCGAATCCTTTAGGCCAAATCTTCCAAAACCTAGATCCACAAGTTTCCAACCATAAGTATTTATCCTCAAATACTTAGAATCATTTCCCAAACATTTAGAACCCAAAATCTCAAATACATCAAGCCCTAATCTTCATACATGAAGAAGGAGAAGAACACTTCAACTAAACATAACCAAAATCGTCCACAATACTCCAAACGAGAAAGAAAGTGGACAAAATATGATTTTGAGCAATTAATCCTTTGATGACATATTATGATTTCTACACATCAAAATATCCAAAAGCCCCAAATATGGTTGTTTTACAACATTTATGAAGATACCCATTTTAAAAGAGTTAAACTATTCCATTAACTCAACCATTGATATTTTCAAGTAAAACACACAAATATTAGGAAAATAACATTTTTGGCATGCACAAAGTTTTCACAAATCACCTTGAACTCACCTCGCTAGATTTAAGCTAAATCTAGAATTTCTCCCAACGTAAGCTCCTTTGATGCAACCCGAATCCTTTAGGCCAAATCTTCCAAAACCTAGATCCACAAGTTTTCAACCATAAGTATTTATCCACAAATACTTAGAATCATTCCCTAAACATTTAGAACCCAAAATCTCAAATTCATCAAGCCCTAATCTTCATAAATGAAGAAAGAGAAGAATACTTCAACTAAACATAACCAAAATCGTCCACAATACTCCAAACGAGAAAGAAAGTGAACAAAATATGATCTTGAGCAATTAATCCTTTAATGACATATTATAATTTCTACACATCAAAATATCAAAAAGCCCCAAATATGGTTGTTTTACAACATTTATGAAGATAACCCTTTCAAAAGAGTTAAACTATTCCATTAACTCAACCATTGATATTTTCAAGTAAAACACATAAATATTTGGAAAATAACATTTTTGGCATGTACAAAGTTTTCACAAATCACCTTAAACTCACCTCGCTAGATTTAATCTAAATCTAGAATTTCTCCCAACGTAATCTCCTTTGATGCAACCCGAATCCTTTAGGCCAAATCTTCCAAAACCTAGATCCACAAGTTTCCAACCATAATTATTTATCCTCAAATACTTAGAATCATTCCCCAAACATTTAGAACCCAAAATCTCAAATTCATCAATCCCCAATCTTCATAAATGAAGAAGGAGAAGAACACTTCAAGTAAACATAACCAAAATCGTTCACAATACTCCAAACGAGAAAAAAGTGAACAAAATCTGATTTTGAGCAATTAAACCTTTAATGACATATTATGATTTCTACACATCAAAATATCCAAAAAGCCCCAAATATGGTTGTTTTACAACATTTATGAAGATAACCATTTCAAAAGAGTTAAACTATTCCATTAACTCAACCATTGATAATTTCAAGCAAAACACACAAATATTTGGAAAATAACATTTTTGGCATGCACAAAGTTTTCACAAATCACCTTGAACTCACCTCGCTAGATTTAAGCTAAATCTAGAATCTCTCCCAACGTAAGCTCTTTTGATGCAACCCGGATCCTTTAGGCCTAATCTTCCAAAACCTAGATCCACAAGTTTCCAACCATAAGTATTTATCCTCAAATACTTAGAATCATTGCCCAAACCTTTAGAACCTAAAATCTCAAATACATCAAGCCCTAATCTTCTTAAATGAAGAAGCAGAAGAACACTTCAACTAAACATAACCAAAATCGTCCACAAACTCCAAAAGAGAAAGAAAGTGAACAAAATATGATTTTGAGCAATTAATCCTTTGATGACATATTATGATTTCTACACATCAAAATATCCAAAAGCCCCAAATATGGTTGTTTTACAACATTTATGAAGATAACCCTTTCAAAAGAGTTAAACTATTCCATTAACTCAACCATTGATATTTTCAAGTAAAACACACAAATATTTGGAAATTAACATTTTTGGCATGCACAAAGTTTTCACAAATCACCTTGAACTTACCTCGCTAGATTTAAGCTAAATCTAGAATCTCTCCCAACGTAAGCTCCTTTGATGCAACCCGAATCCTTTAGGCCAAATCTTCCAAAACCTAGATCCACAAGTTTCCAACCATAAGTATTTATCCTCAAATACTTAGAATCATTTCCCAAACATTTAGAACCCAAAATCTCAAATACATCAAGCCCTAATCTTCATACATGAAGAAGGAGAAGAACACTTCAACTAAACATAACCAAAATCGTCCACAATACTCCAAACGAGAAAGAAAGTGGACAAAATATGATTTTGAGCAATTAATCCTTTGATGACATATTATGATTTCTACACATCAAAATATCCAAAAGCCCCAAATATGGTTGTTTTACAACATTTATGAAGATACCCATTTTAAAAGAGTTAAACTATTCCATTAACTCAACCATTGATATTTTCAAGTAAAACACACAAATATTTGGAAAATAACATTTTTGGCATGCACAAAGTTTTCACAAATCACCTTGAACTCACCTCGCTAGATTTAAGCTAAATCTAGAATTTCTCCCAACGTAAGCTCCTTTGATGCAACCCGAATCCTTTAGGCCAAATCTTCCAAAACCTAGATCCACAAGTTTCCAACCATAAGTATTTATCCTCAAATACTTAGAATCATTTCCCAAACATTTAGAACCCAAAATCTCAAATACATCAAGCCCTAATCTTCATACATGAAGAAGGAGAAGAACACTTCAACTAAACATAACCAAAATCGTCCACAATACTCCAAACGAGAAAGAAAGTGGACAAAATATGATTTTGAGCAATTAATCCTTTGATGACATATTATGATTTCTACACATCAAAATATCCAAAAGCCCCAAATATGGTTGTTTTACAACATTTATGAAGATACCCATTTTAAAAGAGTTAAACTATTCCATTAACTCAACCATTGATATTTTCAAGTAAAACACACAAATATTAGGAAAATAACATTTTTGGCATGCACAAAGTTTTCACAAATCACCTTGAACTCACCTCGCTAGATTTAAGCTAAATCTAGAATTTCTCCCAACGTAAGCTCCTTTGATGCAACCCGAATCCTTTAGGCCAAATCTTCCAAAACCTAGATCCACAAGTTTTCAACCATAAGTATTTATCCACAAATACTTAGAATCATTCCCTAAACATTTAGAACCCAAAATCTCAAATTCATCAAGCCCTAATCTTCATAAATGAAGAAAGAGAAGAATACTTCAACTAAACATAACCAAAATCGTCCACAATACACCAAACGAGAAAGAAAGTGAACAAAATATGATCTTGAGCAATTAATCCTTTAATGACATATTATAATTTCTACACATCAAAATATCAAAAAGCCCCAAATATGGTTGTTTTACAACATTTATGAAGATAACCATTTCAAAAGAGTTAAACTATTCCATTAACTCAACCATTGATATTTTCAAGTAAAACACACAAATATTTGGAAAATAACATTTTTGGCATGCACAAAGTTTTCACAAATCACCTTGAACTCACCTCGCTAGAATTAAGCTAAATCTAGAATCTCTCCCAACGTAAGCTCCTTTGATGCAACCCGAATCCTTTAGGCCAAATCTTCCAAAACCTAGATCCACAAGTTTCCAACCATAAGTATTTATCCTCAAATACTTAGAATCATTTCCCAAACATTTAGAACCCAAAATCTCAAATACATCAAGCCCTAATCTTCATAAATGAAGAAGGAGAAGAACACTTCAACTAAACATAACCAAAATCGTCCACAATACTCCAAACGAGAACGAAAGTGGACAAAATATGATTTTGAGCAATTAATCCTTTGATGACATATTATGATTTCTACACATCAAAATATCCAAAAGCCCCAAATATGGTTGTTTTACAACAATTATGAAGATAACCATTTCAAAAGAGTTAAACTATTCCATTAACTCAACCATTGATATTTTCAAGTAAAACACACAAATATTTGGAAACTAATATTTTTGGCATGCACAAAGTTTTCACAAATCACCTTAAACTCACCTCGCTAGATTTAAGCTAAATCTAGAATTTCTCCCAACGTAAGCTCCTTTGATGCAACCCGAATCCTTTAGGCCAAATCTTCCAAAACCTAGATCCACAAGTTTCCAACCATAATTATTTATCCTCAAATACTTAGAATCATTCCCCAAACATTTAGAACCCAAAATCTCAAATTCATCAATCCCCAATCTTCATAAATGAACAAGGAGAAGAACACTTCAACTAAACATAACCAAAATCGTCCACAATACTCCAAACGAGAAAAAAGTGAACAAAATCTGATTTTGAGCAATTAAACCTTTAATGACATATTATGATTTCTACACATCAAAATATCCAAAAAGCCCCAAATATGGTTGTTTTACAACATTTATGAAGATAACCATTTCAAAAGAGTTAAACTATTCCATTAACTCAAACATTGATATTTTCAAGTAAAACACACAAATATTTGGAAAATAACATTTTTGGCATGCACAAAGTTTTCACAAATCACCTTGAACTCACCTCGCTAGATTTAAGCTAAATCTAGAATCTCTCCCAACGTAAGCTCCTTTGATGCAACCCGGATCCTTTAGGCCTAATCTTCCAAAACCAAGATCCACAAGTTTCCAACCATAAGTATTTATCCTCAAATACTTAGAATCATTGCCCAAACCTTTAGAACCCAAAATCTCAAATACATCAAGCCCTAATCTTCATAAATGAAGAAGCAGAAGAACACTTCAACTAAACATAACCAAAATCGTCCACAATACTCCAAAAGAGAAAGAAAGTGAACAAAATATGATCTTGAGCAATTAATCCTTTGATGACATATTATGATTTCTACACATCAAAATATCCAAAAGCCCCAAATATGGTTGTTTTACAACATTTATGAAGATAACCCTTTCAAAAGAGTTAAACTATTCCATTAACTCAACCATTGATATTTTCAAGTAAAACACACAAGTATTTGGAAAATAACATTTTTGGCATGCACAAAGTTTTCACAAATCAACTTGAACTCAGCTCGCTAGATTTAAGCTAAATCTAGAATCTCTCCCAACGTAAGCTCCTTTGATGCAACCCGGATCCTTTAGGCCTAATCTTCCAAAACCTAGATCCACAAGTTTCCAACCATAAGTATTTATCCTCAAATACTTAGAATCATTTCCCAAACATTTAGAACCCAAAATCTCAAATACATCAAGCCCTAATCTTCATACATGAAGAAGGAGAAGAACACTTCAACTAAACATAACCAAAATCGTCCACAATACTCCAAACGAGAAAGAAAGTGAACAAAATATGATCTTGAGCAATTAATCCTTTGATGACATATTATGATTTCTACACATCAAAATAACAAAAAGCCCCAAATATGGTTGTTTTACAACATTTATGAAGATAACCATTTTAAAAGAGTTAAACTATTCCATTAACTCAACCATTGATATTTTCAAGTAAAACACACAAATATTTGGAAACTAACATTTTTGGCATGCACAAAGTTTTCACAAATCACCTTGAACTCACCTCGCTAGATTTAAGCTAAATCTAGAATCTCTCCCAACGTAAGCTCCTTTGATGCAACCCGGATCCTTTAGGCCAAATCTTCCAAAACCTAGATCCACAAGTTTCCAACCATAATTATTTATCCTCAAATACTTAGAATCATTCCCGAAACATTTAGAACCCAAAATCTCAAATACATCAATCCCCAATCTTCTTAAATGAAGAAGGAGAAGAACACTTCAACTAAACATAACCAAAATCGTCCACAATACTCCAAACGAGAAAGAAAGTGAACAAAATATGATTTTGAGCAATTAAACCTTTAATGACATATTATGATTTTTACACATCAAAATATCCAAAAAGCCCCAAATATGGTTGTTTTACAACATTTATGAAGATAACCATTTCAAAAGAGTTAAACTATTCCATTAACTCGACCATTGATATTTTCAAGTAAAACACACAAATATTTGGAAAATAACATTTTTGGCATGCACAAAGTTTTCACAAATCACCTTGAACTCACCTCGCTAGATTTTAGCTAAATCTAGAATCTCTCCCAACGTAAGCTCCTTTGATGCAACTCGGATCCTTTAGGCCTAATCTTCCAAAACCTAGATCCACAAGTTTCCAACCATAAGTATTTATCCTAAAATACTTAGAATCATTGCCCAAACCTTTAGAACCCAAAATCTCAAATACATCAAGCCCTAATCTTCATAAATGAAGAAGCAGAATAACACTTCAACTAAACATAACCAAAATCGTCCACAATACTCCAAAAGAGAAAGAAAGTGAACAAAATATGATTTTGAGCAATTAATCCTTTGATGACATATTATGATTTCTACACATCAAAATATCCAAAAGCCCCAAATATGGTTGTTGTAATACCCCGGGTAAGTTCGTTAGTTTCGTTAAAATTAATTAACTTTACTATAAATGTTTAGGGTGAATTTGGGTGAAATTATAAGTTTAGGGGTATATTGTTTAGTATTGAAAAGGGTAGGGGCTGAAGTAGTAATTATGGTCATAAATATCTGAATAGGTGTTAGGATACTTCAGAAATTCAGCAAGCAATTCAGTGTGTGTGTGTGTTTTGAGAGTAAAAGAGGAAAAGAGGAAAAGAAGGGTTAGGGCATCAATTGGTGTACTTGGAAAGGATTTAAGGTATGTTCCTTTGTAATTTATGTCTGTAATTGCTTGTTGAATGTTTCTATCGGAGTAGAATAGCTAGAAATGCTTCTGGTATTGAATCTGCGATTTTCTGGGTCGAAAATGGACAAACCGACAGAGGTGTCTGGACACGGTTTGAATGTGCCCGGATGGTTTTGTTGGTGGTGTCCGGATGATTTTATGAAGGTGTCCGGACGCGTCTTTTATCCGGATAAGTTCCCTTTTTCTTATGTTGTCCGGATAAGTTCCCTTTTTCTTATGTTGTCCGGATTAGTGGTTTTGTCCGGAAAAGTCCTTTTGTCCGGAAAAGTCAGGCTGTCCGGAAAAGTAGGGTTGTCCGGGTAACTTATGGTATCCGGACACTTTTGCTGATTGGTCATTTTTGAGAGTTTTAGATGCTGTCAAGTATCCAGTAACCTGTATTTTGTTAACCACTAGATAGGAAGTGAATAAGGACTGACTATCATGTAGTCTTGACTTGAGTACGAGTTTGGGGGAAACATTTGAGGGTTTGAGCTCTTTAGAGTTGTTAGCCTTAGTAAGACTTATGTGTTTTATGTGGTAAAGAGATGTCTGTATCTATGTGTTACAGATCTTGTGAATTCTGGGTAAAAGGCTGAACCGGTTAAGAAGACTTGGAAACGTGTTAATAAGCAATCAGGTGAGTTTTACTTTAAAAGTAATTTCAACTGGAATACATATGTATGGTTTGGGAATGTGATAGTTAGTGATTATGTGTTTATATGTATGGTATATGAGAATTACAATATAGTGAGATATTGTATTTACATGTGTATTATAAACGTGTTATAATACGTTGGCCGGGTTTAAGACCGGTGTGATTGGCTATAGAACTTGTATAGCGTTGTTTGGCTGTAGATGTTGTACAGCGTTGTATATTATTAGTTGGCTTGCTACCACTAATATGGCCAGGAGGAAATGAGAAGGAAAGGTACACGATGTGTGAGCTTATGTGGATATATGTAATTATGTGGCGTGATTTATATGAATGAAGTTTATATAAATGGTTTTTAAACTAACAGGGGTTTCTCACTTAGACCAACAGGTCTAACCCTCATTTTGTTTTAAAAATATGTATTCCAGGTGGCGGATCAAGTAAGGGCAAGTAAGTAGAGTATGAGATGGATGGCTAGTAAGGAAGACTATAAGACGAAGCTTTTGACTTATTTAGTAGTTGTAATGGAATGTTAAGTGTTATGGATGCAAATAGCACAAGGATTGTATTTCAAATGTTTTCTTTCTATTTGTAAAAGACTACCGGACCGTACATGTAATTTGAAGTTTGTTTGTTATATCTAATTGTGTTATATTGTGTGTTATGTCGTGTATATGGGTTAAGGGATATTACAAATGGTATCAGAGCCTTAGTTTAAGGGATTTAGGTATTTGTATCTGTACCTAGACTTAAACTGCATGTGAAGTAGGATGTCCCTATCATTATAGAACCTTGGGATGATGAAGTATAAAAGGTAGAAGGAACATCATGTAAGGTAATTTCATATTACACCTGGCCAGTGTAATCGTGATCTTACAGGTACATGTTTGAACTGGAATACCTTGTTATATGGGGTATGTGCTTATGTGTATATTAATCTTGTTTAAATCTACAGAATGGCAAGTGGTACAAGAAATTCGAATCGAGGAGGAGGAAGAAATCCAAACAGAACTAATCCGCCAGTAGGAACAGGGGACAGGGGAGGCAGAACAGGGGGCAGAACTGGAGGTAGACTTCGAGGTGGAGCTGGAGGTAGAACCGGAGGTAGAACTCAACAAAATAGTACGGATTTCATTACCAGAGCTGATTTAATGACAGAAATGGGGAGATTACAAGACAATATTCAAGCTATGCTCAACCAAGCTCATAATACTGAAACAGAAAGACCAGACCCTACTCTTGAAGAGGAGATGCCAATTACCCCAACGGTCTTACCGGTAATGAGAAAATGTGATTACAAAATGTTTCTTAGCTGCAAGCCTCCGACATTCTCAGGGGACCGGGATCCGGTGAAAGCAATGAGGTGGATGAAGGAAATTGAAGCCATTTTTAAAACGAGTAAGTGTGCGGACGAAGATAGAGTACTGTACGGGGCAGCCATGTTGAAAGGAGATGCGTTGTATTGGTGGGAATCGTTTATTCATTCAAAAGGACCCGATGTTTATTCTACCCTCTCTTGGGAAGAATTTGTGATAGTCTATAGGAACGCATTTTGTCCCCAAGCAGCCGTCAAACAACTGGAAGGAGAATTCATGAATTTGCAACAAGGAAGCTTATCCGTTCGAGATTATACTGCTAGCTTTCTGGAAAAATCTCGATTTGCAGAATATTATGTCGCTACAGAAGCGATGAAGATAGAAAGGTTTATCTTTGGGTTGAACTCAGAGATTAGAAGGCTAGTGACTGCAAAGGGACCCGATACCTTTTCAGCTGCAGTTGATGCAGCGGAAAATGTTGAACGAGATATGAGAAGGGATACGGGAGATAAGAGTATCGGAAAGAGAAAGTGGGAAGGACCACAATATGATCCGAAGAGGTCCCGATTTCAGAGGTATGATAACCGTCCGCCGTTCCGACCAGCGGAAAGACCATGTCCGAAGTGCAACCGTGTCCATCAAGGAAACTGCCAAGGTGATTTGCGAGCATGTCATAAGTGTGGGAAGACTGGGCACGTCATTAAGGATTGTAAGGTAACGCGGCTATGTTTCTTATGCAATTCTCCGGATCATTTCCAGTCAAACTGTCCGCGAGGGAGGATGCAGCAAGGTGGGTCATCAGGCAGGCCAGCAAATGTTAAACAAGTAGTGCCAAGACTGGAACCGCCAGTAACCAGAGGTCGTGCATTTCAGATGACTGAGAAAGAAGCGGAGGAAACTCCAGATGTGGTCACAGGTACATTTTTGATAAACTCTACACGTGCTAAGGTGTTATTTGATTCCGGTGCAAACCGATCGTTTGTGTCTCCTGCATTTGCTGCTTGTTTGTGTTTGAAACCTAAAATGTTAAACCATTCTCTACTAGTAGATACAGCAAATGGCAACCAAGTGTCGGTTAGTGAAGTATTTGATGGTTGTGTGATTAATATAGAGGGGTGTGGAGTGCCTATACAATTGTTTCCTATAACCTTGATAGAGTTTGACGTAGTAGTGGGAATGGACTGGTTGGCTGAGAATCAGGCTAATATAGTGTGTGACAAGAAGATAATAAATGTTGTATTCCCTGAGAGAGGACCGGTAGTGATTTATGGTGATCGTAGGAATCATCAGTCCTGTCTTATATCACTAGTAAAGGCACGTAAGTGTGTGAATAAGGGTTGTCAGAGTTATTTGGCTTACGTGATAGATGTTAAGCCGGAAAAGATTAGGATGGAAGACATTCCTATCGTTAGTGAATTCCCTGAAGTATTCCCTGAAGACTTGAACAGTCTTCCGCCAGTTAGACAAGTCGAGTTCGGTATAGACTTAATTCCTGGAGCCACTCCTGTAGCCCGTGCACCGTACCGTTTGGCACCTCCAGAGATGAAAGAGATGATGGCACAACTACAAGATCTATCCGATAAGGGTTTCATCAGACCTAGTTCTTCGCCGTGGGGAGCACCAGTGTTATTTGTGAAAAAGAAAGATGGGTCGATGAGAATGTGTATTGACTACCGAGAATTGAATAAGCGCACGATAAAGAACTAGTATCCGCTACCCCGAATTGATGATCTCTTTGATCAGTTAGTTGGAGCTTGCTATTTCTCCAAGATTGATCTAAGGTCCGGTTATCACCAGCTGAAGGTTAAAGAAGAAGACGTTTTAAAGACTGCTTTTCGAACGAGGTATGGTCATCATGAATTTTTAGTAATGCCATTTGGATTGACGAACGCTCCAGCTGCCTTTATGGATTTGATGAATCGGGTATGTAAGCCGTATCTCGATAAATTTGTAATTGTTTTTATCGATGATATTCTTATCTATTCTCGATCCAAGGAAGAGCACGCGCAACATCTTCGTTTGATTCTAGAGCTGCTGAAGAAGGAAAGGTTGTATGCAAAATTTTCAAAATGTGAGTTCTGGTTACGGAAAGTACAATTTCTGGGGCACGTGGTTTCAGAGAGCGGTATACAAGTCGATCCATTGAAAGTGGAAGCAGTTGAAAAGTGGGAACAGCCCAAGACAGCAACCGAGATACGCAGTTTTTTGGGTTTGGCCGGTTACTATCGGAAATTCATAAAGGACTTCTCTCGTATCGCAACGCCTTTGACTAAGCTGACCCGAAAGAATTTGAAGTTTGAATGGAAAGCGGAACAGGACGAGGCATTCAGAATATTGAAAGAGAAACTATGCAGCGCACCAATTCTATCACTACCTGAAGGTTCTGAAGACTTTGTCGTTTACAGTGATGCGTCTAAATTGGGATTGGGTTGTGTGCTTATGCAGCGTGGAAAGGTTATAGCTTATGCTTCTCGCCAACTGAAGGATCATGAACGGCAGTATCCTACGCATGATATGGAGCTTGCTGCAGTCGTTTTCGCGTTAAAGATTTGGAGACATTATCTGTATGGTTCCAAATGTCAGATTTATACTGACCACAAGAGTCTTCAACATCTCTTTGATCAGAAGGAACTAAATATGAGACAAAGGAGATGGTTGGAATTGTTGAATGATTACGACTGTGAAATCCTTTATCACCCGGGAAAGGCGAATGTAGTGGCAGATGCGCTCAGTCGTCAAGAAAGGAGTGGAACAATAAAAGTTATTTCAATACGAACTGAACTCCTACCCAACATATTTGACGAATTGCAGAAGTGTCAAGTGGAGGCTTATCAGGATGAACATCTGAAATCAGAACGGTTAGCGGGGATGTCAGCATTGCTAGTAAAAGATGATCGGGGGTTATTGTGTCTGGGAAACAGAGTATGGGTACCTCGTTTGGGTGGGTTACGTGATCGTGTTTTACAAGAAGCTCATCAATCCCGTTTCTCTATTCACCCAGGTACAAACAAGATGTATAAAGACCTAAAGCAATTCTATTGGTGGGCGGGGATAAAAAGAGGGATTGCTCAGTATGTAGAACGGTGTGATACTTGTAAGAAGGTAAAGATCGAACATCAAAAGCCATTTGGTCAACTACAACGACTAGAAATACCTATGTGGAAGTGGGAGCAGATTACCACGGACTTTATCACAAAGCTACCAAGAACTCCGAAGGGATTCGATTCCATTTGGGTGATCGTCGACAGGTTGTCAAAGTCTGCACACTTCCTACCAATAAAGGAAACCGATTCATTGGAACGATTAGCTAAGTTATACATTAATGAAATAGTAACTCGACATGGAGTTCCAATCTCGATCATTTCTGATCGTGATAGTCGTTTTACTTCAAGATTTTGGAGAAGCTTTCAAAGGGAAATGGGGACTCAGATAAAGTTAAGTACGGCGTATCATCCTCAAACAGATGGACAGAGTGAACGAACAATTCAGACCTTAGAAGATATGCTCCGGGCTTGTATTGTTGATTTTGGGGGATCGTGGGATAAGCATTTGCCGTTAATCGAATTCGCTTACAACAACAGTTATCATTCCAGCATACAAGCGGCACCATTTGAAGTACTGTATGGTAGGAAATGTCGAACGCCTCTGTGTTGGAACGAAGTGGGAGAGAAACAGTTAGCGGGGCCGGAAATAGTTCAGTTAACCGCCGATAAGGTTACACAGATCCGAGAAAGATTGAAAGTGGCTCAAGATAGACAGAAGAGTTACGCTGATCGCCGTCGAAAGCCGTTGGAATTTCAAGTTGGGGATTATGTAATGTTAAAGGTTTCGCCGTGGAAAGGAGTCATCAGATTCGGTCGACAGGGTAAGCTTAGCCCAAGGTATATTGGACCATTTGCAATCACTGAAAGGATCGGGGACGTAGCTTACAGATTAGATCTTCCACCAGAGTTGAGCAGAATTCATAATGCATTTCACGTATCAAACTTCCGAAAGTGTTTAGTTACTCAAGATCAGGCAGTCTCCCTACCAGAGATACAAGTCGACGAAAGACTGAATTATGTGGAAGAACCGGAAGCAATAGTTGATCATAAAGTCAAAGTGCTGCGGAATAAGGAGATCAGGCAAGTGAAGGTTCAGTGGAGGCATCATAGAGGTCAGGATGCCACGTGGGAATCCGAATCGGAAATGAGAACCAAATACCCTCACCTTTTTGCCTAACCGAATTCCGGGACGGAATTCTCTTAAGGGGGAGATGATGTAATACCCCGGGTAAGTTCGTTAGTTTCGTTAAAATTAATTAACTTTACTATAAATGTTTAGGGTGAATTTGGGTGAAATTATAAGTTTAGGGGTATATTGTTTAGTATTGAAAAGGGTAGGGGCTGAAGTAGTAATTATGGTCATAAATATCTGAATAGGTGTTAGGATACTTCAGAAATTCAGCAAACAATTCAGTGTGTGTGTGTGTGTTTTGAGAGTAAAAGAGGAAAAGAGGAAAAGAAGGGTTAGGGCATCAATTGGTGTACTTGGAAAGGATTTAAGGTATGTTCCTTTGTAATTTATGTCTGTAATTGCTTGTTGGATGTTTCTATCGGAGTAGAATAGCTAGAAATGCTTCTGGTATTGAATCTGCGATTTTCTGGGTCGAAAATGGACAAACCGACAGAGGTGTCCGGACACGGTTTGAATGTGCCCAGATGGTTTTGTTGGTGGTGTCCGGATGATTTTATGAAGGTGTCCGGATGCGTCTTTTATCCGGATAAGTTCCCTTTTTCTTATGTTGTCCGGATAAGTTCCCTTTTTCTTATGTTGTCCGGATAAGTTCCCTTTTTCTTATGTTGTCCGGATTAGTAGTTTTGTGAATTCTGGGTAAAAGGCTGAACCGCTTAAGAAGACTTGGAAACGTGTTAATAAGCAATCAGGTGAGTTTTACTTTAAAAGTAATTTCAACTGGAATACATACGTATGGTTTGGGAATGTGATAGTTAGTGATTATGTGTTTATATGTATGGTATATGAGAATTACAATATAGTGAGATATTGTATTTACATGTGTATTATAAACGTGTTATAATACGTTGGCCGGGTTTAAGACCGGTGTGATTGGCTATAGAACTTGTATAGCGTTGTTTGGCTGTAGATGTTGTACAGCGTTGTATATTATTAGTTGGCTTGCTACCACTAATATGGCCAGGAGGAAATGAGAAGGAAAGGTACACGATGTGTGAGCTTAAGTGGATATATGTAATTATGTGGCGTGATTTATATGAATGAAGTTTATATAAATGGTTTTTAAACTAACAGGGGTTTCTCACTTAGACCAACATGTCTAACTGTCACACCCCGCTAAAGCGGAAACACGGGATGTCACACTTAATGTTTCAAAAGCAATAGGTAGAAGACAACACCAACTCATCACATCAAAATAGTACCAATACAACGAGTTTTAAAAGAAAATACAACTTGTCCATAAGAACGTAAAGTACAATGACATGATGAAATAATTTGATGACGCTAAAGTGATGCCTTCTAAAGTGCGTCCTTACTTGTTACTTCCTGAAAAGCATGTAAAGGAGAGTGTCAACTAAAAATAGTTGGTGAGTTCATAGGTTTTTGCATACACAAAAAGTGTAATGTAAGTTGCAAAGTTTTGTTCTTTCAAAGAAAGTAGTACAACCCTCGGTTGTAAAGTTTCGTTTTGTTTTGCATGCTCATGGTATATATAAAAAAATATAATGTAATGTGTAATGCCTCAGAGGTAGCAAACTAAGCCATTACTAAGCCTCATGACCTTGTATTCATTTGCCCCGAGTCATCATGTCCTATCATTAACATGGCAGTGTAGTAATTAATGCACCCTGTTTTTATCGTAGGTGGGTGGTCAACCAAATAACGTTATCCATAATTACCATGGCTCACACGCATGTGAGTTAATAAGTAATGTTAAGAGCGTTGGGGACTTTTTGTATATGATAGATTGCAAACTTAGAAGCTTTAACATGTGCATATGTACCATAAAGAGCGTTAAACCTGCGTAAAAGTTCGGAAATAAAACAATTTATTTCGAATAAAGTTTGGAATCATGCTCTTCACCCCAAAATATGTAAAACAGTAAAAGGGTTGTGAAGACTCACAAGGTTGAAATAATAGTAACATGCTTTTCACCCCAAAATGTATAAAACAGTAAAAAGGGGCTATGAATACTCACAAGGTTGAAATAATAGTAACATGCTTTTCACCCCAAAATGTATAAAACAGTAAAAAGGGGCTATGAATACTCACGGTGGTTTGCGTAGGTGTTTCCCGAATGCGTAATGTGATTCCGAAATGAGATCCTACTTCGATCCTACGAATGTAAGGACACTAGTAAGATTCTAGGTTCTAGACTTTGGTCACTTTAAATCTCCATCTCATCATAAAATGCCTTTGTTGTTAAATTTGTATGTTGTTAAATGTTCTTTAATAGTTCATACTTAGAAAGAACGTTACATGTGATGGTTTTAAAATTACCGCAGTGTTGTAGAGGTAATAACGAAAATAAATGTTTTAGGTCCATATGTAAATATGGTTTGGTGTTAGGTCATGTGTATTATGTATGTATGTACCACAATTCCATCATAAAAGATAAGGAAAGTTAGTAGTTAGATGTTAGATGTTAGATGTTAGATGCGTAAATGAAATGCGTAAATAAATACGTATAGATATATTCCACAATTCCACCATGCAAATGGTGAAACGGGTAGAGTTAGATTTGTAATTATGTCTAAGTAATATATGTATAATATACCACAATTTCATCACCAAAGGTGAGGAAAAGGATCAAGAGATAGCATATAGCTAGTATACAATATAGTTGTTAGTAGTCAGAATTTGTAGTCACTTTCGGTTACTGTTTGGATAACTTCCAGAGATTATTTGGTCCTGGTATTTTGTAGTCGGGTACCTCCATGTGTTAGGAAACTTTTGACATAAGATTCATGATTTTTGGATCAACATAAGTACATAAAATAACACTTGACAAAAACAGTGACAGAAACACGTAGCTGTTGCACACTGTTTTTGTAAAAACTGTTTGAGGGTTCAAAACTTAATATTTTTCGGTGATTCCAGTGGGGTTTGATTCCCAACTCATAAAAGTAAATTCCAGAAAAAGAATCACTGTATTTGGATCACTTTTGAGAGAGATAAGGGCATGCAAAGTCAGTAGAAATTTCTGACAGCAAGCTGATGAAAAAGGTCTTTTATATAAAAGTTATTTTCTAATTGGTTCTTCAAAAGATTTTGTTCTTTTTGTCAAGACACGATTTTTACTCAACTAAATCACATATTTTCAGATGAAATCTTTGCTTTTTAATCATCCCAAGCAACATGCAAGGAACTTTAGAAAATCATCTTGCCAAAATACTTTCAAAACTTGTTGTTTTTGAGCTTTTGTAAACACATGCATACCAAACATTCTTAGGTCACTAATATGGGTTTGATTATGGATTCATCACCCTTTTTTTAATGGCATGCAAGATGTCATGGTGATAGATCTACAAACATTAGATCGCCTAGAGTTGGATTTAGCAAGAAGAAGATGAAAACTTAGAGTTTTAAGAAGATAAAACTTTGAAAGAGAAGAGAAAGTTGTAGGAGGATGATTAAAGAAAGTTACTAAAATATTTTTACCTTGATTTCTTGAAGATATGTGGCTGATCTTGGAGCCTTGGAGAAGAGAATTCTTGAGAGAATATGGAGGTTTTGAGAGAAGAGTTTGTGAAGTGAGTGAAGAGTGAAAATGGAGAGGGAGAGGGGGTATTTATGGAGTGAGAAAGAGAGGTTAGGGTGGTGTGTGTGTGTGTGGCCGGTTTTGGGGAGAGGGGAAAGGAGTGTGTGGAGTGTGGTTTTGTATAAAATGATTGTGTTTGTATTTAAATTAAATTTTTATTTAAATCTTTTAATTAATTGAATTATTAGATATTCTTAATTAATTGTTATTGATAATAATACTAGTTTAATTTGCTAGTACTTATTTTATATATATATATATATATATATATATATATATATATATATTTTAGTGTATACATGTTTTTAGTTGGCATTTTATGAGATGTATGGATAATTTCCTAAATTGAGGGATTTTAGACTGGATTTCTAAATTTTCCCTACTGTGTCGGGTTTACTGCTAAAACTAGACAGTGTGACATAGAATAACTGTATCTGACATAATTAGTGCAGTTCTAACCTGAACGCAATTTTGACGGTTGTCACACTTACCCTCATTTTGTTTAAAAAATATGTATTCCAGGTGACGGATCAAGTAAGGGCAAGTAAGTAGAGTATGAGATGGATGGCTAGTAAGGAAGACTATAAGACGAAGCTTTTGACTTATTTAGTAGTTGTAATGGAATGTTAAGTGTTATGGATGCAAATAGCACAAGGATTGTATTTCAAATGTTTTCTTTCTATTTGTAAAAGACTACCGGACCGTACATGTAATTTGAAGTTTGTTTGTTATATCTAATTGTGTTATATTGTGTGTTATGTCGTGTATATGGGTTAAGGGATGTTACAGTTGTTTTACACCATTTATGAAGATAACCCTTTCAAAAGAGTTAAACTATTCCATTAACTCAACCATTGATATTTTCAAGTAAAACACACAAGTATTTGGAAAATAACATTTTTGGCATGCACAAAGTTTTCACAAATCACCTTGAACTCATCTCGCTAGATTTAAGCTGAATCTAGAATCTCTCCCAACGTAAGCTCCTTTGATGCAACCCGGATCCTTTAGGCCTAATCTTCCAAAACCTAGATCCACAAGTTTCCAACCATAAGTATTTATCCGCAAATACTTAGAATCATTTCCCAAACATTTAGAACCCAAAATCTCAAATACATCAAGCCCTAATCTTCATACATGAAGAAGGAGAGGAACACTTCAACTAAACATAACCAAAATCGTCCACAATACTCCAAACGAGAAAGAAAGTGAACAAAATATGATCTTGAGCAATTAATCCTTTGATGACATATTATGATTTCTACACATCAAAATAACAAAAAGCCCCAAATATGGTTGTTTTACAACATTTATGAAGATAACCATTTTAAAAGAGTTAAACTATTCCATTAACTCAACCATTGATATTTTCAAGTAAAACACACAAATATTTGGAAACTAACATTTTTGGCATGCACAAAGTTTTCACAAATCACCTTGAACTCACCTCGCTAGATTTAAGCTTCCAACCATAATTAGTTATCCTCAAATACTTAGAATCATTCCCGAAACATTTAGAACCCAAAATCTCAAATACATCAATCCCCAATCTTCATAAATGAAGAAGGAGAAGAACACTTCAACTAAACATAACCAAAATCCTCCACAATACTCCAAACGAGAAAGAAAGTGAACAAAATATGATTTTGAGCAATTAAACCTTTAATGACATATTATGATTTCTACATATCAAAATAGCCAAAAAGCCCCAAATATGGTTGTTTTACAACATTTATGAAGATAACCATTTCAAAAGAGTTAAACTATTCCATTAACTCAACCATTGATATTTTCATGTAAAACACACAAATATTTGGAAAATAACATTTTTGGCATGCACAAAGTTTTCACAAATCACCTTGAACTCACCTCGCTAGATTTAAGCTAAATCTAGAATCTCTCCCAACGTAAGCTCCTTTGATGCAACCCGGATCCTTTAGGCCTAATCTTCCAAAACCTAGATCCACAAGTTTCCAACCATAAATATTTATCCTCAAATACTTAGAATCATTGCCCAAACCTTTAGAACCCAAAATCTCAAATACGTCAAGCCCTAATCTTCATAAATGAAGAAGCAGAAGAACACTTCAACTAAACATAACCAAAATCGTCCACAATACTCCAAAAGAGAAAGAAAGTGAACAAAATATGATTTTGAGCAATTAATCCTTTGATGACATATTATGATTTCTACACATCAAAATATCCAAAAGCCCCAAATATGGTTGTTTTACACCATTTATGAAGATAACTCTTTCAAAAGAGTTAAACTATTCCATTAACTCAACTATTGATATTTTCAAGTAAAACACACAAGTATTTGGAAAATAACATTGTTGGCATGCACAAAGTTTTCACAAATCACCTTGAACTCACCTCGCTAGATTTAAGCTAAATCTAGAATTTCTCCCAACGTAAGCTCCTTTGATGCAACCCGAATCCTTTAGGCCTAATCTTCCAAAACCTAGATCCACAAGTTCCCAACCATAAGTATTTTTCCTCAAATACTTAGAATCATTGCCCAAACCTTTAGAAACAAAATCTCAAATACATCAAGCCCTAATCTTCATAAATGAAGAAGCAGAAGAACAGTTCAACTAAACATAACCAAAATCGTCCACAATACTCCAAAAGAGAAAGAAAGTGAACAAAATATGATTTTGAGCAATTAATCCTTTGATGAAATATTATGATTTCTACACATCAAAATATCCAAAAGCCCCAAATATGGTTGTTTTACACCATTTATGAAGATAACCCTTTCAAAAGAGTTAAACTATTCCATTAACTCAACCATTGATATTTTCAAGTAAAACACACAAGTATTTGGAAAATAACATTTTTGGCATGCACAAAGTTTTCACAAATCACCTTGAACTCACCTCGCTAGATTTAAGCTAAATCTAGAATCTCTCCCAACGTAAGCTCTTTTGATGCAACCCGGATCCTTTAGGCCAAATCTTCCAAAACCTAAATCCACAAGTTTCCAACCATAATTATTTATCCTCAAATACTTAGAATCATTCCCCAAACATTTAGAACCCAAAATCTCAAATACATCAATCCCCAATCTTCATAAATGAAGAAGGAGAAGAACACTTCAACTAAACATAACCAAAATCGTCCACAATACTCCAAACGAGAAAGAAAGTGAACAAAATATGATTTTGAGCAATTAAACCTTTAATGACATATTATGATTTCTACACATCAAAATATCCAAAAAGCCCCAAATATGGTTGTTTTACAACATTTATGAACATAACCATTTCAAAAGAGTTAAACTATTCCATTAACTCAACCATTGATATTTTCAAGTAAAACACACAAATATTTGGAAAATAACATTTTTGGCATGCACAAAGTTTTCACAAATCACCTTGAACTCACCTCGCTAGATTTAAGCTAAATCTAGAATCTCTCCCAACGTAAGCTCCTTTGATGCAACCCGGATCCTTTAGGCATAATCTTCCAAAACCTAGATCCACAAGTTTCCAACCATAAGTATTTTTCCTCAAATACTTAGAATCATTGCCCAAACCTTTAGAAACAAAATCTCAAATACATCAAGCCCTAATCTTCATAAATGAAGAAGCAGAAGAACACTTCAACTAAACATAACCAAAATCGTCCACAATACTCCAAAAGAGAAAGAAAGTGAACAAAATATGATTTTGAGCAATTAATCCTTTGATGACATATTATGATTTCTACACATCAAAATATCCAAAAGCCCCAAATATGGTTGTTTTACACCATTTATGAAGATAACTCTTTCAAAAGAGTTAAACTATTCCATTAACTCAACTATTGATATTTTCAAGTAAAACACACAAGTATTTGGAAAATAACATTGTTGGCATGCACAAAGTTTTCACAAATCACCTTGAACTCACCTCGCTAGATTTAAGCTAAATCTAGAATTTCTCCCAACGTAAGCTCCTTTGATGCAACCCGAATCCTTTAGGCCAAATCTTCCAAAACCTAGATCCACAAGTTTCCAACCATAAGTATTTATCCTCAAATACTTAGAATCATTCCCCAAACATTTAGAACCCAAAATCTCAAATACATCAAGCCCTAATCTTCATACATGAAGAAGGAGAAGAACACTTCAACTAAACATAACCAAATTCGTCCACAATACTCCAAACGAGAAAGAAAGTGGACAAAATATGATTTTGAGCAATTAATCCTTTGATGACATATTATGATTTCTACACATCAAAATATCCAAAAGCCCCAAATATGGTTGTTTTACAACATTTATGAAGATAACCATTTCAAAAGAGTTAAACTATTCCATTAACTCAACCATTGATATTTTCATGTAAAACACACAAATATTTGGAAACTAACATTTTTGGCATGCACAAAGTTTTCACAAATCACCTTGAACTCACCTCGCTAGATTTAAGCTAAATCTAGAATCTCTCCCAACGTAAGCTCTTTTGATGCAACCCGGATCCTTTAGGCCAAATCTTCCAAAACCTAAATCCACAAGTTTCCAACCATAATTATTTATCCTCAAATACTTAGAATCATTCCCGAAACATTTAGAACCCAAAATCTCAAATACATCAATCCCCAATCTTCATAAATGAAGAAGGAGAAGAACACTTCAACTAAACATAACCAAAATCGTCCACAATACTCCAAACGAGAAAGAAAGTGAACAAAATATGATTTTGAGCAATTAAACCTTTAATGACATATTATGATTTCTACACATCAAAATATCCAAAAAGCCCCAAATATGGTTGTTTTACAACATTTATGAACATAACCATTTCAAAAGAGTTAAACTATTCCATTAACTCAACCATTGATATTTTCAAGTAAAACACACAAATATTTGGAAAATAACATTTTTGGCATGCACAAAGTTTTCACAAATCACCTTGAACTCACCTCGCTAGATTTAAGCTAAATCTAGAATCTCTCCCAACGTAAGCTCCTTTGATGCAACCCGGATCCTTTAGGCCTAATCTTCCAAAACCTAGATCCACAAGTTTCCAACCATAAGTATTTTTCCTCAAATACTTAGAATCATTGCCCAAACCTTTAGAAACAAAATCTCAAATACATCAAGCCCTAATCTTCATAAATGAAGAAGCAGAAGAACAGTTCAACTAAACATAACCAAAATCGTCCACAATACTCCAAAAGAGAAAGAAAGTGAACAAAATATGATTTTGAGCAATTAATCCTTTGATGACATATTATGATTTCTACACATCAAAATATCCAAAAGCCCCAAATATGGTTGTTTTACACCATTTATGAAGATAACCCTTTCAAAAGAGTTAAACTATTCCATTAACTCAACCATTGATATTTTCAAGTAAAACACACAAGTATTTGGAAAATAACATTTTTGGCATGCACAAAGTTTTCACAAATCACCTTGAACTCACCTCGCTAGATTTAAGCTAAATCTAGAATCTCTCCCAACGTAAGCTCCTTTGATGCAACCCGGATCCTTTAGGCCTAATCTTCCAAAACCTAGATCCACAAGTTTCCAACCATAAGTATTTATCCTCAAATACTTAGAATCATTTCCCAAACATTTAGAACCCAAAATCTCAAATACATCAAGCCCTAATCTTCATACATGAAGAAGGAGAAGAACACTTCAACTAAACATAACCAAAATCGTCCACAATACTCCAAACGAGAAAGAAAGTGAACAAAATATGATCTTGAGCAATTAATCCTTTGATGACATATTATGATTTCTACACATCAAAATATCAAAAAGCCCCAAATATGGTTGTTTTACAACATTTATGAAGATAACCATTTTAAAAGAGTTAAACAATTCCATTAACTCAACCATTGATATTTTCAAGTAAAACACACAAATATTTGGAAACTAACATTTTTGGCATGCACAAAGTTTTCACAAATCACCTTGAACTCACCTCGCTAGATT
This sequence comes from Saussurea involucrata, assembly GCA_033807775.1. Lineage (NCBI taxonomy): Eukaryota > Viridiplantae > Streptophyta > Magnoliopsida > Asterales > Asteraceae > Saussurea > Saussurea involucrata. The sequence goes on from CM066325.1 coordinate 77,778,666, forward strand.
TAAGCTAAATCTAGAATCTCTCCCAACGTAAGCTCCTTTGATGCAACCCGGATCCTTTAGGCCAAATCTTCCAAAACCTAGATCCACAAGTTTCCAACCATAATTAGTTATCCTCAAATACTTAGAATCATTCCCGAAACATTTAGAACCCAAAATCTCAAATACATCAATCCCCAATCTTCATAAATGAAGAAGGAGAAGAACACTTCAACTAAACATAACCAAAATCGTCCACAATACTCCAAACGAGAAAGAAAGTGAACAAAATATGATTTTGAGCAATTAAACCTTTAATGACATATTATGATTTCTACATATCAAAATAGCTAAAAAGCCCCAAATATGGTTGTTTTACAACATTTATGAAGATAACCATTTCAAAAGAGTTAAACTATTCCATTAACTCAACCATTGATATTTTCAAGTAAAACACACAAATATTTGGAAAATAACATTTTTTGCATGCACAAAGTTTTCACAAATCACCTTGAACTCACCTCGCTAGATTTAAGCTAAATCTAGAATCTCTCCCAACGTAAGCTCCTTTGATGCAACCCGGATCCTTTAGGCCTAATCTTCCAAAACCTAGATCCACAAGTTTCCAACCATAAGTATTTATCCTCAAATACTTAGAATCATTGCCCAAACCTTTAGAACCCAAAATCTCAAATACATCAAGCCCTAATCTTCATAAATGAAGAAGCAGAAGAACACTTCAACTAAACATAACCAAAATCGTCCACAATACTCCAAAAGAGAAAGAAAGTGAACAATATATGATTTTGAGCAATTAATCCTTTGATGACATATTATGATTTCTACAAATCAAAATATCCAAAAGCCCCAAATATGGTTGTTTTACACCATTTATGAAGATAACCCTTTCAAAAGAGTTAAACTATTCCATTAACTCAACCATTGATATTTTCAAGTAAAACACACAAGTATTTGGAAAATAACATTTTTGGCATGCACAAAGTTTTTACAAATCACCTTGAACTCACCTCGCTAGATTTAAGCTAAATCTAGAATTTCTCCCAACGTAAGCTCCTTTGATGCAACCCGAATCCTTTAGGCCAAATCTTCCAAAACCTAGATCCACAAGTTTCCAACCATAAGTATTTATCCTCAAATACTTAGAATCATTTCCCAAACATTTAGAACCCAAAATCTCAAATACATCAAGCCCTAATCTTCATACATGAAGAAGGAGAAGAACACTTCAACTAAACATAACCAAAATCGTCCACAATACTCCAAACGAGAAAGAAAGTGGACAAAATATGATTTTGAGCAATTAATCCTTTGATGACATATTATGATTTCTACACATCAAAATATCCAAAAGCCCCAAATATGGTTGTTTTACAACATTTATGAAGATAACCATTTCAAAAGAGTTAAACTATTCCATTAACTCAACCATTGATATTTTCAAGTAAAACACACAAATATTTGGAAAATAACATTTTTGGCATGCACAAAGTTTTCACAAATCACCTTAAACTCACCTCGCTAGATTTAAGCTAAATCTAGAATTTCTCCCAACGTAAGCTCCTTTGATGCAACCCGAATCCTTTAGGCCAAATCTTCCAAAACCTAGATCCACAAGTTTCCAACCATAATTATTTATCCTCAAATACTTAGAATCATTCCCGAAACATTTAGAACCCAAAATCTCAAATACATCAATCCCCAATCTTCATAAATGAAGAAGGAGAAGAACACTTCAACTAAACATAACCAAAATCGTCCACAATACTCCAAACGAGAAAGAAAGTGAACAAAATCTGATTTTGAGCAATTAAACCTTTAATGACATATTATGATTTCTACATATCAAAATAGCCAAAAAGCCCCAAATATGGTTGTTTTACAACATTTATGAAGATAACCATTTCAAAAGAGTTAAACTATTCCATTAACTCAACCATTGATATTTTCAAGTAAAACACACAAATATTTGGAAAATAACATTTTTTGCATGCACAAAGTTTTCACAAATCACCTTGAACTCACCTCGCTAGATTTAAGCTAAATCTAGAATATCTCCCAACGTAAGCTCCTTTGATGCAACCCGGATCCTTTAGGCCTAATCTTCCAAAACCTAGATCCACAAGTTTCCAACCATAAGTATTTATCCTCAAATACTTAGAATCATTGCCCAAACCTTTAGAACCCAAAATCTCAAATACATCAAGCCCTAATCTTCATAAATGAAGAAGCAGAAGAACACTTCAACTAAACATAACCAAAATCGTCCACAATACTCCAAAAGAGAAAGAAAGTGAACAATATATGATTTTGAGCAATTAATCCTTTGATGACATATTATGATTTCTACAAATCAAAATATCCAAAAGCCCCAAATATGGTTGTTTTACACCATTTATGAAGATAACCCTTTCAAAAGAGTTAAACTATTCCATTAACTCAACCATTGATATTTTCAAGTAAAACACACAAGTATTTGGAAAATAACATTTTTGGCATGCACAAAGTTTTTACAAATCACCTTGAACTCACCTCGCTAGATTTAAGCTAAATCTAGAATTTCTCCCAACGTAAGCTCCTTTGATGCAACCCGAATCCTTTAGGCCAAATCTTCCAAAACCTAGATCCACAAGTTTCCAACCATAAGTATTTATCCTCAAATACTTAGAATCATTTCCCAAACATTTAGAACCCAAAATCTCAAATACATCAAGCCCTAATCTTCATACATGAAGAAGGAGAAGAACACTTCAACTAAACATAACCAAAATCGTCCACAATACTCCAAACGAGAAAGAAAGTGGACAAAATATGATTTTGAGCAATTAATCCTTTGATGACATATTATGATTTCTACACATCAAAATATCCAAAAGCCCCAAATATGGTTGTTTTACAACATTTATGAAGATAACCATTTCAAAAGAGTTAAACTATTCCATTAACTCAACCATTGATATTTTCAAGTAAAACACACAAATATTTGGAAAATAACATTTTTGGCATGCACAAAGTTTTCACAAATCACCTTAAACTCACCTCGCTAGATTTAAGCTAAATCTAGAATTTCTCCCAACGTAAGCTCCTTTGATGCAACCCGAATCCTTTAGGCCAAATCTTCCAAAACCTAGATCCACAAGTTTCCAACCATAATTATTTATCCTCAAATACTTAGAATCATTCCCCAAACATTTAGAACCCAAAATCTCAAATTTATCAATCCCCAATCTTCATAAATGAAGAAGGAGAAGAACACTTCAACTAAACATAACCAAAATCGTCCACAATACTCCAAACGAGAAAAAAGTGAACAAAATCTGATTTTGAGCAATTAAACCTTTAATGACATATTATGATTTCTACACATCAAAATATCCTAAAAGCCCCAAATATGGTTGTTTTACAACATTTATGAAGATAACCATTTCAAAAGACTTAAACTATTCCATTAACTCAACCATTGATATTTTCAAGTAAAACACACAAGTATTTGGAAAATAACATTTTTGGCATGCACAAAGTTTTCACAAATCACCTTGAACTCACCTCGCTAGATTTAAGCTAAATCTAGAATTTCTCCCAACGTAAGCTCCTTTGATGCAACCCGAATCCTTTAAGCCAAATCTTCCAAAACCTAGATCCACAAGTTTCCAACCATAATTATTTATCCTCAAATACTTAGAATCATTTCCCAAACATTTACAACCCAAAATCTCAAATACATCAAGCCCTAATCTTCATACATGAAGAAGGAGAAGAACACTTCAACTAAACATAACCAAAATCGTCCACAATACTCCAAACGAGAAAGAAAGTGGACAAAATATGATTTTGAGCAATTAATCCTTTGATGACATATTATGATTTCTACACATCAAAATATCCAAAAGCCCCAAATATGGTTGTTTTACAACATTTATGAAGATAACCATTTCAAAAGAGTTAAACTATTCCATTAACTCAACCATTGATATTTTCAAGTAAAACACACAAATATTTGGAAACTAACATTTTTGGCATGCACAAAGTTTTCACAAATCACCTTGAACTCACCTCGCTAGATTTAAGCTAAATCTAGAATCTCTCCCAACGTAAGCTCCTTTGATGCAACCCGGATCCTTTAGGCCTAATCTTCCAAAACCTAGATCCACAAGTTTCCAACCATAAGTATTTATCCTCAAATACTTAGAATCATTGCCCAAACCTTTAGAACCCAAAATCTCAAATACATCAAGCCCTAATCTTCATAAATGAAGAAGCAGAAGAACACTTCAACTAAACATAACCAAAATCGTCCACAATACTCCAAAAGAGAAAGAAAGTGAACAAAATATGATTTTGAGCAATTAATCCTTTGATGACATATTATGATTTCTACACATCAAAATATCCAAAAGCCCCAAATATGGTTGTTTTACACCATTTATGAAGATAACCCTTTCAAAAGAGTTAAACTATTCCATTAACTCAACCATTGATATTTTCAAGTAAAACACACAAGTATTTGGAAAATAACATTTTTGGCATGCACAAAGTTTTTACAAATCACCTTGAACTCACCTCGCTAGATTTAAGCTAAATCTAGAATTTCTCCCAACGTAAGCTCCTTTGATGAAACCCGAATCCTTTAGGCCAAATCTTCCAAAACCTAGATCCACAAGTTTCCAACCATAAGTATTTATCCTCAAATACTTAGAATCATTTCCCAAATATTTAGAACCCAAAATCTCAAATACATCAAGCCCTAATCTTCATACATGAAGAAGGAGAAGAACACTTCAACTAAACATAACCAAAATCGTCCACAATACTCCAAACGAGAATGAAAGTGGACAAAATATGATTTTGAGCAATTAATCCTTTGATGACATATTATGATTTCTACACATCAAAATATCCAAAAGCCCCAAATATGGTTGTTTTACAACATTTATGAAGATAACCATTTCAAAAGAGTTAAACTATTCCATTAACTCAACCATTGATATTTTCAAGTAAAACACACAAATATTTGGAAAATAACATTTTTGGCATGCACAAAGTTTTCACAAATCACCTTAAACTCACCTCGCTAGATTTAAGTTAAATCTAGAATTTCTCCCAACGTAAGCTCCCTTGATGCAACCCGAATCCTTTAGGCCAAATCTTCCAAAACCTAGATCCACAAGTTTCCAACCATAATTATTTATCCTCAAATACTTAGAATCATTCCCCAAACATTTAGAACCCAAAATCTCAAATTCATCAATCCCCAATCTTCATAAATGAAGAAGGAGAAGAACACTTCAACTAAACATAACCAAAATCGTCCACAATACTCCAAACGAGAAAAAAGTGAACAAAATCTGATTTTGAGCAATTAAACCTTTAATGACATATTATGATTTCTACACATCAAAATATCCAAAAAGCCCCAAATATGGTTGTTTTACAACATTTATGAAGATAACCATTTCAAAAGAGTTAAACTATTCCATTAACTCAACCATTGATATTTTCAAGTAAAACTCACAAGTATTTGGAAAATAACATTTTTGGCATGCACAAAGTTTTCACAAATCACCTTGAACTCACCTCGCTAGATTTAAGCTAAATCTAGAATTTCTCCCAACGTAAGCTCCTTTGATGCAACCCGAATCCTTTAAGCCAAATCTTCCAAAACCTAGATCCACAAGTTTCCAACCATAAGTATTTATCCTCAAATACTTAGAATCATTTCCCAAACATTTACAACCCAAAATCTCAAATACATCAAGCCCTAATCTTCATACATGAAGAAGGAGAAGAACACTTCAACTAAACATAACCAAAATCGTCCACAATACTCCAAACGAGAAAGAAAGTGGACAAAATATGATTTTGAGCAATTAATCCTTTGATGACATATTATGATTTCTACACATCAAAATATCCAAAAGCCCCAAATATGGTTGTTTTACAACATTTATGAAGATAACCATTTCAAAAGAGTTAAACTATTCCATTAACTCAACCATTGATATTTTCAAGTAAAACACACAAATATTTGGAAACTAACATTTTTGGCATGCACAAAGTTTTCACAAATCACCTTGAACTCACCTCGCTAGATTTAAGCTAAATCTAGAATCTCTCCCAACGTAAGCTCCTTTGATGCAACCCGGATCCTTTAGGCCTAATCTTCCAAAACCTAGATCCACAAGTTTCCAACCATAAGTATTTATCCTCAAATACTTAGAATCATTGCCCAAACCTTTAGAACCCAAAATCTCAAATACATCAAGCCCTAATCTTCATAAATGAAGAAGCAGAAGAACACTTCAACTAAACATAACCAAAATCGTCCACAATACTCCAAAAGAGAAAGAAAGTGAACAAAATATGATTTTGAGCAATTAATCCTTTGATGACATATTATGATTTCTACACATCAAAATATCCAAAAGCCCCAAATATGGTTGTTTTACACCATTTATGAAGATAACCCTTTCAAAAGAGTTAAACTATTCCATTAACTCAACCATTGATATTTTCAAGTAAAACACACAAGTATTTGGAAAATAACATTTTTGGCATGCACAAAGTTTTTACAAATCACCTTGAACTCACCTCGCTAGATTTAAGCTAAATCTAGAATTTCTCCCAACGTAAGCTCCTTTGATGAAACCCGAATCCTTTAGGCCAAATCTTCCAAAACCTAGATCCACAAGTTTCCAACCATAAGTATTTATCCTCAAATACTTAGAATCATTTCCCAAATATTTAGAACCCAAAATCTCAAATACATCAAGCCCTAATCTTCATACATGAAGAAGGAGAAGAACACTTCAACTAAACATAACCAAAATCGTCCACAATACTCCAAACGAGAATGAAAGTGGACAAAATATGATTTTGAGCAATTAATCCTTTGATGACATATTATGATTTCTACACATCAAAATATCCAAAAGCCCCAAATATGGTTGTTTTACAACATTTATGAAGATAACCATTTCAAAAGAGTTAAACTATTCCATTAACTCAACCATTGATATTTTCAAGTAAAACACACAAATATTTGGAAAATAACATTTTTGGCATGCACAAAGTTTTCACAAATCACCTTAAACTCACCTCGCTAGATTTAAGTTAAATCTAGAATTTCTCCCAACGTAAGCTCCCTTGATGCAACCCGAATCCTTTAGGCCAAATCTTCCAAAACCTAGATCCACAAGTTTCCAACCATAATTATTTATCCTCAAATACTTAGAATCATTCCCCAAACATTTAGAACCCAAAATCTCAAATTCATCAATCCCCAATCTTCATAAATGAAGAAGGAGAAGAACACTTCAACTAAACATAACCAAAATCGTCCACAATACTCCAAACGAGAAAAAAGTGAACAAAATCTGATTTTGAGCAATTAAACCTTTAATGACATATTATGATTTCTACACATCAAAATATCCTAAAAGCCCCAAATATGGTTGTTTTACAACATTTATGAAGATAACCATTTCAAAAGAGTTAAACTATTCCATTAACTCAACCATTGATATTTTCAAGTAAAACACACAAGTATTTGGAAAATAACATTGTTGGCATGCACAAAGTTTTCACAAATCACCTTGAACTCACCTCGCTAGATTTAAGCTAAATCTAGAATTTCTCCCAACGTAAGCTCCTTTGATGCAACCCGAATCCTTTAGGCCAAATCTTCCAAAACCTAGATCCACAAGTTTCCAACCATAATTATTTATCCTCAAATACTTAGAATCATTCCCCAAACATTTAGAACCCAAAATCTCAAATTTATCAATCCCCAATCTTCATAAATGAAGAAGGAGAAGAACACTTCAACTAAACATAACCAAAATCGTCCACAATACTCCAAACGAGAAAAAAGTGAACAAAATCTGATTTTGAGCAATTAAACCTTTAATGACATATTATGATTTCTACACATCAAAATATCCTAAAAGCCCCAAATATGGTTGTTTTACAACATTTATGAAGATAACCATTTCAAAAGACTTAAACTATTCCATTAACTCAACCATTGATATTTTCAAGTAAAACACACAAGTATTTGGAAAATAACATTTTTGGCATGCACAAAGTTTTCACAAATCACCTTGAACTCACCTCGCTAGATTTAAGCTAAATCTAGAATTTCTCCCAACGTAAGCTCCTTTGATGCAACCCGAATCCTTTAAGCCAAATCTTCCAAAACCTAGATCCACAAGTTTCCAACCATAAGTATTTATCCTCAAATACTTAGAATCATTTCCCAAACATTTACAACCCAAAATCTCAAATACATCAAGCCCTAATCTTCATACATGAAGAAGGAGAAGAACACTTCAACTAAACATAACCAAAATCGTCCACAATACTCCAAACGAGAAAGAAAGTGGACAAAATATGATTTTGAGCAATTAATCCTTTGATGACATATTATGATTTCTACACATCAAAATATCCAAAAGCCCCAAATATGGTTGTTTTACAACATTTATGAAGATAACCATTTCAAAAGAGTTAAACTATTCCATTAACTCAACCATTGATATTTTCAAGTAAAACACACAAATATTTGGAAACTAACATTTTTGGCATGCACAAAGTTTTCACAAATCACCTTGAACTCACCTCGCTAGATTTAAGCTAAATCTAGAATCTCTCCCAACGTAAGCTCCTTTGATGCAACCCGGATCCTTTAGGCCTAATCTTCCAAAACCTAGATCCACAAGTTTCCAACCATAAGTATTTATCCTCAAATACTTAGAATCATTGCCCAAACCTTTAGAACCCAAAATCTCAAATACATCAAGCCCTAATCTTCATAAATGAAGAAGCAGAAGAACACTTCAACTAAACATAACCAAAATCGTCCACAATACTCCAAAAGAGAAAGAAAGTGAACAAAATATGATTTTGAGCAATTAATCCTTTGATGACATATTATGATTTCTACACATCAAAATATCCAAAAGCCCCAAATATGGTTGTTTTACACCATTTATGAAGATAACCCTTTCAAAAGAGTTAAACTATTCCATTAACTCAACCATTGATATTTTCAAGTAAAACACACAAGTATTTGGAAAATAACATTTTTGGCATGCACAAAGTTTTTACAAATCACCTTGAACTCACCTCGCTAGATTTAAGCTAAATCTAGAATTTCTCCCAACGTAAGCTCCTTTGATGAAACCCGAATCCTTTAGGCCAAATCTTCCAAAACCTAGATCCACAAGTTTCCAACCATAAGTATTTATCCTCAAATACTTAGAATCATTTCCCAAATATTTAGAACCCAAAATCTCAAATACATCAAGCCCTAATCTTCATACATGAAGAAGGAGAAGAACACTTCAACTAAACATAACCAAAATCGTCCACAATACTCCAAACGAGAATGAAAGTGGACAAAATATGATTTTGAGCAATTAATCCTTTGATGACATATTATGATTTCTACACATCAAAATATCCAAAAGCCCCAAATATGGTTGTTTTACAACATTTATGAAGATAACCATTTCAAAAGAGTTAAACTATTCCATTAACTCAACCATTGATATTTTCAAGTAAAACACACAAATATTTGGAAAATAACATTTTTGGCATGCACAAAGTTTTCACAAATCACCTTAAACTCACCTCGCTAGATTTAAGTTAAATCTAGAATTTCTCCCAACGTAAGCTCCCTTGATGCAACCCGAATCCTTTAGGCCAAATCTTCCAAAACCTAGATCCACAAGTTTCCAACCATAATTATTTATCCTCAAATACTTAGAATCATTCCCCAAACATTTAGAACCCAAAATCTCAAATTCATCAATCCCCAATCTTCATAAATGAAGAAGGAGAAGAACACTTCAACTAAACATAACCAAAATCGTCCACAATACTCCAAACGAGAAAAAAGTGAACAAAATCTGATTTTGAGCAATTAAACCTTTAATGACATATTATGATTTCTACACATCAAAATATCCAAAAAGCCCCAAATATGGTTGTTTTACAACATTTATGAAGATAACCATTTCAAAAGAGTTAAACTATTCCATTAACTCAACCATTGATATTTTCAAGTAAAACTCACAAGTATTTGGAAAATAACATTTTTGGCATGCACAAAGTTTTCACAAATCACCTTGAACTCACCTCGCTAGATTTAAGCTAAATCTAGAATTTCTCCCAACGTAAGCTCCTTTGATGCAACCCGAATCCTTTAAGCCAAATCTTCCAAAACCTAGATCCACAAGTTTCCAACCATAAGTATTTATCCTCAAATACTTAGAATCATTTCCCAAACATTTACAACCCAAAATCTCAAATACATCAAGCCCTAATCTTCATACATGAAGAAGGAGAAGAACACTTCAACTAAACATAACCAAAATCGTCCACAATACTCCAAACGAGAAAGAAAGTGGACAAAATATGATTTTGAGCAATTAATCCTTTGATGACATATTATGATTTCTACACATCAAAATATCCAAAAGCCCCAAATATGGTTGTTTTACAACATTTATGAAGATAACCATTTCAAAAGAGTTAAACTATTCCATTAACTCAACCATTGATATTTTCATGTAAAACACACAAATATTTGGAAAATAACATTTTTGGCATGCACAAAGTTTTCACAAATCACCTTGAACTCACCTCGCTAGATTTAAGCTAAATCTAGAATCTCTCCCAACGTAAGCTCCTTTGATGCAACCCGGATCCTTTAGGCCTAATCTTCCAAAACCTAGATCCACAAGTTTCCAACCATAAGTATTTATCCTCAAATACTTAGAATCATTGCCCAAACCTTTAGAACCCAAAATCTCAAATACGTCAAGCCCTAATCTTCATAAATGAAGAAGCAGAAGAACACTTCAACTAAACATAACCAAAATCGTCCACAATACTCCAAAAGAGAAAGAAAGTGAACAAAATATGATTTTGAGCAATTAATCCTTTGATGACATATTATGATTTCTACACATCAAAATATCCAAAAGCCCCAAATATGGTTGTTTTACACCATTTATGAAGATAACCCTTTCAAAAGAGTTAAACTATTCCATTAACTCAACCATTGATATTTTCAAGTAAAACACACAAGTATTTGGAAAATAACATTGTTGGCATGCACAAAGTTTTCACAAATCACCTTGAACTCACCTCGCTAGATTTAAGCTAAATCTAGAATTTCTCCCAACGTAAGCTCCTTTGATGCAACCCGAATCCTTTAGGCCAAATCTTCCAAAACCTAGATCCACAAGTTTCCAACCATAAGTATTAATCCTCAAATACTTAGAATCATTCCCCAAACATTTAGAACCCAAAATCTCAAATACATCAAGCCCTAATCTTCATACATGAAGAAGGAGAAGAACACTTCAACTAAACATAACCAAATTCGTCCACAATACTCCAAACGAGAAAGAAAGTGGACAAAATATGATTTTGAGCAATTAATCCTTTGATGACATATTATGATTTCTACACATCAAAATATCCAAAAGCCCCAAATATGGTTGTTTTACAACATTTATGAAGATAACCATTTCAAAAGAGTTAAACTATTCCATTAACTCAACCATTGATATTTTCAAGTAAAACACACAAATATTTGGAAACTAACATTTTTGGCATGCACAAAGTTTTCACAAATCACCTTGAACTCACCTCGCTAGATTTAAGCTAAATCTAGAATCTCTCCCAACGTAAGCTCTTTTGATGCAACCCGGATCCTTTAGGCCAAATCTTCCAAAACCTAGATCCACAAGTTTCCAACCATAATTATTTATCCTCAAATACTTAGAATCATTCCCGAAACATTTAGAACCCAAAATCTCAAATACATCAATCCCCAATCTTCATAAATGAAGAAGGAGAAGAACACTTCAACTAAACATAACCAAAATCGTCCACAATACTCCAAACGAGAAAGAAAGTGAACAAAATATGATTTTGAGCAATTAAACCTTTAATGACATATTATGATTTCTACACATCAAAATATCCAAAAAGCCCCAAATATGGTTGTTTTACAACATTTATGAACATAACCATTTCAAAAGAGTTAAACTATTCCATTAACTCAACCATTGATATTTTCAAGTAAAACACACAAATATTTGGAAAATAACATTTTTGGCATGCACAAAGTTTTCACAAATCACCTTGAACTCACCTCGCTAGATTTAAGCTAAATCTAGAATCTCTCCCAACAACCTCAAACCTTTCCCATGCCTTTATTGCATACTCCGTCGAGTTACACCTCAAGGACATATGGGACCATATTGCCTATCCAGTTTAGACGAGTTACACCTCAAGGACTTCAATGTCCCTTATTGCCTACTCGCTAGTGGCCCCACGTCCTAACGCATATAACCATGCGTTCCAATAGTACACTCCTCGTGCACAAATAGATAGACCATCAAATAAAGACTGACTTACGTGCCTATTGATCCAATGCAACACAGTCTACAAAACATGCTCAACCCAGAATGACTAAAACACCCAAGCATGTAAATATCAATAATATGCAAAAATATGCAATGTGTTGCAATAAATGCAAATCATAAATAAGACTCCACATTGAGCCATCAAAACCGGACAAAATGTCCCCAAGACTTCCTTAAAGTCAAAACCGAGCAAAATGCACAAAACCCATTAGACCCATAAATAACGGTCCTTATAATACAAAATGTGTTTAAACATCGTTTAGGTAAACATGTACCACAAAATCATCATTAACCCAAAATTCTACACGGGTTAAAAATAAAGTGTTTCCCCAATTGGACTCATACCCTTTATAATCCTCAAAATGACTCATGACACTAAAATGTGCCTTTTCTCAAATGGTTTATAAAATCAATTACCCAACATGAAAGAAAACCATTGAATGGACTTTATTTGAGCAATAAATCGTTTGAAGACATATTCATGATTACTACACGTTAAAATATTCAAAAATCCCAAATATGAGTGTTTTCAAACTTTATAAAAATAAACACTTCAAAAGGGTCAAACTTACCAAATAACTCAACCATTGATAATTTTTAAGTCAAACACACAAATACTTGGAAAAATACATTTTTGGCATGTACAACGTTTTCACAAAACAACTTGAATTCACTTTGCTAGATTTAGGCTAACTCTAGATTTTCCCCAAACGTAAGCTTCTTTGATGCGACACGAATCCTTAAGCCAAATCTTCCAAAAACCTAGATCCATAAATTTCCAACCATGAATATTCGTATTCAACCACTTTAAAACCATTCCCCAAACATCTTATATAAAAATCTCCATTTTGACCAAAACCCCAATATTAACCTAACCCCCCCAAAATCATCCAAACCAAGATTTGTTAAGCATACAAACTAGGAAGCCATCAATGGATCATTTATGACTCATATGAAAGTATAGAAGCTGGGAGGATGAACTCACCACTTAGGTTTTGATGAAAACCTAGAAAACCCCAAAAATCTCTAGTGTTATGGATGAAACTTGCTCTTGCATCAATAAATGAAACCACTAGCATAAAATGGAGAAGGAACACATTAATCTCCAAGAAAAAGCCCCAAAATCAGATAGGGTTTGTGAGGGAAAGAGGGGAAACGATTTGGAGAGAAGAGGAAGAGATTCGAGAGCGAGAAATGAGAGACTTACCACCACCAAACACCCTTGATTCTTCCAATGAACTTCAAAACTAACACTTTATCCTTGAAAAGCTCTAAAAACCGAAACCATGGCAATTTGAATCGCCAAACACGGAGGTGAAATGAGTGAGATATGAGGAAATGAAGTTTAGGGCTAAAATCCCGCATTTATGCTCATCAGACGCGATGCAGACGTCCACGTGGGGTATGCGGACGTCCATGTGCACCCGGCCAACATTCGGTTGCTTCTGCGGAAGCACACGCGGACTTCCACTCATTGCAGAAGTCCACATGCATCTTGCGGACGTCCACATGACCCTGGTTTCCCGACTTATTTCCCGTTCACTGTTTTGGTCATAACTTCTTCGTTATAGCTCCGTTTTCGCTCCGGAAAGGCCCGTTGGATTCGTATTTGTATTCCCCATCCAACAAGACAATCAAATCTAGGATTCAATCCAAAATACTATTTTTCTTATTCATCATAAAAGACCGATACCTTCCAAAAACCGGGGTGTTACACATAGCAAGACATTATCTGGTATGCAGATGGATAAGGCAAACCTTCTGATGCAAGGTCCTTTGTTGTTATTTGTTTGAATCCTCTGCAAAACATTGAGGATAACAAGACATTAAAGGTCCTTTTTCCTTCGTCGATGGATAAGACAAACCTTCCCGTGCACAAAACCTTCAAATTTGTTACAATTGATGTTAACTAGACAAACAATAACAATCACAAAAAAACTTTCAAAACCTAGATTAGAAAAGAGTATTAGACAAAAGTTGGAGTTGAGATATTAAAAATAATGGACAAACTTGAAGTAAAAGAAGAACATAACCAAAGATATTTCTTGGTTTGCAGAAACTTTTTGTCTACAATCCTCAAAGACTACAAAATCACATCTCCAACAAAAATCAATAATTTGTAATTAATAGAATAATAATTATTAGTTAATCTACAAACAATATATGTAAAATTGTTGCCATACCCATACATTGAATCTTCAATCTAGAAGCAAATAAAGTACATCTTTACTTTCTTTCTAATGAATTTTGTAGAGTTTTACATAAAAAAATTGCACAACACATGGTGTCAACTAAAACCCGAATACACCAATCGCATATGACAATTAAGAGGTTTCAAAGTAGGCTTAAACACAAATTACCAGGGTTTCAAAGTGGTTTCTCTTTTGATCCATATAAGGCACAACATAAATTACCAGAATTGAAACTGAACACTTTAAATGAAAATAATAAAAAAAAATTATGAAAAAATGACCAATTTGCAAAAATAGAAGTGAAAAATCTTTCATTTTTCTGATGAGAAATCTGGATTTTAACAACAACCCACTTCAAACATGTTAAAATCTGAAAATCGCCAGTTGATACGACCAGCTTTCTTCAACACATTAATTAAAACCCAAGATCTTCTGATCGGAAAAACTAAAATTTGCAAAAACAATCAAATTAATAGTCAAGAAAACCCCAAAGTTTTAAAACAAACAGTACAAACCGGCCAACACTCGAAACCCTAGAATTGTTGTACAAAAAAAAGCACTAAATCTTAGCACCTGAGAAATTAAAAGCAAAATTGAGATGAAATTGAAACATGAAATGGATCAGATCACCAATTGAAGGATGAAATTAAAGCAGATAGGAGGAAAAAAGCACAAAATCGTTTTTTGGAAAGGAGGCGGCACTCCTGGCAATATATTGACAAAAAAGAAAAATACACCTAAACGGCGAGGGACTCCCTCCCAAAAAGGAATTCCACCCACAGTAAAGGACAAACCTAATACGCGGATAAGAATCCAACTAAGAAATCAAACATCTTCGATAAGTAATACCAAAGTGCTAGCAACCAAAATAAACATAAAGACATAGCACCAAAAATACCAAAGCAAACAATGAAACCATCAACAAAACAGCCCCACAGAATCGAAAAACCAACTCCAGAATCAATGCGTAGATACACCATGATTAACACATCTTCGTCTAGCACCATCTCTCGTGGCCATGGGTCGACAAACCCCCATCCCCACCATTCGCATCGTAACCACCTTCTTAATCTCCATAACGAGCTGCTCAACTCTTCTTCTTCTAGTCGTGAACAAACGTTGATTACGTTCTTGCCAAATAAGATAAACTGTTGCTGCAAATAATAATTTAGGGCGAATTTCACCCGGATGCCACCGTCTATGATGAATGTCTTCCATAATCTCCTCCCAAGAGTTCGAAAGCAATATGGCCTTCATTTCCAACTTTATGGACCTCCATACACTAGCAGAATACGCACAAGTAAAAAACAAGTGATTGTGAGAGTCCAAACCATTTTGACATAAACTGCAAGTCATAGTATCCCTTCTCCAAGCTTGCATACGGTCTTGGGTAGGGAGTCGCAAATGAAAAGCCAACCATAAACAAAACGAGTGTTTTGGGATATGTTTTGGAAACCAACACATCTTATGCCAAAAAACTTCCTAAAAAGGTCCCTCCAACACTTTCCAAACCTCCGAAACCAAGAAAGGCACCAATTGATTATGGGTATTACGCCACATAATCTGGTCATGGATATTTGGCTGAATAGTAGGAATCAAAAGCACAAAATCTTACCTGGAGCAAAGTAAGTCGATGCAACTGGAGGTCGACGTTCGTTGATTTGAAAAATGCAAGACTTCATTGTTGATTAGGAGAGGGAGATATATACCAGGAGCGAACCGATATTGAAGGAACGTGGGGAGGAGGAGATCGTGGAGAAGATGAACGGCGTGGGGAAGAGAAGAGGGAAGAGGAGAACCGGAGAAGGGCTGCAAACGTTTGTACATAGTATTAAAGGAGCAGTAATCGGCGCTTATGAAGGAACGTGGAGGAGGGCGGTTGGAGAAGGAGGTGGCAGTGAGGGAAAGGTCGTGTGGAGAAGGAGACCGGGGGAGAGGTTGCAGAGAAGAGAGGGACGTGGGGAGAGAAGATGAACGACTGCAAAACTGATTGTTGAAAAACCGATTCTTAGAAAAACTGAATGTTAGAAAAGTAACTGTTATATTATTTTCATAAAGTAGTATAGATAATGATTTGACATAATAATATCCACCTAATATTTTTTTAAATAATTATTTGCCAAGTCATGCTAAAATAAATAAACAAAATGTTTGGTTTCGACCCCTAAATAACGATTTTGAAAGTTGGTTCCCCAAAATAGGAATCAGATGAAAGTTTGTTCCATTTTAATGCAATTTTCCCTAAAAAAAACTAAATCAATTTACCGTTCCCGAACCCTACGTCATTCAAACTACCGTCAACAGCTTGATAGGTGATATGGAGAACGGATAACCATGCACCTAACCAATTTTGAAAGTTCGATGATTTAACTATTTAAAAAAATATTAATGGACTCAATCATTTAAAATAAAAAAGTTTAATTGTTTTTTCATTCTTAGTAAGAAGTTTTAAAAGATTTTTTTATTTTAACAAGTATTTTAAAGACTTTATCGTTCAAAATAGAATAATTCCTTCAACTTTAAACCCTTCCAATTACATCTTTGCTATATTTTCTAATATATTACTTTTAGGGAAATTAATTAAAATACCCTAAGTCCAACTTCGTGTTACCAAAATACCCAAAATCTCTTCCAGTTTACAAAAATACCCAAAAAGCCCGCGATGGGCCCCGCGATCGCGGGCCCAGGCCCACGTGGCAAACTGTTTCGGCCAAAAGCCCCGCGAAGCCCCCCAACTTTGCCCGCGTTGGCAAGTTTCGTCCCTGCCCGCGATGGGCCCGCGATAGGGCAAAAAAAATTACATTTTTGGTCCCTGTTTTTTGTGTCTTTGTTCAGTAAAAAAAAATACAAACTGTTCAAAAGAAATTTTAGCAAAACCGAGCTGCGTGAGCACAAGATTTTGGAGCTGCATTCGTGTCCGCAGGTCGCGCTCGCACACAAGTTCGACGATTTTAGCTTACGAAATCGTCAATCGGCACCCCCCCTGCGCGCGGGTAGGTGTTGGAGTAAAACCATGCAAGCAACTCCTCACACTTCTTTCCTTATAAACCAAATAAAGTTTCTTCCTCCTTCCTATGTGGGACAACTTCCCACACCCAAATTGGTTTTTGCTAATTTCATGGTTTTTACTCAACTTTGAGCATCGATATCTCATTCACACATACTCCGTTTTTGACGCATTATATATCGTTTCGAAGCTCTCATATAGGAGAACATAAACCCACTAAAAGTTAATTATATATACCACATATATATATATTTAAATGTGTCCAAAGTTTCCTAAAAACCATATATATACCATATATATATAGATGTGCATCACATGTATGTGTGTGTGCTTACTTAAGGAATTAGGATCACATGGTTTTTTAGCTGTGTCCTAAAAACCATATATTTACTCTAGGATTGTCCATTTTAGTTGATGACCTTTCTCACATACACACACAGTACAAACACACACACAGCTAAAAAACCATGTGATCCTAATTCCTTAAGTAAGCACACACATATATGTGATGCACACATATATATATATATATATATATGGTTTTTAGGAAACTTTGGACACATTTAAATATATATATATGTGGTATATATAATTAACTTTTAGTGGGTTTATGTTCTCCTATATGAGAGCTTCGAAACGATATATAATGCGTCGAAAACGGAGTATGTGTGAATGAGATATCGATGCTCAAAGTTGAGTAAAAACCATGAAATTAGCAAAAACCAATTTGGGTGTGGGAAGTTGTCCCACATAGGAAGGAGGAAGAAACTTTATTTGGTTTATAAGGAAAGAAGTGTGAGAAGTTGACAAGCTCCTTGCATGGTTTTACTCCAACACCTACCCGCGCGCAGGGCGGGGGTGCCGATTGACGATTTCGTAAGCTAAAATCGTCGAACTTGTGTGCGAGCGCGACCTGCGGACACGAATGCAGCTCCAAAATCTTGTGCTCACGCAGCTCGGTTTTGCTAAAATTTCTTTTGAACAGTTTGTATTTTTTTTACTGAACAAAGACACAAAAAACAGGGACCAAAAATGTAATTTTTTTTGCCCTATCGCGGGCTGCGATCGCGGGCAGGGACGAAACTTGCCAATGCGGGCAAAGTTGGGGGGCTTCGCGGGGCTTTTGGCCGAAACAGTTTGCCACGTGGGCCTGGGCCCGCGATCGCGGGGCCTATCGCGGGCTTTTTGGGTATTTTTGTAAACTGGGAGAGATTTTAGGTATTTTGGTAAGAGATGGTCAAACTTGGGGTATTTTAATTAATTTCCCTTACTTTTATTACTTTTCTTTTCAACCAGAAGGTTTTATTACATTGTTTTCTTTTCAGTTACATCTATTATTTTTTATCTTTTTTATGCTTTAAGTTTTTTATTACATCATTTTCTTTTCAACTACAAAACTTCTATATAACTAATATTTACATTAAATTCCTTCACATGGATACCAAGAATATTGTTGGTATTTAATATATAACTTTATTTTAAATTAAAAACATTATAGACAACAATTCATTTGGGTATAAATAAAACATAAATACATTTGCTTAAAAAAACATAAATACATAATTTTTCATCCAAATAAACAAAATACAATAGTTGATATGTTGATCCAAACCCTTCAGTGATTTGATGATGACCCTTAGAATCACTTAGTGAAAATTACTTGTAAACATTATGTATTAATGTTTTGCCATCTATGAAAAATACTAAGTCTGTTTAGTATCGCTGATGGGAAACATATGCTCTTTAAATTACTTGAGTGAGCGTTATGAAAGTGGAAGATCGCTAGTTTGGATAGGTGATTTCCTATGAGGTTTTGGTGGTCTATATGGGAATGAAGTATATATCACAGCTAAAGCGAGTGCTCATCGATTATAATGGTCTACACGGGAGGGCGTCTTATCTTTTTGGGTTACTTGGACTAGTTACTTGTAGATCGCGATGAACTGGCAAAGATTTTCGAGCATGTTTACGAAAACTAGGTGTTTATGTTTTGTGTGGTTCACTTAAGTTCGAGAAAATTAAGTCATGATATGAAGTTATTTATATTATAATGGTGTTATGGATGGTGCGTAGAAGGCGTGTCCATTGTATATGTGAAGGGATCGTGAACACTCTAATTATAGTGTGATATTGTGGTATGGTGGCTATGTGAATAGGTTTGTGGCATCTTATGCCAAGATCGACCTAGTAGCCATTGTTTTGTTACAGAGCCCTTTCGTTAGGTTAAATGATGGCATTACGTGTTTCTTTTGGTAAGGTGTGATGTGATATGTAAAAATCGATTAAAATGTTGGGATTGGGCAATTGCTTGCTTATGTTGGAGTGAGAAACGATTATTTGGTGGAATTCGGTGACTTCTTACTTGTACCACATTGGTCGTATTGTAATTATGGACAAGTTTAAGTTATTACGGTGGGGTAATGATGAAAATGCTAGATTTGGTTAGTTGAGGCATACTTAATAGTGGACGTAAAGATTTGAAGTTCAATGCTGAAATATTGTGTGAAGGAATACAAATGGTTCAGGTAACTCCGTTTAGAAATGGGGAAGTGTGTTGGATCATGGAGCAATTAGTATTGGTTCGCGACGATCCTGTGTGTTAAAGGAGTTGAGTATCTTGATTGGGAGTTGTGGTGGAACCGTTTGGTTATACTTAGTCTGGCAATTGTAAGGTGTGGTTTATGGTGTTTGAGTTTGATGATGAGTGGGGCATCAATATTTCCTGTTGGTATAAGTGAATGTGGTATGAGGAATGAAGGGAAATGATGAAAAGTTAGGATCTTGGCGAGTAATATCGAAAGTGAAGGTATTCTTTGTCGGGTGTTGAGTGTATATAAACTCCTTGACATGGTATGGACGGGGTGTATGTGCAAGTTCTCGTTATGATGTTGGCAAATAAATTTGCGTGATCGATTTAAATTTTGATTTTGTTGACAAGTTGTACATGGAAAGTGAATGTTTACATTTAAATTAAATGGTAAAAGTTGGTCAGGTATAGTGCCTTAAATGAAGGACTATTGGATTAAAGTAGTATTATTGTGGGAAATGCTCCAACAGAGCCTGGCGTTCAGTAATTAAGCTAATTGGAATAGTTTCGTGCGAGCATGGTTGCTCCTTCTAGTGAAGCAAGTGGAGCTTAGAGTAAAAAAAAGTGATGGACCAACTGACGAAGGTTAAAGTTGGTCAATTTAGTGAAGGATAGAAGGTAGCTCAATATTGACAAAAGAGTTAGGTGGATAAGTGTTGGAAGCCAATAGAGTACCAGTGGGAAATAATTTGACCTTAAAGATATTCTATTATGTGAGAAGATTTGGGGCTAGTAGAGAAATAAATATGGGTCTACAGTGTTTCGGATTAAATGCCATTGTTGAACGATGACATTTAGTTGTGAAGTTAAATTTTATTGTTGTATCGGAAACACATAAAGGTCGAGAAGCGAAGGATGTGGACTTGTACAAGTTCAATGAGAAATTATCGTGAAGGTCGGGAAGCACCAATTTTTGGTTATCCTAAGGGAATTCCGGGACTGAATTCTATTAAGGGGGAGAGGTTGTAACAACCTAAAATTCTAAAGTATGTAATTTTATAAGTACAAGGGTTGTTTGGCAAAAACATTTCATATCCAAGGACCAATTATGTAAATAGTCAATTGGCCACTTATTTGGGATTGGGAGGTGCAGCACCCACATCGTGGGAATCCTTTTCTTTAAGTGTGTGTGTGAGAGAGAGAGAGAGAGAGAGAGAGAGAATGAGAGAAAATCATTCTTGGAGAGAAAGAAAACTTTTGGGATGAGATTGTTGGAACATTGAAGAAGGAGAAGAAGATCTAATTCTTCATGATAGGTAAATGATTTTATTTTTCTTTTGGTTCATATTTCTTCCATTGTTGAGATTCTTGAAAGAAGCTAGAGTTTTGGTGTTTATTTGTTAAATACTAAAGTTTTATTGATGAACTTCTAATTATTTAAACCTCTAGAGTTTTGGAGATTGGTTTATGCCTTTCAAGATGGAACAATTGGGTTTTTAAATCAAACCGTAGGGTTTATATGTTTTGAGGGGTTTTGATTTATAGCAATTTGGGGTTGAAGGAATGATGGATTGGTGGTGAAAATCCATTTTTTAGTTTTGAATCTATTTACGATTTAATGACTATAATTATGTTATCTTGTTGATTTATGAGTTTTCTTCATAATCTTTGAACTTGGGATTTTCTCTAAAGATTTATGTTGGATTAAATGGATTTTTAGATTCAAAATGTGGGTTTCTACTTTCTCTAAGTTATTTGGCTGAAAACCTCATTAGATTATTATTTGGACAAATTTTATTGATTTCCAATTAGTTTCTTGAGAAAAATCACCATTATTAATGGTGTTGTAACATCCCAAATTTTCAGTTATATTATTTTGTGAATTACAAATTAACTTGAGGGTTAAGTTTGTAATTGTTTAAAAGTGTTGGTTGAAATGGATTTGAATAATGAGGGTTTATTGTGTAATTCTTTAAAAGTTGGAGGTCCATTTGGAAATAGTCTTATGACTCATGTGTTTTTAGTGAGGTGTCATTAAGTTAGCATTGTTAGCTAAATTATGTGGGTCTTATGTGCATTGTGTGTGTGTGTTCGGTTTTGAAAAAGAGAAACCGAGAGAGAGATTGAGATAGAGAAATCGAGAAAGAGAAGGAGGAAAAGAAAAGATCTTCTGGGAATTTATATTAATCTGGTGTTGATTTGAAGATATCAAAAGGTAATTATCTAATTGAATACTTCATCTTCTTAGTTAAAAGCTTTCTTGAGAATTTTAATTTGGGTTTTGGTAAAATATGACAATAATGAGAATCTGAGTTTTAGGATATGTTAAGGTAAGTATATTAAACATATCTGCAAATTGGCATAAACAAACATAGATTAAAAGTACAAAAATCTGGGTTTAGAACGAACTTAGTGGACTGAGACTTGGTTGAATATCATCGAAGTCGCAACCTTGAGTTGCGACATTCATGATTGTCGCAATAGGCAATAGCGACTTAGAGTTGGAGTCGCAGCAGACCATTGCGACTTGGCTTTGGAATCGCAACAGTTAGTTGCGACTTGGGTTGAAATCGCAATGGGCAGTTGCGACTTGGTACTGTAGTCGCAACAGTTCACTGCGACTTGGAATTGGAATCGCAATAGAGGACTGCGACTCCAGTTCACTGCGATTTGGATTTGGGATCGCAATAGAGGACTGCGACTTCAGTTGGTTGCGATTTGGAAGTGAAATCGCAATAGGTGATTGCGATTTCAGTTCATTGCGACTTGAGATGTGATTTTAAGAGATTAAGGATTTTCAGTTGCAGAGGGTTCTGTTTTGATGATTAATATCAGTATATGTAATTGAATAATACAGTAAGCTGTGGTAGTGAAGAAAGGAGCCGTTACGTGTTAAAAAGGACTAAAAGAAGTAATAACGCATCAGGTGAGTTTATTCAACTCTCTTTAAAATTCAGTAATTAATCTTGAATTAGATGCTTTATATGTGTGCATGAATATGTCTTATGTGGATTTGATTAAATTAGAGATAAGCCAAGAGGGCGATTAAAAGTTGTGTTATGTTGGTTACCATGTTAAAGTTCCAAGATGAGTTATATATGAAATTGATGAACTAGTATTTATTATTAAACTTGCATGCTAAGTTTGATTATCTACTACATGAAATTACTATGTGGTTATGAACTCTAATTATGATTTGAAGCTTGATTGAGTTATTAACTTCCATGCTAAGTTAAAGAGGAGATAATTAAGAGATTTAGATGAGGAGATATTAATATTCTTGATATTATATATATATAGAATATGTTCGGAGAAATGATATACTGTATGCTGGACGCATATAGTAGTATCGATTATTACATATATTATATTATGTGATTATGTGCTTTTACTAAAATAGGCATCCGGTCACCGAGGGCACTTGGGTACGGTATGATGGGAACCGATTACTCGCCATAGACCAAAGGGATGTAATTTTAGTAATTGGGTGAACCTTGAATCATGAGTCTCGATTTGAGTATCGCGATATTATAATCCCATGGGGCCATTGATTCTGAGGTGGAATGTGGAATAAACAGAGTTTGCTTAATGATTCCCATTTCGATTTGGGAAGATCGGAGATTTCCCTGTTATGAGAGGAAGATTAGAGATAGGCATAAAGTAATTTGTAATCTCTACTTCCTGATTAAGAAATAGGCAAGTTTTGACTTGTAATTTCTTGTGTGTGAATATTGATTTTGAATCTGGAGTGATTCATAGTTAACTCTTATGTTGTGGTTGCGATTAAATGAGTTAGTCATAGGAAATTAGGAGTGGGGTAGATTCCCCGATTTGAAAAGGAGTTGTCGTACGGTAAGATGGGTGATAACAGGTTTGAGTTATCTGTTCATGTTTTGATTATTAAATTTTATTTTGATTTGAATATCCTCACTAGGCGAAAGCCTAATGTTTCAAGTTGAATCTTCTTACCAGGTACAAGCTCCGGGAAATAGCGGGAATGAGAGACGAGAACTTTTGGAAAGATTCAGACTTAGAGATACCGGAGGATCTAGAGATTTTTGATGCTTTTGGGACGGTTGTTTAGATAACTGGATTAATCTGATTGTTATGTTATGATTAGATTAATAAGTTATTTAAGTAATGACGTTTGTATATAGAAACCTTACATTTGATCCTCAGGTTATATAAGTTTGAAAGTTTTTGATCATAACTTGTGGTAAATTTTAAGGTTTAAATTGACCCTGTTTTTAGGGTGTTTTAGTATGGTATCAGAGCTTTAGTTTAAGCGAACTAGGTATGAATTTGAGATACCTAGACTTAAGCTGAGATGAGTTAAGTTATGATCCGTGAGTTTTGGGTAGAAATACTAAGAATGGGTAGTCTTAGAGTCGACAGAAATACGCGAAGCTGGTACTGTAACAATGGTAATGAGAATTCTCATGTATGATATGTTCGCAATTTCAATTAGCTACTGTTATTATGAATATATTATTACACAAGCATACTTGTTTCTAAATTGTTACAGTGACTGATTAGCGGTAAAGTATGTATTGTATGTTTAGTTGTATAAACCATTAACTGATGAGTATTCTTTTATGCTCCATCAGAACGATGGTGAATACGCCCCCGAGGTCTCCAAATTCTTCGATGAATAGGAATTGGTTAGACGATGCTGGAGAGAGACAAACTGGATTGGGCGGAGTTCCTGATACGCCATCAGATTTTCTTTCCTTGGGAGGAATGCGAAGTCGAGTACATCCAGGAGGTACTAGTAATGTTGATCAAACGTCGTCAGATTCAGGTATGGAGGGGCGAATAATGGATAATGTGACTCGGCTGATGAATGTTTCAATGGAGAGGCAAGCAGAGATGATGAATACTGTAATGGGGAGACAGGCAGAGATGTTTACGAAATTGATTAATGATCGAAATGTGGAGCCAAGGAGAACAGTGGCCGATACTAATGTGATAAATCCGACTGTAAATCCAGGAGTGGAGACAGATAGGAGGGTTGACAGAAACTGTTCCTACAAGACGTTCCTAAGTTGTAAACCACCAGAATTCAAGGGAGATGATAATCCAGTGGTTTGTATGAACTGGATAAGAGAAATCGAGCAGGCTTTTCGTGCCTGTGAATGTACAAATGAGAGATCTAAGGTGAGATTTGGATCACAAATGTTGCGTGGCAAAGCGTTGCAGTGGTGGAATGTGTTGTCATCAACTGTAACCGAAGCAGCTTTGAATTCCGTAACTTGGAGTCAGTTTAAAGCAAAGATTTTAGAAGAATATTGTAACGAGCATGAGATGGACCGAATCGAAGAAGAGTTTCGGAATATTAAGAAGGGTAATATGTCGGTGAGAAAATATACCGAGGTCTTTATGGAGAAGCTAAATCTTGTGGGGCACGTGGCTTCAACAGAGAAAGAAAAGATTAAGTATTATTTGAAAGGTCTACCAGCCGATATGATGACAAGGGTTCGCAGTTCAAAATCTGCTACCTTGAGGGAGACGATTGAGGAAGCAAAGGTGATCGAGGAAATGTATGTGAAAGACAAGGAGGAGAAAGCGCAAGTCGGAGAAAAGAGAAAATAGGAGGGTCGTTCCGAACCTTCTCCGAAATTAAGATTATTCGGAAAGAACATTCGCAATGATTCTCGTAGAGAACCGAGTTGGTGTGCAAAGTGCAGAAGTAAACATTTTGGCCAATGTCGTGTGGTCGGAAATCAATGTTTCAAGTGTGGGAAGATGGGACATATGGCGTCGAGTTGTACAGTGCCTGGGTCGGTTTGTTTTGAATGTCAGCAACCGGGTCATTTTCGAAAAGATTGTCCGAAGTTGAAAAGAGGAGGAGATCAGGGAAGAAAGCTGGATATTCCCAAACCAACCGGTCGTGCATTCCAAATGACTGCTGATGAAGCGAAGGGGTCAAAGGACGTGGTCTCGGGTACATTTCTTATAAACTCTATTCCTGCACGTGTGTTGTTTGATAGTGGCGCAAATTTCTCTTTTGTATCCAAGATGTTTCAACATAAACTAGCTATGCCTGTTACTACTCTAGGAGATGCCTTAGTAGTCGAAATAGCTAATGGAGTTCAGACTTTGGTTAAGGAGAGCCTGGCCGATTGTAAGATTATGATAGAGGGAACAGAATTTCCGATTAACTTGTTGTTAATGGAAATTGGGAGTTTTGATATTGTGGTAGGGATGGACTGGTTGAGCAACAACCAGGCAGAAATTATGTGCGCAAAGAAGCTAATTCGAATTCCAATGGGCGAGAAAGATAGTGTATTCGTATTCGGAGAAAAACAGGAAGGAGAAATTCCGTTGATTTCAGTGATGAAGGCACGGAAATGTTTATCGAAAGGGTGTTGGTCTTATCTAGCCTATGTTATTGATACAAAGTTAGAAAAGAAAAATATTCAAGATATCAACGTGGTGCGTGAGTTTCCGGATGTGTTCCCGGATGACCTTCCAGGTTTGCCAGTTGAAAGACAGGTGGAGTTTCGTATCGATATTATTCCTGGATCGGCACCGATTGCACGAGCACCTTATCGTTTAGCACCTGCTGAGATGAAAGAGATGATGACTCAGCTTCAGGAGTTATTAGATAAGGGTTTCGTAAGACCGAGTTCCTCACCTTGGGGAGCTCCAGTTTTATTTGTTAAGAAGAAAGATGGTACCATGAGAATGTGTATTGATTACCGAGAGTTGAATAAGGTAACTATTAAGAACAAGTATCCGCTTCCGAGGATTGATGATCTATTTGATCAACTCCAAGGTGCGGGATGCTTTTCAAAGATAGATTTAAGATCTGGATACCATCAAGTCCGGGTAAGAGATGAAGACGTTTCAAAAACAGCGTTTAGAACAAGATATGGGCATTATGAATTCCTTGTAATGCCATTTGGGTTGACAAATGCTCCTGCGGTATTCATGGATTTGATGAACAGAATGTGTCGACCATTTTTAGATAAGTTTGTTATTGTGTTTATTGATGACATACTTATTTATTCAAAGACTGAAGAAGATCATGAGCAGCATCTTCGTGAAGTCTTAGAAGTTTTAAGAAAAGAGAAGTTATACGCCAAGTTTTCAAAGTGTGAATTTTGGTTGAAGGAGGTGCAGCTTCTAGGTCATGTGATTACTTCTGAAGGAGTTAAAGTAGATCCTTCAAAGATTGAAGCAATGACGAATTGGGAGACACCTAGAAGTGCATCCGAGATAAGAAGCTTTCTGGGATTAGCAGGTTATTATAGAAGATTCATAAAAGATTTTTCTAAGATTGCATCTGCTTTGACGTTGTTAACCAGAAAGAATGAGAAGTTTGTTTGGACGGAGAAACAAGAAACAACTTTCAGAATTTTACGTCAAAAACTGTGTGAAGCACCTATTCTTGCCCTGCCAGAAGGGACAGAAGATTTTGTTGTATATAGTGATGCTTCAAAGATGGGTTTAGGATGTGTGCTAATGCAAAGGGGCAAAGTGATTGCCTATGCCTCAAGACAGCTTATAGAGCATGAGAAGAATTATCCTACCCATGATTTAGAGTTAGCAGCAGTGGTGTTCGCTTTGAAGTTGTGGCGACACTATTTGTATGGAACGAAGTGTACTCTTTATACTGACAACAAGAGTTTGCAACATGTTTTTTATCAGAAAGAATTAAACATGAGGCAGCGAAGATGGTTAGAATTGCTTAAGGATTATGATTGTGAATTGCATTACCATCCTGGTAAAGCAAATGTCGTAGCTGATGCCTTAAGTAGAAAAGAATATGGTGGGTGTTTGAAATCGGTAAATGCTAGAATTGATGTAACGTCAAGTTTGGTGGAAAAGATCAAAGAGGCACAAGTGGTTGCCTTGCGAGAGGAAAATCTGAAGGAAGAAGTAATGGGTAAGCAACATCTTCAGTTGACCGAAGATGGTCGTGGGATTAAATTATTTCAAGGAAGAGTTTGGGTGCCTAAAATTGGAGGAAATCGAGAATTGATTCTCGAAGATTCTCATAAATCTAAGTATTCCATTCACCCTGGGAGTACGAAGATGTATCGAGATTTGAAATTGCATTATTGGTGGCCAGCAATGAAAGTAGATGTGGCTCGAAAGGTAGAGACGTGTACAACATGTTCGTTGGTGAAAACTGAACATCAGAAACCTTACGGAAGTTTCCAATCCTTGGAAATTCCGGAGTGGAAGTGGGAAAAGATTACCATGGATTTTGTGACGAAGTTACCCAAGACGCAAAAAGGTAACGACACAATATGGGTAATCGTGGATAGATTAACTAAGAGTGCTCATTTTCTAGCAATGAAAGAGGCATCACCAATTGAGAAATTGGCAAAGTTGTATATTGATGAAGTGGTGTCAAGGCATGGTATACCGGTATCAATAGTGTCAGATCGTGATAGTCGGTTTACCTCGAGGTTTTGGCGATCATTGCAAGAAGAATTGGGTACTAAAGTTAATTTGAGTACTGCTTTTCATCCACAGACCGATGGACAGAGTGAGCGGACTATTCAAACTTTGGAAGATATGCTCAGGTGTTGTGTTTTAGATTTTGGTGGTAACTGGGATACGCATCTACCGCTAGTAGAATTTGCGTATAACAATAGTTATCATTCGAGCATCGGGAGAGCACCCTTCGAAGCGTTGTATGGTCGTAAGTGTAGAACTCCGGTGTGTTGGTTAGAAGCCGGGGAGAAACAATTTGCTGGTCCAGAGTTAGTACAGCAAACGGCGGATAAAGTAAAAGAGATTCGGCAGCATATGAAAGCAGCCCAAGATAGACAGAAAAGTTATGCTGATCCGAAGCGGAGACCAAAGAAATTTCAAGTTGGGGAGCGTGTAATGCTCAAGGTATCCCCATGGAAAGGTGTGATAAGGTTTGGAAAACGTGGGAAGTTGAGTCCTCGTTTTCTAGGACCTTTCACCATTGTTGAGAGAATTGGGTTACAAGCTTATAAGTTAGATCTTCCGCCCGAGTTGGAAGGAGTTCATAATACTTTTCATGTATGTTATCTTCGGAAGTGTTTGGCCGAAGAGGAGGATGTGATTCCGCTCACTGATGTGAGAATAGATGAAAAGAGTCGTTGTGAAGAGGAACCAGAAGCGATTTTAGAAAGATCGGTTAGAAAGTTACGTAGTGGTAAAGAGGTAGCTATGTTGAAAGTACAGTGGAAACACCATAGAGGTACTAATGTAACTTTAGAGTCAGAGGAGAGTATGAGGAATAGGTATCCTCATTTGTTTACCTAGCTTTGATTTCGGGGACGAAATCATTTTCAAGTTGGGGAGTATTGTAACATCCCAAATTTTCAGTTATATTATTTTGTGAATTACAAATTAACTTGAGGGTTAAGTTTGTAATTGTTTAAAAGTGTTGGTTGAAATGGATTTGAATAATGAGGGTTTATTGTGTAATTCTTTAAAAGTTGGAGGTCCATTTGGAAAGAGTCTTATGACTCGTGTGTTTTTAGTGAGGTGTCATTAAGTTAGCATTGTTAGCTAAATTATGTGGGTCTTATGTGCATTGTGTGTGTGTGTTCGGTTTTGAAAAAGAGAAACCGAGAGAGAGATTGAGATAGAGAAATCGAGAAATCGAGAAAGAGAAGGAGGAAAAGAAAAGATCTTCTGGGAATTTATATTAATCTGGTGTTGATTTGAAGATATCAAAAGGTAATTATCTAATTGAATACTTCATCTTCTTAGTTAAAAGCTTTCTTGAGAATTTTAATTTGGGTTTTGGTAAAATATGATAATAATGAGAATCTGAGTTTTAGGATATGTTAAGGTAAGTATATTAAACATATCTGCAAATTGGCATAATCAAACATAGATTAAAAGTACAAAAATATGGGTTTAGAACGAACTTAGTGGACTGAGACTTGGTTGAATATCATCGAAGTCGCAACCTTGAGTTGCGACATTCATGATTGTCGCAATAGGCAATAGCGACTTAGAGTTGGAGTCGCAACAGATCATTGCGACTTGGCTTTGGAATCGCAACAGTTATTTGCGACTTGGGTTGAAATCTCAATGGGCAGTTGCGACTTGGTACTGTAGTCGCAACAGTTCACTGCGACTTGGAATTGGAATCGCAATAGAGGACTGTGACTCCAGTTCACTGCGATTTGGATTTGGGATCGCAATAGAGGACTGCGACTTCAGTTGGTTGCGATTTGGAAGTGAAATCGCAATAGGTGATTGCGATTTCAGTTCATTGCGACTTGAGATGTGATTTTAAGAGATTAAGGATTTTCAGTTGCAGAGGGTTCTGTTTTGATGATTAATATCAGTATATGTAATTGAATAATACAGTAAGCTGTGGTAGTGAAGAAAGGAGCTGTTACGTGTTAAAAAGGACTAAAAGAAGTAATAACGCATCAGGTGAGTTTATTCAACTCTCTATAAAATTCAGTAATTAATCTTGAATTAGATGCTTTATATGTGTGCATGAATATGTCTTATGTGGATTTGATTAAATTAGAGATAAGCCAAGAGGGCGATTAAAAGTTGTGTTATGTTGGTTACCATGTTAAAGTTCCAAGATGAGTTATATATGAAATTGATGAACTAGTATTTATTATTAAACTTGCATGCTAAGTTTGATTATCTACTACATGAAATTACTATGTGGTTATGAACTCTAATTATGATTTGAAGCTTGATTGAGTTATTAACTTCCATGCTAAGTTAAAGAGGAGATAATTAAGAGATTTAGATGAGGAGATATTAATATTCTTGATATTATATATATATAGAATATGTTCGGAGAAATGATATACTGTATGCTGGACGCATATAGTAGTATCGATCATTACATATATTATATTATGTGATTATGTGCTTTTACTAAAATAGGCATCCGGTCACCGAGGGCACTTGGGTACGGTATGATGGGAACCGATTACTCGCCATAGACCAAAGGGATGTAATTTTAGTAATTGGGTGAACCTTGAATCATGAGTCTCAATTTGAGTATCGCGATATTATAATCCCATGGGGGCCATTGATTCTGAGGTGGAATGTGGAATAAGCAGAGTTTGCTTAATGATTCCTATTTCGATTTGGGAAGATCGGAGATTTCCCTGTGATGAGAGGAAGATTAGAGATAGGCATAAAGTAATTTGTAATCTCTACTTCCTGATTAAGAAATAGGCAAGTTTTGACTTGTAATTTCTTGTGTGTGAATATTGATTTTGAATCTGGAGTGATTCATAGTTAACTCTTATGTTGTGGTTGCGATTAAATGAGTTAGTCATAGAAAATTGGGAGTGGGGTAGATTCCCCGATTTGAAAAGGAGTTGTCGTACGGTAAGATGGGTGATAACAGGTTTGAGTTATCTGTTCATGTTTTGATTATTAAATTTTATTTTGATTTGAATATCCTCACTAGGCGAAAGCCTAATGTTTCAAGTTGAATCTTCTTACCAGGTACAAGCTCCGGGAAATAGCGGGAATGAGAGACGAGAACTTTTGGAAAGATTCAGACTTAGAGATACCGGAGGATCTAGAGATTTTTGATGCTTTTGGGACGGTTGTTTAGATAACTGGATTAATCTGATTGTTATGTTAT
Organism: Saussurea involucrata; assembly: GCA_033807775.1. Taxonomy (NCBI): domain Eukaryota; kingdom Viridiplantae; phylum Streptophyta; class Magnoliopsida; order Asterales; family Asteraceae; genus Saussurea; species Saussurea involucrata. The sequence continues at coordinate 77,810,398 of CM066325.1, forward strand.
GATTAGATTAATAAGTTATTTAAGTAATGACGTTTGTATATAGAAACCTTACATTTGATCCTCAGGTTATATAAGTTTGAAAGTTTTTGATCATAACTTGTGGTAAATTTTAAGGTTTAAATTGGCCCTGTTTTTAGGGTGTTTCAGGTGTCTTCAAGGATTTTTAAATTGCAAGCTTTTGGGAAAATCTTTATTAACGGGTGGATTTTGTTTGGATTAAATGGTGTTTTGTGGATGGATAATGATTAAGTTGGTTTAGAGCTTTGATTCCATTGATTTTCGGGTCTAAAACCGTATTGGGAGGAGTTGGGATTGAGAGGGTGTGAGGATCCTGGACTGCAATGTCGTGCAGACTTGGAACAGACTTCCAGCGACTTGTGCGGGCTAGGCCGCGACCTGAAGCCGTGGGTCAAGCCGCGGAAGGGGCTGTTAGTGAGTTTTCTTCGGTTTGCTCCGTTTCTCGTTTGTGTCTAGGATCGAAGCATCGGTTGGGAAATTGTTTTGGGGATGATTAAGGATGGTTTTAGGATGAATTAGATGGTTTAACGCCATTTTTATGTCGTCCAATTCAGGTGTTCGATTTGGGCAAAAGTGAGTCTAGGACGTGTAGCGATTCGCCGAAGCTCAAGTGAGTTCCCTCAAACCTTTTCCAAATGTGAAATATTTATAAATGGGTTATCGTTTTGGCATGTATTGTTAATGTGCATGTTTGAATAAATATTATTTGAACGGATTTATATATGGACAAGCTTTAACAAATGCATTTTTAATCATTGACAACGGTTGTACTTCGTGGCATGGAATTTGCGCCCTTAAATGCTTTGAACACGTATTTTATGGAAATGGCTTACTATTAAGCATGCATTGTTCTATATGATTATAACATGAGTTTGGTGTATTGATTTGGAGTCGGGTTGCACAGTGGGATTAGTGTACCTTGGAAGTTTGATTATTCATTGGAAGTTTAATTATACCGTGTGCCTTGAATTTGTTTCTTGTGCACACGGGAATGACATCTACTGGGGGCCATGGGGAGTCTGCTGGGGCCCGAACGCGTAGGGGAGTCTGCTTGGGCCCTGATCGCGGACATCACGATGAGGTGATGGGTGGCTATGAACACTGTGCAAATACCTATGTGTGGTGTTGATTTCTTAAATTTGTTGTTGATGGGCCTTAATAGCGGTTTGCATGTTACCATTTTGAGTTATTAAATTTTTTTCAAGAGGTAATTCACTAGACCTCGTGGTCTAACCCTCGTTTTTTCCAAAACTTAAAACCATTTCCAGGTAAGAGAGTAATTGGGGCTTCTCTCAACGGAAGGAGAAGGCTTGAAGAATTAGGGATGGCGGACTATAGAAATAGTTCATTATAGTTCCTCTAGTTTAGATTAGACATCTCAGTTGTGGATGCGTGTATCCGCTGTTTTATTTCGAGATTATTGATATTTTCCGACTTAAATATTTGGGACCATTGATGTTATTTATGATTTATATTGTATCATGGTTTTGGTATGTTACAGTTCAAAGCTGAAATCGAAGACCAAGATGACGAACAAGTGACTAAGTCTACTAATGACCTGATGCGGATATCAGCGAAGCCAAGACTTGTCCATTTTACGCGATGTTTCAAGTAGAAGACTTTAGCGAGAGCTGACCTTCATCATATCCCTGATGAAGTTCAACTCTCTTAAATCCCAAATCTAGCTATGAAGTAATCAAAGATATACAGAGAGAATATGGAGTGAATATGTCATTCATATATTGAACATGAGAGTACAAATGACAATATGCTTAAAGTGTTTCTCTAAGCTCTAGATTATTACTAGCTAATGAACTAGACATGCCTATTTATACCCATAACATACAAGGTATTAAGGCATTTACAATACAGCATAGACTATTACAGTACATTGACTTTACAGTAAATCTTGAATACAATAATGCTCTAACAATCCCCCCCTTTGGATTCAAGATTTAACAAAAAATATAGCAGCAGTCTTCAGTACTTTATCTTCAAAACTTTAATACTGGCCGCTTTAAAACATTGAAGCTTTTACCATCTTCAAACACAGAATAATCTTCAATTTGCCCTTTGTAAAGTCAATCTTATTAAACAAACATTCTATCAAATCATCTTCAAGTCTTGTACATGAAAACAGATCTTTGTAGCTTTATCAGTGTTTGACAAACAGTAACTTCTCGCAATAAGCACAATACGAGTTATGTGCTTTTCGCAACCTTCTTGGTACGAGTTATGTGCTTCTCGCAACAAACATAATTTTAAAGAAGCTTTTCGTATCCTTCTTGATGCGAACAATGAACTTTTCATACTTTTCGTATCCTTCTTGATGCGAACAATGAACTTTTCGTACTTTTCGTATCCTTCTTGATACGAACAATGAGCTTTTCGTACCCTTCTGCATGCGAACTCTAAACTTCTCGTATCCTTCATGATGCGAGAACTAAGCTTTTCGTATCCTTCAGCATGCGAACACTGGACTTTGATGCGAAAACTTTGAAGCTTTGAACTTTGAAGCTTTGAAAACTTTGAGGTTTTGAAAAACTTTGAACTCAAACATTGAATGATTTCTTGAACTTTGTATCTTCATCTCTTCGATCTTGAATTGTCTTCGAACAACGAACTTTCTCGAAACACCTCGGAATTGTCTCGGAATGTCTTCTTGACTTTGACAAATCATTTCTCCCCCTTAATCTTTCATTGACAAATTCTCTTTTCTTCAGGGTATTATTTCTCCCCCTTTTCTTCATTATACTATTTCTCCCCCTTTTTGATGATTGTGAGCATCATGATCATCAAAACCTGTATCAATTTCAGCACGCACTTTGTTCACCACAAGTAACATTCTCCTCTTTCTTGATCTGATAAACCGTCAATTCCAAAAGAATTTATCCGAATCTTTTCAAATTCAGACAAAAGAATGTGGTAACCCTGAAACAACGGATGAATCAGTTAAAATGCCTATAAGTAGCACGGATCCACTTAGTACAACGGATTTACTTTGTAAAGGAGCTTTTTGATGTTCACTCCCCCAGGGCTTCCATTCAATCATCGAAAAACCACAATGGAATTTCTATGAATGTTATGACAAGAAAACATATTCCTTGTGTGTACGTGCTTGTGTAGAAAGAATAAAACAACTTATGCTTTGAATAATAGGCTCAAAGTGTGTAAACTGTTGAGACAACAATAATTTTCCACGGACTCAATGTGCATGAATGAAGAGCGAAGGTGGGGCAAACTTCCTTCTTTTTCAATATCCAAACCTTCCTAATGAAGATTAGATAGATTATATGTTGCGTCCCCAAGAAAAATGAAACATTCTTTTGTTAAGAAAGAAATGAGTAGCTGGTGGGGTTAAATGCAAGAGTTGGCATGGGCTAGTTGCCTGTTTCAATGATGGTCACCAAAGAATGTGAACCAATCAGTAATGTGGCTGCCCGACTCAGAAAATGGATGGGGCAGAGTTCTCTTATTCTTTTAACTCTGTTCTCACACCCTCTTTCTGTTTTTAATCCGCTCACTTCTACCCAAACTCTCATTTACATTTTACCTCAGCACAATGAGATACTCAACCGGATGAGTAATCTCCCCCACTCTATGATTTAGACCCCTCACCCCTCAATCACTCAAGGATAACTTCTTGGGTAGGAAACACTGGTTAACGTGAATCCATAGAAGTTCTTTATGCTCACACATTGATCCCATGAAATTGTCCTAAAATGATATGTTGTTCAACAGCTTAGCTTGAACAAATATGAACTTCAGCATTTTGACATTGTCAATAGAATGTATGCTCCTCAATAATACCATGAAATATTTGAGCATTTGAACTTTGAAGAATTCTCAAAACAAGAATATAGAATGAAATGAAATGAATTCGAAAGACTTGTTTGAGAATCTGACAATGTATCAATCAAATCAAATATTATGAATGATGATCATGTAAGGTTTAGGGTATCAAAGAATTGAAATTTGCTTATATGAACAAATATAAACAATCTTTGAATGAAACGTTTAAGTATTACGCTGAAAAATATATGATGCTCAACAAAATTGGAATACAAACAGGATTTTACCATCGAAAAAATTATTTCGTTTTGAGACATGGTAATAACAAAGTCAATAAGAAGCTTAACCGGTGTGTATGAATACTTGAAAATATATAGAAAAGATAATACACAAGTATTAATCTTTAGAAACACACGGTCAGAAATGATGTGACGATAATCCGAGATTTTCATGAAAAACATTTAAAATCACACTTCTAAATTCATAAAGTCTGTTTGAGAATAGAGAAGTGGTTTGAACATTTAAGAAAACGTTTTTCATGCTTGAAAGTTGTTCTTCTTTCAAACAATCAGAGATTAAGGTCAGAAGATACGTATAGTCAGAAATATTTGAGCTCCCCCTCAAATCATGATATAATGACTAAAAATCTTATAATCTCCCCTTAACATGTGCAAAAGATCTTTATTTTGACAAAATCTGCACAAATAACAAGACTTGGATTAAAATATCCTTAATCATTAAAACGAGTTCTGAATTACCAGGATTAAAGTAAATTCAGAAGTCATAGTCGTTGAAGAACGAGTCCTGATCTGATATGATCAGAAGTCATAATCGTTGAAGTACGGGTTCTGAACTGAATTATTCATAAGCCATTTATCTTTGCTCCCCCTTAATGGCATAAATATTCTTCAAAAAAAATTCACCGCTTCTCTTCTGTTTTCAGTCATGTGTGTGGTATATATGTAACATTCAGCACAACACATGAAGAACCTACAAAATAGATTAAGCAAATTTTGGTACCCAACGGGACTTGGGTCCTAGTGTGTTAGGTGTAGATTTCTTAGAAGGAATACTGTAAGTACCGTACCAATAAGAAGTAAAATCTTTATGCACAAATTTATTTGATCCACAGTAAGAACAACAGATTTTCTTATGTGCCAACCTAATTAGATGATTAACAGAATGAATAGGATTAGGTTTAGCAGAAGATTTACCTTTCGGCGCATTGTTCTTTTTAGCATTTGATGTGGAAGCAGATGATTTTGGTACATCTTTCTTTGGAGATGTTGTGCCTTTGACTCTCCATTCCATCTTCACCTTTTTGAAGACTGGAACTTCTTCAGGTTTGGAAGTATTAACTTTAGGCACTTTTGAATCCTTGTCCGATTTATCAAGCAAATGATTATAGAAGAGATTTGTTGAACGAATCTGATCTTTTGAGAGATCAGTTGATCTATTAAAATGTTTAGAAGAAATGTTTTTAAAGCTTGAACTTGAAGCAGTTTTAAAAGATCATTTAGAATCATTTGAATCAACAAATGGAGTCTGAAAGATAGTATCAGGACTGACCTGCTTTGAGACACCAATTTTAAAAATGATGTCTTCAAGTTCTTTAACTTTATTTATCAAAACATTTTTCTCTTTAAAAATTAGATCAAATTTCTTTTGGAGATCAGATTTGATCAATTGATCCTTCATAATATCAGCTGATAAACCAGATAATCTTTTGATAAGATTAAGAATCACATCTTCAAAATATTTGTGTTCCGATTCAAAATCTTTTTCCAAGAATTTTCTTTTATCAGTAATCTCTTTGAAAGTTTCCATATTTTTCTTTTTAAGGATTTTATTTTCCTTTTCAAATAGATTTTTCTTTTCCGTGAAATCTTTTCTTTCCTTTTCCAAAACATTTTCTAATTCAGAGATTTTCACGGAAAGCTCATTACTTTTGATCTCAAAAGATTTTCTTTCAATTCCAAATTCAGCTCTTTCTTTTTCGAGCTTCTCTTTTTCAAGATATAAAACTTTCTCAAAGTCAAAAACTTGTTTTGAAAGTTTTATACATTTCAGTTCAATTACTTCCTTTTCTTTAAGAACTTTCTTTGAAGAAGGTGACTCTCTTTCACATTCTGAAAGTTTCTTTTTCAATTCAACGTTTTCTCTTTCCAACGTTGTTTCTTTTTCTTGAACTCTTTTTATTTGATCTCGTAGATATGAGTTCCCCTTCTCTCTCTTGTCTTCCCTACTCTTCATATCAGCGTTTTCTCTTTGAAGAGTTGTTACTTTCTCTTGAAGTTTCTCGATTTGATCGTGCAGACTTGAGTTGTCTTTCTTTGTTTCAAGACCTGCAATATAAACTTCAAGATCAGTAATTCTTTTAGTAAGTTTAGCATTTGAAGAAGAAAAGTCTAAAATTTGTCTCTTCAGATCAGCATTTTCTTCCTCTTTATTTAACACAGGAACTGAAGGATTTGAAGTATTAGATTTAAGAGTTTGCTTCAAACCTTCACTATTAGATTTAACAAAGGTTTGAGATATTGGAGATATTTCTGTTTTAAGAGTTTGCTTCAAACTTTCATTATTAGATTTAACAGAAATTTGTGATATTAGAGGTATTTCTGTTTTAAGAGTTTGCTTCAAACCCATTTCTCTTTTTGATATTGCTAGATGGATCTTTCAGAAAAACAATCAGAAAGTAATAAAAAAATATTTAAAAATTTCTGGATTTTTAAACTTCTCGCAACCAACTGCACTTCCACTTCTCGCAACACACAGTAAGGAACAGTAACTTCTCGCAATGAACTAGATACGAATTCCTGGAATTCGCAACAAACTTGATGAATAGTAACTTTCCGCAACCTTCTATTTGCGAACTATGCACTTCTCGCAACTCACTGTATGCGAATTTTGAACTATTCGCAATCAAAGAATGCGAATTCTGAGCTTTTCGCAAGACAAATGATACGGATTCTGAACTTGTTTAAGTTTCCAACTATTCTCAAATACAATGATGCGAATTCTGGACTTCTCGCAAGTAACAAGATACGAATTCAGAATACAACCAAAAATTCGCAACCCATTGAATGCGAATTCTACAAAGATTTAGAGAACAATACTAATTCTACAACTTGTGAGTTCTTGAGGATGATGCTTGCGAGTTCTTCAGAATGCTTGCAAGTTCTTGAGGTTTTTTGTCAAAAAAAACAAACTTTCTCAGATCTAGTCTTCAATTCTTGTCCAAACTTAGTGAAAATCTGCAGAATTGCTCGAAAATGTTTTCCGAACAACTTTCTAGTTGATCACTTTCACTAATTCGATCTAGAAAATGCAGATTCGACTGAAATCACAGATTGTGAAATTTTCAAGAAATAGCAACAATTTTGTCAAATTTTGAGCAATCTGGCCAAAATTAGTTTTGAATCCTGAATTAATGATGTTCAGGATTAAAAACCGAGTGCAATGGACTCAAATTTGGATCAAATTGATCAAGAATTGAAAAAATTGTACAAGAAATGATGAACAGTGAACGAAGTCAGATGCGAGTTCTTGAGAAAAACACCAAAATCTTCAAAAATCCTTCCAAAATTTGATTGAATTCCCTGTTTGGCTCTGATACCAATTCTTAAATCCCAAATCTAGCTATGAAGTAATCAAAGATATACAGAGAGAATATGGAGTGAATATGTCATTCATATATTGAACATGAGAGTACAAATGACAATATGCTTAAAGTGTTTCTCTAAGCTCTAGATTATTATTAGCTAATGAACTAGACATGCCTATTTATACCCATAACATACAAGGTATTAAGGCATTTACAATACAGCATAGACTATTACAGTACATTGACTTACAGTAAATCTTGAATACAATAATGCTCTAACAAACTCAGCGATCGCTGATCATGAAGCCTGCTCTACAAGAAACATTTGTCTTATCCCCTTGCACACTTTTATACGATTTGTCAGAAGGACATGCCTTTGTCCGGGATCGTACAAACCACTCTGTCAACTACACTGTTTATCATGCAGCCAAAAGCATGTTTGCAAAAGTCAGACTCATGCAACCAACCAAGTGCTGACACGTGTAAAGTTGTACTGACTTGCATTTAATGCATGCTCTATAAATAGGAAACCTACTTCATTTTTTAAGTGGTCGTTCTTCCATCCCTGAACTCTTAGCGCCAAGAAAAACTATCCTTAGATTTTCTTAACTTCTTTCATTCTTATTCTAAGTGCAAGAAATCTGTGTGATTCTCATAGTTTGTTTAGATTAAGTTTTATACTTAGTCTTATTCCGCAACAAACTGTAAATTGTTGATTATATCAATAAACAATTTAGAAAGATAAAACTTGTGTGTTTGTATTCAACCCCCCTCCCTCCACCCCCCCCCCCCCTCCCTCCCTTCTACAAACTTGTATAACCCTTCGGGACCAACATAATAAAATAAAACATCAACTTAAAAATTACAGCTTTCATAACAAATCAAATCTTGGTTGAAAACTTGGACAATTTCTTTGATTATGATGATGTTACTGGCGTAGTTCACATCTAAGACTTTCATCGAATGTCCATTTCTAATATATATAAAAGAAGGCTAAATCCTAAGTTTAAGAAAAATAATTCTTTCAAATTTATCTTCTTTTTTTTCTTATAAAATTTTGATTTACTTCAATATATATATTAAAACAAAAACCACATGTAGTGATGTGGCATCTTATAAAGGCTAGGAACATCTCTATCTTTTTTCTCCTTTTTTCAACTTATTAAAATGTCAATTAAGTTAAAGTCTTTTATGCCCCTATAGACAAATTGTATGTTCATAATAAATGGGTTTTTTTTGGTAATTTTACATTCATCTTCACCTCTAACTCTTCATATGCTCATGGTAACCTTTCTAACTTCTTTCTCTTAAATGTATCATGTTAACCCCCAACTTATCATATGCTAATAACCTATATAGCTTCCTCTTCTATTAAATTGTGGCCATCTCTTCTCTTTAAATGTAAAATTTTTACATACATCTTGCAATATAACCAATACACTTTGATGCAAGTCTTTTTCGTTATTCTTACGTGAGGCTAAACTATCTACCATGAAACTTCGTGCCCCTCAAAAGATCTATCGTTTTTTATCATGTAGCAAAGACACCAAGTGGATCTACTTCAACACTAACTTTCTATTGGATTATGTTTCAAATATGCAAGAAGAACTATTTTAGTTCACTTATGCATATTAATAGTTTCAATACCCGATAAGAAAATAGTTTTTGGGTAAGCGTCATTTGTTGTATTAGTTGAGAGTGTCAATGTTATATTTTTACAAACCTTTAGCATTTGAATCCCTTCTACAAATGTACGTCGCAAGGTATTCCGCAAGTACTACACATTTAGTGACATCAACATTGAATCAAAAAAAGATATGTGATGGAAAAGACTACTCCAAATATTTTATTACACAAATGGAAGAATAAGAGTTTAAACTACTTTCAAGGCTTGAAGGGATACTAATTTGATAAAAGTTTAAATTGCATCCGGCGATCTTCTCATAATTATTCAACATATCGCAACTCTTTTCTCTTTCTTCAACAACCAATATCACATTAGATTCTTCAATAGCAAAAGTAAATGAATTTGCCGCCAGGAAGAAAACCAAATTTTTATTATGATTATTTGATTGAATTTGTTATTTGTATATGTTCTTGATATTCATTCAAATGTTTTTGACGGGTTAGTTTTAGAAGATGAAGATTCGACAAGAAATAACTATAAAGTGATATGAATGATAAAATATTTTAAATGTCCTCTATTTAATTGGAGTTAATGAAAATATTAAACGATTGTTAGTTGATGGGACAAATATAAAGAGAATTCAAGATTTCGCAAACATGAAGAACAAATTTGGAGTAAAGGTAGTTTATGAATGGACAAAACTGAAAACTACGCTTATATTTATTCCTTACAATTATATTTGTAACAATTATAGCATAACCAATATTGATCATGAATGGAATTTTGGTAATATCATTTAGAATATTTTATAAAACGTCTCAAATGTTAATTTTATTATTTGTAAACAAATAATGTTTACGAACAATCGTGTGGAAGCTTAAAAAGTCAAGGTAACAAATGTTGTTTATGGTTCCGAAAAAATAAATGGTTACCATGGATAATCTCCTAGAAAAATATTGTATAAAGTAGTTCATAAAAATTGAAATCGTATCTTTTGAAAATTATAACTGGATACTTAACTCTATTGTTCGACTTTTCCGGTTCAAGATAAATGTATTTTGAGAAATCAAAAGCGTTCACAAAAAATGAGATTGCAATATTTGCATGTATACCTTATTAAAAACCCGATATAAATGGTACTTGAATCAAATTTGCTTGAAAACATGTCAACCAAGAGAAATCATTATCATTTGCTATATTACATATTTTATTTTATTTTGATTGCACGGTCTATGACGAAGGTGGCTATATGGTCATGAAATAATACTTAGAAAAAAATCTTCTAATTCATTGTGTTTTTAATTTATGTAATTGTTTTCCCCTATTCAATTGACCAACTTCTTATGATGGTTTAGTATAGTTTTCTTTTATGCGCAACTAATTTCAAAATTAGTTTAATATGGTGCAAAACAAACATTGGAGCATTACTTTTATAAATGTGTTCAGTGTTTTACGTTGTATTCATTTAGTTGTCAATGAATTAACAAATTATTCTTCATCTCAATTTAATTACATATTTTCTAACAATAAATTTTCAGCGCGATGTCACAAACTAGTTTAAATAATTTTAATACATTAAATACTAAAACTTTTCATTTCCTTTTTAATTTAAATTAAAAATCATTACTATTTAAAATATTATTTACTTGCATTTCTAATTATTGAATGAATCCAACATATTTTATATAAATATATAATCTTATTGTTACTTTTATTTAAGGCACACTAAATTAATGAACCTATTATTTGTATTTTTTGTAAGCTAATAATCAATATATATATAGAGGCTCCGTAAAATATAAATCTTGTATATTTGTTGCACACCTTACAAACCACAGTGTACATATATGCAGAACCAGTGTGCGTATATGCACAACCAGCATATACATACGTGCAAGAATATACATATAATGGACATACATTCATATAGAATAATGCATATATGCATATCAGATTATGTATATATGCACATTGATTTGTAAGGGATGCAACAAATACATAATTTGTATTTAATTTGTATCATATATATATACATATATATATGTATATAGGGGTCCTTTATTTTGAAACCCTTAAAAAGATTGAAACCGTTGGAACCCAATTATTATCCATAGATTAATATGTCAACGGTGCAGATCAAATCAAGTAATCTAAATTAATAATTACATTAAATATTAAATTTTTACTGAATTTAAAAGGCGCTAAAGGGCAAAATGGGGAAAACACACAAATGAATAGCAAGTCTATTCTAGTCAAGAATTCGTCTTCAGAATCAAATCGCGTGAAATTCTCAATTATCAAGATTCAGTTTCCGATTTCCCGTTTTGAAGAGTGTAGAGGATATGGACGATCGACAACGAGGTTTGTTTGAAAACCTACGATTTCTGCAAACCCTAACAAGTCTTCTTACTTTCCACAGTTCGAAAGCGGATCCAAAGAATCATGTTGAAATACTCTTTTTCTTGGTTAAAAAACACTCTTGATGACCCAATCATGATCGACCTTGAAGATGATACGCAGAACCCATAAGCAGAACCGAACGACATTGAAGTTCTTGAAAGTGTGAGTCAATCACAAGAAATCGAAGTTTGGTTGGAAGCGGAAATCCAAAACCCTATTGAAAATACGAACATCCCAACTGAATATGAAGTGACTGCGGCAAAATCAGCGGTGGACCCTGTTCCGATTCTACATGCAACTGAAGGAAAATGTAAAAGTTAATGTATTTTATTTTAGGGTTTGTCGAATTCATTAGAAGTAAATTTCATAATAGAGTTTTTTTTGGCGTATTACACGATAGGGTTTTAACAACAACAAAATACATAATCTGTATTCAAATACATTTTCAATTCGACATTCTTCATACGATTCTAGAAGTAGGTATTAATTTATTTATGTTTGTTGAAAGTGGCCGAACTTGTATGCTCTCTGTTTGTTGGCCATCATTTTTAAAAAAAGGTTGTATTAAGCTATTTTTATGGTGCATAAAACATCAGCATATGAATATATGTTTTGTAGTTAAAGATGAATTGTGGGTTTTGTACACCATCAACATAGTCATTTATTTGTTCACCTAATTAATTCATGACTAGGTTAATTTGAACATCATATTGAGATTTTGAGTATCCACAGAATATTTATAATTGATTCAGGTGAGGGTAGTATACACCACCATTAAATAGTCTATTTTTTCACCAACTTATTCATGAAAGGGGGAATTTCAACATTATAATGGGATTTTAATTATGCATATGATTTCTTGTAAAAATTGATCATAGTATGCATTTGTAATCATGAATGGGAAATTTCAACATCTGCCTGGAATGTTAATCATCCATGGAATATCTTGTAAAATATGATCATGGTGTGCATTTGTAGTCATGAGTATACTATGGATGACTTTATAACATGATTTACAATTCATGAATATGATGTTATAAAAATGCAATACACATACATAGAATGAATTTGCATTCAGAAAGGCTAAGCTGTTGTTTGTCATTAACAAGTATGAATAAATAAGCATGATTGTAACATCATGATTTCAACATTGTACATGAATCATGAATCTGTTATCATGATTATATTTTTACACAACAAATGACTTGACAATTTGTTACGACTTCTGATTCAATGAAATGACATTCAGGTGTAGAGTTGCTGATGAAAGATCTGAGTATTGGAAAGGAGAGCTGAAGAACGAGGTATGAAAAGAACACAACATTTATCCTATGCACATGTGGTTTGGTGTAAACATAATATAACCTGCAATTAATTTCAGTTCGAGCAAAAAAAGATGCCAACACGGAATCAGTCGGAAGTAAGCGAACAGAAGGTACGCATATTAAATGGTAATATTTTTCCAAGTGAATATGATTAACAATTCTACATGCATTGAAAACAGTTCAAGTACAACCTGTTAAACAAGAAAAACGGGAGAAGATCAAGAGAGAGGGGGTGGGCAGGGAAAAGAAAACAGGAATCAACTACTTCAATTATAGCACAATATCAAATTCATTCAACAACAGCTAATAAATACCAACATTTATGTTTTGTAGTCCCACCAATTAACGACGTTGATTTTGCGACGCAACCAGTAATTAATGTTGATAGTTCCTCACGATGCACTCGTAGTGCTACATGAAGAAGACAGATGAACGATGCATCGAGAACCGAAAGATTGTCCATTGTTGATAAAGGAAAAGGTGTTTACGTGGAATCTGACGATACGCAAGCGGAGCACAACGAGAAAAAAGGACGGAGAAGACCCACAGACACCGGCGGATCAAACAGGAAAAGGCCAAAGTTTGCTAACCTAAGAACGAGGACATCACCAAGAACACTACATGAGACTATCATCGGTTTGAAACTCGTCTTCAATAATTGCGGATTCATGCAAACTGTGTTCTCCTTCAACAGTAGGGTTAAAAGTACCACTCAATGAATCAAACGTTAAAACGCCGTTCTTCTTTTTGCCGGGTATTGAACACAAAGACAACACATATTCATCGGCTTCTTCAACTGCATTCAAGTCACCATCATCATTGTTCAACAGTAGCATACTAGCATCGGCTTGTGATTACCATTTGTCCATGTTGAAAAACCTTGCAGAAAAATGGCAGATTGTAATGGTAGACTTGGAACCTAATTGATAATTATTCTTAAATTAATTGAAGAATATCTTATCAAAAATCAAAACCGACTTGCCAGACTTGCCATGATTGGGATGATCCATTAAGCTTAATTTTAGGAAACGATTTGCAATAATCGGAAATATTAAAAAAATTAAAAATTTCAGAAAATATTAAATTACTCTATACCCTGTGATTTAATTAATTAAATTAGTAAATCTAAAAATAACAAGATTAGATCAACGGCTAAGATGTGGGTTTCACAAGTTTCAACATTTTTAAGGGTTTCAAAATATCCCTTCTCTCTCTCTATATAAATATATATCGAGAGAGAGGTTCCGTAAAATGCAAACCTTGCATCATTTGTTGCACATCTTACAAACCACAGTGTGCATATGTGCAGAACCAGTGTGCATATATGAATAATGTGCATATGCATACGTGCAAGAATATACATATAATGGACATACATTTATATAGGATAATGCATATATGCATCTCAGATTATGCATATATGCAAATTGGTTTGTAAGAGTGCAACAAATACATGGTTTGTATTTGATTTGTACCATATATATATATATATATATATACTAGCTATCTACCCGTGCAATGCACGGGATGCAAATTTTTCTTGTAACCGATGACAAAAAATAATTCAATATTTTGTTGTAAAAACATAAATTTATTGAGTATTTTACATTGTTAGGTAGATTAAGCGTCTATCTTTAAAATGGACGCGTTTCAATTAAGTTTTCATGGAATTTAAAGTCTTAAAAAATTTACTATGTATGTAATAAGTTGTATGCGTAAGTTTTAAGAAAATTTACTGTAAACCATGAACGGAAAATTAATTCAATCTCTTATTTTATGTTTGAATATAATAAAAATCACAAGTGGTGGTTGAATTGGTTCTATCATAATAAATTCAATTTTCACAATAACGCCATGTATTAGGTTATATATAAACACATTGGTTGTTGAATTGGGTGCAACCATAAGAGTGAATTATATATATCTCAAGTATTTTAATCCAAAACCAACTAAGAATGAATCATATTATATCTCAAGTATATTAATAATGATATGTTTTAAATTTCATGAGATCTGAAAATGAATCATATTATATCTCAAGTATGTGACCTATTACAATTACATACACCATATTTCGCAACCATTTTTGTTTGTTAATATATGATTAAGGGGGTGTTTGGGATTGCTTATATTTTTAACTTATGCTTATTTTCAAAAGTGTTTATCAACTTATGTGGTGAGTAAAATGAGTTTTTTAAAAAGTGTTTGGATTAGTTTATTGTGGTGTAGAAACATGATAAACAAATAAGGAGTTTTTTTAGTGTTTGGCAAAAGTTTGCTTATTTATGTAAAATGACCAAAAATGACATTCTTCTATATTATTTATTTATTTGCTTTTTAACATATAACCATTCCATTTTCATCATTTATATTTATATATTTGACAAAAAATTATTTTTTTACATTAATAATTTAAAAAAAAAATAAGTTAAATAACATTAATAATTTAAAAATAATAATAATAACTTAAAAACATTCATAATTTAAAGATAACTGACGATATGTGGTAGGGTTTGGTAATAATTGAGGGTAAAAAGGTAATTTGGATAAACAGCAAAATAAGGAGAAGCAAATAAGTAGGTATGGAATGACTTCTCAAAAACAACTTATTTGTGGTGAGTAGAAGTCACAAGCACTTTTGATTTTTTCTATCCAAACACTCCAAATAGCTTATCTGTGGTGAGAGAAAGCTATGAGCAAATAAGTCAAAAATATAAGCAATCCCAAACACCCAAAATTGTAAATTGAAGAGATATATGACTTATTTACATTTGGTTCATGAACTCCAACATGAATAATGTGAGTTCTCAATGTGGAGATATTTTTTTCTCAACAAAACAAATTTATTCTCTACTACACCAATAAAGGCACCAATATATGTATACACCAATACATCACTCACATATCATTTAGCATACAACACAGCAGTGTTTATACCACTTCAAATCAAAACTTTTTAAACAAAAGTAATGAAGAAGATCGATGGTGATTTCAAAAATGGCAGGCAAGAAAAATGGTGTTACCTCTTTCAATCGGCAGAGGCAGGGCTGAAGATTGAGGAGAAATCGATGGTGCCCCCGTTCCCAGTCTGCTGCGAGATCAGATGTGAAAAAACGAATATTAAGAAATGGTGAAGATCGATAGTGGGAATCGAGTTTGAATCTGGTTCAGGTTTATCTTCGGTTCAAGTTCTTAATCCTCATTCAATAGGTTCACTAATCTAGCTCATCTCTCCAACTTTTCTGACCTTTCTCTTCTTGATGTCTCTCAAATCAGTAACCCAAATTAAGCAAACGAAGATTAACCCAAATCAAGCAAATTAACAACAATGAAATCGAAAACTAAATACACAAATGAAGATTCAAATTTCAAACCAAATGATCGAAATCAACAGATATACGACAATCAACTACGATATTTCATTAATCCAACAAATTTGTTTCTTAACAATTGTAGATCTTCACCGGTAATTACATCACATACCAATATCCAATTCCACAAAAACCTAATTTCAAAATGAAACAACAATCCAGAATTCTACAAGTGCTAGTAAAATTAGTCACAACCTTGGTGCCTTCAGAAACAGCATGTTTAGCCAACTCACCGCAGTCTGGGTCTCCCTTGACGACAGAGTGTTCTTCTTGTTGTATCTTTCTAGAAAGCACGATGTCTGGCTGAACCTGCTTCAAAACCTTAAAGAAGTAGATCTTGTATGTCTCGACCGACTTCTTAAGCTTCTTCTTTTTGTCTACCCCTGCCGCAGATGCGTTCCTGGGGAGCTTCTTCTTTGCTTTAAGATTCTTCTCCGCCGGTGCTTTCTCTGCAGGAGCTTTCGCCGCCACTGGCTTCTTTCCGGCTGTCGCCTATGGTGTAATTGGTACAGTCGATGGAAATGGACAATACGAGATATGCGTAAGAAAGGGGAAGCAAATGGTTTTTGTTGTTGTTTTTAATTATGGGAGTTATGTTTATATAGGTTGTAGAAGACTAATCTGATTGGTTCGATATCTTAGACATGGATTATGATCTCTAGCCGTTGGTTTTCATAGTGTAATTTGAACGGTGGATTTGACTATCCTGAAAAAACTCAAAACTCTTGGCGGTGATCATCCATCAGTGTTGACTGAAAAGGTGAATAGTAACCTGCAAAAGTGAATAGTAATCTGAAAACTAAAATATGGGAAAGCCACATAAATGCATAATCACTTGTACATTGTGCATGAATACTTGTAATTAAGAGTTTTCTATATTTTGTTCTTTAAGAAGTTGTACCATGTGCTTAAAGACTTGTCTTTAAAACTTTTGATCAACACCAATATATAAGTAGTATATATATATATATATATATATATATATATATAGAGAGAGAGAGAGAGAGAGAGAGAGAGAGAAAGAAAGAGAGGGAAAATAATTTATAAACCTCTAAATGTGTGTAAGCTTTGGATTTCATAGGTTTTCTTGATGAATTTTCATGAAATTGTTTATTTTGATGAAAGTGTTTCATATAATTCATTTCTTGATGAAACTGTTTCATATATTTGTGTTTTTTATGTAAAAACGACAAAGTTTCATCAAACTGAGAAAATATATGAAACAATTTCATAAGAATGAAAAAATGAAATCCTAAGTTTAAGGAAAAGACTTCTTTCAAATTCCCTCTTCTTATAATTTTGATTTATTTTAAAATGATTTCACAGCTTCTGTTGTCAACGATGACATTACATACCTTTGTATGGACGTAATAGTGAGATCGAAAAAGATTCTTTCTTTGACCTTCGTCTTTGGATGAGAAGAGCACTCGTTGGAGCACGATTTTGATCTTCTCTTGAGAATCTTTTTGGGCAAACTCTGCGTCCTCATAATCTTTATCTTCACCGCTTTCTTCACCATCCACCAATCCTACCATTCTCCGACTCGTGCACTCACTGGATCGATGTCCTGGTTGGCTCCATCGGTAACACTTTGAACTCATCGGTTTAGCATACGGATTGGGGGTATTGGAAGGGTAGGCTTTCCTTGCGGTCTACCACTAGGAGTGTCGGTGTTAACCTTGTGAGGCGGGTTCGTATCTTGAGGGATTGCGCAATGCTGCGGGATATAAAACTTTTATTTTTACATCAAACTTACTTACAAAATTAAGCAATAGGATGCCCCGTTTTGTTGATAACTTGCAACATTGAACCAATGGTATCCAACATAACCTGGTAAAAAAGATATACATGACCTGATACATCTTACCATTAAACCATGAACTGAAATCCTTACAAGAAATTATAGAATTATATACTTCACTAAGGGTTATTTACCCAATGCTCACCTCATAAGCGCTTATAGAACAATGACCAATCATACTTTGGTAAAAATGTAAAAAAAATGTTACAGACATGTTCCTACCATTTATAACAGCATAAATTACCATGTCTTAATGAAATGAAAAACGATGAAAAATGAGATGAAGCCGTACATCTTAGGATGGCCCATGAATCCATGATTACTTAACAATTAACAACAAATTAGTAAAATGATTAGAAAATAATGCATCCATGATCACTAAAAATCAACAAAATGTAATTATGCAAATTAGATGAATCCAAAATGTGTCTTCTTAACAGGATTGGTGACATTGATCAGGTCAATTACCGATAGCCTGCACTTGTACATCTTGTGAAACACATGCTGCCTCCCAACAATCCAAGGTACTCACATAAACCGTCACTGTGTCACGAGGATCCAAGGTACTTCATCAAGTTAATAAAATAACATAATGAAATGGATTGGATGCATAAGTCAGCAACAATAAAAATAAAACTGGCATAATGAAGACGTTAGTTTTTGCAAGAAGATTGATGTGATATCACATAATCATTCATAAACTAACTTTCTTTTGAAAATCAACACAAGAACTAAAATCACTAAAATTGAGAAAAGAAAAAAAAACATCATTCAGTAGGCAATATCCTTACTCCTATATCTAATGTTTCTACTGCAAATAATTGCCAAAGATCAATCATGAGAGTATATCATCAAATCACTTAACATAGATAAATCTAACCAAGAATCCAATGCAACGAAAACATAAAAATATTTTAATTCAATGCATACCAGCCATGTTAGTTTGGTCACTAAACCATGACAGGATACAAAGACTAAAAGTGAAAATTTTAGTCCAGGATATGGAAGTGAAAACCAACGGTTTTACAACATAAAAACAGTGGATTTTTATAAAATTAATGATCAAAATCACAAAGAAACATAAAGCAATACACACCGGACAATAGAAAATGGTAATACATTTCTCCACTGAGGAAAAGTTCGATTGACATCAACAAGCAAGATTTCATATGACATCCATTTATCCACATAATTATGAAAGTTAATAAAAGGGTTTTAAAAAATAAGCAAGGCTTTGTCAAGTCTCTTGTACCATGTTTGGGAGTGTTCGCAGATCATCAATAAATACACATCTTACGGTAATCTAAGGAAAGAATTGACAAAAACTAAATTGCAAACAAAAACGTTAAACTAAATTTGAAGATGTTTTAAGAAATCAAAATCAAAGATGCTTATGGATTTTAAAAATCAAAGATATTTAGGAAATCACAGAGGTTTAGGAAATCAAAATCAATGATGTTTATGGAATCAAATCAAAAAGGTTTAAGAAGATAAAATCTAAATCAAAAGCAGCGAAAATCATTCAGTAGCTTACCTCATTCGAGAAAGATTTGTGATAAAAGAATTCGCATCAACAACTCGCTTTTGTTAACCTGTTCATCCGACGCTTTTGTTAACCTGTTCAAAAACCAATTGGAGACAAAGACTTGAAAATACTTTACTCATCAAAAACTTGATGTTCCTCAAGTCTTTGAAAAAGTGAATGTGAGAGGCAAAAGAGAGAGAATGTAAATTAGAGTATGACCAACACATTTTCTATAGATTTTTATTTTTTTCAAGTCTTTTACAATAGCTTCACCATTGTGGATGCCCTAATATATATGGCACGAAGTACTAAACCTGCAGCATTGTGTTGTGAACGCCCATTACTTTTCCGGTGGCAAATGAACATAGATATATAACACGATCGAGCACAATCAAAAAGATAACCTGCATAAACACAATGAAACTTGAAAATTTGCTTAGCTACCACCATAAAAGAGAGAAAAAATTAACAACGAAATGTGAAAAGAAATTTGATATCAATATGAAAGACAAACTCTTTTGAAAACAGATCTTCCAACTGATAAACGTCCAGAAATTCATTTTTGTTCAAAGTAATCCTTTTGTAAACCTTTTATAAAAAGATATCCACATCATCACCTTTTATAACAATTTCAAGAACATTTGTAGACCATAAAATACCTTCAAATAATCATATGACTATATCTGCTGGAATACTAAAAACCCAAGAAAGCACTTTGGTGCTGAAACCCAAAATGATTAAAATCCAATATCATAAAACTAGCAAAAAAATATAGTAACTTACTCGATTACTAAATTTATAATGAAGCTTATCTTTCTAGATAAAAACTCCTCCTGAAAACATAGTCACAACACAACTCCTAGATGTTGGAGTATTCTGGGCTGTGGAGATCCATAACAATCATGGATGCAATTTCAAGGGATGATATTTCTCTGTGCATGCTGTAGGCATGTGGAGATTCATAAAAATCATAGATGTGTGGCAAGGTGGATGATCAAATGAGGCCACATTGTATAAGAAGAAATACTTGACAAATGAACAAAAAAAATTGCATCATCTAGCACAATCAAATGTGATGCAATTTGAAAACACAAAATCATTAAAGGTTTTTTTCTCTGTAAAAGATATTTGTCATTTGTAAAGGGAATTGGATCAGCGGCAAATATTTACAAATCTAATTTGTACTATAAAAAAATGTTAAACCACTACAAAATATAAAAAAGAAAATCAACGGGAAGTCAGAGATGGTAGTTCATCAAAAATGAAAACCAATTCACAAATGCAAGAAAATAAACAAAAAAATTAATTGAACAAAATCAAACCTGGAAAAATGAATAAAGTCGATGGAGTACTTCTACAGAATCGATGCCTACCAGATATGTGTCCATTTGTAATCCGATAACCTGATAAATCAATGGTCAAACAGAGAAAATCAAATTGAACAAAATCAAACTGGAAAATTTACAAAAATCGGTAGAGTACTTCTACAGAATCGATGTCTACCTTATTTGTGTCTGTTTGTAGATCGATAAACTGGTCAATCAATGGTCTTCATGAGAGGAGCGTAGAAACCCTAAATCGATAAATCGATGGTCTACCTAAATCCCTAATTTTTATAGAAACAAAAAAGATGACAAAAATCAAATATCAAAATTCAATCAGGCTACAAATCCATAACTCCAAGATTTATTTACAAACCAAGAAAGAGTCTGGAATTTACATCATTGCTTGTACCTTAAAACATCACAAGTTAGAGTCTGAGATTGTATCCATATATCGAATAGAAAACACACTTACCACAAGTTCATAACACCTTCAATTGCTTCAAATTGTTTGTTGATTCGCATAATCGAAAGAAAGGGAGGGCATAAGTACAAGCGAAATCCATCTTCTCGTTTCCTCAACTGTTGATGGTTTAGAGATCCAAAAGCGGGGTTGGCGACTGAGAGCAAAGGTAGGCGACGACGAGCAAATGGCTGCCACAATCAACAGTGAATCAGTGTTAGGGCTCCATCAAAACAGCAAGGGCTCCATCAAAACAGCACTGAATGAGTGCTAGGGCTCCAACAATAATGAAAACAAGAAAACTGAAAATATATATGGTAGATTCATAAATTAATTTATCGTAGTTAGAAGACGCGATGGAGATAATGAATGAAACTGATAAAACGTACCCGAGAAGGAGCGATGGAGAAGACGAGATAATTACTTTACCTGAGATAACCCGGATGAAATCTTGAAGCATCAACATGAAACTGATGGTAGAGGAGTGATTCTGATTTTGGACTAGTGAGACGTGTTTTAGGGTTTAGGGTAAACTCTGATTTTTGGGAGGGGAGAAGACGAATGTAAAAGCCGATTTTGGGGTAGAAGACGAAGAGGCTGGTAATCAAATGATGAGAGTCTCACGCGTGCAGCGTGCTTTGAGAGATATCAGGGATTTTTAGCAATGTAATCTTTCTCACTCTAAAATTTTAAGTAATCATGCTTTAAATGGTGGTACATCTAGCTTTAAAAGTTGTTTTGATTAAAATCCAATATCATAAAACTAGCAAAAAAATATAGTAACTTACTCGATTACTAAATTTATAATGAAGCTTATCTTTCTAGATAAAAACTCCTCCTGAAAACATAGTCACAACACAACTCCTAGATGTTGGAGTATTCTGGGCTGTGGAGATCCATAACAATCATGGATGCAATTTCAAGGGATGATATTTCTCTGTGCATGCTGTAGGCATGTGGAGATTCATAAAAATCATAGATGTGTGGCAAGGTGGATGATCAAATGAGGCCACATTGTATAAGAAGAAATACTTGACAAATGAACAAAAAAAATTGCATCATCTAGCACAATCAAATGTGATGCAATTTGAAAACACAAAATCATTAAAGGTTTTTTTCTCTGTAAAAGATATTTGTCATTTGTAAAGGGAATTGGATCAGCGGCAAATATTTACAAATCTAATTTGTACTATAAAAAAATGTTAAACCACTACAAAATATAAAAAAGAAAATCAACGGGAAGTCAGAGATGGTAGTTCATCAAAAATGAAAACCAATTCACAAATGCAAGAAAATAAACAAAAAAATTAATTGAACAAAATCAAACCTGGAAAAATGAATAAAGTCGATGGAGTACTTCTACAGAATCGATGCCTACCAGATATGTGTCCATTTGTAATCCGATAACCTGATAAATCAATGGTCAAACAGAGAAAATCAAATTGAACAAAATCAAACTGGAAAATTTAATAAAATCGGTGGAGTACTTCTATAGAATCGATGTCTACCTTATTTGTGTCTGTTTGTAGATCGATAAACTGGTCAATCGATGGTCTTCATGAGAGGAGCGTAGAAACCCTAAATCGATAAATTGATGGTCTACCTAAATCCCTAATTTTTATAGAAACAAAAAAGAAGACAAAAATCAAATATCAAAATTCAATGAGGCTACAAATCCATAACTCGAAGATTTATTTACAAACCAAGAAAGAGTCGGGAATTTACATCATTGCTTGTACCTTAAAACATCACAAGTTAGAGTCTGAGACAATGCAAGTTAGGGTTTGAGATTGTATCCAGATATCGAATAGAAAACACACTTACCACAAGGTCATAACACCTTCAATTTCTTCAAATTGTTTGTTGATTCGCATAATCGAAAGAAAGGGAGGGCAGAAGTACAAGCGTAATCCATCTTCTCGTTTCCTCAACTGTTGATGGTTTAGAGATCCAAAAGCGGGGTTGGCGACTGAGAGCAAAGGTAGGCGACGGCGAGCAAATGGCTGCCACAATCAACAGTGAATCAGTGTTAGGGCTCCATCAAAACAGCAAGGGCTCCATCAAAACAGCAGTGAATGAGTGCTAGGGCTCCAACAATAATGAAAACAAGAAAACTGAAAATATATATGGTAGATTCATAAATTAATTTATCGTAGTTAGAAGAGGCGATGGAGATGATGAATGAAACTGATAAAAACGTACCCGAGAAGGAGCGATGGAGAAGACGAGATAATTACTTTACCTGAGATAACCCGGATGAAATCTTGAAGCATCAACATGAAACTGATGGTAGAGGAGCGCTTCTGATTTTGGACCAGTGAGACGTGTTTTAGGGTTTAGGGTAAACTCTGATTTTTGGGAGGGAAGAAGACGAATGTAAAAGCCGATTTTGGGGTAGAAGACGAAGAGGTTGGTAATCAAATGATGAGAGTCTCACGCGTGCAACGTGCTTTGAGAGATATCAGGGATTTTTAGCAATGTAATCTTTCTCACTCTAAAATTTTAAGTAATCATGCTTTAAATGGTGGTAAATCTAGCTTTAAAAGTTGATTTAAGAGTTTGGGGGTTAGATGTACATCTAGCTTTAAAAGTTGTCTTTGAGTATCTTGAGGGATTGTGGGACCCTTTCCTTTTTTGATGGTGATGCTCGAATTCTCGTTGGACCCTTGGTATCATCGATACGGGTTAGAGGTACGCGGGAATTTCTCCATTAACCCGGCTTTTAGGGCCAAGCTTGAAGCTTCGGTCATGATCCACATGTTTTGGAGCCTGATCTTGTCCTGGATTGAGGTCTTCAAGCCATTGATGTACCAGACTACTTTTTGGCCTTTAGATTCTCTGATTTCATTACGATCGGTTACCCGTAAGAAGTCGATATGGTGTAGTCGGTCACGGATCTCAGGCCTTGGTTACAACTGAGATACATCTTGTAGAGGATTTGTTCGCAATCTTTGGGTATGAACCGTTCTATCATCAATTGTGTCATCCGGCGTCACAATCGAACCATACCTCTTCGTTGTCGTTGTTGCTGGACCACTAGTTTGTCCCACAGTGCTTTTGAGACGAAAAGCAACCATATTTATTTGTTTATGCTCGGGTACTTCCATTAAATCGAAAAATCTATCGACTTCGATATGCTAGTCTAGGAACTCTTTAACTCCCATAGTCCCGTACAAGAGTGGGATGTCCGCCTCCATACGATAATCATGCTCGTTCCTTC
Organism: Saussurea involucrata; assembly: GCA_033807775.1. Taxonomy (NCBI): domain Eukaryota; kingdom Viridiplantae; phylum Streptophyta; class Magnoliopsida; order Asterales; family Asteraceae; genus Saussurea; species Saussurea involucrata. The sequence continues at coordinate 77,834,866 of CM066325.1, forward strand.
TTTGGCTGACTGGTTCTTCTTCCTTCTATTTGGATTTGGAGCTTGAGAGATTAACCCAACTACAGTTGCCATTGTGTAGCGCCCCAACAAGTTCTTCAAACATGTCTCTTCTCCGACGGTTGCCGTTGACTCTGTTAACAGCCGCCGTCAAATCAACAAGTGTCGCGGTAAAGGTCACGTTCAGCTCGGCTAAGTTTGCTTTGGTAGCAGGTTTTTGATCTGCCATTGTTAGTGAAAAGGCAGGACGAATCCAGCTTTGATACTAACTGACGCAACGTAGGTGTGCGGAAGGATCGACAAACGTCTAAATCCTTGAAACAATCCGAGAATTACAAACGTAAACTCGAACTCAAGAGAAAAACTCTTTAAAAAGACTAAACTTTGATTGATTGATTGATTGATAGATGAATTACAACTGGAAAAAAGGAACCTATTTACAATTGAAACTAGGAATAAAAAACGATAATTACGTAAATTAGATTAAACCTAGGATAATTAAGAGATAAAAAAAGGATAAGATGATGATTAAGAAAAGATAGTGGGATGGCAATGATAGCAAAAAGAAAAGGAATTGAAGTCTTCCGTAGCAGTTGTGATACGTGGGTTTCGTATGCATGGTTGGGCGACTTGTGGGAACGCATGTGAGTTGCAAAAATATGAATATCACAGTGTATTAGGCCATCCGCAGCGCCCAGCGGGCTCGAGCTCGGGCTCGGTGGGGGGACGCGGGCTTAGGCCACGGGCTCGGTGTGCGGGCTTTCAAACCCGAGGAACCCGAACGGCTTTTTGCTATTTTTTTTAAATCTTGAAAATAATACGAACCCAACGGCTACTTTTATAAATTAAATTTTTTTTTCCAATTTAATCACACTATATATATTAATCCAAACCTCTTATTTTTTCACACCAAAATCTCTCAAACTCTCTCATTCTCTTCCATTCTCTATATTTTAAACAATATGGATTCGCCACAACCCGGTTCACCGACCGCATCATCATCATCCGTAGACACCGACGAGTTGTTGAATCTACAAAGAGAAGTTTTTCGACACACTGCACAATGGATTTATGGTAGCACCGCCTCGTCGTCAACAACAGAGAGGGCTGCGAACATAGAAAGAGGTCGAGTAGCTGCAAACGAGCGGCTTATGCGGGACTACTTTGGCAACAACCCGGTTTATACACCGGATATGTTTAGGCGGCGGTTCAGGATGAGCAGGCAACTATTCGAACGAATAGTTGAAGATTTAGAAGTAGATTATCCGTATTTTACATTTCGGTTGGACGGCAGAGGCAAACAAGGTTTTTCTCCAACACAAAAGTGTATTTCCGCTATTCGGCAATTGGCGTATGGAGTAACTGCTGACGCACTTGACGAGTACATCCGTATGGGAGAGACAACGTCACGAGAGTGTCTGTACAAATTATGCACAGGTATTATTGAACTGTATGGTCAAAAATATTTACGCAAGCCTACTTTTATTGATATTCAGAAGTTGTACGCCGCGCATGAAGCTAAACACGGATTTCCCGGCATGCTCGGAATCATAGACTGTACTCACTGGGCGTGGGCAAATTGTCCGAACGCATGGCGAGGTCAATTCATGAGAGGTGATCATGAGCACCCGACAATCATGCTAGAAGCAGTGGCCTCTCAAGATCTATGGATCTGGCACGCATACTTTGGTGTTGCCGGTTCCAACAACGACATCAATGTTCTCAATCAGTCGCCCATCTTGAACGATGTATATGATGGAAAAGCACCCTACTGCCCTTTTGAGGTGAATGGAGCCACCTACGAGCACGGATATTATCTAGCGGATGGGATATATCCGGAATGGGCTACTTTCGTAAAATCATTTACGTGCCCACGGGACCCTAAACGACAAAAATTCAAGTCCGCGCAAGAATCGACACGTAAAGATGTTGAATGAGCTTTTGGCGTGCTTAAACAACGTTGGCATATACTTCATAACCCGGCACGCGGATGGGAACCGACAAGATTGGGAAACATTATGTACGCTTGTGTCATATTACACAATATGATACTCGAAGACGAATACCATGCTATTTGTGGTGGCGATGAAAACGGCATTTTCACGGATGATAACGAAACCCAAATCAGTGAGGAACAACGCGCGGCAAATGTTCGAGAAGTCCAAAACCGGGCCACTCATAATAATCTTCGGTCGGATTTGGTCGAACATATTTGGCGTATCCAAGTTCCCAACAATGACGACGAGTAGATTTTTAAATTTATTTTGTAATTTTTAATTTTTTAATGAATGATATGAATTTTTATTTTTATTATTTATCTTATTTTTATTTATTAAAAAATATATAAATATTTTTATTTTGTTAAATAATTAAATGTATAAATAAAAGAATTAAAAAAATGAGGGGGCAAGAGGGCTTGAGGGTAGCGCTAGGGGTCTTTAGGGCTTGAGGGCTTAGCTGATGTGGCGCTTGAGGGCTTCTACGGAGCGCTGAGGATGGCCTTAGGATGCAACTCGCTTTGCATTCTCTTTGCGATTTTTAATTTGTTCCTCGATCTCTATCGCAACCCTCTCTATATCATCCATGTTCAGTATTCTTTTGCATCAATAATTTTCAGATGATCGACTTGAATATGCTTCACTCCATGCAATTTTATACGATCCCTATCTTCTCACCATTGACGACTTTGACTTGAGACCTGACTCATCAACTTCACTTTCGGACGGGATAACTCTAACTCCAGCTCCAGCCAATTTCAATTCCCATTTAGTTTCCCTCTCCTAGGACTTCGATGACTCAAAGTTGGCCCTCTCATACACCACCAACCAGTGGCGAATCTAGAAACTTAGATGACTGGGGTCAGATTTAGGAGTGTCAAATATTTTTTTAACTGAACAACCCAACCGAACTAAAATGGTTTCGGGTTATTTGGTTTTCGGGTTAAACGGTTCAGTTTCAATTACTTTTTTGTTATTTTGGTTAAATAGAAAAACAAATTATACCATAATCTTATATACTTTTATCTCTATATAATATTAAGATGACTAATATTAAAATAGATTTAACAAACCAATACAGAAATTTGTTTCTTTTGGTTTTAGTGAAAAAAGAAATCAATTGTATAAAAAGTTAAATGGGTTCTGTAAGTAGAAAACCTTGCCATTTATAAAGGATAAGAGAGAATTTTAAGCTTAATTCAATTTCTCTACACTTTTGACTGGGTTCATGAGACCCCATAAGTTTCTATGTGGCTCCGCCACTGCCACCAACACCATCACCATCACAATGCAAAAGTACCTTGAGCCCGTTTTAGATTCTTCCGTATTCGTAACCTTTCATTTCACGATGGTTAACACTTCACACAAAAACACCATAGGTCAGGCCTTCATGTTAGAACCATACAGTTTTCAATTCCTGGTTCGGTTCTTATTATCTTATACAACAAGCTAGGAAGAGAAACAAGTCTTGGAATTGACAATTACTCTGTTACCCAGAATTCAATTTTCTATTTCGTTGATGGTGATGAAGGAACCACCGGGTAAGCGTTTGGGTAAACGACCCCTAAGTGAATAGTGAGTATAAGCTACATGCGTATTCTTGGGAAGGTTTTCCACCTCTGGTTGGATAAGGTAAAATTGATCCTCCTATCTCTGTATGGAATAAAAAACTATTACAAGTGATGTAAATTAACTTGGACATTTTTGGGTACACAGCTTTTCCTAGGAATCATTTTAACAGCCTACATTTAAATAGATACAAGGGTGGTATTAATGACTATGATGGTTGGCATGCTGATGATGAGAAGTTTTGTATTGTATGCTTCAACCTTGACTTTGTTTTGAAAAAGAAATCTAAAGGGAAACACTTGAACAAGCATCTCTTATATGCGTTTACTTTCTTTAGTGTTGATTTCTTTTTCTTACGAGTTTCCCAGTTGTGTGAGTAAGGTAGGAATCTTGCATATATGTTTTTCCCGTAAATCATGTTAGTTAATGGCGTTGTCATTTTCCGTATCCTTCTGCAAGTAGGTGTATGGTATTGAGGCAACAATGACCGGAAACAAGTGATTGAGTGCATCACTGTCGTTGGCAAAACAATGTTACCCAGCCTCTTATGCTTCGTTGCATTCAGTTACAAGTGTTCAATTATCTTTGGATGTATATATAGTGTTGAACCAAATGACAATTTGTAGAAAACTTAGAAATTGGTCAAGTGTGATCTTGGAAGTTAGGTGCATCTGTACAAATGTGTAGGATTAGTGTTGTAATCTTTATTTTGTTTAAAAATAAAATTTAGGAGTTCATTACTTCTCAATTCTTGGCTTACAATAAAATTAAAATCTCAAGGCCCATGACAATGCATACAATTAATTCAATAACACATACCCGTCTTAGATAGATCGATGTTTTTTGTTCTAAATTTTTATATACGTTTACCTTTTGCTCATTGATAATTATTATAAGATAGTGAAATAGTGAGAGCATTATTTGTTGCGAGTCACAAAATTTCTCTACCTCATGAGTTTTCCATTCTCTGTTTATAGCTAAATTTAAATCTCGCTGCAGTGCAACGGTACATAACTAAAATATATATATATATATATATATATCCCTTTTTGCTATTCGTAACTATATTGGCAAATATATGAATTTTCCGTACAGTATGATCTATCTTCCAATCTGGTTCACGTGGATAGCTTTGAATACTGGCATGAATCCCCGACTGCTAAACACAAACGAATGAATGATTATATATACAAAATGAAACACATTGTTTCACAAAGATCGATGAAAGATTACTTACTTACAGTTGCGTTTGTTTAGACGGAAACAGGTGTTTTTTCCAAGATTTCCTTCCCCGTAGTTCCGTCTTTTAACGATTTGAAGTATACATCATAGTCTTTCTCAGGTGGAGGGTTTTCGGGATCTATTGTGTACTGCTCGCTAAATGGGACCACACACTTCACCTGCAGTCAAATAAAGAAAAATATGTCGATAGCATAACAGACAACAACTATGTTACTAAACTAGCCTTTTTTTAAATATCATCATGAAATAGCCGCTAAATCCGCAAATTGATTTACTTTTTTCAGACATTTTCTATCATATGATCATGGGCCATATCTCAGATGAAAAAGCAGAAGATTTGTTTTCTTGGCCATACTTTGCAAAGATTTCCTTAGCCAATTTGCGGATTTCCAGGCTATTTCATGATAATATTTAACAACGCTATTTGGTTAAAATTTTAGGCAAAATTGGCTGGTGTGGTGATTTTCTCTACATTTTAACCCTTTGGGGTAGTTTGACTTTTGGTCTAAGGTAACATGTTTTGAATACGAAAATGACATGGATTTATGAAGATCTAGGAAATAATGAAGGCGCTATGTTAAATTGTTTAAAGAGCTTCTAGTAGAGAAAATGTTTTCAATCGTCAAAATATAGCAAAAATCAATTCATTACTAGATTTCAAAAACGACATGGTTGACTGTAAAAGTCAACGAATTAGAGAATTAAAGGTAATAGGAATAAAACCTCAAAGGTCTTGTCACATGCATTCGGGCTTTCCAGAGCAGCAACACAAATTTTAGCAACTTCTTCTCTCGATATCTTCCCCTACATAAGCCACATCAACTTAGAGACCAAATAAGGTTGGATGCATTAGTTTATATATATATATATAGGGTTGGGTTACGGTGAGACGTGACAAATTTGGTGAGAAGCGTGAGAAGTGGTTATATATATATATATAGGGTTGGATTACGGTGAGTCAGTGACAAATTTGGTGAGAAGCATGAGAAGTGGTTATCAACCGTTGGATGAGAAATGGACGAACATTAGGATGAGATGCACTGAGATAAAATGCACCGAACCAGATCAATTCCCTTTCAAGCAACAATTCATGGGAGGGTATTTGATTAAAAGTGATCAACGGTTTAAAACTACTTCGCTCGCTCGCACGCAAGAGAGAGAGAGAGAGAGGTTCCGGGGAAAACCTAAAAAAAAACCGAGGAACACCCTTTCATCAAGACGGTATGCACACGTGCGTACAAAAAATGAGCTCTTTTTTTTGGTTTTTATGCACGTGTGCATGTTACAAATTACTTGTATGTACAAATGAATACCGTCCATATGTACGACTATTAGGGTGTTCTTTCAGTTTTTCCTTTTTTGAGGTTTTCCCCTTAACCTTTTATATATATATATAAATTAAAAAGTTATTGGCCTCATAAATTCATAGAATATTTTAATAATACAACTAATTAATGTTGAAATCTCCAACATAGAGAATTTGCTGGAGTTGAGTGTAATATTTTTAGAGAGTTTATAACTTTTGCTCCTCTATATTTACATAAACTATAGATAATCTGTTGGAGATGCTCTAAAACTAACGTTGGCATACAATAACTACAAGAAATACTAAAGCGTACAAGTTTAAAAGAATACCGTGATATTGTCTCCTTGATCAAAGATGAGATCTGCTCCTGCAGGTTCTTCAGTTAGTGCACAAGGCCTAACTATCGCATACGGAATCCCACTTTCCCTGATCAAATCCTCGCCCTGTCAAAAGACCAATTTACCCATGTTAATCGCACCCAAAAAGAACACGTTTCAAAACGTTTCCTACATAAAAAATGTTTATGTAACCTTCAACTTGAATGTTAGAATAGATCCCAGTTTTTTGTTCATTCTGACAGCAGGTGGTTGTTTACTTAAATCAAGTCCAGGTCTTTCAGGTCTTGTTACCCCCGCAGATCCCACGTGCACGAATCTGTGCAATCATAGAGGTGATGAACACCAAAATTAGCACAAGAAAGTTCATTCAATAACTATATAGCCATTCATAGAAAGTAATAGAAAACACTACAACAAAATCGGGTTTGTAGGACGTTAAATTGTCCAAGTGACCAAACAATTGTGCTACTATGTAAAAATGTTGTAATAAGTTTATATGATGTTTTTGGGCGTCTTAACAGTTTTTAGAACACTTGTGAAATAAAATGTCCTATGAACAAACTTTTTTATAAGATACCTTTTCAAATAATGTCATACAAAAAATAAATAGGTTATATTTCAAAATCGTCCTAAAAAACTTGTTAAGACGCCCAAAAGCGTCCCTTATTGTAACATTTTGACATAGGACGCATAAGTGTTTGGTCCTATAAACTTAAGTCCTGTAAAGGAGTCTATTAGGATGCTTATAAACCAGATTTTCTTGTAGTGAAAATATAATTAAACCTTGGAGTTATAGGATCTGATATATATGCACGTATGCTTGATACCGGAAGCTGAAAGGGACCTTCAACAAAAGTCGGATTAAGTTTCCCATCGTATTCAAACTTGCTGAACATTAGCTGCAAAAGTTTTGACTTTTAGAAGATGCATTCCAAAGAAAGAATGAGCAAAAATACGCAAGAATTGTTATGTAGCATGCCTGTAATGATATGATTTGACTAGGGTCAAAGGGTGCGGCATTTGCTACTGTTTTAGCCCGAAATATCGGTCTTAAAGAAGAAAACGCCACTCGTAACTGAAAGTTAAATCATATTATGGATTTTCAATTTATAATTAAAAATAACAACCAAAAGGAACTTAGGGGCTGTTTACCAAATACTTATTGCCTCTTACCAGGTCAGAGATGATGGTCATCACCAACAATCTTATTGTGCCATTTCGCTGATCGAGAATCTTACATGGTAAAGAAAGATGCTGACTCTTATCCGGTCAGCGCTTACCAGGTAAGAGACATGCCATTTTGATGACCAAGAATCTTACTTGATAAGGTAAGTGAGGGTAATGACTCTTACCCAGTCAGCGCTTACCCAATTTGTGTTGGTAATAAACAGCCTCTTATAATGTGACACTTACTGATTGCCATTGGTCTTTTACGGTGTCGAAACCTATCGTATAACCTACAGTATCCCAATCACGGCTAGTGCGAACAATAAGCTTATAACGACGGCCATCACCTTTAAGTCGCAACTCCAAACCATCATATGCAGACAGATTTTCTGCAACATCAAAATTCTAGAAAGAATTTCTGGTCAAAAAGAAAAATCATGATATAAGTGATTAACGGACGAGTAAGTGATGTGGGACCCATCTCACCTTCGTCCTAATACTGGTAAAACCTCCATTGTTTGCAGTGGAAACAACACCTACAAGTAATTATATGAAGAAAGAGGTATTCAACAATTGAAAGTTAACCAAATAAAACAAATATGGAGGTGGGGTCCGGTGAGGGTAAGATGTATGCCAGATCTGACATCTACCCCAAAGAGTAGAGCGTGATCTATCATTTGTAGTTCTAGTTCACAAAATTAATTGATGAGTAAATTACGCTTTTAGTCCCTGTGGTTTGTTAAAATTTTCTATTTTTGTCCTTATGGTTTTAAAATTACGATTTTCATCCCTACGGTTTATAATTCATCACCTTTTTCGTTCTTATGATTTAAATTTTGTTTCTATTTTCATCCCTGTGGTTTACAATTTATTTCTATTTTAGTCCTTCATACTTAAAAGTAGTGTTTTAGCCTCAGGGACAAAAATGGAAATGAATTGCAAACCATAGGGACGAAAACCGAAATTTCGAAACCACAGGGACGAAATCCACAATTTTTAACAAAACAACAAGGGCAAAAAATGTAATTTACTCTTAGTTCTCTCTTATGACAAACCTTTAAAAAGACCCGTTGGTCCACCACTTTCACTGCCATTCGGGACTATTTGGAATGAACTTTCACTAACTCCTCCCATCACAACATCATCTAAGGCACCCCAAGGCAGGTCTCTGGATGAACCATCTGTAAAAAAGAAATTTCGTCCTCAACTATGTATTTAAAGAAACAAATTATGGAGATGCCCCAAATTAACCGCAACGTTTCCCTCTTTAGCAAAATTTAAAGGGCTAAACTTACATGTTCCTCTAGTTTATCATTCAAAAATTTTGATTTAATTAACAAAATTCTACCTATCTAGTCATAACTAAAAGATATTTAGATATTTGCATATGATGAAATTGTATTTTTTGCAACTACTATACTTTTGGGATTAGGTGAATAGCAAAATTCATAATATGAACTTTAAATGCATCTCTAAAAATGGAGCGAAAGTTGTTGAGAATATGAACTTCATTCAATCACGTACCTTCAAATCCGAAGACTAATTTCCCACTTTTAAGCCCAACACTATCCTTTAATCCCTTTATCAGATTTTGCATTCCGATATACTCCACCATTTCAGGCGAAGCCCCCTTAATCTGCTTGCATCAATCAGCCAACAAATGTCAGGTCAACATGGTACATAAGGTCAAATGAGTTTGTAAAATAAAGAAATGGAAATTCAACTCCAAATGAATAATTGTTGAGCAATGAGTTCTTCACCTCTGGTTCAAAGAATTTGATCCCCTGAAAAATATCATTTTTTGTGTCATTACTTTGTATGATCAACCCAAATATACGACATATATATACACATATATAGAGGGAGGTTAAGGGGAAAACCTCAAAAAAATGAAAAACTGAGGAACATGGTGTACACTGAGAAATTAGGGGAATCGAATGGTTGAATTGAATGGAATGATTAAAGGAAAATACAAGTCCTATGGCATTCGAGAGGCCATGGTCTCTCCCTGAGCTACGCTCCTGTAACAAACTCACAAAACAGAATGACAACTCAACTAAACATACCTCCTATATGTAGAGCCACGATCTTATTTCAGGGAGTAAATTCCTATTTTACCCCTGTACATTTATTTAGTTATTTAACAGACCCTAAGTCTAAATGACTTACTTCCCTCTCCTTTTGTAAGTGAACTGCAAAGGTGGATGTTGACCAATACTCCCCCTCAACGAAAGCACCTTGTCCTCAAGGTGCTGATTAGGAAATTGCAACAGTAAAGCATCCAACTGTTCCCAAGAAGCTTCAAAGTCTGATAATTCTTTCCATTTCACCAAGACTTCTAACTGACCCGGATCTCCAGTAGACGAAACTCGTACATCCAAAATATCTTCAGGTTCCACCACTAACTCCAAATCTTCTGTTAATTGCTTAGGAATTGATGGTGAAGAGGCACATGTACCCACTGCTTGCCTTAGCTGCAAGACATGAAAAACTGGGTGTATACGTGTACCTGGTGGTAAACTCAACTTATAAGCCACCTTGCCAAACTTTTCTAAGATTTGATAGGGGCCATAAAATCTTGCTAAAAGTTTTGGATTGCTACTTTGCTTGACTAACGACTTCTGTCGATATGGTCTTAGCTTCAGAAATACCCAATCGCCCACCTCGAAGACCACATCTTTTCTATCCAAGTCTTTTTGCTGTTTCATCGTGCACTGAGCTTTCAACAGGTGCATTCTAACTTCATCCCAAATCTCATCCCTCAGATTGTAATTCCAAATCCACCGCTTGCAAATTAGACGTGGTCGGTTTATAACGCACCATAGGAGGAGGATCACGACCATACAACACCTTAAATGGGGAACATTTCAACGATGTATGAAATGCTTTGTTATACGACAACTCAGCCCATGACAGCCACTTAGACCACTGTTTTGGCCTATCTGACACCCAACATCTCAAATACTGTTCTAAACATTTATTCACCACTTCAGTTTGTCCATCAGACTGAGGATGGAAGGCTGTACTGAACTTCAGTTTCGTTACCTGTAAACGAAACAGTTCCTTCCAAAAATTGCTCAAAAATACCTTATCTCTATCCGTCACAATTGAACCGGGTATTCCATGCAATCTCACGATCTCCTTAGCGAATACTTCAGCCACTGTTTGAGCATTGAAGGGATGTTTAAGACCAATGAAATGCGCATACTTACTAAAACGGTCTACTACTACCAAAATCGTACTCATGCCTTGTGATCTTGGTAATCCTTCTATAAAATCCATAGAGATTTCCTCCCACACCGTATTAGGCAATGCTAGAGGCTGTAGTAATCCAGCTGGTGAACCACTAAGATACTTATTTCGTTGACAGATTTCACACCTTCTCACCATATCCGCTATCCCCACCCAGAATATTTCAGTTGCAATTCTCTGGTAGGTACGATCCTCTCCCGTATGACCTCCCATTAGAGACCCATGAAACTCCTCAAACAGGGTCTGAATTAACTGTGATTTTCGTGGAATCACCAATCTACTATTATACAACAGCAACTCTTGGCATATCTCGAATCCTTTGTGAGCCGAGGGATCCAACAACAATTCATCTCTGATCTTTTTTAGCAATTCATCTTCTTCAATTTCTGTTTTCAAACAGTCCCATTGTCGCCACTGTGGACCACCCATACTGGACAGTTCGACCACTTCAGTATTCTCCACTTTTCTGGACAGATGCTGCATTGTTCGTGCAACCCGGCTTATAAACGATTGAAAAATCGTAGCCCATCAATTTACTCATCCACTTTTGATACTCCGGTTCCACTACTCTTTGCTCTAAGAGATACCGAAGACTTCTTTGGTCACTCCGCACAATAAATCGTCTACCCAACAAATAAGGTCTCCATTTCTTGACAGCAAATACAATTGCCATCAACTCCTTTTCATAAACTGACTTCTGCTTTGCTCTCATCCCCAATGATTGGCTGTAATAAGCTATTGGTTGCTCATCCTGCATTAGAACTGCACCTAACCCAAAGCCTGAAGCATCCGTCTCAATAACAAAATCCCTTGAGAAGTCAGGTAACTTTAAAACTGGAGCTGTAGATAATAAGATCTTCAATTTGTCGAAAGCCATCTGAGCTTCTTCAGACCAACCAAAATTGTTCTTTTTAAGGAGATCAGTTAAAGGTTGGGCAACTACACCATATCCTTTAATAAATTTTCTGTAATAACCTGAGAGCCCCAAGAATCCTCTTAACTCAGTGAGTGTTTTTTAACCTGCCAATCGATGATCGACTGAATTTTTGATCCATCCACCTCTACTCCTTCCCCGGATATGACATGCCCCAAATAGCCCAATTTATCTTTGCCAAATTCGCACTTCTTTCTGTTTGCGAAGAGCTGATGTTTTGACAAGATCTCCACTACTACTCGAAGATGTTCCACATGTTCTTCCTTCGACTTATTGTAAACCAAAATATCATCGAAGAAAACGAGTACAAACTTCCGCAAAACCGCACTAAAAACTTTATTCATAAGACCTTGGAACGTGGCTGGAGCATTAACCAACCCGAAGGGCATTACGAGAAACTCGTAGTGTCCCTGACGTGTGCGAAACGCTGTTTTTTGTATATCCCTTTCCTCCATCCTAATCTGATGATAACCAGATTTAAGATCCAATTTAGAAAATACCTTGGCACCTTGTAACTCATCCAGAAGCTCATCGATCACCGGTATAGGGAATTTGTCCACTACCGTAGCTTTGTTCAACACTTTGTAATCGATGCAAAATCTCCAGCTCCCATCTTTCTTTTTAACTAGCAAAACTGGACTGGAGAAAGGGCTTGCACTAGGCCGTATAACCCCTGTTTCCATCATTTCTTTCACCATCTTTTCTATCTCGTTCTTTTGCTAGTGAGGGTATCTATAGGGACGTACATTGACTGGTTGTGATCCATCCTTCAGAATAATTCCATGTTATCGACCTCTGAAAGGAGGGAGTCCTGGAGGCATATTGAACACCTCATTAAACTCCTTCAGCAACTCTTCCGGTGCCAAATTCTCAACCTTCTCTTTATCCTCTTCTTTTTCGCATGATCCCAATTCTACTAAAATACCATGCCCTTCCTCTTGCATTTCTCTGCCCATTGCTTTCAAGGAAACTCGTGATCTTCCCAACGAAGGATCCCCTTCTATCGTGACCGTACGCCCCCCACAAGTAAATTTCATAGTCTGCAGTTTGTAAACGTGGTTCCCAATGTCTCCAACCATTGAATCCCAAGGATGATATCACTATTTCCCAATTGGACTGGCAAGAAATCTTGTACAATTTCTAATCCTTGGATCAAAACGTTGACACTTTTACACAGACCTTCCCCCTTAACTGTATTACATGTTCCAATGGTAATTGTGTATTCCTTAGTTCTCTCGACAAGGATCCCCAACTTCTCGACCACCTCTTTAGATATGAAATTGTGGGATGCACCACTATCGATGAGTACCACTACCATTTGATCTCCAATATTTCCTTCCATCTTCATCGTTTTTGGATTTGATAATCCAATTACAGAATTCAGATGTACTTCTACCTTTTCCCCTACTTCAATCACATCGACCGCATCCAGCGACTTATCCTCAATCTCTATTTCCTCTTCTTCGTTCACCTCTTCCTGAACCAAAATCACGTTCAGCTCATTTTTCTTACACTTGTGACCTGGTGAGTACTTCTCGTCACACCTATAACACAGTCCCAAAGCTCTTCTCTGCTGTACTTCCTGTTCTGACAGCCTCCTATATTCAGATCCTTTTTTATTCACCGAATTCGACGATGTTACTGACGATGTCGAATTACCCTTGCTTTCCTGGACCTCCGTAGTACTCTTCCTGCTAACATACGAATTCCTCTCTCTCATCACCACCTTATTTCTTATTTCAATTTTTGCCGCTAACTCCATTGCTGAACTCAGAGAAATAGGATTCATAAGGTAAATCTCGGCCTTAATTGTTTTCTCCAGTCCATTAATGAATTGACTGAGGAAAACCTCCTCTGGAATTCCATCCAGTGGAGCAGCCAATTCCACAAACCTTCTTCTATATTCTTCAATTGAACTATCCTGTTTGAGTGCTAAGCTAAGCAGTCAATTTCGACGAAATAGCGACGAAATAGCGAAAATAGCGACACTTGCGACCCTTATCGAAATTTCGGTCCTAAATTTCGACCCAAAATAGCGACGAAATTTCCGAAATTTGACTTCGAAATTTGACCGAAATTTCTGAAATTTTTTAAGTGTTTTTTTTGGGGCTTCTTTAATTCTTTTGGACTTTGTTTTTGGTTTTTAATAAGTTTTGGGCTACTTTTAATCAAGTTCTGGGCCTCTTTAAGTCTTTATTTGTTTTAGGTTTTTATCCAAACCTTTTGACCATTAATCTTTCACTCTTTGACCTAATCTTCCCAAATCAAATGCGACTTTCTGCTTACTGCCTTGCTTCCATCGACTTTCTGCTTCCATCCAGTCTCCATCCAGTAGCGATCTATGTTATTTGTGTGGTTTGAAATTTTTTTTGATCATTATTCTATTAAGTTTTTAAGTTATATGTTATATATATATATATTATATATATTCATATTTAATTTTATTTTTATCGCTATTTCACCGCTATTTCATCGCTATTTCTGCTATTTCAAATCAAGGTCTTGATCGAAATTTTCGCAATCGTCGTGTTAACTACTTAGGTGCTAAAAATTGCTCACATAACGAACCTGTGGCTAGCGAACGAAATTGCCTCAGAATTAAATTCTTCAGATCCTCCCACCGTAATATCGGATGTCGTTTGTTTTCCCATTGAAACCATTTCAAAGCGTCTCCCTCAAAAGCGATAAACGATACCTCGATCTGCTCCTCCGCTGTTAATCGATTGAGAGAAAAATACCGTTCTGCTCTAAGTATCCAACCATCGGGATCAGTCCCGTCGAAAGTTGGAATCTCCAATTTGCGTCCCTTGACCGCGAAGAAACGATTCGCATCAGGATTGCCTCCTTGATTACGAATTTTACCTCCGATTACTGTCGTCTCGTCTCCTTCTGTCACCGGCGTTCCATTGAGTTTAGATGACACATCTTCCTCGAGTTTATCGATCTTCTCCAGAATCGTATGTATCGCTTTCTCAATTGAACTAACATTCCCCTCGAGATAGTCCACTCGACTAGCCACACTACGCGTCGCCATTCACCGATCGGAACTTGCTCTGATACCAATTTGGTGTACACTGAGAAATTAGGGGAATCGAATGGTTGAATTGAATGGAATGATTAAAGGAAAATACAAGTCCTATGGCATTCGAGAGGCCATGGTCTCTCCCTGAGCTACGCTCCTGTAACAAACTCACAAAACATAATGACAACTCAACTAAACATACCTCCTATATGTAGAGCCACGATCTTATTTCAGGGAGTAAATTCCTATTTTACCCCTGTACATTTATTTAGTTATTTAACAGACCCTAAGTCTAAATGACTTACTTCCCTCTCCTTTTGTAAGTGAACTGCAAAGGTGGATGTTGACCAGAACACTCCGGACGGTATGCACATGTGCATACAAGTAAATTGAGCTGTTTTTTTTGGTTTTTACGCACGTGTGCATACCGTCCAGATGAACAACTACCAGGGTGTTCCTCAGTTTTTCATTTTTTTGTGGTTTTCCCCTAAACCTGACCCTATATATAATATATATATACACGATAGAAGTAAACAAATAACGGAAGTTACTTGGTTGTATTTGGCCCGATCAGGAGTATCTCCTTCTTTTGGACCAACAATAACCGAAACTGCATTAATCACTTTCTTAACTCCTTTGAAGTAATCAGGAAGTAGAGTGCTTGCTTGGGTGACATCTCCAATAACCTGAAAGTATGTTAAGAAAGAAAATATTACTCCCTCCGTCCCAAAATAAGTGTCCACATTTCTGTTTTAATTTGTCCCAAAATAAGTGTCCACTTTCCAATTTTACCAATAATTATGAGATGGATAAATTCATTACTTCTCTATTATCAAGGGTAAAATTGTCATTTAGTTAATTAAAAAGTGTCATAATTACATAGTTCTAAAACTGCATGCCTTTTTAATTGTGGACATGTATTTTGGAACGGAGGGAGTAAAGAAGTTTCGGAATCTTGTTAAACCGTTAGAAAATATTTCAACTCACCAAGTCAACATTTGGGCCTAGCATTTTTCTTGCTTTCTCTTCATTTCTAACCTGCAAGAAGCATGTGATACATGTTCAAATAGATTCATGACAACGAATGAAGAAACAAGATATAATGCAATATAAATAATAAGTATTGTACCAATGCTCTAATGGCTAACCCTTTCTTCTGTAAGATATCAACTACTCTTCTACCAACACCACCGGTGGCACCAGCCACTAAAACTATTCCAGAAGAATCCATAGATTTTTCAGGTTCACTAGATGATGGACCAGAAAGATTCGCTATTAGGCTTTCAAAGATCTGCCCACGAGACAAACAAAAAGACAAAAAATGTAAGAATGTTGGGGGCCTTTTAGCAACACAAACTGGGTAAGCGCCGACCGGCGACCAGATAAAAGCGTCTCTTACCCAGTAAGCGCTTACTAACTGGGTAAGAGCGACCACCCTCATTACAGTGAAAGATTGTTTTGCAAAATGGAACACTAAGATTGTTGGTAAAGATTATCATATCTGACCGAGTAAGTGTCTCTTACCCCGGTAAGAGGCGGTAAGTGCTTAGTATGAAAAAGCGTTTTCCTAAGAAAAAACAAAGAAGGATGAGTCGAACCTTAATTGGTGACGGAGGTCCATTGAAGAAGTACAATGTCTTCACAAATCTGCCCAAATCCCAGCCTTGATTTCTAGATTCTGCATAGATGGTCCTCTTATATGTACTCAAATCATATGCATTATGATGATGAGTAATGGACTTAGTTCTGTCATTTACTTTAAGAAATGGATTAGAAAGTCCAGATGACAACCTACTCCTACAAAATCTTGTACCAAGAGAAGATGAAACGCTCTGCAAATCACCATTTTCAACATTTGTTATAGCTTTGTGACATAAAAAAGTTATGGTTTATAGCATGATGTATTAGATGCATAACACAAGGTCACTATAGTTATGACACTAGCAACATGCAAATGCTAGTTAACCCTTGGTTAGGCCTTGAGTTTGCTCCCATTGTCACCGGTTCAAGTCCCCTCACTGTTAACTTTGGGGCCCACATGGGATTAGTCGAGGCCAAGCCTCAAGGCGAGTGGCCTAAGGCGACATATATACACACACTTGTGTGTCCATGTTTTGAATAAAGTTATAAAACTAAAAAAGAAAGAAGAACCACTGATACCAAAAATATAGAGCTTATAAGAAAATGATATCAAGAGTGCAAAATCAGAATTAAATCTGTTGTATCTCTACTCACTACTTCCTTCAATCTCCAAGGAATGTGTTTGACTTGTTCGTGTACGGGGCGTTTGGTTATTTAAAGGAATGGAAATGAAAATGGGAATGCAGGAGAATGGGAATAGGAATGAGCATTCCATTGATACTGTTTGGTTAAACTACTATAATTAATAAAAAAATGTTTTACATAATATTTTTAATACAAATATGTGATCCAACATGAAAATAAAAATTATTTTTCATTCAACATCATTAAATGAAGAGACTATCTCTAAAAGATGACTGTGCGGGGAATAAGATTTCCATTCCCCCAATTGAGCTCATTTAGTTCAAAGTTTCAGCTGATTTTGCACCAATTCCAATTCTAATTCAAATTCCAATTCCAATTCCAATAACACGAATTCAAGTTCCTAAAACAAACATACTCGAGATTTTCAGACACAAAATCTAGAATTACGACTTGAAACCATAAAATAAGCCACAAATGACATCTAATGGTGCAAAAGAGTGCACCATTGCTTCGTCGGCTTCGCTAGGGCTGAAGGCAAACGTCACAAAAAGGGCCTAACAAGCTCCTTGACGAACATATCATATGCAGTAAAACCAAAATTTATCCAAAAACAATCGTAAACAGATATGATATGAGTTGGAAATAAATGAAGAAATGAGGGGTTTTACCTGACTATGGAGAGACTTGAAAGAAGAGAATGATGAGTTTGTTATGGGACTATAACAACACTCCATTTTTGTTAATTCCAGTATGAAGATCAGAACTTAACTTGGAGCGGTTGAAAGCTATATCGTATGAATTTATTATCAAAGGTTTGAAGGAGAAATGCAGACCACACATGGCGAAAGTGGAAAATATCTGAAAACTTTTGCTGGGAAATAACAAAACATTGGACAAGTTTTTTATAAATAAAAAGAAAAGCCAATAAAAGACGATGGACTTTTTTTTTGGAAAGGGTTCATGGGCCTTCGGCCCCGGTACATCCCTGGCAAATACATCGATCGCGAAGTAATGCAGCCCTGAGATAATTCCCAGTGGCCACAAGTGTTGAGTGTGGGATTTGAACCCGGGCAAGCGCTATGAACTCCCCAGGCCTTACCACCACACCACAACCCTTGTGGTTTAGGACGATGGACTTTGGTGTTAGTGTCGCTGGCGTCTTTGTATAATTTTTTGGAACAAATAAATTATTGCATTTCTTAGAATCTGTTAAATAAAATTTTGAACTTTTTAAAACCTGTTACATACATCCTTATGACTTATAAAATTGGTTAATGTGTAAAAACAGTTAGAAAAGAATCCGAAAAAACCAAACAAAGTTACATATTTTAAACGATTAAGTCCTTATACATTTTTTGACCGCGAGAAAAATATAGTTTAAAAAACGAAACGAATATACCATTTTTATTACTCTTTCCAAAACATATAAAAGTTGTATCCAATGCATAAATAGATGTACATAAAAGTTAGGCATAATTTACAAAAAGTTGACAAAAGTTTCGCAAAAAAATACCAACAGTTGCGCCAAATATACCAAAAGTTGCGCTAATATATTTAAAAGTAATGCCTAATCTATGTTAAGGTCATGGCATGAACTATTCTTCATTTGCATCATTAATTTCTGGTGGAGATACAACCATTTGACTTCTTGTAACCCTTCTTGACGGTCTTCATCATTAACAACAGTCTCATTTGAAATTGAATATGGTAGGATGCCTTCGGGCATGCTGGTTGTGGCTTCAATGAAAATATTAAGGTGTAAGCAATAGTCAATAAAAATGTTATTTGAATCTGAAAAATAAAAAAAGGGCTTACCCCAATCATTGTTTCTCATGTGACTGGATTATAAAAAACACCATAAAATGATGGTATCCTCCCACCTCTATTGCCTCTTCCACCTCTACTACCTCTTCCACCTCTATTGCCTCTTCTTGTTGTAGTCGGTTTTGGAATGTTGACTCTTGGTCTACCTTTTGGCTTAACAGGTTCAGGTGACGGGTCCTTCTTCTCTTTCTTACAAGTCCTAGCATTATGTCCCGTTTCCAAGCAATTGCTACATGTCATTGCCTTCCCAGGTTGAGTCACTCTTGTACCTTGGCTCTCAGATTCGAATCTTTTTCTTTTGATAGATGGTCTACCAACCATTCTTCTCTCCTTAGGTGGGTTTGGTTTGATGTAAGGCGTTGGAGCCCACATGTTGCTCCATTCAATGGCCTTGTAGCTTTCTCATAGGCCATTTTGAAAAGATCCTTAGTAAACCATTTACTAACATAATCCGCTGGATCCTTATTGATAAAGTGTATGGCAGCTATGGAATGCACACAAGGAATGCCTGATATGTCCCACAATCTACAACTGCATTTTCTAGCATCTAAATCCACCACCATTGCTTCATATACCATTTCGTGTTTCAAACACATTCCCACCACTAGGGATAACATACCAATATCTACATACGAAAAAAATACATAATAAAATTACCATCATAGATAAGCATACATAATAAAAGAACCATCATAGATAAGTGTACATAATAAAATTAACATCATAGATAAGCATACATGTGATTTCTCCCCATTTATTTAACTTTTTCCTTATGGTCGGACAAACAACTGATTCCCATTCATGTGCTTTACTTAACATTCTGTAATGTCTTTCCATAACAAATATCCTTATCTCCTCTAACATTGTGATTATGGGCTTTCTTCTTGCATCAACAATTATTGAATTAAATGACTCGCAAATCCCATTTTCTACATCTTCACAAGCTCTACTGGGTTGAAGAAAATGTCGTACACCATGTATTAGGGTCTCTTTCAATAAAGTGATTGTATGCATCCACATTTAGTGTCTTCATTGTTTCCATATGTGACATGAAATCTGCTTCAAAAGTGGATGCAGTTGGTGGGCAAAGGTTGATACCGGCAACCCTGACCGGCCCTATACCTGACCCTGCCTACTCGGGCATCCGTATGAGAGGCATTTTGAGGCTCATTCAGCGGTTGTGGCTAACACGGGGGAGGGGGGGATCGAACCCAGGACCTGTTAGTTATTGGGCAAGTCTCCCTGCCCCATTGCCAACTGAGCTACACGCCATAGGCGGATGTAGTTGTTGCCTAAAAAATGTTTCTATACTCAACACCATTTAAACCTTTTACGAAAATTAGCATATATGTGTCTTGCACATTGTCTATGCTCTGCATACGATGCCAAGTCTTTTACAGCTTCAACAATGCCTTATTGCATAGAAAGAATGATAATGCATAAACTTGTACATTGACATAACATACACTTGTTAATGTTAACAAAATGTGTACCTTGTGTTGATCAGACATGATGGTAAGCCCCGCTCTTTCGATGATACCAATATCTTCTATTAATAATTCAATGAACCACTTCCAATTCTCTTTGTTCTCCACATCGACTACAGCCCAAGCTACATAAGCATTCAACATTCAAAGTGGTTAAACAAATAATAAGAAAATTTGACAATAATGTAGAAAGTATAGTTTTGATGTACATACCTATAGGGTAAATCTAGTTATTTATGTCATGACCAATAGCCGATAATAACTCTCCTTTGCATACACCCTTCAAAAAACAACCATCTAGTCCTATAACCTTCCTACATCCACTAATCCACCCATCTCATAGTGCTTTGAAGCATACATAAAATCTTCTAAATTCATTACTTCCACATGCCATTAAATTTACTTTCATCTTAACTGTAGATCTTGTTTAACCCTCTTGATTTCATGTCTATAATCCCAAACTTTCGATAGTGTTATGTCAAAGAACCTTCAATTTTAAGAAGTGCCCTAGACTTGGCCCGAATGCATTGGCCCTTGCTAAGTTTGACCATAAACGTTTTCAAAATATCATCTTGCATATCTTTAATTTTTATGAATGGTCTTTCGATGAGTTCCCTAACATAATGCTTGGCAATCCAATTTGGTGTCACTAGGGATCCAAAACTATAGCATCTACTACATATGTGCTTACAATTAATGGTTTTAATTTGAAATGACTTTTCTTCTTGCATCCAAGATGCCCATAATATAAAAGGACAAGTTCAATCTTTCTGACCTTTTCCACATGTAACAAGCAACCTCTCTAAATCATTTTTTCACATACTCTAGCTCGTAGCCATTTGCCACCGCATAGTTTGTCAAACATTGCTTTAATTGACCAGGATTCTCATACCTCTCACTAAGTTTGGGCTTCATCAGCTTCCAAGGAATATTAGGATCATGTATCGGATATTGGACACCTTTTTGAATAGTCTGATCTCCAACATTGTCATCCTCTTCATCCACATCGAACTCAACACCGTTAATTATGTACTATTAGATAATCATGAAATCATCCATTGATCTTGTAAGAATCTAGAGTTTACATGTGAATGGAACACTTTCTCTCTCTAGATTCTCTCTCTAACAATACTCTCTTGATATTACAAATAAACTTCCTTCTAATGACTTGCTTAACAACAAAGCTAAACTAATCTTATTTATACCTAGGATTACAAAACATTAAAACTAATTATATTGACTTTTACTAAAACTACTTTGACTTTGACTTTGACTTTACACTATTTGACTATTACAAGATTTTTACAATAAATCTTGAATACGATTTTGTGCGCGAACATTCTCCCCCTTTGGATTCAAGATTTAAAAAAAATATGGCAGCAGTCTTCAGCTCTTGATCTTCAAAACATTAACTCTGACTGCTTTAAACTTTGAAGCTCTGACAATCTTCAAACAGTTGTATCTTCACAGGTTCACACTGAACTATATACTTTGACAGTCTTCAAACATTCAACTTTGAACAGTCTTCAGTCAAACTTGAAAAGTCTTCGTCTTTCACAACGTAAAGTCACTCATCTTGAATTGTATTCTTCAACAAATTGTCTTCAATTGAACGCGAATTTCAGATCTTTGCTGCTTTAAAGTCTTTGAAGCTTTGAACTCAAACTCTTTAAATGATTTCTTGAACTTTGTATCTTCGTCTCTTTGAACTTTGAACATTGAACAACGAACTTTCTCGAAATATCTCGAAACATCTTCTTGACTTTAATTCATCATTTCTCCCCCTTAATCTGTCATTGACCAATCTCCCCTTTTCTTCAAAATATTATTTCTCCCCCTGTTCTTCAATATACTATTTATCCCCCTTTTTGATGATTGTGAGCATCATGATCATCAAAACCTTTATCAATTCCAACACGCACTTTGTTCACCACAAGTAACATTCTCCTCATTTTTTATCTGATAAACTGTCAATTCCAAAAGAATTTATCCGAATCTTTTCAAATTCAGACAAAAGAATGTGATAACCCTGAAACAACGGATGAATCAGTTAAAATGCCTGTAAGTAGCACGGAGCTACTTAGTACAACAGATGTACTTTGGAAATGAGCTTTTTGATGTTCACTCCCCTAGGGCTTCTATTCAATCATCGAAAAACCACAGAGGAATTTCTATGAACGTTATGACAAGAAAACATATTCCTTGTGTGTACATGCATGTGTAGAAAGAATAAAGCAACATATGCTTGAATAATAGGCTCAAAGCGTGTAAACTGTTGAGACAACAACAATTTTTCATAGACTCAATGTGCATGAATGAAAAGCGAAGGCGGGGAAAACTTTCGTCTTTTTTATCCAAACCTTCCGAATGAAGATTAGATAGATTATATGTTGCGTCCCTAAGAAAAATGAAACATTTCTTTGTTAAGAAAGAAATGAGTAGCTGGTGGGGTTAAATGCAAGAGTTGGCATGGGCTGACTGCCTGTTTCAATGATGGTCACTAAATAATGTGAACCAATCAGTAATGTGGCTTCCCGACTCAGAAAATGGTTGGTGTAGAGTTCTCTTATTCTTTTAACTATGTTCTCACACCCTCTTTCTGTTTTTAATCCGCTCACTTCTACCCAAACTCTCATTTACATTTTTCCTCGGCACAATGAGATACTCAACCGGATGAGTTATCTCCCCCACTCTTTGATATAGACCCCTCACCCCTCAATCACTCAAGGATAACTTCTTAGGTAGGAAACACTGGTTAACGTGAATCCATAGAAGTTTAATAATCTCACATTGATCACATGAAGTTTTGTCCTAAAATTTTATGGTGTTCAACAATTTAGTTTGAACAAGTAAATCTCAGCATTTGCATGACATTGTCATCAGAATGTATACTCCTCAATAATATCATGAAATATTTGAGCATTTGAACTTTGAAGAATTTCTCAAAACAAGGATAATGAATGAATGAAATGAATTCGAAAGACTTGTTTAAGAAACTGACAATGTATCAATCAGATCAAATATGAAAGATAATCATGTAAGGTTTAGGGTATCAAAGAATTTAATTTTGTCTATATGAACAAATATAAACAATCTTTGAATGAAACGCTTAAGTTCTCACGCTGAAATGAATATGATGCTCAACTGTAAAGCCCGTGTCCCGGTACATTTATGTAATTTATTTATTTATTTATTTTTTCTTTTTTTACTTAAAGATATGTAAAACGTCCACCCTTAATTGTTTTGTTGTGGTTCGATGTCGAGGGACCAATATAGAGAACATTTCTTGATCAAGTGTAATTATGCGGGTTTAGGTTAAGTTGAGGGGCTTTTAGTGTCAAATGGGGAAAGGTTAGATTGGGGCTCGGCCCATGCAAGGCACCGAACACCCCTTATCTCCTCCTCGTTCCTTCCTCTCGGCCAAAAATCCACGAACAAAGAAACCAAAACCCTAATTCCTCCCTCCCCTTTGGCAGCCGCGATCACCTCCCCTTCCCCTAGCGTGTTGCTCGGCGCCGGAGTTCGTGAGAAAGAGAGAGAGTTTCGGGCGAGAAGGAAGAGGAAGTACCGCCGGAGCCTGCGTCGCCGGAGAAGTCGAGGAGGACAGCGGTTGCGCCGTCGTGGGATCTCGCGAGGTAAGGTTTCGTCGTTTATCTCGACGTTTCTTTTCCTTTGTTTTGTTTTCGTCACCGGCGAGAAATGCCACCGCCGGCCGGCCGCCGCTGCCGCGCCGCCACTTTGGTGGCTGGGTGTCGGGTGGCGGTGGTGGTGTGAGTCGTTGGTGCATGCGGTAGGGTGATCGAGAGGGTAGTGGTCTCGCGGTGGTTTGCGGGTTGTTTTATTTCCTCGTTGATGAACCGCCGCCGGCGACCACCACTGCCGGAGGGCAGAGGGTGGTGCGTGGCAATGTCTTATTAATAATCACCGTAGAATCCGTTAAGCCTTGACTTAATCGTTTAAGCCGTTTCGTTAAAACCGTCGTTTTTATAATCATCAATTCATGTGGAAAATGGTGCATCCACTGTTTTTGCGACGGCTATAACTTTCCCGTCGTAACTCCGTTTGAGCCGAAACTGGCGCCCACGGTTCAAGTTCGGGGTCGGGCACGTTTTCCGTGTTTCAGCGGAAAACTGGTTCGGTCTCTAGCTGGGAGAAAAAGTGGTCGCAAGTTCGGTGATTCGTCATTTCATGTGAAAATTTCTGGAATCTGCCTTGATCTTGCGAAAGCCTTAACTTTTCACTCGTAACTCGTTTTGACGTGAAATTGGTGCCCAAAGTTCCCAATTTGAGTTGGAGAGGTTTTTCGTGTTTTGCCGAAAGTCTGATTAAGCCCATAGCTAGGCTGTTTCGGGCTGTTTGCGCGGCTGGTCCGAAAACGGACAGTTTTTGTGGTCGTTCGTATTTAATTCATAATAAATTGTAGAAAAATCGTTAGGAGGCGTATAATATGTCCTTGAAACCCTATCTCAGAGTAATTTCTAATCTTGAAATAATATTGGGAATTTTCTGGGTTTAAAGGGGTCGAAACAGGTCCCGAACAGACCTGTTTGGCGAGAACGGAAAATAGTTTTAGTGACGGTTTAAGCGTGTGTCGTGTCATAGGGTCCGGGTCTCGTATTGACACGTTTTAACATGCGTTTAGGTGCTGGGAAGTGACCGTGATTGTGAAGCTTGAATTGTGTTGTTAAGCTAGGCGCGCATTCGAGGTGAGTTCTCTCACTATATCTAATAACGGTTGTTTTATCATTGCTGTAGTACGTGTGTGGTAGTTTTATGTGATTGTGTTGTGGAACTAGATAGTGGGGTGTCTAGTTGATACTATGTTGTCATGTTAACTCGGTGGGACCGAGGATCCGGCGGGGCCGGAGATTTTATACGCGGGTGGCGTAGAGACTCGATGGGACCGGGGATTCGGCGGGGCCGGAGATGTTATCATGTGGTCGGTGGGACCGAATTGTGCCTCTTAGGTGGGTGAGTGTGGATATGCATGTTTATGATTTGTTCGTAGACTTGTATGATCGTTTGTGTGTCACTATTTGTTTTAGGGGTAGTGTGGAATAACTGTGTTATTATGGTGTTTGAATTCACTAAGCTTCGTGCTTACCCTTTCCCAATAAACCGTGGTTTCAGGTACAAGTGGCTCTAAGGCGTGACGGGTACACACTGGCGCGCGAGATGAGCTGGCTATTATTAGTTTTATTTATTAACATTATTTCCGCTGGTTTCTGGTTACATGAACGATATTTATGATTTTGCAACTAATATGTTGGGATTATTTAATGGGTTTTATATACGAAATGTTTAATTAAAAATTTTAAATTTCTCGAAATTTTTGGGACGTTACAACTTGGTATCAGAGCACAGCTTGAGTGAATCAAACGCACCTCGGTGTGTTTGGTCTCAAGTTGCGGCTGGGACGTAAAATTTTCAAATTCTTTATTAAACCTGTTTGGGAATAAAAGAAAAGGGTAAAAACACGTTCGAGGAACGGTGATCGAGGGCGCAGTGTGTACAGTCAGCCGGAGCCAAAGGGAAAGGTAAAATGCTTAGTGTTTTATTGCTTTCTAGATCATAGAGTATGCATGCTAGATTGCCTGTTGTTGACACTATGCGGTATGTTGGACTGCTTGCTATTAGGAATTTATGCTAATTATGATAGGTTACTAAGTGGATACCCTCTAGGTTGTATGCAGTAAGAGACTTATAGCCTTAGAATATTCGATTTAGTTCTATTGCGCAGCTCTTGTATGAGTCCAACCGTTCTAGGACAAAATCTTGTATTCGAATGTCTATTTGTTTTGCACTGCATGTAATCGGGTATTCGCGAGGCCACTCTTTATGATTAGTGGGGATTCGGTAGTAGCAAGGGTAGTGGTTGGGATGGAATTCCTAGGGAGCTAGGAAGAGTAAGTATATATGCCGGTGCGGGCATATGTGTGTAGTTGCGGCAAGAAGCTACTTGGACCCCTCGGGATGGGACTCGGAACGAGCGATGATAGGTGTGGAAGGTAGTAGTAGAGCTCCTACTACCGGAAGCACAGGATCAGTGCTCGAGTCGGGAAAGTCGCGAGGAACCCAAGGAGCTGAGCGTGAGTGTTGTTGGTGTGAGTTATTAGGTACTAATAACTCGTTGTATTTTCTTCTCTCTAGAATGGCCATCACTAGGAGGAACAACACGACTGAGCCGCGAACTGAGGCGGGGATCACGGAGGAACAAATTCGAGAAATGATTGCGTCTGAGGTAGCGCATGCGATCGGGGAGGCAATCCCCGAGATTATCACCGCCATCCAAGATCAGGTGACGGTTCTGTTGGAGGAGCGCATTGCAGCGATTCCGCCGCCTGCTGGGGGACAGCCCCGTAATCGAGAGTTCCAGTATCGGGATCTCTCTGCCTGTTCTCCACCGGAGTTCAAGGGAGACCCGAACCCAATTGTTAGCATGCGTTGGATTTCTGATATGGAGTGTGCTTTCTTGACCAGCGGCTGCCCGGATAATCTGAAGGTCCGTTTTGCTGTGAACTTGCTTCGCGATGGGGCGAAGGATTGGTGCGCTTCAGCGCTGACTTTTGCCGAGCGTACTACCCTTACTTGGGAGGAGTTCGTTACTCGGTTCCGTGCCGAGTACGTGCCTCCGGTATAGATGAAGCGGATAGCGAAGGAGTTCTTGGAGCTAACCCAAACCACGGAGACTGTGAAGGAAATGAACAAGAAATTTACTGAGATGGCGCTGTTTTGTCCTCAGTATGTCGCCTCGGAGGAAATGAAGATGGCTCGGTATAAGGATATGTTACGTACCGAGATCAGGGAATTCGTGAGCACGGTGCCGTACGCTTCTTTGTCAGCAATGATGGATGCAGCCCGGAGAAGGGAGCTGGAGTTAGAGACCCAAGCCAGGAAGAGAAAGGTGACACAGGCGGTGACGCCAATCTCTGCGGTGCAAAAGAAGTCAAAGTTTTCTGATTCGCGCGGGAGTTCGAGGAGTGGTGGGTTTAAACCCAGGGATACTAGTGGGAAGAGGACTGACGGGTGTTTCAAGTGTGGGCAGTCCGGTCATTTCAGCCGGGATTGCAAGTCGCCATTGATGGTCTGCTTTAACTGCAAGCAGACGGGCCACGTGAAGGCCAATTGTCCGAACGCGAGAGCAGCTGATGGGGGTGGTGCACAGAGGGCTCCTACAAATGCCCCACTGCGCATCACTGACGGTCGTACGGGTCAACCGGGAACGGAGGCAGCGCGAGGTAGAGTCCACCAGCTGAAGGTGGAAGAGGCGCAGACGACGCCTAAAGTGGTGACAGGTATGTTTCATCACCCTCTTTCTTTTCGTCCTTCCTTCTCATGCCTTGTATTTATATGTTGTTAATGGTATGTTAGGTACGTTTCTAGTTAACTCGGTGCCTGCGGTTGTAATGTTTGATAGCGGGGCTACTCATTCATTTGTGTCTCGCACTTTTAGCGAGAGTTTGGGCCGAGTGGTGGGACGGTTAGGATGTCCTTTGGTAGTCGAGGTTGCCGATGATAGGACCTTGACGGTTACGGATGTGTATCGGGGATGCGCGTTGGAAATCTCGGGTGTGAGGTTTCCCATCGACTTGATTCCGATAGCTATGCGAGAGCTTTGTGTGATTGTGGGCATGGATTGGATGGACGCGTTTGATGCGGAAATTGTTTGTCGCCACAAACAAGTGCGGGTTCAAACCCCAAGCGGGGGAGAGTTGTTGATTCAGGGAGACTCGCCCAGACGGACTACGGCAATATGTTCCGCGGCGAGGGCTCGGAACTCGTAATGGCCATATCGCGTACGGAAGGCCGTCTTCTCCGTATCCTCACTTCGTACCCGCATCTGATGATACCCAGATCTTAGGTCAATCTTAGAGAACCACGAGGCTCCCTGCAACTGATCAAACAAGTCGTCAATCCTTAGCAGAGGATAACGATTCTTTACCGTAAGCTTATTCAGCTCCCGGTAATCAATAGAGACACCTTCAGCATAGTGGTCAGGGGTACTTAGCGTATGTAATAGATACGCGTGTTGACGGGGCGAAGAAGACTGCCGAAGATGTGCCAGTCGTGAGGGAGTTTGCCGATGTGTTTCCCGACGAGTTACCGGGGATACCTCCTGAACGACAGGTAGAGTTTCGAATCGATCTGATTCCGGGTGCTGCTCCGGTGGCCAAGGCACCCTATCGCCTGGCTCCACCGGAAATGAAGGAGCTGTATGATCAGTTGCAAGAACTTCTCGAGAAAGAGTTCATTAAGCCGAGTTGTTCACCGTGGGGAGCTCCGATTTTATACTGAACATTGCAGTTATTTATATTTTAGACAGCACAGTCGAATTTAGCAGTAAAAACGACAGTGTTAGGAAAATTTGAGAATTTTGCCTAGCATTTGCCTTAATAAGGGAATTATCCATAAATCTCTTAAAATGCCAATCTAAAATACCCTAAATACATATGTATATATATATATATGTACTTTGCATAATTTTATAAAAACAAGTATTATTATTATGGTAAATTGTCTATTTAATAATTCAAATTCAAGAATAAAAATAAAAATAAAAATAAAACACCATCATTTTATACATCTACACACTCCACTCTCTCTCTCCCTCTCTTCCCAAGGCCGGCCCTCCCCCCTCCCCATATCACCCCTCTCTCTCTCATTTTTATCTCATTTCAAACACTCAAACCTGAAACGAAATTTGACGGTTGTCACAGTCTCCCCCGGTTAAAACAATTTCGTCCCGAAATTCAAGAACTTCCATCCTTAACCGGTTTGTTAGCAAAAAGGTGAGGATACTTGTGTTTCATTTAATCCTCTCGTTCCTGTGTTCCAATGAACTTTCACGATCGGGATTTTCTTTCGTTTCAGACGTTTAACTTCTCTATCGAGAATCTCAGTTGGTTCTTCTATGATGTGTAGCTTATCGTCAATTTAAACTTCTTCCAGAGGTATGATTAATGAGTCATCGGCTAGACATTTCTTGAGGTTAGACACATGAAACGTATCATGGATAACACTTAGCTCCTTAGGCAAAATGAGTCTATATGCGTCTGGACCAATTCTTTCAGAGATCTCAAATGGTCCGACGTACCTTGGGCTCAATTTTCCTCTTTTCCTAAATCGTACTATTCCCTTCCACGGAGATACTTTTAGAAGTACTTTATCGCCAACTTGGAATTCTAAAGGCTTCCGACGATTATCCGCGTAACTTTTCTGATGATCTCTGGATGCTTTAAGCCTATCTCTAATGATTGCAATCTTGTCGGTAGTTTCTTGTACAATATCGGGTCTAGATAACTGTCTGTCTCCAATTTCTAACCAAGCAAGTGGTGAACGACACTTGCGTCCATACAAGGCTTCAATTGGCGCACACTGAATACTGGTGTGATAGCTATTGTTATAAGAAAACTCGACCAAAGGCAAGTGATTATCCCAACTTCCTCCGAAGTCTAACACGCATGCCGAAGCATGTCTTCCAACGTTTGAATAGTTCATTCACTTTGCCCATCCGTTTGAGGATGATAGACAGTGCTCAAATTCAATTGCGTACCCAATGCTTTTTGAAGTGACTGCCAAAACCGTGACGTGAAACGACTATCTCTATCTGAAATGATGGATATTGGTACTCCGTGACGTGTAACAATTTCCTTGATGTAGATCTGAGCAAGCTTCTCCAACTTGTAATCTTCCCGAATTGGTAGAAAATGTGCAGATTTCGTGAATCGATCTACTATAACCCAAATCGAGTCGTGCCCTTTGGCTGTTCTCAGAAGTTTGGTTATAAAATCCATGGTTATTTGTTCCCATTTCCACTGGGGAATCTCTGGTTGTTGTAGCAAACCAGATGGCTTTTGATATACAGCTTTGACCTTTGAACAAGTTAAACATTTCCCCACGTATAAGGCGATATCTTTCTTCATTCCTGGCCACCAATAATATTCCCTTAAATCCTTGTACATCTTATCAGCTCCTGGATGAATTGAATATCTGGACTTGTGGGCTTCGTCCAGAGCCGTTTGTAACGTCCAAAAAATTACAAGGAATTTAAAATTTTAAAAATAATGCATTTCGTTACAATCAAACCATAAGTTAACAAATCTCATTACAATAAAAATAAACGTCGTTAATTTAAACCGTCAAATGAAATTTAAGCAGCGGAAAAGTTATATAATTAAATCCCCATTTAAAAAGTTAAACTTAAACAGCCTTCGCCTTGCGCCCATGTGTACCGTCATGCCCGACTGCTACTCGCACCTGAAATCATAAGATATTTGGAAGGGGTAAGCACGAAGCTTAGTGAATTCCATCACATGCGCAGATAGGAATTATATACACATCACCCCTATCCGCACATAAGCAACAACACCACAGTTACATAAAACGAGTAAACATCTACAAGTAATTATGTATCCAACACCTCGGTCCCACCGAGCCCTCGGTCCCACCGAGTTGTAATGTAAGACACTCGTCACACCGAGTTCCCACAACGTTTCTTTCCACTTCCTCGGTCCCACCGAGCCCTCGGTCCCACCGAGTTGTAATGTAACACACTCGTCACACCGAGTTCCCACAACGTTTCTTTCCACTTCCTCGGTCCCACCGAGTTGTAATGTAACACATTTATACTAAGCATTTAAATCAATCAAATATTACACACCACAATCAACTAGTTCACACCACAAAGAGAGTAGTACATACAAACTACTATGATATGCATACAACCCCTAACTACACAGTGAGAGAACTCACCTTAAAGCAACGCGAGTATCCGCAACCGCAATCACAAGCCGGCCAACTTCACTCACCTTCTGCCACCTAATTACGTGTTAACAAATGTCAAAGTGACGCCCCAACCCAAAACCACGACTACTAAATTATAACATACACATTCCAGCTTTTACTCTAAAAACACAGGTCTGTTCGGGACCTGTTTAACCCCCTATAAACTGATAAATCCAGAAATATTATTCCATAATCACAAATTCCCATGTCTTAGGGTTCCAGGGACATATCGCACGCGCTCTAACGATTTTTCTACAATTTACTATGAATTTTCTAAAAACAGGACACGAAGCTGTCAAGTGCAGACCTGCTGTGAAAACAGCCAATTTACGCCTAGTTAGAGGCCGAACCAGACTTCCGCTAAAACACGAAAAGTATGCCCGGCACAGAATGTGAACCGTGGGCACCAGATTCGCCTCAATCCGAGCTACGACGGAAAAGTTATGGCCGTCGTAAAACAGTGACAGATTCATACTTCCACATAAAATGACGATTTTATAAAAACGGTTTAAACGATTCGAGTTTGCAACTAGGATTCACCCGATCGGGGTTTTAGGTTACAAGGGGCTGGACACAACCGCGCACCACCCGCTGCCACCTCCGGCAGCGGTGGTCGCCGGCGGCGGTTTACGAAAATCCGGCGACGACAAAGAAAACGAACAAAAGAACGAGACGAGAAGGGCTTACCATCCTACTCCATCTCGTCACACACACCACACCCACACCACCACCGGGCTGGTGGTTTCCCGGCGGCAACAGCCTACAGCCGCCATGGCCGCCAGCGGCGGCGGTGGTGGTTTTCCGGTTGACAAAAATAGCAAAACGAAGAGACAAAGGAAAGAGAGGTTTACCTCACGACGACGACGACGACGCCGCAGCAGCCGCCCCTCGGAGGTCCGATCACCGCTGCTCCTCCTCCTTCTCGCTACTCTCTCTCTCTTCGCTAATCTCTCTCTCTCTCTCTCTTCGCTAATCTCTCTCTCTCTCTCTCGTCGCTGCTCTCTCTCTCTCCCGCCGCTGCTCTCTCTCTCGACAGCCTCTCTCTCTCTCTCTCGGCAGTCTCTCACACTCTCGGCAGCCTCTCTCTAACCTGCCGGCGGACAGCAGCGCCGGCTGCTGGGTGTTGCTGGTGGTGGTACAGCGGCAGCAAGGGGGGGGGGGTGGGTTTCGGCGGTGACGAAGAAAAACGAGAGGGGAGGGGGGGGGGGGGTTTGCAGCCGTGAGCCAAAAAAAGAAGAAGGGTAGGGTTTTGGGATGTTGGTTTGCAACGAGAACAAGAGAGAATGAGGGGAAGGGGTCGACTCAATATGGGCCGAACCCCATGCAAGACTTTTACGCAATTACAACTTTGGTCCCTGCAGTTAAAGTAGTTTCACATTAAACCCCCAAAACCCAAACTTTTAACAAATAAGATCCTTGCCGCCTAACCCGTTAAATTTCGATTAGAGGAATTTATAAAATAACCAAATAGAAATGATTAAATAAAATTCATACCGAGACACGGGCTTTACAACTCTCCCCCACTTGAATTAGACTTCGTCCTCGAAGTCTATGCCCGTGAATAGCTATAGATAGTTCTCCCACATCTCAACCTCAGGTTCCCAAGTTCACTTGAAACCCCTTCTGAAACTTCTCGAATACTTTTCTTACTAACGTACTCCTTCTAGGACACCAAAATTATGATCGGCAGAACACCCCAACAATTGGAATCATTCCTAGCCAAGCGACTTCGGTTGTCTCCCAACCTTAGATATTCCATACATCCCGAGTCAAATCTCAAGCTCTAACCATTCTAAAGTTGCTTACCAATATACCCAACTGGATACTCGGATCCGATCATTCCTACCATTAACTGTCGATTAACTTCCACGAGTTCTAATAGACTCCTAAAATTTATTTCACACGAATCATCAAACCAATACATTTATAATCACCCACGAAGGTCATTCCACCATGACCACTCATCACAAGTTAACATTCCAGGGTTACTACTACCATCACCATAATTACCTTAAAATCGGCTACAATTCTCCGGTTACACTAAAGGTGTTTGGCCTCAAGCCCAAAAGTCGACACCTAAATATACTATTTACCTCAAAAAGTTCTACGCATTTATCCTCTTTATTACAAAGGGCATCATTCCCTTAACCGCTACTATTCGGCCTATAGTACCAACACGCGTGGAATACCCAACCTTCCACCGTCTACTTATCCTCCACACTCGCTCTGCGAAGCCTAGTTACACCGTATCGAGATACCCCTTAACGTCTACCTCCCAGGTACGTTTCAAGGCCCGGCACATCGGAACTACCTCCCAGGTAAGTGCTCAAGACTATATCCTCCTAGTGCCTACTGGAAAGTCAAGGTCGTAACACATGAATACCGGGGTCCCACCCCGAGATACCCAACCGACCATTCCTAACGACTGACTGACGTGACCAAGGATCCAATGCCAAACAGTCTACCAACATCATGCCTATCCCGGAATGACTCACTCACCCAAACATGTAAATACTCACCATGCCATAAATACAAAACTGTGCAACAAAAACAACCCATCAACAAGACTCCACATCGAGCCATTAAAACCGTGCAATTGACCCATGACCATCTCAAAGTCAAAACCGAGCAAAATGCTCCACGCTGGCTAGACCTATAAGTCGGTCAAAACGCGTTTAAATAAAGTTTAAGCAAGCAATACTCTAAATCAACATTAGTCCCAAACTCAACACGGGTTAAACAAAAGAGTTTTCCAAAAAGACTCACACCCTTAAAGTTCTCAAAATGACACATAACACTTAAAAGCGTATTTCCCAAATGGTTTACAAAATCATTTACAAAATGTTTTCAACGTCAAGATTTTTCATCTCAAAAAGATCATATGCAATAAAGCTACTATTACCAGATCGGTAGTTACGCAAAAATGGACACGCTCGTCTCTCATAGTAAAATCATGTTGAAAATCACTCCATTGCACCTTAGTTTACTCACAAAACGCAAAGCGAAATAAATAATTTCTTTGAAAATGAACCGTCACGGTTCTAGTATGGATTGACTCATGACATGTATTTAAAGTAACCGCTCGACCTTACACCGGGTGCGACAAAAGTGTGCACATAATTTCAAAATCAGTTCCACGATATTTGACCCCAAAATTTCTCTTTTTCAACATAAAATGTCGTGGCACAGGGTTCACCAACAAATCTTACGTGCGTCAGCTAGTCATACAAAACGATGAAACAATTTACAAATATATATTTTTTTTAAAACATAACTGTCTCGTGTAAGTTTCAAACTTAAAGATAAAAACCAATCCGTTTCCATCATTTGAAAATATCGACTAAAATCTCATAAAATCTCAAAAGGTGGGGTTCTTTAAATTGATTTCCAAGATTTCCCCAAATGGTCACATAAACAAATAAGATATGCGCCTCGTGAAATTAAACCCACACGACTCAACATGCCGTAAAACAAAACTTATTTTAACCAAATCACTCAAAGAGTTTTATACAGACATCGTGGAATGTAACTTTCCGTCTCAACTCTAACATATGTGGAGAAGTTCCAATGTTAAAGTCACAAGCCGTAGTCACTTGCCCAACATTTTAACACCACAAAACACGGATATCATCTTACCCGAAAGAACCGTTGGAAAATAACGAAATGAGATAATTTCTAACAAAGTTTGCAACTCCCGTGATAAAACGATTTCATGCACTTTCAAAACCATAATTCGAAATCTTGTGTGTGTGCTAAACATTTCTCAAAATTCTAAAACACAATCCACATAAGGATTGGAAACACAAGAAATAGATAATGCAATTTTATTTCAAAATAAACTTTGTGCATGACTCAGTCGGCATTCGACGTCTCGACTCGTACCCCTCCAAATCTCTCCGGTCCACAATCGTCATCCGGACATTTACACCTCTTAGGCAAGTTGGGAAATTACGTCCAATAATCCTTACGGTTTTTCCTCAATTCAAAGTCGGCTCCATAAGCCTATGATTCTAGCACAATCATCAATCTTGACCCTAAATGGCCTACTTAAAACAAACCTCATCCTTATCGTCACTCCAAGGGATTAATACTAGAATCGTCCTTCTATTCCAACGACTACTAGTTTAGAACCTTCATCACTACCCCAACGATCATCTCCTCAAGCAAAACAAGTACACACCTGTACTAGTAGGTTCACTATTGTTGTTCCTCCTTGTGATGGTTGTTCTGGGTAGATATTACAACGAGTTATTAGCACATAATAACTTACACCAACAACGCTCACGCTCAACTCCTTGGATTCCTCGTGACTTTCCCCGACTCGAGCACGGATCCTGTGCTTCAGATAGTAGGAGCTCTACTACTACCTTCCACACCTATCCTCACTCGTTTCGAGTCCCATCCCGAAGTGCCCAAGTAGTTCCTTGTCGAAAACTATACACATATGCCCGCACTCTTCCTAGCTCCCTAGGAATTCCACCCAACTCCACTACCCTTGCTATGACGAAATCCCCACTAGTCATGACGAGTCGCCTCGCGAATGCACAGTCGCACACAGTGTGAAACCAGATAGACATTCGAATATAAGATTCTATCCTACAACGGTTGGACTCAAACAAGAGCTACGTAATAGAACTAAATCCGACATTCTAAGGCTATTCGGTTCCTACCGCATACAACCTATAGTGCATTCACTTAACAACCTATCAAGGCTAGCATAAACTCCTATTAGCAAGCAACAAACATGCAGTACAGTGTAATAAGCACCAAGCAATCTAGCATACATACTCCTATGTTCTAGAAAGCAATCTCGCATACATACTCATATGTAAACATTCTTCCCAGCTCACTAGGAATTTCATCTCATCCCACTACCCTTGCTACAACGGAATCCCTATTAGCCATAACGAGTTGCCTCGCGAATACCCAGTCGCATGCAGCGTGAATCAAATAGACATTCGAATACAAGATTCTATTCTAGAACGGTTGGACTCAAACAAGAGCTGCGCAATAGAACTAAATCAAATATTCTAAGGCTATATGACTCTTACTGCATACAACCTATAGGGCCTTCACTTAACAACCTACTATAACTAGCATTGATTCCTACTAGCAAGCAATCATCATACAGTACAGTGTAAACCACATAAGCAATCCAGCATGCATACCCTATGATTTAGAAAGCGATAAATACTTAGTACCTTCCCACTTAGCGTCGGCTGACTGTACACACTGCGCCCTCGATCACCGTTTCCCAAACGGGTTTTTTTCCTTTTTCTTTCATTCAAAAGATTTTAGTAAAAGAATTTGAAATTTCATAGCCGCAACTTGAGACCAAACACACCGAGATGTGTTTGATTCACTCAAGCTGTGCTCTGATACCAAGTTGTAACTTCCCAAAAATTACAAGGAATTTAAATTTTTTAAAATAATGCATTTCGTTACAATCAAACCATAAGTTAACAAATCTCATTACAATAAAAATAAACGTCGTTAATTAAAACCGTCAAATGAAATTTAAGCAGCGGAAAAGTTATATAATTAAATCCCCATTTAAAAAGTTAAACTTAAACAGCCTTCGCCTTGCGCCCGTGTGTACCGTCATGCCCGACTGCTACTCGCACCTGAAATCATAAGATATTGGGAAGAGGTAAGCACGAAGCTTAGTGAATTCCATCACATGCACAGATAGGAATTATATACACATCACCCCTATCCGCACATAAGCAACAACACCACAGTTACATAAAACGAGTAAACATCTACAAGTAATTATGTATCCAACACCTCGGTCCCACCGAGTTGTAATGTAACACACTCGTCACACCGAGTTCCCACAACGTTTCTTTCCACTTCCTCGGTCCCACCGAGCCCTCGGTCCCACCGAGTTGTAATGTAACACACTCGTCACACCGAGTTCCCACAACGTTTCTTTCCACTTCCTCGGTCCCACCGAGTTGTAATGTAACACATTTATACTAAGCATTTAAATCAATCAAATATTACACACCACAATCAACTAGTTCACACCACAAAGAGAGTAGTACATACAAACTACTATGATATGCATACAACCCCTAACTACACAGTGAGAGAACTCACCTTAAAGCAACGCGAGTATCCGCAACCGCAATCACAAGCCGGCCAACTTCACTCACCTTCTCCCACCTAATTACGTGTTAACAAATGTCAAAGTGACGCCCCAACCCAAAACCACGACTACTAAATTATAACATACTCATTCCAGCTTTTACTCTAAAAACACAGGTCTGTTCGGGACCTGTTTAACCCCCTATAAACTGATAAATCCAGAAATATTATTCCATAATCACAAATTCCCATGTCTTAGGGTTCCAGGGACATATCGCACGCGCTCTAACGATTTTTCTACAATTTACTATGAATTTTCTAAAAACAGGACACGAAGCTGTCAAGTGCAGACCTGCTGTGAAAACAGCCAATTTACGCCTAGTTAGAGGCCGAACCAGACTTCCGCTAAAACACGAAAAGTATGCCCGGCACAGAATGTGAACCGTGGGCACAGGATTCGCCTCAATCCGAGCTACGACGGAAAAGTTATGGCCGTCGTAAAACAGTGACAGATTCATACTTCCACATAAAATGACGATTTTATAAAAACGGTTTAAACGATTCGAGTTTGCAACTAGGATTCACCTGATCGGGGTTTTATGTTACAAGGGGCTGGACACAACCGCGCACCACCCGCTGCCACCTCCGGCAGCAGTGTTCGCCGGCGGCTGTTTACGAAAATCCGGCGACGACAAAGAAAACGAACAAAAGAACGAGACGAGAAGGGCTTACCATCCTACTCCATCTCGTCACACACACCACACCCACACCACCACCGGGCTGGTGGTTTCCCGGCGGCAACAGCCTACAACCGCCATGGCCGCCAGCGGCGTTTGTAGTTTTCCGGTTGACAAAAATAGCAAAACGAAGAGACAAAGGAAAGAGAGGTTTACCTCACGACGACGACGACGACGCCGCAGCAGCCGCCCCTCGGAGGTCCGATCACCGCTGCTCCTCCTCCTTCTCGCTACTCTCTCTCTCTTCGCTAATCTCTCTCTCTCTCGCCGCTGCTCTCTCTCTCCCGCCGCTGCTCTCTCTCTCGACAGCCTCTCTCTCTCTCGCTCTCTCTCGGCAGTCTCTCACACTCTCGGCAGCCTCTCTCTAACCTGCCGGCGGACAGCAGCGCCGGCTGCTGGGTGTTGCTGGTGGTGGTACAGCGGCAGCAAGGGGGGGTGGGTTTCGGCGGT
This sequence comes from Saussurea involucrata, assembly GCA_033807775.1. Classification (NCBI taxonomy): domain Eukaryota; kingdom Viridiplantae; phylum Streptophyta; class Magnoliopsida; order Asterales; family Asteraceae; genus Saussurea; species Saussurea involucrata. The sequence goes on from CM066325.1 coordinate 77,873,289, forward strand.
GACGAAGAAAAACGAGAAGGGATGGGGGGGGGGTTTGCAGCCGTGAGCCAAAAAAAGAAGAAGGGTAGGGTTTTGGGATGTTGGTTTGCAACGAGAACAAGAGAGAATGAGGGGAAGGGGTCGGCTCAATATGGGCCGAACCCCATGCAAGACTTTTACGCAATTACAACTTTGGTCCCTGCAGTTAAAGTAGTTTCACATTAAACCCCCAAAACCCAAACTTTTAACAAATAAGATCCTTGCCGCCTAACCCGTTAAATTTCGATTAGAGGAATTTATAAAATAACCAAATAGAAATGATTAAATAAAATTCATACCGAGACACGGGCTTTACACCGTTTCCCGTACGTTGTTGGCCTTTGGGATCCAAACTCTGTCCTTGAAGTAACGTACTCCATCAACCTTAGTTTCAAATCTACCTTCTATACTATGAAGGGTTTCGTCCTTCAAGTTTTCCGTTTTCATTTCTACGGTCTGAGCTTCAAGAATTCGAGTCTTTAAACTCGTTTGTACAAGTGCTCCCATTGCTCGTACACGTGATGGTTTTACCCTTTCTTTCCTACTCAGGGCATCGGCCACTACATTGGCCTTACCTGGGTGATAGCGAATTTCACAATCGTAGTCGCTGAGTACCCATCTCCTTTGTCTCATGTTGAGCATTTTCTGGTCTAGGATATGCTGAAGACTCTTATGATCGGTGAAGACAGTGCATTTCGTGTCGTACAAATAATGTCTCCAAATCTTTAAAGCGAATACCACAACTCTGAGCTCCAAGTCGTGTGTGGTATAGTTCTTCTCATGAACCTTTAGTTGTCGCGAGGCGTACGCTATAACCTTGTCCTTTTGCATCAATACACAACCCAAACCTTGATGCGATGCGTCACAATACACCACAAAGTTATCGGTTCCTTCCGGTAACGCTAGAATTGGTGCATTGCACAGCTTTTTCTTCAATAGCTGGAACGCCTCCTCTTGCGGTTCTCCCCAAACGAATTTCCTATTCTTTTGGGTCAGTGTTGTGAGTGGTTTAGCAATTTTTGAGAAGTTCTCGATGAATCGCCTATAATAACCCGCCAAGCCCAGAAATTGACGAATTTCTGTTGGGGTCTTAGGGGCTTCCCACTTCTTAACGACTTTCACTTTAGCTGGGTCCACGTGAATTCCTTTCTCTCCAATCACGTGACCAAGAAAGTGTACTTCTCGAATCCAAAATTCGCACTTTGAGAATTTGGCGTACAGTTTCTGCTCCTTGAGAAGTTCTAGGATTACTCTTAAATGCTGCTCGTGATCCTCCTTACTTCGAGAGTAGATCAAAATGTCATCGATAAACACGATCACAAACTTGTCAAGGTATGGTCGGCATACCCTGTTCATTAAATCCATGAACACAGCTGGTGCATTCGTTAATCCGAAAGGCATAACCAAAAAATCGTAGTGTCCATATCGAGTCCTAAAAGCTGTCTTAGGAATGTCCTCCTCACGGACTCTTAACTAGTGATAACCTGATCGAAGATCAATCTTTGAGAAATAAGTTGCACCCTGCAATTGGTCAAACAAATCATCTATTCGAGGAAGAGGATATCGATTCTTGATCGTCAAGTTGTTCAGCTCCCTATAATCGATGCATATTCGAAACGATCCATCCTTCTTCTTGACAAATAGGACTGGGGCTCCCCATGGCGAAGAACTCGGCCTAATAAATTCCTTGTCCAGAAGTTCCTGAAGTTGACTCGACAACTCTTGCATTTCAGCAGGTGCTAAGCGGTACGGTGCCTTAGCTACAGGTGCTGCTCCGGGTACGAGGTCAATTTGAAACTCGACTTGTCTAAACGGGGGAAGTCCAAGCAAATCATCGGGGAACACCTCCGGGTGATCCTTCACCACAGAAATGTCTTGGATTCGCCTTTCCTCGGACTTCTTCTCAACTACGTGAGTCAAAAATGCAACGCACTTCTTCCTCAAATACTTATGAACCTTCACACTTGACACTATCTCTAGGCTCCTTCCAACTTTGTTTCCTTGTATGACTAGGGTTTCTCCGTTCTGCAAAGGTATCCTAACAGCCTTATTAGAACAACAAATCTCCGCTCGATTCCTGGATAACCAGTCCATGCCTACTACTACGTCAAAACTCCCCAATTCAATAGGAATAAGATCAACGCTAAACAATTTATCGGCTAGATTCAAGGTACAATCTAAAATTACATCCTTAGCCTCAAATTTATGACCATTAGCAACTTCAATAATATAAGCATCTGACATTCTCCTAGATTCCAAGTTAATTAGTGGCCTAAATTCCAATGAAAAAAAACTCATATCCGCTCCAATGTCAAATAATACTGATGCATAGTGGTTATTTAGAAGAAACGTACCTGTCACCACATTAGGGTCGCGATGTGCTTCGTCAGCTCCAATGACAAATGCCCGTCCTCGAGCTTGGCCTCCTTGATTTCCCTGGTTAGCTTGCCTTGCCTGGTTCCCATTATTGTTATTGCTCGGCCTCCTACCAAATCTCGGGCACATATTCCGGAAGTGATCCGGACTTCCGCACTCGAAGCATGCCCTTCTCCCGTCATTGAAACCCTTTTCCATCCTACAGAACTTGGTGAAATGACCTAGCCGCTTACAATTGTCACAAACGGGGCATGCTCCCTCATGATGAAGGTTGCATTTGTTGCATTTTGGGAATAGACCCTTGTATTGCCCTGGGTCCTGAATCTTTACTCCGAAGTTCTCACCACTTTCCTATCCTTGCTTGCACTACCAAAGACTTTCTTTCCCGATTGATACTCTGGCTTCCTCTTATTGCTGGCACTTCCCGATGTCAGAGTTCCCGCTCTTACCGCGTCGTTCGTTAAAGTAGTTGCCAAGGCCACAACAGATTGGATTGTGGTCAGGTTTGCCGAGGTGACCATTCCCCGGATCTCCGACGCTAATCCCCATAAGTATCGGTCGATTCTCTTGCTCTCGGGAGTAACCATATGAGGTACCAGCTTTGCGAGTTCGTGGAAACGAGCTGTGTATCGGTCTATGTCAGCTCCGACCATGGCGTGATTCCAGAATTCAGTTTCCAGCTTTTGAAGTTCACTTTTGGGGCAGTACTCCTCAATGAGTAACTTCTTAAACTCCTCCCATGAGAGTCTGTATGCATCTTCCCTTCCACAGGTTTGAACCTGGATGTTCTACCATGTTAGTGCCCTGCCTTGGAGTTGACATGTAGCATATTCCACCTTGCGGTCCTCCGAGCATTTGCTAATATGGAGTACCGACTCCATGCTATCGATCCAAGAAAGCAATCCTACGACACCTTCCTTTCCGTAGAATTCCTTGGGCTTACAGGACATGAAGGATTTGTAGTTGCACCCGGTATTGTTATTGCCCGGATTTCCTCCCCTACCACTTTCATTCCCGCGATCAGCATTAATGTCGGCGGTTACTTGTGTGACTATAGTGGGTATTGCTTCTTGTATGCGTTGTGCTATGATCCGTGCGATGTCGGGTGTTTGGTCTTCGAGAGTATCTCCCGTGCGACGGGTGGATCTACTTGGAGGCATGATTCTAAAACACATTTGCAAAAATTGTTTTGGGTTAAAATTTTGTACAAATTCTTGAACTGGTATTTTCCAAAAGGTTACACTATTACTTGAAATTTCGAAACAGTAAAGTTAAGTATAAGGTAAATAGTCAGGTTGATTGAAAGTTCACGTTTCATCCAATGGTTTCCATTCATATTTCTATTAAATGTCGAAATTACAAAATTTCCGATGTTTATCATACATCGGTATCATATTGTTTGAAAGGAAATACAACTTGAATACTTAAAATGCGTGAATCGAAAATGACAAGTAAATAAAATGTTTTTCAAAAGTCCCCCCCACACGCTACAACCCATCCACCGTCGTATCGGTACTATCCTAAGTATGCAGCAATCAGGATCGAAAGCACCAACAACAATAGCTCCATCCCTACAACCAAGTATGCCGATTCCGCCCTCGTTGCCATTCTCCTAGCCGCTCTTGCACCTTCTAGAGCTTGAGTCGAAACGAGGGACAATTGGTGTGTTAGCTCCACCAGTTCTGTTAAGACCTGTCCTTGGTGGGTTACCCTCACCTGACAATCGTGGAGTTCGGTTGTCATCGCCCTTATGTGCTGATCTCTTGCCCAAGTCAACTCGGACATTTGCCTGATTGGCACGCCGGTGGCCATACGTTGTGGGTTTTGGTGCCTCCGGTCGTGTTGATGTTAGTGTGACCCTTCGGGGGATTGGGACACTCTTTCTTGCGGTTTGTCTGGTACGGGGCCCTCTATGGTTTGGTTGTACGATTATCGGCGTTGGTCTTGGTAGTACCGAGGTAGGTGACACTCTCGGTCCATCATCGGGATCTCGTTCACTTGACACTTCTTGCTCTGATTCGGTGCTCCTAGAATTCTCGTTTTACCGGATGTTTGGTGGGTTGACTCGCGGTCGACCAGTGACGTAACCCGACACATCGGCCGAGTGAGAAGATAGAGTATGGGATGATGATGATGACGACATAGTGAAACTGAGGCAAAAGTGTACTTAGTTACTAATCGCACAAGTGTAATGTCTATCCTATGCAATGTCTACGCACTACGCATGCTACTAGAGAGTGCAAGTAAAAATTGACATACTCCTACTATAACCATTTCCAGTCTCGCATTAACCTACCTTAATCGAACATAGGTGATCAGGCTATGTTTAATTAAAGTCTGTTAATACCATTCTAGACTTAGTTATACTAGTAGTAGGTTCAGTTGTTTTCATGTCAGTTTTGGATTTTTGGTCATAGTTGGGTTTTTCCAATGAAAGACCGGTATTCTCTATAACCTTCGGCTCTGATACCACTTCTGTCACACCCCGCTAAAACGGAAGTACGGGATGTCACAATTGTAGATTTCATTGCGTAAGTGTAACGCCCCAAAATCTAGGCCAATTTAAACCTCAAATTACAACGGGTTATGAAAATAAAATTTCAACTTATATAGATAGCAAAGGGATTAACCATCAAGAGTGTAATTACAATACAGGATACTTCGAATAACCTATCAATCTAATCATGTCACTATAATAAGATTAATTGAGTTATCTAACCTATCCTCCAAAAATCTCCTCTTTGTTAATTGCCACTTCTGCTATTCCAAAAACGCTCGTCCCATAACCCTTTATTTGCCTGAGCCTGTACCTGGTAAGAAAACATCATATGAAACGATTAGGCCAACGCCTAGTGAGAACATTCGTTTCCATAATAAGATTTGCAAAATCAATGTAAACAAGTTATATCAAACCTGGTTACCCTTTTTCTTACCATACGTGTAACTCTATTCCGTTAACACGATCTTCATCCAATCACATGAATATGACTGACACACATTCCATCATCATATCATGTCTTAGAGTCACACTACGAATCTTCACTGATTCTAGATTAATACTCTTATTCCAGAAATCGCAATATACACCTGCCCATTTCCATTTATATCCTATTCCAGAGCCGCACTACGAATCTTTCTAAGATTCTAGATTAATGCTCCCACCTAAGAAATCGCAATATGCACATGCCCATTTCTTAGAAAGGAAGTAGAGATCACAATTACGTATGTCAATCCCTCTTCTTCCTTAGAAACCGGGAATTACGTTTATTCCAGGGTTTCTCACACACATCAGAATAATGACTAACTTCATCTATTCCACGTGCACATAACCATTAGTACCACACACATCAGAATAATGACTAACTTCATCTATTCCACGTGCACATAACCATTAGTACCACACACATCAGAATAATGACTAACTTCATCTATTCCACGTGCACATAACCATTAGTACCACACACATCAGAATAATGACTAACTTCATCTATTCTGTTAGCTTCAATCTTCCTAATCATAGAAATACTTAGAAGTAGTGAAAAATAGGCTAAGTATAGAAAAGCCTCTCACAGAGGCTCTGCCACTTCTTCCAGAAGATCAAGTCCAGAAAGCCACAAAAGCTACAGAGGTAATCACAGAACCTCTGTAGTGCGCAAGAAGAAGATCAACTCGGAAACAAGTGGACTGCTCCACAGAAGGTCAGACCATAGAACCTCTGTAATGCCTTACAGAGCCTCTGTGGTCTGCTATGAAGACTTGGAAGATATTACTGGATACGTTCATCTACTTGCATGGAAAAGTACTGTCAAAACACGTGTCAAGCTCTGAGTGGACTCAATAGGGCATGGTACAAAATAGACGTCTGCGCCATTTAATGACGTTACCAATAGTACATCTGCTCCATTAAATGCGCATGGCTCAAACAACTGCTCACACCATCCAGTCCACTGTTCACACCATCCAGTTTACTATTCATGCCGTAAAAGGAACAGTGACCAACTTCATAGTCTTCTAAGAGTAGTATAAAAGGAAGTCTCATGTTGAGATCTTCCTAACGACGAATACACAAGGAATCACTAATACTCTCAAGCTTTATTGTCAAATATCTGAGTGTTATATTCACACACACACCAACAGTTCTTAATCTGTTCTTCGTTGTTCTTATTATATATTGAATAACAGTAACTGTTCAAGAAATCCTTTTTATTCCTTACTGTTTTCTTTATATATGTGCGTTCTAATATCTATCAAACATATCTGTTAGTTTAATACGCTTCTGCATCAAACTCTAAACTCCACTAACAGATTGTTAATCTTGATTAAGTGTATCTGGGTTCCAACAATTGGTATCAGAGCCATCCTTGATTTTCAATATCAAGTGATCCACTTATCAAGACTCTTGATAGATATTATTGAGATTTAAAATTGTGTCTGGAAACTGCTTAAACCCAGGAAATCTTCAAGCTCATCGAAGTAACTCTTTAATCATACTTTCTTTCTAAAATCTTCAAATGACAAATACAAATAATTTCTTTACTACTGGTTCTCTCACTAAACCTCCTACTCTCCTTCGAGATGAGTATCCTCAGTGGAAAATAAGAATGGTCCATTTTTTCGAGGGCACTGAAAAAAATCAAGTACAATATCTATACAATCCTCCTCCTATTCCCATGACAGTAGTACCTCGTATACCTGCTACTGCTGAATCTGCCGAAATCCCCGAACATCAAAAACCAAAGCCAAAAGGGGAGTGGTCAACCGAAGATAAAGCAGAAGATGAAGTTGCTCAGAAAACCAAGAGGACATTAATAATGGCAATACCCAACGAACTCTTTCAATCCTTGGATTCATGTGAAACAGCGCATGATCTGTGGAAAGAACTGGAAAGATAGTTGGAAGGAGGTGCTAAAACACAAAAAAACCGAAGAGCACAGTACATCAATGAATATCATGCATTCAAAGCCTCTGCAACAGAATCTCTGCAAACAACATACGACATATTCAACTCTCTAATCAACCAGTGCAGAAAATCAGGCATTGACAGAACTTCTGAAGAAAACAATGTCATGTTTTTAAAAAGTCTAAATGAAGAATGGCTCCAGCTGTCTATGTCCCTACAGACAAATCAGGATCTAGACACCTGGACTCTCTCTGATCTTTACGGAACATTAGCCGCACAAGAACCTCAGATAGCACAGGCTAAAACACTAACCATTGCACCATATGCATTGGTTAGTAAAACTAAAGAGGATGCACAGAGACCAAGAAATGATAAAGCCACAGAGGAGAAGAAGAAGGAGAAGAAGAAGATGGTGATAATTGACAGTGAAGAAGAAGAGCAAGCAGAAAAGGAAATAACTCTTGCGTCACTAGCTAAATCTTTAGCTCTATTGACAAAAGAGTTCAGAGGAAACAGAAGAGGTTCCGGAAATGAAAGATATGATAGAGAAAACCAGGATGACAGAAGAGACAACAGAAGAGATGACAGAAGAGGAGAAGAATCAAGTGGCCGACAGAGGTCAAACGATAGAAATTACAGAGGGAATGACCGACAGAGGTCAGATGACTCGGTAAGCCACACGCAGCAAGAATGCTACAAATGCGGCAAACCTGGTCACTATGCAAATGAATATAGATCAGAGAAAGGCGGAGACCTACAGAAGTCCAATGATCGAACAGAAAACACTCCTCAAGGATGTTTTAACTGCGGCAAACCAGGCCATTTTGCGAATGAATGCAGAAGCAGATCAAATCGCCCACAGAGGGACTCTGCTTTCTACAAAAAGAAAGCCGAATATTATGCTAAAAAATCCTTAATGGCAAAAGGACATTCTGAGGAGAACACAGAAGACTTCCAGTCAGACTCTACTTCTGACGATGAACATACCGCTAATGCCCTCTTCTGTGGCATGGCAGAAGTCGACTCCTGCACTGACTCTGAGGTATCTACTTCAAATTCCAACTCTTGTATTACCTCTGTAGATGATAATACACTTAGAATTAACATTGAATTAATTGAACTGAAAGAGATAAATCAAAGTATTCAGAAAAGACTCACTTTCAATGAGAGAGAAGTACGGCTTCTCACTCAAGAAAAAGCAAAGATTTTTGAGGAAAAAGAGAGAATAGAAAAGAATTGGAACAAAACTCTAGATCCTTTAAAAAAACAAATTTCTGAATTAACCAATACTTTAAAAGATAAAACAAAAGAACTTTCAGTTTCAAGGAGCGAAACTACTGACATAAGAGCTCTTAAAGAATACTTTCAAAGAGAAAGAGAGGTATTATGGCAAGATTTACTCAGAAGAGAAGTTTTGCTTAAAAACTATAAAGATGCACATAAAGTTTATGAAAAAATAAACTCACAAATAGGGAGACGAGGTATAGGGTATGATGATATCACCCTAGGTGTTGAAGGCAAAAGAAACAAACCTTTGTCCTCGTTATTTGTGATTGGAAAAACAAACAAACCAGATTTTCCAAATCTAATCTCTGTAAGCAAACGGGCGAAAATCTCTGTGGATCCTTACTTGAAGAAACATAAGAAGATGATTAACGTGTGGTTTGAAAACACAGACTCATCATCTTCAACCTCTGTCAATAGAGGTATCAAACCAAAGAAATATCTGAAAACACAAGATCAGATTGGTATCTTCAAGTTTGGTAAACCAGAGACCCAAACACAGGTTGCTTTTGTCTGTTTGATAAACGTTGAAAAGAAATTATCAGCAGAAGCTCCTGAGTTTAAACCCATTTTTTCAGAAGAAAACTTTAAAAATTTAATTGAAAAAGAAATTTTGGAAATATGGAAATCAAGCGTTTTAGAAAATTTCTGTACATCTTCTATAGATAAAACTCTCACTGAAGAAATCTTATTAGAAACCTCTGCAATCTATGAAAACTATTCTACAGAGGAAGAAAGCTCGTACGATACATGCTCAGAAAATCCAGCCTCTATTGAAAGAATTGACTCAACCTCTATATACGAGGACGATTCATCCTCTGACAACTCAGAGACTGATTTCAAATCAGGGATAATTCACTGTGACACAGAGGATGTCAAATTCTCCTCTGAAGTTCCTCACAGAACTATTTCTCCAAAAGAGAAACTCACAGAGATTCCAATCTGCCAAGATTTTCTAAAATTGAATCTACATATCAAAACCTCTGCTGAGCTTAAAATGTTACATAAGACCTCTATTGATCCTATAAGTTCTAGATTTTCAAAACCCAAGGTTAATAAATCTTTTTCTTCTGTGACAGTGATGAAAGAAGTTCACCACAGAAGCAACCCACAGAAGGCAGGTCCTAAACAGAGCTTTTGCAAACAACATTCGAGTATTCATAGATCTTCTAGTAATAGGAAATCTAATGTAAAGAAAGAATGTAATGCCTCTGTGGCTGAGTTCAAAAAGTTCAATGAAAAGTTCAAGCAAATTACATCTCATATTCAATACTGTCATTGCTTTGATCTTATGTCTAAACTTAATAATCATTTATCAAGTCAAGTCTGTTTACTCTCTACGACAATTCAAAAGTCAAATCCCACAAAGAAACAATCTGACTCTTCTGCAGAGAACAAAATGTATTTCAAGAATGCCAAGGCAAACTTGAAAAACTCTAACAATATTGGACCCATATGGATATGGGTACCTAAATCTCTGTGATTGTCCTGCAGAAGAAGTATGTGCCAATCTGGTATCTAGACTCCGGATGCTCAAGGCACATGACTGGTGACAGAAGTGCACTATCCACGTACAAAGAAACACAAGATGGTGGATCTGTGACTTTTGGAGACAACAAGAAAGGGCACATAAAAGGCTATGGAGTCATAAGGAAAGAAGACGTTTCTGTATACAAAGTTGCATATGTGGATGGCCTTAAGCACAACCTACTCAATGTAAGTCAACTTTGTGATACAGGATTCAATGTGTTGTTCAAAAGAACTTTCTGCTCTCTACAAAGTGAAGAAACAAGTATGGAACTTCTGCGAGCTGAAAGAATAGGTGATCTATATCTAATGAACTTCAACTCAAAGAACAAAGACAAAGTTTGCCTTGTTGCCTGCAAAAGTGAAGAAGCCTGGTTATGGCACAACAGGTTCTGTCACTTAAATTTTCACACATTGGAAAAACTGGTCAAACTTGATTTAGTTAAAGGTTTGCCAAATGTTAAATTCAATAAGGATCATTTATGTTCTGCCTGTGAGATGGGAAAACTCAAAAGAGCTTCCCACAAAGGCAAAACATATGTATCTTGCACTAGACCTCTGTACATGCTTCATGTCGACCTCTGCGGTCCCATTGCCATACAGAGCCTAGGTGGCAAGAAATACATACTTGTCCTAATTGATGAGTATTCGCGTTTCACATGGGTTGAATTCGTTAGAAAGAAATCAGATGTTCCAATTATATTGATAAATCTAATGAAAAGAATCCAAGTTCTTTATAATTGCAGAATACAGAAGTTAAGAAGTGACAATGGCACAGAATTTAAAAACTCTGTCATTGAAGCCTATCTTTCAACAGAAGGAATATCACAGAACTTCTCTGCAGCTCGCACCCCACAACAGAACGGTGTTGTCGAAAGAAAAAACCGAATACTTGTGGAAGCCGCAAGAACTATGATGTCAGCATGCGGATTATCAATGAACTTTTGGGCAGAAGCAATTTCTACTGCGTGTTATACTCAAAATCGATCAACCATTGTGAAAAGACACCTCAAGACGCCTTACGAATTGCTTAACAAACGGCGGCCAAACATCATATTTTTCCATGTATTCGGATGCAAATGCTTCGTCTTAAACGACAGAGATTCAAGAGGAAAGTTTGATGTAAAAGCAGATGAAGGCAAATTCATTGGATACTCTGCCACTTCCAAAGCCTACAGAACATTCCTTACAAAGTCTCACAAGATTGTAGAAAGCATCAATGTTTCTTTTGATGATTCATTCCAAATGACTTCTGAACAAATCAGTTCAGAACTCGGAACTAAAGGGAAATCCTCTGTCATCTCACGAGCAAAAGAAGACTTGGATCTTTTATTTTTAGAGATGCTCAACGAAAACATTGATCCTTCTGTTGGAATAATCAGGGTTTCTGAAGAACCATCCTCTGTCGGACAAAATCCTACAGGTTTGTCTCTAACTGGTCCTAATAATGCTTCATCGTCTTCTGTACATACTACAGATGCAATTGCCGAAGCAGAAGATGAAACATCAAGGAAAACGACCACAGAAGCTGCACAAACCACAGAAGAACCAATTACAGAGGAAATCGAGGACCAAGATTATACGTCCTCAGAGGAACAAACTCCACCACCACTCATACCAATCATTCCACAAACGGTAGAATCAACTACCAAGGCACGAAGAACAACAGAGGCTACACAAGAAGAAACACAAGAAGTCTCTAAAGAAAGTCTGAATGACATTGATGATCATCTCCCACGCACAACTCAATGGACAAAAAGCCATCCTCCAAGACAAATAATCGGAGAACCTTCTGACGCAGTAAAAACAAGGTCTGCCACTGCTAACTTTTGTTTCTTTACAAATTTTATTAGTGTGATAGAACCAAAGAAGATTTCTGAAGCCCTAGATGACCCAAACTGGGTAGACGCCATGCAAGAAGAACTTTTGCAATTTGAGCGTAACAGAGTATGGACTCTAGTACCTCTGCCAAGAGGAAAACAGGCCATTGGGACTAAATGGGTCTACAGAAACAAGAAGGATGAAGATGGAGTGGTCATCAGAAACAAAGCAAGATTAGTAGCAAAGGGATATAGACAAGCAGAAGGCATAGACTACGATGAAACTTTTGCCCCTGTCGCACGGCTCGAAGCAATAAGAATATTCTTAGCCTTCGCAGCCCACAGAGGTTTTAAAGTCTATCAGATGGACGTAAAATCAGCTTTTCTCAACGGTGAAATCCAAGAAGAGGTCTACGTTAATCAGCCACCAGGATTTGAAAGCTCAAAGTTTCCAAGGCATGTATACTACCTTGAAAAAGCTCTATATGGACTGAAACAGGCTCCACGAGCATGGTATGAACGACTTTCTACCTTTCTTCTAGTCAATGGTTACAACAGAGGTACAACAGATACTACCTTATTCTATAAACGCAAAAGTAGTGAGATAATGCTTGTACAAATATACGTAGATGACATAATTTTTGGGTCTACTAATTCAGAAGAGTGTAAAAGATTTGAAAAACTCATGCAGAGTGAGTTTGAAATGAGTATGATGGGAGAATTAACTTTCTTCCTCGGACTCCAAGTCAAACAATCATCAGAGGGAATTTTTATAAATCAAGCTAAATATGTCTCTGACATTCTTTCCAAATATAGCCTCTCTGATACCTCTGCAATGAAAACTCCAATGGCCACTGGAAACAAGTTATTCTTAGATTCAGATGGCATCTCTGTAGAATGCACTCTCTACAGAGGCATGATTGGATCTCTGTTATACTTAACAGCAAGCAGACCTGACATTATGCATGCCACATGTCTCTGTGCACGCTATCAAGCTAATCCAAAGAAATCACATTATGATGCCGTAAAGAGAATCTTTAGATACCTAAAAGGGACCAAAAATCTTGGTCTCTGGTATCCACAGAACTCTGGTTTTGGTCTTAAAGCTTATACAGATTCAGACTATGGAGGATGCATGCTCGACAGAAAGAGTACCTCTGGGAGTTGTCAATTCCTAGGTGGTAAACTAGTCAGTTGGACCTCCAAGAAGCAGAATTGTGTTTCCACATCCACTGCAGAAGCTGAATACGTTGCTGCCGCTAGCTGTTGTTCTCAGGTTCTATGGATGAAGACTCAGCTAAAAGACTACGGCCACATTCTGTTCAAAATACCCATCTTCTGCGATTCCAAAAGTGCTATTGCTATCTCTGCCAACCCTGTGCAACACTCAAAAACCAAGCATATCGATATAAGGTATCACTTCTTGAAACATCATGTTGAATACGGTACAATCGAAATGCATTTTGTGCCCACAGAATATCAACTCGCTGACTTATTCACCAAAGCACTAGACGAGAAAAGATTCAACTTCTTGGTAGGTAAGATAGGAATGATTAACATGGTGTGAAAATCCTCAGTAAAAATAGTTTTATATTCTGTAAATAATAAGTAAAATACATTGCTTAATTTATGGCTTTGATCGATTCTACTTCTGTATGTAAATTCTTAAAACCTTAAATAGTTCCTAAAATCACAGAGCTTCTGTAAGTCAACTAAGAACCTCTGACGACCCCTACAGAACCTCTGAAAGACCATGACCTATGTTCTATGCAAAACTTATCATTCTTTGATCCAAGCATAGGTCAAGGGGGAGCAAAAGGAAATTCCTTGATCTACAGAGGTGATTAGGTCAAGGGGGAGCAAAAGGAAATTACTTGATCTACAGAAGAGATTAGATCAAGGGGGAGCAAAAGGGGCCCTGAGATGATCTACAGAGGTAAATCTCTCAAAGGAAAGCCAAAGAAGAATGTCGATAATTCTCCATCGACAGAAGAAAGACAAAACTGCCGAGAACAGAAGAACCAAAAGGTATGTCTCTCGCACAAAAGGTTTTTGGAAAACAATTTTCTAGGACAAGAATTGTCAAATATGTCCTAAATATACTGTGAATAACATCTCAAAAATCAAAAGCTCAAAGAGTTTCACAAAATTCGAATTAGGAGAAATTTAAGGTCATAGAGCTTCTGCTGAGCTCAACAGAGCTTCTGCAGGAAATATGCTCTGTGATCACATATTAACCTTCTGTCGATCTTTTGGAATGTTATCTCGGAAACCGAAAAAGCAGACCATGACCTTCTCGAACAAACCGTTTTTTATAAACAGTTTTCTCGGACACAAACTTTCAAATATGTCCGAAAAACATCTCTTAAACCAAATCAAAAATTGGATGATCAAAAATACGAATAAAATTCTTTTTATGAGATTTTTTCTCTCATAGAGCTTCTGCTGGCCCTCACAGAACTTCTGCATGTTCCAACAGAGCCACAAAACCTCTGCGAAGCAAATTTCTTCACAAAAATCCGATTTTATCCTCTCCAATGCTTTTACAAATGTTTTGGTTAAAGAAGAACCCCACAGAAGTCATGATAACAATGAGATATATGAAAAAGGGATAAACATCAAAGATTTTCAAGATCACAGAGCCTCTGTAAACTACAGAAGCTCTGTCAATCTGATTACTTGGGCATCTCTGTAGTATTAACGGTTACTTTTTCTGCGAGTGAAACTCATATGGCTAAGAACAACTCCACGCGCCTAGCATTAATGGGCCGCACACGACGTCCTGTCATTTTCTGACATGGCCTACGTGTCCCATTTTCATTGGGCAAACATGGAACGTTTTATTTGGTAAGTTGAACCCGCCGCTCAAACTCGAGTGCGGATTCCAAACTTTAATCCATTGCCATATACTTTACCCTTTCGAAGTCTACCGTTTTACCATCCTATAAAAACAAACCTTACCCTCTCATAAAACCTTTTACAAACTCTCATCTTCTTCTCCGGCGATACCCTGCAAAACACTTGCAAATGGCTTCATCTTCTCGAGCTACATCCTCTGAACTCTCTCCGGCGAACTCAACGGAAAACTCCCCTGCTCATTCAGAACATTCTGAAAACCCTAGCCTTGCAAGAGATATTGAACAACAAGATTCCGGGGATTCCGCAGACTTTGCTCCGACAACACACTTGCAAAACTTCATAGCTAAGGATCATTTCGAAGCCACTCTTCCTATTAAATCCAACAACTGCTATTTGGTCCCCTCACCCACTACCTTCGGCGAAGCCCATGCCATACTTCTGAACATCATGGAAAACCATATCCTTTTCCCTCTACTATCAAGAACCCCTAACAGAATACCAGTTCGTTATTTGAACCAATTTTGGCAAAGCTGCCGATTTGATAAAGACGATTCTCTTATCAAAGGGTACATTTCAAGACCTGATAAAACTGAGCATCTTGAAATCAAGTTCAACAGAACAATGTTCTCACTTGAATTCAACCTACCAACAAGGGGTCTTCTGGGATTGAAAAGTTATGCAGAGCAACCAACAGACGAAGAGCTCTGTAGATTCGTGGAAATGCTTGGGTACAACACCCAACTACGGAAGAGAAATGACTTCCGCAGAGGCCGATTACCACCTTTGTGGAACACTTTGTTCTCTATTCTTAACAGATGCTTGACAGGAAAGATAGGGAGTATTGACCAGAGCTCACATCAAATCTTGAGCATCATGTACGGGGTTTACTATGATCTTCCACTAGATTATGCGACCATAATGATGCAAGAGATCATAAACACCATCGACAGAAAGAACAACTCAAAAAGGGTCAAAGAGAACGATCCCAACTTTCTACCACCTCTGCAATTCCAAAGAATATTGGGAGTACTGTTCGAACCTCTGCTGCTAATCCAAAATTGGCCAATGGAAGGGCCAACTCCCAAACAGTTCCCGATGAACAAAAATACCCCCACTGATCATGCTGATGGCTACTCACACTGTAGACCTCTGTCAAAGAAACTTCTGCGCTACGCATCGAACATATCCCTTAAGAAAGAGTATATACGCGATCATAGAACTCCAAAACCGAGTCCTATGACACCCCCGCGTTTAGGTGTTCCCCTAGGAACAATGATAGCAAAACCTCTTTCCACTCAAGCAGAAAAGGATAAAAAGTTAGCAAAACACATGGCTATTCAGCTCAGCTTCATAGCCAAACGCGCAGAAATAATGGGAAAGAAATCTTCAGCAATGATCTCTGCTTCTACTCCAAAAGCTAAGAAGAGAAAAACTGCAGAAGGCACATCAACAAGCACTGCAGAAGATAGACCTTCACCTCCCCATGCCACAGAAATTGGCTCCTCTGCACCTCCCCTTTTCACAAAACAGAAAAAGAAGAGATCCAAATCAACAGAGGAAGGGGCACCAAAACCAAAAAGGAGGAAAACCAAAAAGAAGCATGGTAAAACACTAAAAAAGTTGTTTACCATTGCAGAAGAGGAAATCATAGAGGGAGAGACTGCAGAAGAAGAAGATGCAGAAGTAGGAATGACAGAAGAAGGATATCAATCACCATATCAATCTCCAGATAGATTTGCTCACCAAGGAGACCTGAATGATTTCCTACAGAACCCCGAAATTGCAAACACCCTTAATACAGCAGGGTGGACGGCACAACCTCTCGACCACCACACTCCAGAAGAACAAGATTTCTTCATTTATGGCATTGACACACATCTACACGAAGATGACACAACACCCAGAAATCAACCAGCCGAAACCCCTGTGATTTTACAAAACCCTTTCATTCAAGGATTGGACGTCCACAGAAGAAGTCCAAACCAAGCTTCACAAGAAACAGAACAAATCGAAGCTGAGTGGAATACAACTAAAGTTACAGAGGCAACGGTTGTAGAAGAAACCACAGAAAAAGGGATAGAAATCTCAGAGGTAGATTCAGATGCAGAAGAGGCTATCTGGATACGAAAAGGTCTCTATCATCCGCATGTCATGGGATTATACGGATCTCATCACATGTATGACTCATTGTGCACAGAACCAGGAACTTCCACAGAACCAGAAGAAGAAACAAGAAAAGATGCCGAAGTTGAAGAAGGCACACATCAATCACCCCCTCCCAGAGCAACCCACATTTCTAACTCCGCAGGTCTAGCTGTAGAAGGAGTTATTGAAAAAGAGCAGCACAGCTCGATCCCAACCCAACCCATCCAGCCAGAGGTTACTCTTTCAACCTCTGTGCCCACAGAAACCGGGGAATCAATTCCTAGGGAGTCTCCTCAAAGAGACTCACCTAATGTTCGTGATCAATCGCCCCAGATCACACAAGAACACCCTACAGAGGAATTTGTTTCCTCTGACACGCACTTATTAAGACCCACACTTCTTTCAGAGAGAAGTAGAGAGCACAAAGACAAAGAGACTCTAGACAAGTCTCCTAGTCAACAGAAGGATATTCCAATACCCACCTCTGGAGTGGATTTGGACAATGTTCTTCTCAGAACTTCTGTAGGGATTGAAACTCATGTTTCTTCTCAAGGATCAGAAGGAAATCCTTCCATTCTCAACATACAAACAGGAATGAAAGAAGGTATCCCAGGAACAGGGATTCACTCTGGAGACGAATGTGTTCCTCCAGAGGTTACCACCGGAACACAAGTCACAAGGGATGAGTTCCAAACCCTTGAGACCTCTGTGAACCAAACCTTGAAAGAGTTGCAAAGCTCTTTCAAATCTTTTGCAGAGACAACATCACTGGCACTACTAAACCTGAACACCAAAATGGACAACCTGTCCACAGAGGTGAAAACTGCCATCTCACAGATCAAGTCTGCTGCTACCGCATCCACCACTTCTGCCGCATCAACTACTCCTTCTTCGATTGAGAACTCCATCAACAAGTTTCTTGATCAATTGAACAAACAGACTTCAGTGTCAACGGGCATCACTCCTGCAGATCTACAGAAGGCCCTACAAAAAGTTCAAGAAGAAGCCATGCGAAATACCATGCTGATGCAACCCAAAGACTACATGACAAGAGCACAGCTGACAGAACTTGGGCAGAACGTGATTAATCAAGTAACAGAAGTCATCCTTTCCTTCACCACTGCAAATGCTAATTTCGTCAAAGATTTCAGAGAAAGTGTAGGAAGGATGAGATTCAAAACAGAGGCAGAGCTAGCAACTCTTCTTGGCCTCTGTGATGATGTCTGCGCGAAACTGATCGCTGCTGGAGCCAAAATGCCAATGAAACCTGATGCTTCCTGCAGAGCAGAGGGTACATCAGACAAGGGTCAGGATGACTCTGATGATGATGACCATCCTGGTCCATCAGATCATCCTGAGGGGGAGAAAACTACAGAGAAAACTGCAAGCAGAGAACTTACAGGTCCACCAATAGCCGCAGAACCTCTGAGTCAAGCACCTCCAGAACAGACCCGACAACAACAAACTCAACAAACCACAGAGAATACACCCATCTCTGTGGATTCAACCTCTGAAGAACCCAACACTACAGAAGCAGATAAGCAAACCTCAGAGGCAACAACCGCCCCTGAGGTAATCATTTTAGAAGAAACAGATAAACCAACCACAGAGAAAACACCCACCTCTGTGGAAACACCCCAAACCATACCCAGAAGAAAGTCGATTGCCACCAAACCAAAAAGAGCAACGACCTCTGCTTCTGACATTCTGAAAAGGATGCACACAACAATAAGTGATCGAATGGTGAAGAGAGAAGAAGAAAGGCACAGGTTCACCTTAGCCTTCAGAATGGCAAGAAGATTCAATGAAAACACTTCATCAACAGAAACTGAGCTCACAGAAGAAGTCACCAAACAACCTCCAACAGAGGTTACAGAGCAAGTCAAGCCAACAGAACCATCGCCACAAAAGTCCTCTAAATCACAATCGTCAAAATCCACGGAGGCAACCTCCATCAAACCTACAGAAGTACAAACCTCAAATCCCACAGAAGCAACAGGTTATGCCACGACAACAAAAGATAAAGGCAAAGGGATACTGACAGAGGAACCTAAGAAGAAGAAAACATTGTCAAAGCCAGCAGAGAAACTGATGAAAAGTGCGTTTGACGCCTTTCAAACCCCAAAACCCGAAGAAGTTGACTGGGCACATGGATTGAAGCCTCTGTCAGAAACTCCCTTAACTGGTAGAGCTGCAGAAGTTGTTCAACATATGGAGAGTCTCAGAAGACAAATTCCACGACCTGGTCCAACACATGAAGAAATGGAAGAAGTGGTATACAAATACCTCTACAAACAATCCTTTCAGACAAACTATCCAATAGATCATGTGACAGATCCAAGGATCAGAGAAGAATTTGAGAACATCTTCACAAGAACAAAGCCAAGAGCCAAAGCAGACGTCTTCTCAATTCACAAAATCAAAAAAGTGATCTTCTGCAAATTCTCCTTCACAAGAACCTATCCAAGGGTCAGGTACAATCTTTACAAAGTCAGAAGAGAGAACAATTCAGAGTCTACCTTCGCTGATGCTGACTTAAGAAACATCAATCCATACGATCTACCTGACCTTCTGCAATGGACAAAGGACAACTACAACACAGAAGCAAACACCAGAGCCTATCAAGTATTGAGAAAAGCGATGAGGGAAAAGCTTCTGCTATACAGCATGATAGATTTTCAGCTGGGAAAAGATCTTGGTCTCAAACATCTAGATCTACGACCACCAGAAGATCGCTGCCCACCAGACGCTGTGCCAAACTCAATCATCAGAGAACCAAGATTTGGGTTAGTATTTCAAAACCCACAACACTAGGTTAAACTTTTTGTACTCATGGATTGTCAGAAGTACGCAACCAGTACTCTGAGCAAATTCAGAGCAAGCCTTGTAAAATACAGAGGTACAGAGAAAATGGATAGAGATGATGCAGATACTTTCATCAGAGAAATAGACTCAACAATCCGCCTAAGAGAACTCTGCATCAGATTCTACAAAGAGATCAGAAAAGTCGGCAGAGACAACAGAAGCTACAACGATTTCAAAGATGCCAAAATCTGATTCTCAGACCTCCAATCTCTGCAAACAAAAGTTTATCTTTCATCGTACTCAAATGTAAAATGCCTCTGGCATATTTCTAAATGAAAGAAATTTTGAGGTATTGTTTAACCTTTGTCTTATCTAACTTAGCCTAACTAAACACAAAGTCAAAATTTTATTTTTCACTACTTAGGGGGAGATTGTTAGCTTCAATCTTCCTAATCATAGAAATACTTAGAAGTAGTGAAAAATAGGCTAAGTATAGAAAAGCCTCTCACAAAGGCTCTGCCACTTCTTCCAGAAGATCAAGTCCAGAAAGCCACAGAAGCTACAGAGGTAATCACAGAACCTCTGTAGTGCGCAAGAAGAAGATCAACTCGGAAACAAGTGGACTGCTCCACAGAAGGTCAGACCATAGAACCTCTGTAATGCCTTACAGAGCCTCTGTGGTCTGCTATGAAGACTTGGAAGATATTACTGGATACGTTCATCTACTTGCATGGAAAAGTACTGTCAAAACACGTGTCAAGCTCTGAGTGGACTCAATAGGGCATGGTACAAAATAGACGTCTGCGCCATTTAATGCATTTACCAATAGTACATCTGCTCCATTAAATGCGCATGGCTCAAACAACTGCTCACACCATCCAGTCCACTGTTCACACCATCCAGTTTACTATTCATGCCGTAAAATGAACAGTGACCAACTTCATAGTCTTCTAAGAGTAGTATAAAAGGAAGTCTCATGTTGAGATCTTCCTAACGACGAATACACAAGGAATCACTAATACTCTCAAGCTTTATTGTCAAATATCTGAGTGTTATATTCACACACACACCAACAGTTCTTAATCTGTTCTTCGTTGTTCTTATTATATATTGAATAACAGTAACTGTTCAAGAAATCCTTTTTATTCCTTACTGTTTTCTTTATATATGTGCGTTCTAATATCTATCAAACATATCCGTTAGTTTAATACGCTTCCGCATCAAACTCTAAACTCCACTAACAGATTGTTAATCTTGATTAAGTGTATCTGGGTTCCAACATATTCCACATGCACATAACCATTAGTACCACACACATCAGAATAATGACTAACTTCATCTATTCCACTCAATATAATCCTGCCTAGCATCACACTAGCGCAGTTTATAAACCTAACATGCTATACAAGAATGTACGTATGTCCGAACTACATAAGTTATATGACAATGCCTAATCGTATATTTTCACGATTTACCGAACTGTAGTCTCCAAAACAATCAGAAGAGTACAAATAATCCAAGACCTCATAATGTCTTAACTACCAGAATTACTACTGTTACAGTATACTGCCAACTCCCGGTATTCCCAACTCCCGGTAGTCAACAATGTACCAGGACTTCACCAGGACCCATAAGTACCGGGACTTACCTGTACCGGAACTCACTCGTACCGGGACTCACCTGTACCGGGACTTACCTGTACCGGGACTTACCTGTACCGGGACTTACCATTACCGGGACAGCCACTACCGGGACTCCTAAGTACCGGGACTCCTAAGTACCGGGCTTTCATGTACCGGGACTACGTACAGTTTATTTCAACAAGTCCATAAATCGGCTTAACCTGTAAAATCAGTTCAATCTATGCATCCCATTCAGTCCTCAATCAATTTATACAGTTATATTAAGATTATTACAACTTAAAAACACTGATTTGTACAACGAATCGAATGAACTCACCTTTTAAAGAAGTTATACCCACTTTGCACAATCTGATTCCAACCCAAATCTGTTGCTAATGATTCCGAAATCCTATTCATCAAATAGATTCGTTTACCACTATGCATCTACAACAATTTAAATCAGAAAACATAATCAATTTCCTTACCAAATTGAAGCCAAACTCTTTCTTTCTTCATTTTCTCTTCTTTCTCACTTTTCTCTCTTTTCTTCTCTCTGCTTCTTGACCGACCCCAAATCACAAAATCTGAGATATGTTCTATCTCAATTGCTTTATCCATACATACTTTCATCAATGACCAAAATACCTCCAAGTTCCAATATTTCCAAAAGTAACACCAACTTAATCCCTTGTATTTTAACCCCATTGAATTATAAAATTTCCATATAATTCAAGGTTTAACCCAAAATACAATTAAACTTCAATTCTCATTAAATACTATTATTGAAAATTCAGGATGTTACAATACTCCCCAACTTGAAAATGATTTCGTCCTCGAAATCAGAATCAGGTAAACAGATGGGGATACCTATCCTTCATACTCTCTTCCGACTCTAAAGTCACAATGGCCCCTCGATGGTGTTTCCACTGTACTTTCAACATAACTAATTCCTTACCACTACGCAACTTTCTAACTGATCTTTCCAAAATTGTCTCCGGTTCTTCCACACAGCGGCTCTTCTCATCCATTCTTACATTAGTAAGTGGAATCACATCGTCCTCTTCGGCCAAACATTTCCGAAGGTAACATACACGGAAGGTATTATGGATCCCTTTCAATTACTAGTCGTATATACTTAATCACAGATAAAAGTCCATAAAGAACAAGGACTCAATTTTCCACATCTTCTGGATCTCACATCCTTCAACATTACCCGCTCCCCAACTTAGATTTACAAATCTCCTTAGTGTAACTGTTATCATCAAATCTTTATCCGACGACTAATTGATCTACCATACTGTCATCATTTTCTCTCATGCCTACACCGAACATCCATTACACATAGCCACAGTCTAAAAGAACAGTTTCTCCAAGATTATCAGCCAAAACCCTTAGCTAAGTCCTCATAAAGTACTCAGCACCAAGAACTACCACAAACTCATATCTTTCCAACACAGTCAATCCACTCATTACACTTTTTTACATCCATGTAGTATTCCAACACTCTCGACTAAATTCATAACGAAACACCACAGCTTAACAGTGACAGTATCCTCTTCGACAATCAAGTGAAGTATGGAAACTCTCCTAAAAGTCCAATGTGATCGTGAAGAACAAAGATTCTCTTTTCATTCTGTCACCAATCGCAACTCAACCTCCATATTTCAAAATAACATCAACGTACATTTCCTAAAACTCACATATTTTAAAACGAGCATACTCACCACCTTTGTATACTTCAATAATTATGGCACACTATCGTTACATCATGACTTACACATTTCTTCGGTACAAAGTGCTACCACTTTCTCACACCAATATCGCACCACACGACTACATTGCAACCAAGCACTATTGTGTTGTATATCAAAGGTGATATTTCCATTGAACCTGTAGTATAACTACATTCTTAGGTCCTATCTTTCTATCATTGCTTCCCCATGTTAGTGCGGAGTACTACTCTCCAAACATTACTTGTCTCTTTCTCCCAAATAGTTGAACCAAATTCTAACTTAAAGCATTCAATCCAGTCACCTTGAAACTACAACATCGATCAAAGTTACTGCATATTCCCCGATATTCAACTGATATTAGTCATATTACCACGCCATCCTCCAAACTACATGCTCTAACAACTCTATTGACAAAATAGTACACTTCATTCGAAACCTCCGAAAAGACTTCCATCTAATGCTTCCTTATAACCCATCCATATCGCAAGTAGAACACTTATCTAAAACAATATTCTTTCACTATCCAAACACCCCTACAAAGTGATCCTTCAACTTTGAATTCTTCTGAGTCGAAACTTAACATTCATACATGACCTCAAAATAATCACTGCAATCACTTCATGTAAACTTCAATTATAATACGATTCATGCAATTCCACCCCAACCTACATCGAGTTAATTAAACCGGGCGAATGCCCTCAAGACTCAACCGAGTCCAAAACTGAGCCATCTGCTCAAAGGATCTAAAGGTCATTTATCATTATCAACTTATGCAATTAAAATACATCTAATTCATATCGTGCAACACACGTTCCGAGGCGTGACAATCTCACAACCCCTTCATTGCTACCTTCCCAATGAAGTCAAATCATATATGTATCTATAGGTACACATATATGCAACTCTTTTATTCTCAACAATGCGTATAGCTCACCAAGGTCCATTAGTCCCAAAGGTACTAAGGATACAAAATCAACAATCGGTCCTTACACATGAGACCAATATTTAAACCGGTATTTATTTAATAAAATATAAATAAATAAAATAAAATAAAAATGCAATTAAGCATATAACACATCATAATTATTGCACAAACACCATAACTCTAAAAACGTATTTTGTCCACATAGCTTCCACTTATGCAATAAATTAACCAAAACCTCATTCACTCAGAAATCTACAAAGATCACAAATTTTCACTTGTTAGATCGATTTACAGAGCATCTTCCCAAACATAAAAACTGATATAACTAACTTTTAACAAAAGATTGTAGTCCAAAAGACCAGTTAGTACTACCATTACATAACATACACACTTATATATTATTAACCAGGAATATAACATAAACTACACCCACTCATTCCTTAGCATTCTCAACCGTAAAATGTTTATCCTGATTATCTTAAAACGTTGGATTTCTTCTTTTGATTTCCGCTATTTTTCCACTTTGGACAATCCCTCCGATAATGACCAGGTTTCTTGCCTTCATAGCAAGTTGACCCTTGAATATGACATTTTTCAATCTTGTGGCCAACTTCCCCGCACTTAAAGCATTTCACATACAATTTGGTTTCTTGACGGGATTCAATACCATAACTCTTAACAACAGTTTCCGACTTCTGACAAGGTTCTGATCTATCCTTCCACTTTCTTTTCTCTCCCACTTGAGTTATTTCAACCCTATTTCCAGAATACACTTCTTCTATTCTATCATCAGTATTCGACACTGGATTAACAGGTGGAATTACAACACCGGTACTCACCTCCGATCGTTGTAACTCACAGATACGATCATTCAACATTTTTGTAAACATCTCCTGTTGTTGAGTCAATGCAACATTCACGACTCGCATCACGTTTTCCATTATACGGGACTCCATATTAGATTCTGTTGTCACTGAATCAGGAATTCCGATATTAAGTCGATAATTTTGACTTCCTTCGCCTCCCTTAATAAGAAACCTTGATGGATTTTCGTTAACTTCATCCTTTTCAGGCTGACCTTCCATAATTTCATTTTCCACACAACCCTCCAAAGAAGTAGAAGGCTTAAATGATGTATTGACCATCGTATTCTGATAAGTACAAGAAATAACCATAAGAAATAGTTACACATAACTAGACATACGAAACGTACTTTATCGATCATTAGTCACTGTAACAATTTAGAAACAAGCATGCTTATGTAACAATATATTCATAAATAACAGTAGCTAATTGAAATTGTGAATATATCATACAGGAGAATCCTCGTTACCATCGTTACAGTACTAATTTCACGTACTACCGTCAACTCTAAGACTATCCCGTCTTAGTATTTCTACCCATTCTCACGAATCATAACTTAATTTATCACAGCTTAAGTCTAAGTACCTCCTCAGCATACTTAGTTCACTTAAACTAATGCTCTGATACCATATTGTAACGCCCCAAAATCCAGGCCAATTTAAACCTCAAATTACAACGGGTTATGACAATAAAATTTCAACTTATATAGATAGCAAAGAGATTAACCATCAAGAGTGTAATTACAATACAGGATACTTCGAATAACCTATCAATCTAATCATGTCACTATAATCAGATTAATTGACTTATCTAAGCTATCCTCCAAAAATCTCCTCTTTGTTAATTGCCACTTCTGCTATTCCAAAAACGCTCGTCCCACAACCCTTTATTTGCCTGAGCCTGTACCTGGTAAGAAAACATCATATGAAACGATTAGGCCAGCGCCTAGTGAGAACATTCGTTTCCATAATAATATTTGCAAAATCAATGTAAACAAGTTATATCAAACCTGGTTACCCTTTTTCTTACCATACGTGTAACTCTATTCCGTTAACACGATCTTCATCCAATCCCATGAATATGACTGACACACATTCCATCATCATATCATGTCTTAGAGTCACACTACGAATCTTCACTAATTCTAGATTAATACTCTTATTCCAGAAATCGCAATATACACCTGCCCATTTCCATTTATATCCTATTCCAGAGCCGCACTACGAATCTTTCTAAGATTCTAGATTAATGCTCCCACCTAAGAAATCGCAATATGCACATGCCCATTTCTTAGAAAGGAAGTAGAGATCACAATTACGTATGTCAATCCCTCTTCTTCCTTAGAAACCGGGAATTACGTTTATTCCAGGGTTTCTCACAAACATCAGAATAATGACTAACTTCATCTATTCCACGTGCACATAACCATTAGTACCACACACATCAGAATAATGACTAACTTCATCTATTCCACGTGCACATAACCATTAGTACCACACACATCAGAATAATGACTAATTTCATCTATTCCACGTGCACATAACCATTAGTACCACATACATCAGAATAATGACTAACTTCATCTATTCCACTCAATATAATCCTGCCTAGCATCACACTAGCACAGTTTATAAACCTAACATGCTATACAAGGATGTATGTATGTCCGAACTACATAAGTTATATGACAATGCCTAATCGTATCTTTTCACGGTTTACCGAACTGTAGTCTCCAAAACAATCAGAAGAGTATAAATAATCCAAGACCTCATAATGTCTTAACTACCAGAATTACTACTGTTACAGTATACTGCCAACTCTCGGTATTCCCAACTCCCGGTAGTCAACAATGTACCGGGACTTCACCGGGACCCATAAGTACCGGGACTTACCTGTACCGGAACTCACTCGTACCGGGACTCACCTGTACCGGGACTTACCTGTACCGGGACTTACCACTACTGGGATAGCCACTATCGGGACTCCTAAGTACCGGGACAGCCACTACCGGGACTCCTAAGTACCGGGCTTTCATGTACCGGGACTACGTACAGTTTATTTCAACAAGTCCATAAATCGGCTTAACCTGTAAAATCAGTTCAATCTATGCATCCCATTCAGTCCTCAATCAATTTATACAGTTATATTAAGATTATTTCAACTTAAAAACACTGATTTGTACAACGAATCGAATGAACTCACCTTTTAAAGAAGTTATACCCACTTTGCACAATCTGATTCCAACCCAAATCTGTTGCTAATGATTCCGAAATCCTATTCATCAAATAGATTCGTTTACCACTATGCATCTACAACAATTTAAATCAGAAAACATAATCAATTTTCTTACCAAATTGAAGCCAAACTCTTTTTTTCTTCCTTTTCTCTTCTTTCTCACTTTTCTCTCTTTTCTTCTCTCTGCTTCTTGACCGACCCCAAATCACAAAATCTGAGATATGTTCCATCTCAATTGCTTTATCCATACATACTTTCATCAATGACCAAAATACCTCCAAGTTCCAATATTTCCAAAAGTACACCAACTTAATCCCTTGTATTTTAACCCCATTGAATTATAAAATTTCCATATAATTCAAGGTTTAACCCAAAATACAATTAAACTTCAATTCTCATTAAATACTATTATTGAAAATTCAGGATGATACAGTAAGGTAGAACACAACACACAATCATCATAGCTTAAAAGTTAACAAAAATTACAACTTGTTTCAAAAATACAATTTGTCCAAAATACAATTCGACATGATAAGAAAAACGTGTTGAATGCTGCTACTTGTAGAGCCTTCTAAAGTTCAACCTTACTTGATATTTCCTGAAAAACATGTAAAGGAGAGGGTCAACTATTGAATAGTTGGTGAGTTCACAGGTTTTTGGTATGCATAACAGTTTTAATACAAGTTTGTAAATCCGCACAGTGGATTGAGTATTCGGTTGTAGTTATAAAGCATCTTTGTAGATCCGTACAGTGGATAAAGAATTCGTTTGCCAACATGCGCCAAGTATAATATTGTATAGTTGAAGGAAAATCCGGTTGTTCGCAATGCACAAGGTATATCTGTATGCTAAATGTTAAAGTAATGAGCCCACTACCCAAACCTACTGACAGTACATGCCCCAAAGACACATGTTCCTCACAAAAATGATAAAGAAGACGGTAACTATGCACTCGTGAGGTGAGTGGGGTGGCAACCAAATAACGTTATCCATAATATACCAACGGCTCGCACAATGAGCTAATGGGTAATGTAGTTTGTACCGGGGACTTTAAAATGAATGTGAAACTCAGAATCAACTAACATAAGCATATATACCATAGCGCATAAAAGTTCGTAGTAATGTAAATCATTTGAGTAAATAGTACAACCGATGCGTAAGTAAATTGTAACATGCTTTTCACCCCAAAATGTACAAAATAGTAAAAAGGGGCTGTGAAAACTCACGGTGGTAAGCGAAGATGTTTCCAAGAGGTTCACGATGCAACCCGCACAACGATCCTACTTCGATCCTATGAAGGTAAGGACACTAGTAAGATTCTATGCTTAAGCCTTAGTCCTTGATATCGCTTAGTTATCCAAATTATCATAAAATGCCTTTGTTGTGATTAAGTTTATAAGTTATAAGGAATTAACCGAAGTTAGAAATCAATATATAATACATTACATATGTTAGATTGAAGTTACCGCACTTTCGTCTTGACGAGTGACGAAAAGGTTCTAAGGTTAGAAGTTACATATAGTATATATATATATATACCGCAATTTCATCACAAGAATGATGAAAAAGGTTCAAAATGAAAAGGGTTCAAAATGAAAAGGGTTCAAAATGAAAAGTTAAAATATATAAAATGCATATACATATAGTACGTAGGTTATATTAACTTAAATATGTTAGTATCACCGCAATTTCATCACAAGAAGTGAAGAAAAGGGTCTAAGAGTTAGTTTTTAACCATAGCAGAAAGTTATCCTTTGCTGTCCAGAATTTATTGTCACTTTCAGTTCGTTTTTGGATATCTTCCAGAGGCATTTAGGTTAAGATATTTTATTTCCATATAACTTAATGTGTTAGGAAACCTTTGGTATAAAAACCATAATTTTTGAAGGTAGATAAGTCCATCAAATAATTTTTATAAAGCAGCTACTACAGAAAACATAGCTGTTTGCACACTATTTTTGTGACGTCTGTTTGAAGGTCGAAAACTTTGAGTTTTTAAGTGAAACAACTTGGGTTCGAATATTAACACATAAAAATAAATTCCAGAAGCAATTTCACCTTATTTGGTTAAATATTGAGAGAGTTATGGCCATTTGGAGAGAGAGGTAGAAATCTGGCAGATTGTTGTTAGAGATAGCTACATGGAAATTGCATTTAACTTTAAGTTTTGCAATGATTTTGTTCCTTTTGCCTTGAATCCGATTTGACACTTCCCCATACAGATATTTTCAGTTTTAAAACATATTTTTAAGCCATTTAAACCACATGCATGCTATCTATCAAACTCATCTTTTGTAGAAATTGAAAATGGGTCTTTTTGAAGATTTCTTTGTTATTCAAGCCCAGAGTTTGTGTTTGCCAAAAAATACAAGGTTTAAACCACATGCATGAGGATTAAGATATGTATTTGATGAAATAGAAAGGTTTTCATAGAACTTTTTAGAACATCAAAGGTAGATTTTGAAGAAGAACACATGCATGCTAGTTAGAACTCTCAAAAGTTCCTTCTTTGATCTTAACATAGGTTTGGTCATGGATTCATCCCGTTTATAATAACATGTAAGATGTTATGGTGATGAATCTACAAACATTAAGAATCAAAATCGTTTTTCTAGCAAACCATGCTTGAAAATCAAGATAAAAGTAGAAGAACTCAAGAAAATGTAAGAAAACAAAACAAATGATGGAAAATCTTCATCTATAGTATCATTTACCTCTAAGAACACCTTCAATGTCTTGGATATCTTGTTCCAAAGTGGCTGAAATGTGATGGTGTTTGAGATAAAACTAGAGAGAAAACTAGAGGGAAAAGTGAGATGAAGTTTGAGTGTTTGAAATGAGAGAAAAATGAGAGAGAGAGAGAGAGAGAGAGAGAGAGGGGTGATATGGAGAGGGGGGGAGGGCCGGCCTTGGGAAGAGAGGGAGAGAGAGAGAGAGTGGAGTGTGTAGATGTATAAAATGATGGTGTTTTATTTTTATTTTTATTTTATTTTTATTCTTGAATTTGAATTATTAAATAGACAATTTACCATAATAATAATACTTGTTTTTATAAAATTATGCAAAGTACATATATATATACATATGTATTTAGGGTATTTTAGATTGACATTTTATGAGATTTATGGATAATTCCCTTATTAAAGGCCCAAGGCCCTGAAATATAAATAACTGCAATGTTCAGTATAAATCTAACCTGAAACGAAAAATTTGACGGTTGTCACAAGAACACACTCAACAAGGTCCTACTACTTTATTCTACGACAATAAGTCGGCCATTGCCCTATCAAAAAACCCTGTATTTCATGGTAAGAGCAAACATATTCGAATCAAGTTTCACTTCATTAGAGAATTAGTATCAAACGAGGAGGTTGAGATTGAATTTTGTGGAACAAAAGCGGACTATTTTACAAAAGCTCTCCAGCCTGAAAGTTTTCGATGCATGAAAGAGAAATTGAAGGTTCTACCTTGTCTAGCTTAAGGGGGTGTATTGGAGTTAAGCTAGTCTATTATATATTACTTATTAGTTTAACCGTAAGTATTCTTAACGGTTAAGGTTGTTAACTAAAGGTTTGACAGTTACTTAACTGTCAACCTATGTGAATCATTGCGTCTGTTAGTATAAAGGATCGCAACCCTTTTGTGTCTATTTATACTTGTAAATAATCGTTTGTATTGGTTGTTGATTCAATAAGAAAAGGTTGTTGTGTTAAGTTTGCTCTAACAGTGTTGGAATTGCTTACTGAGCATGCAAAGAGGAAACAGTAGCATATAACCTGATCCGAGAAGTTCACATGTGCAGCATCTTTAGACTGATACGAGAAGTTAGTAGAAAATACGAGGATGCGAAAAGTATGGAAATCCTTCACGATGCGAACACTGCCTGATATATTTTACACTGTTAAATTTTTTTCACAAACAATGTTATTTCTTGTATTTTGAATCAAAGACAACACAAACAACTTTTTAAAACATTTCCACATCAAATATGGATTAACAACTCAGATTTGAAACCTTTTTTCAAGAACATGAAGAACACCTCAAGAACATCTTCAATCCAAAATTTTCAAAAATGAACATGTCTAAAACTTGTTTTTGGAAACGATTTTGCACAAACATGGATCAAAACAACACAATTTTGCAAAATCAATCTTCAAAAATTTTCACAGCTCACTATTCTCAAGAACACAAAAAATTTCAGAATCTTCAAATTAATGAATTCTTGACATGTTTTTGTAAAATTGATGAGGCAAAACTTGTTTAAGATGATGGAGAAACACTTTGCAATCAAAATCAAACACAAAAACACATTAAAAACCCATAACCCATTTGTTTTCTTTAAATCCTAAAAAATGAAGAATTTCTTCAAATTTATTCAAATCTTCTTGATTTTTGACGAATTTTGGATGAATTGTGCACAAATTGATCTCCCAAAGCTCTGGTACCAATTGTTAACACCAGATCTATTAGGTAATCATGAAATCATCCATTGATCTTGTAAGAATATAGAGTTTACATGTGAATGGAACACTTTCTCTCTCTAGATTCTCTCTCAAACAATACCTCTTGATATTACAAATAAGCTTCCTTCTAATGACTTGCTTAACAACAAAGCTAAACTAATCCTATTTATACCTAGATTACAAAGCATTAAAACTAATTATATTGACTTTTACTAAAACTACTTTGACTTTGACTTTGACTTTACACTATTTGACTATTACAAGACTTTTACAATAAATCTTGAATACAATTTTGTGCGCTAACAGTTTACACTACAAAGTTCATTTAAAAACTGATCATCAATGTAATAACCAGGCTTAGGGTGTATGAAATAAATTAAGGTTTAGTGTCCAAAATGTGATAAACAAAAGTTTGGTGTTTAAGTGTGATTGATATAAATAGAAGTAAAACCCTAAAAACCCTCACAAAATCCCTTATTGTTTCTGTGTGCGGCTGGTGTGCGATTAGTGTGTGCTTGGACTGTGGAATTCATCGAAAGAAGTCGTTGGAATCGATCCTTGGAAGTGTAATCAGCCATCATCAAGAAGGTAACATCTAGTTCATCCCTAAAATCCAAGATCTTCTTGTCTGAAATGTTGCTTTGATAAATTTTGTGCTGTGAACCTAGATAAATCAATTTCTTCCTGAGAAATTGAGGCTTGTTCGTAGCTTATTATACCTGTTGGTTTGGGAAAGGGGTGAGTTAATAAACCTTATAGATTTAAGGAGATAAAAGCAGCAGGGTAAGAAGAAGGGCTGAAAAATCGATGTCCGGATACCTTTATGTGAGGATCCAGATATTAGTGTACGGAGATGGTTGGATATCGGAAAGCCTGGTATCTGGTGTCGTGTCCGGATGGGGATGACCGGATGTGAAATATTGGAAATTTTCGATAGTAGAGGAAGTAACCGGAAGTCCGGATGTTTGGAAACCGGATTTATTCGGAAACCCTTGGGAATCCGGGTGAGTCCGGATTGTGTGAGTATTACCGGGAACCGGAGCTGTCCGGAGTTCTCCACTCGGGAAGTGTCTTATCCGGGTAAACCATTTCGGATAGTTTAGCAGTCCAGAAATTTGGATCCGGATACTCTTGTCCAGAAACATCCGATCCGGTTAGTTTTGTGCAGTGAGGACCTTTAGGAATCTAAAGTGAAGTGACTTTAGTGTGCCCCTATCCGAGAGTCGATGATAAGTGGGAAATTGAGTGACTTACCCCTATAGTGCGTGTGATATGTTTTTAGGTGTGCGGTTTGAGAAGGGTACTATTCAGTGAGAAAGGAATTGATGGACGCCCGGTGAGTCCTTCTAACCAAAGATTTTTACCAAGTGTGTTTATGTATGCAAATACTTTTTTAAACTGCATATTTTACTTAATGTTGTTAAACATGCATAATAGTGTGATTTTAAAGGTGTGATTACTTGAGTGTGGGCACACGATGACTTATGGTGTGTAAATGGGGGGGGGGGTGTCCCATAAAGAATATGTATATATATGAATTTGTTTCATATAATTTATCAAGGGCGGGTGTGTGCTCTAACACGCTGTCACGAGTGTGTGTGACCATAGCGTGGGCCATCAACATGTGTTGTTTGTGTGCATATCCTGATAAAAGTGTGATGTTAATGATTCCTTATAACTTGCTTTATAAATCGTGTTATTTGTTGCGTGGGCCTGTAATTGAGGGAACTCAGTAGACCTCATGGTCTAACCCTCGCTTTGAAAACTAAAAACCTTTCAGGTAAGCAGGTAGATAAGAGTAAGGGCAAGGTGTGAGCTCGAGGCCCGACTTGGGGAGTGTGGATTTGAAGATTTTGATAGTTGTCCGAATAGTTTTTTTTATGAAAATTCTCAGCCGTAAACCCGGTTGTTCCGCCAACCGTTGGATTTAGCTTTTTGTAAGACTTGAATTTTGGGGCCGTTTGGAATTGATTATTTTATGCATATCTTACTCCAGTGTTTGGCTTGTCTTTTGAGGTGGGTTGTTACAGTTGGTATCAGAGCCATAGTTTAAGAGATTTAGGTAACCGGATGGGCCTAAACTTAAACTGTGGGAGATAGGTAGTACAACTGAGAACTAGGAAGACCTTAGGGAGATCTCGACGGGGACACGAATAATAGGGTAGTGAGAACTGTCATGTAAGGTAAGTTGGCAATTACACCTGGCCAGTGTAATTACGAACTTACAGGTACATGTATGTGCTTATTTTGTCTTATTATATTGGAACTGTCGACTTAAATTCTATTGGTGTGTTTTTGCCAGTTAGCAATCATGTCAAGGAGATCTTTGAGGAGTCGATCAGTACCGGTCGATGAGAAGATCGAAATAGACGAACCGATGAATCCACCTGAGCAGGCGGCCACCCGCGGTAGGGGTAGAGTTCGTGGAAAGGGAAGGGGGAAGAATGCCCCAGCGAGCGGCTACGCAAGTGAATGAAACTGCGGAGGGGGCTAGAGCGAGGGCACGTGTTCCCCGTGGAGCAAGGAGTGTAGAGATTCTACTTGAGTCAGTGGCATCTCACTAGGAGAGCTCGACGTCGAGGCAGGGAGGGGGTCCAGGCAGAGGCTGTGGGCGAGGCCGTGCCCAAGCCTTTGTGACCCATGAGAACTTTGCCACTGCTATGGGTGAAATTCAGGAGACATTGAAAGCCATGTTGGCTAACCAGGATAAGTCAACCTCAGGAAGCAAGGAAGCGAGTGGTAGCAAAGAAGGGACAACGTTGTCCAGTTCACCTGGATCTGAGACGGGAAGTCCTTCCCAATCGACCCCGTTAGTGGTGAGCGATTCGGTGCTGAATAGGGGGTGTAGTTACAAGGCGTCTGCCTTATGTAAGCCGCTAACTTTCAAGGGAGAATGTGACCCTGTGTTGGCCATAAAATGGATAAGGGAGATGGAGCTAGTGTTCGACACCTGTAAATGTGCTGATAGTGACAGAGTGATGTTCGCCCTATCTATGCGGAAGTCAGATGCCGTATTCTGGTGGAACGCGGAGACATCAGGAGAAGGGTCGAAAGCTGCGAGGAATATGTCATGGGGGACCTTTGTCTCAAAGTTTAGGGCATCATTTTACCCGCTAGCGGCAGTGAAAAGACTAGAAGAGGAATTTCTAGGCTTAGAACAAGGTGGGATGTCGGTGAGGGAATATACAACGAAGTTCATGGAGAAAGAAAGATTTTCCGAGCTGTATATACCGAATGAAGAGAGTCGGGTAGAGAGTATCTTTTTGGGCTAAAGAGTAGCGTGTGGGAACTAGCATCTGCTCAGAACCCGACTACGTTTCAGGCAGCTATCAACGTAGCCGAGTTAGTTGAAAAAGAGAAGAACCGACAGGATGAAGAGAAAGGTAAAGAAAAGAGGAAGTGGGAAGGGCCAGGGCGTGATTCAAAACGGACTAAGGTGTTCAGGTCCGAGATTCAAGGGGGACCAAAGTTTGGAGAGAGGCCTTGTGGGAAGTGCAATCGAGTGCACTGTGGGCAGTGTACTTTTGAACCTGATGGATGCTTTAAGTGTGGGAAATTAGGACACATGGCACGTGACTATCGGAACCCAAGGGCGTGTTACCAATGTGGCTCTCTGGAACATCTGAAACCGGACTGCCCACAGTTGAAGAAGGGATATCCGGGTGGTTATGATGGTGGACAAGAAGGGAAGAGTGGAGAAAAAAAAGTGGAGCCAACGCGGGCAAATGCGAGGGAGTTTCTCATGACAACAGAAGAGGCTGTGGAGATACCTGATGTGGTGGCAGGTAACTTTCTTGTAAAATTCGTACTTACTAATGTGTTATTTGACTCGAGTTCAAACCGTTCGTTTGTATCACCGATCTTTGTGCGAGGATTGAATGTTAAACCTAAGAGATTAGAGTACGAGTTTAAGGTAGAAGTTGCCGATGATAGTCGAGTTTGGGTGAGGGAAGTGTATGAGTGGTGTAGTATAGATATAGAAGGTCACCTTTTTACTTTGCGATTATACCCGATGAGAATGGGGGAGTTTGACGTTGTGGTGGGGATGGATTGGTTGGCTTGTAATAATGCCAACATAGTGTGTAGTAAGAAGATGATACGAATTACCTTACCCGATGCTTCGGAGGCACTTATATATGGCAATAGGCGTGAACGTAAATCCTGCCTTATCTCTATGATGAAGGCTAGGCACTGTCTAGGGAAGGGATGTCGCAGGTTTCTAGCATATGTGTTAGACACTAAGAAGGAAAAGAAGGGAGTAGAGGACGTGCCAGTGGTGTGTGAGTACCCGGTGACGGGTTTACCCCCGGATCGTCAGGTCGAGTTTAGGATCGATTTAGTTCCTGGGGCGGCACCAATAACGCGAGTACCTTATCGTTCAGCGCCATCGGAGATGAAGGAGTTGATGACGCAATTGCAGGAGTTGTTAGATAAGGGCTTATACGCCCTAGTTCATCGCCGTGGGGAGCGCCGATACTATTTGTCAAGATAAAGGACGGGTCTATACGGATATGCATAGACTACCAGGAACTGAATAAGGTAACCATCAAGAACAAGTACCCGCTTCCAAGAATCGACGACCTGTTTGATCAATTGCAAGGGGCCAACTACTTCTCGAAAATCAATTTGAGGTCTGGTTAGCACCAATTGAAGGTGAAAAATGAAGATGTGGCAAAGACGGCATTTCGCACGAGGTATGGGCACTATGAGTTTTTAGTCATGCCTTTTGGTTTGACTAATGCTCCAGCGGTATTCATGGATTTGATGAACAGAGTGTGTGGTCCGTTTTTGGATAAGTGTGTAATATTGTTCATAGATGACATTCTAGTCTATTCCAAATATCGAGGTGAACACGAAGAGCATCTTTGTTTAGTGTTAGACTTATTACGTCGGGAGAAACTGTATGCTAAGTTCTCAAAGTGAGAATTCTGGTTGTGGGAGGTGTAATTTCTAGGACATATAGTGTTAGGAGAGGGTATCAAAGTGGATCCGGCCAAGATTGAGGCAATTAAAGGGTGGGAACCACCAAAGTCGCCATCTAAAGTGAGGAGCTTCCTTGGTCTGGAAGGCTACTACCGAAAGTCCATTCAGGATTCTCCCCGGATAGCAACGCCATTAACCACATTGACCAAGAAGAATGCTAAATTCGAGTGGTCAGAAGCTCAGAATGTGGCTTTTAATGAGCTGAAAGAAAGGTTGAGTAGTGCGCCAATCCTAACCTTGCCTAGTGGTTCTGAAGGATTTGTAATTTATAGTGACGCTTCTAAGTTGGGTTTAGGGCGTGTGCTTATGCAGAACGGGAAGGTGATCGCTTATGCATCCCGTCAGTTGAAAGACCATGAAGGAACTACCCCACTCATGACATGGAGCTGGCAGCGGTGGTGTTCGCATTAAAGATTTGGAGACATTATCTGTATGGGGTTAAGTGCCAGATTCACTCAGATCATAAGAGTCTCAGACATCTGTTCGACTAGAAGGAACTGAATATGAGACAGAGGCGATGGATAAAGCTGCTAATTGATTATGACTACGAGATACTCTACCACCCAGGTAAAACTAATGTGGTGGCCGACGCTCTGAGTCGGAAGGAAAGAAGAGAACCAACCAAGGTGGTCGCTTTTAGAGTCGAAGTTGTTCCCAATCTCATATAAGAAATCAAGAGATGCCAAGAGGAAGCGATAACTGGGGAAAACCTGAAGAGTGAGAGAATTGTTGGACTGGTTCCATCACTAGAAGTCAATAACAGTGGAGTAAAATGCTTAGGAAATCAGGTTGTGGGTTCCTAAGTTAGGAGATCTGCGGAAGCATATGCTAGAGGAGGCTCATAGGTATCGATATTCGGTTCATCCGGGAACCAATAAGATTTATCGAGACCTGAAGCAGTTTTATTGGTGGTTGGGGATGAAAAAGGACGTCGCACACTTTGTGGAAAGGTGCCTAACGTGTTTGAAGGTTAAGGCAGAGCACCAAAAACCTTTCGGGGAGTTGCAACCGTTAGAAATACCAGTGCCGAAGTGGGACGACATCTCAATGGACTTCGTAACGAAGTTGCCAAAGACCCCTAAGGGTCATGATACCATTTGGGTGATAGTGGATCGCCTGACAACGTCAGCTCATTTTCTACATATCAGGGAGGTCGGTTTATTGGAAAGGTTGGCGAGATTATATATCGATGAAATTGTTTCAAGGCATGGAGTGCCGCGATCTATAGTGTCCGACCGGGATAGTCGGTTCACGTCATCGTTTTGGCGGAGCTTTCAAAAGGAACTCGGTACACAACTCAAGATGAGTACCGCTTATCATCCTCAAACGGATGGGCAGAGCGAGAGGACTATCCACACGTTGGAAGACATGCTTAGGGCATGTGTGATTGATTTTAAGGGTTCGTGGGAAACACATCTGCCTTTAATAGAATTTTCGTATAATAATAGTTATCACGCCAATCTGCAAGCGGCACCTTTTGAGGCATTATATGGGCGTAAGTGTAGAACACCCGTGTGCTGGAACAAAGTAAAGGAGAAGTAATTGGCGGGTCTAGAAATTGTGCAGTTGACCGCTGATAAAATCCATCAGATTCGAGAGAGATTGAAGGTAGCACAAGATCGCCAGAAGATGTATGCCAACAAGAGGATGAAACCAATCGAATTACAAGTAGGTGACAATGTCATGCTTAAGTTCTCGCCTTGGAAGGGCGTGATTCGGTTCGGAAAGAAAGGGAAGTTGAGGCCCAGGTATGTCGGGCCGTTTGCCATCATCGAATGTGTGGGTGAAGTGGCGTATAAATTGGAACTGCCTGAGAATCTTCGAGGAATTCACCCTACCTTTCACGTATCTAACCTAAGGAAGTGCTTGGCAAAAGCGAGTATGGTTGTGCCATAGAAGATATATGGGTGGATGAAAAGTTCAATTATGTTGAAGAACCATTGGCAATAGTGGATCGTAAGGCCAGAAAGCTGAGAAACAAAGAGATTTCTCTAGTAAAGGTCCAGTGGCGCTACCACAAGTTTGATCTTTCTGACCTTTTCCACATGTAACAAGCATCCTCTCTAAATCATTTTTCACATACTCTAGTTGGTAGCCATTTGCCACCGCATAGTTTGTCAAACATTGCTTTAATTGACCAGTATTCTCATACCTCTCACTAAGTTTGGGCTTCATCAGCTTCCAAGGAATATTAGGATCATGTATCGGATAATGGACACCTTTTTGTATAGTCTGATCTCCAACATTGTCATCCTCTTCATCCACATCGAACCCAACACCGTCAATTGTGTTTACACTACAAAGTTCATTTAAAAACTGATCATCAATGT
This sequence comes from Saussurea involucrata, assembly GCA_033807775.1. Classification (NCBI taxonomy): domain Eukaryota; kingdom Viridiplantae; phylum Streptophyta; class Magnoliopsida; order Asterales; family Asteraceae; genus Saussurea; species Saussurea involucrata. Next base: position 77,912,178 of record CM066325.1, read on the forward strand.
AATAACCAGGTTTAGGGTGTATGAAATAAATTGAGGTTTAGTGGCCAAAATGTGATAAACAAAAGTTTGGTGTTTAAGTGTGATTGATATAAATAGAAGTAGAACCCTAAAAACCCTCATAAAATCCCTTATTGTTTCTGTGTGCGGCTAGTGTGCGATTAGTGTGTGCTTAGACTGTGGAATTCATCAAAAGAAGATGTTGGAATCGATCCTTGAAAGTGTAATCAGCCATCATCAAGAAGGTAACCTGTAGTTCATCCCTAAAATCCAAGATCTTCTTGTTTGAAATGTTGCTTTGATAAGTTTTGTGATGTGAACCTAGATAAATCGATTTCTTCCTGAGAAATTGAGGCTTGTTCGTAGCTTATTATACCTGTTGGTTTGGGAAAGGGGTGAGTTAATAAACCTTATGGATTTAAGGAGATAAAAGCAGCGGGGTAAGAAGAAGGGCTGGAAAATCGATGTCCGGATACCTTTCTGTGAGGATCTGGATATTAGTGTACGCAGTTGGTCGGATATCGGAAAGCCTGGTATCTGGTGTCATGTCCAGATGGGGATGCCCGGATGTGAAATGTTGGAAATTTTAGATAGTGGAGGAAGTAATCGGAAGTCCGGATGTTTGGAAACCGGATTTATCCGAAAACCCATGGGAATCCGGGTGTGTCCGGATTGTGTAAGTATTACAGGGAACCGGAGTTGTCCGGAGTTCTCCACCCGGGAAGTGTCTTATCCGGGTAAACCATTTCAGATAGTTTAGCAGTCCGGAAATTTGGATCCGGATACTCTTGTCCGGAAACATCGAATTCGGTTAGTTTTGTGTGCAGTGAGGACCTTTAGGCATCTAATGTGAAGTGACTTTAGTGTGCCCCTATCCGAGAGTCGATGCTAAGTGGGAAATTGAGTGACTTACCCCTCTAGTGCGTGTGATGTGTTTTTAGGTGTGCGGTTTGTGAAGGGTACTATTCAGTGAGAAAAGAATTGTTGGACGCCAAGTGAGTCCTTCTAACCAAATATTTTTACCAAGTGTGTTTATGTATGCAAATACTTGTTTAAACTGCATATTTTACTTAATGCTGTTAAACATGCATAATAGTGTGATTTTAAAGGTGTGATTACTTGAGTGTGGGCACACGATGGCTTATGGTGTTTAAATAGGGGGTGTGTCCCATAAAGAATATGTATATATATATATATGATTTTGTTTCATATAATTTATCAAGGGCGGGTGTGTGCCCTAACACGTTGTCACGAGTGTGTGTGACCATAACGTGGGCCATCAACATGTGTCGTTTGTGTGCATATCCTGATAAAGGTGTGATGTTTATGATTCCTTATAACTTGCTTTATAAATTGTGTTATTTGTGGCGTGGGCTGTAATTGAGGGAACTCACTAGACCTCATGGTCTAACCCTCGCTTTCAAAACTAAAAACCTTTCAGGTAAGCAGGTATATAAGGGTAAGGGCAAGGTGTGAGCTTGAGGCCCGGCTTGGGGAGTGTGGATTTGAAGATTTTAATAGTTGTCCGAATAGTTTTATTTTTTTATGAAAATTCTCAGTTGTAAACCCGGTTGTTCCGCCAACCGTTGAATTTAGCTTTTTGTAAGACTTGAATTTTGGGGCCGTTTGGCATTGATTATTTTATGCATATCTTACTCAAGTGTTTGGCTTGTCTTTTGAGGTGGGTTGTTACAATCAACTATTTTGTTTAAGTTGGTTACATCATTCTCATCTTCAAAGTCTAAAGATAAACAATCAGACATATGTTCACTTGAATTATCGCTTATATCATGGCTATGATCATCACTACAATCATCACTGCAGTCAGATGCAAATCTGTAAACAAGAATAACGACTTCATCACGATTACAAATTAAAACAAAATGATATCACATATGACTTGAACTATATACTGTTAGACATTGAATAATCCATGATAGTAAAACTAATGCTAGAGATTGAATAATCCATGATAGTAAAACTCATGCTAGAGACATGTTACCAAAATCATGTAGTGGTGGGGCTATGGAGAAAACTTCATAAAGACATGAGGTTGTCGTGAAACAGGTTAGGGAGTTTCCTGGAAGGTTAGAGTTCATGAAGAAAACTCCATGTTAGAGTTCATGAAAAACAGACTCCAGGTTAGAGTTCATGAAAAAGGTTGTTGTTGATTTTAAACCATTGGAATTGCTTGGAACAAAGGTTGCTGTTGATTTTCAACCATTGGAATTGATTGGAACAAAGGTTGCTGCTGATTTTAAACCAATGGAATTGCTTGGAACAGTGGAACGTTGCCTGGATTTTAAACACATTGGACTTACCTGTGATGCGACAACCTGAGATGCAGTGGTGCGCAGGCGACTGGTGGTACGGCGAGATGCGACGGCAACTGGCGGTGCGTCAAAACGTGGCGGCGAATGGTGGTATGACAGCGAAGAGAATTGGAGGCCGGTGATGGGATGGGCGAACGTGGGAGAGGGAACGACAGGATGAGCCGTATTGAATGAGTTTTAGGTGCCTTTTTAATTTGTAGTTTACCTGCTATTGAAGTTGCAGGTTTCAGTTTTAAACAATGAGGATGTGTTTAATAGGTTTTCGAAAGTCTAGGGATATATTTAGTATGTTTTAAAAAATCCAATGGTTTATTTGTTCCAAAAAATTGTCCAAGGACTTAATCATTCCTAAAAATCTAAATATTTTATTCTTCGATAGAAGAATAATTCGGTGTCACCACTACATGTCTGTCCATGTTACCTGATAAAAGGTAAGGCAATGTTCAAGAGTCTTACCTGGTAAGTGAGGGCGATGACTCTTACCATAGTTAGCGTTTACCGGGTAATTGTTGCATACAAGACCATTTTGGTGGATTAAAATCTTACCCGGTAAGAAAATGATAGTGATGAATTTTGCCGGTAAGCACTTACGCGGTAAGCGTTTGGTAAACAACCATTAATTGTGTCCTCATGGCTACGTTTTTATAACGAGTTGAGCCCTTAATACAACTATAAGGACCCCACATGTTGATTTATTTAGGGATCGAACTTATTAAAAAATAATGCAACCAGAGGGACCTAACTTGTTAAAACAATGCAACCACTTGAATGTAACTCGTTAAAAACACATATATAATGACATGTTTTGTTGAATTTTTAAAAAGAGACAAGGACTATTAAAAACACATATCCACATGGATGAAACATGTAATTTACTTAAAATAGGCAAATATTGGAGATAAGTCTTTAAAATATGTTAAAAGCAAAATAAAAAATTAGACCAAAGTATATACGTTGCATTTTATGTAATTTGTCCAATAAAGATAAGGCGAAGGATCGTGTGAGAAGTAGATGTTCACGTGAGAAGCGTGAGAAGTGAATCTGAACCGTTTATCACTTTTAATCACATGCCCTCCCATGAATTGCGCCTCAGAAGGGAATTGATCTGGTGCATCTCGATGAATCGCATCCAACGTTTTATAATCGCTTCTCACGTTTCCCACGTTAACCTTAACTTCTCACCGGAACCCAACCCACAATAATAAATGATATATATATATATATATGAAACCTAACCTAAAATGTATCATTCCAAAATTTACAGATTTTATTATACTACAAAGTCTATCGCATAAATTGAGTTCTTACATTGCAATAAAATTACTGGAGATTGGCCTTGTGAAAGTCCAATGGCGATATCATAAGGGACAAGAGGCAACTTGGGAGGTAGAGGCGGACATGATGTAACACCCCGACCTTTGGAAGGTATCGACATTTTGAGAAAAATATGAAAAATAGGATTTTGGATTAATTCCTAGATTTTATATTCTTGTTGGATGGAGAATTCAAATACGAGTCCAACGGTTCTTTCCGGAGCAAAAACGGAGAAAAAACGAAGAAGTTATGGCCAAAACAAGTTTCGGTACACTCTATGCTATAGTGCCCCGCAACTGTGACACTGTCACAATCGCATGTCACAATCGGCGGATGCCAAAAACTCTCGGTACAACCCGTGCGATTGTGCCAGCGATTGTGACACTGTCTCTATCGCATGTCACTATCGCTCGGGGGTACCAGGACCCTTAAAAACGCGATTTTCAGAACTTTTCTCATCCTAACTTCACCCATTTCGTTTTTCTCTCCCAAAAACCAAAACCCTTCACCCCCAATGTCGATTTTGAGCCTTGTAGACCCCAAGAATCAAGTTTTCAAGTGTCCCTTCTTCATCTATCATGGTTGTGGAAGCTAAAGCAAGAATCCTCTCATTTCATCTTCTTCATCAAAGTTTTCTAGGGTTTCATCCAACCATTTCTCCATTTTGAGGATTTGGAGTTTGTGGTTCGTTTTGGTAACTCTAGAGGTGTTTGGTTGGTGGATCCAAGTTGTGGTTAAGGTAATCTTCTCTTTTCTTCATCTATGGAAATTAGGGTTTTGGTATAAGTTAAGATATTGATGTAAAATGTTTGAGGAATGATTCTAGATGGTTGAATATGGACATTGATGGTTGAAAACTTGTGGATCTAGGTATTGGAAGATTTGGCTTGAGGATTCAAGTTTCTTCAAAGGAGCTCATATTGGGGAAAAATCTAGATTTAGCCTAAATCTAGCAAGGTGAGTTCAAGTCGATTTGTGAAAACGTTGTGCATGCCAAAAATGTTATTTCCAAGTTTTTGTGTGTTTTAGTTAAAATTATCAACTATTGAGTTATTTGGTGAGTTTGACCCTTTTAAGTGTTTAACTTTATAAAGATTGTAAAACACCTATATTTGGGATTTTTGGATATTTTGATGTGTAGAAATCATAAATATGTCCTTAAATGATTTATTGCTCAAATAGAGTTTATTCAATGGTTTAATCATGTTGGTATAGTTGATTTTATAAACCGTTTGGGAAAATGCACATTTTCGTGTCATGAGTCGTTTTGAGAATTATAAAAGTACGAGTCCCTTTGGGGAAACCATTTGTATTAATCCGTGACGAGTTTTGGGTTAATGATGATTTTGTGGTATATGTTTACCTAAGCGATGTCTATATGCATTTTATATTCTGAGGACCGTTAATTATTGGTCTAACGAGTTTTGAGTATTTTGCTCGGTTTTGACTTTAAAGGAGTCTTTGGGGACATCTTGTCCTATTTGGATGGCTCAATGTGGAGTCCTATTTATCGTTTGCATTTATTGCAACTTATTGCATTTACTGCATTTTATTTGGAGAGTACATGTTTTGAGTGTTTGTGTCATTCAAGTGGAGTCTTGTACTTTTAGACTGTAATGAATTGGATCCATAGGCATGTAAGCCAATTATACTTAATAGTGATGCGTCTTTATATTCTCACTTTGGGAATTGCCCGAACTAGCGTTGGTGTTGTCTTGTTTTTTTGTGGAGAGGAACCGTTTTGGGTTGTACTCCGGGATTATGAGTTATTTGGTGTCTATCTCTTTGTGCACGAGGAATGGACTGTTGGAACGCATGGTTATATGCGATAGGCCGTTCGGGGCCACTAGCGAGTAGGCAATAGGGGACATTGAAGTCCTTGAGGAGTAACTCGTCTAGATTGGATAGGCAATATGGTCCCATAAGTCCTTGAGGTGTAACTCGACGGAGTAGGCAATAAAGGCATGTATATGGTTTGAGGTTGTAATGTCTTTATGGCATGGGAACTAAAACCGGGACTTGAGGTGTAATCCAATAACATCATAGGTGACCTCACTCACGTGTTATCGTCACCTTGATGGATACAGGTCTCCCCTGTCATCGAAAGGTATTGGCTTGGGTATTGATTTTTATTATCCATGTTTTCGGTGACATTTTATATCTATGGATTTTTATTCATTTATGGTTTTAGTATTATTCCCCATCCGTGTCTTGGATGTTTTGGGACGCAACGTTTTATGCACGTTTTATAAATTGGGAAATTCATTTCTATCCTCATTTTGAGTGAATTTTGGGTCGAATTTACCTTACGTTGGGAAATCGTTCATTTTGGTGTCTCCATCACTAAAATGCATGTTATTGAAAATCGGGTCGTTTTCATACCTAAAGTAAAAACATTTTGGAAATCATGGTTACAGTTGTACTCTTTCTTTCTTCAATTTTATATAATCATGGTGAAAACTCTTGAACTCACTAGGCGTTAAGCCTAACCAATTTTATTTGTCGGCGTGTGCAACAGGTTCAGGTTGGGAATAGCTCTAGCGACACTGTGAAGACTCGAGTGCTAGTAGTATGCTCGAGAAGTGATTCGCTTAGTGAAGTCTTCGCATTTATTTTGGGATTAGCAACTTGTACTTGGGTTAAGTAACACCCGTTATGGATTTAGTCTTTGTAATAAGACTTAGGTAATGAATTGTTTGAGGTTTATTATAGAACTTAATTTGAGATATTTCTAGTATTGTTTTATAGGAAGAAATTCTATTCTTTTTGGTTGTATTATTGAAAATTTTAGTTAGTTGCTCTTTCCAATTTTGAGGGTGTTACAAGTTGGTATCAGAGCATAAGTTTGAGAGAATTAAGTGTTGATTTTTGGATACCTAGACTCAAACTAGCATTCTTTTAAGTAAATGATAGAGAAATTGCACCATTAGGCACTCTAAGATAGGATAATTTGAGGTTGTTGGAGCTACTAGAAACGAGAAGTCACGTCAAGAGTAGCAAGGATGATCATGTGCGGTACGTTCATAATTGCATCTCGCCAGTGTTATGGTGAACCTACAAGTTACATAAGAGTACTTGGACAACTCTGATGTGATGACCGTTGGGGTACTGAAGAAGTTTCTAAGCGAGTAGTCGTTAGAAGAGGTTGATGATTTTAGCATTTGCCATTTGGAGTGGCAGTAAGCATGGTGATTGCATTAAGTGGACCGTTTTGGGTCGAAATTGATGGTCGGATTGGAACCATAGGCTTATTGATTCGATCTTGATTCGAGGAGAAATTGTAAGGTTAGTCGATGTAACTTTCAATTTTGCGTTAAGATGTTTGAGCATCCGAATGACAATAGTGTGATCGGAAGAATTGGAGGAGTGTGACCTGGAGACGTTGAGTGTCGACTAAATACATGCACGTTTTTTTTAAATAAATTGCATCAATTGTTTCTTGTGTTTCAAATCGTCATGTGGATTAGATGATGAAATATTGGAAAAAACGTTTGACACACACAGGATTTTAAACCATGATTTTAAACATGCGTGAAATTAATTTATTGCAGGCAATTGCAAACCTTGTCGAGACTTGCTTTATTCTTTGTTGTGTCCAATGCTACTTTCGGATACTGTGATATCCATATTTTAATGTTGTCTAAGATGTTGGACATGTAACTACAACTTATGACTTTAACATTGGATCTCCTCCACATATGTTAAGGTTTGGAAGGAGAGTTATCTTCCATTATGTCTAAGTCGAGCTTTATTGGGAAATTTATTTAATGCGAGTTTTGCTGAAAAATGTTGTTTATATTGTATTACAACAAAAAGGGAATTTTTGGAATTTTGACATTTTAGTTATGATTTTGCTTTATGCAATTTGATTTTTGGAAGCGAAAGGTTTGGTACAATTTGGTTGATTTGAGGCCATTGAGCCCATAGAGTTTTACGGAGTTTCATTTTACGACGTTTTGTGTCGCGTGAGTGCAATTTTGCAATGTGCATACTTTAGTTATTATGTGTGTTAATTTTGGATTATATTGGGCATTTTGTCTAATGTGGGTTTTGTTGAGAAATGTTATTTTATGTCGTAAGACAACCAAAAGAAATGGTTTTTGGGAACTTTGGTGTCACATAGTTTCTCTTTTGAAGATTTGTGTTAACACATTTAGTTGCGATTTGTTCAATGTATGGATTGATTTATATGTGGCGTGAGTAATTCATGAAAGAACATCCTGATAGTTATTCTTAACAATTTGCTTTATGCGCTTTTAATTAATTGATCCTTTTATTATCATTCCACGCAAATACATTATATTGATCTAGGGGTATGCATAACTTGGTTGCCACTAATCCTCGACACTTTAATAAATGAATCGTGATTGAAAGTGTTTTATTAATTTATTGCATAAATGGAGGTCATTTGGTCAAAATATGTTTTAGTGTTATGGGGATTATGCACGGTTTACGATACGGTACATTTCGAAAATACGGATGTGTGAGTCGTTGGACTTTGGTCAATTTTGGGCTTGATGAATATTTTGGAAATTGTAAACCTTTTTGGTTTTGGAGAAATGATGTATTTTCAGTACTCTGGTGAGTAAATTTTAAGCATTGATATTTTAACGATTTGTATTACGAGTGTAAATCTTTTGGTATAAATGCAACGTGATGAGGGTTCTGGAAAACTATTTGTCTTAACCAATAGTGGTGTGGAGTATTTATGTTTTTGGAATATTGATGCGCATTGTTTGTATGATTCGAGATTTGGAGTCTATTTAAATCCTTTTAGGTGTCAACCAATTACAAGCACTTACTATTTTCCTATGTTTCGAGAAAATACATTAATGTGTGCGAGTCTTGTCAAAAAGATTTTACTCCTATGTCATTATAGGACTAGATGTAATACCCCGGGTAAGTTCGATAGTTAAATCCTAGTTCCGTTAAATTTATTTAACTCTATAATTGATATTTAGGATAAGTTTGGGTTAATTTATAAGTTAAAGGTATTTTGGTCATTAATGAATAGTTCAAGGACTAAATGGTAAAATTGGTTGATAATATCTCTTAAGCTTCAGATATTATCATAAAGCAGAAAACTCAGATTAGGGGGTGTGTGTGTGTTTGAGAAGAGAAAGAGAAGAAAAAGGGGCATTTGGCTAGGATCTCAAATTGGAAGTGTTGGAAGTAATATTAAGGTATGTTCCTTTACATTTTATGTGTGTAATTGCTAGTAGATAAATTCTATCGGATTAGAATCGTCAATTTTATGCCTGGTAGTAATTCTGTCGAAATCTGGGTAGAAGTCTCGATGAACAGACAGAGGTTTCCGGACAAGTTGAATGTGTCCGGGAAGTTTTGTTGCTAGTGTCCGGACAAATCGATTATCCGGGTAAGTCTCTCTTTTTAATAGTTTCCGGATGAGATAAGATACCGGGTGGTATCCGGGTTACCTTGGTTTCCAGATATCGTCCGAATTGTTGTGTTGTCCGGAAATGTCATGTTGTCCGGATTGTTTATGCTATCCGGGAAGATGTGTTGTCCGGATTGTTTAGGTTGTCCGGATAGTTCTGCAGTATCCGGATACTTTAGCTGTTTGGTCATTTTTGAGAATTCAGGTACTTTTGAGTATCCAGTAGCCTGTGTTTTGTTGACTCTTGGATAGGGAAAGAATGAGGATTGAATATACTGTGGAGTCGACTTAAGTTCGGGTTTGGGGGTAACATTTGAGGATAGAGTTATCTAGAGCTCTTAGCTTTAGTAAGTCTTATGTGTTCTATTTGGTAAAAAGATACTTGTATCTAATTGTTTCAGATACTGTGAATTTGGAGTGAAAGCTGAATCTTGTGGAAAAGACTGGAAAGAGTTTTTGATAAACAAACAGGTGAGTTTTACTTTAAAATGTTTTCAAACTGGAATACATATATATGTGGATTGAGAATGTGATAATTTGTGTAAATATGTGTACATGTATGAAGTATGATATATTGAGATGTATATTATATTTATACGAGTATTACACTACACGAGTACAAATTGGTCGGGCTTAGGACCGGTGGAGTTGGCTGTACGGAGGGACAGCGGTGTTGGCTGTAATTTTCGTACAGCGGAGTTAATTTATTAGTTGGCTTGCAACCAACTAATATGGCCATGGAAAATGAGACATGAAGTACACGATGCATGAGTCTTAATTGGTATTCATCTTTGGATTATGTATATGGTATTTGTGTAAAGGGTTTTAAAACTAACAGGGATTTTCTCACTTAGACCGCTAGGTCTAACCCTCATTTTGTTTTAAAATATGTATTCCAGGTCGTGGATCGGGTAAGAGCAAGTGAATAGAGTAATCGGTGGCTAGCTTTTGGGAAGACATAATTTGAAGATTATAATGTGTTTTGTAGTTATAACCTCATTATCGGATATCATGTATTTAGTTAGCAAAAGTTTGTAATGAAATACCTTATTTTGGATTGTAAAGACTAAGGGACCGTACTTGTTATATGATGTATCTTGTTATGTAACGATGTTATGCAATGTATGGTATTTGTTGTATGTTTGGAAATCCGGGTCGTTACACTAAATGGGAAATTTTTTAAATTTGATTTAATGAAATTTGTTACGTTTGAAAATTCAGTATGGACTACCTGTTGCATGTAATTTTACTTCCGGAAAACCACTAGGAGAATGTTACAAGTTTGCATGCATATTCCAATTTGAGATTTCTTCACGATATTTTAGTTGTTATTTTCGAATGATGAAAACGTATTGTTATTTGTCTTTAAACATGGGACCGACACAAATCTTTCCATATTTTAACCAAAGTGTACATATGGATCGTCTCACCATCTTTGCAAAATAAACTCACACGTTGCGAATTTTGTTGGTAAATTTTACTTCGCGTCATTTGTAGTTAAAAGAGAGAAATTTTGGAGTTTGACGTCGTTTAAGTTATTTTTCGAAGCTTCGTACAAACCTCTTTGTTGCACACTATTTAAAGTAGGAAATTGCTTTACGTGCATGGCATAAATAAACCCATGCTAGGACGGTAGTGGTTTATTTCAAAAGTTGCTGAACATGCTTTTGCATTTTGTTAGTAACTTGAATTATGATGAAATAGTTTTCAGGATGATTTTCATATGTGGGACGAGTGTGTTCATTTTTGCACAACTACCGAGTAGGTAGTAGTAGATTTTATGCGTATGATTTAATTGATATGAAAACCTTCGTGTTGAAAATTTCTATAAAAGTTTCGATTGACATATTTGTTGAGTATTTCACTTGAAAACCTTGAACTCATTAGAACCTGGGAAGGTTAAGCAACCTCGGTTAAGGGTGAGGGCATGTAGAACTTTGTCAGGGGAAGGTTGGATGTTCCAACGCGTGATGTTACCGTGAGCCTTGTGGTGTCGTTTGCGAAGTCGAATCATTCCATGTTGGTAACTAAAAGGTGGGACTCGCGGTATCTTCTGGTAATGCTTATGGTATCCGTTCACTTCGACAACTTTGCTTTGGGTTTGTCAGTTTTGCTTAAAGGACGTATAGGACCCTTTAGACACCTTGGGGATAACCTTGGTTTCGTAGGGATGCTCGAGGAATGAAACTCGTGTGTGTGTGGAGTCCTATTGTGACTCAAAGCGTAGTGTTTTGACTAGGTGTCAACTTTTGGGTTTCGAGGTCAGGAACCGTTAGTGTATTTGTAGGGTGGTAGCCCAATTTTAAAGAATAGTGGTATCAATCGTAATGGTCTTAAGAAGTTCAATTGTCGATAAGTGGATTTAGTGGGATGACCTTCCTTGAATGGTAAAAGAATTTGTCGATTGATGATTAGTGGTCGGACGTATTCGTGGAGTTGTATAGTCGATGGCTCGGGGATGACCTTCTGTTTTGGAGTCTAATGGAACTAGTTAGGAATAAGTGCCAGTTCAACAGCTGGAACATTTGGATTTGGAGGTTTTGTTGGTTTCAGTGGTGATCAAACATTGGGCTAGTTGGAGAAAAGGTTTAAGAGTGTGTGGACATGGACTGATTTAGAGTTGGGATCCGCCGTTGGGGGAAGTATGGAACACCTAAGGTTGGGAGACAACCGAAGGCATCTGGTTGGAAGTTACTCTAGTAGATGGAGCGTTCACCCGGACATGAGTATAATGCACCTAAGTGGACATTGTTGGTAAGTATTCGCATGAAGTTTTGCATGGAGGAATTTGTATTTCAGTTGGAAGCTGAGGGATCATGGAAGGTGTTGAGTTCGATAACTTTTGGTTGTAAGGGATATAGATTTCGAGGATGAAATCTCTTTTAAGGTTGGGAGGATTGTAACACCCCGACCTTTAGAAGGTATCGACATTTTGAGAAAATATGAAAAATAGGATTTTGGATTAAGTCCTAGATTTTATATTCTTGTTGGATGGAGAATTCAAATACGAGTTCAACGGTTCTTTCTGGAGCAAAAACAGAGCTAAAATGAAGAACTTATGGCCAAAACAAGTTTCGGTACACTCTATGCTATAGTGCCCCGCGATTGTGACACTGTCACAATTGCCGGATGCCAAAAACTCTCGGTACAACCCGTGCGAATGTGCCACCGATTGTGACACTTTCACTATCCCATGTCACTATCGCACGGGGGGTACCAGGACCCTTAAAATTCGATTTTCAGCACTTTTCTCATTCTAACTTCACCCATTTTGTTTTTCTCTGCCAAGAACCAAAACCCTTCACCGCCAATGTCGATTTTGAGCCTTGTAGACCCCAAGAATCAAGTTTTCAAGTGTCCCTTCTTCATCTATCATGGGTTTGGAAGCTAAAGCAAGAATCCTCTCATTTCATCTTCTTCATCAAAGTTTTCTAGGGTTTCATCCAACCATTTTTCTCCATTTTGAGGATTTGGAGTTTGTGGTTCGTTTTGGTAACTCTAGAGGTGTTTGGTTGGTGGATCCAAGTTGTGGTTAAGGCAATCTTCTCTTTTCTTCGTCTATGGAAATTAGGGTTTTGGTATAAGTTAAGATATTGATGTAAAATGTTTGAGGAATGATTCTAGATGGTTGAATATGGATATTGATGGTTGAAAACTTGTGGATCTAGGTTTTGGAAGATTTGGCTTGAGGATTCAAGTTTCTTCAAAGGAGCTCATATTGGGGAAAAATCTAGATTTAGCCTAAATCTAGCAAGGTGAGTTCAAGTCGATTTGTGAAAACGTTGTGCATGCCAAAAATGTTATTTCCAAGTATTTGTGTGTTTTAGTTAAAATTATAAACTGTTGAGTTATTTGGTGAGTTTGACCCTTTTAAGTGTTTAACTTTATAAAGATTGTAAAACACCTATATTTGGGATTTTTGGATATTTTGATGTGTAGAAATCATAAATATGTCCTTAAATGATTTATTGCTCAAATAGAGTTTATTCAATGGTTTAATCATGTTGGTATAGTTGATTTTATAAACCGTTTGGGAAAATGCACATTTTCGTGTCATGAGTCGTTTTGAGAATTATAAAAGTACGAGTCCCTTTGGGGAAACCATTTGTATTAATCCGTGACGAGTTTTGGGTTAATGATGATTTTGTGGTATATGTTTACCTAAGCGATGTCTATATGCATTTTATATTCTGAGGACCGTTAATTATTGGTCTAACGAGTTTTGAGTATTTTGCTCGGTTTTGAATTTAAAGGAGTCTTTGGGGACATCTTGTCCGATTTGGATGGTTCAATGTGGAGTCCTATTTATCGTTTGCATTTATTGCAACTTATTGCATTTTCTGCATTTTATTTATATTGTACATGTTTTGAGTGTGTGTGTCATTCAAGTGGAGTCATGTACTTCTAGACTGTAATGCATTGGATCCATAGGCATGTAAGCCAGTCATACTTAATAGTGATGAGTCTTGATATTCTCACTTTGGGAATTATGCCCGAACTAGCGTTGGTGTTGTCTAGTTCTTTTGTGGAGAGGAACCGTTATAGGTTGTACTTCAGGATTACGAGTTATTTGGTGTCTATCTCTTTGTACACGAGGAATGGACTATTGGAACGCATGGTTATATGCGGTAGGCCGTTCGGGGCCACTAGCGAGTAGGCAATAGGGGACATTGAAGTCCTTGAGGTGTAACTCGTCTAGATTGGATAGGCAATATGGTCCCATAAGTCCTTGAGGTGTAACTCGACGGAGTAGGCAATAAAGGCATGTATATGGTTTGAGGTTGTGATGTATATATGGCATGGGAACTAAAACCGGGACTTGAGGTGTAATCCAATAACATCATACGTGACCCCACTCACGTGTTATCGTCACCTTGATGGATACGGGTCTCCCCCGTCATCGGAAGGTATTGTCTTGGGTATTGATTTTTATTATCCATGTTTTCGGTGACATTTTATATCTATGGATTTTTATTCATGATTTATGGTTTGAGTATTATTCCCCATCCGCGTCTTGGATATTTTGGGACGTAACGTTTTATGCACGTTTTATAAATTGAGAAATTCATTTCTATCCTCGTTTTGAGTGAATTTTGGGTCGAATTTACCTTACGTTGGGAAATCGTTCATTTTGGTGTCTCCATCACCTAAAATGCATGTTATTGAAAATCGGGTCGTTTTCATATCTAAAGTAAAACATTTTGGAAATCATGGTTATAGTCGTACTCTTTCTTTCTTCACTTTTATATAATCATGGTGAAAACTCTTGAACTCACTAGGCGTTAAGCCTAACCAATTTTATTTGTCGGCATGTGCAACAGGTTCAGGTTGGGAATAGTTCTAGCAACACTGTGAAGAGATGAGTGCTAGTAGTGTGCTCGAGAAGTGATTCGCTTAGTGAAGTCTTCCGCATTTATTTTGGGATTAGCAACTTGTACTTGGGTTAAGTAACACCCGTTATGGATTTAGTCTTTGTAGTAAGACTTGGGTAATGAATTGTTTGAGGTTTATTATAGAACTTAATTTGAGATATTTCTAGTATTGGTTTATAGGAAGAATTTCTATTCTTTTTGGTTGTATTATTGAAAATTTTAGTTAGTTGCTCTTTCCAATTTTGAGGGTGTTGCACATGAGGTCCAAGTATCCAAGCTTGTTCGACGATGGAATTCCATGGACAGAATTCTTTTGAGGGGGAGGTATTGTAATAACCGTTATCTTAATTGTAAAAAAAATTGGCTGGCTAGTGGATTTTATTAAAAAGCTTAGAGTGCAGGGACCTATTTGCAATTAATGGAAAAGGGGTTAAGAACCTAAAACCCTAGTCCTCTAATTCATTTTACTTGTTGTGGAAGTTGAGAAAGAACACAGAGAGAAACTGAGTGATTTTGTGAGTGCGATTGTGGAGAAAAGGTAAGAAGGATTGCTGAATTGGGACAAGATTTCTACATCAATCTCTCGGTAATCACTAACTCTATCTCTTGTCATTTGATTGTTGGTGAGGTCAAGTTTGTTGAGTTTTGATGATAATCCATGTTTAATCGATTTTTCTCATGTAATGTGGGTATTTTGTGGTTAAATGTTTTTGCTAAATAATAAGGATGATGGGACATTCAACCACAAGGCTTAAAGAGGCTAAAAATCGAATTAAATGGTAATCGTGGGTTTTGAGGATTCGACAGTTCGTATGAACCGGAAATCACCATTATCCGGATGGGTTAGAATCCGGATTAGGTAAAAAATCCGGTAGTGCGTATCCGGACTGTATTTCGGGATGAGTCGGATTAGATTCGGAATTCGGGTGTGAGTTTCCGAGTTCGTAGAATCCAGATATGGTATCCGGTAATGTTGCAATCTGAACGAGTTTTGTTCGTAGGCCGAAATCCGGTAACATCTGGATTAGGATGAGAATCCAGATAGGGTAATTCCGGATGGTCAAATCCGGATGGGGCAATATCCGGACGAGTGAGATCCGGATGTTTGTGTCCGGAAACTGTTTTACGGAAGTAAGGAATACGGATGTGATATCCGGAATTGGGTTTTCGGGTTCTGTTGGTTCTAACTTTTGTGAGTATTCGAGTTATTTGCGAAGTGAGTTAAATGGGCCTTAAGAGAGAGTTGAGAGTAAATCTCTAGGGATGATCGGATGACTTATCACTCTCGCGTTTCATTTTAAATTGTAGGTGTTCAAGTTAAAGGATTAGAAGCGTTGGTGGGAAGGTTTAAGTAAGGAAAGCAGGTGAGTATTTTTAACTAAAAATGTGTTGACTTACGTATTATTTTAATACACATGAGATGTTATGAAATTGCATGTTTTCCTTTGTTACGAAACTGCATGTTATGCTATGTTGAGAAAGGTGAGCTGTTATGTATGCTTACATTTGGAAGTGGACATATTATAGCTTAAGTTGGGGGGGGGGGGATCCCGTCAATGCTCATATCGGGGAGTGTCCCGTTTATGCCATGGGGAGTGTGTCCCAGTTAAGGCAGTGTGAGTCTGACACGTTGTCACAAGTGTGCGTGACTCTAGTGTGTGCCATTTACATGTGTTGTTCATGCGTTTGAAAGTGTATTGTTTTTATAGTTGAGACTTGTTTATAAATAGAGTAAACTACAATTTTCGTCCCTGGTGTTTACCAAAACCTATGAAAGTGGTCCCTAAACTTCAAAAAGTGCAAGAATAGTCCCTGGTGTCCTGATTTTGTTATGAAAATGGTCCCTGCTCACTAACTCCGTTAAAAAACCCAGTTAAGTCACGGGTATTTGGTCTTTTTACATTTTTTTGGCTTTTTCTATTAAAATAAAATAAGAATATATTTTATATTTTATATTATATATATATATATATATATATATATATATATATATATAGTGCTTCTCCACCACCATCACCACCATAACTGGTGGTCTTCTCCACCACCATCACCGTCATAACCACCGCCAAAATCACCGGCTACCACCACCAGATCTTTCTCTTCTCCGGTGGTCTTCTCCACCGCCATAAGCACAACCACAACCACAACCACAACCACACAAGATATATATACCAAATGCACACACCAATTTATTTATGAGCGCTCAACTAAAGCCACTGCCTTGTCCACTCCAGTCGGGGGGGGGGGGGGGGGGTCCCGCCAATGCTCATACCGGGGGATGTCCCGTTTATGCCATGGGGAGTGTGTCCCAGTTAAGGCAATGTGAGTCTGACACGTTGTCACAAGTGTGTGTGACTCTAGTGTGTGCCATTTACATGTGTAGTTCATGTGTCTGAAAGTTTATTGTTTTTAAAGTTGAGACTTGTTTATAAATATTTATAAACTGTTATAAATGATGTTTGTGGTGCGAATGCTTGTTATTAGAGGGAATTCACTAGACCTTACGGTCTAACCCTCACTTTTCAAAAACTAAACCATTTTCAGGAAAACATTTAGTAGAGGGCTCAAGTAAGGGCAAGGCGAAGATGTAAGCAGGAAGAGTTTTGGCTAGAAGATAGAAATAGTTATTTCCTTATTCCTGACTCTGTGTAGCTAAATTCTCAGTTGTGTAATAGGTTGTTTTCGCAAACCTTCTTATGTACTCGTATTTTGAGATGGTATTTTTGGGCCGTTTTGGCGAGATATTTATATTTTAGTGTTTTATGCCTATGTGCTGAGTTAGGTTGTTACAGATCCCATGGAAAAATAAAACGCGGCACACCACGAATCATCCAATGACCACCTTCTAAAACCTGATTAAGACATGTACTGTCCGTAAAACGAAAAAACAAGAACCCTGATTCATTCATCATAAATTCCTGAAGACCAAACTTGCTCCAAAGATTCTTCACAATCTTTTGAACCGTGGGAAAGTAACCGAGGACCCAAAAAATAACCATAAAGAGTGTGTTGATACACACTAGCAACATATTTTTTAACTCAACGGGCAAAGCTATCTATGTTACACCTTTCTAACTCCAAGGGAAGAATTTTAGGGAATTACCTTCTCCACTTGTTTCAGATTTTAGAATGTCTGCATACGATGAAGACTTTGGGGAGGCACCATCGATCACATCTCCTTGCTTTTTCTGAAGGATCGACACCCTACTATAGACCAACGGGGCATCCCTCAGACCTTGCGAGTGCGACATATGGTCAAACACAAAAACCCAGAACTCCTTCCCCCATTCTTAACCTGTTTCGTCTCGTGCCCCTTCCCATGCAGATTAGGCTTTAGGACGACTCCCTCCTTCATTTACATGTCACTCTCATGCCCATGAAGATTAGGGTTTGGGACGGCTCCCCCTCGTTGCCCTTACAGTCGATGACACTATAATCCAACTCTTCCACAATCACTACATCCTCCTCCGCCGCCATCCACTCACTTCCTACAGTAAAGTGAAGCCGGAATGCTGAAACCCTACAAAGGAAACCCTAATAGAGTGACGAAGATGCCGGTAAACCGAGATGCTGAAACTCTACCAATAGAATCTCAAATAGGATAACGAAGATCCTGGAAACAGACAATACACTAGGATGAATCGAATGACAACAAACAATCACAGAAAATGACTCGCCTTACAAAGAAATCGGCCGGGACACGTGTATTCGACAACATCGAACCACCAAACAGAAACAGCACCATATCACCATAAACCACTTGTTTTGATGAGAATAACACCGAGAAACAAGCTAGGAGCAAAACGAAACGTGATTTCCACACGAAAATCCCACGAAAACCTTACAAAACCCTAGAATCCATGATTTTCAAAACAAACCCTAATCGCCCTAGAGAGAGAACGCCATCCGTGCCTTTTGTGATCTTTTATATGACAATTGGGTAACAAGCCCAAGACAAGATAAAGCAAACGCTATCTATAAAAAAATTGTCCACAAAAAGTGGCAATCAATAACAATAGCAAAAGGACCATCTGTCCAAAACAAATGATTTTTACTTATAAAAATTACGTAAAACACTTTCGTCGATAATCATAAATTACCTGTAAAATATCAATGGTTTCTCATAAAATTCTATATTTTAAATTAAAAGATATAAATAAATTAATGCCTTGGGTGACTAAAGGCTGTCTAAAGATTGTTTTTAATATCTTTTGATATCATTTTATATGGTCAAGAGTATAAACATTATTTCTTTAACAAAAAACAGATAAAATGTGCAAAAGGTCAAATGTTTATAACTAAAACCATTGACCATACTTATAAAAAAGCTCTGCAGTTCATCAAACAAGAAACAGAGAGCAAAAACTAATGGCTACTCTAAGGTGGCGTTTGGTTCACTGGAAAGTGATGGAATCTGGTGGAATTGGAATGTGACATTCCATTGACCAGATTCCGTTCCAGTGTTTGGTTCAATCTTTTGTACCATGGAATCTCAAAACTTTCCATTGAATTCCTTATTTTAGATTCTTGACATTCCATCACATTATGTAGGGATTTTAAAGGAATGTAACGTGTTGTTATTTTTATTCCAAAAATACCCCTTGCCCTAATTGGTATACCTGCAGCCACACTCTCATTTGTATTGACCCCCAAATCATTTTCTTCTCCATCGAGCCCAATCGTTTTCTTCTCCATCGACAGCAACGGCCGTTTTCTTCACCATCGACAACAACATCGACAGGTTCGTTCTCTCATCCTTTTCTTCTCGTCTTCTTCTCTCCTTGAATGGCTGAACTCAGTTTGAAACATCGATTGTGTTCCATGGATTCTGGCATCTAGGTTTTTGCTTATTATTTATCTCTTTTAACCAGCTTCGATAGTTTGTATCTGGGTTATGCTATTTATCTCTTTTAACCAGCTTCGATAGTTTGCACAAAAATGGCAAACTCAGTTTCGATAGTTTGTATCTGGGTTCTTGTAACATCCCATATTTTCTTTTGTAGTATTTTGGAATAAAATGGAATTGTTTGGTGGCCAAAGTGAGAAGATTGAAACCTTAGTGCTCAAGGGGGTGAAATCAAGAGTTTAAATAGATGAAAAACCCTACTCTCTTCATTCTCATTTGGTGGATGCGTTTTGAGAGGAGAATTGAGAGAGAAGGCGAATCCAATTGGAAGTGTAGGGGAAGAGTTGCAGCATGGTTTGAGTCATCTTCTTCAAGGTTTGATTTCTTCTTCTTTTCTTCTCTATGTTGATTAGGCTAGTTTATGGTTGGGGATTTGATAATCCATTTGTTGGTTAAGTCTTAATCAATGGAAGAAAGAAGGCAAATGATTTCGGGATTGATTCCCTATGAGTTTTGATCAATTCAATAGGAAACTTCTTCTTGTGTGCTTGATAATCTCCATTTTCTATGGATTGAGTTTTTGGGTTTTGAGGTTTGAATTCATGAATCATTAGATGAATTTGTTGGGTTTTATGTTGTTTAAAATGTTGGTTATTGATTCTTAATGTTTATGGTAGTTAAAATATCGATTGGGAGACTTAGAACTGGTTTGGGAAAGTTTGGGGGTGAGAAACCCTTGATTTTGGGAAGAAATCTCGTGAAGGGGGCAGACCAGTGCTCTGCGCGCCTGGCTGCGCGTTTGGAGGCGCGCCACCAGGGGCGCCAAGCTCTGGCCCCCAAACCTTCTTTCCGTTTTGTTGTTCGTTCGGGTCTAGGATCAAGGCGTCGATTGGAGGGTTGTTTTGGGGGTTTGTTAAGGATGGTTTGGGATGTAATTAGATGGTTTAACACCACTCTTATGATGTTAAATTCAGGTGTTCGGTTTGAACTAAAGTGTGTCCCGAAGCGTGTGTCGAGGTGCTAAGGCTAAGGTGAGTTCCCTTACCTTCTTTGTGTGAATAGAATGTTTTGCGAAATGTTTTCATAACTGATTATGGTTACGAGCATGTTGACATGATTCAAATATTTGAAAGGTTTTATTGTATATGACATGGAAATGTTTACAAATGCATGCAAGTTGTTTACACGTTTATTTATACGATATGTTGATTGCATGTTCTTGTAATGATGCTGCTATGTGTAGAGTTGGATTGCACAGTGGGTCGGCATGGATGTTTGAAAATCTCTAATGGACAAGTTAGACCGTGTGCCTCGAATTCGTTTCGTGTGCTCACGGATATGGCTTTATCCGAATGTCGTGCCTGGCTTAGTAAGGTGATAATAATGTCGTGCCTGGCTTAGTAAGGTGATAATAATGCCGTACCTGGCTTAATAAGGTGATGAAAGTTGCGACCACTGTGCTATTCCCTCACGTGGAGTCAAGTATTTAAACTGGATTTCCGAGTATTTTTATAACGGTTAAATGTTTTATATTGTTATTGGGTGGAACTGTTTTAAAGAGGGAATTCACTAGACCTTATGGTCTAACCCTCGCTTTTCAAAAACAAAAACCATTTTTAGGTGACCGTCGTGTTTGGGACTTCATCTGATGATGATGGAAGGTCGTGTCGTGGTAGAAGAGCTAGAGGCTAGTGAAGACTTGTAGATTACCGTTGGGCTTCCTGTAGTATCTCGGTTGTAAAGGTGTTTCCACTGCGAGTTTAGAGTAGAACTTATGTAAATTATTTGTGTTTGGACCGTTTTTGGTTGTAATATTGTTTAATGTTATTTTATGGAAATTGGGTCGTTACAAATGGTATCAGAGCCATAGTTTAAGGGATTTAGGTGACCGGATGGGCCTAAACTTAAACTTAGATGTAGAGTGAGACACAACTGAGATATAGGAAGCCATTAGGAATGACCGTAATCATAGGATATCTAACAATGGTAGTGAGAACCCTCATGTAAGGTAAATTCAAGTAGCATCTGGCCAATGCTATTATGGATTTACAGGTGCATGGGTGTAATCAATCGCTATTGTCGGGATGAGTGGTGAATGAGGAAGTATGTAGAAGGTTCTAACCTTTTAATTGATAACAAGGAGCTGATGTGGCTTGGGAGATCACTTGGGATGTGATGTTTGTAACTTCTAGAAGAAGTGTTGTATGGAATGTCAATGTGTTGACTAGAGGTCAACTTTCTAGGATTCAAATGAATGAATGGTTGAATGGGGGGCAACTCCTAGTACTAGTGAGTCCCCACCCTTAGGATCGTTGTGTCGGTCAGTTGGGATAAGAAGTGAGAATTAGGCGGACATCTTGAAACCTTTAATTCAAGATCAAGTGAAGGAATCTAGTCTTGGAATCCTTAGTCAACCGGTTTAGTTAGTGGCAAGGTTAACGAGTGAAAGTTATTAGTGTTGTTTCGAAGTATGCCTAAGAGTATAAGGTGAGAAATTTGGTCAACCGGTTAACCATGTTGAGTGGTTGATCAGGTGGGTTGTGAAGCACTTGTATTACAAGTTGTAGTAAAAAGTAAGAAAACGGTTGTTGGTCATAGTATGGTGTTAGTGGAGAGTTGAAGTGAGCGCAACGGTTGACTTGGTTAGAGCGAATAGCCTTCAATTGCATGTTGAGTTCTTGCATTATGTCATTAAATGTATTACACGAGTTCTTTCATGTTAAAAGCATGTACGAGCATGACAGGTTTTCTTGTTTTGGGAAATAAGTTGACGCGTGCGAGCTTGTGTTTTCTTTAAAGTAAATGACAAACTTGTTTCCATTATACGATAAAGCTTTAAACTTAATGATCTACGAATTACTTCACGCTTTTATTTGTGGAAGAGAACCTTCGTTACGAAAATATTGAAAACATTTTATTGCGACGTTTTGTTTTATAAACAAAATGAGTATTGACTCGTTATTATTATGTGAACGAGTGTTGGAGTTGACATACCCACTTTGGGTAAGTGTTTCCATTCGAAACTTTTCCAGTCGTATGTGAAAGGGTTTCATTGGAGACAACCGTGGTGTCGGCATCGATTTGGATGGACAAGGTTACGAATTATTGTAAGAGTGCCTGCGAACGATCCTTACGATCGTTGTGTTTTACTATTCGTCTTGAGTGGTGTTGTTTCATGCATACTCAAGCTTGTTTTATGATTCTGTATCTATTATGTTTTAAAAGAGTGTAAAATGATTTCAATCGTTGTGTCATTGTGCTTGAAGGCTATGAACTCGCTAGGTCGGGAAGGGTATTACGATTGAGGTTGAGGAAAGGCTTTGAGAGTGGAATTGTTAGTTGAATAAGATGTGGTCGAGTTATGACCTTAGTGTTTCCGTTAGAGGAAGTGGGTGAATACCGGGAGTCTCGAGCAGTGAATTCGGAATGTTGGTATGATTGTAGTTTGAGCTATTGCTTAGTTATGTGAGAATGGTCTTATTCGCGGTAAGATTTGAAATGGTCGAAGTGATTCTTTTGGTGGAATGGTAATAAGTAGCGTTACGTTACTTGATGTAAAGTCATCGGCTTTGGGTCGGAGTACTGAAATGGCTTGGTAATTAGAATTTTGCGCTAAGAAAGGTCTTGTGTCTTCTCAAGTGAGAACGGTGGGGTATAGGTTGGTTATGATGCGTTGGACGAAGTGGGTTCTGTTAGGAATCCTAGATTGTCAGGAAGGAATGGAATCATCATCATGTAGTCCATTGATATGGAGGTTTGCGACTGTTTAACATGTCTCAAGTTAGAGGTGTTGTCAGGAGATTGAAACGTGAGAGTGAACCCGTTGTGTATGAACGGATGAGGTCGTCCGAGATTGTGTAAACGATATAGTATAGGAACACCTAGTGGGGGCAGTGGGAGAACGGAAGATCACCAATGTGAATGTGATGACCTTTGAGGTTTTGGATGATTCTCTTGTGTGTAAGGTGTTTAGCATAGCGAAGATGGATCGCGAGGAGTCGACGAGAAACGAGAACTTGTTCGAGGAGTTAGGAGAAGTAGATTCCTTCGAGAATCCCTGTCTGTCGTGAGGCGGCTGGACTTTAGCATGCTGATTGTCGATGTTGAAATCCATGGCCGTTCTGTTGGATGGCTGTCAGGAGGCTGGTATTGGAGAAGTAACTATGGTGTGGTTATCTTGGGAGTTTTCTTGCAAAGATGTAGGAAGTTGTTCGGAGAAAGGCGTGTATCCGACATGAAGCTGGACCACCTTGTGTGGGTGTTTCAGAAGCGAAAGATTGTGGTAGCATAAGTGATTTTCCTATGGGGCTGGATGAGCCATATAAGAACGAAATGAGTACTGTAATTGAAGCGGGTATGCTTTGATTAGATGATCTTGACATGTGATAGGTCGAGACCTGGGGAAGGCAAGTCGGGAACGTTTTTGCCTCAATGAAATGGTGTTATGGGTAGCACGAAGGAAGTAATATATTTTGTGTGTGTAAAGGCATCATGAAGGCTTGTTGCAATGTGGTCACGTGGTGCGATAGTGGTGTGAGGAAGTAGTAGTACTTTGTACTGAAGGAACTGTAGGTCATAGATGTAACGATGGTTTGTCGTAGTATCGAAGTATTCAACGGTGGTGAGTGTGCTCGACTGAGGTGTATGGTTTTCAGACAGTGTCCGTTCATACTTTTGAGGTCAGGAGATTGAGTTGCGGTTGGTGACGGGATGAAAGGAGAACCCTTGTTCTTCTCAATCCCATTAGATTTTGGGCGAGTTTTCATACTTCACTTGATTGTCGAAGAGGATACTGTAACCGTTAAGCTGTGGTTCTTCGTTATGAAGTTTAGTCAGGAACGTTGGAGTATTCCGTGGATGTAAAGAAATGCAATGAGTGGGTCAACTGTGTTGGAGAGTTAGGAACTCGTGGTAGTTTTCGGTGTTAAGTACCTTGCGAGAACATGGCAAGAGGTCATGATTGATGATTTTGGAGAAACCGTTCTTTGGACTGTAGAGGTGTATGATAGGCGTTCTGTGTAAGCACCAGAGAAAATGATGACGGTGTGACGGATCAAGTATAGACAAGCTTGCGGTAAGAAGATGTCGTGAGACACTGGAAAGGCGAACTATAATTAGAGGACTGTTATTAGTAAGGCATAAGAAAAAGGGATTGTTGTGTATGTCATGGTTAAAGAGTTGAGGAAACTAAGTTCATGTGATCGGTCTAAATAGCTGGCTCATGTTAGCGAGTCATTCTTTTGAGGCATCTTTAATGTATCAAGTTAGGATGGAAACAAGTGGTCGAATGTGGTGCCCTGGTCGAGAGACTTTGGGATTAGATTCGGTATTGTCGGGGAGAATGTTTCGCGTGAGCGTGTCGTTCAGTATTCGATTAATTGGTTTAGTTTGAGGTAGTTCCTAATTAGTGGAGCCATTCGTTGGATTTGGTGAGAAATATAATTGTGTATAGAAGTGAGTTATGGATTAATGATTGTTGTGAGTTCGGACCGTTGATTGGTAACTGTTGTGGCACGTGTGATCGGTGTGATTTTGGGGAAACGCAAATTGTGCCGGGTGAAAGCTATAATGGTGGGATTGCGTTCTTCCTTTTGATATGAATGTTACACAGTGGTGAGAATGCGGTAACGATATGAGGGCGATCTTGTGTAATGTCGATGAAGGGAGTGGTCAGTGTCCGTTTAGAGATTCGAGTTGTTGCGGCGTTGACTCGAGTAGAGTCGTTTTCTCTTAAAAAGAGTATTTTGGCGTGAGTAGTATGTATGAGCGAAGAGATTGCAAGTGTGTAGGGTTGGGCATGCTACCGATCTGAGAATGTGGTAGTTGGCCTGGGAGAGATGTCAAAGAATACTGTATGTTGTCGGTGCTGAACCGGAGTGGAAGGATAAGTGAATGGAACTAAGATGACTGGATTAGAAGGTTTGAGCATTTTCAATCTCAAGTCGGGAGAACAGTTGGATGGGAAAACATTCCCATGGTTTGGAGTAGTGTGTTTCAATAGGAGATTGAATTGGACCACATTGTAATGGAGTAGTGGCAGCTATCGAAAGGATTGGGAGAATTATTGAATGAATTGAATGTACACGGTGAAGTTATGGAACACTCGTGGTGTGTTTCACGTCCCGATTTTGGGGAGCGTGAGTCGAAATCTTGGTACGATGTTACCTTTATGAGTAGCGCGAATGGATGAAGAGTGGGATTTGTTGTGTCGTTGGAAACAATCTCTAGGCAAGGTAAGAATTGGAAATCAGAAGTTAACTCCAACTTTCAGCATGTGTCCGGCAATGGAATTCCGAGGACGGAATTCTAATAAGGGGGAGGTGATGTAACATCCCATATTTTCTTTTGTAGTATTTTGGAATAAAATGGAATTGTTTGGTGGCCAAAGTGAGAAGATTGAAACCTTAGTGCTCAAGGGGGGTGAAATCAAGAGTTTAAATAGATGAAAAACCCTACTCTCTTCATTCTCATTTGGTGGATGCGTTTTGAGAGGAGAATTGAGAGAGAAGGAGAATCCAATTGGAAGTGTAGGGGAAGAGTTGCAACATGGTTTGAGTCATCTTCTTCAAGGTTTGATTTCTTCTTCTTTTCTTCTCTATGTTGATTAGGCTAGTTTATGGTTGGGGATTTGATAATCCATTTGTTGGTTAAGTCTTAATCAATGGAAGAAAGAAGGCAAATGATTTCGGGATTGATTCCCTATGAGTTTTGATCAATTCAATAGGAAACTTCTTCTTGTGTGCTTGATAATCTCCATTTTCTATGGATTGAGTTTTTAGGTTTTGAGGTTTGAATTCATGAATCATTAGATGAATTTGTTGGGTTTTATGTTGTTTAAAATGTTGGTTATTGATTCTTAATGTTTATGGTAGTTAAAATATCGATTTGGGAGACTTAGAACTGGTTTGGGAAAGTTTGGGGGTGAGAAACCCTTGATTTTGGGAAGAAATCTCGTGAAGGGGGCAGACCAGTGCTCTGCGCGCCTGGCTGCGCGTTTGGAGGCGCGCCACCAGGGGCGCCAAGCTCTGGCCCCCAAACCTTCTTTCCGTTTTGTTGTTCGTTCGGGTCTAGGATCTAGGCGTCGATTGGAGGGTTGTTTTGGGGGGTTTGTTAAGGATGGTTTGGGATGTAATTAGATGGTTTAACACCACTCTTATGATGTTAAATTCAGGTGTTCGGTTTGAACTAAAGTGTGTCCCGAAGCGTGTGTCGAGGTGCTAAGGCTAAGGTGAGTTCCCTTACCTTCTTTGTGTGAATGGAATGTTTTGCGAAATGTTTTCATAACTGATTATGGTTACGAGCATGTTGACATGATTCAAATATTTGAAAGGTTTTATTGTATATAACATGGAAATGTTTACAAATGCATACAAGTTGTTTACACGTTTATTTATACGATATGTTGATTGCATGTTCTTGTAATGATGCTGCTATGTGTAGAGTTGGATTGCACAGTGGGTCGGCATGGATGTTTGAAAATCTCTAGTGGACAAGTTAGACCGTGTGCCTCGAATTCGTTTCGTGTGCTCACGAATATGGCTTTATCCGAATGCCGTGCCTGGATTAGTAAGGTGATAATAATGTCGTGCCTGGCTTAGTAAGGTGATAATAATGCCGTACCTGGCTTAATAAGGTGATGAAAGTTGCGACCACTGTGCTATTCCCTCACGTGGAGTCAAGTATTTAAACTGGATTTCCGAGTATTTTTATAACGGTTAAATGTTTTATACTATTATTGGGTGGAACTGTTTTAAAGAGGGAATTCACTAGACCTTATGGTCTAACCCTCGCTTTTCAAAAACAAAAACCATTTTCAGGTGACCGTCGTGTTTGGGACTTCATCTGATGATGATGGAAGGTCGTGTCGTGGTAGAAGAGCTAGAGGCTAGGGAAGACTTGTAGATTACCGTTGGGCTTCCTGTAGTATCTCGGTTGTGAAGGTGTTTCCGCTGCGAGTTTAGAGTAGAACTTATGTAAATTATTTGTGTTGGGACCGTTTTTGGTTGTAATATTGTTTAATGTTATTTTATGGAAATTGGGTCGTTACAGTTCTGCTATTTATCCCCAATAGATTATTAATATTTTTAGGTAATAATTTGAGTAATTACAAGGCAATGATCAAGTTTCAAGAGCCACAGTGGCGTAAAGTAGGTAATAGTGCTTGTATCTGGGTTTAATATTTGCAGGTAATAATTTGTAGGTAATAGTTTGTTATTAATTTGTAGGTAATAATTTGTAGGTAATAGTTTGTTATTAATTTGTAGGTAATAATTTTATTAAAACGTTTTTTTTTTGAAAAAAACAATTAAAATTATCAAAAGGGTATTTTGGTCATTTACCAAAATTTCATTCCAATTCCAAAGCTACATTATGTGAACTAAATAGACAGATTCCAATTCCTTTAACAGATTCCATTCCAATTCTGTCAACCAAACAACTGGTCAAATCTGACAACATTCCATTCCAATTCCTTCAAAGTCAAATTCCTTTGACAGATTCCATTCCATCCAAAAACATTCTGCGAACCAAACGCCCCCTAAGAGTACCACAACAAACTCCTTCTCCTACCCAAGACTCCGAAACCCTAAGAAAAGCATTCCAAGGTACATCTCTCTCTCTCTCTCTATATATATATATATATATATATATATAGAGAGAGAGAGAGAGAGAGAGGCGGGTTCAAACGAGGAGCGTAACAATTTAAGAAAACGCGAGGAGCACCGCCCATGTACAAAATCATATGTGATTCACAGTACAAACTGCGGGACAAACCGCGCGCTTTGCAAACCGCGGGTCCAAAATTTTGATCACATATGATTTTGTATGTGAATCACATGTGATTTTGTACATGGGCGGGTCATTCTTGTGCTTCTCGTAAATAGTTAGCGTTCTCGTTTGAACCTTTCTCTCTCTCTCTCTATGTATATATATATATATATATAGAGGGAGCTTCAAATGTAAACTTTTTTTTTCGTACTCTCGAATTCATAGGTTTTTTTGATGAAATTTTTTTATGGAATTGTTTATTTTGATGAAATTGTTTATTTTGGTGAAATTGTTTCATATCATTCATTTATTGACGAATTGTTTTTGCGAAATTTGTAGTTTCATAGGTGAAAACGAAAAATGTATGAAACAATTCATAAAAATGAAAAAAAACCTATGAAACTACAAATTTCATAAAAAAAATTCGTCAAGAAATGAATGATATAAAACAATTTCATTAAAACAAACAATTCCATAAACAAAATTCATCAAAAAAACCTATGAAACTACAAAGTTTACACGATTTACACGAAAAAAGGTTTACATTTGAAGGAGCCTCTATATATATAACTTATTTCATATATGATATATTATCGTTTCACTTTAACATGTAAACACACTTTGACATACACACACTCATAAAACCAGAACATGTAAGAGCATCTACAAAGTGGGACAACAAATTTTTTATTAATTAAATATTAGTTCCACAAAGTGAACCGCCTGATTTAATAATATACGTATGACAAATCAAATATAAACTAATTTTATGTATTATACTCCTTTCGTCCCAAAAAAAATATTCACAATGAAAAATGCACACAGTTTTAGGAGTGTGCAATTATTATACTTTTTAATTAACCAAAGTACAATTTTACCCTTAGTTATAAAAAGAGAAAATTTATCCATCACATAATTAAGGGTAGAATGGGAAAGTGAAATTATACTTTTGAATGTGGACACTTATTTTGGGACAAACAAAAATAGTAATGTAGACACTTATTTTGAGACGGAGGGAGTAATACTTTTAGGTTGTTACAAAATCAGATTTTGAGAATAAATTTCGGAACCAATTTAGGGGTTGTTTACTTGTGGCTTAATTGGGCTTATTGGTCTATCTGGCTTATTCGCACAACTCTCTTGGATTGTTTACATACGGCTTATTCGTACAGCATACGACTTAATCGCACAGATGCAGATGGGGTGTTGTCCCCGTTCAGCCATGAAAATGACACTACTACCCTTTATTTAAAAGAGGCCTGTTTTATGCAAACACGCGCCCTTCCAGATGTATCATCCCTGACCTTCAATCGTCAACGACCGCCTCCTTCCCAGATGTATCCCTCATCGACGACCACCTTACCAGACCTCGTTTCGGTTAGTAGATCGATTCCGGTGACCGTCGATCGTCGACCTCCTTTCCGGTGACCGTCGACCGTTGATTTGTAGATCTATTTCTGTGAAGGGATTCGACCAGCGACCTCCTTTACGAAACGGCCTTCTTTCCGGTAATCTTCCTCTACTTCGATTTGTAGATCGATTTCTTCTTCTATGGGGTGCATCATCGGAACTACTGGATTTTGGGTATGTGGGTTGTATCATCAGGATTAAAGACTGGCTTCATTTCTAGATCGATGGCTCTGGATTCTATCTTGAAAGGAATTGAAGGCGACAGTAAATGGTGCTTGAGCTTCTGATGCTTCAAAGGAATTGAAGGGATAGTGGTGGTTCTGGGAAATGCATTAAAAAATAGTAATTGATCATTTGGATTTTAAAAAATAAATAGTAATTAATTAAACAAATAATATATAATTAATATTAAGGAGTAAATTAGTCATTTTTGTTATTCAGACTGTTGATTCATATAAAAAAGTAAACAACAACAACAATTTATCCAGACAGATAAATTTAACCAGACAGACAAATTTATCCATACAGGACTTAATGAAAATTTTGGTAAACAGCCCCTTAATTTACATCATTGACATTTGTTGGATAATCTGCAAGAATGGTTGAGATTGATTTAAAAGGAATGTAGGATTTAGGCGGTTTATTAAGTCGCGGCTAAAGTCGCTAGCGTCTAGTTTTTTGCTGTCAGTGTAAAATCACATATGATTTTGTACATGGACGGCTATTCTCGTGTTTTCTTAAATGGTTACCTTCTCGTTTGAACATTCATTGTAAAGCCCGTGTCCCGGTACGTTTTTATTTATTAATTTATAATATTTTTTTAGCAAAATTATTTATCGGGGTTAGGCATCAAGGACCTAAAACGAATTAACTAGTGGGTCAATGATCTTTATGTTAAATCCTAAACTAATGTGGGAATTTTGGGTATACCTTAAGAGTCTAGGGGCCAAATGTGTGCATGTGTGTTAACTGGCAAGGGATCGGGCAAAGGACCGATCCCCCCTCCCCTCCCCTTCCCTTGTTATTTTCTGTCGCCGCCGAGAGAGAGAGAGAGAGAGAGAGAGAGAGAGAGAACGCCGGCGAGAAAGAGAGAGAGAGAAACCGAGCGCTGCCGGAGAGAGGGAGAGAGAGAGAGTTCGCCGGAGAGTGAGGAGGGTCGCCGCCGAGGGAGATCGCCGCCAGGAAGAGAAGGTCGCGTTGAGGTATTCCTTTCCGTTGTTTTTTTTTTCATTGTCATTTCGTCGTCTAACCATTGTAAACCGCCACCACCACCACCGCCGCCACAGCCATGGCTGCCGGCGGTGTGGCCGCCGCCGTACGCCGCCGCTGTGTCGGCAGGGGGTGTACGGGTGTGTGTGTGTGTGTGTGTGTGTGTGTGCAGGTGTGTGTGTGGGTAAGTCGGGGTGTGCGAATTGGTGTGGTTTCGCCGGAAGTTATTAACCATCGTCGCCGCCGCCCACCACCACCGCCACCGGAGGCGGCAGTGGGTGGTGCACGGTTGTTGTCCAGCTTAGTATAGCCCTGTTCCAGTAAGTTTTTGGGGCTTTCCGGGTCTGTTTGGATTAAGACATGACTCAATGGTTTTAAAATTCAATAGTTATCATTTCATGTGAAATATATAGTTTCTGCCACTGTTTTGTAAAAGCCATAACTTATTCTAGGAACATCGGATTGGGGTGAAGCCAGTGCCAAAATCTCCCATTCTGAGTCTAGTAAGTTTCATATGTTTTACGGAAAAATCAGTTCGGACCATAGCTAGTGTCAAATTGCCATTTTATACTGACAGGTTCTGTTTTTAGCTGTTCTGCGAAGTGTTTTCGTTAAATTCATATAGAATGCTAGGAGTATCGTTAGGACGCGTGCGATATGTCCCTGGAACCCTAAGACATGGGACTTTGTGATTATGGAATTTGGTTTCTGGAATTATCAGTTTAAAGGGGGTAAAACAGGTCCCGAACAGACCTGTGTTTTAGATAAGAAGCTGGAACGTTTAGTTTTGTACGCTAGTAATCGTGGTTTGGATTAGGACTTCCATTTGACGTTTGTTAGCGCGTATCTAGGTGGAAAGAGGTGAGGGAAGTTAGCCGGTTGGTGTTGCTGATCACGAAGGCTTGCGTTACTTTGAGGTGAGTTCTCTCACCGCGTAGTTAGGAATTTCATGCATATCGTTATTTTGTGCTACGTGTTATTACGTGTTATTACGTGCGTACGTGAACTAGTTGGGATGTGATAACTAGTTGTGATTTGTTGATTGTATATGTGGATTATTTATGCTTGTGTACACCTCGGTGGGACTGGGAGGCTCGGTGGGACCGAGGGCTCGGTGGGACTGAGCTAGTACAATTGTATTATCTTTACTCGGTGGGACCGAGGGCTCGGTGGGACTGAGCTTGTATCAATGTCTTTACTCGGTTGGACTGAGGGCTCGGTGGGACTGAGCTTGTATCGATATATTTTTGTGTACTCGGTGGGACTGAGGTTCGTGTTTATACATTAGTCATCATGCAGTTTTATATTCGTGGTGATGGTGATGTTCCCTACTTGCGAGTAGGGGCGATATACGTGGGGTTGCTACCTGCGTGTGTGGTAGGATTCACTAAGCGTTTAGCTTACCCTTTCCCAATATGTTGTGATTTCAGGTGCGAGCGGCAGTCGTGCCTGACGGTACACACACTAAGCGCGGGTGTCGAGAATTGTTTAAAGTTCACTTTCATACCTTTGGATTTTATTTTATAAAATTTCCGCTGCATAAACTTTATTGACTGTTTGAGTTAACGACGTTAATTTCAATTGAGTTGCGAATTATTAAATTGTGGTTGTTTTATAATGAAATGAATGTCTTAAATTTTTTAAATTCCTTGTAATTTTTGGGACGTTACAACTTGGTATCAGAGCACAGCTTGAGTGAATCAAACACGTCTCGGTGTGTTTGGTCTCAAGTTGCGGTTGTGAAAATTTTAAATTCTTTTACTAAAATCTTTTAAAATAAAAGAAAAAGGGAAAAACCCGTTTGAGAAACGGTGATCGAGGGCGCAGTGTGTACAGTCAGCCGACGCTAAGTGGGAAGGTACAGTACTTAGTGTTTTTATCGCTTTCTAGATCATAGAGTATGCATGCTAGATTGCTTGTGTGGATTACATGGTACTGTATGTTTGTTGCTTGCTAATAGGAATTCATGCTAGCCTTGATAGGTTGTTACGCGAATGCACTATAGGTTGTATGTAGTAGGAACCGAATAGCCTTAGAATGCTTGATTTAGTTCTATTGCGCAACTCTTGTTTGAGTCCAACCGTTCTAGGATAGAATCTCTTATTCGAACGTCTATCTGGTTTTACACTGTATACGACTGTGCATTCGCGAGGCGACTCGTCAGGGTTAGTGGGGATTCCGTCCTAGCAAGGGTAGTGGGGTGATATGATTTTTCCTAGGGAGCTAGGAAGAGTGTATGCATATGCTGGTACGGGCATATGGGATTAATTATTGGCAAGAAACTACTTGGGCACTTCGGGACGGGACTCGAAACGAGTAGGGATATGTGTGGAAGGTAGTAGTAGAGCTCCTACTATCTGAAGCACAGGATCCGTGCTCGACTTGGGGAAAGTCACGGAGAATCCGAGGAGTTGAGCGTGAGCGTAGTTAGCAGGCTTAGTGTGTGCTAATAGCTCGTTAAGGAGGAACAACAATACTAACTCAGATTCTGGTACCGGAGTTACCACTGAGCAGATTCGAGAGATGATTGCGGCTGAGGTGACGCACGCTACTGGGGAGGCGATCCCCGAGATTGTACCGCCATTCGTAATGAGGTAGTAGTGTTGGTAGAGGAGCGCATCGCGGCGATTCTACCCCCTACCGGTGGACAGCCCCGAGCGAGAGAGTTGTAGTATCGGGATCAGATTGGAGTGCGCATTCCTTACCAGTGGTTGTCCTGAGAATTTGAAGGTTCGCTTCACGGTGAATCTGTTACGAGACGGAGCGAAAGACTGGTGTGCTACTGCTTGGACGCTTAGCGAGCGCACTACTTTGACCTGGGAGGAGTTCGTCGTACGTTTTCGGGCAGAGTATGTGCCTCCAGTGGAGATGGAGAGGATTGCTAAAGAGTCTTGGAGCTCTCTCAGACTGCGGAGACTGTAAGGGAGATGAACCGAGAGTTCACGGAAATGGCATTTTTCTGTCCTTAGTATGCTGCTTCTGCGGACATGAAGAGGACGCGGTACAAGAATATGTTACGTACCAAGATCAGGGAGTTCGTAAGTACTACGCAATATGCTTCACTTGCTGCGGTGATGGAGGCGACCCGAGGTAGAGTTCATCAACTGAGAGTGGAAGAGGCATAAGCTACGCATAGAGTGGTGACATGTACGTTCTTAGTTAACTCAGTGCCTGCTGTGGTGATGTTTGATAGCGGGGCTACTCATCCTTTCGTGTCACACACTGTTTGTGAGCGTGTTGGGCCGAGTTGTAGGACGGTAGGCTGTCCGCGTGTGGTTGAGGTTGCTAATGACAGGACCTTGACTGTAAAGCCCGTACCCCGGTATGTAATTTCTTGCATTAATTCTTTTCTTTCAAGTTTGTTTTATTGTGGTTTCCGTTAACGGGGTTAGTCGAGTTGGGTCTAATCGTTAAAGTATCGGAATTTTTGGTTAGCTGGGAGAGGGTTGTAAGTTGAGGGGCTAAATGTGTCAAAGGCCAAAAACCCTTATGGGTTTCGGCCCATGCAGGAGAAAAAACGCAGTACACATGGTTTTGAGTATGTTGGTAGCGTGGGGGGGGGGGAATCAAATGAATAGAAACAAAGCATAGAAACCCTACGGCTCCACATAGCGTTGTTGTTCTTGTTGTCGCCGGACGGAAAGAAGAACCGAGAGAGGGAGAGAGATTGGCGCCGGCGAGGGTAGGGAGAGAGAAACCGAAGAGTGAGAAGCCAGAGCACCCTTCGCCGCTGCTGTTGCCGCCGGAGTTATGCCGGAGTCGAGGAAGGAGAGCGAGAGCGAGAGAGGAATAGAGAAAACGTCGTCGTTTTTGTCGCAAGGTAAGTCCTCGTCTCCTTTTCCTTTTTCTTTTCTTTTCCGGCGAAGCAACCACCGCCGTACGCTGCCGCTGTGGTGGCCGTGTGGGGGCAGTCGTGGTTATACGCGTTCGGGTGTGTGCGCGTTTGGTCAGCCAAGAGAGAGAGAGACGGTGGTGTGAGGGTGGTGTGGGGTGGTGCATGTGTGCGTGTGTGTGAGCGCCGCCGCCGCCGCCGTGTCCCCACTGCCGGAGGTGGCAGTGGGTGGTGCTGTGTCCTAAACCCTAAAACCACCTCTGGCCGTAACCCTAAAACCGCTAATCCTAGTCGTAAAACCGTTAATCGCATAGCGAAAGACCGTGTTATCATTTTATGTGAAACTGCAGTTTCTGTCCCTGTTTTTGTATCGAGTATAACTTCTGCTAGGAATGTCGGATTGGGATGAAACCAGTGCCAAAAGTTCTCATTCTGAGTCTAGTAAGTTTCTTATGTTTTGCGGAAAAACCAGTTCGGACCGTAGCTAGTGTCAAACTGCTGTTTTGTATCGAAAGGTACTGTTTTTCGCTGTGCAGCTAACCGGTTTTGTAAAATCTATAATAAATTGTAGAAAAATCGTTAGAGCGCGTGCGATATGTCCCTGGAACCCTAAGACATGGGACTTTGTGTTTATGGATTAATATTTCTGGATTTATCAGTTTATAAGGGGTTAAACAGGTCCCGAACAGACCTGTGTTTTTAGAGTAAAAGCTGGAATGTGTATGTTATAATTTAGTAGTCGTGGTTTTGGGTTGGGGCGTCACTTTGACATTTGTTAACACGTAATTAGGTGGGAGAAGGTGAGTGAAGTTGGCCGGCTTGTGATTGCGGTTGCGGATACTCGCGTTGCTTTAAGGTGAGTTCTCTCACTGTGTAGTTAGGGGTTGTATGCATGTCATAGTAGTTTGTATGTACTACTGTCTTTGTGGTGTGAACGAGTTGTTTGTGGTGTGTAATATTTGATTGGTTTAAATGCTTAGTATAAATGTGTTACATTACAACTCGGTGGGACCGAGGGCTCGGTGGGACCGAGGAAGTGGAAAGAAACGTTGTGGGAACTCGGTGTGATGAGTGTGTTACATTACAACTCGGTGGGACCGAGGGCTCGGTGGAACCGAGGTGTTGGATGCATAATTACTTGTAGATGTTTACTCGTTTTATGTAACTGTGATGTTGTTGCTTATGTGCGGATAGGGGTGATGTGTATATAATTCCTATCTGCGCATGTGATGGAATTCACTAAGCTTCGTGCTTACCCCTTCCCAATATCTTATGATTTCAGGTGCGAGTAGCAGTCGGGCGTGACGGTACACACGGGCGCAAGGCGAAGATAGTTTGGTTTGATTTTTAATAAATGGGGATGGATTTATATACTTTTCCGCTGCTTAAACTTGGTTGACGGTTTTAAATAACGATGTTATTTCTCATTGTAACGTGATTCGTTAACTCTTGGTTTGATTATAATGAAATAAATTGTTTTTAAAAAATTTAATTCCTTGTAATTTTTGGGACGTTACATTGACGGTTACTGACGTGTACCGGAGGTGCACTTTGGAAATCTCTGGTGTGAGATTCCCTATTGATTTAATTCCGATCGCTATGCGAGAGTTGTGCGTAATTGTGGGCATGGATTGGATGGATGCTTTCGATGCGGAGATCGTTTGTCGTCGCAAACAAGTACGAGTTCGAACCCAAGCGGGGGAGAACTGCTAGTTCAGGGCGACTCGCCCAGGTGGACCTCAGCGATATGTTCGGCTGCGAGGGCTCAGAGGTACTAGCAGCACAGTGGTCGGGATTTTTGGCATATGTGATCGACACGCGCGTCGACGAAGAGAAGAAGACTGCTGTGGATGTGCCAGTTGTACGGGAGTTTACTGAAGTATTTCCCGATGAGTTACCGGGGATACCTTCCGAGCGACAGGTAGAGTTCCGCATCGATTTGATTCCGGGTGCTGCTCCGGTGGCTATGGCACCGTACCGCCTGGCTCCACCGGAAATGAAGGAATTGTACACTCAGTTGCAGGAACTACTCGAGAAAGAGTTCATCAAGCCGAGTTGTTCACCGTGGGGAGCCCCGATTCTGTTTGTGAAGAAGAAGGACGGGTCCCAATGG
This sequence comes from Saussurea involucrata, assembly GCA_033807775.1. NCBI lineage: Eukaryota > Viridiplantae > Streptophyta > Magnoliopsida > Asterales > Asteraceae > Saussurea > Saussurea involucrata. Next base: position 77,948,768 of record CM066325.1, read on the forward strand.
ATGTGTATAGACTACCGTGAATTGAATAAGCTTACGGTGAAGAACCGTTATCCCCTGCCAAGGACCGATGACTTATTCGATCTACTTCAGGGAGCCTCGTGGTCCTCTAAGATTGATTTGAGATAGGGGTATCATCAGATGTGGGTGAGGAGTGAGGATACGGGGAAGACGGCCTTTCGTACACGTTATGACCATTACAAGTTTGTGGTGATGCCTTTCAGGCTCACCAATGCACCAACAGCGTTCATGTACCTTATGAACAGGGTGTGTAGCCCGATGTTGGATCGATCGGTGATTGTGTTCATCGACGGTATTCTCGTATATTCGAAGTCGAAGGAAGAGCACGAGATACATTTGCGAGAAGTTTTGGAAGTTTTGAGGCGGGAGAAGGTTTATGTAGTCAAGGATTATGACTGTGAGAAACTTTACCACCTGGGTAAAGCGAATGTTGTTGCGAACGCACTTAGTCGACATTCGGTTGGTGAACCATTGAGGGGTTTGTGTCAGCGATTGACAGTGGTTACACCTATCATGGAGTCAATAGGTAGCACTCAGGAGGTGGCCGTTTTGGAGGAAAATGCAAAACGGGAGAGAGTGTCGGGGGAAATCCCGAATTTTGTTCGTGATAGTCGGGGGTTGTTAACTCAACATGGTAGGGTTTGGGTTCCATTCATCGGTGGGAACTGGCAGGTACTAATGGATGAGGCGCATAAGTCCAAGTTCTCGATTCACCCGGGAGCTACAAAGATGTACAGAGACTTGCGTGAAGGTTACTGGTGGCGCGACATGAAGCGGGATGTTGCTAGATGTGTTGAGGTATGTATGACCTGTCGGAAGGTCAAAGCGGAACATCAACGACCACATGGGAAATTGCAACCGTTGGAGGTCCCGGTTTGGAAATGGGAAAAGATTACTATGGATTTCATAACGAAGCTCCCAAGGACTCCCCGTGGGAACGATGCCATTTGGGTGATCGTTGACCGTCTGACCAAGAGTGCTCACTTCTTGGCCATCAGGGAGAGCTCCTCGGCGGAGAAACTTGCGGAGGTGTTTGTACGTGAGATCGTGGCCAGGCACGGGGTGCCAGTTTCGATTGTCTCCGACAGGGACACTCGTTTTACCTCCCGGTTTTGGGAGAAGTTCCAGTCGGAGATGGGTACACGGTTACACTTTAGCACGACCTTTCATCCACAGACGGACGGACAGAGCGAGCGAACCATTCAGACCCTCGAGGATATGCTTCGAGCTTGTGTCATCGATTTTGGAGGTAGTTGGGATCAGTACCTACCTTTGGCAGAATTCTCCTACAACAGCAGCTATCACTCTAGCATTGGCATGCCGCCGTACGAGTTGTTGTACGGTAGAAAGTGCAGGACGCCCGTTTGTTGGGGCGAGGTTGGTCATCGGGTGTTAGGGAGTACTGACATTGTGTTGAAGACGACCGAGATGATTCAGATGGTGCGGGACCGTTTGGTTACTGCACAGAGTCGGCAGAAGAGCTACGCCGACAAAAGGCGATCCGACTTGGAGTTTCAGGTGGGTGATTATGTGTTGTTGAAGGTTTCACCCTAGAAAGGGGTGATCCGGTTTCGTAAGCGGGGGAAGCTAGGGCCTCGTTATATTGGGCCTTACCGGATTATCGCCCGTGTGGGGAAAGTGGCTTATCGTTTAGAGCTACCTGAGGGACTGAGCTTGATTCACAACACCTTCCATGTTTCTCAGTTGCAGAAGTGTGTAGTGGACGAGTCTGCAGTGATCCCCCTCGAGGACATTCAGATTGACGAGAGGCTCAACTACGTGTAGAAACCGATAGCTGTCATTGAGAGGAAGACGAAAAATCTGCGCAACAAAGTCATTGGGTTGGTGAAAGTTCAGTGGCAGCACCGGAAGGGTTCAGAGTGGACGTGGGAGCCCGAAGCCGAGATGCGCGAGAACTATCCCGAGCTATTCGCCGACCAAGACTTCGAGGACGAAGTCTAATTCAAGCGGGGGAGAGTTGTAAAGCCCGTGTCCCAGTACGTTTTTATTTATTAATTTATAATATTTTTTTAGCGAAATTATTTATCGGGGTTAGGCATCAAGGACCTAAAACGAATTAACTAGTGGGTCAATGATCTTTATGTTAAATCCTAAACTAATGTGGGAATTTTGGGTATACCTTAAGAGTCTAGGGGCCAAATGTGTGCATGTGTGTAAGTTGGGCAAGGGATCGGCCAAAGGACCGACCCCCCCTCCCCTCCCCTTCCCTTGTTATTTTCTGTCGCCGCCGAGAGAGAGAGAGAGAGAACGCCGGCGAGAAAGAGAGAGAGAGAGAGAAACCGAGCGCTGCCGGAGAGAGGGAGAGAGAGAGAGTTCGCCGGAGAGTGAGGAGGGTCGCCGCCGAGGGAGATCGCCGCCAGGAAGAGAAGGTCGCGTTGAGGTATTCCTTTCCGTTGTTTTTTTCCCGTTGTCGTTTCGTCGTCTAACCATTGTAAACCGCCACCACCACCACCGCCGCCGTAGCCATGGCTGCCGGCGGTGTGGCCGCCGCCGTACGCCGCTGCTGTGTCGGCAGGGGGTGTACGTGTGTGTGTGTGTGTGTGCGGGTGTGTGTGTGGGTAAGTCGGGGTGTGCGAATTGGTGTGGTTTTGCCGGAAGTTATTAACCATCGTCGCCGCCGCCCACCACCACCGCCACCGGAGGCGGCAGTGGGTGGTGCACGGTTGTTGTCCAGCTTAGTATAGCCCTGTTCCAGTAAGTTTTTGGGGCTTTCCTGGTCTGTTTGGATTAAGACATGACTCAATGGTTTTAAAATTCAATAGTTATCATTTCATGTGAAATATATAGTTTCTGCCACTGTTTTGTAAAAGCCATAACTTATTCTAGGAACATCGGATTGGGGTGAAACCAGTGCCAAAATCTCCCATTCTGAGTCTAGTAAGTTTCATATGTTTTACGGAAAAATAAGTTCGGACCATAGCTAGTGTCAAATTGCCATTTTATACTGACAGGTTCTGTTTTTAGCTGTTCTGCGAAGTGTTTTCGTAAAATTCATATAGAATGCTAGAAGTATCGTTAGGACGCGTGCGATATGTCCCTGGAACCCTAAGACATGGCACTTTGTGATTATGGAATTTGGTTTCTGGAATTATCAGTTTAAAGGGGGTAAAACAGGTCCCGAACAGACCTGTGTTTTAGATAAAAAGCTGGAACGTTTAGTTTTGTACGCTAGTAATCGTGGTTTGGATTAGGACTTCCCTTTGACGTTTGTTAGCGCGTATCTAGGTGGAAAGAGGTGAGGGAAGTTAGCCGGTTGGTGTTGCTGATCACGAAGGCTTGCGTTACTTTGAGGTGAGTTCTCTCACCGCGTAGTTAGGAATTTCATGCATATCGTTATTTGTGCTACGTGTTATTACGTGCGTACGTGAACTAGTTGGGATGTGATAACTAGTTGTGATTTGTTGAATGTATATGTGGATTATTTATGCTTGTGTACACCTCGGTGGGACTGGGGGGCTCGGTGGGACCGAGGGCTCGGTGGGACTGAGCTAGTACAATTGTATTATCTTTACTCGGTGGGACCGAGGGCTCGGTGGGACTGAGCTTGTATCAGTGTCTTTACTCGGTGGGACCGAGGGCTCGGTGGGACTGAGCTTGTATCGATATATTTTTGTGTACTCGGTGGGACCGAGGTTCGTGTTTATACATTAGTCATCATGCAGTTTTATATTCGTGGTGATGGTGATGTTCCCTACTTGCGAGTAGGGGCGATATACGTGGGGTTGCTACCTGCGTGTGTGGTAGGATTCACTAAACGTTTAGCTTACCCTTTCCCAATATGTTGTGATTTCAGGTGCGAGCGGCAGTCGGGCCTGACGGTACACACACTAAGCGCGGGTGTCGAGAATTGTTTAAAGTTCACTTTCATACCTTTGGATTTTATTTTATAAAATTTCCGCTGCATAAACTTTATTGACTGTTTGAGTTAACGACGTTAATTTCAATTGAGTTGCGAATTATTAAATTGTGGTTGTTTTATAATGAAATGAATGTCTTAAAAATTTTAAATTCCTTGTAATTTTTGGGACGTTACATTCATATATATATATATATATATATATATAGAGAGAGAGAGAGAGAGAGAGAGAGAGACGGGTTCAAACGAGAACAATACCTATTTAAAAGAACATGACAACCAATAAAATCAAATATGATTTTACATTAACGTGTGAAAAGGGAATTTTATCGTGGCTTCAGATCTGCCTGACTTTAATCATCACCACACCACAAAGACGTTAATGTAAAATCATGTTCTTTTAAATATATATTATTCTCATTTGATCCTCAATATATATATACTAGTTGTGTACCCTTGCAATGCGGCTGGTGTAAATTTTATATAAATATAAGCAAGAATACCGTTTAAAACAGATAAACACATATGTTCATAATTATTTATCTTAGAGGTTTGACGATTGTCATAGCAAAACTAAGCCAAATAGAAAACAATTTTATTTTCATCTTGAGTATGAACATGTTATCATTGGACGAATATAGATGTATTTTGGCAAAAATAAACCCTTCTATAGCTGGCATGTTGACCAACAAAACTTGACTCAAGTCAACCAATTATCTAAACATAAAAACACCACCACCAATATAAAAGCCTCTATTAGAGTTCACGCATTGGAAACAAGTATTGGGAAGTATACTAAAATTGTATCCGTTGCGAAATTGTACCAATATAAGAGTCGTTTAGTAATTTCCTTTGCAAAAACTGTGCTAAAATTTAATTTCAAACTAAACATTCATCGAAAAATAAATGAATTCTTTATGAAGTAACAATGTATCGAAAACAAGTAACATTGTATCGAAAACAATAATCTTTATTGAACGATTGTAGAGAGTTACAAGTGTTGGAATGATGAATAAACTCTCTCTTATATCTATGAAGCGCACAATACAATAACTAGAACGGCTAACCTCATTCTCACTTAAACACACATTATATATCTACGACTATAACAATCAAGGCCCAAACCCATTAACTCTAATTAAGCCCATTTATAATTAAGGCTTTTAGTTTAAATAATAAAACTCTATTATTTTCCTTATATAACTTTATGGGTAGATTGTTAGGACCATAAATGTCCTATATATATATATATATATATATATATATATATATATTAGAAAGTGATATAAAGAAAATAACAGAGTTCTATTATTTATTTGTAAAAGCCTTAATTATAAATGGGCTTAATTAGAGTTAATGGTCTTGGGTTTTCTCATGTTGATGTATTCAATCTGCTTCAGTGTGTCTATCATCGACCCGATACCGTACAGGGCCGTTTGTTTATACGAACGTATCCAGTGGGCAAAAATCTACCTTTGCAATTCTTCCAAGTAAGGGGTGAAAATCATAACCCGTTCCCATTTCAAAGACAGATCCGGTTGAGCATTTGAGGTTTCTCCTGTTGGGGGTTCAGATTCGGCTCGGTTTGATTCTTTTTCGGTGTAGGTACTTAGTGGTATAGGTGTAGTGGGTATTTTTGATGTTGGGTCATCTCTTAGGGTCTGTTCGAGCAAGTTGTCGTAGTCAGCGTATTGTAAGAATTCTTCATCATCAAATGTGCACAGGTGGTTGACTTCGGATTGTATGGCAATCAAGGCTTATTCAGTCAGTGCTCGTTTGACCGTAGGATTCGCTTCGGATTCTGTGTCGATCAACGCCCAATCATCAGCTAACCATCTGTCACATTCCTCGGGCTTTTCAACCGCTGGACTGACAGAACCAGAGCAACGTGATAGTATTTAGTTTGGTCTTCGGTAGGAGCAGATAAGGCTTATGGACTTGGTTTTTCTGCTTCGATTATCGTAGCTTTATTGCTTACTTCTAGGCACGCTTTTTCTACTTCGATTATCGTACATTTAGTGCTCGTTTTTTGTTGCGTCACAGAAGTACCTATACCCTGTTCTTTTGTTTCGACCATAGCTGTCTCCGTTTCAGTCGTTGGCGTCGTCTCTGGCTGAGTGGTTCGCATCCTCCTCTCCCCCGCATGGTGATATAGATCCTCCGGATCATCATGTTTCCGTTTATTAAACTGAGCCTGAACCTTGCATGTCGTTTCAAGGCTAGCAACCCGTTTAGAAAGTGTAGCCAGAGTTCGCTGCACATCCTGAAGGGTTGAGGTGAGTTTTTCAAGGCGGGTGTGTATCTAAGGTTGTTGTTCGACATGGGGTTGGGTAGGATGTGTTTGTGAGGGTATGGCTTGAAGTCTGAGGAGACTTACGTGTTCTTCCTCAGAGGATGTTTCGATGTTGGCCTGGGACATAAGTTTGTCTAGTAATAAGGCTTTCAGGGCATCGATGCTGAGGTTTTGCGGGTTTGGTTCAGGTTGAGGTGGTGGTGGTGTTGGGGTTTCGGGCTCGGTCAGGATGACTTTTCCTTGCACCAAACTTTTTAACACGACCAGCTCCTCTTGCATTTTGCATTCCAAACCTGCTTGGACAGCCTTTAAGGCGCCGTCCAGATACTCCTTGGAAATGGATTCCGGTAAGGTAACTCCTGGATCACTAAGATTACCAGTGTAGTGATGGTGGTTGAGTCAACTACCGTACTGCCTACGTTCACGGTTGGCGTGATGATAGCCATGGTAGGACTTCCACTTAATCCTTGTAAACATCTGAGGATGAAGTTAGTATGAGTATTCCGATCGGGTCACGAAGAATCCCGATGGTAGCCGCAGGATGAGATTGTGTCCTAGCCGAAGGAAATATATTAACAAGTGGCTCTAGACTTCATGGTGCACTCAAAGAAGTCGAGGACATGGGAGGTCGTCCTCTTGTTTCAATATCGGTACTCTCCGAGTGAGAGACCGATAGATTTTGTGCTGAGTCCCCGTGGAAAGTTGAAACATGCACCTATTGAGAGGTGCCTGAGTTATATAAAGAAAAAAACTGATCTTGAAATCTTCAGGTCTTGATCTTCTCTCCCTCTTGAATCTTTGAAAAACTTTTGGTGTTGCTTGTCTTCATGGCTTTCCAAGCCCCCCCCCCCCCCCCTTGAATTAAGCTGTTAGTATTCACAGTATCAACTTTATCACAGATTCAATGAACAATAACCTCGACTGAGTGCACTACAAGCATCTTTCAACTGTAGAAACTCAACATATCGGATAAGCACACAAGAAAAATAATGTGTGAGTTACGTGACATTTCACAGTGCATCTTCAATTTAGAAACAATAATCTGTCTTTGAACCGTGAGTTGAATTGGCTTTGAAAAACTTCAGAACTTGTCAAACCAATATGCTCGAAGGGAGGAAATAATTTTTAGCGGACACCACTTGATAAAGGATGAGAAGAATTGACACTCTTTTATGAACTTATCAAATAAAAATTACCAACAATTACTCCCCCTCAGCTTTTGCTAACCCCCCCCCCCCTCAACTTGATATTCGATGTCTTTGAATCTGTATCATTTCTCCCCCTCATGATGATTAGGAGCATACTGAGCATCATGCAACTTCAAAGACAATACTGATAGTAGCAAAATACTAGATAAAACGTTTAGTAACCAAGATGGGGTAAATATCTAACCCAGAGACACAATAGTAACTGTTATCACATCAATTAAAAGAATTGCGTGACCAATGTTCAGAGTTGGCATTGGGGTATCTCTGATAGGACTTCCAGTTATCACTGAAGTAAAATTTTTAAGAATTACTTCTCAAACTGTTCCGACAATATCACGAAGATATGCAATGGGAATCATAAAGACTCGTGCATGTGTGAAAGAATTAAATTATATTGATTTGGCTCAAATATTGATTCATCCTGGGACTCAAGTTAAAAATCAATTGACACAGTGATTAGAATATGAAGTTCGGAGACCGAAGATGATGTCTTCATTTTTCAATATCTAAGACCTTCGAGTGAGGAATAGATAGATTATGTGCTAAACCTCCATGAATATATGAAACAAGCATCTTTTGTGAGACACTTGAGTGGCTAAGTGGGGTGACACTAGTTATCGATATTGGGTCCATGTCTGTTTCAATACTCATCTCCAAAGAAAGAGAATGAATAGATTGTGTGGTTACCCGGATAACTGACTCGGTTTGGTAAGGACCAATATATTCTTTTAAGTCCTGTCACATCCTCACCAAATTCTATTCACTCCAAACTCATCTATCAAGCTATACCCCTCACTGTTGTCTATAAGTGGATGAGTTTTCTGGTTAGGTCCTTCCCGTTCTAGATAAACCATAGAAACATTATAAATTCTATCACTCATTTCATTTCCCAAATAAATCAGTTAAGTAAATATTGAAGGACACATTGAAGTCCGAGTCCTCAACTGCTTTTTCCTTCATAAGTCATACAAAATGAAGTCCGAGTTCTAATCTGAGGTAATCAGAAGTCATCATTGCTGAAATAACAAAATTTCGATAAACAAGATCAAGCGCTAAACAGAATGACTCATCGAGCACATTATGATCAAAAATCAAACAATGAATAGAAATTTTAATTGTGAAGAATAATTCACAATTAATACGTCAGATAGAAAGTGAATCTACAACAAGAAATGACGAACTTTGAAAACAAATAGGAATTCAAGCGAGTGTATTTCCATCGAAAGATCAACAAACATATGAGACATGGAAATTACTAAATCAAGAAAATATAACACGTGGCAATCATGGAAGTTAAAATAAGAGAAAAACAAACACAAGTAAGTTTTTAAGAATAAATTACCACGGTCTTTGAATTCAATAAAATTCACTTACTTTTCACACAATAGTACTCCCCCTCAAAATGGCTTAACCTTTCAATCTAATCATGTGAAAATAATATGTTGAACTAAACACACATGACATTCCTGCAAAACAAATAAAAAAGATTTTGGTATCCATGCTTTGATGGATCCTTGACGATTAGATGCCCTGTTAGAATGAGAACAGGGGATACTATAAGTACCATACCAATTATTAACGTGATTTGGATGTACAAATTCATTCTTCCCACAATGAGTACAATAGATCTTTGCTCGGTTCAGACTGATTAGCTTCGCTGTAGAATAAACATGAGTAGGTGAATCAGTCTTGGAAATAAATGACTTTGTATCAACTGCAGGAGAATTATAAGACGGGTTTCCATCACCGTCTTCGGTAGTTGATTTCTTTTTCCAAACCATTCAGAAGTTCTGTGGATCCCAAACTTCCTGCACTTGTTTATCAAAGAGTTAAACCTGTCATAGGTTGACTGCAGAGACTCTGTCGGCAGAGCTTTGAATGAGTAATATTCATTGATACATTGGGCTCTGCGATTTTTCTGAGTCATGGCTCCTCCTTTCAATTGTTTCTCTAGTACCTTCCATAGATCGTATGCAAATTCACACGCATCTAGGGATTGGAAGAGGTCATTGGGGATGGCCATTATCAGGAGTCGCTTGGCCTTCTGAGCAAACTCATATTTCTCCCAGTCGGGGGCAGACCATTTATCTTTTGTCTTAGGTTTTTCGTGCTCAGGAATCTCTGGAGTGTCGTCTGTGGCAGGTACACGTGGTACAGTGATCATAGGAACGAAAGGAGGATTGTGAATATAATGCAGAAGTTCTTTGTCAGAGCCCTCGAATAAGTGGATCATTCGAATCTTCCACTGAGGATACTCATCTCTGAGCAAAGTGGGTGGTTTTGTTAAGGAACCAGCAGAAAAGTAGTTGTTGGTGTTCGTCATTTTAAATGGTTTTGGAAATTGCCAGAAAACAGAGTATGAACTGAAACTTTTAGATGATGGGTCAGATTTTTTTTAACAGAGCTTATGAGTGTAAAAACCTTGAACACTGCACTAAAATGGAGAGTTTTAACCAAAGAAACATGTTCTGTAAGTTTACCAAAGTCGAACTTGTCGAGAATGGCAGAAAAACAGAGTCTGTTTGAAAAATATGAAGAACAGGTTAAATACAAACCAAGTTTCTACCAGAAATTATTGTAAGAGAGGATCTCTTGATATAGAAAATCAAGGATGGCTCTGATACCAATTGTTGATCCCGATTTTACTCAACAATGATATTTATATCTATTAGTTCTAACAAATAAGGGTGTGGAAGCATTTTAACGAACTAAAAGATATCTAAGGTAGAAAAACACACAATATCAAATACGTGAAATGGAAATAACACAAATGTTTAACTCAATAATTCACTGTATATTGATAAATCAAGAACACCAAGAACACCGAAAGTATAATGAGAATTCTGCTCTAAAGGTGTGTGTGTTGTTCAAAGCTTGATCGAAGAGCTCAACATGAGCCTTCTATTTATACTATTCATCAGCGGACAAGCTTTAGACAATAAGGATTAAGGGTACAAAGACACGATCGTGGGACTGCTACAGGTACAACGTTAATGTAGTGTGTCGTTGTCTGCAAAGGCTGTGTTGGACAACCTAAGGGGGGGGGGAAGGTTGTATTTTAAAACTTTTACTTTCAAAAATTCTTTTTACAAATAAATACAGAATAAATAAAGCAGAGTATAAATAAATAAGTATACAATAATTATATAAACAGATATAATTTAAATACACAGAGATTATATAAATAAATATAAATGCAAAGCAGTTTATATAAATAAATATAATATAGCACAGCGGAATAAATAAAGAGATAAGGGATAGAGATACTTGACACAGAGATTTACTGATTTACCACCAACTGTGATAAACCAGCAGCCGAGACACTTCCCGACACGATCCAATAAATGTATTCTTTACGGTAGAAATACAAACCAAGTACAAAGGTAACGTAATTGATTCTCAAGCTTCTGCTATGAGATGTACAGGATCACACACCCGTTATTCAAATACTTACAAGAGGAGTATAACTCACAATGGGTAATCACTCTTGTATAATATCTCACACTTGGATATTTTATAAAAAATGTTTTATAAAATATATATATATATAAAATAAGTGAGAGTGAGAGAGCTGAGAGTTTGCTGCTTGTTGTTACTGTTGTTGTGGTCTGAGGTCTGCTATTCTTCATCACCAACAGCTTCTTTATATATCAGCATCTCCAACGGCATTGTGCATCCGCGGTATACCGCGTTGCACATGGCGGTATACCGCCGTCAGAAAAGGTGACTGACACACCAACGGCTACATGCAAAGTTGGCAGGAATTACGTACCCGCGGTATACCGGCTGTACCGCCGCGGTATACCGCCGTCAGGAAAAGGTAACTTCAACCAATCAGAGATGCACACGGCCTGCCGCGGTATACCGGCTGAACACCCGCGGTATACCGGCTGTAGTGTACCCGCGGTATACCGGCTGTACCGCCGCGGTATACCGCCGTCAGGAAAAGTCAGCTTCCAGGACAGCACCCAAATCTTGCTGAATCTTCTCAAAACCTTATTAAAATTAATTGTTGGGTTTTTAGAAATATCCAAGTGGTATATTATTTTAGGGTGTTTATCATTATTAGTTATAAACAATAATGACGACGTAAACACTTCCGTCTTTGAACCCTTCAGATTAAATCTTCGTGTTCTTCAACAACTGCACACTTGGATTAAATTGTTAGATAAACAATAATACGGTGTGTTTGTAATCATCAAAATAAATATAAATAAATATATAGAGATGTGGTACACTTGCACCAACAATCTCCCCCTTTTTGATGATGACAAACACAACCGCTAAGCAAGAGCATATGCGGTTTCTCTCCCCCGTTTGTCGAAGCAAAAAGGGTTAAGAAAGACGGTATGCTCCCCCTCGAGAGATGCTCCCCCTCAAAATATGCATATAATTGAGGTAGCATAAACTCATGGGTAAAAGAGCTAAAACGCTCCCCCTCAAATTAATAACGATATCAATTTGATTTTATAAAATTTGAGGGATAAAATAAAATGCAGAAAGCAATAGAGACATAAGATATACAAACCAATACGAAACACTTGCACCAAAACGGATCTTAAGGCTTCAATATTCGGTTAATTTTATGTGATAAAAAAAAAAACCACCACGTATTATGACCTCGTCAGGTAACCACGTATTATAACCTCGGCAGGTAACCACGTATTATAACCTCGGCAGGTAACCACGTATTATAACCTCGGCAGGTAACCACGTATTATAACCTCGGCAGGTAACCACGTATTATAACCTCGGCAGGTAACCACGTATTATAACCTCGGCAGGTAACCACGTATTATAACCTCGGCAGGTAACCACGTATTATAACCTCGGCAGGTAACCACGTATTATAACCTCGGCAGGTAACCACGTATTATAACCTCGCCAGGAAACCACGTATTATAACCTCGGCAGGAAACACGTATTATATCCTCGTCAGGAAACACCTACAAAAGGCAAAGAAAATATTTCGTGGTACCCTTTTCTTATGGGTCCTTTTAACAGTTAGTATAAAACATAAACTGCAAAAAAATATGTTGTCGACATAAAACAAACACGACAAACATACAAAGCCATATAAATGGTTTAAAACCACAAACGCATCCCACCGGGATTATCAACATTAAACATTCCTTTCGGAATCCATTTTCTAACCATTTTAATTTTACGATCGTATTCATCATAGACGTAAAAAGAAGTATGCGGATTAACATTTTTCTTAGGATTCGCAAACTTATTATTATACATAAACGCATGTGATTTTCTCGACATATAATTCACATAATTCATTTTAGGAACATACGGAGGTTTTTGCGTTTTATTTTTAACAACAAATTTAGGTTTTTCAAAAACCTTTTTAATTGGCATACAATCACATTTTTCAATACACGTATTTGAACCAATGCCTTTTCGGCAATTTATACGATTTGATATATTAAGCATTTTAAGCACTTTATCATTGCTACTATTAAAAGCATTAGCTAACAGATTATTTTTCTCATGCGATTTACATTTAGCATTTAAATATGCAACTTCATTTTCAAGAGACTCGCATTTTGTACATGCAACACTTTCTTTTTTATTTTCACTTAAGCATGCAATTTTATCATTTAAAACAATGCAAGATTTGCAAATATCTTTTTCACTTAATTTATTTTCTAATTTAGTGATAACATCTAAATCATGAGCAGATTTTTGTTTACCGTCATCTATTTCCTTTTTATATGTGGATACGGTTTCTTTTAAATTAGAGATTTCATCTTTATACCTATTTGCAAGAGCGGCCATATCATGAAATGATTTATGTAATTCGTCAAGATTATTTTCATCGTCACTATAATAATTATCACAATTATTTTTAGAGGAATATGATGAAGATACCTCATTATCATGGTCGGCCATGAAACAAAAATTTTTGGTCTCATTTATGCTTGCGCTCAACGCGCCTCCAACCAAAGCTTTTGGTGTGTTGATTTGTTTTGCTCGATTCGGACACATACTTGCATAGTGATCCTTGTCACCACACACATAGCAAAAGCCTTTCTTTTTATTGGCTTTTTCATCGTCGCTAGATTCGTCATAATTGTCTTCACTTTTGTGGACGTTGCGACTTTGGTTTTTACCACCACGACGGTAGTCTTCATTTTCTTGAAACCTATCAATATTAGTAAACTTTTTGTTAGATAAAAGTTTAGAAAGTTTTCTTACCAACTTGACTAAATCGTCAAGATTTTCGGGTTCATCATCGGATGAACTTGCATCTTCCTCCTCTTCCTTTTCTTTTGAGGCAACGACCTTGAGAGCGATGGATTTCTTTTTGACTTGCTCCCGGACTTGATTTCTTTTTAGTGCAATTTCGTGCACTTTAAGATTGCCGATGAGATCATCGAGCTTCATAGTTGCGAGATCTCGGGAGTCTTCCAAGGATGTGATTTTTGCCATCCACTCCGAAGGAAGTGCTCGAAGAATTTTCCTTACATAGTCTTCGTTTGGATAAGTGCGACCTAATCCCTTCAAAGTAGTCATGATGAGGTTAAAACGTTTAAACATTGAGTCGATTGACTCATCTTTTGACATTTCAAATAATTCATAATCATGAACTAAAATGTTTATTTTAGAACTTTTAACTTGAGTATTTCCACGATGAGTGTCACTCAAGCTTTGCCAGATTTGATTAGCAGTTTTACAGGTATATACTCTTTCTATTTCATCGGAAGTTAAAGCAGCATATAATATATTTTTAGCCTCAAAATTTAAACAAAAAAGAGATTCTTCAGCGGGAGTCCAGTCCTTAACAGGTTTATCAACAATAACATTATTTTTTATAATAGTAGGGTTAAAATTCCCATTTTCTATAATATCCCAAATTTTTTGACTTTTGCCACGAACGTGACATTCAAATAGCTCGGCCCAAATGCCAAACTTTTCAGTATCTATCAAAGGAGTTTTAGAGAACACAAAATTAGTTTGTTGAGCCATTTAAAAAAAAATTAAAGAAATGACTTTAAAAATTTAAACAGAAAATTTTTGAAAGCCCTGCTCTGATACCAAATGTTGGACAACCTAAGGGGGGGGGGGGAAGGTTGTATTTTAAAACTTTTACTTTCAAAAATTCTTTTTACAAATAAATACAGAATAAATAAAGCAGAGTATAAATAAATAAGTATACAATAATTATATAAACAGATATAATTTAAATACACAGAGATTATATAAATAAATATAAATGCAAAGCAGTTTATATAAATAAATATAATATAGCACAGCGGAATAAATAAAGAGATAAGGGATAGAGATACTTGACACAGAGATTTACTGATTTACCACCAACTGTGATAAACCAGCAGCCGAGACACTTCCCGACACGATCCAATAAATGTATTCTTTACGGTAGAAATACAAACCAAGTACAAAGGTAACGTAATTGATTCTCAAGCTTCTGCTATGAGATGTACAGGATCACACACCCGTTATTCAAATACTTACAAGAGGAGTATAACTCACAATGGGTAATCACTCTTGTATAATATCTCACACTTGGATATTTTATAAAAAATGTTTTATAAAATATATATATATATAAAATAAGTGAGAGTGAGAGAGCTGAGAGTTTGCTGCTTGTTGTTACTGTTGTTGTGGTCTGAGGTCTGCTATTCTTCATCACCAACAGCTTCTTTATATATCAGCATCTCCAACGGCATTGTGCATCCGCGGTATACCGCGTTGCACATGGCGGTATACCGCCGTCAGAAAAGGTGACTGACACACCAACGGCTACATGCAAAGTTGGCAGGAATTACGTACCCGCGGTATACCGGCTGTACCGCCGCGGTATACCGCCGTCAGGAAAAGGTAACTTCAACCAATCAGAGATGCACACGGCCTGCCGCGGTATACCGGCTGAACACCCGCGGTATACCGGCTGTAGTGTACCCGCGGTATACCGGCTGTACCGCCGCGGTATACCGCCGTCAGGAAAAGTCAGCTTCCAGGACAGCACCCAAATCTTGCTGAATCTTCTCAAAACCTTATTAAAATTAATTGTTGGGTTTTTAGAAATATCCAAGTGGTATATTATTTTAGGGTGTTTATCATTATTAGTTATAAACAATAATGACGACGTAAACACTTCCGTCTTTGAACCCTTCAGATTAAATCTTCGTGTTCTTCAACAACTGCACACTTGGATTAAATTGTTAGATAAACAATAATACGGTGTGTTTGTAATCATCAAAATAAATATAAATAAATATATAGAGATGTGGTACACTTGCACCAACAGGCTGTAACCCATCAGAGGATGACACGTGGAATGTGCAGGGCACGCCTTGTACGATTGATCTTGAGGATCTTCGTACTGCAGAAAACGTGAGAGGCACGATCGTCTTCATATTTATCTTCAAGTAATCTTCTAAGTCTTCAGTCTTCATACCACAGAGGCTCTGTGGCCTTGTCTTCTGTGAATGTCTTCAAAAGTCTTCTACTTCGATCTTCTATCGGTGTCTTGGCAGAGGCTCTGTCGATGTATTTATACTTAGCCTATTTTTCATATACTTCTATTCATAGAATCAGGAGCTAACAAAATGCAATAAAATCTTTTTTGTATTCCATATTTTTGCTTGTTTTCTTCATATTTTTTTGGTCTAATATTTTTTTTTCTCTTTTTTCCTTTTCCGACTATTTTATACTTTTTTTCTCCTTTTTCCAAAGAAAAAGTAGGAAACGAAAATGAATAGAATAAGAAACTTTTGAATTTATCAAGGAACTCAAAATCCAATAATAGGAACCCCAACAACTTGTGATTAGACCCACTATTAATAATTGAATTTTGACACTAAGAAACCAAAGAAAGGAAAAGTAGATGAGAGGATGATTGCTTTAGAATTCAATAGTCACTAGTAAGAATCTTGCCAAGTTGTGACAAAACCCATTACCAAAATAGGATTCTCAAATCCCAAGCAATCGAGAATAACAAAAGGAAAAGTAAAAATAAAATAAAAGGATATGCAACCAATAGAGTTGGCTCTGATACCAAATGATGTGATCTCGCTCGACAAGGTACGGGTTTGAACATGTGTTGCCCGATCGTTCTAATGGTTGCTAAGATAGTTGTGGTGGAAACCGCGACCCATTGCCTATAAAGAGGCAAGAACCTTGGTATAAGTGTATGCCACAATCAACCCACCAAGTTGACTGATAAGTGTTGAACACCACAAGCTACATTATAACTTGATAAGTTCTAAAGTTCACAAAGAACTAAAAGAGTTTAAAACTCATAATCTCATTCAAAACAAAGGTATTTTCAAAGGATTACAATGAACCTCTATTTATAGGGTACAAAAGATAAATCAAAAGACTCACCTAATTACATTTAAGTAACCAATCACCTTAAATTCAATGAATTAAAGACATGACTTTAATTCATTAATCTAGACATATTCTTTTATTTATTAATTTATCTTAAAAGACCTTTGACAACCTAATCTTTATTATAGAACTAAAAAAACGAAATGGACTTCTAAATGCTTCCAAAAGTGACTTAAGGAATACTCAGTTTTGGGTTGCCAAAATGATTATCCACGAAATGCTTCTTTGAATCAGCCCAAAATATGGCAATCTTCATGAAATTGGCTCTTTAAATGCTCCATGATTGGCCCAAGTTTTTCTCTTTGTCAATTAATCCCACTTGAGTTCCTTTGCTCCTTATACTTGAATACGATTCATGAGGGATCATATCAGGAAATGACAGAGAAGCCAACAGAGACTGATGCTTCTTTAATGCCTTGTGCATTTTCTGTGACAGACTCGACTGGCAGAGCGCCGGAGATTTCCAAACCCAGTGCCAAGGTATGTTCATCCTCTGAATCCAAATCTGACTCTGAATGGAAATGAATGTGTCAAACCTTTCTAAGGAATTTCAAAACCTTAAACAAAAACTTTCTGAGAAACTAGCTCAGAATGATCTGTCTTTCTACAAGAGAGAGAAAAAAGTCTCTTGGAATTGTAGAAGGAAGAAATTTCTAAAGAAAAATCTGAGTTAGAAGTTTTGCAAAAACAAAACGAATCCTCATTTTCAGAAAAATGCAAGGAATACGAAGTGATTTTGAGATTAAAGGCTGAGGAGGTAAAGAGATCATAGTATAAAAGGCTTAGCTCTGTTGCTCTTAAAAATTATTTTCAAAAGGAAAGAGAAGTCTTACATTAGTCTTTACAGAAAAAGAGCTTCTGATAAAGAAGTACCAGGATGCACAAGATGTGAATATTAAAATCAATTCGCAAAAGGACTCAGGGTCTAGGTTTCAGTGACCTTGATCCCTTCACTGGAAGGAAGAAGACTCTTTTTCCTCTACCTTCTGCGTTGGGAAAGTCCAAATGCCTGATGGTGTACTCACTAGTACTGCTATTTTTAAAAGAGCTAAAACTTCAGAAGGGTCAAGGACCAGAAACTAAGGTTCAAAAATATCAGCTATGACTCCTTTGGTCATGGAAAGGTTACAAAACCATCTGTAAAGTTTATTCATGATCAAGGAAAAGCTGAAATCATTATTTCTAACTCTGCCAAAAGTCTTGATCCCAAGGAGATCTTCAACTTCAAATCTTTTAAGGAGCAGAAACCTGCTACTTCTGTTTTTGGTCCCTCTGATATCAAAACTCAGAGTGAACTCAACCCTGAAGCACCAGTCTTCTCTCTTACCTCTGAAGATGTAAGAACTTCATTTGAAGAAGATCTACAAAGAGTTCTGGAAGAAAACTCCATTTCTGATGCTTTAAAATCTAAACTCAGAAAATTCAAAACGTGTACCATCAAAGAGTTGAACTCCTCTGACTCCTCCAGAGCAAACGGTTCTTAGAAACCCACAGAGACTAACACCGCTGACAGAGCCGCCATAGACTTTTTAGACTCTGACTCTGATTCTGAGGTGGATAAGCAGATTTTTTGTGCACCAATAACTATCTTGCACAAACCAAAACAAGCATTTGTTGGATCCGGAATTTTAAACAATGTCATACATGTTTCCAAAAACAAATCCAGAATCCCACCATACCCTGATTTTAAAAATATGGGTATCAGAATCCTGTGTTCTGAGGAGTTAGAAGAAAAGAGAAAAGAGAAAGCCAAGAATGCTTCTGTGAACCAAACCTATGTGCCTTATGCTTACGAACCTATAAGGTTCACTCCAGAACATAAAGGAAAATGAAAGTTAATGATTCACCTCTTTCTAATTCTATAGTGAATCAAAAAGGTAAATCTTTTTGGTCCAAGGAATCACATCAAGAGAGGAATGTCAGTTTCAGGAAAACCAATCTAGATAGGAAGTTTGTAAAACATCTGATTCTAGAAAATTTCATTCTCAAAAGTCATGTAATCCACAGATGATGAATAGAAACAGAAATTTGAATCAATCATTTCCATGTTCTGTCAATTGCAATTGCATTAAGCTTATGTTAAAATTGCAAAATCATCTTAACGGTCCCTACTGCATTCTGAATCGGTCATAAGAAAGGAAAAATCCTAAGACCAACTCTTCGAACTTGCGGAGAAAATCCTCCGGCAAACCATCAAAGAATGGAAAGCCAGACGGTAAATCAGCAAACACCCCCAAACCTAACAAGAAAGGACCCATTATGCAATGGGTACCTACAAGAAACTAATTTGTCTTGCAGAAGCCACATGTGCAGATCTAGTACTTATACTCAAGATGTTCCAGGCACATGACAGGCAATAAAGAGCTACTGACCTCATTCAAAGATAAAATGGGAGGTGCAGTAACTTTTGGAGGAGATGGGCAGGGACAGATTAGAGGATATGGTGTTTTGACCAATGAAGGTGTTTCTGTATCTAAAGTTGCTTATGTTGAAGGGTTAAATCATAATTTGCTTAGCATAAGTCAACTGTGTGATCATGGTTTTGATGTTGATTTTAAAAAAGAAATATTGTTCTTTGCTAGTTTCAGATTCTGGTCAAGAGCTTCTCAGAGCTAATAGGAAAGGCAATCTTTATAAAATGAATTTCAATCCAAATCAAAAATCTAATACAGAAAAACTCTGTTTAGTTTCTTTGAATAAGGAAGATGTCTGGCTCTAGCACAAAAGATTTGCTCACTTGAAATTTTCAAATCTTGACAAGCTTGTGAAACTTAACTTAGTCAAAGGTCTGCCTTCTCTTAAATTTGACAAAGACCATCTTTGTTCTGCCTGTGAATTGGGTAAGCTAAAAAGAGCTTCACACAGAACAAAGAGTGAGCACAACTGCCCTAGACCTTTGCATATGCTTCATGTGGATCTTTGTGGTCCAATCTCAGTGCAAAGTCTATCTGGCAGAAAGTATATCCTGGTTCTTATAAATGAATATTCTAGATATACTTGGGTTGAGTTCATCAGAGTAAAATCTGATGTCCCAGAAATGCTGATAAATCTGTTGAAGAGAATTCAGGTTCTGTTAGGTCTGAAGATTCAAAAGATGAGAAGTGGTAATGGGACTTAGTTCAAGAATGCCAAAATTGATTCCTACCTTACAGAGGAAAGAATCTCCCAGAACTTCTCTACTGCAAGAACTCCTCTACAAAATGCTGTTGTTGAGAGAAAGAACAGAACTCTGGTAGAAGCTGCCAAAACTATGTTAGTAGGATCTGATCTTCCCATCAACTTCTAGGCAGAAGCAGTCTCAACAGCATGTTTTACCCAAAACAGGGCTGTCATTGTAAAGAGATTTAAGAAGACTGCTTATGAGCTGATCAACAATAGAAGAACAAATGTGAAATTCTTTCATATTTTTGGTTGCAAGTGCTACATTTGGAATGACAGAGATCAATTGGGAAAGTTTGATAGAAAAGCTGATGAAGGAAAATTCATTGGATATTCTTTAACTTCAAAAGCCTACAGAGTCTACAACTTAAGAGCAAGAGTCATTCAAAAAGCATCAATGTATCCTTTGATGAAAGATCATCAAGTGTCTCTGAAAACCAATCATTATAGAGGATACATACAATAGAAGAGCCCGGTACATCCAAAGCAAGAGAAGAAAATATCAATATGATATTTAATGATTTCTTTGATGATGAAGATTTCTCTGAAGTCATCACCAGAGGCAATCAAGTTCAGAGCTCTGAAGGACAGAATCTATCAGGTACATCTATGTCAGGTCCTTCAAATACTTCACCATCTGCTTCTCTGACCACAGGTCAAGTTTAGAGAAATGAGAGACTACAATCAGAGGAAAGAGAGCCTGAACAAGAACCATTATCACCCCCACTGACCAATGTTGGAAGAAATTCCATATATGAAAGCTCACATTGTCAGAGCCTTGCTGGTACTTCTTAGAGCAATGAAGCCACTCTCCAGAGCAGTGTGCCTCAGAGCCCTGGTGCCAACCCTCAGAGCTCTGAAGCTGACAATCATCCTTTCCCTTCAGAAGCACATGCACTACCTCTTGTCCATGCTCCCATGACTATTTGGACAAATGATCACCCCCATCATCAGATTATTGTTGCTGCTGAAGATGGTGTTAAGACAAGGCCAGCTACAGCAAATGAAGCCTTCTTTGTGAACTTTTTGAGCATGATTGAGCCAAAGAAGAATACTGAAGCCCTGGAAGACCCAAACTGGAGAAGTCGTGCAAGAGGAGCTTCTTTAATTTGAGAGAAACAAAATTTGGTGCTTGGTTCCACTTCCAAAAGATAAAGTAGCTATTGGAACCAAGTGGGTTTTCACGAATAAGAAAGATGAAGATGGAATAATCATCAGAAACAAAGCAAGGTTGGTTGCAAAGGGACATTGCCAAGAAGAAGGCATTAATTATGATGAAACCTTTGCACCTGTGGCTAGGCTAGAGGCAATCAGAATCTTCCTAGCCTATGCTGCTTACAAAGGGTTCAAGGTCTATCAAATTGACGTAAAATCTGCTTTTCTGAATGGAAAATTACATGAGGAAGTATATGTCTAGCAACCTCCAGGCTTTGAAAGCTCAGAGTTTCCAGCTCATGTGTACAAGCTAGACAAAGATCTGTATGGCTGATAACTCTCATTTTGAGCGTTATTTACACGTCATTTGTGTGAGTTTTCTTCCGTTTTTAGTTGTGTTTTATGTTTATGTGTTCGTATTTTTCCTTTTGTTAAGTTATTTTTATTTGGAGTTGTTGAGGACGTTTATGGTTATTTGCATCAATTCTTGGAAAATAATGCACCAGCGACTGTGGGCACAGTCTGCCCACTGTGAGCACGACGGATATTGCTATTATCCAGCAGATATTGCGAGAATCTGGGTAAAGAAGAGTATCAATGAGCTGGTATTCTCAAGATCTGGACATTCAGCAAAACCATGGGCTTTGATGGTGGTATTGGGTAATACACTTTGGATAAAAGGAAACTTTGTCCTTTGGGTAATACCCATTCTTGGGGTTATAAAAGAAGAAGCTTGGATCACTTCAAAGGGGATCATCACAACCAATTCTCAGATTTTTTACTTGCTTTCTAGTAGTTAATTCCTCTTCTTGTTTCTTAAAAACTTGAAGAGTTGTAGCATTTACTTCCATGTAGTTGTAGTTGTAATTTCTGCCCACAGTGAGTTACTGTGGGCATCGTTTTAAATTTATGCAAGTACTTTTTATGTATTCTCTTCATCTTATTATGTCTTTCTTTTTAATTATTAGTTAAGCACCCCTGGGTATGGGTGTGAACAAACTTGAGACTAGTAGGCAACACTTGGGTGTGGCCATTTGTTACTAACTCTCGAGATTGGTCACTTGAGTCGGGACTTAAACTCAACGCGGATAAGCCGATCACTTTGAAGTGTTAATATTAGATCTTAGACCTCGAGAGGGGCGGATTTGAAATACGGCTTAAGTGATGCACACAGATTTGAGAGAGTCTTTGATAACCACGTCGAGAGGCGGGTTTTGTATGATTTATTAAGGTTCAAACGCCGGTCGAGATTTATATCACAAAGAGATTTGGGTGTAAATCTCCATATTGGTAGAACTTGACGTTTAGAGTCAAACTTAATTAAATCGGCAAGATTGAGAGTCGGTAATAATGGAAACTTTGTAGGACCGGTTTATAAAAATCATCATTTCGAGAGATCGGGGTTTTTATAGGCACTTCGTGTTACAAAGTAACTAACCATTTTGTTACTACGTTCATCTCAAGGAAACTTACACCCATACCCAGTTTAGTTATTTGTTTAGATTTTATTTTTATTAAAAAACACCAAACTCGCTCAAAATATTTTATTGTTCTATCATTAAAATCGGTGTATGCTCGATTTAGGACTCGAAACTTTGAAGCCAAATCCCTGTGGAAACGATCTCGGTATATTTACCACTTTATTACTTGTAGCGATCCCATTGTCGGTAT
Organism: Saussurea involucrata; assembly: GCA_033807775.1. Taxonomy (NCBI): domain Eukaryota; kingdom Viridiplantae; phylum Streptophyta; class Magnoliopsida; order Asterales; family Asteraceae; genus Saussurea; species Saussurea involucrata. Next base: position 77,971,515 of record CM066325.1, read on the forward strand.
ATACTTGTGCCTTCATTGTGGAATTATTGTGCCCATATTTTGGATGCACGATATTTAGCTACCAAGTTTTTGGCGCCGTTGCCGGGGATTGGCGTATTTCCAAAGTTTTTTTTTGAGTTATAAGTTGAGTTTTTCATTGGTTTTTCTTCCACCAAAATGGAAGGTTTTAGTTGGGATGCCCCGTATTTTAATTCTTTCAATTATTCATGGGAACAACATCCTAATTTTTTGGAAAATATTCAAGATGATGACACCTACACTTCATTTTCACCTCCCCGTCAAAATTGGAATGACAAGTTTATAAATACATTTGACCAATCATGGGAGGCGAATTTTGATTATTTTTATGATTTTCAAGGGAGTGATCCTCACCATGGATTTACGTCCTTTGTTTCCAACAACGCACCCGGGAATGTTTTTGAACAACCCGAACCGTCTCACTCTTTTGAAACTCTTTCCCCAAGTTTAACAGAAACTTTTACAACATTTTTGGGAAATTTCACATCCTCTTTTGAAGCCTTAAATACTAAGATGGGACAGCTAGTCGACTAGTTGAAAAATCAAAGTCAAGGTTCCTTACCAAGTGATAATGAAAAATCAAAATGTGTTGGTAAGGATGAGAGTGATGTTGAGAAAGAGTTGGAGATTTTTGAGGCAAATTTCAAGCACAAGAGCAAGCCTTCTTTACTTCCTAATAGTAAAGAGGTGCTTCAAGATGCTAAAATTCCTAATTTAATTATTTTTGCTCATATTGTGCAGCCTTCTTTTTGTGACCACAATGCTCCTACCGGTATCATGCCATGGACTGTTGGGAGGATTTGTGTGATCAAGAGCTCGGGGATTTTGCCTAGATCGTGTTCTTTGGGTGGTGGAATTATTGGAAGAAACTTTGGTATGGTGGAGGTGTCTATTATCTTGAAACAACTCCACTTTTTGAAGATGCACATGTGGGGTGGTGAACCACATCCTACATAACCTTGATGCAAACTTATCTTTTTACTCTCAACTCCAATTTTATGTCTTTTATTTTACACTTTTGTGTGTGTGATTTGAGTCTCTTCATTTTCGACTAGTATCAAGAGTTTTTGGGATAAAAAAAAAGAAAACAAAAAACAAAACAAAAAAAAAATCTCATGCATCTTATATCCTTAGATTTTAAGTTTCATAGTTTGAATAATTTTTTCACCACTCGCAGATTTCTAGAACTAAGCAACCAATTCCCAGGTATACAAATTGATTAAACTTTCAAACTATAGAAATGACATGGGCCTTTCTTTCTAAACACTTGGCCGATACACTTTTCCTTTGTTGCCTTACCCAAGCCTTTGAGTCTTACTATTCCCTCCACAAAGAAGAGAAGCGGCGTATTTTTTTTTGAAAAATATTTGTATCATTAAGGGGGAGACAAATATTTTTGGCTTTTGAACATATTAGTTCAAAACCCGTGCTTCAACGACTTTGGCTTCTGAACAATTCAGTTCAGGACCCGTACTTCAAAGACTAAGACTTCTAAACAAATCAGTTTAGAACTCATACTTCTCAGGTGATATCCTTAACTGTTACATCTTTCTGTTTCAAGGAACAAGTGGTGAAAGGTAACATTGGATCATATTTTGTTTCTACTGCTTTGAAAACTTTAATCTTTACAAATTTAATTCAATGAGATGAAATTTTCAATTTTCATTCAATGAATTAAATGTGTGCTAAAAGATGATTTTACAAGTATTTCTGTTTTATCCGAGTTATATTTGTTTCAACTTTCACCTCTGAAATTAATCGAAAGGTCAGCAAAACATGAATGAAATTATGTTGAATGCTCAAAGTTATGTGAATCTGGACTTATATAGAATATAATGCTCAAAAAGCCTATTTGTCATAATGATGGATGGAAATGAAAATATGGGAGAAACACTATGTTTTAGAACCAAGTGATTGAGATAAATTGTTGCACTATCATTTAGTTTGAAAGTTTGTGCATGTGGCCTTTCTGGTTTAGGAGAGTAAGTCCTAAGGGGTGCTCGACACCTAGTCCCTAAGATCTACTGGTCTGGGATCGGCTGACCCAAATCCTGCAATAGAACCAGATAGAAAGCCATGTTCTACTGGTACAAATGGGTTTAAGATATATCGATGTGGCCTTTCTGGTTTGGGAAATTAAGTTCTAAGGGGTGCTCGTCACCTAGCACCTAAGGCCAACTGGTCTGGGATATGCTGACCCAAATCCTGCTATAGAACCAGATAGAAAGTCATGTTTAACGGTGTATCTTATTCTTACTAAACTTTTTGATCAAAAGATGCCAATGAGCACAAAATCAAAGGATGCCAATGAGCACAAAATCAAAAGATGCCAATGAGCACAAAATCAAAAGATGCCAATGAGCACACATCTCTTGAAACTTGGGAAAATACAAAGTCGCTATAAACCCGTAAATTTATGAAATTCTGATTTTGGACAAATAGTGTGAGTAGAGCAAAGTATTCTTATATGTTTTAGAATTGCATACGCTTGATGCTAATCATATTTCGCATGCTAGCACACCAAATAGATTTAATAAAGGGGTTGAAACTGAACGTTTGTAACTTGATATGCAATGATGTCTTGTTTTTGAATCCAAACACATGCATTTGATTTCATTTGATTGAAATATTGTTAAATTTCATTAAGTTGAATTTCTTTTGTAAAGCTTTCAAATGATCAAATGTTAGTAGTTATAAAATGAAGTTCAATGAATTTTATTTTCCTTGTGTAAATTTGTTTTAAAATTTGTGCTACAATTTCAAATACTGTACGTTATTGAAATATATGCATACTTTCAGGGGGAGAAAACAAATTGCTCCAGAATTCTTATTTTGAGGGGGAGCAAGGTTATCCACTAAGGAGGAGATTGTTAGTAATACTAAGAGACGCGACTGAAATTGAAGAAGGTTTTCGATGATAATGATGCTCACTTTCATCGAAAAAGGGGGAGAAATGTTTAATTCAATTTCATGTCAAAGAGCTTTCAAGTAAAATATATTTCAAGTCAAAGATTCGTGAACAAAGACTGGAGATCAGGGGAAGAAGGATCATGTGAAGTCCAAATGTTGCTGAATTTGGTTATCTTAGTTCTGAGTGGTTCTCGGAATGCGCTTACACCTAAAAGTTCAAAAATGTGGATGGTTTCACATCTTTCTGATCCAAACTCTAATAGTTTCTGATTCCTCTTGTTCCGAATTGATGGTTTTATATAAAGATCTGAAATTCATGTTCAAGACTTGAAGACAATCTGTTGAAGATTGTATCGCAGAAGGTTGACTTTTCAAAGAGAAAGACAAAGACTTTTCATGTTTGACTGAAGATTCTTCAAAGCTGAGTTCTTAAAGAATGTCAAAGCATATAGTGCGCCGTGAACTAATGAAGATAAAGATGTTCGAAGATTATCTTAGCTTCAAAGTTTAAAGTGATCAAAGTTAAAGTTTTGAAGATCAAGAGCTGAAGACTACTGTCATATTTTTTAAATCTTGAATCCAAAGGGGGAGATTGTTAGAGCATTATTGTATTCAAGATTTATTATTAAAGTCTTGTAATGGTCAAACAATGTAAAAGTCAAAGATAGTCAAAGTCAAAGTAGCTTTAATTGAAAAGTCAAAGTAGATTAGATTTAATGCTTTGTAATCCTAGGTATAAATAGGATTAGTTAGCTTAGATGTCAAGCAAGTCTCAAGAAAGTCAAAAGAAAGCAATTGATTAGTGATCTTAATTGTAATATTCTAGAGAGAGAAGTGAGAGCATTATAGAGAGAGAAAGTGCATAATTCCTATGTAAATCTCTATTATGTTCAAGATCAATGGATGATTTGATGATTACCTAATAGAATCTGGTTTCACAGGGAGGAAACTCAAGTGTTAAAAAAAAAGAGCTACATCCTTCGAAAAATTGGAAGGATAAAAAAAATAGATACAAATAGTTGAGATTGACACGTTGGGGAAAACAAAGGTTGGGCAAAACACACCAAATACATAGTTTAAAATATTTTTTCTTTGGTGTAACCCAAAAATAAAAAGACAAGTTTGGGGGAAGATGAAAAATGTAAGAAAAGTGAGAAACCATAAACACTAACCCTTCAAAGTCCTGTGGATCTAAGTTTGCAAAGTCAATTATCATAAGATGGGTGAATTATAGCTTAGCCTATGGAAATCAAAGTGCAATAAAAAAGAGGTTGGAAAAATTAGGAAAAACTATGAATGCTTTTAGTTAAAAGGATTTGAGATGCAAAATAAAAGAGAATAAGAAAAAGAGTTAAATTGAAGATCCTAGTTGAAATACTTAGTCTTTTTGCGTATGTTATATCTTCAGTTGTTTTTATATTTGTCATTTTCGTTACTTGGGGACAAGTAACAAGTTAAGTTTGGGGGTGTGATAACTCTCATTTTGAGCGTTATTTACACGTCATTTGTGTGAGTTTTCTTCCGTTTTTAGTTGTGTTTTATGTTTATGTGTTCGTATTTTTCCTTTTGTTAAGTTATTTTTATTTGGAGTTGTTGAGGACGTTTTATGGTTATTTGCATCAATTCTTGGAAAATAATGCACCAGCAACTGTGGGCACAGTCTGCCCACTGTGAGCACGACGGATATTGCTATTATCCAGCGGATATTGCGAGAATCTGGGTAAAGAAGAGTATCTATGAGCTGGTATTCTCAAGATCTGGACATTCAGCAAAACCATGGGCTTTGATGGTGGTATTGGGTAATACACTTTGGATAAAAGGAAACTTTGTCCTTTGGGTAATACCCATTCTTGGGGTTATAAAAGAAGAAGCTTGGATCACTTCAAAGGGGATCATCACAACCAATTCTCAGATTTTTTACTTGCTTTCTAGTAGATAATTCCTCTTCTTGTTTCTTAAAAACTTGAAGAGTTGTAGCATTTACTTCCATGTAGTTGTAGTTGTAATTTCTGCCCACAGTGAGTTACTGTGGGCATCGTTTTAAATTTATGCAAGTACTTTTTATGTATTCTCTTCATCTTATTATGTCTTTCTTTTTAATTACTAGCTAAGCACCCTTGGGTGTGGGTGTGAACAAACTTGAGACTAGTGTTCAATTTCTTCTCAAAACCCTTCATTCAAATCTGATTGTCCATACAGTGTTTTTCTATAAAAACAAAAAATCTAAATGCCATTTACACTGTTGGTTCTCAAATCAAGCCTTCTACCTGTTTGGGTAAAAATTCACCAGTCTCGACCACGACCAAGGTAAGGAAAACATTTATTACATTTTTCCATAATAAGGTAAAATCGTAGTACTTTATCCCCTGACCAAAGTTTAAATCGAAAGATATTCACCTCACGACACTCGACCATGACGTCGTCTAGCTCACACGACCGTCGTATGGAATCATGCGACCTCGATCGACTAACATACATTATTTCTATTACGTTTTCAGTGTTTTAATGCAGGAATCAATACCATTGATGACCAACGGCTATAACCGACCAAGACAATTATGAGCATTAATTCCTGCATACGTTACGACAGTTATTGAAAGATTTTATGGAGTCAATTAATGCACCCGAAGGCTATAAATATAAGGATTACATCCTCATTTGCGGATCATCTGACATCACGCACCACTCAATCTCACATCCGGAAACAAGAGAACTCACAAGAACACTTGAAGCAAAGAATTATCTCTCAAGGACATCACTCACGACGCACGACATATACACACGACACTTAGTTTCTACACACGACGCACCAGTTTTTACACTTGATACACTTGTTACTTTACATTTAAAGTATTTCCTTTCATCTTTATTGTAATCATTGTACGACCGACACTCGAAACATAAGGACATCGCCCTTGTTTGGCGATCATAGTGCAGCGACGACCTCCAAAGTCGTCCGCGGGTTTTTTCCTCGTTGAGGTTTTTCCCGCGTCACCAAAATCCTTGTCTCATTTACGTTTTTTTATCTTTGTCGCACGGTTTGTCGCTAGATTCCTGTTCTTTAGTTGTTAAGCTCCACAATCAACCTTAAGTTATCCTTATGGATGATTTTTGGTATTAACAGTTTGGCGCCATCCGTGGGACCCCAACTAGAGAAAATCTTCAACAAACGTGCGTTTTACTAACGGTTTCTTGGAGTTTCCTCTCTCTTTTCTGTTTCTGAAAAATGGCAGGTAATGGAAACCCGGAGCAGGTCATCGCCCAGATGTATCAGGAGTTGGAAGTAGCGCGAAATCAAATCAATGCCATGGCTGAGCAAAGTCGAAGGGCAGCTTAGGAAATCGCGCGGCTGAGGAATTCATTCGGACCGCAGAACGGTCAACGACCATTCGTTCAGAACCTTGGTCAACGACCGTTCGGTCAGAATCCAGGATCCGCTCCGTTAGTCCATAATCCAGGATCCGCTCCATTCGTCCATAACCCCTGTTCGGGTCCATTCGTTCCGAACCCAAGACCAGGACCGTTTGGTAAAAATCATCAGCAAGGTCAATTCACGCAGAACCAGCAGCCGGGATCGTTCATCCCAAATCCCTAGCACGGGACAGTTCCTCCTCAGTATATAAGGCTTCCACCCATGAATAATGGGTCCCACCCGTATTTTGTCTCTTTCAACGACGACGCCAATGGCTCGTCGTATGGAAATGGCACCAGTTCAGGAGTTAATCCACAAACTGGTGTGAATTCTGATCCTAACGACCCCGTCGCTCAGCGGTTGAAGATGCTAGAGGACCAAAATGATCGTGTTCTGTCTTTACTCGCTAAACTACCGGGGGCAGCCGTACCCGTTGACGTCGAGCTTCTATCAAGGTATCAGGCGTTGCCTTTCGTCGACACGATAGCGACCGTCGATGTCCCGAAGAAGTATAATATCCCCGCCTTCACAACCAAATATTCAGGGATAACCGATCCAACGGAGCATATCGCACAGTACAAGTAGTTGATGTGGACGATCTCGATCCCACACATGTATCAAGAAGTCTGTATGTGCAAGAGTTTTGGGGCAACCCTCACAGGTCCTGCCCTCCAGTGGTTGATTAACCTCAAACCCAAATCCATCGGGGTGTTTCGCTGAGTTAGTCAACCAATTCTCCCAGCAATTCGCCAGTAGTCGCAAGATGGAGAAGCATACCAGCGATTTGTACTATGTCGTGCAAAAAGCTGGAGAGTCGATCCGGAGTTATTTCAATAGGTTCAATGCGGAGATGATCATTGTCTGTAACTGTGACGTCAAGACTGCAATCAAAGCCTACAAACGTGGTCTAGACGACAGTTCAGGTTTATACACCGATTTGACCAAGTATCCCCCGGAGAATTTCGAAGATGTCCGAGCCAGAACCCTTGCTTATATGAGGGTGGAGGACGATGCTGCCTTTCATCGTAAGCATACCGACGACAAGAGGTCGTTAGGTGTATGGAAGCCAGAGTTCAAGACGAAGGCAATATCCAAGCCAGATCCTGCGCGGCAAATCTCAAACGTCCGATTCAAGACGAAAGCAAAATTCAAGACCGCAACCAAATTCCCTCAGTACCCTAAGATATCCTCCTACGGATTCAAAGGGACCACTAAGGACTTGGTCGAGGCTCTAAAGACCGTTCAAGCAACCATCCGATGGCCAAAGAAGTCCGACAAGGACGACGATAAGAAAGACAAGTCGAAATGGTGCGACTTCCATGTCGACCATGGTCATACAACAGATGATTGCATAGCTCTAAAAAAGGAGCTAGCGTATCATGTCCCGAAGGGCAATCTCAAGAGTATCATCGACAACGTCGTTACCCCAGCTAACGACTTTCGACCGTCGACTCCCGACCATGCAAAGGTCGTCAATTGCATAACTGGTGGATCCGACGTATGCGGTCTGACATATTCCGCAGCCAAACGTCATGCTAGTCAAACATCTGACGATCGACGTATCCCGTGCTCATCAAGACCCAAAGGAGATCTGGTGTTAGAAACCATGAAGATTTCGTTCGACCAAGATGACCTCGGAAATTCGTATTGCAAGCATCATGACGAGTTGATCATTCAACTCACAATTGGTAATTGTTTAACCCGACGAGTCTTGGTTGATGGACGCAGTTCAGCGAACCTCATCTTTCTTGACACCATCAAGGCCATGGGAATCGATCGATCAGAAATCACCCGACGCTCGACAACCTTGGTCGGTTTCAATGGAGACGCAACGAGCACCTTTGGAGAGATCACCTTGCCCGTCTATGCCGGAGGAATCAACAAGCAGACAAAGTTCAATGTCATCGATTGTGCGTCGGCCTATAACATCATCTTAGGTCGACCGTGGATCCATGACATGAAAGCCGTTCCCTCGACGTATCATCAGACCATGAAGTTCCCTACGGCATGGGGAATCCAAGAGATCAAAAGTGAGCCAAAAGTCGCCCGTGACTGTTATAAGACCACCCTGAAGCCGTGAAAGTAGGTCGTCTAGCAGTCACGGGCCGAGAAAGTCATCCTGGACAGGTTCATCTCTCTATCTCTACCTTAGAGATAAGCTAATGTCTTTCCTGCAGGGATATGCCAATTGTTTTGCTTGGTCGCACGAAAACAAGAAATTTACTCCTGAAAGGAACAAATAAAAAAGTCCAAGTCGTATCTTAGAAGTCGTGGGTAAAGGTGCCTGTCGGCTCTAAACCCTCGACAATCAAGATATCCCACGCAGCTGGAATGCAATACATCTTAAAAGGTATTTCTTCTAAATCACTTTCTTTCCGTCATACAATTTTTTACCACGACGATTACTGACTTAAGCATCGGAGGGTCGTTGGCTAGCTAACGACCAACCTCTAACATTGTTTTCTCGCAGGTCGCACGACATCAGTTGCTAAGTCTACTATATGACTTTAGTTTCGCAGGATCGCACGACACAAATGATCAAGTCTATGACTTGATTATACTATCGCAGGGATACACACTCCAAGTTCATTGTATGATCTAGTTGTGTGATCGTAAGGTCTAGTGACCCATCGATCTAAGTTCCTAACTTAGAAGAATCCCTTGTTCTGGATGAATGCTTTGATCGCATGTACTTACGATTTGCTCGCACGAATTAAAAGTATAAGAGTCTTACGACTTATGTTATAATTGTTGTATTACAGTGGGTGCCTAAGTCGCACGTCTTCTTACTCATTTTTTAATGAAGTTTACGATTGATATCATGTTTGCTTATGAAACGTAATGATACGCAAGTTCAAAAGATAAATTCATTTATCAGATTGTCAAGTTACATTTAGACGACTCGATCACCAACGGTCGAGCGATAAAAGCAAAACTAAAAGAAATCTACTAAGTCTGAGGAGGATCGTCCGTCGCATCCTTGCCCGAGGCTTCGCCCTGGAGACCCTCGTCCACCCCTTCATCCTCGATCTCCTTCTCATCATCCGAGTCAAGATTTCTCGTAGATCCGACTTCACTTAGGTAGAGGGCAAGCTCTTCCGACGCCGAGGCAAGAGGATCTTTCCCCGACAAGTGTCGTCGCATAATAGCCGCCCGCACAGTGAATCGGACAAAAGCGAAGATGGACTTAACCTCGTCCTTCAACTCACTGACCTCCTTCTCCAGACCCGCCATCTTGGACTTAGAGTCCTCAGCCTCTTTCTCCTTCGTGGCCAAGGACTCCTTCATCCTATCTAACTCCTCCCTTTGGTCGTAAAGCAAATACAGGGACTGCTTTAGATGAGAGTTCACCTCATCCCTCGCATGTCCGACAGCCTCCAATTCGTCCAGGGCATCGTCGAGTCGTACCTACAAGTCATTGGCACGCGCTAGGGCCGACTTCTCCCTCTGCAACGCCGCATCTTCCCTCTTAAGGGCGGACGACACTAGGCCCTCTATCTTTGTCGTCTCGGCATGCAGTGCCAAAGAAGACTGAAATGCCTGAAAAAACGTAAGACACGTTAGTAAACATTTTTGACAAAGTTAAAACAACGATAAAATAACTCAAGTCTTGAAAGAAAGACCTACCATGATTGCCAGTCCGGCAACATGTGCACTCGTATCCTCGACGGAGACCCCTCTAAAACGCTCCTTGAAAGACGGGAGCTGAAACTTCCCCAGATTGGGAAACAATTTCGTTCCGTCTTGGACGTTGTCAGCTAAGAAGTCCGACGGAAGTGTAAAATTAATCGTCGTGAATTCTTTCTCCTTGGTCGCATGACCCTTGCCCTTGTCGGCCGCTGTACGGGTCGACGTCGCAGACACAAGCATCGTCTTTTTTTCCTGAAGCGCCGGATCGCCCAGGGTCGCGTCAACCGCGTCGGAAGACATCTTCGTCTTCTCAGAAGTCGCGATCGCCGCCTTCGCCTTCTTAGGACTAACGACTCTCGACGAGTCGCTTACCTTCGAAGACGGTTCCCTCAGGACCTTCGTCCTTGTCCTCTTTAGGACCCCCGACCCAGTAGTTGGGGCCCTCTTTCTCTTTAGGACTCCCTACCCAGTTGTCGGGGCCTCCGTCCTCTTCTCCTTCGCCTTGCGAGCTAATTCGGCTTGAGTCGCCTTCTTAGACATCACGGACGGTGGTTTCGGCTGAGATTCTCCTATAAAGTAAGAAAGGAAGAAACAGTTAAATAACTGAAGTAGTGGAAAGAGTAAATCGAGCAGAATAGGGTACACTTACCGGTCATCTCTACCTCTATCTTCTCTTCTCTTGCCTCCTCTTTCTCCTCTTCTCCCTCAGTCTCCTCTGTCTCCTCTTCCTCTCGACTCTCACGACGTCTCTCACTCAAGAAGACTAAGTCGTCGTCCTCGTCTACCAAATAACGAGTGACGAACGAATGATCGTCTGTACTGATCTCTAGAAACTTCTCGATCTTGGCCCTAGAGTCATCATTGGGCACCACTTTATCGAAATTGATGTCTGAAAACATAGAGGAAGAAGATTAGTCGAAACACAAAGCAATAAAGGTAATAAAAAACGCTCGAAAACTCACCCGCCTTGTTCCAACTAGACCTGATCCAGTCACTTTCGGGGTCCAACGTCGCTACCCGCACGAGTACGTACCTGGTCTTCCATTTGCGGTCGTTGGCTGCAGTTTTCAGAACCAAGGTACGATCGCCCTTGTGTTTTGAAAACAGGTTGTAGCGTCGGTATGTGTCCTTCTTGACCTGATAAGCCGTCAGCAGGTCCGTCACGTTCATCGGCGACTCCCAACTCGAGGTAAGTCGCTCGATGACTTGTATAACGCGCCAGAACTTGGGGCATCAGTTGCCCTGGCGATAAGTCAAACTCGCACATAAACGCCTTGCCTATAGGCGAATATGGCCATTGGAATCCTATCTTAAACGGATACTCGTATATCACGACGTATCCCTCAAGGCACATCTCGGGTCGAATGCTACCAACCTTGCTCACTGTAATCCCCGTAGGGATTCTCGCTAATTTCCTAAAGTCGTCAAGACTGTCTTGATCTCGAATGGTGCTCCTAGGCTCTGTCGACATCGCTAATCCAGTTAACCAAGTTTGTCGCTCAGAGAAACCCCAAATGTCCCAGTTTTTCCTAGGTTTTCTCGCAATGGATTTACGACGCATGCAAAGAAGGAGATGTTGTACCTTATATAAGCGTTCTAAACCTCGAAATCACTAACCGAATCGAATATTCTTGCAGATTTGGAAAATATTGGACAAAGAAAAATCGTAGAAGAATCTCTTTCTAAAACTCTCTATAAGCGTAAAAAGGAAAAGATCCATCGCGGGTCTCTATTTATGTAAACGATCGTGTCAAGTCGAGCCTCCCGATGATCGACACGTGCCCTTGTCTTTTCCTGTGACCACATGGATCATCGACACCTGGCAATGACAGCTGCTAAGCATGATCGTGCGTCAGCATGACGTCACAATCTTTTCCCCTTTTCGACTTCCTCTCTAGTTGGAATTTAACCAATCCAGTTCCAAGGCAACGAAAGTAACTTTTGACACATATCACAACCCTAGACGTCCGAATGACAAAATTCAAAACTCAAAAAATTGCTTCTTCATTCTAAATTTTAGGGGCAAACTGTTTGGGTAAAAATTCACCAGTCTCGACCACGACCAAGGTAAGGAAAACATTTATTGAATTTTTCCATAATATGGTAAAATCGTAGTACTTTATCCCCTGACCAAAGTTGAAATCGAAAGATATTCACCTCACGACACTCGACCATGACGTCGTCTAGCTCACACGACCGTCGTATGGAATCATGTGACCTCGACGACTAACGTACATTATTTCTGTTACGTTTTCAGTGTTGTAATGCAGGAATCATTACCATTGATGACCAAAAGCTATAACCGACCGAGAGAACTATGAGCATTAATTCCCGCATACGTTACGACAGTTATCGAAAGATTTTATGGAGTCAATTAATGCACCCGAAGGCTATAAATATAAGGATTCCATCCTCATTTGCGGATCATCTGACATCACGCACCACTCAATCTCACATCCGGAAACAAGAGAACTCACAAGAACACTTGAAGCAAAGAATTATCTCTCAATGACATCACTCACGAAGCACGACATATACACACGACACTTAGTTTCTACACACGACGCACCAGTTTTTACACTTGATACACTTGTTACTTTACATTTAAAGTATTTCCTTTCATCTGTATTGTAATCATTGTACGATCGACACCCGAAACATAAGGACATCGCCCCTGTTTGGCGATCATAGTGCAGCGACGACCTCCAAAGTCGTCCGCGGGTTTTTTCCTCGTTGAGGTTTTTCTTGCGTCACCAAAATCCTTGTCTCATTTACGTTTTTATCTTTGTTGCACGGTTTGTCGCTAGATTCCTGTTCTTTTGTTGTTAAGCTCCACAATCAACCTTAAGTTATCCTTCTGGACAATTTTTGGCATTAACACTACCCTTCTTAGAGATAAATACCCTCAGTGGAAGATTAGAATGACCAATTTCTTTGAGGGTATTGATAAAGAGTTATACAACTTTGTGTAAAATGGACCTTATATTCCAATGGTCAATGTTTCAAGAGTACCTGCTATAGCAGTACTGCCGAAGTTCCTACTCATACAAAACCCGAAGATCCCGAGTCCTGGTCACCTGAAGATTAGGAGAAAGTTGAAGTCAATAGAATGGCCAAATGACATATTACAATCATGGCTACCCTAATTACATATTACAATCATTAGATGCATGTGGGACTGCACAAGAGCTGTGGCTGGAACATGAAAATCATCTTGAGGGAGGTAGTAAGAAAAAATAGAATAGAAAATCTTGTGTCTGAATGAGTATTATAATTTTGTTGCTCATCCTGATGAATCTCTGCAGCAAATCTATGATAGGTTAAATACCCTCATAAACAAGTGAAGAAAAGTGGGAATTGTCAGAGGACAATAATTTACTTTTCCTCAAAAGTCTCAATGAGAAATGGCTAAAGTTGTCAATGTCCTTGCAATCAAACCAAGATCTGGATAGTTGGTCACTTCATGGCATATATGGTACTTTGGCAGCCTAGGAACAACACATGGTGAAGTGTAAGACATGGGTTGGTGGACCTCTGGAATTGGTAAGTGAGTCTACAGAGGCTCTTACCAAACAGTCTAGAGACAAAGACAAAGAAGGTAACTCAACAATCCATTAGAAGAAGAAGGGAAAGAAGGTCCTCATTTCTGCAAGTGATTGTGAGAAGGTGGAGTATGATTCTGATGAAGAAGACAATTTGAGCTCTATTTCAAAATATTTGGCTATTAGCTTAAATTAGCCCTAAATTTAATTTAGTGTTTTATAAAAAAAATTGTATAGGCTTTATTATTGTATTTGGGGTTTTAGCTAGTTGTATGGGCTTAGCCCTTTTTACCTTGTATTTTGGGCCCTATAAATAGGTGCCTAGGGTTTCATTTCTTAGAATTAGGTCATTTTGAAGAAACACACAAAAACACACACATACTATACTCATGAGAGTCATCTTATTGTAAAGTGTGGTGTTTTTCATATTTTCTCCTCCATATTGTGAATCAATGAATATGAGATGATTTCTTTTATGATTGTTCTTCATGTTTATCATCTCTACATTTTTATATGGAGGTTTCTTCTATTGCTTGTCTATAAAATGGGATCAACAATTGGTATCAGAGCCAATTGAAGAAACTTTTCTTCAAAATCGGTCATCAATGGCAACAATATAAAATTAGATGATTTATTTTTTGTTTTGGGGCTTAGATTGATTCAATCACATGTGCTTAAACTAAAATATCATTCTAATGTTTATTTTTTCTGTTTTGTGCTTATTGGAAATCCAATCTTTGATTTAAATAAGATTGGGATAAGTTTTGATTTAAATAAGATTCTGCACACCACATGTTTGATGAAATGCCTGAGTGAAGATTTGATTCTATTTGGTTCAAATCTGATCTGATTTATTTCATATGTGTGTTTTGATTCTTTCTTATTCATTGGTCTTATATGATAAGCACAAAGTAGATGGTTGATCTATGATCCCATCCTTGTGTGTGCTTTAGTCCTTTGCATCTTTGCATCTTGGTAGTAAGGTTGTTGATCTTTGATCTAACCGTTATTTAAATCCAAGGTTGGACTCTCTTTGATCCAGATTTTGTTTATATTCCGCTCCTCATAATCGATTAAATTAAAAACAAAAACATTTGGGTCTTGAAAAAGTTGCTTGAGAAAGTTTTGGTGATGTGTTACATTTTCAAAGTCAGATCTGAAAAGTTTTTATAACCTTGAGTGCTTCTAATCAGTTTTCTGACCTGATCAATTAGAGATCTGAGTATTTGTTCTCATCGTTCTAAAAGTGTTATGGAGATCGTCTTATTTTGCAATGCTGCAGTAAATTGATCATATCTCACTCATCAAGGCACCAATTGATGCAATTAAAAAGGCCCTGAATTGAAAACATATTGATGAACAAATTTCATGTTTTGAGCTTTCACATATTCGAACTTTAGAAGGGTCATACGCATCGTTGAATTGGACAACAGTGTGCTGATGGAAAGGTGTTGGACAAATCTGTGCGACTGTGGTAAATCAACCATATCTTATTCGTCCGAGCTCCAAAAGAGGTGATTCAAGATGACATGACAAATAACAAACCAATGAAATGTTTTATGTTTTGAGTTTTGCAAACTCCAGAGCTATAATGGTGTAAATTAGTGTCAACGTTGGTGTAAAATGTATGTCAGGAGCTGTTATGCGCAGAGGTTACCGTATAGAGGTTTGTGCAGAGCCTCTATAAGGATGCACAAAGGGAGATCACAGAGCCTCTGACGCTAGCCACAAAGGCTGCACACACCCAGAGAGCTTAACCACAGAAGACTACATGGGATGCTATGCTCAAAGAGTAATAGATCAGATCACATGTGCAGAAGAAGAATTTAACCAGAGCATCAGAGCTTAACCACAGAAGCTCTGTGAGGTTGTCCAGAGCCTCTACGGATGTTGCACAGAGCCTCTGTGGCTGTCTAGAAGTCAGGAAGAGCCAAAAGCCCATAGCCCAAATTTTTTGAATTCTCTGACAACTTTGCATTGTTTCATAAATAGGTGCACAACGTTTTACTCGGTGCTCCGATTCTCATGAGTCAAGTTGCGTTGAATTTCTAATACACGGTTGAACATTTTTCATGTTTTGAGTTTGGTCTAAATCATTGTGCTTATTGGTCAGAATCTGTGTCAAAGTCAATGAACTCTTGCTAGACAGAAAACAATGTTTTTCACTCAATTTCTCCCGATTTTCAGAAAAGTGTTCCATCTTCTGATTTTGTTGATCCAAGCTAAGTTATTGAAGTGTATTGGGACACTCCTTCCTCTGATTTTAATGGATTAAGCTCTTGAGCTTAATAGTCACTCAACTCGGATTTCAAAGACGAATTCTTTGTTACAAACTAAAATTTGCACTATGGTTTGTCACATAGCTCGCTCAATACATTCTTATGGGGATAATGAATGTTTTGAGTTTCTTAAGATGAAGCTGATTATTTTTGTGCATTCAGTCGATCTTATTTCACATTGGATCCGATTTTAAAGTTGAAAATTGTGAAGAAAAAGGGCAATTTTTTAGGGGGAGCTTGGATGAATTTGCAAGGCGTGAAGGTGTGCAACACTAAAGCTTCTAAAGAAAGAAAGGGGGAGATCATTTGAAGATGCTTTCTTTATAAAACATTAGGGGAGATTGTTAGCTTAAATTAGCCCCTAATTTAATTGAATGTTTTATAAAGAATTATTGTATAGGTTTTATTATTGTATTTGGGCTTTTAGCTAGTTGTATGGGCTTATCCCTTTTTACCTTGTATTTTGGGCCCTATAAATAGGTGCCTAGGGTTTCATTTCTTAGAATTAGGTCATTTTGAAGAAACATAAACACACACACACACACACACACACACACACACAGAGAGACACACACACACACACACACACACACACACACACATGCACACACTATTCTCATGAGAGTCATCTTATTGTAAAGTGTGGTGTTCTTCATATTTTCTCCTCCATATTGTGAATCAATGAATATGAGATGATTTATTTTATGATTGTTCTTCATGTTTATCATCTCTACCTTTTTATGTGGAGATTTCTTCTATTGCTTGTCTATAAAATGAGATCAACATTGGCTCTGCTAACATAAGAGTTCTCTAGAAGCTACTCCAAAAGGCCAATAGTATAGAGGAACAAAGATGATAGAGGAGACAAATATCAAAGATCTGCTCCAATTTATGAAAGACAGTTTGCACCACCAGAGTCATGTGAGCCAAGATACTCATAGATGGAGGAAATGTATGAGCCTAGAGCTATTGAGTATAGACCTTATGAACCATGAGTCTATGAACAGAGGCACTCTAAGCAGAGACAAGCCCCAAAGTTTGTGAAGGAGGATGAGTTTAGAGGAGCTGAGAAAAGCATCAAAGCCAAGCCTTTAGAATGATAAGTGCTACATATGTGGTAAGTCAGGCCATTTTGCTACTGACTACGAAAACCCACCCACCAGAGATGCTTCATACTACAAAAATAAGGCTGACTATTGTTAGCCCCAAGTATTCCAATGTAAAATTATTGAAAATATCACAAGTCAGAAGAACATCAGAGACTAAATGTCAGAGACCAAGACTTCAGAGATAGCATAGAAGACTTAGTAGAAGAACAACAGAAGATCATCAGAGACCAAACATCAGAGACTAAGATAACAGAAGACCATCAGTGCTCTGGCCAATGATCTCTGGTAACCAAGACCTCTGTCAAGCCGAAGACTCGTAGAAATTATCTAAGTGTTAGATTAGTGTTTGTACTTTCCACGACAGCCCTAAAAAGACAATTATACCTTTACACGTGTTATTCTAGGGTTAGATAGTACATCGTAGGGGTGTTAACGAGCCGAGTCGAGTCGAGTAGCAAGTTATTCGAGCCGAGCTCGAAAAAATAATATCAGGCTCGAGCTCGACTCGAGCTCGATTAATTTTTCAAATTCGGGCTCGAGCTTTAGCTCGATTATTTTTTCAATGTTCGAGCTCGAGCTCGATGCTCGTTTATGAGCTCAAATTCGAGATCGATTAACTCGTTTATGTAGTCAAGATCGATAATTTTTATAATTTGATTATATAACTTGTAAACATATAAATATGTGAGGCTCGAAAAAGTGTATGCTCGAATAGCTCGGCTCGACTCGACTCGACTCGTAAAGCTTAATCGAGCTTTCGAACGAGTCGAGTCAAACATCGGTGTTATAGAGCTTGACTCGTTAACTTAAGCGAGCTTTATTTTTTGTTCGAGATCGACTCGAGCTCGACAGCTATTAGGCTCGAGCTCGAGATAAACGAGCTCGAGCTCGAGTAGCTCGTTAAAAGCTCGACTCGTTAACACCCCTAGTACATCGTTCTACACTTTATCGGGCTATAAATAGAGAGTAGTGGAGCACACAATTGTAAGAATTACTGAAAGAGTACACTCACTGCACATTCCGTTCCACTATCTGTGTACATTTTGTAGCCTGAGAGAATTCAGAAGAAACACACAAACTAAGGTGTTCTTCATATCAATATATGAGCGTTTTGTTATTTATTTTCATCTTATTTACTGTTCAAATATTTTTATTATCTCATTGTTCTTATTTATGCAATCACTCACCATCAAACATTATTATGATTATGCTTCCGCTATCTTTGATATCTCTGTTTGAGTGAGACAAGGTGAATCTGGAACCAACAATTGGTATCAGAGCAGATTGATTTGCTTGAATCAAATCGATCCAATCTATACAGGTTGATTCATCCTTGTTGATTCATCCTGGTTGATTGTTAGTTATTCTTCAAAGTTTCTTGGTATACCCTGTTTTTCAACAAAAACTGAAACTCTTGTTTAAAAAGTGCTCTTACACGTAATATACTACTCTTTTCATCTCTATTTGTCTCTTTTCAAGCTTAAATACCTTTTTCCGTTCAAGAAAATCTTCACTCTATTTTTCTGTAAAAATGGCAACTAACAACATCAATGCCATCTATACTGCTGGTTCTTTAACCAAACCTCATACTCTTCTGAGGGATGAATAACCTCAATGGAAGAATAGGATGGTCAATTTCTTTGAAGGCATGGATAAAGATCTTATGCGATCTGTCACAAATGGACCATTCTAACCCATGGTATTGGTTCCTCGTGCTCCTACTACAGATGCTACTACTGAGATTCCAGCTCACTTCGAACCTAAAACCATTGGTTTTTACTGAAGAAGAGAAGTTAAAAATGGAAAATGATTCTAAGGTAGTTAGACTTCTGATAATGGCCATTCCAAACGATATTTTTCAAGAGCTTGACTCATGTGTTACTACTAAAGAAATCTGGGATCAACTTCTGAACCAACCTGAAGGGGGAATAAAAACCCAAAAGAACAAAAGGACCCGATGTATTAATGAATACAACGATTTCAAATCTCTTCCTGATGAAACTCTGCAACAGACCTACAACAGTGTAACACCCCGCTTACCACGACACAATATTGTCCGCTTTGCCCCACTGGCTCACGGCTTTGTTCTTGGCGACCTGGCAAGGAATTCGCAAGGACTTCCCAGGAGGTCACCCATCCTGGTACTACTCCCACCCAAGCACGCTTAACCACAGAGTTCCCAAGGAACCCGCATGCTTGTGGCCCCAAAACGCGTTGTGTCTGGTAAGGCCAAGGTTTACTAATATACCCAGCATCTCTCCTGTCCACGGCCGATGTGGGATATGCCTAAGGTGTTACAAACAGATTCAATGTCTTCATTAACAAGTGCAGAAAATGTGGGGTTGTAAGATCAAAGAAATATAACAATGTCTTGTTCTTAAAAAGTTTGAATGATGAATGGCTGCACTTATCTATGTCTTTGCAAGCTAACCAGGACCTGGATACATGGTCACTCACAAATGTGTATGGCACTCTTGCAACACAAGAAAAGGATGTTGTCAAACAGAAGGGCAAACACTCTGTGAGAGGACCGTTGGCGTTGATCTCTAACACTAAAATACCCTCGGAAGGGAAATCCACTAGAGATAATGCCACCAGAGAGAAGAAGGGAAAAGAGAAGGTCCTGAGAAAGAAGGTGAAGAAGAGAGCTGTGGATCCCAGATTAGTGCATACAATAGGAAATCAACAGTAATAATCAACAATCAGTATGATTTCCATTCGTCATCCATATAACTTCAATAAACATTTTCAGAGAGTTTACAAAGTGTTTTCTATAAGCGTAATGACGATTAAACGATTATGAACAATTAACCTAATTTCTAAGGTTAAGATAACTATTTATATCTAGGCCTAATCTAATCAGGCCCATGGCCCATTACAATAATTAAGCCCAAATTAAACATTTACAATTTATTCCCTTAAACTTCCATTCAATCTGATTTATTCCCAACAATCTCCCCCTTTGAATCGAAGTTCAATCTCGCGCCAGTTCTCAACGTATCGTTTTCGAAGTGTGAACAAAATCTCGAAGCTTCGGATTGCTTTACGAAACTCCATGCGGTCTTCAACAAGTTCCAAGGCTTCTCGGGCGTATTTCGTTTCGATTTGCAGCGAACGAAATCCGGAGTTCTTTTTCCTTGGAGATTATGTCTCTAAGCGCATCTCTGATCTTTAGCAGAGTTCCGTCGCAGAATCTTTCAACTTGACTGAATCGTAGAAACTTCTTCTCGTTATGTTCGTTGAGATAAACGATTCTGAATTCTAGTTGTAGAAGCAGCGAGTTGACACGATACATTTTCAGCTCTGGAGCATCCTGACCGGGTTTAAACAGGTTGATCTTCTTCGTTCGGTGCTCGACTCCCATCTAAAAATCTATAATGTAAGACATCATCACCTTGTGTTTCAGAAATCGCTTTACAGCTTCGAGCGCTTTGGTGATGTAGAGCGGTCGGATCGTTCAAGTTCGGAGGTCTTTGAGTAAGGCATGAAAGTCGTTCAGTTTGAGATTCTTGAAGTCGGCTTCGAAGAATTTCCATTCATTTCCATCTTCGCGTTTAACCGTAAAGACTGGATACTAGATCTTCAGAATTCTGCCAGATTGTATGTTTACAACTTCGGCGATCTTGTGCTTTGTTCTGACCTGACTGACTGGTAGATACCTTTTCATTGCCTCTAAGTACTGTTTCCTTTATGCTTCGTCGAACTTTGCCAATCTGAGGCAAAAGGCTGGGTCGAGCACACGTAGTTTGTGTACGAACAACCTCTTTAGGGAATCCTCTAGGAAGGGAATGAGGACGATGATCTTCTCCCATCGGACAAGTTGTTGTGGAGGTTGAGGTTGATTAGAAGTTGTTTGTTGCTGAGGAGATGTCGGATGTGTTGTTGTAAAAGTCTCGGGAATCTGATTAACATAGATTGGGGTACTCTGAAGGTTTTGTAGCAGGAACTGATCGTAGTCTATTTCATCGTCGGCATCGGTAGGAAAGATCAGGTTTACCTCGAAGTTTATCGCACTAGCGGCTTTTTGATACCATGCATTTTCGGTCTCTGGGTCGATCTCAGAATTAGGATCTATCAAATCGATTGCAGGCCTTTCCGGTGCAGAATATACGATCAATGCCTAGGATTTTCCCTCGGGCTTTTCAACCGTTGGGTCTTCATCGTCTGAGATGTCCATATTGATGACCATCTTGGATAGACTCAGCTGGGCTTCAGGTTGGTCATCGGATTATACCACAGCTGATGGTTTTGGTTGAACCGTTGGAGTTGTTTCAGTAGCGATTGGTTCGGACTCTGATAGTCGTTGTCGTTTGTTCTCCCTCTCGCGGTGATTAGGATCATCCTGGTCATCGTGGCGGTGTTTGAGCCCGCCATCTTGACTCTTGCAGGTGTTCTCGAGAGAGGCGACTCTGTCGGACAAAGTGGTAAAGGCGTTCTGAACGTCCTTCAGAGTCGTGTCAAGCTGATCCAATCGGGTTGTTATGGATGACGGCTGAGCAGATGTTTACGATCATAGTACTATGATGAGATCTGCTTCAGTCGAGGAGGCAGTGTCGGTGTGTTGGAGAAGTTGGGCAAGGAACATGGTCTTCAGATCATCCACCGAGTAAGTTTGTTGCGCAGGTGCCGGTGGAGGTGTCGGTCTGGTTTTGGTTTCAACCACTTTCTCCTTCCCTTTGATGAGGCTTTTGACTTTATCAAGCTCCTTTCTGAACTCCTGTTTCATTGCTTCACGGACAGCCTTTAAGGCGCCATCCAGATACTTCCTTGACACAATGTCAGGTAAATCACTGTCGGGATCACTTAGATTGCCCGTTGAGGTCACGACTGTTGATTCAACAGAAGTGCCACCTACGTTCATTGCTGGCATGACGTTGGCTATGGTAGGATTTCCATCCGATCCTCGTATTCTGCTCAAGGGCAGACAAACTACGGATGTTCCGATTGGGTCACTAAGAGCACCGATGGTAGCAGTCTCGATCTGTGTCCTAGCCAAAGAAGATGTAATAATATCAAATGGCTCTAGACTCAATGATGCACAAAAAGAAGTCAAGAACAGGGGAGGTTGTTCTCTTGTTTCAATATCGAGACTCTCCGAGTGAGAGAATGGTAGAATTTATGCTATATCCCCATGAGAAAATGAAATAACCAACTGTTCAGAGCTGGTTGAGTGGGTAAGGGGGCTGTGCAATTGCGTCGCTAGGTCCACGACGGCTTCTTCAATACCTCGTCCCAACAAACGAGACGAGATAACAGATGTGGCTACCTGGGTGACACTAGTTTGGATTCGCTCAATAGCCTCTCTTGTTGTTAGGCTCGATCGCTCATGATTTTGTTTTGACCTCCATTTTCTCCGACTCGCATGTTCTAAATTTTCAACTAATACTCCCCCCTCTCTCCTTATGTCTCCCGTAATAGGCTGGGATGTAGGGATTTCGGAGGGTGTGGGTGAGTCGGACGGAGTTTCTTCAGTCATGGGCGGTTGACATCCGATACAGGGTGGTATTAATGAGGCACATATGGTTTGATCCGTATCGGTGTCAGTTGTGTCGGAGTCGACAACATCGGCTTGGGTGAACAGTGATATGGGTTCTGTTGTGTCCGTTCAGGGGTCTCGATCAAGCATAGGGGCGACAGTAATAACCGGGACCTCGTGTAGGGATGTCGACGGTCTGACGTCATCAGTTGTACGGGTGTGTGAAGGGGTAGTTGGTCGAACGGTGTGTTGTCGGGATGGTTGGCTGGTACCAGGTCAGCTAGATTGGCTTGTACGGCACGTGTATCCAATGCACCGTCCGCGTTTGTTCCCCTCCCTAAGTGTACTCTCAACACGCCCCATCCGGGAGCCTCAGCTACCCGGACTCTACCTCCACGTGTCCTTGGACCCTCACGTCGCTCAGGTCTAACTCCTTGGGGAGGTCCCTCCGGCTCTGGCTGGACCACAGGAGCACCTACACCTAACGCTCTTCTATATTCTATCACACTCGGTGCATTGGGGTCCGCTTGTGCCAGTAGTGTAAACACCAGTTTCTATTAGGCAATCAACATTGAATCAAACTCCATGTTTATAGATCTTGAGAATTCTAGAAATACCTAAGAATGTGGAACTTTCTCTCTCTAGAATTCTCTCATCTCTCTCTCTAGAATACAATTATGAACTCTCTACAATGACTTGCTTAGACTTGCTTAATAACTAAGCAAACTAAACCTATTTATACCTATGAATTACAACACAAGTATTTCTAATTACATTGACTTTCTAACTAAACAACTTTGACTTTGACTATCTACTTTGACTTTACAATGTTTGACCATTACAAGACTTTACAATAAATCTTGAATACAATAATGCTCTAACATTCTCCCCCTTTGGATTCAAGATTTAAAAAAAATATAGCAGCAGTCTTCAGTACTTGATCTTCAAAACTTTAACTTTGACCGCTTTAAACTTTGAAGCTCAAATAATCTTCAAACAACTTTATCTTCACTAGTTCACGGCGAACTATATGCTTTGACACTCTTTAAAAACTCAGCTTTGAAGAATCTTTAGTCAGACATGAAAAGTCTTCGTCTTTCACAGTGAAAAGTCAAACTTCATGAAATGTAATCTTCAACAAATTGTCTTCAAGTCTTGAACGCGAATTTCAGATCTTTGCAGCTTTGAACTTTGAAGCTTTGAAAACTTTGAGGCTTTGAACTCAAACTTTGAATGATTTCTTGAACTTTGTATCTTCATCTCTTCGATCTTGAATTATCTTCAAACAATGAACTTTCTTGAAACATCTCGGAACATCTTGTTGACTTTGACAAATTTCTCCCCCTCAATCTTTCATTGATAAATCTCTCTTTTCTTCAGGGTATTATTTCTCCCCTTGATCTTTAGTATATTATTTCTCCCCCTTTTTGATGATTGTGAGCATCATGATCATCAAAACCTTCATCAATTTCAGCACGCTTTTTATACGCCACAAATAACATTCTCCTTCTTTTTATCTGATAAACCGTCAATTCCAAAAGATATTCATCCGAATCTTTTCAAATTCAGATAAATAGAGAATGGTAACCCTGAAACAACGGATGAATCAGTTAAAATGCCTGTAAGTAGCACGGAGCCACCTAGTACAACAGATGTACTTTGTAAAGGAGCTTTTTGATGTTCACTCCCCCAGGGCTTCCATTCAATCATCGAAAATCACAAAGAAAATTCTATGAACGTTATGACAAGAAAACATATTCCTTGTGTGTACGTGCTTGTGTAGAAATAATAAAGCAACATATGCTTGAATAATAGGCTCAAAGCGTTTAAACTGTTGAGACAACAACAATTTTTCACGGACTCAATGTACATGAATGAAGAGCGAAGGTGGGGCAAACTTCCTTCTTTTTCAATATCTAGACCTTCTGAGTGAAGATCAGATAGATGATATGTTGCGTCCCCAAAAAAATTGAAACATTCCTTTGTTAAGAAAGAAATGAGTAGCTGGTGGGGTTAAAGCAAGAGTTGGCATGGGCTAACTGCCTGTTTCAATGATGGTCACCAAAGAATGTGAACCAATCAGTAATGTGGCTTCCCGGCTTAGAAAATTGATGGTGTAGAGTTCTCTTATTTATTTAACTCTGTTCTCACACCCTCTTTCTGTTTTTAATTCGCTCACTTCTACCCAAACTCTCATTTTCATTTTACCTCAGCACAATGAGATACTCAACCGGATGAGTAATCTCCCCCACTCTTTGATTTCGACCCCTCACCCCTCAATCACTCAAGGATAACTTCTTGGGTAGGAAACACTGGTTAACGTGAATCCATAGAAGTTATGTATGCTCATACACTGATCCCATGAAATTGTCCTAAAATGATTTGTGTTGTTCAACAGTTTAGCTTGAACAAATATAAACTTCAGCATTTGAATGACATTGTCATCAGAATGTATGCTCCTCAATAATAATCATTAATATTTGAGCATTTGAACTATGAAAAATTCTCAAAACAAGGATATTTGAACGAATGAAATGAATTCGGAAGACTTGTTTGAGAATCTGACAATGTATTAATCAGATTAAATATGAATGATAATCATGTAAGGCTTAGGGTATCAAAGAATTGAAATTTGTTTATATGAACAAATATAAACAGTCTTTGAATGAAACGTTTAAGTTTTCACGCTGAAAAAAAATGATGCTCAACAAAAATGAAGTACAAACGGGAGTATTACCATCGAAAATTTGTTTCGTTTAGAGACATGGTAATAACAAATTCAATATGAAGCTGAACCGATGTGTATGAATACTCGAAAGTATAGAAAAGATAATACACAAGTATTAATCTTTAGAAACACACGGTCAGAATTGATGTAACACTAATCCGAGATTTTCATGAAAAACATTCAAAATCACACTTCTAAATTCATAAAATCTGTTTGAGAATAGAGAAGTGGTTTGAACATTTAAGGAAAAATGTTTTTCATGCTTGAAAGTTGTTCTTCTTTCAAACAATCAGAGATTAAGGTCAGAAGATACGTACAGTCAGAAATATTTGAGCTCCCCCTCAAATCATGATATAATGATTTAAAATCAGTTAAGCTACCCCTTAACATGTGCAAAAGATCTTTAAGTGTACAAAATCTGCACAAAGAACAAGACTTGGATTAAAATATCCTTAATCATGAAAACGAGTTCTGAATTACCAGGATTGAAGTAAATTCAGAAGTCATAGTCGTTGAAGAACGAGTCCTGATCTGATATGATCAGAAGTCAAACTCGTTGAAGTACGGGTCCTAAACTGAAGTGTTTAGAAGCCAAAATTTCTTTGCTCCCCCTTAATGGCACATGTACTCTTCTTCAAAAATTTGCACCGCTTCTCTTCTGTTTTCAGTCATGTGTGTGGTATATATGTAACATTCAGCACAACACATGAACAACCTACAAAACATATTAAGCAGATTTTGGTACCCAATGGTACTTGGGTCCTAGTGTGTTAGGTGTAGATTTCTTAGAAGGAATACTGTAAGTACTGTACCAATAAGAAGTAAAATCTTTATGCACAAAATCATTTGATCCACAGTAAGAACAACAGATTTTCTTATGTGCTAACCTAATTAGATGATTTACAGAATGAATAGGATTAGGTTGAACAGAAAATTTACCTTTCGGAGTATTGTTCTTCTTGGCATTTGATGTGGAAGCAGATGATTTTGGTACATCTTTTTCTTTGGAGATGTTGTGCCTTTGACTCTCCATTCCATCTTCACCTTTTTGAAGACTGGAACTTCTTCATGTTTGGAAGTATTAACTTTAGGCACTGTTGGTTTATTATCTGATTTATCAAACAAAGAATTATAGAAGAGATTTGTTGAACGAATCTGATCTTTTGAGAAATCAGTTGATCTATTAAATTGTTTAGAAGGAATGTTTTTAAAACTTGAACTTGAAGCAGTTTTAAAAGAACATTCAGAATCATTTGAATCAACAAATGGAGTCTGAAAGATAGTATCAGGACTGACCTGCTTTGAGACATCAAATTTAAAAATGATGTCTTCAAGTTCTTTGACTTTGTTTATCAAAACATTTTTCTCTTTAAAAATTAGATCAAATTTCTTTTGGAGATCAGATTTGATTAGTTGATCTTTCATAATATCAGCTGCTAAACCAGATAATCTTTTGGTAAGATTAAGAATCGCATCTTCAAAATATTTGCGTTCCGATTCAAAAACTTTCTTTTATCAGTAATCTCTTTGAAAGTTTCCATATTTTTCTTTTTATGAGTTTTATTTTCCTTTTCAAAGAGATTTTTCTTTTCCACAAAATCTTTTCTTTCCTTTTCCAAAAGATTTTCTAAATCAGAGATTTTCACGGAAAGTTCATTACTTTTGATTTCAAATGATTTTCGTTCAGTGTCAAAATCAGCTATTTCTTTTTCCAACTTTTCTTTTTCTAAAAATAAAACTTTCTCAAAGTCAGAAACTTGTTTTGAAAGTTTTATACATCTCAGTTCAAGTGCTTTCTTTTCTTCAAAAGCTTTCTTTTGAATATCAGTATTGTCAACTCTGGCTTTTTCGAAAGAATCCTTTGCATTGACATCAATCGGACTTGAAGATTTATCCTGATCTTTGAATTCATTTTGATTTGAATAATTTTCACAAAGTTTTGAAACCTTATAATTTGACAATTCGAATAATTGGGATTCAAGTCGTTTAATCTCACTTTTAAGATCAAGATTGACTTTTTGACTGTGATCAAAATTTACCTCAATATTGTCATAATCATCCTCTAATTTTTCAAAATTTAATTGCAATTTAGAAATTTGATTTTCTAAATCAACAATTTTACATAAAGCATAATCCAAGTCAAGAAATTCAGAAGAGGTTTCTTGAACAAACTCCTTTTTGTTAGAATTTGATTTAATATTTGACTCCTTTTCGTCACAAGATTCAGTCTTAACAGATTCAGGTTCATCGATTTTAGAATTAGAAGATTTATCCTTAGATTCATTTGAGAACAATAAGTTAAATTCAGTTAGTTCAACCTTTTTGGTTTTATAACTGGAATTTAATTCATCGTATTTAAAATTTGTTGTATTGAATCTAGGCTTTTCGTCCGAACCTTTATCTGTCTTGACTTTCTCTTTATTTGAAACAGGAGTTGAAGGGTTTGAAACATTAGATTTAACAGACGAAGTTGTTTCTGTTTTAAGAGTTTGTTTCAAACTTTCATTATTATATTTAACAAAAGTTTGTGAGATTGGAGGTATTTCTTTTTTAAGAGTTTGCTTCAAACCTTCAGTTTTAGATTTAGGTTTTTATGTTGTAAGAGTTTCCTGAAAACCTTCACCCAATTTTTCAATTGTATAAAGATTTTCAGGTGCTTTCTTTAGAACCTCAACATCAGATAATCCTAGTCCCATTTTTGGATTATAAAATCGAGTATCTTTTGGGTTACTAGTTAATAATTTTAGAGTATGCTCAGTTTGACCTCTTTTATAATTTAAATCCTCAAGTTGCTTGATCTTTCCAAAGCTTCTTTTCTTTCTTCAGAAAGAATCTTGATTTTAAATTGACAATCTATGTTTTCATCACTTATATCTCTCATTTTCTTCTTCAAGTCAAAATTTTCAGATTCAAGCTTTTTAACTTTTGTTCTAATGACTTCTTTTTCTTTTTCTCTATCTTCGGCTAGGCATTTATAAAGAAGTGCCCCATCGTGATATCTCAACAGTGAACGATCAAGACGCTTGATCTCATCTTTAGCTTCAGAAAGAGTCCATTTTTTCTCTATCTCCTCTGGATGATACATCTTGATGATAATTCTGAAAAGAAACACACACAAAAAATTAGATGAAAAATACCAAAAATAATACTACCTAATAGAGTGATCGTCAAGAGAAATTTCGCTTAGAAGTTAAATTATGTGCACACTCGTAAAAATCAGAAAAACAAGCACAATTAAAGTCAGAAAATTTTCAAAAATAAAATTTGAAAAACAAATTATAAATTTCTCTTTCAAAAATTAATTCTGAAAAATTTACGCGGAAATGTTGGACTTTAATTGATAAACCTGCAAAATACAAGAAAAGATATGTCAGTTACGAATAAAAGCAGATAAAATGACAAAAAATCGACACTAAAATGATTAAAAATGTCAAAAATACAAAATATATGGACTAAAAGTGAAAAATACTAAGACTCAACAAAAAAGGACTAAAAATGACAAAAATTGAAACTTAAGACTCTAAGGACCAAAAGTGTAAAAACCTATAAACTAACTAGTCTAGGGACTGAAAATGTAAAAAACCTAAAACTTAAACTACAAGGATTAAAACTGTAAAAATCTAAAAGTAATACTACAAGGACCTAAAATTACACAAAACAAAACTATATACTACAGGGACCAAAATAGACAAATCCTAAAACCTATTAACAGACTTCACTGAAAAAAAAACTAACAAAAGGACCAAAAATGTTACAAAACTAACAAAACTAACGGCAGTTCGTTAGTACTGTTCATCATCTTCTCCATTTCGACCCAGTTGTAAAAAAAACGCGTTATGGGACCTTCTTTTTCGACTGAAACTCTTCTTTTATGATCCCTTAAGCTCCCTCAATTGATTAGAAGTCGAAACACGCTTTCAAACTTCCGAAATTCGCAACCGAAAGTTTTCGATAAAAACCGAACGAAAACTTTAAACTGTGATATCTCCTTCGTTTCGACGAAAATCGCTGATTCTTTTTGCGTTGTGATCGTTATTCGAATACCAATCAGATGCAATCAAAAAATGTCGATCATGCGACGATTTTCGAAGACCCACTTGTTTTTCCGGCGAAAAACGTTTTTCCAGCGAGTCTGTTTTCCGGCGAAAGAAGGATCCGAAATGAGGATGGTTTCATATCAAAGAGGGTCCGAAACGATATGGTTTTGTATCAAAGAGGGTCCGAAACGATATGGTTTCGTATTAAAGAGGGTCCGAAACCTTCACTTTCCTGATGCTTTATGATCTGAATCGAAATGAGGATGGTTTCGGATGAAGAAGGGTCCGAGTTCTATAGAATTCGGTTCATGAAGGATCCGAAACCATGTTAAGATGCGTCTGAAATCTTCATGTAAGCACACACATACAAGATAATACAAACATTAACAAATGAAGAACTCGTATGCAGCACGATCCGAAATGAATGGTGTTTATGTTGACTTTATTATTATTATTATTATTATTATTATTTGTCTCTTTTACTTTCACTTTTCTGCAAACAAAGTACACACAGTACACTTTTTATTTAATTCACAAAACACACTTCTCACACATGCCTAACACACACCTTACACACTCTCATTCACATGCAACACACATATTTAATCCACATAAGCGTACACCTCATGCACCATGTCAGCATACACACACACACACTTCATGCACACACATTAACCCCTAAACACACACACATGCAACTGAAATACACACACATGCACCTCAAATGACACGAAAAGGTGATGGTTTCGTATTAAAGAGGATCCGAATCCATTTTGCAAGCACACATGCAAGTAACTCAAACACACACCTCAAAGAAAAATTCAGCCTATGATAGATCCGAAACCATGATTTCGAATGCTTCAGATCCGAAACCTTGGTTTCGTATGCTTGGTTCTTGATGGTTTCGGATGCATGATATTCTTGACTAAAAGTCAAATATTGTTTACAAAAATCAACCAATCAAATTTAAACTGAATTGTTTTAGTTGACCAAAAAGAATTTTATGTTGATTGTTTCTTTTCTTCTTCCACACTGTCGAGAACTGCAACAAAATAAACTCAACAAACCATTTTAATTCTATCATCGGACCCTTTTTTTTTTGATCCTTCGATAAAAAGATTCATTCTCTTCATAAAAAATAGGAAGTAGAACCAATAAAACCAATAAAGATGTCGTTTTCCATTCATACCTGGAGTTGAATACCCCATTCAAGAATTGTTTTGGATCCAATCCATAGGAATCAATAGAAAAGGCTGGCTGGACCATGGGATTCCCTAACTCTCGTCTATATGCTATCACAGGTAAGGGCTTCAGGCATATGCATAGCACAGATATTATCCCCCTCAAAACACACATGGGGATTGAAGATCAAAACATATCACAAACACAATTTAATAACAACTCATTAACAGAAATGGATCAAAACTCAGATCTGAATCATTTTTGTCAAAAACACCTCAAGAACATCTTCAATCCAAAAATTTCAAAAATGGAATTTAAGCATCAAATCTCGAAATTTATGATTGAAACATGTCTAAAAACACTTTTGGACACGATTTTGCACAAATATAGATCAAAACATCAACAAATTGCAAAATCAAATCACAAAAATTTTCACAGATTACTTTTTGTCAAGAACACAAAATTTTCAAAAATCTTCAAATTGATCAATTCTTGGTACGTTTTTGTAAATCTTTTGATGCAAAACTGATTTATATCAATGGAGAAATACTTTGCAATCAAAATCAAAACAAAAAACAAACAAAAATTGCACAACCCATTTGTGATCTTCAAGTTCTTCAAAAATGGAAATTTTCTTCAAAAATCTTCAAAAAATCTTCAAATCTTCATGAATTTGGACGAATTTGGCACATAATTCGATCTCCCAAAGCTCTGATACCAAATGTGAAATCCAAGATCTAGCAAACAAACATAATCCAATGTAGAGAGAATCTAGAGAGCAAAGTTGTCATCCATATATTGACATCAAAGTACAAAAATGACATATGCTCAAGTGTTATAGAAATAACAAAGGGATCTTCTTTATATAGTAGGGCCATGACATGTCCATGCCTCTACTTAGAAGATATAGTACAAAAGATTAATACTGTCTTGATAGCTACAATAGTGCTCTAACAATCTCCCCCTTAGCTATCAAGGCAGAAAGGGTCTTCTTCTTCTCTGGAACCCTAGATACGTTTCAATTCTTCTCATAGCCATTCTGAAGTTCAATCTATTCAATAGCTCTGCGCAAAACAATTCTAGGTTTAGTAGACATCCAGGTAATCTTCCGTTCAGCATCATGTCTTTTGAGCCTTTCTTCCAACTGAAGTTTTACAACCATGAGTGTACCGTCAGAGTACTTTGCCAGATCATCAATCCGTATGAAGATCTTGTTTGCACCATCCTTAAAAACAATCCCAAACTCTGGCTGATCAACCACAAAATATAAAGGCATCCTCATCAATCCAGGAAAGTCTTGATTAGACCTTATCAAATTTACCTTAGGTTGATTGCTTTCCACAGCCATATGAAAACCATGACACTGTGTGTACAAGACGTGTCTTCTCAGAAATCTTTTAATGGCATTCAATTCAAGAGTCACGTTTTCTCTTCTGATCTGAAGATCTCTAAAATGATGGTACATGAACTCAAAATCTTCAATCATTAGGTGACAAAAATCAGCTTCAGTGAACCTGTAGTCTCTACAATCCTGCCTTTGAACAACAAACTCCGGATACCACATTTTGTAGTATAGCCTGGCAGTCACTTCCTTTATAGTTACAATCAACTTTTTGCTCCTCACATCTTTTTTATTCTGACACTTGTCTCTCAGAAAGTACATGTATTCGAACTTGTATTCGGCTGACTGATCTGTAATTCCCAACGCGGCGTAGGGATTCAATCTCCTGATTCTATGCATATACAGTCTTCTTTCAGAATCTTCCAAGAAAGGTGTTCTCAAATACAAAGTTCTTTGTCGCTGTTCAAGTTCAGATAAATTTCTGCTTCGTGAAGTTGATGGACCAGGTTGATCAGATACTGGTGGATTAGAAGGACCGGCTTCATCGTGTAAAGGGATGATAGGTGGTACAAAGGGTGTGGTGAAAGGAGGTTCTGTTTCCTCATGCTTTGGTTCTTTAAGGAATGGATCATGGAAAGGTTGTGATTCATGTTGAACGGGAATGGATTGTGAGATTGGTTGAGTTACATGTTGAACAGGAATGGTTTCAGAAATCGGTTCAGATAATGGTATGGTGGTATGTGTTGAGCTTGGTTGGTTAAGGTTAAAGGATAATGGTGTAACATCAGATTGAGCTTGCATCAAGGTAGTTGAACTAGATTCGGGTGAGTGTATAAGGCTAACGATTATTTCTTCAGGTGACTTTGGCCCATATATTTCAATCAGAATGTCTACTTCTTCTTGTGTGAACCCAACACATTGATCATCTGGTTCATATGTAATCATTAAGAGCGGTTCAGCTTCCTCCTTAACTTTCCAATACTTCTCATACTCACTTGCTTTTTCATCAGCTTCATCATCAGAACTGACATGGATCACTTCAACAGTTTCCACAAATCTGTCTACAACTTCCCTTATTTCCTCCTCATTTACCTCAGGCTTTTCAACCGTCGGTTCTGCATTAGGATCCACATATAACACAATCTGTTTTCCGCTTTCTTCTCCCATTACACCAGATTCAAACATATCAGCTATTTCAGAAACTGATGGATTTTTCTTTTCGCCTTTAGAACTTTCAGAATCAACCCTTCACTTCTTACTCTTCTCCCCCTCATGATCATGATCATCAGGATCTTGATCATGTCCACGTTTAGTACCTTGGGCTTGAGTCTTACAAGATTGTTTCATCAGTTCTTTCAACTCAGCTATAGACTGCTTCATATCGTTCAGAGATTGTACAACTTCTGACTTGAATGGATTGAACTCCATGATAGTAACTGTTGGTGTAGGTGTAGGTTGTGGTGGTGGTGGAGGTGGTGGTGGTGGTGGATGTGGAGTAGATTGGAAGTTCTCGAGTAAAGACAATAAAGTTTTGCTTTGTTGATCTTCAGGACTTATTGACATCAGCTTAGCATAGAACAAATCTCTTAACTCATCAACACTTTGATCAATCGGATTTTGCTGAATTGGAGGAGGTTGAGTTACATGACTTTGCGGAGGCGGAGGCAAAAATATTTCTGGTCGTGGACGTACAGCGGGCTCATCAATCACCGGCCCTTTGCCTTTCAATAAAGCTTTCCCTCCTTGTAACTCCCGAATGAATGTTTCATCAATAACCTTTAGGGCGCCATCGAAAATTTCCCTCGTCACGAAGACGGGTAAAGTAACACCGGCACCACTTAGGTTAGCCGTTGACATAACAGTTGTAGCAACTATGTGACCTACGCTCAGTGTTGGCATAGTGTTAGCACTGGTAGGATTTCCACTCTGTCCTTGTAGTCCTGTAAGAGGATCTACTCTGAGTGTTCCGGATGGGTCACAAAGACTCACATCAGATGTTCCAGTAAGTGTCCTATTCAAAGAATCAAAAATATTAGCAATTGGCACTAGACGCTCAACTTGTGCAGGAATAAAGGTCGAGGACCGGGGAGGAGGTCACTCTGTTTCAATACCCAAAATCTCCAAGTGAGATCCGGATAGAGTATGAGCTATAGCCCCGTGAGAAGATGAGACGGCTTCGGATATAGGCATGGCTTGGGCATTGGACGGGTTACGAATCACAAGATAATGTAAGTTAAATGGGGGACATACCGGGTGGTTCATGCAACATGGTATGTTCATATTCTCGTCCATATGCTGACGGGTGGCTAATGACAGGAGCCTTGGGTATGGAAGGAATTTCTTTTCCTTCGTTCCACCGATTGCTCGTATAGTCTGAACTAGCTCGCGCCAGATGATCATAGCGAAGTCGATGTGACGGTTGTAGCAGACGGCGTGAAAGAGGCGTAGGAAGTCGGCTGTGCACTGGTCGATCCCCTTCCATCTGGAGGATAAACACCTGTTCAGAATTGTGAAGAGGGTGTACCATATAGGCACCAGATATTTGCGATTGAAGGCTGAGGGGCAGTTCAGTGCATGGTTGTATTCGAGAGCACGGATGTCGGCGTAGAGAGTGTTGTCGTCGACAGTAGGGCCATAAGCAGCACGGCCGCCGGTAGTAGCGTCGGGTAATGATAGCAGACGTCGAAAAGACTCCGGTGTGAGCAGGAACGAATGATGATCGATCATTGCCGTAATCGTCTGAGTGTTGAGTGTCGTGACGACTTGAATAGTGCCTCAAACTTGATATAGGTAAAGAACCGGGACGTCGGTGGTAGCGGTGAGTGCCTCGTGAAGTGGATGTCCGAGAAGGATGTCCACAACCACACGATGTTGTGGTGGGAACTCAGCAGCGTCTAGGTGGTGATTGTTCGCCACGATTTCAATTCCATGATCTGCTGGAACCAAGGCGTTGTCAGCCTCTTTGTCAATAAATTCCTCTTGAGGAGGATTGCCTTGTTGTAGTTGTTGATCCGCCATTTGATTACCTGAAAGACACGGTGTTAGATTTATGGTCGGATTTAAAAAAAAATTGCCATTGCGTACCTTTGCGAAGATCGTTTCAATCTGGAACAGATTGAGGAATGATAGTGGAACAGGGTACTGAAAAAGCCAAAAATGTCGTGACAAAATAGGTATCCAGGAAACATAGTGTCCGGATACAATGGTCACCGGATAACAAAGGTTACCAGGTACATTGGTATCCGGATACAATAAGTTACCGGACAAGGTTAAGATTACCGAACAAAATGAGCTTACCGGACAATTAATGTTACCGGACAACCATGAATTACCGAATAGTTGAACTTACCGGAAACCACTAGGGTTTCCGGACAACTTGGGGTTACCGGATGATCAAGGGTTATCGGACAACCATGAACATCCCAGATAGTTGAACTTACCAGAAACCATAAGGTTTTCAGACAACTAGGGTTACCGGAAAAAATATCTAAGCATATGAGTGTGTCCGGATAAACGTTGAATGTGTCCGGATAGTTTGAAACTATCGGGACGACATCCGGTCAAATTTAAATCGACCAAAAACACTATCAACCACAAATCTAAGTATTCTACGCATCACTAATCGATGAAATGAGCAAAATAACACCAAAAGATTGGGCCTACAGCTCGGTTGTGAGGCCGAATGTGAATCGACATAAAGTCGAGGTTCAAAAACACCTATCGATCCACAACTCGAATGATTCGACGGTTATAAATGGGTGTCAGTGTGCGAAAATCAATAGAGATCGAAATGATAAACATACCTGTGAGTGAAACTGAAATCTGATAAAAAATGACTGAAAGATGAGAGAATCCGAGAGAGAGTTTTCGAGAGAGGGTTTTTGGGGGTTTTGGAATCCGGAAAAGTGAAACATTTAGGGTTTCCGGGTATTTATATGCAAATGGTGTCCGGATGGGTCGTCCGGAAACCTACCAGTCTGGATACTTATCCGGATAGGAGAGTTTCCGGATACCCTTTCCGGATACTCTTGGAAATTTCAAAAAAATTCCCTGGAAGTTTCCATGTGACATTTCTGACCCAAAACATTTTAAGGAGTTTTGAAAAATACGCTCTCCCTCAACTATTGCACCCAAAGACAATGCTCCCCCTCGGATTATGCAAGTGATGTGATATTATGAAAACTTTGGAATGTCCACAAAAAAAATTGGAAGTTAAAAAAATTGTGTGACACTCCCCCTCAAATGTAGAATGGGCTTACCTGATAAGCTTATCTGCTCCCCTTGAACACATGAATAAGATTTGTGAAACGCACAGATATATCGAAGAATAAAGTAGACGACAGTAATTAAACATAAAAGGAAAACACACGCGAAATGAAAGCAAACAAACGAAATCTACTAATTAATACAGAGATTTAACAGAAACGTGTATACGATACAAGTAGAATACAGATGCGAGGAAGTGAGTACTCGATCATCTTTAGTTTAGACAACAGATGATGAATAGGTAGTTCCTCGTAGGTGTATGAAACTTGTATCGGGCGCACAATTTGATTAAATTTCAGGTTTAGCATACCAAGCGTGGACACAAGATTGTTAAAACGTTTTTCGTCCAAGGGTTTTGTAAATAGGCCTCCTAACTGATGTTCCGTATTAACAAAGCAGAGTTCGACTGTACCTCTTTCGACGTGATCCTTGATAAAGTGGTACCGAACGTCTATGTGTTTCGTCTTCATGTGCTGGACCGGATTGCTGGATATGGCAATTGCGCTCTTCGAGTCGCAGTAGATGGGAACTTGAGAGTAGGTGAAGCCGTAGTCCTTGAGTTGTGTGCACATCAATATGACTTGAGAACAGCAACTTGCGGCGGCCACGTATTCCGCCTCGGCAGTTAATGTGGAGACGCACTGCTGCTTCTTGGATGCCCTGCTGACTAAGCTATCGCCCAGGAATTGCACGTGTCCCGATGTGCTCTTCCGATCTAACATGCTTCCTGCATGGGCCGCGTCTGAGTATGTCGAGAGCTCAAAACCTGTCTCTTTCGGGCACCACATGCCAACATCAGCAGTACCTTTTAAGTAACGAAAAATTCGTTTTACTACAATTAAGTGAGACTCTTTTAGTTTTGACTGAAAACGGGTGCATAGAAATGTAGAAAACATGATATCCGGTCTATTCGCCGTCAAGTACATCAAAGACACTATCATACCCAGGTATGTTTTGGTATCCACATCCTTTCCGTTAGGATCGACGCGTAACTTTGTACCGGGGGTCATGGGAGTTTTCATAGGTGAGGACTGTTCCATCTGGTTTTTCCGAAGAATATCCCGGATGTACTTAGCCTGGTTTATGAATATCCCGGCTGGTAGTTGCTTAACTTGAAGGCCAAGAAAGAAATTCATCTCACATAGCATACTCATTTGAAAATACTCCCCCATGAGGACAGAAAAGTTCTTACATTATTGAGGATTAGTTGAACCGAAAATGATGTCATCTACGTAGACTTGGACTAGAATTATGTGACATTTTTCATTTTTAATAAACAGGGTTGTATCGATTTTACCTTTTGAAAAACCCGATTTTATTAAAAATTTAGACAGAGCGTCATACCAGGCGCGTGGAGCTTGATTCAAACCGTATAAAGCCTTGTCGAGAATGTAAACGTGATTAGGCTTTTTGTCGTCCACGAACCCGTCCGGTTGTGATACGTATACTTCTTCCTTGATGACGCCGTTGAGAAAAGCGGTCTTGACATCCATCTGGAAGACCGTGAAGTTCTTGTGCACATCGTGTGCAAGAAACATACGAATCGCCTCGATTCTGGCTACCATAGCGTATGTCTCGTCGTAGTCAATACCCTCTTGCTGGAGGTATCCTTTGGCCTCGAGGCACGCCTTGTTGCGAATAACAACACCATCTTCATCTTTCTTGTTCTTGAAGATCCACTTCGTGCCGATGACCGTCTTGTGAGATGGATATGGGGCAAGTCGCCATACCTTGAGGGCCTCAAACTGGTTGAGTTCCTCTTGCAAATCCATGACCCAGTCCGGATCATTGATTGCTTCAGATATGGTGGTTGGCTCGATCTTGCCGAGAAAGCCTAAGAACAAGCAGAAGTTGGCCGATGCACCTCGCGTACGAACCGGAGTGGAAGGATCGCCTATGATCTGGTGTAGAGGGTGAGCCTTGGTCCATTTGGTGGTGTGTGGAAGAAGCTGTTGGGTCGTGTGAGAGGTGTCCGGATCCACATACCCGCCGGTGGGAAGATCTTGAACTCCTTTAAGTGATGTCGGTCGGTTCCTTGGAGGAGACGTAGCAGGATTCGTTGATGGTTGAGCAACTTCCGGTTCTAGGGAATTCATAGGTTGGTTCTTGAGTGTTGTTGAGGACGAATCTTCATGAGCGTCTCCGGGATTGGCATAGGTTCCTCCGAGGGATTAGCCGTATCAGTCATTGTGTCTGTTGAGCTCTGAGGGGATTCCAGTGTAATGGCTGGAGTGCTCGTCGAAGGCGGCGGACCAGAGAGATTCGCCGAGTTCTCGATTTGAGCAGCTTCAGGTCTAGGCTACACAAATACACGAGGGTTGGGCAAGTTAAAAAATTCATCGTAAAAATGCTGAAACAATAAATCTAAATCAGAAAGATGTGATTTTGACGAAGATGCATGATTTGGATTTACTGGGGTTTGTGTAGATCCCGAATGTGAAAGTTCAGAAGCTAATACGCCAGTTAAAGCGGGTTCTGAACTGATTTGTTCAGAAGCCAAATCTGCGGCTTCGTCAAATGTCACGTTTATGCTTTCGACGACGGATTTAGTCCGTTTGTTGTAAACGCGATAAGCCTTAGCCTGCATCGAGTATCTGATGAATACTCCTTCGTCTGCCTTTGGACTGAACTTCCCGAGGTCATCCTTGTCGTTTAAGACGTAGCACATGCATCCGAATGCGTGGAAGTACTTGATATTCGGGATGCGATTGTTGATGATCTCGTACGGCGTTTTGTTGAACCACTTGTTGATGATGGAGCAGTTTTGCGTGTAACTGGCAGTTGCAACCGCTTCATCCCATAGAAAGAGTGGCAGCTTTGATTGTGACAGTGCCGTGCGAGCCGCCTCGACTAGGGTACGGTTCCGCCGTTCTACAACTCCATTTTGTTGTGGAGTCCTTGCGGCAGAAAAGTTTTGCGAGATACTGACGGATGTCAGGTATTCGCTAACCGTTTGGTTCTGGAATTCCGTCCCATTGTCCATCCTGGTTGTCTGAACTTGCTGTTGGAGGTTCAGTTGAATGGTCTTCATGTGGGTGATAATCAATTACGGGGTTTCGTCTTTGGAGTGCAGAAACTTCACCTAAGTGTAGCGCGATAAATCGTTGACCATCACCAGAACATACTTCTTCTTGTTGATACTCTGAACACGTATCGGTCCGTACAAATCAATATGGATGAGTTCGAGGGACTGGGACGTGCTCGGAGCGGCCTTCGGCTTGTGAGTTGCTCGCTTCATTTTTCCCATATCGCATGCACTGCAGAGTTTATCCTTTTTGAACTTGAGCTCGGGCATGCCTTTCACGTGTCCGCCTAGCACCAGCTTGTTGATATTTTTGAAGTTGAGGTGCGACAGTCGTCGATGCCATATCCACGATTGTTTAGAGTTGGCCTTCGACATTAGGCAGACTGAATCATCGGTCTTTAGGGCAGAGAGGTCGATGGTGTAGAGGTTGGTCTTCCGGGTTCCAACCAGTAGCTCCTTTCTGTCTTCAGTGCGGACGCTACACCGTTTAGCTTTGAAGTTGACCTCTAGATCTTTATCGCAGAACTGGCTGACGCTGAACAGATTGTGTCCCAATCCCACGATGAATGATACCTTCTTGATCGTGATCTTATCTTGGACAATGTTGTCGTAGCCCATAATCGGCGCCTTGTCATCATTCCCAAACCTCACGTCTCTGCAGTATTTCTCTATGAAGTTCGTGAGCAACTCCCTCCTTCCGGTCATGTGCTTGGAGCATCCTGAGTCTAAGTACCACACATGACCGTCCTGCAAAAACAAAATTAACGGTTCTTAGGTACCCGTTTGAAAATGGGTCCTGGAGGGTTAGGTTTAACACCTGACTGAGGAACCCGTTTTGAAATGGGTTTCCTTTTGGGTTTAGGTTTAACTTCTGACTGGGGAACCCGTTTTGAAATGGGTTTCCTTTTGGTCTTACAGTATTTGCGTTTAGGTTTAGAATTATAAACATGACAAGAACCAAACCAATCAGATGCATATCTATTATCATCAAAGTCATTCAATCCACAGTTAGAAAAACACAAACAATCATGGGATAATTGAATCAAATGTTGAATTGAATAAAGTCTAATTAGAAAATTAACACTTTGTTCAACAAAATTATCCGAATGATTCAAACCACAATCATTAATGTTCTTCCTAGAATTAAAAACAAAATTAAATGACTTCGATTCCGACTTGTTCTTGATAGATCCGTTGGCTACCCACTTTTGTTTGCCTTGTTTAGCCCGACCATTTTTATCTGAAAAATCATTAACGGCGTGGTCAGCAGAGTTTGAGTAGACAAGATTTTTATCATTTGATCGACCGGTCTTTTGCCTGACTGTGATGGTTTTGTGAAAGAGAATCAGTTTTAGAAACTTTGTTCACAGCTGGGGTCTTGAGTTTAGAAGAACTCTCACCTTTAAGAAATTTGACCGGACGATTTACCGCTTTAGAAAGAAAGTCGGTGTGATTCGGAAGAGCTTTGTCAAACTCAAACTTAGGGAACTCTTCGTCTGAACTACCATCAGAATTCATGAATTTAGAAAAATCAATATCAGGAACCGATGAACTAGGTTTGGTTGAGGGAGGAGAGAAACACTTTGTGTCTGTGTTTTTGAAAGAATCAGGTGCGGAAGCTTTTTGAAATTTAGAGTTGAGATCCTTTTTAACACAGTCAACTTGAGACTCTTTTCCTTTTCGTGAAGAAGGTTTTCCAATAAACGCTTTGCACGAAGATGTATCGGAAGAGTCTGAGGAAGGTTCAGGTGAAATCATCTTTTCGTTTAGAAGTTGATCAAGTTTTTCTTGAAGTTGAAACTTGCTCACTTGCTCGTGCATCACTTCTGTTGCCAAAGCAGACAGTTTCTATGTGAGCCGACCGATTTCATTCCGAAGGATTTCCTGTGCCTCGCCCGATACATGTTCGGTTTTGGAGGATTTGAGATTCTCAAGCTTAGTTTGAAACTCTTGTTTTTCCTTTTGAAAAACTGTCCTTTCCTTTTTGAGTGTCTCCTCTAACTAGACTATTTTTGGTTCAAAAATGAGAGGAGGAACATAGAGTTTAAACTCGTCCGTCTCAGTTTTGGGTTCAGGTGCTAGGACCTCATCCTTTTTGGAGGAATCCTTGGGCTCATCAACCTTATAGCCGTCAAAGTAGTCATTCGAAAGATACTTGGATTTGTTCTTTTTGTAGGAATAGTTGAGATGTTCACACGCAAAAGGTAATTTCATTTTAGTGGTGTGTGCGCGTTTGTATTCCTCAGTTTCCTCTTCCTTTTCTTTTTCAAGAGGACCAGTCCACTTGATTTTATATTGAGGATACTCCTTTTCGAGACCAAGAAAACTAAAGTGATAAAGAGTAGGTCTCATTGATAAAATCTTTTCCAAGAATTGAGGGTTATCGTACCTAATTCCCCATTCCTTGTTAAAGTACGTGAATTTCTTGGGTTTGTTCCTGTGAATTGTTTGAGCAGTTAGACCTCTTTTGTGAAGTTTGGTTTCAAGGACAGTTATTTTTGAAACAAACTCTTTGTGTTGGATTTGGAGAGAGGAGCATTGATAAATAATCTCTGCTTTCTCATTCTCACACTGATCAAGCTTTAGATTCAATTCAGATATCTTGGCCCTTAAGTCCTTAGGTGCTATTGAAAGATTTGTGCATTTTTCTTTTAGATTAGCATTATCGGACTTGTACTTTTCAGTAATTCTCTTTTGAACATCTAGCTTTTCTTTTAACGAGTTAATTTCAAGCAGTTGTTCATTTGTGGATGCCTTATAAGATTGTATTCGTTGAACAAGTGGTTGCATCTGTTCGATGAAGCTTTGATGAATAGGGTCACATACCTGACAAAGATTTTCCTGTTTTGATGAAGGAGAATGATTGCCCATGAAAGCATCAACATCTTCAGAATCGCTGTCAGTATCGGATTGATTGAGCCAGTTGTCGTCTTTCACTAGCAGTTCATTTCCCGCAGCTTTCTGTTGTGCCAGCAGAAGTTTGGCCTTGTAGTAGTGTACGTTTTTTTCGACGGGCTTTCTACAGCCCTTGGCAAAATGACCCAATTTGTTGCAGTTATAGCACGTGACAGGTTCGTCCTTCTTCTTTGACTCGGACTTGGGATCATTCTTCTCATTCTTCTCCTTGTGCTCTTCCGTCTTCTTCTTTCCTTCATATTTGTCCTTATAATCATGGCGCTTGTTGGGGGTAGTGGAGTAGCGCTGATTATTGGACGAAGGTTTCTTGTAGTACTTGTTCCTCTGAAATGACTTGGTGATGAGGGCCATTGCCTTCTTTATCTGAGTCAGCTCAGGGTCAGAGTCGCTTTCTTCAGTTTCTGCTTCAGACTCTGGTTCAGACTCACTAGACTCCTGGATTCTCTTGGAGTGACGACTGGAAGACTTGCCGCTTTTTGATGATACAAGAGCAAGTGGATCGGCATTTGACTTGGAAGAGGATTTCTAACTGCTCATAATCTCCATGCCTTCATCCTCGTCCTGCATGAGCATCTCGTAGAGTTCATGGATTGAAATGTTCTCAATCAAATTGTTGTGTTTGATGTGAGAGGCGAACGTTTTCCATTTTGGCAGGAGGTTATTTAGGAACTTGAGGGAATTCTCCGTGTTAGATCGAGTGATCTTGTTCTTATGGAGCTTGTTCAACAGAAGGCAGAAACGTTCATATGCTTAAGTGATAGATTCGCCCTTTCGCTGCTTGAAACCGTCGAATTTGGTGATGCAACTGTTGACCTTCAGTTGGTTTCCTACTTTGCCCCCGCTCATCATCTTCTCTACTTGATTCCACATGCCTTTGGAAATATTCTTGTAGCCGTCGATGGCCGTGTAGATCTAGTTTGGTAGACTTTGGACCATATATCTCTTGGCATGTTTTTCACCATCGAATCTGCTCTTTTCCTCTCCGGTCATGTCCAAGTATTTCTTCGGCTTAGGTTTAGCTGCCTCACATGTTGCTTGCTCTGGTACGGTAACCATTGGAGTTTCTTGTGGGCCTTCAGTGAGAGCTTTCCAGATGTATTCGATGTTGTCTTTAGCTTCGATGAAGATGATGAATCTGTCCCGCCATTGACTGTATTCGCCCTGATAGAGGGTTGGTGGCTTGGTGTCGGTACCAATAGCTAGCGCATCATGAGATATCTTCGAGGTGTGCACTAAAGTGATCGTCATACGGTGGGTTCGATTCAAAGTGAAATCCTAACGCAAGGCACTACGAGTGAAAGTCCTAACGCAGGTTCTAAGAGTGACTTAAAGTGAACTGGTAAGAAAATTAAGCTAAACAGAACTTATCGGATAGGAATCCGGATATCAGAAGTGTCTGGATCTGGTAGTGACCGGATCCGGGTGTGTGAGGTGTCTGGATAGCAAAGAAACTGGATAGTCAAGAAGTTACCGGATAACACAAGGTTACCGGATAAATAGACTTTCCGGATAGAAAATAAG
The DNA here is from genome assembly GCA_033807775.1 of Saussurea involucrata. Lineage (NCBI taxonomy): Eukaryota > Viridiplantae > Streptophyta > Magnoliopsida > Asterales > Asteraceae > Saussurea > Saussurea involucrata. Next base: position 78,014,908 of record CM066325.1, read on the forward strand.
TGATCGAATGTAAAACTTATCGGATGAATGTTGTGTCTGGATAGATGAGTGATCCGGATAGATGATTGTAACGACCCGAAATCCCATACATAGTTCAAATAGCATACATTGCATAACGTCATTAAAACAAGAGATACATTATATAACAAATACGGTCCCCTAGTCTTTTACAAACATTCAGTACATCATTAAAAACGTTTACATAGAAAATCACATCATTACTAACAACATGCTATATCTACTAAACACATCATAATCTTCAACTACATAGTCCTCCAAAAGCTATTCGCGGTTTAACCTTCTTATTTGCTCTTACTCGATCCACGACCTGGAATACATAGTTTTAAAACAAAATGAGGGTTAGACCTTGAGGTCTAGTGAGAAAATCCCCGTTAGTTAAAAACCATTTGCACCACATCATACACATAATTCACATAAGAATACAAAATAAGACTCATGCATTATGTATCTTTCCATCTCATTCTCTTGGCCATATTAGTTGGTTGCAAGGCAACTAATAAATTAACTTCACTGTACGACAATTACAGCCAACAACACTGTACGAATATTACAGCCAACACACCGGTCCTAAGCCTGGCCACGTATTCTCGTATAGTAGAATACTCATGTAAATACAATATCTCAATATATTATATTACATACATAAACAAGTAAGCATACCATCTATCACATTCCCAATCCACGCATATATGTATTCCAGTTTCAAAACGTTTTAAAGTAAAACTCACCTGTTTGACTTATCAAAACGTTCTCCAAGCTTTTCTCAAAACGACTCTGCTTTCACTTCAAATTCACAGAATTTGTAACAATTCAAATACATAGTTCTCTTTATAACTTGTACACACAAAGCTCCCTAGTAGACTAGATAACTCAAATCCCCAAATGTTTCCCCCAAACCCGTACTTAAGTCGAGTCCACAGTACATTCCGTCCTCATTCATTCCCTATCCAATAGTTAACAAAACACGGGCTACTGGATACTCAAAAGTATCAGAAATCTAAAAAAGTGATCAAACAGCCTAAGTTTCCGGACAACACAAAACTATCCGGACAACATGACCATTCCGGACAACGCGACCTTTCCGGATAACAACAATAGTCCGGACCATATCCGGATACCTCAGTAATCTGGACATTATCCGATATCTTATTTCATCCGGAAAACTAAGAAAAAGAGAAACTTACCGGATAAACTCACCTCGTCCGGACACCTCTGCACAAGGGTTTCCAGATACCTCAAACGTCCGGACACTTGCTAAATCGTCCGAAAACCCCTGAACACAGTCGGTTTCTTCTTCAACCCAGATTCAATTAACTCATCTAATTCGAGAAATTGATAAATCTAATCCGACAGAAACATAGTACTCTTGATTACAAACATAAAACATAACAGAGACATACCTTAATTTCACTTCCAATTATTCCAAAATTGAATCCCTAACTTTGCTTCTTTTTCTTCTTCTTTCTTCCCAAAACACACGCACACACACACTGGATTGATTTCTGCTTTTGTGAAAATATCTGAATCTAAATGGTGTATATCAAACCAACTTTTCCATTTTAGCCCTTATACTATTCACTAATCACCATAACACCCTAAACTTATAAATTGACCCAAACTTACCCTAAACATCCTATTTTAAAGTTAATTAAATTTAACGGATGTAGACTTTAACTATCGAACTTACCCGGGGTATTACATCATCTCCCCCTCAAAAGAATTCCGTCTCGGAATTCAGTTAGGCAAAAAGATACAGGTACTTAGTTCTCATTTCGGATTCTGATTCCCAAGTAGCATCCTGACCTCTATGATGTCGCCATTGTACTTTCACTTGTCTGATCTCCTTATTCCGCAAAACCTTAAATTTACGGTCCACAATAGCTTCTGGTTCTTCTACATAATTCAGCTTTTCATCAACCTGTATATCGGGTAGAGACACTGTCTGATCTAGCGTAACTAGACACTTTCGAAAATTCGATACATGAAACGCGTTGTGAATCCTGCTTAACTCTGACGGAAGATCCAACATGTATGCTACTTCACCGATTCTTTCAGTAATTGCAAACGGTCCAATGTACCTCGGACTAAGTTTACCTTGCTTCCCAAATCGAATGACTCATTTTCAAGGTGAGACTTTCAACATTACGAAATCCCCAACTTGGAATTCTAACGGCTTTCGGCGTCGGTCGGCGTAGCTTTTCTGTCTGTCTTGAGCCACTTTCAATCTTTCCCAAATCTGAGTAATTTTATCTGCGGTTAACTGAACTATATCTGGCCCCGCTAGCTGTTTCTCTCCCACTTCGTTCCAACACAAAGGAGTTCGACATTTTCTACCATCAAAACTTCAAATGGTTCAGCTTGAATGCTGGAATGATAACTGTTATTGTAAGCAAATTCGATCAATGGTAAATGCTTATCCCACGATTCCCCAGAGTCAACAATGCAAGCGCGAAGCATATCTTCTAATGTCTGAATCGTTCGTTCACTTTGACCGTCAGTTTGAGGATGATATGCTGTGCTTAACTTTATCTGCGTCCCCATTTCCTTATGAAAACTTCTCCAAAATCTTGAAGTAAAACGACTATCACGATCAGAAATGATCAAGATTGGAACTCCATGTCGAGTTACTATTTTGTCAATGTACAATTTAGCTAATCGTTCCAATGAATCAGTTTCCTTTATCGGTAAAAAGTGTGCAGACTTCGTCAACCTGTCGACTATCACCCAAATAGAATCAAATCCCTTCGGAGTCCTTGGTAGCTTTGTGATGAAATCTGTAGTAATCTGATCCCATTTCCACATCGGTATTTCTAATCGTTGTAACTGACCAATCGGCTTTTGATGTTCAATCTTTACCTTCTTAGAAGTAGTACAACCTTCCACATGTTGAGCAATGCTTCTTTTTATTCCCGGCCACCAATAGAATTGTTTTAGGTCTTTGTACATCTTATTCGTACCTGGATGAATAGAGAATCGAGATTGATGAGCTTCTTGTAGTACACGATCACGTAAACAACCCAAACGAGGCACCCAGATTCTGTTTCCCAAACACAACAACCCACGATCATCTTTTACTAGCAATGCTGATAACCCCACTAACCGTTCTGACTTCAAATATTATTCCTGATAGGCTTCTACTTGACACTTCTTCAGTTCGTCGAAGATGTTAGGTAGAAGCTCAGTTCGTAGTGCAATAGCTTTTATTGTTCCACTTCTTTCTTGATGACTCAGCGCATCAGCTACCACGTTCGCCTTTCTTGGATGATAAAGGATTTCACAGTCATAATCATTCACCAATTCTAGCCATCTTCTCTGCCTCATATTTAATTCCTTCTGATCAAAAAGATGTTGGAGACTCTTATGATCGGTATAAATTTTACATTTAGAGCCGTAAAGATAATGTCTCCAAGTCTTTAACGTGAATACAACTGCTGCCAGTTCCATGTCGTGTGTAGGATACTGTCTTTCATGATCTTTTAACTGACGAGAAGCATAAGCAATAACCTTTCCATCCTGCATAAGTACACATCCCAATCCCAGTTTGGAAGCATCACTATAAACAACAAAGTCTTTGGAATCTTCCGGTAGTGACAAAATCGGCGCACTGCAAAGTTTCTCTTTTAATACCCTGAATGCTTCATCCTGTTCTGCTTTCCATTCAAACTTTAGATTCTTTCGAGTCAACTTAGTCAAAGGTGTCGCGATACGAGAGAAGTCTTTTATAAACTTTCGATAGTAGCCGGCTAAACCCAGAAAACTACGTACTTCGGTTGGCGTTCTCGGCGGTTCCCACTTTTCAATCGCTTCCACTTTCATCGGGTCCACTTGAATGCCTTTCTCGGAAACTACATGCCCCAGAAACTGAACTTCTCGTAGCCAGAATTCACATTTCGAAAATTTAGCATACAACTTTTCTTTTTTCAATAACTCCAGAATCAAACGAAGATGTTGCGCGTGTTCCTCTTTGGATCGGGAATAGATAAGTGTATCATCGATAAATACAATAACAAATTTATCGAGATACGACTTACATATCCGATTCATTAAATCCATAAAGGCAGCTGGAGCGTTCGTCAGTCCAAACGTCATCACTAAGAATTCATAACGACCATACCTTGTGCGAAAAGCAGTTTTCAGAACGTCTTCTTCTTTAACCTTCAGCTGATGATAACCGGATCTTAGATCAATCTTGGAGAAATAACAAGCTCCAACTAATTGATCGAAGAGGTCATCAATTCTGGGAAGCGGATATTTGTTCTTGATCGTGCGCTTATTTAGTTCCCGGTAGTTAATACACATTCTCATCGAACCATCCTTCTTTTTCACAAACAAAACTGGTGCACCCCACGGCGAAGAACTGGGTCTGATGAATCCCTTATCGGAAAGATCTTGCAGTTGCGTCATCATTTCTTTCATTTCTGGTGGCGCTAAACGATACGGTGCACGGGCTATAGGAGCGGCTCCAGGAATCAGATCTATACCAAACTCTACTTGTCTAACGGGCGGAAGACTATTCAAGTCTTCAGGGAATACTACTGGAAATTCACTAACAATAGGAATATCTTCCAACTTATTCTTTTCTGGCTTAATATCTATCACATAAGCTAAGTAACTCGAGCAACCTTTATTAACACACTTACGGGCTTTTATCATAGATATAAGGCAAGACTGATGATTTCTACGATCACCATAAATCACTACCAGTCCCCTCTCAGGTAATACAACATTTATTAACTTCTTATCACAAACTATGTTAGCCTGATTTTCGGCTAACCAATCCATCCCCACTACCACATCGAACTCGATCAAGGCTATAGGAAATAACTGAATCGGTACTCCGCATCCTTCTATATTTATCATACATGTAATACCCCGGGTAAATCCATTAGTTAAAAATTCAATTCCGTTAAGTTTATTTAACCTTAAAGTTACTATTTAGGGTAAGTTTGGATAAGTTTATAAGATAAAGGTGTTTTAGTCTTTAATGAAGAGTTTAGGGGCTAGATGGGAAAATTAAGTTAATAATATCTGATTAGGTGTCAAGTTATCCTCACATCAGCAGAAAATCAGTAGGTGTTATGTGTGTGTTTTGAGAGAAAAAGGGAGAAGAAGAATAGAAGGGTAAAGGCATCAAATTGATTCATTTGGAAGTGATTGGAGGTATGTTCCTTTACATATTCTGTTTGTAATTGCTATTAGATGATTCCTATCGGATTAGAATCATCACATCTGTTCTGGGGTTAATTTCTGTCGATTTCTGGGTAAAATAGGAAGAACCGACAGTGGTGTCCGGACATAATATGAATGTGTCCGGATAGCCCTGTTGGTGGTGTCCGGGTGGTTTTGTCGATGGTGTCCGGATGAGTCTTTTATCCGGGTAAGTCTCTTTTCTTATGTTCTCCGGATGGAATAAGATACCGGATGGTATCCGGATTACTTTGGTGTCCGGATTGGTCATGCTGTCCGGAAAGATGTGTTGTCCGGATTGTTGCTGTTGTCCGGAAAGGTTGTGTTGTCCGGATAACTTGTGGTATCCGGATACTTTAGCTGTTTTGGTCACTTTTGAGGGTTTGAGTTATCTAGAGTCCTTAGTCTTCTAGTATGTTTTATGTGATCAGTGGGTAAGGGGATATTTGTATTTAATCTATTTGCAGGCTCTGTGGATTTGGATTGATAGACCGAATCTTTGGAAAAAGGCTTGGAAGGATTTTGTAAGCATTCGAGGTGAGTTTTACTTTAAAACGTTTTTAAACTGGGATACATATATATGTGTATATATATGAGACGATTATGTGGTAGGAATATGATTATGTGTATATAAATGACAATATGATATATTGAGATATATATTGTATTTACATGAGAATTGCACCACACGAGGATATGTTAGCCGATCTATTAGTCGGCGGAGCTGTATGGAAATGCAGCGGAGCTGTATGGAATTACAGTGGAGCTGTAGGTAATTGCAGCGGGGCTGTGTGTGATCGCAGCGGAGTTGACTGTATTTGGGTACAGTGACGATGATTAGTTGGCTTGCTACCAACTAATTTGGCCATGGAAACGAGAAGGAGGGGAATTACACTGTGCACAAATTTTGGTGTGGTATTTATATAATTATGGTATATGGGTGTTTTGACGAAAGGTTTATATAAACTATTTTGATACAAAGTATTATGTGAAATGGTCTTATAATGATTTTGAAATGACAGGGATTATCTCACTGGACCATTAGGTCTAACCCTCATTTTCCTTTCAAAAATATGTATTCCAGGTCAAGGATCTTTGGTTAACAAAGGGAAGAATAAAGGATAGGAGGCGATTGCTAGCTGATGAAGATTAGGATATGTTTACATTGCTGTATTGTATAGTTTTGAGACTTTGAGACCGAATGTGAATTATTATGTATTTTGTTATGAAAGTAACGACGTTGTGTATGAAATGTTAATTGTTATATATTATGTATGTTATGGGATAGACGGGTCGTTACAGATGGTATCAGAGCCTTAGTTTAAGGGATTTAGGTATTTGTATCTGTACCTAGACTTAAACTGCATGTGAAGTAGGATGTCCCTATTATTGTAGAACCTTGGGATATTAAGTATAAAAGGTAGAAGGAACATCATGTAAGGTAATTTCATATTACACCTGGCCAGTGTAATTGTGATCTTACAGGTACATGTTTGAACCGGAATACCTTGTTATATGGGGTATATGCTTAAGTGTATATTAACCTTGTTTGAATCTACAGAATGGCAAGTGGTACTAGACGAAAGAACAGAGGAGGAGGAAACCCGAATAGTACTAATCTGCCGATAGGAACAGGGGACAGGGGCGGCAGAACTGGGGGCAGAGTCGGGGGTAGAAACGGAGGTAGAACAAGCGGTAGAGCCGGGGGCAGAATTCACCCACAAGGAACTGAGTTTGTCACGAGGGATGATTTGATGGCAGAGATGGGAAGGCTACAAGCTAGTATACAAGCAATGTTTGACCAGAATCGTCATGGTGAAGCCGAAACACCGGATCCTGAACCGGAAGCGGAAATGCCAATTACACCAACTATTATACCAGTACCAAGGAGGTGCGACTACAAAATGTTCTTGAGCTGTAGGCCTCCGACCTACTCAGGAGACAGGGACCCCGTGAAAGCAATGAGATGGATGAAAGAGATAGAAGCTATTTTCAAGACAAGCAAGTGCGCTGACGAAGATAGAGTATTGTATGGAGCAGCAATGTTAAAAGGGGATGCTTTGTATTGGTGGGAATCTTTTATTCATTCTAGAGGATCTGATGTGCATTCTACTCTCACTTGGGAAGAATTTGTGATAGCTTACCGAAAACAATTTTGTCCCCAAGAAGCAGTTAAACAGTTGGAAGGAGAGTTTATGAATTTGCGGCAAGGAAATTTATCAGTTAGGGACTATACTGCCCGTTTTCTGGAAAAGTCACGTTTCGCGGAATACTATGTTGCCACGGAGGCGATGAAGACGGAAAGGTTTATCTTCGGGTTAAATTCGGAAGTCAGAAGGTTAGTGACTACAACAGGACCTGATAACTTCTCAGCCGCAGTAGGTGCCGCGGAAAATGTGGAACGAGATATTAAGAGAGATACTAGTGATAAGAGTGCTGGGAAAAGAAAATCGGAAGAGATGACGCATGATTCAACGGAGTATGAAATTCAGAGGTTCGATAGTCGCCTACCTTTTAGACCAAATGAAAAACTATGTCCAAAATGCAACCGCGTACATCAAGGAAATTGTTATGTTGATCCTAGAAGTTGTTACAAGTGTGGAAGGGCTGGACACGTCGCTAAGAATAGTCGCGCAAATCGATTCTGTTTCGTTTGCAATTCCCCTGATCATATTCAGTCAGACTGTCCACAATGGAAGGTACGATAGGGTGGTATGACGGAGAGATCAATGAATGTTAGGACGGGGGAGATACAAGGGTCTGAGGAACTGAAAGCAAAGGGCTGAGTCTTCCAAATGACAACACAAGAAGAGGAGGAAATTCCGGATGAGGTTACAGGTATATTTTAAATAAACTCTATATGTGCTAAGGTGTTATCCGACTTCGGTGTAAAATAGTTATTGGTATTTCCGTGCTTTTGTTGCTTATCTGTGTTAGAGATATAGGTGGGTGTGGGGTGCCTATTCAGTTAGTTTCTATGGTTTTGTTTGAGTTCGAAATAGTATAGAGGAGTATCCGTATCCTTGTCTAGCCGAATTCCAGGACGGAATTCTTTTAAGGGGGACATAATGTAATACCCCGGGTAAATCCGTTAGTTAAAAATTCAATTCCGTTAAGTTTATTTAACCTTAAAGTTACTATTTAGGGTAAGTTTGGATAAGTTTATAAGATAAAGGTGTTTTAGTCTTTAATGAAGAGTTTAGGGGCTAGATGGGTAAATTAAGTTAATAATATCTGATTAGGTGTCAAGTTATCCTCACATCAGCAGAAAATCAGTAGGTGTTATGTGTGTGTTTTGAGAGAAAAGGGAGAAGAAGAAAAGAAGGGTAAAGGCATCAAATTGATTCATTTGGAAGTGATTGGAGGTATGTTCCTTTACATATTCTGTTTGTAATTGCTATTAGATGATTCCTATCGGATTGGAATCATCACATCTGTTCTGGGGTTAATTTCTGTCGATTTCTGGGTAAAATAGGAAGAACCGACAGTGGTGTCCGGACATAATATGAATGTGTCCGGATAGCCCTGTTGGTGGTGTCCGGGTGGTTTTGTCGATGGTGTCCGGATGAGTCTTTTATCCGGGTAAGTCTCTTTTCTTATGTTCTCCGGATGGAATAAGAAACCGGATGGTATCCGGATTACTTTGGTGTCCGGATTGGTCATGCTGTCTGGAAAGATGTGTTGTCCGGATTGTTGCTGTTGTCCGGAAAGGTTGTGTTGTCCGGATAACTTGTGGTATCCGGATACTTTAGCTGTTTTGGTCACTTTTGAGGGTTTGAGTTATCTAGAGTCCATAGTCTTCTAGTATGTTTTATGTGATCAGTGGGTAAGGGGATATTTGTATTTAATCTATTTGCAGACTCTGTGGATTTGGATTGATAGACCGAATCTTTGGAAAAAGGCTTGGAAGGATTTTGTAAGCATTCGAGGTGAGTTTTACTTTAAAACATTTTTAAACTAGGATACATATATATGTGTATATATATGAGACGATTACGTGGTAGGAATATGATTATGTGTATATAAATGACAATATGATATATTGAGATATATATTGTATTTACATGAGAATTGCACCACACGAGGATATGTTAGCCGATCTATTAGTCGGCGGAGCTGTATGGAAATGCAGCGGAGCGGTATGGAAATGCAGCGGAGCTGTATGGAATTACAGTGGAGCTGTAGGTAATTGCAGCGGGGCTGTGTGTGATCGCAGCGGAGTTGACTGTATTTGGGTACAGTGACGATGATTAGTTTGCTTGCTACCAACTAATTTGGCCATGGAAACGAGAAGGAGGGGAATTACACGGTGCACAAATCTTGGTGTGGTATTTATATAATTATGGTATATAAATGTGATCTGGAGAATTACATGCGAAACAAAACCACGTCACTCGACAGTCTTTAACAACATGTCCGGTCTTCCCACACCTAAAACAAACCCGAGAATCAATTTGACAATTTCCTTGGTGGATACGATTGCATTTCGGACAAGGTCTTTCCGCTGATCGGAAAGGTGGACGGTTATCAAATCGCTGAAACCTGGACTTCTTCGGATCATACTGTGGTCCTTCCCACTTTCTTTTCCCCGCATATTTATCACTAATAATTCTCCCTTTATCTTGATCCACGGTTTCCACGGCGTCTACTGCGGCGGAGAAAGTTTCTGATCCTTTAGCAATTACAAAACTTGTAACTTCTGCATTCAATCCGAAGATAAACCTTTCAATCTTCATTGCCTCCGTGGCAACGTAGTATTCCGCAAAACGAGACTTTTCCAGGAAACGAGCGGTGTAATCCCGAACTGACAAATTCCCTTGCTGTAAGTTCATAAACTCCCCTTCCAGTTGTTTAACCGCTGCATGAGGATAGAATTGTTTCCTGAAACCTATCACAAATTCTTCCCAAGAGTAAGTAGAATATATATCAGATCCTCCCGAGGAAATATGAGCTTCCCACCAGTATAGGGCATCGCCTTTCAACATTGCAGTTCCATAGAGTACTCTATCCTCTTCAGCGCATTTACTAGTCTTGAAGATAACTTCTATTTCTTTCAGCCATCTCATAGCTTTCACTGGGTCCCTGTCTCCAGCGTAGGTCGGAGGCTTACAACTTAAGAACATTTTATAGTCACACTTCCTTGGTACTGGTATGACAGTTGGTATAATGGGCATCTCTTCTTCATGAGTAGGATCTGGTCTTTCTGTTTCAGTATTATGAGTTTGGTTGAACATAGCTTGGATATTGGTTTGCAATCTTCCCATTTCAACTGCTAAGTTGTCTCTTGTAACAAATTCTGTGCCTCGTCCCTGAACTCTGCCGCCTGTCCTGCCTCTACCTCTTTCTCCCCCTCTTACTCTTGCCCCAACTGTCAGATTTGTTCTATTAGGATCTCCTCTTCCCCCTCGATTCGTTTGTCGAGTACCACTTGCCATTCTGTAGATTCATACAAGGTTAATATACACATAAGCGCATACCCCATATAACAAGGTATTCCAGTTCAAACATGCACCTGTAAGATCACAATTACACTGGCCAGGTGTAAGATGAAATTACCTTACATGATGTTCCTTCTACCTTTTTATATTTAACATCCCAAGGTTCTACAATAATAGGGACACCCTACTTCACATGCAGTTTAAGTCTAGGTACAGATACTAATACCTAAATCCATTAAACTATGGCTCTGATACCATCTGTAACGACCCGAAATCCCATACATAGTTCAAATAGCATACATTGCATAACGTCGTTAAAACAAGAGATACGTTATATAACAAATACGGTCCCCTAGTCTTTTACAAACATTCAGTACATCATTAAAAACGTTTACATAGTAAATTACATCATTACTAACAACATGCTATATCTACTAAACACATCATAGTCTTCAACTACATAGTCCTCCAAAAGCTATTCACGGTTTAACCTTCTTATTTGCTCTTACTCGATCCACGACCTGGAATACATAGTTTTAAAACAAAATGAGGGTTAGACCTTGAGGTCTAGTGAGAATATCCCCGTTAGTTAAAAACCCTTTGCACAACATCATACACATAATTCACATAAGAATACCAATTAAGACTCATGCAATATGTATCTTTCCATCTCATTCTCTTGGCCATATTAGTTGGTTGCAAGGCAACTAATAAATTAACTTCACTGTACGACAATTACAGCCAACAACACTGTACGAATATTACAGCCAACACACCGGTCCTAAGCCTGGCCACGTATTCTCGTATAGTAGAATACTCATGTAAATACAATATCTCAATATATTATATTACATACATAAACAAGTAAGCATACCATCTATCACATTCCCAATCCACGCATATATGTATTCCAGTTTCAAAACGTTTTAAAGTAAAACTCACCTGTTTGACTTATCAAAACGTTCTCCAAGCTTTTCTCAAAACGACTATGCTTTCACTTCAAATTCACAGAATCTGTAACAATTCAAATACATAGTTCTCTTTATAACTTGTACACACAAAGCTCCCTAGTAGACTAGATAACTCAAATCCCCAAATGTTTCCCCCAAACCCGTACTTAAGTCGAGTCCATAGTACATTCCGTCCTCATTCATTCCCTATCCAATATTTAACAAAACACAGGCTACTGGATACTCAAAAGTATCAGAAATCTCAAAAAGTGATCAAACAGCCTAAGTTTCCGGACAACACATAACTATCCGGACAACATGACCTTTCCGGACAACGCGACCTTTCCGGATAACAACAATAGTCCAGACCATATCCGGATACCTCAGTAATCCGGACATTTTCCGGTATCTTATTTCAACCAGAAAACTAAGAAAAAGAGAAACTTACCGGATAAACTCACCTCGTCCGGATACCTCTGCACAAGGGTTTCCGGATACCTCAAACGTCCGGACACTTGCTAAATCGTCCGGAAACCCCTGAACACAGTCGGTTTCTTCTTCAACCCAGATTCAATTAACTCATCTAATTCGAGAAATTGATAAATCTAATCCGACAGAAACGTAGTACTCTTGATTACAAACATAAAACATAACAGAGACATACCTTAATTTCACTTCCAATTATTCCAAAATTGAATCCCTAACTTTGCTTCTTTTTCTTCTTCTTTCTTCCCAAAACACACGCACACACACACTGAATTGATTTCTGCTTTTGTCAAAATATCTGAATCTAAATGGTGTATATCAAACCAACTTTTCCATTTTAGCCCTTATTCACCATAACACCCTAAACTTATAAATTGACCCAAACTTACCCTAAACATCATATTTTAAAGTTAATTAAATTTAACGGACATAGACTTTAACTAACGAACTTACCCTGGGTATTACAATGATCTGGGAAGATGTACTTACCAGAAAGCAAAGTGACCGAATAAAGTTGTCCGGATAAAGTTACCGGGAACTTTTGAGTATCCGGACAAACAAATAACCGGATAAATGATTCGGATAGTCTAGTACCGGGAAGTTTAAACAACCCGGGTAGATTATATCCGTAAAGTAGCAAAAAATAGGAAACTTACCGGATTGTAGACCTAAGTCCGGACACTGCTGCTGTGAGGTAAAATCGGACAGAATGGGATTAGGGTTGCACAAGAATGTTCCTGAAAGATTAGAAACAATACCACAAATATAAAATCGACAAACCCTAATCGATTTAAAGCAAACTAACAAGTTTTTGATGAAAAAAATTTGAATTTTAACACTAACAGAGACAAAACTTGTAGATGAGATTTTGCTCAAGAAACAATTCAAACGATCGAATTAGACTGTAGAAACTTACAGAATCGCTAATGATAACAGTATTAATCGAATAGAATAACTGGAAATAATCAATTTTGTCAGAATCAAAAGATGATGTTATGAACCTCAAGAACACAGTCGCCAAAAAATTGTCAAGAAACCTTACCAGAAACCTTTTGAATTCATTGAATCGAATCGTCCGTATGCTCTAATGCCAATTGTGGATCCCAGATTAGTGCATACAATAGGAAATCAACAGTAATAATCAACAATCAGTATGATTTCCATTCGTCATCTATATACCTTCAATAAACCTTTTCAGAGAGTTTACAAAGTGTTTTCTATAAGTGTAATGACGATTAAACGGTTATGAACGATTAACATAATTTCTAAGGTTAAGATAACTATTTATATTTAAGCCTAATCTAATCAGACCCGTGGCCCATTACAATAATTAAGCCTGAATTAAACATTTACAATTTATTCTCTTGAACTTCCATTCAATCTGATTTATTCCCAACAAGAGCCTTATTGCTGAGAGTGATGAAGAAGATGACAGCATGTCAAATCCTGATGAAGATACTGATATTGCTGCTTTTGCCCAATCTCTTGCTTTAATAACTCAACAATTTAACAAAAGGTTTGGCAAGAAAGTGTTTGATAGAAAATGAAGGTTTGAGAGAGAAGAGAAAGAGGAGAAGAGAGGTTACGAATAGAGGACTGCACCTTACCAGAATCATCACAGAGCTCATCACAGAGCTGCACCAGAACAGAGACCACCTCAATATCAACAAAGGTATATCCAGCCAACACCACAGAAACCAACAAATGTTGCCCAACCCATCAACCAAAATGATGGTAGATTCTTTAGATGTGGCAAACTAGGTCATTTCTCTGCCAACTGCAAAGGTAGATTGGTAAAAGTCCAGGACTGCTACAAAAAACAAGTATAAGTATAACTTCAAGGAGAGAAGTTATGTTGTAGAGATGGAAAACTGGATCTCTGATTCATCTTTTGATGATCAACTAGAGCAGGCCAACTTCTGTGGGATGGCCATTGCTGAAGAGATGACAGAGGAAATGACAGAGGGGATGACAGAGACGAGCTCTGCTGATAGAACACTAGAGATCTCAGAACCCAGTGCTAAGAAACAACATGTGCAAATTTGGTACTTGGACTCTGGATGTTCAAGGCACATGACTGGAAATAAGGAGCTGCTGACCTCATTCAAAGAGAAAATGGGAGGTGCAGTAACCTTTGGAGGAGATGGGCAAGGGCAGATTAGAGGTTATGGGGTTTTACCCAATGGTGGAGTATCAGTTTCTAAAGTTGCTTATGTAGAAGGGTTAAATCATAATTTACTTAGCATAAGTCAACTTTTTGATCATGGTTTTGACATCAACTTTATGAAGAAATACTGTTCTCTGTTAGTTTCAGGGTCTGGTCAAGATATGCTCAGAGCTGGCAGAAAAAGGCAATCTCTATAAAATGAATTTCAATCCAATAAAAAATCTAACACATAAAGACTCTGTTTAGTTTCTTTGAACAAAGAAGATGCCTGGCTCAGGCACAAAAGATTTGCACAGTTAAAATTTTCAAATCTTGACAAGCTTGTGAAACTAAATCTGGTAAAAGGATTACCACTTCTTATGTTTGACAGAGACCATCCTTGTCCTGCATGTGAAATGGGTAAGCTTAAAAGAGCTCATCATAGAACAAAGAGTGATCACAATTGCCCAAGACCTTTACACATGCTACATGTGGATCTCTGTGGTCCTATTTCAGTGCAAATTCTTTCTGGCAAAAAGTATATCCTAGTATTAATTGATGAATATTCTAGATATACTTCGGTTGAGTTCATCAGAGCAAAATATGATGTCCTAGAGATATTGATAATTTTTTTGAGAAGGATTCAGGTGTTGCTGCGTTTAAAGGTACATAAGCTGAGAAGTGATAATGGGACAAAATTCAAGAATGCAAAGCTTGAATCATACCTCACAGAAAAGGGCATCTCTCATAACTTCTCTGCTGCCAGAACTCCTCAACAGAATGGTGTTGTTGAGAGGAGGAACAGAACTCTGGTAGAAGCTGCCAGAACCTTGCTAGCAGGATCTGATCTCCCAACCAACTTCTGAGCAGAAACAGTTTTAACAGCCTGTTTCACCCAAAACAGGGCTATCATAGTGAAGAGATTTAAAAAGACTGCTTATGAACTGATCAAATGTGAAGTACTTTTATGTTTTTGGCTGCAGATGCTATATCCTGAATGACAGAGATCAACCTGGGAAGTTTGACAAAAAGGCTAATGAAGGAAAATTCATTGGATATTCGCTAACTTCAAAATCCTACAGAGTCTATAACCTCATAACCAAGGTCATTCTGGAAAGCATCAATGTATCCTTTGATGACAAAACATCAAGTGTCTCTGAAAGCAAATCATCAGAGAGGATACATATCATAGAGGAGCCCAGTTCCTTGAAGACAAGAGAAGAAAATATCAATTTGATATTTAATGACTTCTTTGATGATGAAGATTCCTCTGAACTCATCAACAGAGGAAATCGAGTTCAAGGTTCTTAAGGACAGCAACAATTAGGTACATATCTGTTAGGTCCTTCAAATACTTCACCATCTACTTCCTTGACTACAGGTCCAACTCAAGGAGAAAGTTCAAGACAACAGTCTGATGAAGAAGAACCTGAACCTGAACCATCATCACCCCTGATGACAAATATTGGAAGAAATTCCATTTATACAAGTTCACAATCACATAGCCTTGTTGGTACCTTACAGAGAAATGAAGCCACTATTCAGAGCAGTGTGCGTTAGAGTCCTGGTGCCAATCCTCAGAGCTCTAAAGGTTTCTCACATCCATTTCCTTCAGAAGAACATACACCACCTCATGTCCATGCTCCCATGACTATATGGATAAAGGATCACCCCATCATCAGATCATTGGTGCTCCTGAAGATGGTGTGAAGATAAGGTCAGCCACAATCAATGAGGCTTTCTTTGTGAACGTTTTGAGCATGATAGACCCAAAGAAGGTATCTGAAGCCCTTGGTGATCCAAACTGGGTATAAGCAATGCAAGAAGAGCTTCTGGAGTTTGAACGAAATAAAGTTTGGACCTTGGTTCCTCTGCCCAAAGACAAATCTGCCATTGGAACCAAGTGGGTATTCAGAAACAAAAAGGACGAAGATGGGATAATCATCAGAAACAAGGCCAGATTGGTTGCAAAAGGATACTGCCAAGAAGCAGACATTGATTATGATGAAACCTTTGCTCCAGTTGCTAGGCTAGAAGCCATCAGAATCTTTCTAGCCTATGCAGCCCACAAGGGATTCAAAGTTTGTCAAATGGATGTCAAATCTGCCTTTCTGAATGGAAAACTACATGAATATGTTTATGTCCAGCAACCTTCAGGCTTTGAAAGCTCAGAGTTTCCAGACCATGTGTACCTGCTTGATAAAGCTCTATATGGCCTTAAACAAGCCCCCATAGCCTGGTATGAAACTCTGTCTACATTTATGTTGGTAAATCATTTTGAGAAAGGTACTATGGATACTACCTTATTCATTAGGATATATAAAAATGATCCACTTCTGGTACAAATATATGTTGATGAAATTATTTTTGGGTCTACAAACCAAAAATAATGTGATAGGTTTTCTGAGTTGATGAAAAGTGAATTCAAAATGATAATGATGGGAGAACTCTCATTATTCTTTGGTTTACAAGTAAAACAAACCATTAGATGCACCTTTATAAGCCAAACTAAATATGTCTCTGATATTTTGAAAAAATATAAGTTCAACAACTCAAATCCTATAAAAACACCTATTGCCACTGGAGTTAAACTTGACCATGATCCAGATGGTCAATTTGTGGATGTCAAGACCTACAGAGGCATGATAGGATCACTTCTGTACTTAACAACAATCAGACGTGATATAATGTTTGCAACCTGTCTCTGTGCCAGATTTTAAGCAAATCCGAGGGAATCTCATTTGTATGTTGTTAAAAGAATTTTCAAATATCTCAAAGGGACTCAATTTTTGTGTCTCTGGTATCCTGTTAACTCGGGCTTTGAGCTTGTAGCATATACAGATTCAGATTATGGAGGATGCAGGAATGACAGAAAGAGTACTTCTGGAAGCTGTCAATTGCTTGGAGACAAACTTGTGAGTTGGACATCCAAGAAGCAAAACTGTGTGTCAATCTCTACAGCAGAAGCAGAATATGTTGCTGCTGGTAGTTGTTGGTTCCCAGATTCTAGTTGTATCACATAAACAACATAAAACAGATAGCGGAAGCATTATATAAAGCCATTAAATGTTAGTGATTGTGAAGACCATAATGTAACAGTGAGAGTATCAATAATGAACAGTAAGATGATAACAAGATCAAGTAAAATAAGCTGCTCGTATATTGATAACAATGAATAACACCAAGAGCACGTTCAAGTGTGTGTATTCTAAAATCTCTCAGGAAACAAATCGTACAGTGGTAGTGCTATGGAATGTAGTAGTGTGTGCTCTCACAAATGTGGAAATCAATTCTTCCAAAAGCTTACAATTGTGTGTTCCACTACCCTCTTATTTATAGCCTGATAAAGTGAAGACAGTGTACTATCTAACTGTTAGAGCATTATTGTATTCAAGATTTATTGTAAAGTCTTGTAATGGTCAAACATTGTAATAGTCAAAGTAATGTAAAGTCAAACTAGCTTTAGTGTTTAAAGCTTTGTAATGTTTAGGAGATATAAATAGGATTAGTTAGCTTAGTTGTTAAGCAAGTCATTAGAGAAGAGTTCATAATTGTAATATCTAGAGAGAGATTCTAGAGAGAGAAAGTCTTGAATTCCTATGTAATTCTCTAGATTTTTGAAGATCAATGGATGATTTCTTGTTTACCTAATAGATCTGGACTTACAATTGGTATCAGAGCTTTGGGAGATCGATTTGTGTGCACAAATTCGTCCAAATTCATGAAGATTTAAAGATTTTTTGAAGATTTTTGAAGAAAATCTCCATTTTTGAAGATTTCAAGAACACAAATGGATTATGGATTTTTAGTGTGTTTTTGTGTTTGATTTTGATTGCAAAGTGTTTCTCCATCATTCTAAATCTATTTTGCATCATCAATTTCGCAAAAACACATCAAGAATTGATCAATTTGAAGATTTTTGAAAATTTGGTGTTTTTGAGAAAAAGTTCACTGTGAAATTTTTTTAATTGTGATTTTGCAAAATATTGATATTTTGATTCGTTTTTGTGCAAAATCCTTTCCAAAAAGTGTCTCTAGACATGTTTCAATCATAAATTTTGAATTTTGTTATATAAAATTTCATTTTTGAAATTTTTGATTGAAGATGTTCTTGAAGTGTTCTTGAGCAAAATTGATTAGATCTTGAATTTTGATCCAGAATTTTTGATTGAGATGTTTTAAAATGTGTTTGTGATATGGTTTGATCTTTTGCTGTTAAAATTAATATTGTTTGTGAGAATTTGTGAGTGCAGGTCAACAGGGAAATAAGCAAGGAAGAATAAAAACAATTATTAGTTAAAAGTGATGGTTTCGGATCAGGAATGTCAAGAATTCGGATCAGCAGTGATGGATAAATGAGCTATGTGTGTGCATGCATGAGATATGTGTGTGTGCTTAAATGTTTAATGATTCGGATCATGCCAAAGAAGGTTTCAGATGCTTCATGAGTATAGGTTTTGGATCAGACATTTTTCTGAGCTGTTTGTTTGTATGCTTGTGCTGTGTGTGAGTGTGTTTAAATTTTGAAGATTTCGGATCTGAAGTATACGAAACCAAGGTTTCGGATCTAAGAAAAAGGTTTGAGGAGTATGTGTGTGTGTGTGTTTGTGCAAAGTGTTTGTGTGCTTATTTGAGCCGTGTGAGTGTGTTTAATGTGAGCAGTGTGTGTGTGTGTTTAACCTACATTTGTGTGTGCTTGTAAAAATCAATTCGCATCACTTAAGATACGAAATCCCATCAATTCGTATCACCCAAGATACGAAATCCCATCAATTGTATCACTCAAGATACGAAATCCCATCAATTCGTATCACACAAGATACGAAATCTCATCAATTTGTATCACTCAAGAACCGAAATCTCATCAATTCGCATCACTCTTGAACCGAAACCACATCATTTCGCATCCTCTTTAATACGAATCCATCATTTCGTATCCTCCTTGAACCGAAATCCTCTCATTTCGGATCCTCTTTGATACGAAATCATCATTTCGGATCCTTCTTTCGCCGGAAAACAGGCTCGCCGGAAAAACGTTTTTCGCCAGAAAAATCTAGTGGGTCTTCGAAAATCAGTGTTTGATCGAGAATTTTTGGTATCATTCGATTTTTCCTTGAATAAGGAACACAACGCAACAATTTTTATTCGTTTTGGTTGAGAAACGAAGAAGATATAGTCGTCCGAAATCACTTCGCCGGAAAAACGTGTTTTTGACCGGAAAATCGTGGGTCACAGGAAATATTGTTGCATGATCGGAAAATTTTCGTAGCATTTGATTGGGTTTCGATTAAGGATTGCAACGAAACAAATTTTATTCGTTTTGGTCGAGAATCGAAGGAGAAATCAGAAGAAGAAATATTGCATATTTTGTCGTGATTTTTGTTGGAAGAAGATGAACAGTAATAGTAGTTTCCGTTTTTGGCAAGTTTGGTCCCTGTAGTGTAGTTTAAGTTTTTTTTACATTTTTAGTCCACCTAGTTGTAGTTTCAGAATTTGTTAGTTTTAGTCCTTGTAGTTTAGTTTGAGTCTTTTACATTTTTAATCCTTGTAGTTATCTTCTAGGCTTTTACACTTTTAGTCCTTCTAGTTTTATTAATTTTTTAGAATTTTACATTTTTAGTCCCTTGAGTATTATTTTTCAGTTTTTGTCATTTTTAGTCCTTGTTTTTATTGAGTCTTAGTATTTTTCACTTTTAGTCCCTATATTTTGTATTTTTGATATTTTTAGTCATTTTGGTGTCGAATTTTTGTCATTTTACCTGCTTTTACTCATAACTGATAAAATTTTCTTGTATTTTGCAGGTTTGACGATTAAAGTCAAAACATATCCGCGTAAACTTTTCAGAATTAATTTTTGGAAGACAAATTTCAAATTTGTTTTTTGAAAATTTTTCTGACTTTAATTGTGTTTTTCTAATTCTTACGAGTGTGCACATAATTCTAACTTCTAAGCGAAGTTTCTCTTGACGATCACTCTATTAGGTAGTATTTTTTTGTATTTTAAAGATGCCTACTTATACAGAAGATGGGGTACGTTTGAAGCAATCTCTTAAAACAGAAATACCTCCAATATCACATATTTTTGTTAAATCTAATAATGAAAGTTTGAAGCAAACTCTTAAAAGAGAGATACCTCCAATTTCACAAACTTTTGTTAAATCAAACAATGAAAGTTTGAAGCAAACTCTTACAAAGGAGATACCTCAAATCACACAAACTTTTGTCAAAGATAATGCTTCAAATCCTTCAACTCCTGTTTCAAATAAAGAGGAAGAAAATGCTGATTTGAAGAGACAGATTTTAGACATTTCTTCTTCAAATGAAAAATCTATTTTGAAAGAACAAAATGCTATACTTACTAAAAGAATTACTGATCTTGAAGTTTATATTGCAGGTCTTGAAACAAAGAAAGACAACTCGAGTCTGCACGATCAAATCAAGAAACTTCAAGAGAAAGTAACAATCTTTCAAAAGGAAAATGCTGATCTGAAGAGCATTGAAGACAAGAGAGAGAAGGGGAACTCATATCTACGAGATCAAATAAAAAGAGTTCAAGAAAAGGAAACAACGTTGGAAAGAGAAAACGTTGAATTGAAAAAGAAGCTTTCAGAACGTGAAAGAGAGTCACCTTCTTCAAAGAAAGTTCTTAAAGAAAAGAAAGTAATTGAACTGAAATGTATAAAACTTTCAAAACAAGTTTCTGACTTTGAGAAAGTTTTATTTCTTGAAAAAGAGAAGCTCGAAAAAGAAAGAGCTGAATTTAGAATTGAAAGAAAATATTTTGAGATTAAATATTCTGAACTTTCCGTGAAAATCTCTGATTTAGAAAATCTTTTGGAAAGGGAAAGAAAATATTTTACGGAAAAGAAAAATCTCTTTGAAAAGGAAAATAAAACCCTTAAAAAAATATGGAAACTTTCAAAGAGATAACTGATAAAAGAAATTTTTTGGAAAAAGATTTTGAATCGGAATGCAAACATTTTGAAGATGCGATTCTTAATCTTACCAAAAGATTATCTGGTTTATCAGCTAATATTATGAAGGATCAATTGATCAAATCTGATCTCCAAAAGAAATTTGATCTAATTTCTAAAGAGAAAAATGTTTTGATAAACAAAGTTAAAGAACTTGAAGACATCATTTTTAAATTTGATATCTCAAAGCAGGTCAATCCTGATACTATTTTTCAGACTCCATTTGTTGATTCAAATGATTCTGAATGCTCTTTTAAAACTACTTCAAGTTCAAGCTTTAAAAACATTCCTTCTAAACAATTTAATAGATCAACTGATTTCTCAAAAGATCAGATTCGTTCAACAAATCTCTTCTATAATCCTCTGTTTGATAAATCAGATAACAAACCAAAAGTGCCTAAAGTTAATACTTCCAAACCTGAAGAAGTTCCAGTCTTTAAAAAGGTGAAGATGGAATGGAGAGTCAAAGGCACAACAATTCCAAAGAAAGATGTACCAAAATCATCTGCTTCCATATCAAATTCAAAGCGGAACAACGCTCCGAAAGGTAAATCTTCTGTTCAACCTAATCCTATTCATTCTGTAAATCATCCGAAAGGTAATGATTTTGTGCATAAAAATTATACTTCTTATTGGTACGGTACTTACAGTATTCCTTCTAAGAAATCTACACCTAACACACTAGGTCCCAAGTGCCATTGGGTGCCAAAATCTGCTTAATCTGTTTTGTAGGTTCTTCATGTGTAGTGCTGATTTGGAAATGTATACCACACATGACTGAAAAAACAGAAGAGAAGCGGTGCAAAATTTTTAAAGAAGAATACATGTGCTATCAAGGGGGAGCACAAGAGATTATGGTTTCTAAACACATCAGTTTAGGACCCGTACTTCAAAGATATTGGCTTCTAAACACTTCAGTTTAGAACACGTACTTCAATGATTATGACTTTTGATCATATCAGATCAGGACTCGTTCTTCAACGACTATGACTTCTGAATTGACTTCAATCCTGGTAATTCAGAACTCGTTTTAATGATTAAGGATACTTTAATCCAAGTCTTGCTTTGTGTAGATTTGTTGATCCAAACCCTCAGTGATTTGATATAATGACCCTCTCTTATATACTTAGTGAAAATTGTAAGTAAACAATATGTATCAGAGTTTCACTATCGCTGATAAGTACTAAGATCTTACAGTACCACTGATAGGAACTCTTGCTCTTTAAATTAAACACTCAGCGAACACTGTTCACCATAATACTCCGAGTCTGTTCAGTACTTATGGTGATCGCTGATAAGTTAGTTGTTTACTTATGATCCCTGAAGACAAGTTTCACGTTAACATAGGTTCTACGCTGAAGTCGAAGATCAAGCTCAAGAACCAGCGACAAGTCTCCTAATGAACTGATGCGGATCAGCGAAGACTTAGATTTGCCCACTCAACGTGAAGTATCAAGTACAAGACTTTAGCTATCGCTGAACTCTATCATTCGCTGATATAGAATGATAGATCGCTGAATCAACGAAAAGCTGATCATGAAGTCCTCCGTACAAAGTACTTTTGTCTTAACCACCCTTGCATGTCTCCGTACGATATGTCAGAAAAAGAACCTCCTTATTGTCTGAAATCGTACAACCACTCTGATACTACACTGTTCAAACATGCGGCTACTAAGGTTGTCAACAAAGGTCAATGACATGCAACCAATCAGATGCTGCTACGTGTAAAGTGTAAACTTCAATGCATTAAATGCATGCAGTATATAAGAAGAAGAACTCACTTCATTTTGAAGCAACTTGCTAACTCTGGACAAGTTCATCCTTCTTATCTTAAGATAGGTTATTATTAGTAATTTCCTTCTCTTTCTTAGTGCAAGAAACTTAGTGTTCCAACTTGTTTAGATTTAGGTTTATCCTTAATCTTGTTTCCGCAACAAGCTGTAAATTGTTAACGATTTATCAATAAACAATTTAGAAAAGTAAAATCTGTGTGTTTGTATTCAACCCCCCCCCCCCCCTTCTACAAACTTGTATAGCCCTTCGGGACCAACAAGTGGTATCAGAGCGGATTTGTTTAATCTCATAAACAAGATCTAATCTATACTAAGATTTCTCTTCCTTTCTATTTCTGAAAATGGCTACCAACACAAACACAAATTATATCGACAATGGTTCTCTTGCAAAACCCCCTAGATTCTCCAGAGATAATTTTAATCTATGGAAAAATAGGACGACTCTCTTCCTAGAAGGTGTAGACCCTACTATGCCTTATTATCTTGAAAACGACCCATTTATTCCTGTAAGAATTGATGCCGCAGTACCACCCGCTGAGAATAGACCTGCTATTCCAGAAAGGCTGGTACCCAAAGAAGTTCATACGTGGACTGACGAAGATAAGAAGAAAGTGGCTATCGACACAAAAGCCAGATCCATGCTATCCATGGCTCTTCCTGACGAAGTCTACCATTCCGTCATGAACTTGAAATCCTCAAAAGCCATGTGGGACACAATATGTGTTCAGTATGAAGGTACTGCCGAAGTCCAGGACTCTCGAAAGATCAACCTGCAAGACAGTATGAAAATTTCATTTGTGGTAAGAATGAGACTCTCTATGAAGTTCACCAACGTTTTAATTGCTTAATAATAGATCTAAAAACTGTTGGTAAGGAATATTCTAACTTTGAAGTGCTGACAAAGTTTCTAGAATGTTTACCTGAAAGCTAGGACAGTTATTCTATATGTCTCAAGCTGTCAAAAGATCTAAGATCAATGACCCTTGCTACCTTATATGGCACAATGCTGAATCATGAGCAATCTAGCCATCTTAAGAAGAATCTTGTAAATGATTCCAAAAGCACCCCTGTTGCTTTAATCTCAGAGGAACCCTCTACTCAGCGACCCTCGGTCACTATCACTGAGTTAGAGAGTAACTCTGAAAGGTCATCAGATTCTGACTCTTCAGATGATGATGAATCTTTGGCTCTCCTAACTAAAAAGTTCAGGAGATTCGCCAAAAAGAAAATGTTCAGAAAGAACAAACCCCTTTCTATAACTGATAAGCCAAGATCATCAGCTCTTGTTGATAAGGCTACTGCTACTTGTTTTAATTGCGAAAAGATTGGACATTTCGCTAACGAGTGCAGGTCTAAGAAAGTATCGAGAAACTCAGCGTTTCCCAAGAAATCCTTTATTCCCAGGAATAAAGATGACAAATACGCTAAGTTGAAAGAAAAGTATGTGAAGCTGAAAAGCTTTAAGAAGAAAGGCAAAGGCCTGATGGCTTACGATTGGGCTGCCTCTGAAGAAGAAGAATCATCATCTGACTCTGAGGATGATGAAGCCAATCTCTGTCTTATGGCAAAGATTGAAGATGAGGAAGAAAGTTCAGACATTCCCTCTACTTCAACCTCTGTAATTCAGGTATCACCTTCCTTCTTTACAAATGTTGCAAATATTGATGAAGCTGATAGTCTGCGTAAAATCGATCTCTTGACTAGAAGTTTATATGAAGCCATGAATGGCAAAACAATAGTTGAAAATCAAAACCTTGATCTCGCTGAACAGCTTAAAAACTGTCACCTTCAAATAGAAAAGCTTTATAAAATTGAAGAAGATTTTAAAGATCAAGTGCATTTAAATCAGCTAGTCAAAATCGAACGAGCAGAAGCTATAGCTGCATTGAAAGTTGAAAAAGCTACTGTTGAAGGATGGTGTAATTCTTCAACAAAGATCATTGAGATAATTAAGTCTCAGATACCCCTGGTGATAAACGTGGTCTCGGTTACAAATATGAAACTCAAAAACCAACCACTGGTCGTTCCATGCTCTTATTTGGAACTTTCGTATCCTCTGTCGCTGATACTTCATCCTCTCAGTGTTCCTCGTCCAGACCAACTATCCCTGAGGAAATTTCTACCTCTTCAAAAGGTAAAGAGAAAATGGTTTATCCAAAACCTACCTCTGTCTTTAAAGATAAAGGTAAAGGAATTTATTTTAACCAAAATCCTTAGAAGGGTAATTTAGTACCAAAGCTGAATGCTTCTAAAGCTTTAGTGATTTATTCCTCTGGATAAAGGAATCAGATCTCTAGATCTACTCAGCGTGGGTCTATTCAGTGATCTACTCCTAGACTCAGAGTGGATGTCCTTGGTAAGAAATCTGAAGAACTAAACGTTCCTCCCATTTCAAAAGCCAAAAGCTTATTTGGTGCTGGTCCTTCTAATTCTAAATCAAAAGCTCAACATTCAAATGGTCCTAGAACTACTTTTAGTTATAGGAAATGTTATCACTGTGGACTCACTGATCATATTGCTAGTAAGTGCCCCACAACCACCAAAGCTGAAAAGATAGCTAAGGTGAAGATTGCCCCCAAGGCAAAGAAGACCACTGAGGTTAAGAAATTAACCAAAGTGAAGACTGACAAAGCTGAATCTTCAAATGCTGCGAAGATTGATGAACCTTCCATTCCAACTACTTCCACTGACAAACGTGTACACATGGTTAAGTGGGTACCCAAGAAAAACTAATCTTCCTTTGTGATGCAGGTTAAGAAGGGTATCTGGTATCTCGATAGCGGATGCTCTAGACACATGACTGGAAAGAAAAGCCTACTCGCTGAATACAAGGAAGAGAAGGGTCCCTTTGTGACTTTCGGTGGAAATGGAAAAGGACATACCCGAGGGTTTGGTGTACTCTCTAATGGTACAACCACCTTCAGAAGAGTCGCATATGTTGAAGGGCTGAAGCATAATCTTTTAAGCATCAGTCAGCTTTGCGACAAGGATAACAAGGTAATCTTTACCAAGGAATCCTGCTTTGTCACTAACAAAAAGGAGAAGATAGCTCTCAGCGGTTATCGTTTGGAAAATGTTTATGTAATAAACATGGACTCAACCACCACTGAGAACTCCTGTTTCTTCTCAAAAGCCTCATCTGATGTCAACTGGCTATGGCATAAGAGGCTCTCTCATCTGAATTTCAAGACACTGAACACTCTTTCTTCAAAAGAGTTAGTTATTGGTCTACCTCAACACTCATACGTCAAAGAGTCTTTATGTTCAGCGTGTGAGAAAGGGAAGCAGACCAAAGCAAGCTATAAGTTAAAGCAAGTCTCCTCAGTGTCATCTCCTCTACAACTACTCCATATGGATTTGTTTGGCCCTGTTAACAAACAATCCATCGCTGGAAAGAAATATACACTGGTCATAGTTGATGAATTCTCTCGTTATACATGGGTTATGTTTCTCCGTTCCAAGAGTGACACCCCTGAAGAACTCATCACCTTTATTTGGAAGATGGAAACCCTGAACAATTTGACCGTTCGCTCAATAAGGAGTGATCATGGGACTGAATTCAAAAACAGTTCTCTTTATTCCTTCTGTGAGAGTAAGGGTATTTCTCACAACTTTTCATCAGTGAGAACACCACAACAAAATGGAGTCGCTGAAAGAAGAAATAGAACAATTATTGAAGCTGCACGTTCAATGCTCATCGATTCTCACCTGCCTACTCAGTTTTGGGCAGAGGCTGTCAACACCGCTTGTTTTACGCAAAACAGGTCGCTAATAGTCAAAAGATTCAATAAAACAGCCTATGAACTTTTTCATGGGAGAAAGCCTTCAATCAGCTTTCTTCACATCTTTGGATGTCAGTGTTTCATACTGAACATCAGAGATGTCCTTGGAAAGTTTGATCCTAAGGCTGATGATGGAATCTTTCTTAGATACTCCTGTCTCCAAAGCCTTCAGAGTCTTTAATCGAAGAAGACAAATTGTTGAAGAAACAATTCACGTCACGTTTGACGAATCCCGTTCAGCGAACTCTAAACCGTCCGCTGATACCGAAGAACTGAATCAATGGATGTTTTCTCATCTTGGTGATTCAGAAGATATTCCCACTCCTCGTGCTCATACAGTTGAAGATGATGGTCCTACTATCATTCCAAATATGCTGAATAGTGAAGCTGAAACATCATGGGTCTCAGCTGTTCCTATAAACACTATACCTACTTCTGAACTCAATGTCTCAGACATTCCATCTACTTCTCAGCAATCAGTGAATATAATGACCACTGCACCCATTCCTCTCTTGGCTGATAATCCAGACGTCGCTGAAGCTTCATCTTCAGCTCCTCCAGTTTAGGTTGAGTCAGCGTCTCACGCTCCGGCTCAGCGATGGACTGTAAATCACCCAATTGATCAAATTCTTGGTGATCCAAACGCTGGTATTCAGACTCGACGAAGTGCAGGTAATATTTTTTTCTTTGTTAATTTTATTTCTCTAACTGAACCAAAGAAAGTAGATGATGCCCTCAAAGATCCAAACTGGGTCAGCGCCATGCAAGAAGAGCTGACTGAATTTGAAAGAAACAAAGTTTGGAAACTTGTTCGAAGACCAACTGACAAAACAGTGATAGGCACTAAATGGGTCTATCGAAACAAGTTGGACGAACATGGAACTGTAACCCGCAACAAGGCTCGTCTTGTTGCTCAGGGATATAGACAAGAGGAAGGTATAGACTACGACGAAACATTTGCTCCAGTAGCAAGATTAGAATCTATTCGTCTATTCTTAGCATACGTTGTACACAAAGACTTCAAAGTATATCAGATGGATGTTAAGTCAGCGTTTCTAAATGGAAAGCTGAATGAAGAAATCTATGTGGAACAACCTCCAGGATTCTTAGATCCTAAGCATCCAGGTTATGTTTATAAACTGGATAAGGCACTTTATGGCTTAAAGCAAGCTCCACGTGCATGGTATGACACTCTTTCTACTTATCTCCATATTGAACAATTTGAGCGAGGTAAAATTGACGAAACTCTATTTTTCAGGAAAGTAAAAGGTCATATCATTCTTGTTCAGATATATGTTGATGACATTATATTTGGCTCTACTAACCCTGATCTTTGTACTCGTTTCGCTGATAGAATGAAAGATGAGTATAAAATGAGCATGATGGGTGAACTAACATATTTCCTTGGTCTTCAGATAAAGCAAAATGAAAAAGGAACTTTCATTAATCATGGAAAGTATGTTAAAGATATGCTGAAGAAGTTCGACTTAACTGAAAGTTCAGCTATGAAAACCCCTATGGCACCACCGCTGACACTAGACAAGGATTTAAAAGGAGTTTCTGTTAATGTCACGATGTACCGTGGGATGATCGGCTCACTGTTGTATCTTACAGCTAGCCGACCCGATATTATGTATGCAACATGTTTGTGTGCACGATATCAAGTTGAACCTAAGATATCTCATATGAAAGTTGTAAAGCGAATTTTTCGATATCTTAAGGGTACTGCAAATCTAGGTCTTTGGTATCCCAAAGACTCAGGATTTGATCTAATCGCCTATTCCGATAGTGATTTTGCAGGTTGCAAAATGGATAGGAAAAGCACCACAGGAGGATGTCAGCTCCTGGGTGGAAAGCTGGTAAGCTGGACAAGTAAAAAGCAAAACTCAGTGTCCACCTCCACAGCTGAAGCTGAGTATGTAGCCGCTGGAAGCTGTTGTTCTCAGGTCTTGTGGATGAGAAATCAACTACTGGACTATGACCTTCAGCTCTCAAATATTCCAATCTGTTGCGACAGCACAAGTGCCATCGCTATAGCCAATAATCCAGTGCTACACTCAAAGACAAAACACATCGAAATCAGGTATCACTTTATCAGAGATCATATGATGAATGGTGATATAGAACTTCACTTTATCCCAACTGATTATCAGTTAGCTGATCTGTTCACCAAACTTCTTGATGAGACAAGGTTCAACTTTCTCATCAGCGAGCTTGGAATGCTGAACTTTGAAGAATAAAATCTTCAGCGGTTCACATTTGATCAGCGACAGGATAAAACCAACTTGTATAACCCATTCTATCATCTTCTCTCTGAATAAACGTGATTCGCTGATATCAAGGTATGTTTCTCTCTCTGACAATCGCATGTAAATGGAAGATTTCAAAATAAATTACATCGCTGAATATCTCTTCCTTATCAGCGATACTTTGAAATTTCTAAAATCCAACTGATATTTCTATTCAGTGCTTCATGTTTTTAAAAGTGTCCCTGAGTTTTTTAAAACCTCAGAGACATCCAAGAATATGAAAGGACAGTTGTGATGTCATTACAAAGGTTAAGCCCTGGCACGTTCTTCTTTCTGACACACGTTTGCACGTTTCGTTTAATCGCCAATCAAATGCAAACACGTATCTGTGTCATGATGAAAATCTTTTCCCGCTCATGATTTTCTCTCTCTCTCTAATCTCTATATAAACTCATTCCGGGTTTATATTTTTTCTTTTACGCGAACTTCTTCTCCAAGCTAAGAAAAAGAAATTACTCTTGCATTTGTGCTCTCAAGTTTTTCTAGAACTTAAGAATTTCATCTTCTTCAACGAACCAGGTTAATAATTCTTTTATTTTACCTGTTTCTTCACACTTGTTAATGATCTTCTCTTTTTTTCACAAGATCAAACAAAAGAACTTTTTAAAATGAAATCATTTCTTTCATGGTTTTATGAACACAACCTTTCATGGTTGTTCTTCAAGTTTAAAACGCAAAATCTTAAACTTGTTCTTCATACGTTTTTCCAGAATCCCAATCTTCAAAGGAAACTGAAAAACAATTTTTTTGGGTTTGCATTTCGTTTTTCAAAAACAAGAAAAACCCTAATTTTCATTAAGACATTTTGTCTTAATGAAATGGACAAAATTTGAACCATCTTATTGGAAAATCTTTCCACATTAAGATTATTCTTTTTGTTAATCTTTGGTTGAACTGATAATACAGAAAATGGCATTTTCTGACATTTCCAAAAACACCATCACTGAGAACACTGCTGCTGATAATACTGCTGAGGAAGTGGAAATCCTCAAGGCTCCTCAGGTCAAGTTCTCTCTTGACAAACTGGATTGGACCAAGGTAAATAACCTCTATGCGCTTCTCGAGTTTCCTCCTCGAAAGCAAGACACACATCTAGATGATGCTGTGAACTTCCTGAAGAACTGTTCCATCTCCACAGCCCTGACCATAACACCTCCTGCACATCAGCTACTGCTATCCCAATTCTGGTACTCTGCCAGACACTCTCAGCTACCTTCAGCCAAAGACCCCTAAAAAACAATTGACTGCATCCTCTGCGACACTGACTATGGCACAATGAAGATTACCCCTGCCATTATTCGCAAAGCCCTCAGCCTTCCCATTGCAACCAAAGAAAAACCGTTTGTTCCTCTCCCTGACCACAAGAAAAACTCAGACAGGGAAGCCATCATTGCATTCTTCGATGCAATGGGCTATGTATGGGAAACTGGGAGAGACAAGAAACCCGAGAAGAAGCTGACCCTTATCAAGAAATCTAAAATGCCCAGCGAGATGAATTTCATCTTCGCTCATTTAATCAGCTGCATGACTGCTAAGTCCGGCTCCTCTGACCAAGCCGCTCAGCCTCAGCAAGCAATGGGATATGCATTGCTAAAAGGTCTACATATAGACTGGGCATCGATTCTCTATGATGACCTGGTACTCAGAGTGGACTCCGTCGCTGACAGATCTCCATGGGTTCCATATCCTCGATTCATCAGCGCCGTATTCCAAAAAGGCCTGAAGGACAGCTACCCTCAAGAGGGTGACCTGAAACTCTCTCAGGTTGGCCCTAAGGTACTCGACTTCAAACCGGTGGAAAATGAGGTACGTCTTTCTACTCTTTTAACTCTTCTAAACCCTACTTCTTCTACTTCTGCAGCTCCTTCAGCGGACAAACCCACCGCTGATACCCCAGCTGCAACCTCCATTCCTTCTCTTAAAAGGACACACTCTGAAACCCATCTTAGTTCCAAAAGAACTAAGAAAACCAAGTTGCAACCCCAGCAATCTATTGCTAAAGACTCCTCAGCTCCTCTTGATGGGCTGAAGGAAAGTTCAGTGGTACGCTCTGCCACAGCTGAACAAGCCACCCACTCTATCCCAACTTCAGCGTCTCTAAACGCTGAGGTTACAAACTTGGAATCTACCCAACCTCCTTCAGTCTCTCAAAAGACTGACAAAGCGATTCTCAGCGAATCCAACACTGTACTCCGCACCCAACCTCCATTCTTATCCTTCGCTTCTCCCTCTACTCAAGTGGACTCTACTCCAGTTATCACTGAAGCACCTGTCATTCCTCCAGAAGCTAAAGATAATACTCTTCAAGGAGTGATGGGCATAGGACCTGCAGAGATGACCATGCGTCAACGCACTTTAGCTGACGACATGGAACTTTTCTCAGGAATCCGAGATTTTGATGAATTCACCAATCCTCTTGCAGGTATACACCAACCCCTATACACTGTTACTAAACCCCAAACTTCTGAGCTTTCCTCTGTTCACAAGTTCTTATATGTTACAGGTCCTAATTTGGGAGACATCAACGCTTCTCTGAAGACTATAGAGACAAAGCTGACAGGTCTCACAACTACTCTTTCCGATAACTCTTCAGCTGTAACAAACGCTGGAGAGAATCTTACAAAGCTGAGAACTGTCGTCGAAAAGAATGCCTCCAAAGCTGACTTGGAGAAGGTTGATAAATCACTCACCGACTTTGCCAAAGTTCTCTATACACAGACTACCTCGACATCAAGAAATCAGTTGACACCATGTCCAGCGACGTCAAAACGCTGAAGACATCGGTTGGCACACTCGAAGGTGATATGTCTGCTGTAAAGGCTGACGCCAGTTCAGTAAAAACTGACATGAGTTCTGTGAAGACCGATGTCAATACGATGAAGAATGACATCACTTCTATTCAGACATTGTTGCAGCAGATCCTGACCAACACAACCGCCCATGCACCTGCCCCTGCACCTCCATCTTTTACTACGGCGGATCGTGCTGAACTCGTGAAGATCAATCCTGGTATTTCTGGTCTAGAAAACAAATTATCAGCGATTGAAATCTGTGTGGGGATCCCTGGCCAAGAAGACAGGGAAACAACACAAGCTGCTGAATCATCACATTCCTCCCCCACTCATCATGAAAAAGAGGGGGAGAAGAGCGCTGAAGACCTTTCCAAGAGTGCTGAAGTCCTTTCCCAGGATGAATCTATCAGGGGAGAGAAGACTGAAGACCTCACCTTTACTGAAGAGGGTGAGAAGACCATTGAAGAAGCAGCAGCCACTAGACCTCAGGGAGATGAACACCCTGAGGGAACCGAGAAGCTTACCTCTGTATCTGAGGGGGAGCAAATCGAAGAAGAAGCTGAAGAAACTGAGTCTGAAGTTGAAGATGAAGAAGCCATCGACTTGTCTGATGATGAACCATCCTCTTCTCCAAAGAATGATGATGATGAAGATGACGATGATGATGATTCTTTTATCGTCAAGCCTGCTCAGAGAACTAAAGCTCTTAAAGGGATTCTGATAAATGAACCTTCAGGGGAGCAGACAAAGACAAAGCCATCAGCGTCTGAAGCTGACAAGGGCAAAGGAAAAAGTGTCGCTGAAGATGAAAATCTGATGATCTTGCTTAAAAAGCCGGTTTGTCAGGTACACTAATCTTACACTACATCCCTCCTCTATACACATTATCAGTTCTAAACTCCACAAACCCCCATACACTTTATCCCATTCTTTCTATCTCTGTTCTACCCAAGTTCTTACTTGTAAGATCGCTGTGTTTCAGCTAGTCCTCTCCCCTGTTTGAGGATATCGCTGAAGTTCCTACAGCTGCGACTTCATCAATAATCCCAGCTCCCAACGCTGAAGAAATAATCTCAGTCTTAGATTTGATCTCTGAGACTGATGAACCTGAAGAACAGATGCTCTCTCACAAAAACAGACCTTCCTTGGCTCCTCAAAAGCTAAGTGAAGAGGAACAAGAAAAGAGAGATGAAATGATCAAGAGACTCGAAGATCAGCAAATCATTCTGAAGCGTGATCAACTTCCTTCCGTTCCTCCAAAGTTCAGAATTTCCCAAAAAGAATACAAGGAACACCTCAGAGCTGAACGCCTAATCGCTGAAAGAAAGGAAGCTGAAGAAAAAGACAGAGAATACGCCATCCAGCTTACTCAACGATCAGTAAAAGACCCCAAGCTGAAAAGAGCTCCCATTGATGTTCAACGTCAGCTATGGGATAATTCTCAAAAGATCGTTAGAGAAAAGACTAAGGTCTCTAATACGACTTTGGAATGGTCTAAAGAAATGCTGAACTATCGATCTAGACCATCCATAATCATCAAAGTAAATATCAGTGGAAGACTATACTCAGACGTTCCTGTTGTTGAAGTGGATGTCTACAGAGAAGACAAGACCAAGCAAACCTTCTATGCTGCTACCTTAGAAAAGTTTGGTCTCTCTGAATGGTTAGAAATGAAATTAGCCATTCAGGGATCGCGCTCAAAGTTCAAAAGCCATGTCGAGAAGATCTTAAACAAACAGATCGACTTGGTTTCTTCTGCTGTGGATATTCCTCCCTCTACTCTTCTTCCTCCTCAACAAATAAAAGTCTATGCTAAGGAAAAGAAAGTCTCAGACTCAGGTCCTCCTATACGGAATGAAACAGGCATTGGTTTCTCTCGTGCTGAAGTTCTTGGCCCTGATGCTGATCTCTCAGCCCTTGACACCTCCCTACCACCTGGAGAAACTTTCATTCCTGGCACAGTTGTAAGTGATCCTTATGGTATATTCTTCCTAGACTACGATGGAAACTATCACTTTCAACGTATCTCTGAGCTCCACATCGCTCCCATCGAACAACTCAGAGATCTCATATACTGGTGTGAAGTCAAACGCGACATTAAAGCTAGACACCTAAAGCCCTTGATTTTTGAAGAAGCTCTGAAGAAAAAGAATCAAGGAGTAGATGTCCCTGACTGGATGATTCCCACATCAATGACCGTTGATGAACAACTCATTAAGGAAGAACCTTTTGACGGATAAGATCGCCTTGTAATTCTTTCTATCCTTATCTGTCTACATCTTTTGTACTTGTAATTTTATTCGCTGTACTTTTAATTTTTCTACTTCCCTCTGTAATCTTTACAAAGTTTAAAGAAAAATTTCAGCGAACGTACTTTACTCCATCAGTACAAAAAAGATCCCAGAAAACAGTAAAAGGTACAAATATTTTATGAGTTCTTTTTATCCTTATGTTTTCATTAAATAGCAATTTTCTCTGTTGCTATGTCATAATCAAATAGGGGGAGATTGTTGATCCAAACCCTCAGTGATTTGATAATGACCCTCTCTTATATACTTAGTGAAAATTGTAAGTAAACAATATGTATCAGAGTTTCACTATCGCTGATAAGTACTAAGATCTTACAGTACCGCTGATAGGAACTCTTGCTCTTTAAATTAAACACTCAGCGAACACTGTTCACCATAATACTCTGAGTCTGTTCAGTACTTATGGTGATCGCTGATAAGTTAGTTGTTTACTTATGATCCCTGAAGACAAGTTTCATGTTAACATAGGTTCTACGCTGAAGTCGAAGATCAAGCTCAAGAACCAGCGACAAGTCTCCTAATGAACTGATGCGGATCAGCGAAGACTCAGATTTGTCCACTCAACGTGAAGTATCAAGTACAAGACTTTAGCTATCGCTGAACTCTATCATTCACTGATATAGAATGATAGATCGCCGAATCAACGAAAAGCTGATCATGAAGTCCTCCGTACAAAGTACTTTTGTCTTAACCACCCTTGCACGTCTCCATACGATATATCAGAAAAGAACCTCCTTATTGTCTGAAATCGTACAACAACTCTGATATTACAGTGTTCAAGCATGCGGCTACTAAGGTTGTCAACAAAGGACAATGACATGCAACCAATCAGTTGTTGCCACGTGTAAAGTGTAAACTGCAATGCATTAAATGCATGCAGTATATAAGAAGAAGAACTTACTTCATTTTGAAGCAACTTGCTAACTCTGGACAAGTTCATCCTTCTTATCTTGAGATAGGTTATTATTAGTAATTTCCTTCTCTTTCTTAGTGCAAGAAACTTAGTGTTCCAACTTGTTTAGATTTAGGTTTATCCTTAATCTTGTTTCCGCAATAAGCTGTAAATTGTTAATGATTTATCAATAAACAATTTAGAAAAGTAAAATCTGTGTGTTTGTATTCAACCCCCCCCCCCCCCCCTTCTACAAACTTGTATAGCCCTTCGGGACCAACAAGATTTTACATAAAGATCTTTTGCACATGTTAAGGGGGAGCTTATATGTTTTTAAATCATCTTAACATGATTTGAGGGGGAGCTCAAATATTTCTGACTATACGTATCTCCTGGCCTTAATCTCTGATGGTTTGAAAGAAGAACAACTTTCAAGCATGAAAAACGTTTTCTTAAATGTTCAAACCACTTCTCTATTCTCAAACAGATTTTATGAATTTAGAAGTGTGATTTTAAATGTTTTTCATGGAAATCTCGGATTATTGTGACATTAATTCTGATCGTGTGTTTCCAAAGATTAATACTCGTGTATTATCTTTTCTATACTTTAAAGTATTCATACACACCGGTTCAACTTCATATTGAATTTGTTATTACCATGTCTCAAATGAAACAATTTTTTCAATGGTAATACTCCCGTTTGCATTTCAAATTTGTTGAGCATCATATATTTTTTCAGCGTAAGAACATAAAACGTTTCATTCAAAGATTGTTTATATTTGTTCATATAAACAAATTTCAATTCTTTGATACCCTATCCTTTTATGATCATCATTCATAATATTTGATCTGATTGATACATTGTCATATTCTCAAACAAGTCCTTCGAATTCATTTCATTCATTCATTATTCTTGTTTTGAGAATTCTTCATAGATCAAATGCTCAAATATTAATGATTATTATTGAGGAGCATACATTCTGATGGCAATGCTATTCAAATGCCGATATTCATATTTGTTCAAGCTAAATTGTTGAACAACACAAATCATTTTAGGATATTTTCATGGGATCTGTGTGAGATTATTAAACTTCTATGGATCCACGTTAACTAGTGTTTCCTACCCAAGAAGTTATCCTTGAGTGATTGAGGGGTGAGGGGTCGAAATCAAAGAGTGGGGGAGATATCTCATCCGGTTGAGTATCTCATTGTGCTGAGGTAAAATGTAAATGAGAGTTTGGGTAGAAGTGAGCGGATTAAAAACAGAAAGAGGGTGTGAGAACAGAGTTAAAAGAATAAGAGAACTCTGCACCATCCATTTTCTGAGCCGGGAAGCCACATTTCTGATTGGTTCACATTCTTTGGTGACCATCATTGAAACAGGCAGTCAGCCCATGCCAACTCTTGCTTTAACCCCACCAGCTACTGATTTTTTTCTTAACAAAGGAATGTTTCATTTTTCTTGGGGACGCAGCATATAATATATCTGATCTTCGCTCGGAAGGTCTAGATATTGAAAAAGAAGGAAGTTTGCCCCACCTTCGCTCTTCATTCATGCACATTGAGTCCATGGAAAATTGTTGTTGTCTCAACAGTTTACACACTTTGAGCCTATTATTAAAGCATATGTTGCTTTATTCTTTCTACACAAGCACGTACACACAAGGAATATGTTTTCTTGTCATAACGTTCATATAATTTCCTTTGTGATTTTCGATGATTGAATGGAAGCCCTGGGGGAGTGAACATCAAAAAGCTCATTTACAAAGTACATCCGTTGTACTAAGTGGCTCCGTGCTACTTACATGCATTTTAACTGATTCATCCGTTGTATCAGGGTTACCACTCTCTATTTATCTGAATTTTAAAAGATTCGGATAAATATCTTATGGAATTGACGGTTTATCAGATAAAAAGGAGAATGTTACTTGTGGTGAACAAAGTGCGTGCTGGAATTGATAAAGGTTTTGATGATCATGATGCTTACAATCATCAAAAAGGGGGAGAAATAGTATATTGAAGAACAGGGAGAAATAATACCCTGAAGAAAAAGGGAGATTGGTCAATGATAGATTAAGGGGGAGAAATTTGTCAGAGTCAAGAAGATGTTCCGAAATGTTTCGAGAAAGTTCGTTATTCAAAGACAATTAAAGATCGAAGAGATGAAGATACAAAGTTCAAGAAATCATTCAAGGTTTGAGTTCAAAGCCTCAAAGTTTTTCAAAGCCTCAAAGTTTTTTAAAGCTTCAAAGATCAAAGATGCAAAGATCTGAAATTCGTGTTCAAGACTTGAAGATAATTTGTTGAAGATTACATTTCATGAAGTTTGACTTTTTAATGTGAAAGACGAAGACTTTTCAATTTTGACTGAAGATTCTTCAAAGCTGATTTTTTAAAGAATGTCAAAACATTTAGTTTGTCGTGAACTAATGAAGATAAAGCTGTTTGAAGATTATCTGAGCTTCAAAGTTTAAAGCGGTCAAAGTTAAAGTGTTAAAGATCAAGTGCTGAAGACTGCTGCCATATTTTTTAAATCTTGAATCCAAAGGGGGAGAATGTTAGAGCATTATTGTATTCAAGATTTATTGTAAAGTCTTGTAATGGTCAAACATTGTAATAGTCAAAGTAATGTAAAGTCAAACTAGCTTTAGTGTTTAAAGCTTTGTAATGTTTAGGAGATATAAATAGGATTAGTTAGCTTAGTTGTTAAGCAAGTCTTAAGCAAGTCATTAGAGAAGAGTTCATAATTGTAATATCTAGAGAGAGATTCTATAGAGAGAAAGTCTTGAATTCCTATGTAATTCTCTAGATTCTTGAAGATCAATGGATGATTTCTTGTTTACCTAATAGATCTGGACTTACACTAACCCTGAGGTGACACGTGGAAAGTGTGTCTCCGTTCTTTTAGGGCTTACGTGGAAAGTACGGACACGTGTCTAACACTTAGAGATTTCTACGAGACTTAAGCTTCACAGAGATCTTTATTTACCAGAGCTCTTACGCCAGAGCTCTAATGGTCTTCTGGTGTGAACAGTTCTGCTGGTGGAACAGAAGAAGTCTTCTGCCAGAGCTCTGTCGAGAGCTCTGTTGGATCCGCCAGAGCTCTATCAAGCTCTGATGGTCTTCTACTTGATTTTCTTCTAAGTCTTCTGCTGGATCTCGGGTGGTCTTCTGACTTGTAATATTTTCAATACCTTTACATCTTGTATACTTGGGGCTAACAATCTCCCCCTAAGTATTGAAAATAAAAAATTACAAAATACAGAGATATTTAAACAAAAGACAAAGAGGAGAAGATCATCCTCTGTGAAACTTGATACTATTCTTTTAAAGTGTTACAATGCAGTACAAAGAATAAGTAATCTAAGCATAGTAATTTCCTTTAAGAATCCTGTCGAATCTTCTGATCAGCTCTCGGAAATCTAACATGAGATTTATCTGATTCATGTAGAGCCTCAACTGTTCCTCTGGACACTTTTCTCTTGGGAGATTCTGAATGACGTTCTTGAGATACTGCAGCGACTCACTTGAGTACTTGTGGGTTTCAGCAGATCTGATGGCCTTCTTGTTGCCCTTATGTCGGCAGATGAAGATTGGAGGATTTCCATCCACGGTTCCAGTTCTGTGATGGCCACAACCCTCAAGCTTTTCATTTGGAGGTGCAATCGCCAATTTCTCTATTTCAAACTCTATGCCTAGTTGAGAGTCGATTTGCGTTATGAGGTTGACGTGCTCTTGCATAACATACTGAATCTCTCTCATTGCCGTTCCTGTGCCTCTGTATCTGTCGATGAAGTTTACACAGTAGGCATGAAAAGTTATCAAGTCATAAGGATTCAGAAGAACAAGGTCGTTGTCATTGAAAGTTTCGAACTTCTTGTTTTCTGTCTCCACTGTGTAAACATGGTACAGAACTTGTCATAGGAAAACTTCTTTGCTTCTATCTTGTGGATTCTGTTAAAGGTAAAGGATGAATTAATCGCTCTGTTCAGATGAGATCTGGTTGAGATGAACCTTCGCCTTTCATCTGTAAGTTTAGCAGCGCTGATGGGATTCAGGTATGGGTTGATAGGTACAACATTGATGGGGATTATATCTCTGTCAGCATAGAGATAGGCAAAAATTTCTTCTAGTGCAGGTTTATCGGTGTGTCGGGATGAGGTTTCTGGGTTCTGTTCTGGTGGTTGTTGAGTTGGGTTCTGATCATCATGGGTTTCAGCCATAAGGATATCAACATGGCGTCCAGGCTCTTGTACAGTTTGGGTTTAGACTTGGGGTTGGTCTTGGTTTATTTGTTCATCAACAGAGATTGATTCTGTTCTCTCTGGTTCATTTCTTGGGGTTTGGGGAGGAGTGTCTAGGATGATGATCTCTGGTGGTTGATCTATCGACTCTTCTGGTGTTCTGATATTTCTATCTTTGAACATGTAGTCAAATTCTACCAGCATCATCTCTGTTGAAATTATCTCTGTCTCCGTCTCCCCTTGTGTTTCTGGTGTCTCTTTCTCTTTCTCTTTTTCTTTCCCCTTCTCTTTTTCTGTCTCTTTTTCTTTCTCTGCCTCTTTCTCTTTCTCCCTTTCTTTCTTTTTCTCCCCCTTTTGTTGTTCTGTGGACTCACCTGTCTGATTATCTGAATGCCCTTCTGCAGCGTCTTGGAAATTGTCATCATCATCTGAGGCTTCATCTGTAAGACGTGTAACAATGGTCGAGACTGGAACAACAAACTTACCCGTCTTGCTTGAAGGTTCTCCTTCTGGGGGTCCTTCTGCAGGTCTTTTAAGTGTAGCAGTCTTTTGGATGGCATCTGTGAATGTAGTGACTGCCTTTTTCAGTGCATCTTCTACCTCTGTTGCAGCAGTTCAGACCTCATCTACTTGACTCTCAAAGTTGAATTTGGGAGAGTCAAGAGATGTTTGCACATGTCGCTCTGTCGCTTGTGCCTTCATGACGAATTTTGATGAAATGGACATCATCTTGCTGATAACATTTCAGTTAAACTCACCCATCTGTCCGACTATCATTGGTAGTTCGTTGGGGCTTGGACCAGATATGTTGAGTGGGGTAGCAGAAGATGTCGTGGCTTCTTTGATTGCATCCTTGACAGAAGTGTTGATCATCTCTGTCAAGGTTCTGATGTTTGAGTCGGAGAGAAGAACTGAAGGTATTGGAAGTGTTCTGTTCATTGCAGCCGTGTGGTTCTCTGCCATGACTCTTTTCAGATCTACGAGCTCTGTTGTCATCTTTGTTGTTTCGTCTGTTCTGGCTCTTTCCTCATCCACAAGTTTCTGTGAAGTCTCTGCATACTTTCTGGTGATCTCTTGCAGCTCAGACTTCAAGGAAGCATTCTCTTGTCAGATCAGCTCCTCTTTCTGCTCATTGATAAGTTTATACTCATTCAATGAGTTGCTAATACTGTCACAGAAGCTTTTGAGCTATACTCTGGTGACAGTGTCAGCGGGGGTAACCTTGTCTCCAACTAATGGATTCAAGTCAACCTCGAGCTCAGAGGTGCATCCATCAAGAGTTGTTTTTAGGTTGGCTCTTGGAGGACTTCTACCTGATCCTTGATGCTCCTTTTCAGGGGATACATCTACAGGTGTTCTGATCAGAGTTTCCTCTTCCAGCTCAGGTTCTGCAGAAGGAAATCTGATGTGTTGAGAGGACATGTGATCAAGACAGGTCTTCCCTTGTGCTACTAGGTCATCCCACTGCCCCTGAGTTGGGCAGAGCCTACGCGAGATACGAAAGATCTCAGGGCTAGTTTCTGTCAAGTCTATGCAAGCCACAGAGGCTTCAGCGTGTGTAGGTGACCTATTGATGGCCTGGGGTGATTGGCCATCATTACCAAAAATAGATTCCCCGGATGCGTGCATACCAAAGGCGGGAAGAGTTGCCTCTGGTGGTTCAAGCTGGGTTGGGTTCGAGGTGTGCACCTCTGATTCAATATCCCTCTGGTCTTGATCACCAGAGATAGGTTGGGTGGTAGCACTAGGAGTTGGGCTTGGGAAACGCACATGTGTGTTCAAGATTTGAACATCTTCTTCTAAACTCGCATTTCCCTCGGCTCCTAGGGATTTAGCAGACTCAGATTCACTCTCTTTCTCACCACTACTAGAGGAGGGCGAACTCGCTGCCACCTCCTCTGTAGCTTCCCTTTCTTCCTCTTAGACAGCCTCCAAAGGGGATGCTCTGTCCACTACTTCTTCTTCCACATTAATAGCATAGGAAGACCCCACTTCGGGTACTCTTACCTCTGGTCTGTTAACTTCTACCTCTTCTCTTACCTCTCCTACAGACTCTAATGAAGGCTCAGGGCCTAAGTATGCTGGGGATCTTACCTCAGGTTCTTGAGGTTGAGCAACATGATTGTAGTTTTGGATAGAGACATGAGTTGGGCTTATCAAGGACAACATGGTACGTGGTACTCGTCTGATGATAGGGTATTCACCTGTGGTTGTTGAAGAGAATCTAGACATCATCCAAACAGGGGTTGGATTGCCTTGTGGAATTAGTTCCAGGGCTTGGAAGGCTTCTCTAATGACCAAACTAATGAATCCAGGATATTTGATGTTCTTTAGATTTCTGTGGATTCCTACAACTCCTCCTCTTGCAATGGTTGAGGTTTTGGTGTTTATAGCAGACAGAAGGTCTTTGTATAGGATTTTGGCATAGTCAAAATTTCTCTTGAAGAATAGGCCATACATAATCTGAAGGATTTCAGTACTGGTTTGGTCTTGGCTACCAGATTTACAGGTTAGGGTTATGTTCAGTGTGGAAAACATGAAATTCCACACTGGGGGTAGGTTTCCTCGTCTGAACTCTCCAATCTTGTTCAAGCTAGCATTCTAGCCCAAGAAGTGCATAAAATCAAGAAGAACTGGGATTTTTGGGGGGTTTTCGTATGCAGGTATTCCTAACTGTCTAGGGGTTTGCATATGAAAGATTATCCTAAGGGTTTTATCGCGGATGCGAATCGTTCCTGCTCCTCCTTGTCTTCCCGAATCAACGTTTCCGATGATCCCTTTTTGTTCTGGGATAAACTGACATGTAGTCCACCATTGTTGGACATATAACTTTGGAAGGTCATCTTCATATCTGGTAAGGGCTTGGAAAATCTCAGAGTTTCTGAAAAACTCTACAAAGACATGATATGTGGGTAAATAGTTGGCTAGGTTAGCATCAAATCGATAGTTGTTATCGACAAATTTGTAGGGTAGGATTACAATCTGATCTACAGGCCCTATTCGGCTTGATTCTGCGGAATGAGCTTGTTCTGCCATTGTTGCAGCTTTTAGGGTTTTGAAGAACTCAAAGGGTTTGAACAAAGGAGGGAAAGATTGAAGGTTTGAATGTTCAGTAATTGTAGGAATGAAATGAATCATGGGAATGGGTATTTATGCTCGAAATGTGTGGATAGATTAGCGTCGTAGGTACTGTAGGTACTCGAGTGTCAGATGGTGGAGTGGT
Source organism: Saussurea involucrata (assembly GCA_033807775.1). Classification (NCBI taxonomy): domain Eukaryota; kingdom Viridiplantae; phylum Streptophyta; class Magnoliopsida; order Asterales; family Asteraceae; genus Saussurea; species Saussurea involucrata. The sequence goes on from CM066325.1 coordinate 78,057,454, forward strand.
CTCTACAGTGGAACGTGGAAACAGCTAACGGTTGGTCTTACAATCAGAGAATGCCACGTAGGATTTGGTTCTGACAACTTTTGGGCTATCAAACCGTCACGGTTAGAGATGTGTGGGTGACCTGCGGTTGACGCTTAGAAATAACCCGCTCCTCTGATGACAGTACTTCTGATGACGTGGCAGAAAACTGGCAGAGCTCTGGTAGAACTCAGCACAATTTTGCCTCTGTTGAGTGACCTTTATCATTCTTTTCAAGTAATCCAAGATGTTTCACCTTTACCCAAAAACATTTGCAAATCCTATATCTGATGTGAGAGTAGTCAAAGAGAAAAAGCATAACAACCTCAGAGATTTAACAGAGTTCTGGTGAAACACAGCAGAGGCTCTGGTGAAATGTCAGAGTTCTGGTAAGTTCTTGACATTAAAAAAAATGTTTTCATCAGAACAAGTTTTTCCTTTCAAAAGGATTTTCCTCTTTGTTCAACGAGCAAAGTCAATTAGATTTGAAATTGATTTGACTTGCTCCCCCTTAAACCATGCTTATTTTCCTTTTAAGCTCCCCCTAAAATGATGAGCTTAATTGACAGTTTTTTCTTTTCAGCTTTTCTCTTTTCTTGCAACTATATTTACAAAAGGAAAACAAAAGTATATACACAAATGAAATGCACAGGAAAATATTGAAAAAGTATGCTGGCACAGCTCTGAGGAACATCAGAGGCTCTGGTGAACTATCCTACCCAATTATTTTGACAGAGCTCTCGTATGAACATCAGAGGCTCTGTTGATTTTTAAACAGAGTTAGGAGGACATGTTCAGCATACCCATCTTGCTGATTAAGAAGTTAAATCTCCTTTCATCAAGGGCTTTTGTGAACAAGTCAGCAAGTTGGAAGTCGGTTGAAACAAAGTACATTTCAATCGTCCATTTTTCAACATGATCCTTTATAAAATGGTACCTTATGGCGATGTGCTTTGTCTTTGAGTACTGGACTGGATTAGCTGTAATTGCTATGGCACTCTTGGATCACAGAGAATTGGAACTTTGTTATGCTCCATGCCATAATCTTTGAGTTGAGTTTTCATCTAGATCACTTGAGAGCAACAACTAGCAGCAGCAACATACTCTGCTTCTGCTGTAGATGTTGATACGCAGTTCTGTTTCTTGGATGTCCAACTCACCAATTTGTCTCCAAGCAATTGGCAGCTACCAGAAGTACTCTTTCTATCATTCCTGCATCCTCCATAATCTGAATCTGTGTATGTAATAAGCTCGAAACTAGAATTAAGAGGATATCAGAGACCTAAAAATTGAGTCCCTTTGAGATATTTGAAAATACGTTTTACAGCAGACAAATGGGATTCTTTAGGATTTGCTTGAAATCTGGCACAAAGACAGGTTGCAAACATTATATCAGGTCTGCTTGCAGTTAAATACAGAAGTGACCCTATCATGCCCCTATAGTTCTTGATATCCACACTTTGACCTTGTGGATCATGATCAAGTTTGACTCTAGTGGCAATAGGAGTTTTCATAGGATTTAAATTATTGTGCTTGTACTTTTTCAAAATATCAGAGATGTATTTAGATTGACTTATGAAAGTCCCTCTGATGGATTGTTTAACTTGTAAACCAAGGAAGAAAGAAAGTTCTCCCATCATGCTCATTTTAAATTCACTTTTCTTCAAATCCTCAAACCTATCACAGTATTCCTGCCTTGTAGACCCAAAGATAATGTCATCAACATATATCTGGACCCGAAGAATATCATTTTTATACCTCCTAATGAATAGAGTTGTATCGACAGTACCTTTCTCGAAGTGATTAGTCAACAGAAAATTTGACAGAGTTTCATACCAGGCTCTTGGAGCTTATTTAAGGCCATACAGAGCTTTGTCTAGCTTGTATACGTGGTCTGGAAACTCTGAACTTTCAAAACCTGGTGGTGGTTGCTTGACGTAGACTTCCTTTTGCAGTCTTCCATTCAAGAAGGCAGATTTCACATCCATTTGATAGACATTGAAACCTTTATGGGCAGCATAGGCTAAGAAGATTCTGATGACTTCTAGCCTAGCTACAGGTGCAAAGGTTTCGTCATAATCAATGCCCTCTTCTTGACAATATCCCTTCGCAACCAGTCGAGCTTCGTTTCTGATGATAATGTCGTCTTCATCTTTCTTATTTCTGAACACCCACTTGGTTCTAATGGCAGCTTTGTCTTCAGGGAGTGTAACCAAGGACCAAACTTTATTTCTTTCAAATTCCAGAAGCTCCTCTTGCATGGCTTCAATCCAGTTTGGGTCTTCCAAAGCTTCAGAAATCTTCTTCGGCTCAATCATGCTTAGAAAATTAACAAAGAAAGCCTCATTGATTGTTGCCGATCTTGTCTTTACACCATCTTCAGCAGCACCTATAATTAGATGATGGGGATGGTCTTTTGTCCATCTGGTCATTGGAGCATGAACAACAGGTGGAGTCTGTGCTTCTGATGGGAAAAGTTGTATCTCAGCATCAGAGCTCTGAGGAATGGCACCAGGGTTCTGTGGCACACTGCTCTGTAGAGTTGCCTCATTGCTCTGTGATGTACCAACAGGGCTCTGAGAGGGTGAGCTTTCAAATAGAGAGCTCCTTCCAATATGAGTCAGAAGAGGTGATGATGTCTCTTGTTCCGGTTCTCTTACATCTGAATCTCGTGGTTCCTCATTTCTCTGAATTACACCTGTAGACAAAGAAGTGGATGGTGAAGAATTGGAGGGACCTGTAAGAGTTGTACCTGTCAGATTTTGTTCAGCAGAACTTTGAGCCTGATTGCCTCTGGTGATATCGACAGAGGAATCATCATCATCGAAGAAATTGTTGAATAATAGATTGGTGTCTTCTTCCCTTGACTTTGAAGAACTTGGCTTTTCTTTTGTCTGTGTCCCCTCTGGTGATTTGCAATCAGAGGAACTTGATGTAATTTCATCAAAGGACACATTTATGCTCTCTTGAATGACCCTGGTTCTGGTGTTGTAGACTCTGTAGGCTTTAGAGGTTAAGAAATAACCAATAAAGATTCCTTCGTCAGCCTTCTTGTCGAACTTGCCCAGTTGATCTCTGTCATTCAAGATGTAGCATTTGCAGCCAAAAACATGAAAGAATTTCACATTCGGCCTTTGGTTGTTGATGAGTTCATAAGGAGTCTTCTTGAATCTTTTCACTATTACAGCTCTGTTCTGGGTAAAACAGGCTGTTGAGACTGCCTCTACCCAGAAGTTTATTGGAAGAATAGAACCTGCCAACATAGTTCTGGCGGCTTCTACCAGAGTTATGTTCTTTCGCTGCAGAACACCATTCTATTGAGGAGTTCTGGCAGCTGAGAAGTTCTGGGAGATTCCTTCCTCTGATAGGTAGGCATCAATTCTGGCATTTTTAAACTCTGTCCCATTATCACTTCATAACAGAACCTGTATTCTCTTTAACAAACTTATCAGAATTTCTAGGACATCGGATTTTACTCTGATGAACTCAACCCAAGTATATCTAGAATATTCATCAATAAGCACAAGAATATACTTCTTACCCGACAGACTTTGAACAGAAATTGGACCACAAAGATCCACATGAGGCATATGCAAAGGTCTGGGGCAATTGTGATCACTCTTTGTTCTGTGTGAAGCTCTTTTCATTTTGCCCAGTTCACAAGCAGAACAAAGATGGTCTTTGTCAAATTTAAGTGAAGGCAGACCTTTCACTAAGTTGAGTTTCACGAGCTTGTCAAGATTTGAAATGAGCAAATCTTTTATGCCAGAGCCAGGCATCTTCCTTTTTCAAAGAGACTAAACAGAGTTTTTCTGTTGTAGTACTTTGGTTTGGATTAAAATTCATTTTATACAGATTGCCTTTTCTGTCAGCTCTTAAAAGTTCTTGACCAGACTCGGAAAGCAACAAAGAGCAATATTTCTTTTTAAAGTTGACATCGAACCCATGATCACATAGTTGACTTATGCTGAGCAGATTATGATTTAAACCTTCAACATAAGCAACTTTCGAAACTGAAACACCACCATTATTTAAAATACCGTAGCCCTTAATCTGTGCCTGTCCATCTCCTCCAAAGGTCACTGCACTTCCCATTTTGTTCTTGAATGAAGTCAGCAGCTCCTTATTGCCTGTCGTGTGCCTGGAACATCCTGAATCTAGGTACCAGATCTGCACATGAGGCTTCTGCAAGATAGACTAGTTCTTTTTAGGTACCCATTGCATAATGGGTCCTTTCTTGTTAGGCTTGGGGGTGTTAACAGGTTTACCTGTTGGCTTTCTATTCTGTGATGGTGTGCCAAAGGATTTTCTCTGTGTATTCTGAACAATCTTGGGATTTTTCCTTTGAAATGACTGATTCAGAACACAGTGAGGACCATTCAGGTGATTCTGTAACTTTAACAATAGTTGAATGCAATTGCAGTTGATAGAACATGAAGATTGATGCATATTGCTATTTTTATTCAAAAATTGTTGATTATATGGCACTTGATTTTGAAAAACTTTAGGACCAGATGTCTTCTCATACATTCTGTCATGGTTTGGTTTCTTAAAAGCAGCAATGTTCCTTGGAACACTATCTTTTGACCAAAAAGAGTTTCTTTTTTGATTTACAGCAGAGTTGGGAACGGGTTTGTCATTGACTATCCATTTGCCCTTTTGCTTTGGAGTAAATCTAATTGTTTTATAAGCAAATGGAACAGAGGTGTTGTTCACTGGAATACTCTTAGCTTTTTCTCTTCTCTTCTCTTCATTAGAAGAAAGAATCCTGAAAACCTTGTTTTTCAAATCAGGTACTGGTATAAATCTGGATTGGTTCTTAAAGAATGACACATTTTTCAAAACTTCAGATTCAACAGATGCCTGCTTGGGTTTGTGCAAAACAGTCTCTTGAGCGCAGAAAATTTGCTCATCCACCTCAGAATCAGAGTCACTGTCAGAGCCTAGAAAGTCTCTGGTGGCTCTGGTGGAAGTGTGAGACTCTTTGGGTAGATCAGTATTTGCTCTGGTGGACTTGAACTTTCTTTGTCTTGGTTTTAATGCATCAGATGCAACATTTTCCTCAATAACTCTCTTAAGATCCTCTTCAAAAGATGTTCTAATTGATTCAAAGGTTGGGGAGAAGTCTGGGGCTTCAGGGTTGAGATCACTCTGTGATTTAACACCAGAGGGCTCAGCCACAAAAGTAACAGACTTCTGGCCCTTGAAAGAGTTAAAGTGTAAAATTTCTTTGGGATCCAGACTTTTGACGGACTCAGGAAATGAGATCTCAGCTTTTTCTTGATCAAAAATAAACTTTGCAAATGGTTTTGGAACCTTTTCTTGATCCAATGAGTCATAGCTTACGTTCCTGAAGTTCAGTCTTCTAGGCTTAGAAACATTTGAGGGAGCAAGGTCACTGAAACCAAGACCTTGCGTATCCTTTTGAGAATTGATTTTAATGTGCACTTCTTATGCATCCTGGTACTTTTTGATCATTATTTCTTTTCTCTGTAGAGACTGGTGCAAAACCTCTCTGTCTCTTTGAAAATAGTCCTTTAGAGCAACAGAGTTAAGCCTTTCATATTCAGATTTCTTAACCTCTTCGGTCTTTTGCTTAAAAACTTCCTCATATTCCTTAACTTTTTCAGAAAAGGAGTTTTCTTTTTGTTTTTGTAAAACCTCTAGCTCAGCTTTTTCTTTGGTGATCTCTTCCTTCTCCTGCTCCAAGAGAGTTTTCTCTCTCTTGTAGAAGGACAGATCCTTCTGAGCTATCTTTCTTAACTCTTTCTCCTCAGAGAGCTTTTGTTTTAAAAGTTTAAATTCCTCTGTTAGCAAAGAAACATGCATCTCCAGCTTGGAGTCTGATTTTGATTCAGAAGTAGAACATACCTTGGCACTGGTTCTGGTGGTCTCTCCAGCGCTCTGTCATTTGGCTCTGTTACAAAAAGAGCATATACATTCTGAGATGTGTCTGCCTCTGTTGTTCTCTCTATCATTTCTCCAGTCATCCAGTCTGCTACCTCTTCTAAACTTTCATCATCAACAGCAACCCCGCAAAAATTGCCTTGTTCTGGTTCGTCATCAGAGGACGAGTCAGAGATCCAATTCTCCATTTCTGCAACATAGCTTCTCTCTCTGTAACTGTACTTGTACTTGTTCTTATAGTTGTCCTGGTCTTTTACCAGTCTACCCTTACAGTTAACAGAGAAATGGTCGGGTTTGCCACATCGAAAGCATCTTCCATCATTCTTGTTGATGGGCTGGGCAACATCAGTTTGATTCTGTGGGGCTGGAAGATGGTACTTCTGTTGTGGTTTTTGCTCTTGTGAAGCTCTGTTGTTGTTACTCTGATGGTGAGGTGCAGCATAACCTCTCTTCTCGTCTTTCTCTTCTCTCTCATATCTAACTCTTCTATCAAATAATTTGTTACCAAATCTCTTGTTAAACTTTTGAGTAATTAAGGCAAGAGATTGGGCAAAAGCATTGATATCATCATCCTCTGATGAACTTTCATATGCATCACTTTCAGCAACTAGACTTTTCTTTCCTTTCTTTCTCACAACCTTCTCTTTCTTCTTCTCTCTGCTAGAGCTTTTTCTGGTGGATTTCCCTTCAGTGGGAGTTTTAGAGTCAAAGATCAAGGCTATTAGACCTGCCATGGTGGATTTTCCGTTTTGTTTGACAACATCCTTCTCTTGTGCAGCAAGAGTGCCATACACATCAGTAAGAGACCATGCATCTAAATCTTGCTTATCTTGTAAAGACATAGATAGATTCAACCATTCATCATTTAAACTTTTCAAGAACAGAACATTGTTATCTTCCTTCGACCGAACAACCCCATAGTTCTTACATTTGTTTATTAAAACATTAAATCTGTTGTAGGTCTGTTGTAAGGTTTCCTCAGGAAGTGCCTTGAAATCATTGTATTCATTAATACATTGGGTCCTTCTGTTCTTTTGGGTCTTTATTCCACCCTCAAGTTGATTAAGAAGCTGATCCCAGATTTCTTTAGCAGTAACACATGAGTCTAGTTCTTGGAAAATATCGTTGGGAATGGCCATAATCAGAAGTCTAACTGCCTTGAGGTCATTTTCCATTTTAAGTTTTTCTTCGTCAGTAAACCCGGTGGTTTTAACCTCAAAGTGAGCTGGAACCTCAGCAGTAGTTTCTGTAGCGGGTATACGAGGAACCAAAACCATAGGTTGGAATGGTCCACTTGTGACAGATCGCATGAGGTCTCTATCCATTCCATTAAAGAAATTAACCATCCTAATCTTCCATTGAGGATATTCATCTCTCAGAAGAGTCGGAGGTTTGGTCAGAGAACCGGCTGTGTAGATGGCATTGATGTTGTTATTAGCCATCTCTTAGAAATCAGAGTATGAAGTTTTCGAAGGATTTAAAAGAGTTTTAAACTGAAAGTAGATGAATAGTAACCAATGAAATAGTAACTTGAGTAGAGAAGATATTTAGACTTTCTAGAGAGCTTTAAACAGGGATTAAAAAAACTCTGAAAACTTGTTTTAAACTTGTAACCAAAAACAGAGTATACTTTGAAGCTTTTGAAGATAAGCACAATCAACAACTATGACTCAACCTGGTTAGATTGGATCGTTTGATTTGAGCAAATCAATCTGCTCTGATACCAATTGTTGGTTCCCAGATTCAAGTTGTATCACATAAACAACATAAAACAGATAGCGGAAGCATTATATAAAGCCATTAAATGTGAGTGATTGCGAAGACGATAATGTAACAGTGAGAGAATCAATAATGAACAGTAAGATGATAACAAGATCAAGTAAATAAGCTGCTCGTATATTGATAACAATGAATAACACCAAGAACACGTTCAAGTGTGTGTATTCTGAAATCTCTCTGGAAACAAATCGTACAGTGGTAGTGCTATGAAATGTAGCAGCGTGTGCTCTCACAAATGTGGAAAACAATTCCTCCAAAAGCTTACAATTGTGTGTTCCACTACCCTCCTATTTATAGCCTGACAAAGTGAAGACAGTGTACTATCTAACCCTGAGGTGACACGTGGAAAGTGTGTCTCCATCCTTTTAGGGCTTACGTGGAAAGTATGGACACATGTCTAACACTTAGAGCTTTCTACGAGACTTAAGCTTCACAGAGATCTTCATTCACCTGAGCTCTTACGCCAGAGCTCTGATGGTCTTCTGGTGTGAACAGTTCTTCTGGTGGAACAGAAGAAGTCTTCTGCCAGAGCTCTGTCTAGCTCTGTTGGATCCGCCAGAGCTCTGTCAAGCTCTGATGGTCTTCTACTTGATTTTCTTCTAAGTCTTCTGCTGGATCTCTGGTGGTCTTCTGACTTGTAATATTTTCAATACTTTTACATCTTGTATACTTGGGGCTAACACTAGTTGTTGTTCACAAGTAATATGGATGAAGACTCAGCTCAGAGACTATGGTCTTGAGTATAACAGAGTTCCAAACCTCTATGACTCCAAGAGTGCAATAGCTACAACAACAAATCCAGTTCAACACTCCAAGACAAAGCACATTGATATAAGGTACCACTTTATCAAAGATTATGTTGAAAAAGGAACAATTGAAATGTATTTTATTTCAACTGACTTCCAACTTCCTGACTTGTTTACAAAATCCCCTGATGAAAGGAGATTTAACTTCTTAATCAGTAAATTGGGTATGCTCAATATGTCTTTCTAATCTCTGGACAAAATATCAGAGCCTCTGATAGCGTAATTAGGTTGTACATTTTGTCAAAACCTCTGTTGTTTTCTACAGAGCTCTGTTAGCATACTTTCAACATTGTCTTGTTCATCAGAGCCACTGATCTGTTCATCAGAGACTTTATTGTTTGTTTCATTTGTGTTCTTTCGTGTAAATATTTTTCAAATTTTGCATACTTTGAGGGGGAGCTTAAAAGTTTAATCTGAGAAATAAGCTCAACATTTTAAGAGGGAGTTTAAAGGATTATTTTGAGAACTAGCTCATTAGTCAAGGGGAGCAAGTCAAAATAATCACATGTCACTTGCTAAACCCTAACCGTGACGGTTCCATTTCAGAAAGTTGTCAGATCCAAAACACACGTGGCATTCTATTATTGGACAACTGACAATAGGCTGTAACCACGTCCCATTTAGACGACGTTCCACTATCTGACACTCGAGTACTCCTTAATCGTTATCCCTGAAAAATGATCGAGTATAAAAACCCATTTCAAACCCCATTTCATTCTTCATGCTTTCAAATCATCTGAATTCTTAGCTTTTTGTCTCTTCTTGTTTCCAAACCCTTCGTGTTCATCAAACTCAAAACCTACAACTATGACCGCTCAAAACTCTACTGAATCCAGTCGTGTCGCACTTGTCGATCAAATCGACATCCTTCCATTTCCCTTCCACATCAACAATTTTAGAGTCAACCTTGACCCCACACGATATTAACCAATCTACCATGTTATCCTAGAGTTCTTCTACTGTTCTGAGCTTTTCAATGCTCTAACAATGGTAGACACCACTTTGCCACAGGTGTATGTTCAACAGTGGTTGTCTACGTGCCAATATATCGAGGAACATGGAGGAATAATCGGCAAAGTTGATGCTGAAGCTCGTGGAGGAGAAGAAATCTTCAGAATTCGTCCAAGAACCTTACAGAGGATTTTCAACATCCAAACCCCTGCACAACTTGGAATAGAGGCCTACAAAATTCCACCAGAACTACCAACTCTTGTGGAATTTTTCAGAAGTCTGAGCTACAATGAAGTCATCAACAACGTCAGTGCATTCAAGAGGAAGCACTTACCCCCTATCTGGAACTTCATGTTCTTTGTCCTCAACATAACCTTAACCTCAAAATCTGGTAGCCTAGACCAGTCTAGCCCTGCCATACTCAAGATAATGTATGACTTGTATTTTGGAAGAAAGTTCAACTACGCCACAATAATTTATGAAGAACTTCTGACAGTGGTAGACAATAAGAGCAAAGCTCTGGCGAGAGGAAAGGCAGTTGAAGATGACAAGGCACTGAAGTCTATTCTGTTTCCCAGATTTATCAGCTTAGCCATCAGAGCAGCTTTCGAGAAGGTGCAGTTGATTCAAGAAGGGGTACCTACACCATCCTGGACAATTGCTTCATTCAAGCCAACAAAATTAGGTACATATCCCAACACTCGCAGAGTCCCCAGGACAATGTTCTCCTTGATCCATCCAGATCACATCTCTCTTACCAACTATAGACATGCTGCTGAACCTTAAGAACCCGAGGTGAGATCCCCAACATACTTAGGTTCTGAGCCCCAACTCTATAACTTATCAGAGGAAGAAGAAGAAGGACCAGAGGTAAGAGAACCCACAGAGGGGTCTGCCTCAGAGAGGAGGAGGAAGTAGGTAATGATAAAGAGCATCCTTAGAGGAGTCTGTTTCTGAGGGAGAAAAAGAAGTATCTTCAGAGAGATAGGTAGAAAGTTTGTCCTCTTCTAAAGAAAGTGAGGAGAGTGACAGAGAGATTCCCGAGTTTTCTAACCAAATAGGAGCCGAGAGTCCTTCTGTGAGGGTAGAAAAAGATGTTTGAGTGAACACACATGTGCGTTTTAGGACACCTACCCCAACTCCCAGTGCAAGCACATCATCTATCCATGGTGATCTAGACCAAATGGATATTGAAACAGAGGTGCACACCTTGAAGCCCAACCAGCCCAAACCATCAGAGGCAACTCTTCATGCCTCTAACATGCACATAAGCGGGGAAACCAACTTGAATAATATTACCCATTCGCCCCAGGGTAATGATAGGTCACAACCACATGATGATGCCTCTGTGGCTCATCTTTCTAAGGAGGAACAACTTAGAAACTTGGGTAACTTCAGGTTTACCCGTAGGGATTGTCTTTCTTAGGGACAATATGACAGCTTAGTTGTCCATAAGATCATGAAGAAGATGATCTTATGTATGAAAAACTTTTGTTTTGATCCAATGTATCAAGAAATAAGATCAAAAAAAGATATAAAAAGATTTAACATAAGAAGAAGATATTAACCTGTTTTAATATCACAAATCCAAGAACACAAATGCTTTGGAATTTCTTTATGCTTTTAGAGAGTTTGAGAGCGTAAAAGGTAAAAATATAAACATGAAGTGTTTGTATAGTGAGTGTAGAGAGAGAAAATGATGTGCAGGAGAGGGTACTCATCATGACACGGACACGTCCGATGATGCTTATTGGACAAGAATTCAAAACGGGCGAACGTGTCAGACAAAAATTCGTGCCAGGGGTTATTCGTTTGATGACGTCACAGTCAAAAAATGTCTTTTCATTTCAAAAACGTTTCCCTGAAGGTTTTGAAAACATCAGAGAGGATTTTAAAAAGAAGAGTCACTGATAAGAAGTATCAGTGATCATTGTTATTTCAAAGGAATCACTGAAGAAAAAAAATATCCAGCGATCAATTTTGTTTTGAAACACAGCATACTGAAGTAAGCTTCAACGAATGGGAATTGTTAGAACCATAAATGTCCTACATATTAGAAAGTTATATAAAGAATTATATAGAGTTTAATTGTTAATTGTAAAAGCCTTTATTTGATAAATGGGCTTAGTTTAGCTTAATGGGCCATGGGCTTGAAGCTTAAGCCCTAGGTATATAAGTCTTAGTTTATGAGAGTTTTAGGTTAGAAGAGAGCTTAGAGATTGTCATCATCCATAAGCATTATCAACCGTATTGTAAACACTCTGAATGGTTGTATCATATTAAATGAATGAGATGGATGACGGATTGAAGTTAAACGTGTTTATTGTTTATTGATTGCTGATGTGGATCCCAGATTAGTGCAATAGAGATGAAATCAATGAACAATAAACAATAATCACGGTTGATTTCAATATGTCATCCATCTCATTCATTCAATATATGATAAACCATTCAGAGTGTTTACAATGCGGTTACAATGGTTATGGATGATTAACCTTCTTCTAAGCTCTCTCTCTCCTAAACTAGGCTTAAACAAACATTATATACCAAGGGCTTAAGCTTCAAGCCCATGGACCATTAAGCTAAACTAAGCCCATTTATCAAATAAAAGCTTTTACAATTAAATAACTAAACTCTATAATTATTTATATAACTTTCTAATATGTAGGACATTTATGGTCCTAACAATCTCCCCCTAAAGTTATATAAAGAAAAATTGGATCTTGAAATCTTCATGTCTTGATCTTCTCTTCCTCTTGAATCTTTGAAACACTTTGGTGTTGCTTGTCTTCACGTCTTTCCAAGCTCCCCCTTGAATAACGCTCTTATCTTCAGTTTCAACTTTATCACCAGATTCAGTGAATAATAACCTCGACTGAGTGCACGAAATGCAGTTTTCAACTGTAGAAACTCAACACATCCGATAAGCACACAATAAAGGTAATGTGCGAGTTACGTGACATTCCACAGTGCATCTTCAGTTTAAAATCACGAATCTGTCTTTGAACCGTGAGTTGAATTGGCTTTGAAAAACTTCAAAACTTGTCAAAACGCTCGAAGGAGGAACTAATAAGTTTTAGCGAACAAAACTTGATAAGGAATGAGAAGAATTGAACACTTGTAAATAGTTTGAACTCTTTTCGGAACTGATCAAATAGTAGTTACTCCCTTCAGCTTTTGCTAACTTCCCCCCAACTTGATAATTGGTGTCTTTGAATCAGTTCCATTTCTCCCCCTCATGATGAGTAGGAGCATCCAGAGCATTATGTAATTTCAAAGACGGCACTGATGAGTAGCAAAATGCTAGATAAAACGTTAAGTAACCAAGATGGGGTAAATATGTAACACAGAAACACGATAGTAACTGTCATCATAACAATTAAAATAATTGTATGGCCTATCTTCAGATTTGGCATTGGGGTATCTCTGATAGGACTTCCAGTTATCACTGAAGTAAAATTTTAAAAATTATTTCTCAAACTGTTCTGGCAATATCACGAAGATATGCAATTGGAATCACAAAGACTCGTGCATGTGTGAAAGAATTAATTTATATCTGTTTGGCTCAAATATTGATTTAACCTGGGACTCAAGTTAAAATCAATTGACACAGTGATTAGAATATGAAGTTCGGAGACCGAAGCTGATGTGTTCCTTTTTAAATATCTAAGACCTCTAAATGAGGAATACACAGATTATGTGCTCAATCTCTGTGCATTTATAAAACAAGCATCTTTTGTGAGATACTCGAGTGGATAGGTGGGGTGACACGAGTTATCGATACTGGGTCCATGTCTGATTCAATATTCATCTCCAAAGGACGAGAATGAATAGATTGTGTGGTTACCCGGATAACTGACTCGGTTTGGTAAGGACCAATAAATCTTTTAAGTCCTGTCACATCCTCACCATATTCTTTTCCAAACTCATCTATCAATCTAGACCCCTCACTGATGTCTATAAGTGGATGCGTTTCTTGGGCAGGTCCTTCCGGTTCTGTATTGACCATAGAAACGAGATAAGCCCTAACACTCCTTTAATGCATTGAGTAGAACAGTTTAGTAAACAATGAGGTACGAGTTCTAAACTGAAATGTTTAGAAGTCAAAGCATTTAAGAACGAGTCCTGATCTGAAATGTTCAGAAGTCATAAAAGAGAAGTCCGAGTTCTGATCTGAGGTAATTAAGAAATATTGAATTTTAATAAACAAGATCAAGCGCTAAACAAAGTGACTCATTGAGCACATTAGGTTCAAAAATGAAACAATGATCAGAAAGTTTAATTGTGCAAGTCACAATTATTGTGTCAGATAAGAATTGAATCATTAATATGCAATGATGAACGACGAAAATAAATTGGAATTCAAGCGAGTGTATTACCATCTAAATAAATCAACAAGTATATGAGACATGGAAATAACTAAATCAATAAAATATAACATGTGGTAATTCTGGAAGTTAGAAGTGAAGAAAAACAAACACGAGTAAGTTTTTCAGAATAAATTACCATGGTCTTTGAATTCACAAAAAAATGCATTTATGTGACAAATACCTGATACTCCCCCTCAAATGTGTCATAAGCTTTGAATGTTCGTCATGTGACGTGAATAATATGAATTAAAACGCACATGACATTCCTGCAAAATAGATTAGAAGGATTTTGGTATCCATCCTTTAATGGATCCTTGACGGTTAGATGCCCTGTTATAGTGAGGATCGGGGATACTATAAGTACCATACCAATGAGACGCATATTTTTGGTCAACAAAATCATTCATACCACATGCAGAACAACAAATACAATCATGAGAAAGTTGAAGCAACTTTTGAATTGAGTAGACTCGTAAAGGAAACATCACATTTTGTTCAACAGAAGTACGAGAATTAAAAACATCATAATTATGATTGTATGTCCTAGCATGCGAAACTGACTTAAATGAATTTGTATTTGCTATGCTTTCATTTGACCTTTTCACTACCCAAACTTGTTTGGACCTTTTTCTCCGACCATTATTATCTGAAATATCATTAAAGTCATCAGTAGAGCTTGAGTATTAAGGATGTCTATCTTGAGGTCGACCGATTTGTTTCCGTGTCTGTGAACGTTTTTTGGATGTAGAATTGTTTTTGGAAGCATTGTTCACAGATCGGGATTTAGGTGCGGATGTAGAACATTCACCATTTTGAAATTTTACCAGTCGATCAACCACTTTTGAAAGAAAATTGGTATGGCTTGGAAGAGGTTTATCGAATTCATACTTTGAAAATTCCTCATCTGAACAAGTGTTAGAATTCATGAACTTTGTAAAAACAATCTCACTTTCGGGTGGAACATCAGTAGATGAAGGAGGTGAGGAACAATTTGGAATTTTGTGTTGCAAAGAATCGGTTGCGGAAGCGTTTTGAAAATCAGAGTTTAGATTCTTTGGCAAACTTACCACCTGAGGTTCTTTTCCTTTTCTTAAAGAGATTTTGCCAATAAAGGCTTTACAATAAGATGTATCTGATGAGTTTGAGGAAGGTTCGGATAGATTGACCTTTTCGTTTTGGAGTTGTTCAAACTTCTCTTGAAGTTTACCTTTACTCACTTAGTCTTGCATCACTTCTTTTTCCAAGGCAGACAGTTTGGATGTGAGACGGTTGATTTTGGACCGAAGGGTGTCCCTCTCCTCAACAGATATAGATTCTGCTTTTGTGGAATTGAGGCTCTCAAGTTTCGATAAAAGTTCTTGTTTTTCCTTTTGAAATTTAATCCTTTCCTGTTCAAATGACTCCTCTAACTCGACTTTTTTCATTTCCAAAACCAGAGGAGGAACATAGCATTTAAACTCATTCGTCTCAGGTTTAGTTTCAGTTGCTGGGGCCTCATCCTTTTTAGAGGAATCCTTGGGCTTTGCAACTTTGTAGCCGTCAAAGTAGTCATTCGAAAGGTACTTGGATTTCTTTTTCGTATAAGAATAGTTAAGAACTTCATACGCAAAGGGTAATTGCATTTTAGTTGTATGCTTGCGTTTATATTCCTCAGTTTCCTCTTCCTTCTCTTTGAGTGGTCTAGTCCATTTAATTTTATATTCGAGATATTTTCTATCGAAGCCAGAGAAATTAAACTCGAAGAGAGTAGGCCTCATTTTCAAAACCTTTTTTAAATAATGTGGGCTGTCGTACCCAATTCCCCATTCTTTGTTGAAGTAACGAAAATCCTTTGGTTTGTTCAGATGGATCGTTTGATCAGTTTGACCTCGTTTATAAAGTTTAAGTTCAAGGTCTTGTGTTTTTTAAACAAGCTCTTTGGTTTCTATTTGAAGAGATGAGCATTGATAGACAATCTCAACTTTCTCATTCTCACACTGATCAAGCTTTGCACTTATTTCAAATATCTTAGCCCTATGTTCTTTGGGTGCAATGGAAAGATTTGCACACTTTTCCTTTAAATAAGCATTATCAGACTTAAGTTTCTCCGTAATCTTTCTTTGGAACTCTAACTTCTCATTTAAAGTAGATATTTTAAGCAATTGTTCGTTAGAGGTAAACATATAGGACTCTACCTTTTGACCAAGCAGTTGAATCTGATCGACTAAAGTGTTATGAGTTGGCAGACATACCTGACAAGATTCTCCGATGGATGGAGGATTGCTGTGTTTGCCCATTGCGAGAGCATCTCGAGATAACATCTTAAATTGCACTTAGATGATCGTCAGACAGTAAGGTTCGATTCAAAAATCAGACAGCATCAAAAATACACAAATGTCCCCTTCGGCGACTTAGCACGGGGGTCCTGAGAATTTTTTTTAAAACTGAGAGTTCAGAAAGCTCCCGGATATGTAATCCGGGTGGTTTCCGGATAGGGAATCCGGAAAAATTAAATCTGGATGAAAGAGTCCGGATAAGGATGAAGTGTCCGAATGAACAAGTAACCAGGAAAAGAGGACTTACCGGATGCAGATAGTATCCGGGTTGGTGAGAGGTCCGGACAGTTGGTTACCGGGAAATAGCTATCGGATACTGATGTAATCCGAATGGCGATAACTTACCTGGAAACTTTGAACTAACCGGATAAATTGGCGTCCGGATAGGTTCGACTCAGACTTACCCGGATTGAAGAGAGAAGCTTACCGGATGGATTTCGTCCGGATACTTAGAGCAATCTGGATAACTTACCGGATAAAGGAATTTTACCAGAAACTTGGACAATCCGGAAGATTACGTCCGAATAGTAGCGTGAAATAGGAGACTTACCCGGAAAAGATTAGGAAGTTCTGGACACTGCGGCTGCTCGACTAAATCAGACCAGGGTTCGATTAGGGTTGCTTGATTTCACTCTTGTAGGGTTAGATTTTGACCAACACACAAAATTAAACTGACCCAAATCGATTTCTAAGCAAAAAACTTGTTTTTGATGCAAGAAATTTGAACATTTTAAAAAACAAAGGCTAAAACTCAAGAATAGTGTTTTGCTTAGGAAATCACTCAAACGATCGAATTAGGTTCTAAAACTTTGCAGAAACACTAATAACACTGTTATGAAGCGATTGATACGAGTCGAATCGAACAATTTTACCAGAAACGAAAAAAAAATTAGAACCAAAGAACAGTCGACAGAAAACTTACTAGAAACTTACCATAAACCTTGAATCGATTAGTCTGTATGCTCTTATACCAATTGTGGATCCCAGATTAGTGCAATAGAGATAAAATCAATGAACAATAAACAATAATCACGGTTGATTTCAATATGTCATCCATCACATTCATTCAATATATGATAAACCATTCAGAGTGTTTACAATGCGGTTACAATGGTTATGGATGATTAACTTTCTTCTAAGCTCTCTCTCTCTCTCTCTCTCTCTCCTGAAACTAGGCTTAAACAAACCTTATATGCCAAGGGCTTAAGCTTCTAGCCAAGGGCCCATTAAGCTAAACTAAGCCCATTTATCAAATAAAGACTTTTACAATTAAATAACTAAACTCTATAACTCTTTATATAACTTTATAATATGTAGGACATTTATGGTCCTAACATGAATAGAAAAACAAACCGTGGTATCAGCGAATCAATTTGTTCAGAGATTTGATGATAAATAAAGAGATAGAATTTCCTTTATCATTGACATAATGCGTAACCACTAAAGAATTATTCTTCAAGGTTCAACATGCCAAGGTTGCTGATGAGAAAGTTATATCTTGTCTCATCAAGAGGTTTGGTGAAAAGGTCAGCTAACTAAAAGTCAGTTGGGATAAAGTGAAGTTCTATATCACCATTCATCACATGATCTCTGATAAAGTGATACCTGATCTCAATGTGTTTGGTCTTTGAGTGTAACACTGGATTATTTGCTATGGCGATGGCACTTGTGCTGTCGTAATAGATTGGAATTTTGGAGAGCTGAAGGTCGTAGTCTAATAGTTGATTTCTCATCCACAAGACCTGAGCACAATAGCTTCCAGCAGCTACATACTCAGCTTCAACTGTAGAGGTGGACACTGAACTTTGATTCTTGCTTGTCCATCTTACCAGCTTTCCACCTAGGAGTTGACAACCTCATGTGGTGCTTTTTCTATCCAGCATGCAACCTGTAATGTCACTATCTGAATAGGCAGTTAGATCGAACCCTGAGTATTTGGGATACCAAAGACCTAGGTTGGGTGTACCCTTCAGATATCTGAAAATTCGCTTTACAGCGATCAGATGTGATTCTTTGGGTTCATATTGATATCGTGCACATAAACAAGTAGCATACATAATATTTGGACGGTAGCTGTATGTTAAGGAAGAGAGCCAATCATCCCTCAGTACGCAGTGACATTAACAGGCTTTCCTGAAGGATATTTGTTAAGTGTCAGTGGCGGTGCCATAGAGGTTTTCATAGTTAAGCTTTGAGTTAAATCAAATTTTTTCAGCATATTTTTGACATACTTACCTTGGTGGATAAACGTACCTTTATCATTCTGCTTGATTTGGAGTCCAGGAAGTATGCCAGTTCACCCATCATACTTATTTTATATTCAGATTTCATTCTTTTAGCGAAACAAGTACATAGAGAAGGGTTAATAGAACCAAATATAATGTCATCGACATATATTTGAACAAGAATAATATGACCTTTTACTTTCCTGTAAAATAGAGTGTTGTCGATTTTACCATGCTCAACATTTTCGATAAGGAGAAAAGAGGATAGAGTGTCATACCATGCACATGGTGCTTGTTTCAGACCATAGAGTTCCTTATCCAGCTTATAGACATAACCGGGATGCTTAGGATCCGAGAATCCTGGTGATTGTTCGACATAGACTTCTTCATTTAGCCTTCCATTTAGGAACGTTGACTTGACATCCATTTGATAAACTTTGAAGTCTCTGTGAACTACGTATGCTAGAAATAGACGAATAGCTTCGAGTCTTGCGACAGGTGAAAATGTTTCGTTGTAATATATACGTTTCTCTTGTCTGTATCCCTAAGCAACTAGACGAGCTTTGTTGCGGGTTACAGTTCCATGTTCATCTAAATTGTTTCGATAGACCCACTTAGTGCCTATCACTGACTTGTTAGATGGCCTTGGAACAAGATTCCAAACTTTGTTTCTTTCAAATTCAGTCAGCTCTTCTTGCATAGCATTGACCCCGTTCGGATCTCTGAGGGCATCATCAACCTTCTTTGGTTCAATCAGTGAAATAAGATTAACATATAAACAAATGTTACATGCACTGCGTCGAGTATGAACACTAGCGTTTGGATCACCAAGAACTTGATCAATGGGGTGATTTATAGTCCATCGTTGAGAAGGAGCATGAGCCGCTGACTCAGAGTGAACTTCTGGGAGCGCTGAAGAAAGAAGCTTCAGCGATGTTAGGTAGTTGAGGCAGGATAGGCATAAGTTCAGATGAAACTTCATTTACTGATTGCTAAGAAGTCGATGGAATATCAGATGATGGTTCAGAAGCAGGCACAATGTTAATGGGTATAGCTGAAACCCAAGAGGATGATTCACCTTCACTTGACTGCATGCTGGGAATGATGACAGGATCATCATCAGCAGTTGGATTGTTGACTTGAGGGTCAGGTTAAGACTAGCTTATGAATCCCCAACGTGAGTAAACATCCACTGATTGAGTTCTTTGTTATCAGCAGAGGGTCTTGAGTTCGCTGAACGGGATTCGTCAATGGTGACATGAATAGTTTCTTCTACTCTGAAGGCTTTGGATATAGAAGAATATCCAAGAAATATTCCGTCGTCAGGTTTAGGATCAAACTTTCCAAGAGCATCTCTATTGTTTAAGATGAACCACTGACAACCAAAGATGTGAAGAAATATGATAGAAGACTTTCTTCCATGGAAGAGTTCATAGGCAGTTTTGTTGAATCTCTTGACGATCAGCGATCTATTCTACGTAAAACACACAGTGTTGACAGCTTTAGCCCAGAAATGAGTAGGAAGATGAGAATCGCTGAGCATTAAACGAGCAGCTTCGATGATCGTTCGGTTTCTTCTTTCAGAGACGCCATTTTGTTGTGGTGTTCTCACTGAGGAAAAGTTATGAGAATTACCCTTAGCACGAAGAAACATCACCCAGGTGTAGCGAGAGAATTCGTCCACAATAACCAGTGTATATTTCTTTCCAGCGATCGATTGAATGTTGACAGGGCCAAACAAATCCATGTAGAGAAGTTGAAGACGAGATGTCACTGAAGATACTTGCTTGTGTTGATCCAAACCCTCAGTGATTTGATAATGACCCTGAGAAATACTTAGTGAAAATTGTAAGTAGACAATATGTATTAATGTTTTGTCATCAAAGAAAATATACTAAGTCTGTTTAGTATCGCTGATGAAAACATACACTATAAGTTATGTATTCAGCGAACACTGCTCATCAGTGAGTCCTGAGTCTGTTCAGTCTCACTGATGATCGCTGATAATTATGTTGTTTACTTATGATCCCCGAAGACAAGATTCACGTCAACCATGTTCTACACTGAAGTCGAAGATCAAGCCAAAGAACCAACGACTAAGTCTACTAGTGACCTGATGCGGATATCAGCGAAGCCAAGACTTGTCCACTCAACATGAAGTTTCAAGTAGCAGATGTAACATCCCGGTTTCCATAAATACATATAACATACATTTTATATTATAAAATGATCAAAAGATACATCGTATTTCACATTCGGTCCCATAGTCTTGCAAATTAAATTACATGCTGACTAATAACAAAGTCATAAGTACAAAATACATCCATAAGTTCATAACCAACATCTTCACAAAAGCTATCCATCAAGAGTCCTATTTACTTGCTCTTACCCGATCCGCCGCCTGGAATACATATTTTTTAAACAGAAATGAGGGTTAGACCTAATGGTCTAGTGAGGAAATCCCTGTCAGTTTAATAAACCTTTGTATCAAAACCATTTATATAAAACTGTTCATATAAATCTATATACTACACGTATTATCAATATCATTCAAGACTCATACATCTCATCCCACCTTATTCCTCCACAACTGGCCATACTAATTGGTAGCAAGCCAACTAATAAATAATCAACGTTACCGGTCCGCACCCCGAAACCCGGCTACTCACCGGTCCGCCCACCGGAACCCGGCTACCCGTCGGTCCGCACACCGGAACCCGACTAATGTGCACTTGTATAGTGTAATGCACATAGGAATACAATATCTTACTATATTATAAACACAAAATATTCACACCTTAATCATATATCCATTCCACACATAAATGTATTCCAGTTAAAAATATTTTGAAGTAAAACTCACCTTAAATGCTTAAAAATACGCTTCCAAGCCTTTCTCCGAGCTATCCGATCCTTTATCCAAAATTCTCAGATTCTGAAACCATTTACATACAAATATCTTCTTACCAACTTATGTATAAGACTTACTAGCAGGCTATAGAATTTAGATACATTTATATAACTCGTATCCTCAAAGAATGACTAAACAACCACAATATCCGGAAACAATAAAAGTATCCGGACAACTTTCCGGACAACACAAGGAATCCGGACAACATGAGGAATCTGGATACCATCCGGTATCCCATTCCATTCGGAAAAGTATAACAAGAGGGAGTCACCCGGATACTCGAATCGTCCGGACACCATCATCAGAGCTACCCGGACACTACCAAGAAAAGTATCCGGACACGTTCATTCTATCCGGAAACTACTGTTGGTTTGGTGCTTTTTACCCAAAAAATCGACTGAATCAACCCTAGTTGTGTAAATGATGTTTCTACTCCGATAGAACCCTTCTAAAAGCAATTACAAACACAAAAAACAAAGGAACATACCTTAATTCACTTCCAAAGCTCACCAATTGATGTCTTAATCACAAAGCTCTTTCTTTTCTTCTTCTTGCTTTCTCTCAACACACACACACACACTAGACTGAAATATCTGATTTCTGAGTTGTGAATAATATCTGAATATCAATTAGATAATATCAAACTTAATTTACTACTTTGGTCCTTGAACTTCTCAATAATAACCCAAACACCCTTAACTTATAAATTTACCCAAACTTACCCTAAACATCAACTTTAAAGTTAACTTAATTTAACGGAAATATATTTTTAACTAACGAACTTACCCGGGATATTACATTATCTCCCCCTTAAAAGAATTCCGTCCCGGAATTCGGTTAAGCGAAAAGGGAACGAATACTTATCACTACTGCTTCGAACTCAATCAAAACCATAGGAACTAACTGAATAGACACTCCGCCTCTATCTATATCTCTAACACCGATAAGCAACAAAAGTACGGAAATACCAATAACCATTTTGCACCGAGGTCATATAACACTTTAGCACGTATAGAGTTTATTAGAATCATACCTGTAACAGCATCAGGACTTTCTTCTACCCCTTGTTCCATCATCTGAAAAACACGACCTTAGATTCCAGGTAGTTCAGACCCTTGTACTCCTCCTGACTTACCACCCGTTGGTCTCACTGTCATATTACTTTGTTGTGCTTTCCACTACGGACAATTAACCTGAATATGTTCAGGGGAGTTGCAAACGAAACAAAATCGAGTTACCCGACAATCTCTCGCTATATGACCAACATTTCCACATTTGTAGCACTTTCGGGAATCACCATAGCAGTTTCCTTGATGAATACGGTCACATGTTGAACATTGTCTTCCTTCAGCTGGCCTGAAAGGTGAATAACTATCAACCCTCGGGGATTCGTATTCTTCTGAATCGTACGTCATTTCTTCCAATTTTCTTTTCCCCGCATTTTTATCACCAACGTCTCTCCTATTATCCTGTTCCACATTCTCCGCGGCATCCACTGCGGTTGAAAAGGTATCAGGTCTCTTTGCAGTCACTAATTTTCGAATTTCCGAATTCAATCCATATATGAACCTTTCCATCTTCATTTTCTCCGTGGCAACATAATATTCTCCAAAACGCGACTTCTCTAGGAAACGGGCAGTATAGTCTCTGACTGATAAATTATCTTGTTGTAGGCTCAGGAATTCCTCCTCCAATTGTCTGACTGCTGCTTGAGGACAAAACTGTTCTTTGAATGCCCTTGAGAATTCGCCCCAAGTAAAGGTTGAGTATACATCAGATCCCTTGGAGTCAATAAGGGCCTACCACCAATATAAAGTAGTTGCCTTCAACATTGCAGTTCTGTATAACACCTTATCTTCTTCCGCACATTTGCTGGTTTTAAATACAACTTCAATTTCCTTCAGCCACCTCATGGCCTTCACTGGATCTCTTTCTCCTGTATACGTCGGGGGTTTGAAATTTAAAAACATTTTATAGTCACACTTCCTTGGCACCGGTATGACAGTATGGGTAATGGGCATCTCATCTTCTACATTAGGATCTGGTATTCCAGTTTCTGTGTGACGAGTCTATCGAACATAGCTTGAATATTGGCTTGAAGTCTTCCCATTTCCGCTGTCAAATCATTTCGTGTAACAAATTCAGTACCTCGCCCCTAAACTCTACCTCCAGTTCTGCCTCTGCCTCTTTCTCCCCCTCTTCCCCTTCCTCTGGCTGTTGGATTAGATCTATTCGAATTTCCTCCCCCTTCCCGATTCGTTTGTCTAGTACCGCTTGCCATTCTATAGATTCAAACAAGGTTAACATACACATAAGCACATACCCCATATAACAAGGTATTCCAGTCCAAGCATGCACCTGTAAGATCACAATTACACTGGCCAGGTGTAATCTGAAATTACCTTACATGATGTTCCTTCTACCTTTTATACTTAGCATCCCAAGGTTCTAATATATCAAGGACATCCTACTTCACATGCAGTTTAAGTCTAGGTACGGGTATAAATACCTAAATCCCTTAAACTAGGGCTCTGATACCATCTGTAACATCCCGGTTTCCATAAATACAAATAGCATACATTTTATATTATAAAATGATCAAAAGATACATCGTATTTCACATTCGGTCCCATAGTCTTGCAAATTAAATTACATGCTGACTAATAACAAAGTCATAAGTACAAAATACATCCATAACTTCATAACCAACATCTTCACAAAAGCTATTCATCAAGAGTCCTATTTACTTGCTCTTACCCGATCCGCCACCTGGAATACATATTTTTAAAACAGAAATGAGGGTTAGACCTAATGGTCTAGTGAGGAAATCCCTGTCAGTTTAATAAACCTTTGTATCAAAACCATTTATATAAAACTGTTCATATACATCTATATACTACACGTATTATCAATATCATTCAAGACTCATACATCTCATCCCACCTTATTCCTCCACAACTGGCCATACTAATTGGTAGCAAGCCAACTAATAAATAATCAACGTTACCGGTCCGCACACCAAAACCCGGCTACTTAACGGTCCGCACACCGGAACCCGGCTACCCGTCGGTCCGCACACCGGAACCCGGCTAATGTGCACTTGTATAGTGTAATGCACATAGGAATATAATATCTTACTATATTATAAACACAAAATATTCAGACCTTAATCATATATCCATTCCACACATAAATGTATTCCAGTTAAAAATATTTTGAAGTAAAACTCACCTTAAATGCTTAAAAATACGCTTCCAAGCCTTTCTCCGAGCTATCCGATCCTTTATCCAAAATTCTCAGATTCTGAAACCATTTACATACAAATATCTTCTTACCAACTTATGTATAAGACTTACTAGCAGGCTATGGAATTTAGATACATTTATATAACTCGTATCCTCAAAGAATGATCAAACAACCACAATATCCGGAAACCACAAAAGTATCCGGACAACTTTCCGGACAACACAGGGAATCCGGACAACATGAGGAATCCGGATACCATCCGGTATCCCATTCCATCCGGAAAAGTATAACAAGAGGGACTCACCCGGATACTCGAATCGTCCGGACACCATCATCATAGCTACCCGGACACTACCAACAAAAGTATCCGGACACGTTCATTCTATCCGGAAACTACTGTCGGTTTGGTGCTTTTTACCCAGAAAATCGACTGAATCAACCCTAGTTGTGTAAATGATGTTTCTACTCCGATAGAACCCTTCTAAAAGCAATTACAAACACAAAATACAAAGGAACATACCTTAATTCACTTCCAAAGCTCACCAATTGATGTCTTAATCACAAAGCTCTTTCTTTTCTTCTTCTTGCTTTCTCTCAACACACACACACACACACTAGACTGAAATATCTGATTTCTGAGTTGTGAATAATATCTGAATATCAATTAGATAATATCAAACTTAATTTACTACTTTGGTCCTTGAACTTCTCAATAATAACCCAAATACCCTTAACTTATAAATTTACCCAAACTTACCCTAAACATCAACTTTAAAGTTAACTTAATTTAACGGAAAGATATTTTTAACTAACGAACTTACCCGGGATATTACAGAAGACTTCAGCGAACGCAGAACTTTATCATTCGCTGATAAAGAATCATTCAGCGAACGCTGATCATGAAGCCGCTTCTATAAGCAACTTTTGTCTTATCCCCTTGCACGCCCCTGTACGATTTTTTCAGAACAGATATCGCTTTTGTCCAGAATCGTACAACCAACTCTGATTCTACATTGTTCATCATACGGCCACTAGGTTGTCTACTGAAATCAAACCATGCAACCAACCAGAGGCTGCCACGTGTAAAGGTGTACTGACTTGCATTAAATGCATGCAATATATAAAGGAAACGCTACTTCATTTGTGAAGTGCTCGACGATTCCTCTCGCTGAACTTCTATGTGATAGAATACTCTCCTTAGTGTTCTAAGCTTTTCTTAATCTCTATTTCTAGTGCAAGAAATCATAGTGATTCCCATAGTTTGTTTAGATTAGGTTTATTCCTTAATCTTGTTCTGCAACAAACTGTAAATTGTTTGATACATATCAATAAACAAATTAGAAAGATAAAAATCGTGTGTTTGTATTCAACCCCCCCCCCCTTCTACACACTTGTATAACCCCTTTGGGACCAACAAGTGGTATCAGAACATATTGTTTAACCTAATAAACAAGATCTTGCTTATACTATATTCTTTTTTCTTCCTTGCTATTTTTTATAATGGCTAATCCCACAAACACAAACTATATCGATAATGGCTCTCTTGCAAAACACCCTAGATTTTCCAACGATAACTTCAATCTCTGAAAAAATAGGATGATGCTCTTCCTAGAAGGTGTAGATCCCACTATACCTTACTACATTGAAAATGGACCATATGTCCTGTTAGCTTCAATCTTCCTAAACATAGAAGTATTTAGAAGTAGTAAAAAATAGGCTAAGTATAGAAAAGCCTCTTACAGAGGCTCTGCCACTTCTTCCAGAAGATCAAGTCCAGAAAGCCACAAAAGCTACAGAGGTAATCACAGAACCTCTGTAGTTCGCAAGAAGAAGATCAACTCGGAAACAAGTGGACTGCTCCAGCTCTGAGTGGACTCAATAGGGCATGGTACACGTGTCAAGCTCTGAGTGGACTCAATAGGGCATGGTACAAAATAGACGTCTGCGCCATTTAATGCATTTACCAATAGTACATCTGCTCCATTAAATGCGCATGGCTCAAACAACTGCTCACACCATCCAGTCCACTGTTCACACCATTCAGTTCACTATTCATGCCGTAAAAGGAACAGTGACCTACTTCATAGTCTTCTAAGAGTAGTATAAAAGGAAGTCTCATGTTAAGATCTTCCTAAGGACGAATACACAAGGAATCACTAATACTCTCAAGCTTTATTGTCAAATATCTGAGTGTTATATTCTCACACACACCAACAGTTCTTAATCTGTTCTTCGTGTTCTTATTATATATTGAATAACAGTAACTGTTCAAGAAATCCTTTTTATTCCTTACTGTTTTCTTTATATATGTGCGTTCTAACATCTATCAAACATATCTGTTAGTTTAAATACGCTTCCGCATTAAACTCTAAATTCAACTAATAGACTGTTAATCTTGATTAAGTGAATCTGGGTTCCAACAATTGGTATCAGAGCCTCTCTTGATTTTCAATATCAAGTGATCCACTTATCAAGATTCGTGATAGATATTATTGTGTCTGGAAACTGCTTAAACCCAGAAAATCTTCAAGTTCATCGAAGTAACTCTTTAGTCATACCTTCT
Source organism: Saussurea involucrata (assembly GCA_033807775.1). NCBI lineage: Eukaryota > Viridiplantae > Streptophyta > Magnoliopsida > Asterales > Asteraceae > Saussurea > Saussurea involucrata. Next base: position 78,084,545 of record CM066325.1, read on the forward strand.
TTCTAAAATCTTCAAAAATGACAAATACAAATAATTTCTTTACTACTGGTTCTCTCACTAAACCTCCTAGTCTCCTTCGAGATGAGTATCCTCAGTGGAAAATAAAAATGGTCCATTTTTTCGAGGGCACTGAAAAAAATCTAGTACAATATCTGTACAATCCTCCTCCTATTCCCATGACAGTAGTACCTCGTATACCTGCTACTGCTGAATCTGCCGAAATCCCCGAACATCAAAAACCAAAGCCAAAAGGGGGTGGTCAACCGAAGATAAAGCAGAAGATGAAGTTGCTCAGAAAACCAAGAGGACATTGATTATGGCAATACCCAACGAACTCTTTCAATCCTTGGATTCATGTGAAACAGCGCATGATCTGTGGAAAGAACTGGAAAGACAGTTGGAAGGAGGTGCTAAAACACAAAAAAACCGAAGAGCACAGTACATCAATGAATATCATGCATTCAGAGCCTCTTCAACAGAATCTCTGCAAACAACATACGACAGATTCAACTCTCTAATCAACAAGTGCAGAAAATCAGGCATTGACAGAACTTCTGAAGAAAACAATGTCATGTTTTTAAAAAGTCTAAATGAAGAATGGCTCCAGCTGTCTATGTCCCTACAGACAAATCAGGATCTAGACACCTGGACTCTCTCTGATCTTTACGGAACATTAGCCGCACAAGAACCTCAGATAGCACAGGCTAAAACACTAACCATTGTACCATATGCATTGGTTAGTAAAACTAAAGAAGATGCACAGAGACCAAGAAATGAAAAAGCCACAGAGGAGAAGAAGAAGGAGAAGAAGAAGATGGTGATAATTGACAATGAAGAAGAAGAGCAAGAAGAAAAAGAAATAACTCTTGCGTCACTAGCTAAATCTTTAGCTCTATTGACAAAAGAGTTCAGAGGAAACAGAAGAGGTTCCGGAAATGAAAGATATGATAGAGAAAACAGAAGAGATGACAGAAGAGAAGAAGAATCGAGTGGCCGACAGAGGTCAAGCGATAGACATTACAGAGGAAATGACCGACAGAGGTCAGATGACTCGGTAAGCCACACGCAGCAAGAATGCTACAAATGCGGCAAACCTGGTCACTATGCAAATGAATGTAGATCAGAGAAAGGCGGAGACCTACAGAAGTCCAATGATCGAACAGGAAACACTCCTCAAGGATGTTTTAACTGCGGCAAACCAGGCCATTTTGCGAATGAATGCAGAAGCAGATCAAATCGCCCACAGAGGGACTCTGCTTTCTACAAAAAGAAAGCCGAGTATTATGCTCAAAAATCCTTAATGGCAAAAGGACATTCTGAGGAGAACACAGAAGACTTCCAGTCAGACTCTACCTCTGACGATGAACATACCGCCAATGCCCTCTTCTGTGGCATGGCAGAAGTCGACTCCTGCACTAACTCTGAGGTATCTACTTCAAATTCAAACTTTTGTATTACCTCTATAGATGATAATACACCTAGAATTAACATTGAACTAATTGAACTGAAAGAGATAAATCAAAGTATTCAGAAAAGACTCACTTTCAATGAGAGAGAAGTACGGCTTCTCACTCAAGAAAAAGCAAAGATTTTTGAGGAAAAAGAGAGAATAGAAAAGAAATGGAACAAAACTCTAGATCCTTTAAAAAAACAAATTTCTGAATTAACCCAAACTTTAAAAGATAAAACAAAAGAACTTTCAGTTTCAAGGAGCGAAACTACTGACATAAGAGCTCTTAAAGAATACTTTCAAAGAGAAAGAGAGGTATTATGGCAAGATTTACTCAGAAGAGAGGTTTTACTTAAAAACTATAAAGATGCACAGAAAGTTTATGAAAAAGTAAACTCACAAATAGCGAGACGAGGTATAGGGTATGATGATATCACCCTAGGTATTGAAGGCAAAAGAAACAAACCTCTGTCCTCTTTATTTGTAATTGGAAAAACGAACAAACCAGATTTTCCAAATCTAATCTCTGTAAGCAAAAGGGCGAAAATCTCTGTGGATCCTTATTTGAAGAAACATAAGAAGATGATTAACGTGTGGTTTGAAAACACAGACTCATCATCTTCAACCTCTGTCAATAGAGGTATCAAACCAAAGAAATATCTGAAAACACAAGATCAGATTGGTATCTTCAAGTTTGGTAAACCGGAGACCCAAACGCAGGTTGCTTTTGTCTGTTTGATAAACGTCGAAAAAAATTTATCAGCAGAAGCTCCTGAGTTTAAACCCATTTTTTCAGAAGAAAACTTTAAAAATTTAATCGAAAAAGAAATTTTGGAAATATGGAAATCAAGCGTTTTAGAAAAATTATGTACATCTTCTATAGATAAAACTCTCGCTGAAGAAATCTTATTAGAAACCTCTGCAATCTATGAAAACTATTCTACAGAGGAAGAAAGCTTGTATGATGCATGTTTGGAAAATTCAACCTCTATTGAAAGAATTGACTCAACCTCTGTAAACGAGGACGACTCATCTTCTGACGATTCAGAGACAGATGTTACATCTGGGATAACTCTCTATGACACAGAGGAAGTTAAATACTCCTCTGAAGTTCCTCACATAACTATTTCTCCAAAAGAGAAACTCACAGAGATTCCAATCTGCCAAGATTTTCTAAATTTGAATCTACATATCAAAACCTCTGCTGAGTTCAAATGTTACAAAAGACCTCCATTAATCCTATAAGTTCTAGATTTTCAAAACCCAAGGTTAATAAATCTTTTTCTTCTGTGACAGTGATAAAGGAAGTTCACCACAGAAGCAACCCACAGAAGGCAGGTCCTAAACAGAGCTTTTGCAAACAACATTCGAGTATTCATAGATCTTCTAGTAATAGGAAATCTAATGTAAAGAAAGAATGTAATGCCTCTGTGGCTGAGTTCAAAAAGTTAAATGAAAAGTTCAAGCAAATTACATCTCATATTCAATACTGTCGTTGTTTTGATCTTATGTCTAAACTTAATAATCATTTTTCAAATCAAGACTGTCTACTCTCTACGCCAATTCAAAAGTCAAATCCCACAAAGAAACAATCTGACTTTTTTGCAGAAAACAAAATGTATTTCAAGAATGCCAAAGCAAACTTAAAAAACTCTAACAATATTGGACCCATATGGATATGGGTACCTAAATCTCTGTGATTGTCCTGCAGAAGAAGTATGTGCCAATCTGGTATCTAGACTCCGGATGCTCAAGGCACATGACTGGTGACAGAAGTGCACTATCCACGTACAAAGAAACACAAGATGGTGGATTTGTGACTTTTGGAGACAACAAGAAAGGACACATAAAAGGCTATGGAGTCATAAGGAAAGAAGACGTTTCAGTATACAAAGTTGCATATGTGGATGGCCTTAAGCACAACCTACTCAGTGTAAGTCAACTTTGTGATACAGGATTCAATGTGTTGTTCAAAAGAACCTTCTGCTCTCTACAAAGTGAAGAAACAAGTATGGAACTTCTGCGAGCTGAAAGAATAGGCGATCTATATATAATGAATTTCAACTCAAAGAACAAAGACAAAGTTTGCCTTGTTGCCTGCAAAAGTGAAGAAGCCTGGTTATGGCACAACAAGTTCTGTCACTTGAATTTTCACACATTGGAAAAACTGGTCAAACTTGATCTAGTTAAAGGTTTGCCAAATGTTAAATTCAATAAGGATCATTTATGTTCTGCCTGTGAAATGGGAAAACTCAGAAGAGCTTCCCACAAAGGCAAAACAGATGTGTCTTGCACCAGGCCTCTGTACATGCTTCATGTCGACCTCTGCGGTCCCATTGCAATACAGAGCCTAGGTGGCAAGAAATACATACTTGTCCTAATTGATGAGTATTCACGTTTCACATGGGTTGAATTCGTAAGAAAGAAATCAGATGTTCCAAATGTATTGATAAATCTAATGAAAAGAATCCAAGTTCTTTATGATTGCAGAATACAGAAGTTAAGAAGTGACAATGGCACAGAATTTAAAAACTCTGTCATTGAAGCCTATCTTTCACAAGAAGGAATATCACAGAACTTCTCTGCAGCTCGCACTCCACAACAGAACGGTGTTGTCGAAAGAAAGAATCGAACACTTGTGGAAGCCGCAAGAACTATGATGTCAGCATGCGGATTATCAATGAACTTTTGGGCAGAAGCAATTTCAACTGCGTGTTATACTCAAAATCGATCAACCATTGTGAAAAGACACCTCAAGACGCCTTACGAATTGCTTAACAAAAGGCGGCCAAATATCAAATTTTTCCATGTATTCGGATGCAAATGCTTTGTCTTAAACGACAGAGATTCAAGAGGAAAGTTTGATGTAAAAGCAGATGAAGGCAAATTCATTGGATACTCTGCCACTTCCAAAGCTTACAGAACATTCCTTACAAAGTCTCACAAGATTGTAGAAAGCATCAATGTTTCTTTTGATGATTCATTCCAAATGACTTCTGAACAAATCAGTTCAGAACTCGGAATTAAAGGGAAATCCTCTGTCATCTCACAAGCAAAAGAAGACTTGGATCTTCTATTTTTAGAGATGCTCCACGAAAACATTGATCCTTCTGTTGGAACAATCAGGGTTTCTGAAGAACCATCCTCTGTCGGACAAAATCCTACAGGTTTGTCTCTAACTGGTCCTAATAATGCTTCATCTTCTTCTGTAAATACTACAGATGCAATTGCCGAAGCAGAAGAAAGTGCAAAAGATGAAACATCAAGGAAAACGACCACAGAAGCTGCACAAACCACAGAAGAACCAATTATAGAGGAAATCGAGGACCAAGACTATACGTCCTCAGAGGAACAAACTCCACCACCACTCATACCAATCATTCCACAAACGGTAGAATCAACTACCAAGGCACGAAGAACAACAGAGGCTACACAAGAAGAAACACAAGAAGTCTCTAAAGAAAGTCTGAATGACATTGATGATCATCTTCCACGCACAACTCAATGGACAAAAAGCCATCCTCCAAGCCAAATAATCGGAGAACCTTCTGACGTAGTAAAAACAAGGTCTGCCACTGCTAACTTTTGTTTCTTTACAAATTTTATTAGTGTGATAGAACCAAAGAAGATTTCTGAAGCCCTAGATGACCCAAACTGGGTAGACGCCATGCAAGAAGAACTTTTGCAATTTGAGCGTAACAGAGTATGGACTCTAGTACCTCTGCCAAGAGGAAAACAGGCCATTGGGACTAAATGGGTCTACAGAAACAAGAAGGATGAAGATGGAGTGGTCATCAAAAACAAAGCAAGATTAGTAGCAAAGGGATATAGACAAGAAGAAGGCATAGACTACGATGAAACTTTTGCCCCTGTCGCACGGCTCGAAGCAATAAGAATATTCTTAGCCTTCGCAGCCCACAGAGGTTTTAAAGTCTATCAGATGGACGTAAAATCAGCTTTTCTCAACGGTGAAATCCAAGAAGAGGTCTACGTTAATCAGCCACCAGGATTTGAAAGCTCAAAGTTTCCAAGGCATGTATACTACCTTGAAAAAGCTCTATATGGACTGAAACAGGCTCCACGAGCATGGTATGAACGACTTTCTACCTTTCTTCTAGTCAATGGTTACAACAGAGGTACAACAGATACTACCTTATTCTATAAACGCAAAAGTAGTGAGATAATGCTTGTACAAATATACGTAGATGACATAATTTTTGGGTCTACTAATTCAGAAGAGTGTAAAAGATTTGAAAAACTCATGCAGAGTGAGTTTGAAATGAGTATGATGGGAGAATTAACTTTCTTCCTCGGACTCCAAGTCAAACAATCATCAGAGGGAATTTTTATAAATCAAGCTAAATATGTCTCTGACATTCTTTCCAAGTATAGCTTCTCTGATGCCTCTGCAATGAAAACTCCAATGGCCACTGGAAACAAGTTATTCTTAGATTCAGATGGCATCTCTGTAGAATGCACTCTCTACAGAGGCATGATTGGATCTCTGTTATACTTAACAGCAAGCAGACCTGACATTATGCATGCCACATGTCTCTGTGCACGCTATCAAGCTAATCCAAAGAAATCACATTATGATGCCGTAAAGAGAATCTTTAGATACCTAAAAGGGACCAAAAATCTTGGTCTCTGGTATCCACAGAACTCTGGTTTTGGTCTTAAAGCTTATACAGATTCAGACTATGGAGGATGCATGCTCGACAGAAAGAGTACCTCTGGGAGTTGTCAATTCCTAGGTGGTAAACTAGTCAGTTGGACCTCCAAGAAGCAAAATTGTGTCTCCACATCCACTGCAGAAGCTGAATACGTTGCTGCCGCTAGCTGTTGTTCTCAGGTTCTATGGATGAAGACTCAGCTAAAAGACTACGGCCACATTCTGTTCAAAATACCCATCTTCTGCGATTCCAAAAGTGCTATTGCTATCTCTGCCAACCCTGTGCAACACTAAAAAACCAAGCATATCGATATAAGGTATCACTTCTTGAAACATCATGTTGAATACGGTACAATCGAAATGCATTTTGTGCCCACAGAATATCAACTCGCTGACTTATTCACCAAAGCACTAGACGAGAAAAGATTCAACTTCTTGGTGGGTAAGTTAGGAATGATTAACATGGTGTGAAAATCCTCAGTAAGTATAGTTTTATCTTCTGTAAATAATAAGTAAATACATTGCTTAAATTATTATTTTGAAAGATTCTACTTCTATATGTAAATTCTTAAAACCTTCAATAGTTCTTGAAACTACAGAACTTCTGTAAGGTCTGCTCAGAACCTCTGACAACCTTCACAGAACCTCTGATAGACTTGACCTATGTACTATGCAAAACTTATCATATTCTGATCCAAGCATAGATCAAGGGGGAGCAAAAGGAAAATTCTTGATCTACAGAGGTGATTAGATCAAGGGGGAGCAAAAGGAAAATTCTTGATCTACAGAAGTGATTAGATCAAGGGGGAGCAAAAGGGGCCCTCAAATGATCTACAGAGATAAATCTTTCAAAGGAAAGCCAAAGAAGAATGTCGATAATTTTCCATCGACAGAAGTAAGACAAAACTGCCGAGAACAGAAGAACCAAAAGGTATGTCTCACGCACGAAAGGTTTTTAGAAAACAGTTTTCTAGGACAAGAATTGTCAAATATGTCCTAAATATACTGTGAATAACATTTCAAAAATCAAAAGTTCAAAAGGTTTAACAAAATTCGAAATAGTAGAAATTTAAGGTCATAGAGCTTCTGCTGAGCTCAACAGAGCTTCTGCAGGAAATATGCTCTGTGATCATAAATTAACCCTCTGTCGATCTTTTGGAATGTTATCTCGAACAAAACGTTTATCAAAATAGTTTTCTCGGACACCAACCTTCAAGAATGTGCGAAAAACATCTCTTAACACAGATCAAAAATTGGGTGATCAGAAAGTTAATAGAATTCAAGTTATAAGATTTTTTCTCTCATAGAGCTTCTGCTGGCTCTTGCAGAGCTTCTGCAAGTTCCATCAGAGCTACAAAACCTCTGCGAGTAAAATTTCTTGACAAAATCCTATTGATCCTCTCCAATGTCTTTACAAACGTTTTCGTTCAAAGAAGAACCTTCAGAGTCATGACAACAATGAGATATATGAGAAGGTTAAAACTCAAGATTTTCAAAATCACAGAGCTTCTGTAAAACACAAAAGTTCTGCCATTTTGTTATCTGTGGTAATAACGGTTACTATTACTGCGAGTGAAACTCATATGGCTAAAATCAACCTCACGCGCCTAGCATTAATGGGCCGCGCACGACGTCCTGTCATATTCTGACAAGGCCTACGTGTCCCATTTTCATTGGGCGTACATGGAACGTTTTTATTTGGAAAGTTGAACCCGCCGCTCAAACTCGAGTGCGGATTCCAAACTTTAATCCATTGCCATATATTTTACTCTTTCGAATTCTACCGTTTTACCATCCTATAAAAACAAAGCTTACCCTCTCATAAAACTTTTTACAAACTCTCATCTTCTTCTCCGGCGATACCCTGCAAAACACTTGCAAAAAAAAAAAAATCTTATTCTTAAGATCAAATGGCTTCATCTTCTCGAGCTACATCCTCTGAACTCTCTCCGGCGAACTCACCGGAAAACTCCCCTGCTCATTCAGAACATTCTGAAAACCCCAGCTTTGCAAGAGATATTGAACAACAAGATTCCGGGGACTCCGCAGACTTTGCTCCAACGACACACTTGCAAAACTTCATAGCTAAGGATCATTTCGAAGCCACTCTTCCTATCAAATCCAACAACTGCTATTTGGTCCCCTCACCCACTACTTTCGGCGAAGCCCATGCCATACTTCTGAACATCATGGAGAATCATGTCCTCTTCCCTCTACTATCAAGAACCCCGAACAAAATTCCAGTCCGTTATTTGAACCAATTTTGGCAAAGCTGCCGATTTGATAAAGACGATTCTCTTATCAAAGGGTACATTTCAAGACCTGATAAATCTGAGCATCTTGAAATCAAGTTCAACAGAACAATGTTCTCACTTGAATTCAACCTACCAACAAGGGGTCTTCTGGGATTGAAAAGTTATGCAGAGCAACCAACAGACGAAGAGCTCTGTCGATTCGTGGAAATGCTTGGGTACAACACCCAACTACGGAAGAGAAATGACTTCCGTAGAGGCCGATTACCACCTCTGTGGAACACTTTGTTCTCTATTCTTAACAGATGCCTGACAGGAAAGATAGGGAGTATTGACCAGAGCTCACATCAAATCTTGAGCATCATGTATGGGGTTTACTATGATCTTCCACTAGATTATGCGACCATAATGATGCAAGAGATCATAAACACCATCGACAGAAAGAACAACTCGAAAAGGGTCAAAGAGAACGATCCCAACTTTCTACCACCTCTGCAATTCCAAAGAATATTGGGAGTACTGTTCGAACCTCTGATGCTAATCCAAAATTGGCCAATGGAAGGGCCAACTCCCAAACAGTTCCCGATGAACAAAAATACCCCAACTGATCATGCTGATGGCTACTCACACTGCAGACCTCTGTCAAAGAAACTTATGCACTACACATCGAACAAAGCCCTTAAGAAAGAGTATATACGCGATCATAGAACTCCAAAACCGAGTCCTATGACACCCCCGCGTTTAGGTGTCCCCCTAGGAACAATAATAGCAAAACCTCTTTCCACTCAAGCAGAAAAGGATCACAAGTTAGCAAAACACATGGCTATTCAACTCAGCTTCATAGCCAAACGCGCAGAAATAATGGGAAAGAAATCTTCAGCAAAGATCTCTGCTTCTACTCCAAAAGCTAAGAAGAGAAAAACTGCAGAAGGCACATCAACTAGCACTGCAGAAGATAGACCTTCACCTCCCCATGCCACAGAGATTGGCTCCTCTGCTCCTCCCTTTTTCACAAAACAGAAAAAGAAAAGATCCAAATCAACAGAGGAAGGGGCACCAAAACCAAAAAGGAGGAAAACCAAAAAGAAGCATGGTAAATCACTTGAAAAATTGGTTACCATTGCAGAAGAGGCAATCATAGAGGGTGAAACTGCAGAAGAAGAAGATGCAGAAGTAGGAATGACAGAAGAAGGATATCAATCACCCTATCAATCTCCAGATAGATTTGCTCACCAAGGAGACCTGAATGATTTCCTACAGAACCCCGAAATTGCAAACACCCTTAATACAGCAGGGTGGACGACACAACCTCTCGACCACCACTCTCCAGAAGAACAATATTTCTTCATTTCTGGCATTGACACACATCTACAAGAAGATGACACAACACCCAGAAATCAACCAGCCGAAACCCCTGTGATTTTACAAAACCCTTTCATTCAAGGATTGGACGTCCACAGAAGAAGTCCAAACCCAGCTTCAGAAGAAACAGAACAAACCGAAGCTGAGTGGAATACAACTGAAGTTACAGAGGCAACGGTTGTAGAAGAAACCACAGAAACAGTGATAGAAATCTCAGAGGTAGATTCAGATGAAGAAGAGGCTATCTGGATACGAAAAGGTCTCTATCATCCTCATGTCATGAGCTTATACGGATCTCATCAAATGTATGACTCCTTGCGCACAGAGCAAGGAACTTCCACAGAACCAGAAGAAGAAACAAGAAAAGATGCCGAAGTTGAAGAAGGCACACAACCAAACCCAACTCCCAGTGTAACCCACATTTCTAACTCCGCAGGTCTAGCTGCAGAAGGAGTTATTGAAAAAGAGCAGCACAGCTCGATCCTAACCCAACCCATCCAGCCAGAGGTTACTCTTTCAACCTCTGTGCCCACAGAAACCGGGGAATCCATTCCTAGGGAGTCTCCTCAAAGAGACTCACCTAATGTTCATGATCAATCGCCCCAGATCACACAAGAACACCCTACAGAGGAATTCGTTTCCTCTGTCACGCACACATTAAGGCCAAACCTTCTTTCAGAGAGAAGTAGTAAGCACAGAGACGAAGAGACTCTAGACAAGTCTCCTAGTCAACAGAAGGACATTCCAATACCCACCTCTGGAGTGGATTTGGACTCTGTTCTTCACAGAACTTCTGTAGAGAACGAAACTCAGGTTTCCTCTCGAGGATCAGAAGGAAATCCTTCCACCCCCATCGTACAAACAAGGGTGAACGAAGGTGTCCCAAGAACAGGGACTCACTCTGGAGACGAATGTGTTCCTCCAGAGGTTACACAAGGAATACAAGTATCAAGGGATGAGTTCCAAACCCTTGTCACCTCTGTGAACCAACAATGAAAGAGTTGCAAAGCTCTTTCAAATCCTTTGCAGAGACAACATCTACAGCTCTCTTGAATCTGAACACCAAAGTGGACGATCTGTCCACAGAGGTGAAAACCGCCATCTCAGAGATGAAGTCTTCTGCAACAACCACTGCCAAAGAAACAGCCACTTCTGCCGCTCATCAATTCGAAACAACTGCAACTTCTGCGTTCAGGGATTCGGTCAAAGATTTCCTTGAAAAATTGAATACGTAATCCAACAGAGCAGAGGGCATTACTCCTGCAGACTTACAGAATGCGTTATCACAAGTTCAAGCAGAGGCAATACGAACCACGACAATGATGCAGCCAAAAGACTATATGACCAGAGCACAGCTAACAGAGCTAGAACAAAACGTCATAAACCAGGTCACATAAGTCATTGTCTCCTTCACAACTGCAAATGCCAACTATGTGAAGGACTTCAAGAAAAGTGTCGGAAAAATGCGTTTCAAGACAGAAGCAGAGCTTGCGACATTTATTGGTCTCTGCGATGATATATGTGAAAAATTGAAGGCAGCAGGAGCTGAATTGCCAAAGAAGCCCAACACTTCTTGCAGAGCAGAGGGTACTTCGGATAAGAGTCAGGATGATTCTGATGATGACCAACCTGGTCCATCAGATAATCCTGAGGGGGAGAATATAAGGGAGAAAGCTACGAGCAGAGGAATTCAATCTCCACCAATCGCAGCAGAACCAATCAGCCAAGCCCCTCAAGAACAAACCCAACAACAAACTCAAAGAACCACAGAGAATACACCCATCTCTGTGGATTCAACCTCTGAAGAACCCAACACTACAGAAGAAGATAAGCAAACCTCAGAGGCAACTACCACCCCTGAGGTAATTACTTTGGAAGAATCCGATCAAAGAACCACAGAGAAAACACCCACCTCTGTGGAAACACCCCAAACAATACCAAGAAGAAAGTCGATTGCCACCAAACCAAAAAGAGCAACGACCTCTGCTTCCCACATTCTGAAAAGAATGAACACAACAATGAATGATCGATTGACAAAGAGAGAAGAAGAAAGAAGAAAGTTCATCACAGCCTTCAAAATGACAAGAAGATTTGATGTAAATATTTCATCAATAGAAACTGAGCTCACAGAAGAAGTCACCAAACAACCTCCAACAGAGGTTACAGAGCAAGTCAAGCCAACAGAACCATCGCCACAAAATTCCTCTAAGTCACAATCGTCAAAATCCACAGAGGCAACCTCCATCAAACCTACAGAAGTGCAAACCTCAAATCCCACAGAAGCAACAGGTTCTGCCACGACAACAAAAGATAAAGGCAAAGGGATACTGACAGAAGAGCCTAAGAAGAAGAAAACATTGTCAAAGCCAACAGAGAAACTGATGAAGAGTGCGTTTGACGCCTTTCAAACCCCAAAACCCGAAGAAGTTGACTGGGCACATGGATTGAAGCCTCTGTCAGAAATTCCTTTAACTGGTAGAGCTGCAGAAGTTGTTCAACAGATGGAGAGTCTCAGAAGACAAATTCCACGACCTGGTCCAACACATGAAGAAATGGAAGAAGTGGTATACAAATATCTCTACAAACAATCCTTTCAGACAAACTATCCAACAGATCATGTGACAGATCCAAGGATCAGAGAAGAATTTGAGAACATCTTCACGAGAACAAAGCCAAGAACCAAAGCAAATGTTTTCTCAATTCACAAGATCAAAAAGGTGATCTTCTGCCGTTTCTCCTTCACAAGAACCTATCCAAGGGTCAGGTACAATCTTTACAAAGTCAGAAGAGAGAACAATTCAGAATCTACCTTCGCTGATGCTGACTTAAGAAACATCAATCCATACGATCTACCTGACCTTCTGCAATGGACAAAGGACAACTACAACACAGAGGCAAACACCAGAGCCTATCAAGTATTGAGAAAAGCGATGAGGGAAAAGCTTCTGCTCTACAACATGATAGATTTCCAGCTGGGAAAGGATCTTGGTCTCAAACATCTGGATCTACGACCACCAGAGGATCGCTGCCCACCAGACGCCATACCAAACTCAATCATCACAGAACCACGGTTTGGGTTAGTATTCCAAAACCCTCAAGGCGAAACTAAACTATTTGTATGCATGGACTGTCAGAAGTACGCAACAAATACCCTGAACAAGTTCAGAGCAAGCCTTGTGAAATACAGAGGTTCAAAGAAAATGGAAAAAGATGATGCAGATACTATCATAAGAGAGATTGACGCAACAATTCGCCTAAGAGAACTCTGCATCAGATTCTACAAAGAGATCAGAAAAGTTGGAAGAGACAACAGAAGCTACAATGATTTCAAAGATGCCAAAATCTGATTCTCAGACCTCCAATCTCTGCAAACAAAGTTAAAAGTTTATCTTTCATTGTACTCAAATGTAAAATGTCTCTGGCATATTTCTAAATGAAAGAAATTTCGAGGTATTGTTTAACCTCTGTCTTATCCAACTTAGCATAACTAAACTCAAAGTCAAATTTTTATTTTTTACTACTTAGGGGGAGATTGTTAGCTTCAATCTTCCTAAACATAGAAGTATTTAGAAGTAGTAAAAAATAGGCTAAGTATAGAAAAGCCTCTTACAGAGGCTCTGCCACTTCTTCCAGAAGATCAAGTCCAGAAAGCCACAAAAGCTACAGAGGTAATCACAGAACCTCTGTAGTGCGCAAGAAGAAGATCAACTCGGAAACAAGTGGACTGCTCCACAGAAGGTCAGACCATAGAACCTCTTTAATGCCTTACAGAGCCTCTGTGGTCTGCTATGAAGACTTGGAAGATATTACTGGATACGTTCATCAACTTGCATGGAAAAGTATTGTCAAAACACGTGTCAAGCTCTGAGTGGACTCAATAGGGCATGGTACAAAATAGACGTCTGCGCCATTTAATGCATTTACCAATAGTACATCTGCTCCATTAAATGCGCATGGCTCAAACAACTGCTCACACCATCCAGTCCACTGTTCACACCATTCAGTTCACTATTCATGCCGTAAAAGGAACAGTGACCTACTTCATAGTCTTCTAAGATTAGTATAAAAGGAAGTCTCCTGTTGAGATCTTCCTAAGGACGAATACACAAGGAATCACTAATACTCTCAAGCTTTATTGTCAAATATCTGAGTGTTATATTCTCACACACACCAACAGTTCTTAATCTGTTCTTCGTGTTCTTATTATATATTGAATAACAGTAACTGTTCAAGAAATCCTTTTTATTCCTTACTGTTTTCTTTATATATGTGCGTTCTAACATCTATCAAACATATCTGTTAGTTTAAATACGCTTCCGCATTAAACTCTAAATTCAACTAATAGACTGTTAATCTTGATTAAGTGAATCTGGGTTCCAACATGTCCCTTTCATGTTAGACCCTGCGGTTCCGGGCACTGCTACTAGAGCTGCCATCCCTAAAAGAATCATTCCCAAGGAAGTTAGCACATGGACTGATGAGGACAAGAAGAAGGAAACCATCGATAATAAGGCCATATCTCTCATTTCTATGGCTCTTCCTGATGAAGTCTACCACTCCATCATGAACCTGAAGAGTTCTAAAGCCATGTGGGACACAATATGAGTTCAATATGAAGGTACATCCGAAGTCTAGGATTCAAGAAAGATCAACCTAGTAAGACGGTACGAAAGTTTCATCTGTGGTAAGAATGAAACTTTTTCTGAAGTTCACCAACGCTTTAACTATTTAATCATTAACTTAAAAACTATTGGTAAGGAATATTCTAACTTTGAGATCCTGACAAAATTTCTGGAATGTCTTCCTGAAAGTTGGGGCAGTTATTCAATGTGTCTTAAGCTCTCAAAGGATCTGAAATCAATGACCCTCTATACCTTATTTGGCACTATGCTCAATGATGTTAGATCTTTTGTAATTATATGATGGTGTCGAGACCAGATAATCTTAAGAATCGTGTCGGAAAGGCACTTTCCGAATACAACAATTCGACCATATAAGCCTTGGGTTCACGAACTTTGTATTGGGATAATTCTTAAGATTTTCTCACACCAAAGGCTATGATATGAGAACTATATATCGTTATCCAAATTCTCGATCACATATTTATAGAAAGAAATCGACGGTTACAAGTGGTTACAAGCGGTTGAGCGGTTGAAAAACGGTTACAACCGTTTATGGATAAGATCAAAAGCTGACAGCACTTATTAGCGACAGCTGATAGCTTTCAGCGACAACTTTCAGCATTTCAGCGACAGCTTTCAGCTTTTCAGCGACAGCCCTTAGAAAAATTCTAGTCTTTTCGAACTTCGACACCGCTTTAAGGCGATCTAAGATGATAATGGAAACTTGTAAGTGTGCACTCCGAACCTCCTAACTTACGTATGTTTTCCTTATCGTCTTAATCGATCTCAATTAAATCACAATTACACCAAAATGATTGATGACACTAAAATCACCAACATTCCTCCCCCATTTTAGTGTAATCCTTTGATTTACGACGTACTATAAATATGTGAAATTCAAACAGACGCATAAATGAAAATGTCACGAAGATTGAATTTCCATTTTAGTATATTACACATTCCAAATATTCGAGAATCGGGGTGTTCTAAGAATTGAACCCTTCGACCCATTTGAATACATGAAGATAATATACACATATGTTCGTACAAATCTAGATAACACAACTTGACACATTTGTAAAGGCCTTGTGTCCATATCCATTCATGAACGTATAGAAAGCCAAGTCGAAAACTTTCTTGAAGCGGCCACACTTCACGTCCACTTAGGTGATTCTTTTATATCTTGCACCTGCATATGCAATTTTTCAAAAGAATCATTAAGAAATAAAATTTTCAGCCCTACAACACTTGCAGGTCTAAGCACATACCTTGGGATGATAATATTATGTGCTTCAATTTTATTAATAAGTCTTCCACATTGAATTCAACCTTTAACGTTGTATTAAAGGGGAATTGGGTATCTTATTAATAAAATCTATATGGACTTTAAACCCATCCCGGTCACGGACTCGTGCACTAAGTCCCTAGCCAATGCCTTTGTTAAGTGGTCGGCTAAATTGTTATGAGTTCTAACGGACTCCATGGATATCACCCCATGCATGATTAATTCTCTAACCATGCTATGTCTCACTCCCAAGTGCCTCGACTTTCCATTGTATACTTGGCTATATGCTTTAGCCAAAGTCGCAACACTATCACAATGAATACTTATAGGTGATATCGGCTTCAGCCCCAAAGGAATCTCATAAATTAAATTCTTTAGCCACTCTGCCTCTTTACCGGCGGCTGCCAAAGCTACAAATTCAGATTCCATGGTGGAATTTGTGATGCAAGTTTGTTTCTTTGAGGCCCAAGAGATGGCGCCTCCACCGAGCAAGAATGCCCATCCACTAGTAGAAGAATGATCCTCTACATTGGATATCCAACTCGCATCCGTGTAGCCTTCGATCACCGAAGGAACCCCAATATATGTTATACCATAACTCATGGTTCCCTTTAAATATTTGAATACCCTTCTTACCGCTTGCCAATGATGAGTACTCGGTCTACTAGTAAACCGACTCAACCTACCAATGGCATAGGCAATGTCCGAACGTGTACTTGTCATGGCATACATCAAGCACCCGATTGCCTTAGAGTATTCTAATTGTGAAACGGCTTCACCCTCGTTAGGCATAAGCTTTTCACTTGGATCCATCGGAGTACTCACGGGCGAACAATTTAACATATTAAACTTCTTTAACACTTTCTCGACATAGTGAGATTGCGTTATGGCCAAACCTTTGTTATCCCGTTTAATCCTTATCCTGAGGATCACTTCGGCCTCCCCCAAATCCTTCATCGAGAATTGGGATGACAAAAATTCTTTTGTCAAGTCGACTTATCTTTGGTCCGTGCCAAAGATTAACATGTCGTCAACATATAAACCAATTATGACGCCTCTACCGGAATCGTCAAATTTGCTATACACACATTTGTCCGATTGGTTTAAATGAAAACCATTAGACAAAACCACTTCATCAAACTTTTGATGCCACTGTTTTGGGGCTTGCTTCAATCCATAAAGTGATTTAATTAATTTACATACTTTATGTTCATTCCCCGACATCACAAAGCCTTCCGGTTGCTTCATGTAAACCTCCTCCTTTAAATCACCATTAAGAAATGTCGTCTTGACATTCATTTGGTGAATTACCAAATTATTAATAGCTGCCAACACTATTAATAATCGAATGGTGGAAATTCGAGCGACCGGTGCATAGGTATCGAAATAATCAATACCTTCTTTTTGCTGAAATCCTTGAATTACCAACCGGGCTTTAAACTTATCGATGGTACCATCGACTTTCATTTTCTTCTTGAAAATCCACTTGCAACCCAAAGGTTTGCAACCCGGTGGTAAGTCGGCCAACACCCATGTGTTATTCCCCATGATAGACTCCATCTCATCATTTATTGCCTCTTTCCAAAAGGCGACGTCTTGAGACTTCATAGCCTCATCATAGGTTCTTGGATCTTCCTCTATGCTATAACAATAAGCATACTAAGATTCAATTTCATCTTGTGAACCTTCAACTAAGTATAGTTGAAAGTCGGATCCAAAAGATTTCTCAATCCTTCCTCGTTTACTTCTTCGAGGTTCGGGAATTTCCAAAGAAATTTCCGTTTTTTCCACTATCTTTGATTCCACTCGTACTTGGAATCACATCTTTCGGTCTTGGAATCGAGGTGAATCGATTCTCATCGAATATTGCATCCCTTGATTCTATAATGGTGTTAACCGAAATAGAGTCGTTGGGTTCAATAACATAGAACCGATATGCCTTTGAATGCTCGGCATATCCGATGAATATACAATCAATTCCTCTTTCTCCCAAAGTTTTTCTTTTGGGATCCGTTAACCTTACCACAGCTCGGCAACCCCAAACTCGTAAATAATTTAAGTTTGGTTTCTTCTTGAACCAAAGTTCATAAGGAGTATCCTTACTCCTTTTGTTTGGTACCCGGTTCAAAACATTGCAAGCCGTCAACATGGCTTCACCCCAAAATCCGTCACTAAGACCGGAGTAGGATAACATCGAGTTAACCATTTCTTTTAAAACTCGATTCTTTCGTTCAGCAACACCATTTTGTTGAGGTGTATACGGTGCCGTGGTCTCGTGTATAATTCCAACAGATTGGAAATATAGAGGATCAAAGTATTCACCGCCTCTATCGGTTCTCAACTTTTTAATTAAAATATTTTGCTGCAATTCCACTTCGGTTTTATAAATCTTAAATTTTTCTAAAACTTCGTCTTTCGAATGGAGTAGAAAAATATAACAAAATCTCGAAGCGTCGTCTATAAATGTAGCAAAATACTTTTTATTTCCAAGTGAAGGAGTCGCATGCAAGTCACACAGATCACTATGGATTAAATCCAAAACCATAGATGATCTTTTAATTCTAGGGAAAGGTTGACGTGTGATTTTTGTAAGCATGCAAGTCTTACATTTTTCCAAATATAAATTAAAGGAAGGTATCATGCCATCCTTGGACATTTCATGCATTCTTTTGTAATGCACGTGTCCAAGTCTAGCATGCCAAAGAAAAGACAAATTGCTATTATCTACCATGCAAACAGAATTTTCACAACCAAATTCATTTATTATATTTAACATAAACATCCCAGAATTGTAGTAACCAAATCCAATAAACATACCACACCGCGATAGTACAAACTTATCGCTTTCATATACTTGTTTAAAACCTAATTTGTTCAACACACTTCTGGAGACTAGATTCTTCCGGATATTAGGTACAAATATAACATTGTTTAATTTCAACAAATTCCCAGAGCTAAACTTCAAATCCACACAACCACGACCCAAGGTTGGAGCACTAGACTCGTTGCCCATATGCAAGACCGATCCATCTTCCACCGGTTCGAACTTCTTGAACCATCTTCGATCCTTGCACACGTGACTCGTGGCACCCGAGTCTACCCACCACGCAATATTATCATCCTGTACATAAAATGCATAGGAAATTAGTGGTACATAATTCTTACTTGAATTATTAGAAATGATCGAGTTTTGACCTTGATTTGGGGGTTGATCGTTTGACCCTTGTCCCGCACCACTCGTACTCGCTCCATTCTTGTTACCTTTACCAGCTCGAAAATCTCATTTGAAATGTCCTGTTCGACCACAGATCCAACAAGTCATTTTTGACTTTTTGTTGGTCCATGTTTGGGATTGTCGAACATCCATTTTTTACCTTTGTCGAATTTCTTCTTGGTCGTGTTCTTACGCTCCTCAACCATGTTGACATTGGATGAACTTGGGATATCCTTATCCTTGGTCTTACCACTTTCTTGCACACGTAGTGATTCCTCAATACGTAAGTGGCTCCCAAGTTGCACCAAAGAAAGTTCTTCCTTTTTGTGTTTAAGTGTGTGTTTGAAGTCTTTCCATGATGGTGGCAACTTGTCAATTACGCTCGACACCGATATGGATTCATCCATATGTATATGGTGTTGAGTATATTGACCAACGATCTGGAGCAATTCGTTGTATTGCTCCATTACGGGCCCGGAATCGATCATCTTGTAATTATTAAAATTACTTACAAGGAACTTCTTACTCGAAGCATCCTCGGCCATGTATTTCGATTACAAGACATCCCACAATTCTTTTGATGATTATACATTTTGGTAAACATCAAATAAAGCATCAGACATACCGTTAAGAATATGCCCACGGCATATGTAGTCGTCGTTCTCCCATTTGTTTTTACGTCGGATTGCCTCCAAATGTGAATCTTCATCGATCTCCGGCATGGGGGTGCTAAGAACATACGCAACCTTCAAAGTGGTGAGAAGAAAGTGCATCTTCTTTTGCCACCGATGAAAATCGTTTCCTAGAAATTTCTCAAGTTTGCCGAATTTCGAAGTCATATCACGAACGGATTCCTCTCGATTTGCCATCGTTAATCAAACAGAAATTGTTGTATTCGAATGTTAGATCTTTTGTAATTATATGATGGTGTCGAGACCGGATAATCTAAAGAATCGTGTCGGAAAGGCACTTTCCGAATACAACAATTCGACCCTATAAGCCTTGGGTTCACGAACTTTGTATTGGGATAATTCTTAAGATTTTCTCACACCAAAGGCTATGATATGAGAACTATATATCGTTATCCAAATTCTCAATCACATATTTATAGAAAGAAATCGACGGTTACAAGCGGTTGAAAAACGGTTACAACCGTTTATGGATAAGATCAAAAGCTGACAACACTTATTAGCGACAGCTGATAGCTTTCAGCGACAACTTTCAGCATTTCAGCGACATCTTTCAGCTTTTCAGCGACAGCCCTTAGAAAAATTCTAGTCTTTTCGAACTTAGACACCGCTTTAAGGCGATCTAAGATGATAATGGAAACTTGTAAGTGTGCACTCCGCACCTCCTAACTTATGTATGTTTGCCTTATCGTCTTAATCGATCTCAGTTAAATCACAATTACACCAAAATGATTGATGACACTAAAATCACCAACAAATGATGAGCAGTCGTGTCATCTTCGTTAGCCCCAAGTATACAAGATGTAAAAGTATTGAAAATATTACAAGTCAGAAGACCACCAGAGATTCGACAGAAGACTTAGAAGAAACTCAACAAGAAGACCACCAGAGATCGACAGAGCTCTGGTAGAACCATCAGAGCTCGACAGAGCTCTGGTAGAAGACCTCTTCGGTTCCACCAGAAGAACGGTTCACACCAGAAGACAATTAGAGCTTTGGCATAAGAGCTCTGGTGATTGAAGACCTCTGTGAAGCTTAAGTCTCGTAGAAATCTCTTAGTGTTAGACACGTGTCCGTACTTTCCACGTAAGCCCTAAAAGGACGGAGACACACTTTCCACGTGTCACTCCAGGGTTAGATAGTACACTGTCTTTCACTTTATCAGGCTATAAATAGGAGGGTAGTGGAACACACAATTATAAGCTTAAGGAAGAATTGTTTTCCACAATTGTGAGAGCACACACTGCAACATTCCATAGCACTACCACTGTACGATTTGTTTCCTGAAAGATTTCAGAATACACACACTTGAACGCGTTCTTGGTGTTATTCGAATATCAATACAACGAGCAGCTTATTTACGTGATCTTGTTATCAAATTACTATTCATTATTGATACTCTCACTGTTACAATATCGTGTACACAATCACTCACATTTAATGGCTTTATATAATGCTTCCGCTATCTGTTTTATGCTGTTTATGTGATACAACGTGAATCTGGGAACCTACAATTGGTATCAGAGCAGATTGATTTGCTCAAATCAAACGATCCAATCTAACCAGGTTGATTCATAGTTGTTGATTGTGTTTTCTTCAAAAGCTTCATAGAATACTCTGTTTTTGCTTACAAGTTTAAAACAAGTTTTCAGAGTTCTTTAATCCCTGTTTAAAGCTCTCTAAATAGTCTGAATATCTTCTCTACTCAAGTTACTGTTTCATTAGTTACTGTTCATCCTCTTTCAGTTTAAAACCTTTTGAAAACCTTCATACTCTGTTTTCTAAAAGATGGCTAATAACAACATCAATGTCATCTACACAGCCGGTTCTCTGACCAAACCCCCTACTCTTTTGAGAGAGGAATATCCTCAGTGGAACATTAGGATGGTTAATTTCTTTGATGGAATGGATAGAGATTTCATGTGATCTGTCACAAGTGGACCATTCCAACCCATGGTTATGGTTCCTCGTGTACCCGCTACAGAAACTACTGCTGAGATTCCAACTCACTTCGAGGTTAAAACCACCGGGTTTACTGATGAAGAAAAGCTAAAAATGGAAAATGACCTTAAGGCAGTTAGACTTCTGATTATGGCCATTCCCAACGATATTCCAAGAACTAGATTCATGTGTTACTGCTAAAGAAATCTGGGATCAACTTCTTAATCAACTTGAGGGTGGTATCAAGACCCAAAAGAACAGAAGGACCCAATGTATTAATGAATACAATGATTTCAAGGCACTTCCTGATGAAACCTTACAACAGACCTACAACAAATTTAATGTTTTAATAAACAAATGTAAAAAGTGTGGAGTTGTTCGGCCGAAGGAAGATAACAATGCTCTATTTTTGAAAACTTTAAATGATGAATGGTTAAATCTATCCATGTCTCTAAAAGCTAACCAAGATTTGGATGCATGGTCTCTTACAGATGTGTACGGCACTTTGGCTGCACAAGAGAAGGATGTTGTCAAACAAAAAGGCAAATCCACCATGGCAGGTCCAACAGCTTTGATCTCTGACTCTAAAACTCCCACTGAAGGGAAATCCACCAGAGAAAGCTCTAGCAAAGATAAGAAGAAAGAGAAGGTTGTGAGAAAGAAGGGAAAGAAAAGCTTAGTTGCTAAAAGTGATGGAGAGGAAAGTTCATCAGAGGATGATGATATCAATGCTTTTGCCCAATCTCTTGCCTTA
Organism: Saussurea involucrata; assembly: GCA_033807775.1. Classification (NCBI taxonomy): domain Eukaryota; kingdom Viridiplantae; phylum Streptophyta; class Magnoliopsida; order Asterales; family Asteraceae; genus Saussurea; species Saussurea involucrata. Next base: position 78,106,786 of record CM066325.1, read on the forward strand.
ATAACTCAAAAGTTTAACAAGAGATTTGGCAACAAAGTATTTGATAGAAGAGGTAGATATGAGAGAGAAGAGAAAGATGAGAAGAGAGGTTATGCTGCACCCCATCAAAGTAATAACAACAGAGCTCCACAAGAGCAAAAACCACAACAGAAGTACAATCCTCCAGCCCCATAGAATCAAACTGATGCTGCCCAACCCATCAACAAGAATGATGGTAGATGTTTTAGATGTGGCAAACCCGGACATTTCTCTGTTAATTGTAAGGGTCGACTGGTAAAAGACCAGGACTACTATAAGAACAAGTACAAGTACAATTACAGAGAGAGAAGCTATGTTGCTGAGATGGAGAATTGGATCTCTGACTCGTCTTCTGATGACGAACCAGAGCAAGCCAATTTTTGTGGGGTCGCTGTAGATGATGAGAGTTTGGAAGAGTTAGCTGACTGGATGACTGGAGAGATGCCAGAGAGAAGTACAGAGGCAGACATATCTGAGATTGCATGTTCTCTTCCTGTAACAGAGCCAAATAATAGAGCGTTGGAGACCACCAGACCCAGGGCTAAGGTATGTTCTACTTCTGAATCAGAATCAGACTCCGAGTTGGAGATGCATGTTTCTTTACTAACAGAGGAATTTCAACTGTTAAAACAAAAATTCTCTGAGGAGAAAGAGTTGAGGAAACTGGCTCAGAAGAATCTGTCCTTCTACAAGAGAGAGAAAACTCTATTGGAGCAGGAGAATGAAGAAATCACTAAAGAAAAAGCTGAGCTAGAGGTTTTACAGCAACAAAAAGAAAACTCTTTTTTCTGAAAAAGTCAAGGAAAATGAGGAAGTTCTTAAGCAAAAGACTAAAGAGGTTAAGAAATCTGAATACGAAAGGCTTAACTCTGTTGCTCTAAAGGACTATTTTCAAAGAGAGAGGTTTTGCACCGGTCTCTACAGAGAAAAGAATTAATGATTAAAAAGTACCAGGATGTACAAGAAGTACACATTAAAATCAATTCTCAAAAGGATACGCAAGGTCTTGGTTTCAGTGACCTTGCTCCCTACACCGGAAGGAAGAAGACATCTCTGTCCTCTGCCTTCTGTGTCGGGAAAATCCAAGAAGATGTGATCTCTGGTACTGTAGTTTTCAAAAGAGCCAAAACCTCAGATATTTCAAAGCCCAGAAGACTGAATTTCAGGAACGTAAGCTATGACTCCTTGGATCAAGAAAAGGTTCCAAAACCATCTGCAAAGTTTACTCTTGATCAAGGAAAAGCTGAGATCTGATTCCCTGATTCTGTCAAAAGTCTGGATCCTAAAGAGATTTTCCACTTTAACTCTTTTAAAGGCTAGAAGTCTGTTACTTCTGTGGCTGAATCCTCTGATGTTAAATCACAGAGCGAGCTCAACCCTGAAGCACCAGACTTCTCCCCAACCTCTGAATCAATTTGAACATCTTTTGAAGAGGATCTTAAAAGAGTTCTTGAGGAAAATGCTGCATCTGATGCTTTAAAACCAAGACAAAGAAAGTTCAAGTCCACCAGAGCAAATTCTGATCTACTGAAAGAGTCTCACACCTCCACCAGAGCCACCAGAGACTTTCTAGGCTCTGACAGTGACTCTGTAACAACCCGGATTCCCCAAACATACACAGATAACATATATTGCATAACATCGTTACATAACAATATACATCATATAACAAATACGGTCCCTTTAGTCTTTACAATCCAAAATAGGGTATTTCATTACAAACTTTTCGCAAACTAAATACATGATATCTGATAACGAGGTTATAACTACAAAACACATTTTAATCTTCATGACATAAGTCTTCACAAAATCTATCCCCTGACTATCTTTGCCATTTCCTCTTACCTGATCTACGCCCTGGAATACATATTTTTAAAACAAAATGAGGGTTAGACCTAGAGGTCTAAGTGAGAAAATCCCTGTTAGTTTTAAAACCATTTGCACAACCATCATATATATAATACAAATACAAAAACCACAACAGAAGTACAATCCTCCAGCCCCACAGAATCAAACTGATGCTGCCCAACCCATCAACAAGAATGATGGTAGATGTTTTAGATGTGGCAAACCCGGTCATTTCTCTGTTAATTGTAAGGGTAGACTGGTAAAAGACCAGGACTACTATAAGAACAAGTACAAGTACAATTACAGAGAGAGAAGCTATGTTGCTGAGATGGAGAATTGGATCTCTGACTCGTCTTCTGATAACGAACCAGAGCAAGCCAATTTTTGCGGGGTTGTTGTAGATGATGAGAGTTTAGAAGAGTTAGCTGACTGGATGACTCGAGAGATGCCATAGAGAAGTACAGAGGCAGACATATCTGAGATTGCATGTTCTCTTTCTGTAACAGAGCCAAATAATAGAGCGTTGCAGACCACCAGACCCAGGGCCAAGGTATGTTCTACTTCTGAATCATAATCAGACTCCGAGCTGGAGATGCATGTTTCTTTACTAACAGAGGAATTCATCTGTTAAAACAAAAACTCTCTGAGGAGAGAGACTTGAGCAAACTGGCTCAGAAGAATCTGTCCTTCTACAAGAGAGAGAAAACTCTCTTGGAGCAGAGAATGAAGAAATCACTAAAGAAAAAGCTGAGCTAGAGGTTTTACAGAAACAAAAAGAAAACTCTTTTTCTGAAAAAGTCAAGGAAAATGAGGAATTTCTTAAGCAAAAGACTGAAGAGGTTAAGAAATCTGAATACGAAAGGCTTAACTCTGTTGCTCTAAAGGACTATTTTGAAAGAGAGAGGTTTTGCACCAGTCTCTACAGAGAAAAGAATTAATGATTAAAAAGTACCAGGATGTACAAGAAGTACACATTAAAATCAATTCTCAAAAGGATACGCAAGGTCTTGGTTTCAGTGACCTTGCTCCCTACACCGGAAGGAAGAAGACATCTCTGTCCTCTGCCTTCTGTGTCGGGAAAATCCAAGAAGATGTGATCTCTGGTACTGTAGTTTTCAAAAGAGCCAAAACCTCAGATATTTCAAAGCCCAGAAGACTGAATTTCAGGAACGTAAACTATGACTCCTTGAATCAAGAAAAGGTTCCAAAACCATCTGCAAAGTTTACTCTTGATCAAGGAAAAGCTGAGATCTGATTCCCTGATTCTGTCAAAAGTCTGGATCCTAAAGAGATTTTCCACTTTAACTCTTTTAAAGACCAGAAGTCTGTTACTTCTGTGGCTGAATCCTCTGATGGTATATCACAGAGCGAGCTCAACCGTGAAGCACCAGACTTCTCCCCAGCCTCTGAATCAATTAGAACATCGTTTGAAGAGGATCTTAAAAGAGTTCTTGAGGAAAATGCTGCATCTGATGCTTTAAAACCAAGACAAAGAAAGTTCAAGTCCACCAAAGCAAATTCTGATCTACTCAAAGAGTCTCACACCTCCACCAGAGCCACCAGAGACTTTCTAGGCTCTGACAGTGACTCTGTAACAACCCAGATTCCCCAAACATTCACAGATAACATATATTGCATAACATCGTTACATAACAAGATACATCATATAACAAATACGGTCCCTTTATCTTTACAATCCAAAATAGGGTATTTCATTACAAACATTTCGCTCACTAAATACATGATATCTGATAACGAGGTTATAACTACAAAACACATTTTAATCTTCATGACATAAGTCTTCACAAAAGCTATCCCCTGACTATCTTTGCCATTTGCTCTTACCTGATCCACGCCCTGGAATACATATTTTTAAAACAAAATGAGGGTTAGACCTAGAGGTCTAAGTGAGAAAATCCCTGTTAGTTTTAAAACCATTTGCACAACCATCATATATATAATACAAATACAAAAACCACAACAGAAGTACAATCCTCCAGCCCCACAGAATCAAACTGATGCTGCCCAACCCATCAACAAGAATGATGGTACATGTTTTAGATGTGGCAAACCCGGTCATTTCTCTGTTAATTGTAAGGGTAGACTGGTAAAAGACCAGGACTACAATAAGAACAATTACAAGTACAATTACAGAGAGAGAAGCTATGTTGCTGAGATGGAGAATTGGATCTCTGACTCGTCTTCTGATGACGAACTAGAGCAAGCCAATTTTTGCGGGGTTGCTGTAGATGATGAGAGTTTAGAAGAGTTAGCTGACTGGATGACTGGAGATATGCCAGAGAGAAGTACAGAGGCAGCCATATCTGAAATTGCATGTTCTCTTTCTGTAACAGAGCCAAATAATAGAGCGTTGGAGACCACCAGACCCAGGGCCAAGGTATGTTCTACTTCTGAATCATAATCAGACTCCGAGCTGGAGATGCATGTTTCTTTACTAACATAGGAATTCATCTGTTAAAACAAAAACTCTCTGAGGAGAAAGAGTTGAGGAAACTGGCTCAGAAGAATCTGTCCTTCTACAAGAGAGAGAAAACTCTCTTGGAGCAGGAGAATGAAGAAATCACTAAAGAAAAAGTTGAGCTAGAGGTTTTACAGAAACAAAAAGAAAACTCTTTTTCTGAAAAAGTCAAGGAAAATGAGGAAGTTCTTAAGCAAAAGACTAAAGAGGTTAAGGTATCTGAATACGAAAGGCCTCTGTTGCTCTAAAGGACTATTTTCAAAGAGAGAGGTTTTGCACCAGTCTCTACAGAGAAAAGAATTAATGATTACAAAGTACCAGGATGTACAAGAAGTACACATTAAAATCAATTCTCAAAAGGATACGCAAGGTCTTGGTTTCAATGACCTTGCTCCATACACCGGAAGGAAGAAGACATCTCTGTCCTCTGCCTTCTGTGTCGGGAAAATCCAAGAAGATGTGATCTCTGGTACTGTAGTTTTCAAAAGAGCCAAAACCTCAGATATTTCAAAGCCCAGAAGACTGAATTTCAGGAACGTAAGCTATGACTCCTTGGATCAAGAAAAGGTTCCAAAACCATCTGCAAAGTTTACTCTTGATCAAGGAAAAGCTGAGATCTCATTCCCTGATTCTGTCAAAAGTCTGGATCCTAAAGAGATTTTCCACTTTAACTCTTTTAAAGGCCAGAAGTCTGTTACTTCTGTGGCTGAATCCTCTGATGGTAAATCACAGAGCGAGCTCAACCCTGAAGCACCAGACTTCTCCCCAACCTCTGAATCAATTAGAACATCTTTTAAAGAGGATCTTAAAAGAGTTCTTGAGGAAAATGCTGCATCTGATGCTTTAAAACCAAGACAAAGAAAGTTCAAGTCCACCAGAGCAAATTCTGATCTACTCAAAGAGTCTCACACATCCACCAGAGCCACCAGAGACTTTCTAGGCTCTGACAGTGACTCTGTAACTACCCAGATTCCCCAAACATACACAGATAACATATATTGCATAACATCGTTACATAACAAGATACATCATATAACAAATACGGTCTCTTTAGTCTTTACAATCCAAAATAGGGTATTTCATTACAAACTTTTCGCTAACTAAATACATGATATCTGATAACGAGGTTATAACTACAAAACACATTTTAATCTTCATGACATAAGTCTTCACAAAAGCTATCCCCTGACTATCTTTGCCATTTGCTCTTACCTGATCCACGCCCTGGAATACATATTTTTAAAACAAAATGAGGGTTAGACCTAGAGGTCTGAGTGAGAAAATCCCTGTTAGTTTTAAAACCATTTGCACAACCATCATATATATAATACAAATACAAAAACCACAACAGAAGTACAATCCTCCAGCCCCACAGAATCAAACTGATGTTGCCCAACCCATCAACAAGAATGATGGTACATGTTTTAGATGTGGCAAACCCGGTCATTTCTCTGTTAATTGTAAGGGTAGACTGGTAAAAGACCAGGACTAATATAAGAACAAGTACAAGTACAATTACAGAGAGAAGCTATGTTGCTGAGATGGAGAATTGGATCTCTGACTCGTCTTCTGATGACGAACCAGAGCAAGCCAATTTTTGCGGGGTTGCTGTAGATGATGAGAGTTTAGAAGAGTTAGCTGACTGGATGACTGGAGAGATGCCAGAGAAGTACAGAGGCAGACATATCTGAGATTGCATGTTCTCTTTCTGTAACAGAGCAAAATAATAGAGCGTTGGAGACCACCAGACCCAGGGCCAAGGTATGTTCTACTTCTGAATCATAATCAGACTCCGAGCTGGAGATGCATGTTTCTTTACTAACAGAGGAATTCATCTGTTAAAACAAAAACTCTCTGAGGAGAAAGACTTGAGCAAACTGGCTCAGAAGAATTTGTCCTTCTACAAGAGAGAGAAAACTCTCTTGGAGCAGGAGAATGAAGAAATCACTAAAGAAAAAGCTGAGCTAGAGGTTTTACAGAAACAAAAAGAAAACTCTTTTTCTGAAAAAGTCAAGGAAAATGAGGAAGTTCTTAAGCAAAAGACTGAAGAGGTTAAGAAATCTGAATACGAAAGGCTTAACTCTGTTGCTCTAAAGGACTATTTTCAAAGAGAGAGGTTTTGCACCAGTCTCTACAGAGAAAAGAATTAATGATTAAAAAGTACCAGGATGTACAAGAAGTACACATTAAAATCAATTCTCAAAAGGATACGCAAGGTCTTGGGTTCAGTGACCTTGCTCCCTACACCGGAAGGAAGAAGACATCTCTGTCCTCTGCCTTATGTGTCGGGAAAATCCAAGAAGATGTGATCTCTGGTACTGTAGTTTTCAAAAGAGCCAAAACCTCAGATATTTCAAAGCCCAGAAGACTGAATTTCAGGAACGTAAGCTATGACTCCTTGGATCAAGAAAAGGTTCCAAAACCATCTGCAAAGTTTACTCTTGATCAAGGAAAAGCTGAGATCTGATTCCCTGATTCTGTCAAAAGTCTGGATCCTAAAGAGATTTTCCACTTTAACTCTTTTAAAGACCAGAAGTCTGTTACTTCTGTGGCTGAATCCTCTGATGGTAAATCACAGAGCAAGCTCAACCCTGAAGCACCAGACTTCTCCCCAGCCTCTGAATCAATTAGAACATCTTTTGAAGAGGATCTTAAAAGAGTTCTTGAGGAAAATGCTGCATCTGATGCTTTAAAACCAAGACAAAGAAAGTTCAAGTCCACCAAAGCAAATTCTGATCTACTCAAAGAGTCTCACACCTCCACCAGAGCCACCAGAGACTTTCTAGGCTCTGACAGTGACTCTGTAACAACCCAGATTCCCCAAACATTCACAGATAACATATATTGCATAACATCGTTACATAACAAGATACATCATATAACAAATACGGTCCCTTTATCTTTACAATCCAAAATAGGGTATTTCATTACAAACTTTTCGCTAACTAAATACATGATATCTGATAACGAGGTTATAACTACAAAACACATTTTAATCTTCATGACATAAGTCTTCACAAAAGCTATCCCCTGACTATCTTTGCCATTTGCTCTTACCTGATCCACGCCCTGGAATACATATTTTTAAAACAAAATGAGGGTTAGACCTAGAGGTCTAAGTGAGAAAATCCCTGTTAGTTTTAAAACCATTTGCACAACCATCATATATATAATACAAATACAAAAACCACAACAGAAGTACAATCCTCCAGCCCCACAAAATCAAACTGATGCTGCCCAACCCATCAACAAGAATGATGGTACAAGTTTTAGATGTGGCAAACCCGGTCATTTCTCTGTTAATTGTAAGGGTAGACTGGTAAAAGACCAGGACTACAATAAGAACAATTACAAGTACAATTACAGAGAGAGAAGCTATGTTGCTGAGATGGAGAATTGGATCTCTGACTCGTCTTCTGATGACGAACCAGAGCAAGCCAATTTTTGCGGGGTTGCTGTAGATGATGAGAGTTTAGAAGAGTTAGCTGACTGGATGACTGGAGAGATGCCAGAGAGAAGTACACAGGCAGACATATCTGAGATTGCATGTTCTCTTTCTGTAACAGAGCCAAATAATAGAGCGTTGGAGACCACCAGACCCAGGGCCAAGGTATGTTCTACATCTGAATCATAATCAGACTCCGAGCTGGAGATGCATGTTTCTTTACTAACAGAGGAATTCATCTGTTAAAACAAAAACTCTCTGAGGAGAAAGAGTTGAGGAAACTGGCTCAGAAGAATCTGTCCTTCTACAAGAGAGAGAAAACTCTCTTGGAGCAGGAGAATGAAGAAATCACTAAAGAAAAAGCTGAGCTAGAGGTTTTACAGAAACAAAAAGAAAACTCTTTTTCTGAAAAAGTCAAGGAAAATGAGGAAGTTCTTAAGCAAAAGACTAAAGAGGTTAAGAAATCTGAATACGAAAGGCTTAAGTCTGTTGCTCTAAAGGACTATTTTCAAAGAGAGAGGTTTTGCACCAGTCTCTACAGAGAAAAGAATTAATGATTAAAAAGTACCAGGATGTACAAGAAGTACACATTAAAATCAATTCTCAAAAGGATACGCAAGGTCATGGTTTCACTGACCTTGCTCCCTACACCGGAAGGAAGAAGACATCTCTGTCCTCTGCCTTCTGTGTCGGGAAAATCCAAGAAGATGTGATCTCTGGTACTGTAGTTTTCAAAAGAGCCAAAACCTCAGATATTTCAAAGCCCGGAAGACTGAATTTCAGGAACGTAAGCTATGACTCCTTGGATCAAGAAAAGGTTCCAAAACCATCTGCAAAGTTTACTCTTGATCAAGGAAAAGCTGAGATCTCATTCCCTGATTCTGTCAAAAGTCTGGATCCTAAAGAGATTTTCCACTTTAACTATTTTAAAGGCCAGAAGTCTGTTACTTCTGTGGCTGAATCCTCTGATGGTAAATCACAGGGCGAGCTCAACCCTGAAGCACCGGACTTCTCCCCAACCTCTGAATCAATTAGAACATCTTTTAAAGAGGATCTTAAAAGAGTTCTTGAGGAAGATGCTGCATCTGATGCTTTAAAACCAAGACAAAGAAAGTTCAAGTCCACCAGAGCAAATTCTGATCTACTCGAAGAGTCTCACACATCCACAAGAGCCACCAGAGACTTTCTAGGCTCTGACAGTGACTCTGTAACAACCCATATTCCCCAAACATACACAGATAACATATATTGCATAACATCGTTACATAACAAGATACATCATATAACAAATACGGTCCCTTTAGTCTTTACAATCCAAAATAGGGTATTTCATTACAAACTTTTCGCTAACTAAATACATGATATCTGATAACGAGGTTATAACTACAAAACACATTTTAATCTTCATGACATAAGTCTTCACAAAAGCTATCCCCTGACTATCTTTGCCATTTGCTCTTACCTGATCCACGCCCTGGAATACATATTTTTAAAACAAAATGAGGGTTAGACCTAGAGGTCTAAGTGAGAAAATCCCTGTTAGTTTTAAAACCATTTGCACAACCATCATATATATAATACAAATACAAAAACCACAACAGAAGTACAATCCTCCAGCCCTACAGAATCAAACTGATGTTGCCCAACCCATCAACAAGAATGATGGTACATGTTTTAGATGTGGCAAACCCGGTCATTTCTCTGTTAATTGTAAGGGTAGACTGGTAAAAGACCAGGACTACTATAAGAACAAGTACAAGTACAATTACAGAGAGAGAAGCTATGTTGCTGAGATGGAGAATTGGATCTCTGACTCGTCTTCTGATGACGAACCAGAGCAAGCCAATTTTTGCGGGGTTACTGTAGATGATGAGAGTTTAGAAGAGTTAGCTGACTGGATGATTGGAGAGATGCCAGAGAGAAGTACAGAGGCAGACATATCTCAGATTGCATGTTCTCTTTCTGTAACAGGGCCAAATAATAAAACGTTGGAGACCACCAGACCCAGGGCCAAGGTATGTTCTACTTCTGAATCATAATCAGACTCCGAGCTGGAGATGCATGTTTCTTTACTAACAGAGGAATTCATCTGTTAAAACAAAAACTCTCTGAGGAGAAAGAGTTGAGGAAACTGGCTCAGAAGAATCTGTCCTTCTACAAGAGAGAGAAAACTCTCTTGGAGCAGGAGAATGAAGAAATCACTACAGAAAAAGTTGAGCTAGAGGTTTTACAGAAACAAAAAGAAAACTCTTTTTCTGAAAAAGTCAAGGAAAATGAGGAAGTTCTTAAGCAAAAGACTAAAGAGGTTAAGAAATTTGAATACGAAAGGCCTCTGTTGCTCTAAAGGACTATTTTCAAAGAGAGAGGTTTTGCACCAGTCTCTACAGAGAAAAGAATTAATGATTAAAAAGTACCAGGATGTACAAGAAGTACACATTAAAATCAATTCTCAAAAGGATACGCAAGGTCTTGGTTTCAGTGACCTTGCTCCCTACACCGGAAGGAAGAAGACATCTCAGTCCTCTGCCTTCTGTGTCGGGAAAATCCAAGAAGATGTGATCTCTGGTACTGTAGTTTTCAAAAGAGCCAAAACCTCAGATATTTCAAAGCCCAGAAGACTGAATTTCAGGAACGTAAGCTATGACTCCTTGGATCAAGAAAAGGTTCCAAAACCATCTGCAAAGTTTACTCTTGATCAAGGAAAAGCTGAGATCTGATTCCCTGATTCTGTCAAAAGTCTGGATCCTAAAGAGATTTTCCACTTTAACTCTTTTAAAGGCCAGAAGTCTGTTACTTCTGTGGCTGAATCCTCTGATGGTAAATCACAGAGCGAGCTCAACCCTGAAGCACCAGACTTCTCCCCAACCTTTGAATCAATTAGAACATCTTTTAAAGAGGATCTTAAAAGAGTTCTTGAGGAAAATGCTGCATCTGATGCTTTAAAACCAAGACAAAGAAAGTTCAAGTCCACCAGAGCAAATTCTGATCTACTCAAAGAGTCTCACACATCCACCAGAGACTCTCTAGGCTCTGACAGTGACTCTGTAACAACCCAGATTCCCCAAACATACATAGATAACATATATTGCATAACATCGTTACATAACAAGATACATCATATAACAAATACGGTCCCTTTAGTCTTTACAATCCAAAATAGGGTATTTCATTACAAACTTTTCGCTAACTAAATACATGATATCTGATAACGAGGTTATAACTACAAAACACATTTTAATCTTCATGACATAAGTCTTCACAAAGCTATCCCCTGACTATCTTTGCCATTTGCTCTTACCTGATCCACGCCCTGGAATACATATTTTTAAAACAAAATGAGGGTTAGACCTAGAGGTCTAAGTGAGAAAACCCCTGTTAGTTTTAAAACCATTTGCACAACCATCATATATATAATACAAATACAAAAACCACAACAGAAGTACAATCCTCCAGCCCCACAGAATCAAACTGATGCTGCCCAACCCATCAACAAGAATGATGGTACATGTTTTAGATGTGGCAAACCCGGTCATTTCTCTGTTAATTGTAAGGGTAGACTGGTAAAAGACCAGGACTACTATAAGAACAATTACAAGTACAATTACAGAGAGAGAAGCTATGTTGCTGAGATAGAGAATTGGATCTCTGACTCGTCTTCTGATGACGAACCAGAGCAAGCCAATTTTTGCGGGGTTGCTGTAGATGATGAGAGTTTAGAAGAGTTAGCTGACTGGATGACTGGAGAGATGCCAGAGAGAAGTACACAGGCAGACATATCTGAGATTGCATGTTCTCTTTCTGTAACAGAGCCAAATAATAGAGCGTTGGAGACCACCAGACCCACGGCCAAGGTATGTTCTACTTCTGAATCATAATCAGACTCCGAGCTGGAGATGCATGTTTCTTTACTAACAGAGGAATTCATCTGTTAAAACAAAAACTCTCTGAGGAGAAAGAGTTGAGGAAACTGGCTCAGAAGAATCTGTCCTTCTACAAGAGAGAGAAAACTCTCTTGGAGCAGGAGAATGAAGAAATCACTAAAGAAAAAGCTGAGCTAGAGGTTTTACAGAAACAAAAAGAAAACTCTTTTTCTGAAAAAAGTCAAGGAAAATGAGGAAGTTCTTAAGCAAAATACTAAAGAGGTTAAGAAATCTGAATACGAAAGGCTTAACTCTGTTGCTCTAAAGGACTATTTTCAAAGAGAGAGGTTTTGCACCAGTCTCTACAGAGAAAAGAATTAATGATTAAAAAGTACCAGGATGTACAAGAAGTACACATTAAAATCAATTCTCAAAAGGATACGCAAGGTCATGGTTTCACTGACCTTGCTCCCTACACCGGAAGGAAGAAGACATCTCTGTCCTCTGCCTTCTGTGTCGGGAAAATCCAAGAAGATGTGATCTCTGGTACTGTAGTTTTCAAAAGAGCCAAAACCTCAGATATTTCAAAGCCCAGAAGACTGAATTTCAGGAACGTAAGCTATGACTCCTTGGATCAAGAAAAGGTTCCAAAACCATCTGCAAAGTTTACTCTTGATCAAGGAAAAGCTGAGATCTCATTCCCTGATTCTGTCAAAAGTCTGGATCCTAAAGAGATTTTCCACTTTAACTCTTTTAAAGGCCAGAAGTCTGTTACTTCTGTGGCTGAATCCTCTGATGGTAAATCACAGGGCGAGCTCAACCCTGAAGCACCAGACTTCTCCCCAACCTCTGAATCAATTAGAACATCTTTTAAAGAGGATCTTAAAAGAGTTCTTGAGGAAGATGCTGCATCTGATGCTTTAAAACCAAGACAAAGAAAGTTCAAGTCCACCAGAGCAAATTCTGATCTACTCGAAGAGTCTCACACATCCACCAGAGCCACCAGAGACTTTCTAGGCTCTGACAGTGACTCTGTAACAACCCAGATTCCCCAAACATACACAGATAACATATATTGCATAACATCGTTACATAACAAGATACATCATATAACAAATACGGTCCCTTTAGTCTTTACAATCCAAAATAGGGTATTTCATTACAAACTTTTCGCTAACTAAATACATGATATCTGATAACGAGGTTATAACTACAAAACACATTTTAATCTTCATGACATAAGTCTTCACAAAAGCTATCCCCTGACTATCTTTGCCATTTGCTCTTACCTGATCCACGCCCTGGAATACATATTTTTAAAACAAAATGAGGGTTAGACCTAGAGGTCTAAGTGAGAAAATCCCTGTAAGTTTTAAAACCATTTGCACAACCATCATATATATAATACAAATACAAAAACCACAACAGAAGTACAATCCTCCAGCCCTACAGAATCAAACTGATGCTGCCCAACCCATCAACAAGAATGATGGTATATGTTTTAGATGTGGCAAACCCGGTCATTTCTCTGTTAATTGTAAGGGTAGACTGGTAAAAGACCAGGACTACTATAAGAACAAGTACAAGTACAATTACAGAGAGAGAAGTTATGTTGCTGAGATGGAGAATTGGATCTCTGACTCGTCTTCTGATGACGAACCAGAGCAAGCCAATTTTTGCGGGGTTGCTGTAGATGATGAGAGTTTAGAAGAGTTAGCTGACTGGATGACTGGAGAGATGCCAGAGAGAAGTACAGAGGCAGACATATCTCAGATTGCATGTTCTCTTTCTGTAATAGAGCCAAATAATAAAACGTTGGAGACCACCAGACCAAGGGCCAAGGTATGTTCTACTTCTGAATCATAATCAGACTTCGAGCTGGAGATGCATGTTTCTTTACTAACAGAGGAATTCATCTGTTAAAACAAAAACTCTATGAGGAGAAAGAGTTGAGGAAACTGGCTCAGAAGAATCTGTCCTTCTACAAGAGAGAGAAAACTCTCTTGGAGCAGGAGAATGAAGAAATCACTACAGAAAAAGTTGAGCTAGAGGTTTTACAGAAACAAAAAGAAAACTCTTTTTCTGAAAAAGTCAAGGAAAATGAGGAAGTTCTTAAGCAAAAGACTAAAGAGGTTAAGAAATCTGAATACGAAAGGCCTCTGTTGCTCTAAAGGACTATTTTCAAAGAGAGAGGTTTTGCACCAGTCTCTACAGAGAAAAGAATTAATGATTAAAAAGTACCAGGATGTACAAGAAGTACACATTAAAATCAATTCTCAAAAGGATACGCAAGGTCTTGGTTTCAGTGACCTTGCTCCCTACACCGGAAGGAAGAAGACATCTCTGTCCTCTGCCTTCTGTGTCGGGAAAATCCAAGAAGATGTGATCTCTGGTACTGTAGTTTTCAAAAGAGCCAAAACCTCAGATATTTCAAAGCCCAGAAGACTGAATTTCAGGAACGTAAGCTATGACTCCTTGGATCAATAAAAGGTTCCAAAACCATCTGCAAAGTTTACTCTTGATCAAGGAAAAGCTGAGATCTCATTCCCTGATTCTGTCAAAAGTCTGGATCCTAAAGAGATTTTCCACTTTAACTCTTTTAAAGGCCAGAAGTCTGTTACTTCTGTGGCTGTATCCTCTGATGGTAAATCACAGAGCGAGCTCAACCCTGAAGCACCAGACTTCTCCCCAACCTCTGAATCAATTAGAACATCTTTTAAAGAGGATCTTAAAAGAGTTCTTGAGGAAAATGCTGCATCTGATGCTTTAAAACCAAGACAAAGGAAGTTCAAGTCCACCAGAGCAAATTCTGATCTACTCAAAGAGTCTCACACATCCACCAGAGACTTTCTAGGCTCTGACAGTGACTCTGTAACAACCCAGATTCCCCAAACATACACAGATAACATATATTGCATAACATCGTTACATAACAAGATACATCATATAACAAATACGGTCCCTTTAGTCTTTACAATCCAAAATAGGGTATTTCATTACAAACTTTTCGCTAACTAAATACATGATATCTGATAACGAGGTTATAACTACAAAACACATTTTAATCATCATGACATAAGTCTTCACAAAGCTATCCCCTGACTATCTTTGCCATTTGCTCTTACCTGATCCACGCCCTGGAATACATATTTTTAAAACAAAATGAGGGTTAGACCTAGAGGTCTAAGTGAGAAAATCCCTGTTAGTTTTAAAACCATTTGCACAACCATCATATATATAATACAAATACAAAAACCACAACAGAAGTACAATCCTCCAGCCCCACAGAATCAAACTGATGCTGCCCAACCCATCAACAAGAATGATGGTACATGTTTTAGATGTGGCAAACCCGGTCATTTCTCTGTTAATTGTAAGGGTAGACTGGTAAAAGACCAGGACTACTATAAGAACAAGTACAAGTACAATTACAGAGAGAGAAGCTATGTTGCTGAGATGGAGAATTGGATCTCTGACTCGTCTTCTGATGACGAACCAGAGCAAGACAATTTTTGCGGGGTTGCTGTAGATGATGAGAGTTTAGAAGAGTTAGCTGACTGGATGACTGGAGAGATGCCAGAGAGAAGTACAGAGGCAGACATATCTGAGATTGCATGTTCTCTTTCTGTAACAGAGCCAAATAATAGAGCGTTGGAGACCACCAGACCCAGGGCCAAGGTATGTTCTACTTCTGAATCATAATCAGACTCCGAGCTGGAGATGCATGTTTCTTTACTAACAGAGGAATTCATCTGTTAAAACAAAAACTATCTGAGGAGAAAGAGTTGAGGAAACTGGCTCAGAAGAATCTGTCCTTCTACAAGAGAGAGAAAACTCACTTGGAGCAGGAGAATGAAGAAATCACTAAAAAAAAAGCTGAGCTAGAGGTTTTACAGAAACAAAAAGAAAACTTTTTTTCTGAAAAAGTCAAGGAAAATGAGGAAGTTCTTAAGCAAAAGACTAAAGAGGTTAAGAAATCTGAATACGAAAGGCTTAACTCTGTTGCTCTAAAGGACTATTTTCAAAGAGAGAGGTTTTGCACCAGTCTCTACAGAGAAAAGAATTAATGATTAAAAAGTACCAGGATGTACAAGAAGTACACATTAAAAGCAATTCTCAAAAGGATACGCAAGGTCTTGGTTTCAGTGACCTTGCTCCCTACACCGAAAGGAAGAAGACATCTCTGTCCTCTGCCTTCTGTGTCGGGAAAATCCAAGAAGATGTGATCTCTGGTACTGTAGTTTTCAAAAGAGCCAAAACCTCATATATTTCAAAGCCCAGAAGACTGAATTTCAGGAACGTAAGCTATGACTCCTTGGATCAAGAAAAGGTTCCAAAACCATCTGCAAAGTTTACTCTTGATCAAGGAAAAGCTGAGATCTCATTCCCTGATTCTGTCAAAAGTCTGGATCCTAAAGAGATTTTCCACTTTAACTCTTTTAAAGGCCAGAAGTCTGTTAATTCTGTGGCTGAATCCTCTGATGGTAAATCACAGAGCGAGCTCAACCCTGAAGCACCAGACTTCTCCCCAACCTCTGAATCAATTAGAACATCTTTTGAAGAGGATCTTAAAAGAGTTCTTGAGGAAAATGCTGCATCTGATGCTTTAAAACCAAGACAAAGAAAGTTCAAGTCCACCAGAGCAAATTCTGATCTACTCAAAGAGTCTCACACCTCCACCAGAGCCACCCGAGACTTTATAGGCTCTGACAGTGACTCTGTAACAACCCGGATTCCCCAAACATACACAGATAACATATATTGCATAACATCGTTACATAACAAGATACATCATATAACAAATACGGTCCCTTTAGTCTTTACAATCCAAAATAGGGTATTTCATTACAAACTTTTCGCTAACTAAATACATGAAATCTGATAACGAGGTTATAACTACAAAACACATTTTAATCTTCATGACATAAGTCTTCACAAAAGCTATCCCCTGACTATCTTTGCCATTTGCTCTTACCTGATCCACGCCCTGGAATACATATTTTTAAAACATAATGAGGGTTAAACCTAGAGGTCTAAGTGAGAAAATCCCTGTTAGTTTTAAAACCATTTGCACAACCATCATATATATAACACAAATACAAAAACCACAATAGAAGTACAATCCTCCAGCCCCACAGAATCAAACTAATGCTACCCAGCCCATCAACATTAATGATGGTAGATGTTTTAGATGTGGCAAACCCGGTCATTTCTCTGTTAATTGTAAGGGTAGACTGGTAAAAGACCTGGACTACTATAAGAACAAGTACAAGTACAATTATAGAGAGAGAAGCTATGTTGCTGAGATGGAGAATTGGATCTCTGACTCGTCTTCTGATGACGAACCAGAGCAAGCCAATTTTTGCGGGGTTGCTGTAGATGATGAGAGTTTAGAAGAGTTAGCTGACTGGATGACTGGAGAGATGCCAGAGAGAAGTACACAGGCAGACATATCTGAGATTGCATGTTCTCTTTCTGTAACAGAGCCAAATAATAGAGCGTTGGAGACCACCAGACCCAGGGGCAAGGTATGTTCTACTTCTGAATCATAATCCGACTCCGAGCTGGAGATGCATGTTTCTTTACTAATAGAGGAATTCATCTGTTAAAACAAAAACTCTATAAGGAGAAAGAGTTGAGGAAACTGGCTCAGAAGAATCTGTCCTTCAACAAGAGAGAGAAAACTCTCTTGGAGCAGGAGAATGAAGAAATCACTAAAGAAAAATCTGAGCTAGAGGTTTTACAGAAACAAAAAGAAAACTCTTTTTCTAAAAGAGTCAAGGAAAATGAGGAAGTTCTTAAGCAAAAGACTAAAGAGGTTAAGAAATCTGAATACGAAAGGCTTAACTATGTTGCTCTAAAGGACTATTTTCAAAGAGAGAGGTTTTGCACCAGTCTCTACAGAGAAAAGAATTCATTATTAAAAAGTACCAGGATGTACAAGAAGTACACATTAAAATCAATTCTCAAAAGGATACGCAAGGTCTTGGTTTCAGTGACCTTGCTCCCTACACAGGAAGGAAGAAGACATCTCTGTCCTCTGCCTTCTGTGTCGGGAAAATCCAAGAAGATGTGATCTCTGGTACTGTAGTTTTCAAAAGAGCCAAAACCTAAGATATTTCAAAGCCCAGAAGCCTGAATTTCAGGAACGTAAGCTATGACTCCTTGGATCAAGAAAAAGTTCCAAAACCATCTGCAAAGTTTACTCTTGATCAAGGAAAAGCTGAGATCTGATTCCCTGATTCTGTCAAAAGTCTGGATCCTAAAGAGATTTTCCACTTTAACTCTTTTAAAGGCCAGAAGTCTGTTACTTCTGTGGCTGAATCCTCTGATGGTAAATCACAGAGCGAGCACAACCCTGAAGCACCAGACTTCTCCCCAACCCCTGAATCAATTAGAACATCTTTTGAAGAGGATCTTAAAGGAGTTCTTGAGGAAAATGCTGCATCTAATGCTTTAAAACGAAGACAAAGAAAGTTAAAGTCCACCAGAGCAAATTCTGATCTACTCAAAGAGTCTCACACCTCCACCAGAGCCACCAGAGACTTTCTAGGCTCTGACAGTGACTCTGTAACAACCCGGATTCCCCAAACATACACAGATAACATATATTGCATAACATCGTTACATAACAAGATACATCATATAACAAATACGGTCCCTTTAGTCTTTACAATCCAAAATAGGGTATTTCATTACAAACTTTTCGCTAACTAAATACATGATATCTGATAACGAGGTTATAACTACAAAACACATTTTAATCTTCATGACATAAGTCTTCACAAAAGCTATCCCCTGGCTATCTTTGCCATTTGCTCTTACCTGATACACGCCCTGGAATACATATTTTTAAAACAAAATGAGGGTTAGACCTAGAGGTCTAAGTGAGAAAATCCCTGTTAGTTTTAAAACCATTTGCACAACCATCATATATATAACACAAATACAAAAACCACAACAGAAGTACAATCCTCCAGCCCCACAGAATCAAACTGATGCTGCCCAACCCATCAACAAGAATGATGGTAGATGTTTTAGATGTGGCAAACCCGGTCATTTCTCTGTTAATTGTAAGGGTAGACTGGTAAAAGACCAGGACTACTATAAGAACAAGTACAAGTACAATTACAGAGAGAGAAGCTATGTTGCTGAGATGGAGAATTGGATCTCTGACTCGTCTTCTGATGACGAACCATAGCAAGCCAATTTTTGCGGGGTTGCTGTAGATGATGAGAGTTTAGAAGAGTTAGCTGACTGGATGACTGGAGAGATGCCAGAGAGAAGTACACATGCAGACATATCTGAGATTGCATGTTCTCTTTCTGTAACAGAGCCAAATAATAGAGCGTTGGAGACCACCAGACCCAGGGCCAAGGTATGTTCTACTTCTGAATCATAATCAGACTCCGAGCTGGAGATGCATGTTTCTTTACTAACAGAGGAATTCATCTGTTAAAACAAAAACTCTCTAAGGAGAAAGAGTTGAGGAAACTGGCTCAGAAGAATATGTCCTTCTACAAGAGAGAAAACTCTCTTGGAGCAGGAGAATGAAAAAATCACTAAAGAAAAAGCTGAGCTAGAGGTTTTACAGAAACAAAAAGAAAACTCTTTTTTCTGAAAAAGTCAAGGAAAATGAGGAAGTTCTTAAGCAAAAGACTAAAGAGGTTAAGAAATCTGAATACGAAAGGCTTAACTCTGTTGCTCTAAAGGACTATTTTCAAAGAGAGAGGTTTTGCACCAGTCTCAACCGAGAAAAGAATTAATAATTAAAAAGTACCAGGATGTACAAGAAGTACACATTAAAATCAATTCTCAAAAGGATACGCAAGGTCTTGGTTTCAGTGACCTTGCTCCCTACACCGGAAGGAAGAAGACATCTCTGTCCTCTGCCTTCTGTGTCGGGAAAATCCAAGAAGATGTGATCTCTGGTACTGTAGTTTTCAAAAGAGCCAAAACCTCAGATATTTCAAAGCCCAGAAGACTGAATTTCAGGAACGTAAGCTATGACTCCTTGGATCAAGAAAAGGTTCCAAAACCATCTGCAAAGTTTACTCTTGATCAAGGAAAAGCTGAGATCTCATTCCCTGATTCTGTCAAAAGTCTGGATCCTAAAGAGATTTTCCACTTTCACTCTTTTAAAGGCCAAAAGTCTGTTACTTCTGTGGCTGAATCCTCTGATGGTAAATCACAGAGCGAGCTCAACCCTGAAGCACCAGACTTCTCCCCAACCTCTGAAGCAATTAGAACATCTTTTGAAGAGGATCTTAAAAGAGTTCTTGAGGAAAATGCTGCATCTGATGCTTTAAAACCAAGACAAAGAAAGTTCAAGTCCACCAGAGCAAATTCTGATCTACTCAAAGAGTCTCACACCTCCACCAGAGCCACCAGAGACTTTCTAGGCTCTGACAGTGACTCTGTAACAACCCGGATTCCCCAAACATACACAGATAACATATATTGCATAACATCGTTACATAACAAGATACATCATATAACAAATACGGTCCCTTTAGTCTTTACAATCCAAAATAAGGTATTTCATTACAAACTTTTCGCTAACTAAATACATGATATCTGATAACGAGGTTATAACTACAAAACACATTTTAATCTTCATGACATAAGTCTTCACAAAAGTTATCCCCTGACTATCTTTGTCATTTGCTCTTACCTGATCCACGCCCTGGAATACATATTTTTAAAACAAAATGAGGGTTAGACCTAGAGGTCTAAGTGAGAAAATCCCTGTTAGTTTTAAAACCATTTGCACAACCATCATATACATAACACAAATACAAATACCAGTTATGACTCATGACTCAAAAGTATCTCATTCTCAAAAGTGACCAAACAGCCCAAAGTTCCCGGATACCACAAGACTACCCGGACAACAGGACTTTCCGGATAACCTACACAATCCGGTCAACACAACTTCCCGGACAGCATAAACAATCCGGACGACACCCGGAAACCCAGGTAACCCGGATACCATCCGGTATCTTATATCATCCGGGAACCATTGAAAAGAGAGACTTACCCAGATAAAAGAGTCCAGACACCTTTAGAACATCATCCGGACACCACCAAAAAAACTACTCGGACACATTCATTCTATCCGGAAACCTCTGTCGGTTTGCCTATTTTTAACCCAGAATTCGACTGAAATCAACCCCAGTCCAGATATGATAATTCTAATCCGATAGATACTTCCTAATAGCAATTACAAACATAAAACGTACAGAAACATACCTTAATATTACTTCCAAGTACACAAAATTGAATCCCTTAGCCACAAGACCTTCTTTCTTCTTCTTCTCTTCTCCAAACACACACACACACTCACTACACTGAAAATTCTGCTTTTGACAAAATATCTGAAGTCTTTGGATAATATTAAACAATATGTACCCTTTTATACCCTGCACTATTCACTAATTACTAATACACCCCTAAACTCATAAACTCTCCTAAACTTACCCTAAACTTACCCTAAACATCAATTATAAAGTTAAATAAATTTAACAGAACGAGACTTTAACTAACGAACTTACCCGGGGTATTACATCATCTCCCCCTTAAAAGAATTCCGTCCCGGAATTCGGTTAGGCAAAAAGGTACGGGTACTTAGTTCTTATTTCGGATTCTGATTCCCAAGTAGCATCCTGACCCCTATGATGTCTCCACTGAACTTTCACTTGTCTGATTAGTTTGTTCCGCAACAATTTAACTTTGTAGTCAATTATTGCTTCAGGTTCTTCCATATAATTCAGCCTTTCATCAATTTGTATATCTGGTAGAGAAACGGCCTGATCTGGCGTAACTAAACACTTTTGGAAATTCGATACATGAAATGCGTTGTGAATCCTGCTTAACTCTGGCGGAAGATCCAATCTGTAGGCTACTTCACCAATCCTTTCTGTAATTGAAAACGGCCCGATATACCTTGGAGTAAGTTTACCTTGTTTCCTAAACCGAATGGCTCCTTTCCAAGGTGAGACTTTTAACATTACAAAATCTCCAACTTGAAACTCAAACGGTTTCCGGCGTCAGTCCGCATAGCTTATCTGCCTGTCTTGAGCCACTGTAAAACGTTCCCGAATCTGAGTAATCTTATCCGCGGTTAACTGAACTATATCTGGCCCCGCTAACTGTTTTTCTCCCACTTCATTCCAACATAGAGGCGTTCGACATTTTCTACCATACAGAACTTCAAACGGTGCCGCTTGTATGCTGGAATGATAACTGTTGTTGTAGGCAAATTCGATCAACGGCAAATGCTTATCCCACGATCCCCCAAAATCAACAATGCAGGCCCGTAGCATATCTTCTAAATTCTGGATTGTTCGTTCACTCTGACCATCGGTTTGAGGATGATATGTTGTACTTAGTTTTATTTGCGTTCCCATTTCCTTTTGAAAACTCCTCCAGAATCTTGAAGTAAAACGACTATCCCGATCAGAAATAATCGAGATTGGAATTCCATGTCGAGTTACTATTTCGTCAATATACAATTTGGCTAACTTTTCCAACGAATAAGTTTCCTTTATTGGCAGGAAGTGAGCAGACTTCGTCAATCTGTCAACGATCACCCAAATGGCATCGAATCCCTTCGGAGTCCTTGGTAACTTCGTGATGAAATCCATAGTAATCTGATCCCATTTCCACATAGGTATTTCTAACCGTTGCAACTGACCAAACGACTTTTGATGTTCAATCTTTACCTTCTTACAAGTAGTACAACATTCCACATGTTGAGCAATGCTCATTTTTATTCCCGGCCACCAATAAAATTATTTTAAATCTTTATACATCTTATTCGTACCTGGATGAATAGAGAAACGAGCTTGATGAGCTTCTTGTAGTACCCGATCACGTAAACCACCCAAACGAGGCACCCAAATTTTGTTTCCCAGACACAATAACCCACGATCATCTTTTACGAGTGATGCTGATATTCCCACTAACCGTTCTGATTTCAAATGTTCTTCTTGAAAAGCTTCCTCTTGACACTTCTTTAATTCGTCAAAGATGTTAGGTAGAAGTTCAGCTCGTAGTGCAATGGCTTTTATTGTTCCACTTCTTTCTTGACGACTCAGTGCATCAGCTACCATATTCGTCTTTCCCGGATGATAAAGAATTTCACAGTCGTAATCATTCACCAGTTCTAGCCATCTTCTTTGCCTCATATTTAATTCCCGCTGATTGAAAAGATGTTGAAGACTCTTATGATCAGTGAAAATTTGACAATTAGAACCATAAAGGTAGTGTCTCCAAATCTTTAGCGTGAACACAACTGCTGCAAGTTCCATGTCGTGTGTAGGATACTGTTTCTCATGATCCTTCAGTTGACGAGAAGAATAAGCAATAACCTTTCCACGCTGCATTAGTACACATCCCAATCCCAGTTTGGAAGCATCACTGTAAACAACAAAGTCATCGGAACCTTCAGGTAATGCTAGTATCGGCGCGCTACAGAGTTTCTCTTTCAATATTCGGAATGTTTCATCCTGTTCTGCTTTCCATTCGAACTTTAGCTTCTTCCGGGTCAGCTTAGTGAGAGGCGTAGCAATACGACAAAAATCCTTTATAAACTTTCGATAATACCCGGCTAAACCCAGAAAACTTCGTACTTCCGTTGGCGTCTTCGGCGGTTCCCACTTTTCAATTGCCTCCACTTTCATCGGATCAACTTGAATACCTTTCTCGGAAACTACATGTCCGAGAAAATGAACTTCCCGTAGCCAGAATTCATATTTAGAGAACTTAGCGTATAACTGTTCCTTCTTCAACAATTCCAGAATTAAACGAAGATGTTGTGCGTGTTTTTCTTTGGATCGGGAGTAGATAAGGATATCATCGATAAACACAATAACAAATTTATCGAGATATGGCTTACATACTCGGTTCATTAGATCCATAAAAGCAGCTGGAGCGTTCGTCAGTCCAAACGGCATCACCAGGAATTCATAGTGACCGTACCTTGTACGAAAAGCAGTTTTCAGAACGTCTTCTTCCTTAACCTTCAGCTGATGATAACCAGATCTTAGATCAATCTTGGAGAAATAACAAGCTCCAACTAATTGATCGAAGAGGTCATCAATTCTGGGAAGCGGATACTTGTTCTTGATCGTTCGCTTATTCAGTTCCCGGTAATCAATACACATTCTCATCGAACCATCCTTCTTTTTCACAAACAGAACCGGTGCTCCCCACGGCGAAGAACTGGGTCTGATGAAGCCCTTATCTGAAAGATCTTGCAGTTGCGTCATCATTTCTTTCATCTCTGGAGTTGCCAGACGATACTGTGTACGGGCAACAGGAGCGGCTCCAGGAATCAGATCTATACCAAACTCTACTTGTCTAACGGGAGGAAGACTATTCAAGTCTTCTGGAAAAACTTCCGAATATTCACAAACAACAAGAATATCTTCCAACTTATTCTTTTCTGGCTTAATGTCTATCACATAAGCTAAATAACTTGGGCAACCTTTACTGACACACTTACGAGCTTTTAACATAGATATAAAGCAAGACTGATGATTTATACGATCACCATAAATCACTACCGGTCCCCACTCAGGTAAGACAACATTTATTAACTTCTTATCACATACTACGCTAGCCTGATTCTTGGCTAACCAATCCATTCCCACTACCACATCAAATTCGATCAAAGCTATAGGAAATAGTTGAATAGGTACTCCACACCCCTCTATATTTATCACACAACTATAAAAAACCTCTTTAACCGATACTTGGTTATCATTTGCAGTATCTACCATTAAAGCATGATCTAACACTTTAGGCTTTAAATGCATATAAGCAGCAAATGAAGGAGATACGAACGATCGGTTTGCACCGGAGTCAAATAACACTTTAGCACGTGTAGAGTTTATTAAAAATGTACCTGTAACCACATCCGGAGTTTCCTCCACTTTTTGAGTTGTCATCTGAAAGGCACGGCCCCTTGCCCTTGGTAATTCCGGCCTTGGTACTACCGGTCTAACACCCGCTGGTTTCCCTGACGTACCCCATTGCTGTACTCGTCCCCTCGGACAATCAGACTGAATGTGATCCGGAGAATTACATGAGAAACAAAACAGCGTTACTCAACAGTCTTTAGCAACATGTCCGGTCTTCCCACACCTATAACAAACCCGAGGATCAACTTGACAATTTCCTTGGTGGATACGGTTGCATTTCGGACAAGGTCTTTCCGCTAGTCGAAAAGGCGGACGGTTATCAAACCTCTGAAATCTAGATTTCTTTGGATCATACTGTGGTCCTTCCCATTTTCTTTTTCCCATACCTTCATCACTAGCGTTTCTCCCTTTATCCTGTTCCACGGTTTTCGTGGCGTCTACTGCGGCTGAGAAAGTTTCTGGTCCTTTAGCAATCACCAGACTTCTGACTTCTGAATTTAACCTAAAGATAAACCTTTCAATCTTCATTTCCTCCGTGGCAACGTAGTATTCCGCAAAACGAGACTTTTCCAGAAAACGAGCGGTATAGTCCCGAACTGATAAATTCCCTTGCTGCAAGTTCATAAACTCCCCTTCCAATTGTTTAACTGCTGCTTGGGGACAAAACTGTTTCCTGAAAGCTATACCGAATTCTTCCCAAGAGAAAGTAGAATATATGTCAGATCCTCCAGAAGAAATAAGAGCTTCCCACCAGTATAGAGCATCTGCCTTCAACATTGATGTTCCGTATAGCACTCTATCTTCATCAGCACACTTACTGGTCTTGAAGATAGCTTCTATCTCCTTCAGCCACCTCATAGCTTTCACTGGGTCTCTATCTCCTGAGTAAGTTGGAGGCTTACAACTTAAAAACATTTTGTAATCACACTTTCTTGGTACCGGTATGACAGTCGGTGTAATAGGCATCCCGTCTTCATGAGTAGGATCTGGTATTTCCGTTTCAGTATTATGAGTTCGGTTGAACATAGCTTGGATATTTGCCTGTAATCTTCCCATTTCGGCCGCTAAGTCGTCCCTCGTAACAAATTCTGCACCTCGCGGTTGAACTCTACCGCTTGTTCTGCCTCTACCTCTTTCTCCCCCTCTTCCCCTTGTCCCAACTGTTGGATTTGTTCTATTAGAATTTCCTCCTCCCTCTCGATTCGCTTGTCGAGTACCACTTGCCATTCTGTAGATTCAAACAAAGTTAATATACACATAAGTACATACCTCATATAACAAGGTATTCCAGTTCAAACATGTACCTGTAAGATCATAATTACACTGGCCAGGTTTAATCTGAAATTACCTTACATGATGTTCCTTCTACCTTTTTATATTTAACATCCCAAGGTTCTACAATAATAGGGACATCCTACTTCACATGCAGTTTAAGTCTAGGTACAGATACGAATACCTAAATCCCTTAAACTATGGCTCTGATACCATCTGTAACAACCCGGATTCCCCAAACATACACAGATAACATATATTGCATAACATCGTTACATAACAAGATACATCATATAACAAATACGGTCCCTTTAGTCTTTACAATACAAAATATGGTATTTCATTACAAACTTTTCGTTAACTAAATACATGATATCTGATAACGAGGTTATAACTACAAAACACATTTTAATCTTCATGACATAAGTCTTCACAAAAGCTATCCCCTGACTATCTTTGCCATTTGCTCTTACCTGATCCACGCCCTGGAATACATATTTTTAAAACATAATGAGGGTTAAACCTAGAGGTCTAAGTGAGAAAATCCCTGTTAGTTTTAAAACCATTTGCACAACCATCATATATATAACACAAATACAAAAACCACAATAGAAGTACAATCCTCCAGCCCCACAGAATCAAACTAATGCTGCCCAGCCCATCAACAAGAATGATGGTAGATGTTTTAGATGTGGCAAACCCGGTCATTTCTCTGTTAATTGTAAGGGTAGACTGGTAAAAGACCAGGACTACTATAAGAACAAGTACAAGTACAATTACAGAGAGAGAAGCTATGTTGCTGAGATGGAGAATTGGATCTCTGACTCGTCTTCTGATGACGAACCAGAGCAAGCCAATTTTTGCGGGGTTGCTGTAGATGATGAGAGTTTAGAAGAGTTAGCTGACTGGATGACTGGAGAGATGCCAGAGAGAAGTACACAGGCAGACATATCTGAGATTGCATGTTCTCTTTCTGTAACAGAGCCAAATAATAGAGCGTTGGAGACCACCAGACCCAGGGGCAAGGTATGTTCTACTTCTGAATCATAATCCGACTCCGAGCTGGAGATGCATGTTTCTTTACTAACAGAGGAATTCATCAGTTAAAACAAAAACTTTTCGCTAACTAAATACATGATATCTGATAACGAGGTTATAACTACAAAACACATTTTAATCTTCATGACATAAGTCTTCACAAAAGCTATCCCCTGACTATCCTTGTCATTTGCTCTTACCTGATCCACGCCCTGGAATACATATTTTTAAAACAAAATGAGGGTTATACCTAGAGGTCTAAGTGAGAAAATCCCTGTTAGTTTTAAAACCATTTGCACAACCATCATATACATAACACAAATACAAATACCAGTTATGACTCATGCATCATATACCTTCCTGTCTCATTCTCTTGGCCATATTAGTTGGTTGCAAACCAACTAATAAATTAACTCCGTTGTACGACAATTACAGCCAACACCGATGTACGACTATTACAGCCAACACCACCGGTCCTAAGCCCGGCCAACGTATTCTCATATAGTATGATGCTCATGTAAATACAATATCTCAATATATTATATTTTAAACATAAACACATAATTACACCATCTATCACATTCCCAATCCACTCATATATGTATTCCAGTTTAAAACGTTTTAAAGTAAAACTCACTTGTTTACTTATCAAAACTCTTTCCAGTCTTTTCCACAAGATTCAACTTTCACTCCAAATTTACAGTATCTGAAACAATTAGATACAAGTATCTTTTTACCATATAGAACTCATATGACTTACTAGGACTAAGAACTTTAGATACATCTATCTAACTCTTATCCTCAAATGTTTCCCCCAAACCCGAACTTAAGTCAAGTCCACAGAATAGTCAGTCCTCATTCATTCCATATCCCATGGTCAACAAAACATAGGTTCCTGGATACTCAAAAGTATCTCAATTCTCAAAAGTGACCAAACAGCCCAAAGTTCCCGGATACCACAAGACTACCCAGACAATAGGACTTTCCGGATAACCTACACAATCCGGTTAACACAACTTCCCGGACAGCAAAAACAATCCGGACGACATCCGGAAACCATTGAAAAGAGAGATTTACCCGGATAAACGATTCATCCGGACACCTTTAGAACATCATCCGGACACCACCAACAAAACTACCCGGACACATTCATTCTATCCGAAAACCTCTGTCGGTTTGCCTATTTTTAACCCAGAATTCGACTGAAATCAACCCTAGTCCAGATGTGATAATTATAATCCGATAGATACATCCTAATAGCAATTACAAACATAAAACGTACAGAAACATACCTTAATATTACTTCCAAGTACACAAAATTGAATCCCTTAGCCACAAGACCTTCTTTCTTCTTCTTCTCTTCTCCAAACACACACACACATACACACTCACTACACTGAAAATTCTGCTTTTGACAAAATATCTGAAGTCTTTGGATAATATTAAACCATATTTACCCTTTTAGACGATGCACTATTCACTAATTACGAATACACCCCTAAACTCATAAACTCTCCTAAACTTACTCTAAACATCAATTATAAAGTTAAATAAATTTAACGGAACGAGACTTTAACTAACGAACTTACCCGGGGTATTACAGACTCTGATTCTGAGGTGGATGAGCAAATTTTATGTGCTAAAGAGACTGTTTTGCATAAACCCAAGCAGGCATCGGTTGAATCTGGAGTTTTGAAAAACGTTTCATACTTTAAGATTCAATCCAGATTTATACCAATACCTGATTTTAAAAACAAGGGCATCAGGATTCTTTGTTCTGATGAAGAGAAGAGAAGAGAAAAAGCTAAGAGTATTCCAGTGAACAACACTTTTGTTCCATTTGCTTATAAACCAATCAGATTTACACCAGAGCAAAAGGGCAAGTGGATAGTCAATGCCAAACCTATTCCCAACTCTGTTGTAAATCAAAGAAGAAACTCTTTTTGGCCCAGTGAATCAATTCAAAGGAAAAATAGCAATTTCAAGAAGCCAAACCAGGACAGAATGTATGAGAAGACATCTGGTCCTATAATTTTTCAAAATCAAGTGCCATATAACCAACAGTTTTTGAATAAAAACAGCAATGTGCATCAATCAACTTCATGCCCAATCAACTGCAATTGCATTCAACTGTTATTAAAGTTGCAGAAACATCTGAATGGTCTTCACTGTGTTCTAAATCAATCATTTCAAAGGAAAAATCCCAAGACTATTCAGAATACACAAAGAAAATCCTCTGGCACACCATCACAGAATGGAAAGCCAACAGGTAAGCCTAACACCCCCAAGCCTAACAAGAAAGGACCCATTATGCAATGGGTACCTAAAAAGAACTAATCTGTCTTGCAGAAGCCTCATGTGTAGATCTGGTATTTAGATTCAGGATGTTCCAGGCACATGACAGGCAATAAGGAGCTGCTGAATTCATTTAAAGACAAAATGGGAAGTGCAGTGAACTTTGGAGGAGATGGACGGGGACAGATTAGAGGTATTAGTATTTTAAATAATGGTGGTGTTTCAGTTTCCAAGGTTGCTTATGTTGAAGGCTTAAATCATAATCTTCTCAGCATAAGTCAACTATGTGATCATGGGTTCGATGTCAACTTTAAAAAGAAATATTGTTCTTTGTTGCTTTCCCAGTGTGGTCAACAACTTTTAAGAGCCGACAAAAAAGGCAATCTATATAAAAATGAATTTTAATCCAAACCAAAGTACTACAACAGAAAAACTCTGTTTAGTCTCTTTGAAAAAGGAAGATGTCTGGCTCTGGCATAAAAGATTTGCTAACTTGAAAATTTCAAATCTTGACAAGCTCGTGAAACTCAACTTAGTAAAAGGTATGCCTTCACTTAAGTTTGACAAAGACCATCTTTGTTCTGCTTGTGAACTGGGCAAAACGAAAAGAACTTCACACAGAACAAAGAGTGATCACAATTGTCCCAGACCTTTGCATATGCTTCATGTGGATCTTTGTGGTCCAATTTCAGTGCAAAGTCTGCCGGGTAAGAAATATATTCTTATGCTTATTGATGAATATTCTAGATATACTTGGGTTGAGTTTATCAGAATAAAATCTGATGTCCCAGAAATTCTGATAAGTTTGTTGAAGAGAATACAGGTTTTGTTAGGTCTGAAAGTCCAAAAGTTGAGAAGTGATAATGGGACAGAATTTAAGAATGCCAGAATTGATGCCTACCTATCAGAGGAAGGAATCTCCCAGAACTTCTCAGCTGCCAAAACTCCCCAACAGAATGGTGTTGTGGAGAGAAAGAACAGAACTATGATAGAAGCTGCCAGAACTATGTTGGCAGGTTCTATTCTCCCTATGAACTTCTGGGCAGAGGCAGTCTCAACAGCTTGTTTTACCCAGAACAGAGCTGTAATAGTGAAAAGATTCAAGAAGACTCCCTATGAACTCATCAACAATCGAAGGCCAAATGTGAAATTCTTTCATGTTTTTGGCTGCAAATGCTACATCTTGAATGACAGAGAACAACTGGGCAAGTTCGACAAAAAGGCTGACGAAAGAATCTTTATTGGTTATTCCTTAACCTCTAAAGCCTACACAGTCTACAACACAAGAACCAGAGTCATTCAAGAGAGCATAAATGTGTCCTTTGATGAAAATACATCAAGTTCCTCTGATCGCAAATCACCAGAGGGGACACAGACAAAAGAAAAGCCAAGCTCTTCAAAGTCAACGGAGGAAGACATCAATCTGTTATTCAACGATTTCTTCGATGATGATGATTCCTCTGTCGCTATCACCAGAGGCAATTAGGCTCAGAGTTCTGGTGAACAAAATCTGACAGGTACAACTCTTACTGGTCCCTCCAATTCTTCACCATCTACTTCTCTGTCTACAGGTGTGATTCAGAGAAATGAGGAACCACAAGGTTTGGACGTAAGAGAACCTGAACAAAAGCCATCATCACCCCTTCTGACGCATATTGGGAGAAGCTCCCTTTTTGAAAGCTCACCATCTCAGAGTCCTGTTGGTACATCACAGAGCAATGAGGCAACTCTTCAGAGCAGTGTGCCACAGAGCCCTGGTCCCAATCCTCAGAGCTCTGATGCTGAAATACATCTTTTCCCATCAGAAGCACAGACTCCACCTGTTGTCCATGCTCCAATGACCAGATGGACAAAGGATCATCCCCATCATCTAATTATTGGTGTTTCTGAAGATGGTGTAAAGACAAGATCAGCAACAATTAATGAGCCTTTCTTTATGAATTTTCTAAGTATGATTGAGCCGAAGAAGATTTCTGAAGCCCTGGAAGACCCAAACTGGATTGAAGCCATGCAAGAGGAGCTTCTGGAGTTTGAAAGAAATAAACTTTGGTCCTTGGTTCCACTTCCTAAAGATAAAGCTGCTATTGGAACCAAGTGGGTGTTCAGAAATAAGAAAGATGAATACGGGATTATCATCAGAAACAAAGCTCGGCTGGTTGCGAAGGGATATTGTCAAGAAGAGGACATCGATTATGACGAAACCTTTGCACCTGTGGCTAGACTAGAAGCTATCAGAATCTTCTTAGCCTATGTTGCCCATAAAGGTTTCAAGGTCTATCAAATGGATGTGAAATCTGCTTTCTTGAATGGAAGACTACAAGAGGAAGTCTACGTCCAGCAACCACCAGGTTTTGAAAGTTCAGAGTTTCCAAACCACGTGTACAAGCTAGACAAAGCTCTGTATGGCCTTAAACAAGCTCCCAGAGCCTGGTATGACACTCTGTCAAATTTTCTGTTGACTAATCACTTCGAGAAAGGTACCGTCGATACAACTCTATTCATTAGGAGGTATAAGAATGATATTCTTCTGGTCCAAATATATGTTGATGACATTATTTTTGGGTCTATAAGGCAGGAATCCTGTGATAGGTTTGAGGATTTGATGAAAAGTGAATTCAAAATGAGCATGATGGGAGAACTTTCATTCTTCCTTGGTTTACAAGTTAAACAATCCATCAGAGGGACTTTTATAAGCCAATCTAAATACATCTCTGATATTTTGAAAAAGTATAAGCTCAACAATTCAAATCCCATGAAAACTCCTATTGCCACTGGAGTTAAACTTGATCAT
This sequence comes from Saussurea involucrata, assembly GCA_033807775.1. Classification (NCBI taxonomy): domain Eukaryota; kingdom Viridiplantae; phylum Streptophyta; class Magnoliopsida; order Asterales; family Asteraceae; genus Saussurea; species Saussurea involucrata. Next base: position 78,138,758 of record CM066325.1, read on the forward strand.
GATCCTCAAGGTGAAATTGTGGATATCAAGAACTACAGGGGCATGATAGGGTCACTTCTGTATTTGACTGCAAGCAGACCTGATATAATGTTTGCAACGTGTCTTTGTGCCAGATTTCAAGCAAATCCTAAAGAATCCCATTTGTCTGCTGTCAAACGTATCTTTAAATATCTCAAAGGGACTCAATTTTTGGGTCTCTGGTATCCTCTTAATTCTGGTTTCGAGCTTATTGCATACACAGATTCAGATTATGGAGGATGCAGGAATGTCAGAAAAAGTACTTCTGGTAGCTGCCAATTGCTTGGAGACAAACTGGTGATTTAGACATCCAAGAAACAGAACTGCGTATCAACCTCTACAACAGAAGAAGAATATGTTGATGCTGCTAGCTGTTGCTCTCAAGTGATCTGGATGAAAACTCAACTCAAATATTATGGCAGGGAGTACAACAAAGTTCCAATTCTCTATGACTCCAAGAGTTCCATAGCAATTACAGCTAATCCAGTCCAGCACTCAAAGACAAAGCATATCGACATAAGGTACCATTTTATAAAGGATCAGGTTGAAAAAGGGATGATTGAAATGTACTTTGTTTCAACCGACTTCCAACATGCTGACTTGTTCACAAAAGCCCTTGATGAAAGGAGATTTAACTTCTTAATCAGCAAGATGGGTATGCTGAACATGTCATCCTAACTCTGTTTAAAAATCAACAGAGCCTCTGATGTTCCTACCAGAGCTCTGTCAAAATAGTTAGGTAGGATAGTTCACCAGAGCCTCTGATGTTAACCTCAGAGCTCTGCCAGCATATTCTTTTTCAATATTTTCCTATGTACATTTCATTTGTGTATATACTTTTGTTTTCCTTTTGTAAATATAGTTGCAAGGAAAGGGAAAAGCTAAAAAGAAAATTCTGTCAATTAAGCTCACTATTTTAGGGGGGGGCTTAAGAGAAGAATAAGCATGGTTTAAAGGGGGAGCAAGTCAACAATTTCAAATCTAAATGACTTGGCTCTTTGAAGATAAAAGAAAATCTTTTTGAGGAAGGGAAAACCTGTTCTGATGAAAACATCTTTTTTGGTCAAGAACTTACCAGAACTCTGACATTTCACCAGAGCCTCTGCTATTTCTCACCAGAACTCTATGAAATCTCTGAGTCAGTTCTGCCTTCGCTCTTATTGACTATTCTCACATCAGAATCAGGATTTTTAAATGATTTTAGTGTAAAGGTGAAACATTTTGGGATACTTGAAAAGAATGAAAAAGGTCACTCAATAGAGGCAAAATTGTACTGAGTTCCACCAGAGCTCTGTCAATTTTCTGCCACGTCATCAGAAGTATTGTCATCAGAGGTGCGGGTTATTTCTGAGCGTCAATCACATGTCACCCACACATCTCTAAACGCGACGGTTCTATAGCCAAAAGTTGTCAGAACCAAATCCTACGTGGCATCCTCTGATTGAAAGACAAACCACTAGCTGTTTCAACGTTCAACTGTAGAGACCACTCCACCATTTGACACTCGAGTACCTACAGTACCTACGATGGTTATCCAACAAGATATTTCGAGTATAAATACCCATGGCGGAACAAGCTCACTCCGCAGAATCTAGCCGAATAGGACCCGTAGACCAAATCATAATCCTTCCATACGATTTTGTCGATTACCATTACCGTTTCGATGCCAATCCAGGAAACTATTTGCCTTCTTTTCATGTATTTGTCGAGTTTTTCAGAAACTCAGAAATCTTCCGAGCCCTCACAATGTTCGATAATGAACAACCCGAGCTCTATGTCCAACAATGGTGGACTACATGTCAGTTTATCCCAGAACAAAAAGGGATCGTTGGAAACGTAGATTCTGGAAGAGGAGGAGGAGCAGGCATTGTACGTATCCGTGACAAAACCATAAGGAGAATCTTTGGGATGCAGACCAAACGACAGTTGGGAATTCAAGAGTATGAAAAACCCCTAAAGGTTGTTGTTCTTCTTAACTTTATGCGCTTCTTGGGTTACAACTACACCCTGAACAAGATTGGAGACTTCAGAAGAGGACATTTACCCCCAGTGTGGAATTTCATGTTTTCCACACTGAACAGAACCCTAACTTGCAAATCTGGTAGCCAAGACCAAGCCAGCACATAGATTCTTCAGATTATGTATGGCCTGTACTTTAAAAGAAACTTCGATTACGCCAAAATCCTCTACAAAGACCTTATTTCTGCGGTCAACACCAAGACCTCAACTATAGCCAAAGGAGGTGTTGTAGGAGTCCACAGAAATCTGAAAGCCATCAGATATCCTCGTTTTATAAGTCTGGTAATCAGAGAAGCCTTCCCAATTTTAAACCTGACTCAACAAGGAAATCCAACCCCTCTTTGGATAATGACCAGATTCTCTCCAACAACCACAGGTGAATACCCCTTCATCAAAAGAGTACCACGTACCATGTTGTTCCTAATAGAACCAACTCATGTCTCTATCCAAAACTATAATCATGCTGCTCAACCTCAAACCTGAGGTGAGATCCCCAGCATACTTAGGTCCTGAGCCTTCTTTTGAGTCTAGTAGTGAGGTAAGAGAAGTAGAAGAAGTGAACAGACCAGAGGTAAGAGTACCCGAAGTGGGGTCTTCCTCTGACCATGTGGTAGATGAGAAAGTAGAGGACAGAGCATCCCCTTTGGAGGTTGTCCAAGAGGGAGAAAGGGAAGCTACAGAGGAGGTGGCAGAGAGTTCGCCCTCCTCTGGTAGCAGTGAGAAAGCGAGTGAAGAGGAGAGTGCAACTGAGTCTGCTAAATCCATAGGAGTCGAGGGATTCGTGAGTTTAGAAGAAGATGTTCAAATAATGAACACACATGTGTGTTTCCCAAGCCCAACTCCCAGTGCAACCACACAACCTATCCCTGGTGATCACCTCGAACCTAATCCAACTTGAACCACCAGAGGCAACTCTTCACGCCTCTGGTATGCACGTAACCGAGGAATCCATTTTTGGTAATGATGACCAATCGCCCCAGGCCATCCATATGTCACCTTCACACGCTGAAGCCTCTGTGGCTTGCATAGAATTGACAGAAACTAGCCCTGAGATCTTTCGCATCTTGCGTAGGCTCTGCCCAACTCAGGGGCAGTGGGATGACCTAGTGGAACAAGGGAAGACCTTTCTTGATCACAAGTCCTCTCAACACATAAGATTTCCTCCTCCAGAACCTAAGCTGGAAGAGGAAACTCTGATCAGAACACCTGTAGATGTATCCCCTGAAAAGGAGCATCAAAGATCGGGTGGAAGTCCTCCAAGAGCCAACATCAAAACAACTCTTGTCGGAGGCACCTCTGAACTCAAGGTTGACTTGGATCCATTTGTTGGAGCCAAGGTTACCCCCGCTGAAACTGTCACAAGAGTAGAGTTCAAAAGCTTCTGTGATAGTATTAGCAACTCCTTGAATGAGTATAAACTTATCAATGCAACAAAAGAGGAGCTGATCCGCAAGGAGAATGCTTCTCACAAAGAAGAGTTGCAACAGATTACAACAAAATATGCAGAGACTTCACAGAAGGTTGTTGATTCTGAAAGAGACAGAGCAGAGGAAACTACAAAGATGACAACAGAGCTCGCAGACCTGAAAATAGTTATGTCAGAAAACCACACGGCTGCAATGAACAGAACCCTGCCTATACCTTTTATACTCCTCTCTGACTCAAACATCCGAACCTTGACAGAGATGATCAACACTTCTGTCAAGGATGCCATAAAAGAAGCCATGACATCTTCTACTACTCCACTCAACATATCTGGTCCAAGCCCCAACGATCTACCAATGACAGTCGGACAGAGGGGTGAGTTCAGCAGAAATGTTATCAACAAGATGATGTCCATATCATCCAAATTCGTCATGAAAGCCCAAGCAACAGAGAGACACGTCCAAGCATCTCTTAACTCTCACAAACTCAACATTGAGAGTCAAGTAGATGAAGTAAGAACTGCTGCAACATAGGTCGAAGATGCACTGAAAAAGGCAGTCACTACCTTCACAGATACCATCCTACAGACTGCTACACTTAAAAGACCTGCAGAAGGACCCCCAGAAGGCGAACCTTCAAGCAAAATGTGGAGAAAGAGAAAGAGAAAGTGAAAGAGAAAGAGAAGGAGAAAGAGCCAGAAGCAGAGAAAGAGAAAGAAACAGATAAAGGAGATAAAGGGAAAGAGAAAGAGACAGAGGCCGAGAAAGAAAAAGAAATACAAGGGGAGAAGGAGACAGAGGAAACTCCAACAGAGATAATCTCAACATAGCTGATGCTGGTAGAATTTGACTACATGTTCAAAGATAGAAATATCAGAACACCAGAAGTGTCGACAAATCAACCACCAGAGATCATCATCCTAGACACTCCTCCCTAAACCCCAATAAATGAACCAGAGAGATCAGAACCAATCTCTGCTGATGAACAAATACATCAAGAACAACCCCAAATCTAACCTCAAGTACAAACCTCACAAGAGCCTGGACGCCATGTTGATATTCTTGTGGCTAAAACCCATGATGACCAGAACCCAACTCAACAACCACCAGAACAGAACCCAGAAACCTCATCCCGACACACCGAGAAACCTGCACTAAAAGAAATCTTTGCCTATCTCTATGCTGACAGAGATATAATCCTCATCAATGTTGTACCTATCAACCCATATTTCAATCCTGTCAGAGCTGCTAAACTTTCAGATGAAAGGCGAAGGTTCATCTCAACCAAATCCCGTCTGAACAGAGCCATCAATTTATCCTTCAAATTTAGCAGAATCCACAAGATAGAAGCAAAGAAGTTCTCTTATGACAAAGTCCTGTACCATGTTTACACAGTGAGACAGAAAACAAGAAGTTCAAAACTTTCAATGACAACGACCTTGTTCTTCTGAATCCTTATGACTTAATAACTCTTCATGCCTACTATGTAAACTTCATCGACAGATACAGAGGCACAGGAACTGTAATGGTAGAGATTCAGTATGCTATGCAAGAGCACGTCAACCTCAGAACACAAATCGACTTTCAGCTAGGCATAGAGTTCAAAATCAAGAAACTGGCAATTGCACCTCCAAACGAAAAGCTTAAGGGTTATGGCCTTAACAGAACTAGAACCGTGATTGAAAATCCTCCAGTCTTCATCTGCCGACAGAAGGGCAACAAAAAGGCCATTAGATCTGCTAAAATCCACAAGTACTCAAGTGAGTCGCTGATATATCTCAAGAACGTCATTCAGAATCTACCAAGAGAGAAGTGTCTAGAAGAGCAGCTGAGGCTCTACATCAACCAGATGCATCTTATGCTGGACTTTCGAGAACTGATCAGAAGATTCGACAGAATTCTAAGAGGAAATTACTACGCTTAAGTGTACTCGTTCTTTTACATTGTACTGTAACCATCCTTAAAAGAATAGTGCAAAGTTTCACAGAGGATAACTTTCTCTGTCTTTTATTTAAATATCTCTATAATTTTTTATTTTTTATTTCCAATACTTAGGGGGAGATTGTTAGCCCCAAGTATACAAGATGTAAAAGTATTGAAAATATTACAAGTCAAAAGACCCAGAGATTCGACAGAAGACTTAGAAGAAACTCAACAAGAAGACCACTAGAGATCGACGGAGCTCTGGCAGAACCATCAGAGCTCGACAGAGCTCTGGCAGAAGACCTCTTCTGTTCCACCAGAAGAACGGTTCACACTAGAAGACAATTAGAGCTCTGGCATAAGAGATCTGGTGATTGAAGACCTCTGTGAAGCTTAAGTCTCGTAGAAATCTCTAAGTGTTAGACACATGTCCGTACTTTCCACGTAAGCCCTAAAAGGACGGAGACACACTTTCCACATGTCACTCCAGGGTTAGATAGTACACTGTCTTTCACTTTATCAGGCTATAAATAGGAGGATAGTGGAACACACAATTGTAAGCTTAAGGAATAATTGTTTTCCACAATTGTGAGAGCACACACTACAACATTCCATAGCACTACCACTGTACGATTTGTTTCCTGAGAGATTTCAGAATACACACACTTGAACGTGTTCTTGGTGTTATTCGAATATCAATACAACGAGCAGCTTATTTACTTGATCTTGTTATCATATTATTGTTCATTATTGATACTCTCACTGTTACAATATCGTGTACACAATCACTCACATTTAATGGCTTTATATAATGCTTCCACTATCTATTTTATGTTGTTTATGTGATACAACGTGAATCTGGGAACCTACAATCTTAAGAAGAATCTTGTAAAAGATTCCAAAAACACACATGTTGCTTTACTCGCAGAGTTAATGCCCACTCAATGCTCTACTGTCACTATCACTGAGTTGGAATCTAACTCTGATGAATCATCAGAAGCTGATCCTTCAGAAATTGATGAGTCACTGGCACTCCTGACTAATATATTCAGAAGATTCGCCAGAAAGAGTAACTTCAGAAGAAATAAACCTCTTTCACTCACTGACTAGCCAAATCTTCAACTCCTATAGATAAGCCAACTGCTACCTGCTATAACTGTGAAAAAGTAGGACACTTTGCTAGTGAATGTAGGTCAAAGAAAGTCTACAAACCCTCATCTTCTTCCTACAAGAAATACTCTAACCCCAAGTATAGAGATGACAAATACAAGAAGCTGATGGAGAAATATGCAAAGCTGAAAAGCTTTAAGAAGAAAGGTAAAGGCATGATCACTGAAGATCATGACTGGGCTCTTTCTGATGAAGAATCATCTGACTCTGAAGATGATGATGAGGCCAATATTTGCCTCATGGCTAAAATAGAAGAAGAGGAAGAACAAGCTGAAATTCCCTCTACTTCTACATCCACTTCTCAGGTATCAAACTCTCTCACTAATACTCATACTTCAGCCCTCAGTGACAGCGAAAGACGTCGAACCGTCGATCTTTTGACTATTGATTTATATGATGCCATGAATAGCAAGACCAAAGCTGAAAAACCTAATATTGATCTTGCTGAATAGCTTAAGAATTGTCATTTGGAAATTCAAAAGCTTTCTAAAATAGAAGAAAATTTGAAAGATCAGGTCTGCATAAATCAAATCATTCGTATTGAGCGAGAAGATGTTATCGTTGCATTAAAGGCTGAAAAGGATATCGTTGAAGGATGGTGTAAATCCTCAACAACGATCATTGAAATATTAGGTGCTCAAATTCCTCTGAGTGACAAACGTGGTCTTGGTTACAAAGATGACGCTGAGGAACCAACCACTGATCGTTCCATGCTTAAGTTTGGAATGTTCGTGTCCTCTATCCCTGACACCTCCTTGCCTCAGTGTTCCTCTTCAAATTCTCCCATCCCTGAGGATAAACCTACCTTAATTTCTAAAGGTAAGGAAAAGGTTTTTAATCAAAAACCTCAGAAGGGTACCAATGTACCTCAGCTGAAAGTCTCAAAACCTTCAGCAAATCATCCCTCTACTTCTAAGAACAAGATTCTTGAATTCGTTCAGCGAACTACTCCTAGAATCAGAGTGGATGTAATTGGTAAGAAATCCGAAGAACTGATAGCTCCTCCAATTTCCAACGCCAAAGGTATTCTTGGTGATGGCCCTGCTCATTTAAAAATTTCGGCTAAGCATGCAAATGGTCCTAAAGCTACTTTTAGCTATAGAAAATGTTATCATTGTGGACTTACTGATCATATTGCTAGTAAGTTCCCCACAGCCACCAAAGCTGAAAAATTAGCTAAGGTGAAGATCATTGCCCCTAAGGCAAAGAAGGCTAATCCTGGTGCAAATCAGGTTAAGGTGAAAACAACCACTGAAGTTAAGAAATTAACAAAAGTGAAGACTAGTCCTGAAGCTGAATTTTCAAATGCTACGAAGATTGCTGAACCTTCCACTTCCTCTACCACCACTGACAAATGTGGACCCATAGTAAAATGGGTGCCCAAGTCAAACTAATCTTCCTTTGTTTGCATGTCCTGAAGGGTATCTGATATCTTGATAGCAGATGCTCTAGACATATGACTGGCAAAAAAGAATTTGCTCACTGAATATAAGCAAGAGAAAGGTCCCTCTGTAACCTTTGGTGGAAATGGAAAAGGCTATATCCGAGGGTTTGGTGTACTTTCCAATGGTACAACTACCTTCAGAAGAGTCGCATATGTTGAAGGACTGAAGCACAATCTTCTGAGCATCAGTCAGCTATGTGATAAGGACTACAAAGTGTGTTTCACTAAGGAATCCTGCTTTGTCACTGACAAAAAGGAGAAAGTCGCTCTCAGCGGATATCGTTTGGAAAATGTATATATTATAAACATGGACTCAACAACCACTGAGAATTCATGTTTCTTCTCCAACGCCTCATCTGATGTCAATTGGCTATGGCATAAGAGGCTCTCTCATCTCAACTTCAAGACACAAAACACTCTTTCTTCAAAAGAGTTGGTCACTAGCCTACCTCAACATTCATACGCTAAGGAATCTCTATGTTCAGCGTGTGAAAAAGGGAAACAAACCAAAGAAAGCTTCAAGTCTAAGCAAGTTTCCTCAGTGTCATCTCCTCTTCAACTACTTCACATGGATTTGTTTGGCCATGTTAACAAACAATCCATCGCTGGAAAGAAATATACACTGGTCATCGTTGATGAATTCTCTCGCTACACCTGGGTTATGTTTCTCCGTTTTAAAAGTGACACCCCTGAAGAACTCATCTCTTTTGTCAGAAAAATGGAAGTCCTGAGCAATATGATTGTTCACTCAATAAGGAGTGATCATGGGACTGAATTCAAAAACAATTCCCTTTATAATTTCTTTGAAAGCAAGGGTATTTCTTACAACTTTTCTTCAGTGGGAACACCACAACAAAATAGAATCGCTGAAAGAAGAAATCGAACTATCATCGAAGTTGCACGTTCAATGCTCAGTGATTCTCATCTACCTACTCAGTTCTGGGCAGAAGCTGTCAACACTGCTTCTTTTACTCAAAATAGGTCGCTGATTGTCAAAAGATTCAAGAAAACAGCCTACGAACTTTTCCATGGGAGAAAGCCTTCAATTAGCTTTCTTCACATCTTTAGATGTCAGTGTTTCATACTGAACAACAGAGATGCCCTTGGAAAGTTTGATCCCAAGGCTGATGATGGAATATTTCTTGGATACTCTTCAGTCTCCAAAGACTTCAGAGTCTTCAATCGAAGAAGACAAATTGTAGAAGAAACAATCTACGTCACTTTTGATGAATCTTGTTCAGCGAACTCAAGACCCTCTGCTGATACTGAAGAACTAAATCAATGGATATTTTCTCATCTTGGTGATTCATAAGTTTCTCCCATCCCTCAAGTTAATACTCCTACCGCTGATGATGATCCTACAATCATCCCAAGCATGCGGACAAGTGAAGTTGAATCTTCATGGGTTTCAGCTGTTCCACTCACCACTAAGCCTGCTTCTGAACTATCTACCTCAGACGTTCCATCTACTTCTCAGCAATCAGTGAACGAAATGACATATGAACCTCTTCCTCTTCTACCTGAAGTACCTGAAGTTTCTTCTTCAGCTCCTCCAGAAGTTCAAATCGAGTCAACGAATCATGCTCCGGCTCAGCGATGGACTATCAATCACCCCATCGATCAGATTCTTGGTGATCCAAACGCTAGTGTTCAGACTCGACGAGGTTCAGGTAACATTTGTTTATTTGTTAACTTTATTTCTCTGATTGAACCAAAGAAAACAGATGATGCCCTCAGAGATCTAAATTGGGTCAGCGCTATGCAAGAAGAGCTGACAAAATTTGAAAGAAACAAAGTTTGGAATCTCATTCCAAGACCATCTGACAAGTCAGTGATAGGCACTAAATGGGTCTATCAAAACAAGTTGGATGAACATGGAACTGTAACCCGCAACAAGACTCGTTTTGTTGCTCAGGGATACACATAAGAGGAAGGCATAGACTATGATGAAACATTTGCCCCAGTGGCAAGACTCAAAGCTATTCGTCTATTATTAGCTTACGTTGTTTACAAAGACTTCAAAGTATATCAGATGGATGTTAAATCAACATTCCTCAACGGAAGGCTAAATGAAGAAGTCTATGTTGAACAACCTCCAGGATTCACTGATCCTAAGCATCCAGGTTATGTATATAAACTGGATAAGGCACTTTGTGGCTTAAAGCAAGCTCCTCGTGCATGGTATGACACTCTCTCTACTTATCTCCATATTGAAAATTTTGAGCGAGGTAAAATCGATAAAACTCTATTTTTCAAGAAAGTAAAAGGTCATATCGTTCTTGTTTAAATATATGTCGATGATATTATATTTGGTTCTACTAACCCTGATTTATGTACTCGTTTCGCTTAAAGAATGAAAGTTGAATATAAAATGAATATGATGGGTGAACTGGCATATTTCCTTGGTCTTCAAGTCACGCAGAATGAAAAAGTCACTATCATTCACCAAGGTAAGTATGTTAAAGATATGCTGAAAAAGTTTGATTTAACTCAAAGCTTAGATATGAAAACCCCAATGGCACCGCCGCTGACACTTAACAAAGATCCTTCAGGGAAACCTGTTAATGTCACAGCGTACCGTGGGATGATCGACTCTCTTCTGTATCTTACAGCTAGTCGTCATGATATTATGTATGCAACTTGTTTATGTGCACGATATCAATCTGAACCTAAGGAATCTCATTTGATCGCTGTAAAGCGTATTTTTTGATACCTTAAAGGTACTCCTAACCTAGGTCTTTGGTATCCCAAAGACTAGGGTTTGATCTAATCGCCTATTCAGATAGTGATTTTGCAGGATGCAAATTGGATAGGAAAAGCACCACAGGAGGTTGTCAGCTCCTGGGTGGAAAGCTAGCGAGTTGGACAAGTAAAAAGCAAAATTCAGTGTCCACCTCTACCGCTGAAGCTGAGTATGTAGCTGCTGGAAGCTGTTGTTCTCAGGTCTTATGGATGAGAAATCAACTATTGCACTATGACCTTCAGCTCTCCAAAATTCCAATCTATTGCGACAGCACCAGTGCCATCGCTATAGCAAACAATCTAGTGCTACACTCAAAGACCAAACACATCGAGATCAGGTATCATTGTATCTAAGATCATGTGATGAATGGTAATATAGAACTTCATTTTATTCCAACTGACTTTCAGTTAGCTGATCTGTTCACCAAACCTCTTGATGAGACAAGATTCAACTTTCTCATCAGCGAGCTTGGAATGTTGAACCTAGAAGAGTAAAATCTTCAGTGGTTAGCATTAGATCAATGATAAAATGAACTTGTATAACCCTATTAATCATCTAATCTCTGAACAAAATTGATTCGCTGATATCAAGGTATGTTCTCTGTTAATCGCCGACACTCGACTCAGCATGCAAGATTTCAAAATAAATTACATCGCTGAATATCTCTTCCTTTCAGTGATTCTTTTGAAACTCTAAATATCTCACTGATACTTCTAATCAGTGCTTCTATATTTTCAAAATGCCCCTGAGTTTTTCTAAAAACCCTCAGAGACACCTTAAAATATGAAAGGACGTTTGTGACGTCATCCTTTGGATAAACCATGGCACGCCTTTTAGTCTGACACGTCCGTCCGTTTTGTTTCCTTGTCCAATCAGATTCAAGGGACGTGTCACGTGTCATCATGAAAAACTTTTCCCACTCTTAGTTTTTCTCTCTATACTCTCACTATATAAGCCATTTGAGTTTATAATTTTACCTTTTACGCGACCTTACACTCTAAAGCAATAGAACTCTCTTGCATTCGGATTATTTTCTCAAGAACCTGTTAATCATCCTCTACATCACGAAACGGGTTAACTTTTCTTTTATTTTCCATCTAATAAACTTGTTTTTGATCTTATTATTGTTTTTAAAAGATCAAACAAAAGAACTTTCTAACAATGAAATCATTTTATTCATGATTTTATGAACACAATCTATTTACAGGTTGTTCTTCAAGTTTTTAACAAAAATCTTAAACTTGACACTTTCATACGTTTTTCCATAATCCATTCCCTAAAAGGAAACTGGAAAACATGAACTTTCACTGGTTGTGTACTTCTTTTCAAAACTGGAAAACCCTAGTTTTCAATTTCCTTCTTTAAATGGAAACTGAAAAACCCTAAAAACCCTTATTCTGGAAACTGTTCCATTTTAAGAAATTTTCTTCATCTTCTTCATCTTTATGTGTTCTAAACAGCAATGGCAACCACTGACAATACCAATGTTGCATCTCCTACAACTTCTGACAAAACTGAACTTACCAAGGATCCAATGATGAAACTCTTACTGGACCAGATCACGTTCCACTCAAACAAACCCTATGCTTTGTTGGATTTCCCTCCAAAGAAAATGGTCACTCATCTGGATGATGCAGTGAACTTTATCAAAACCTATCCTCTGGCGACAGCGCTCACTATCAAGCCCCATGCTCATAAAAATCTCTTAACTCAGTTCTGGTACACGGGTCATCGTACCCAGATCTCCTCCACCAAAAACCCAAACAAAAAGATTGATGCCATCGCTTTCGAGACTGATTTCGGCGTAGCGAAGATCACCCTTGGAGTTATCAGACACGCTCTGAACCTCCCTTCCAGCTCACAGGACAACAAGTTCGTCCCTTTCCCTGACCCAACCTCCAACGAAGGAAAGGCTGAAATTATCTCCTTCTTAGACGCAATGAAATATAACTAGAATACAGGGCGCGACAACCAACATGAGAAGAAGATAACCACTGTGCTGAAGAGTAAGATGCCCAGCGAGATGAACTTCATCTTTGCTGATCTCATCAGCTGTATGTCAGCTAAAGTCGGGTCTACTAATGCCCAGCAAGACCCAATCTGCCATGGGTAGCGCATTGATGAAAGGCCTGCACGTGGACTGGGCACGCCTCATCTTTGACGGTCTAATGGAAAAGGTTGAAGCCCCTAATAGGCCAGCGAACGTTCCATACCCGCGATTCCTCAGTGCCGTATTCATGCATGTGTTGAAAGAAAGGTATCCTACAGGGGGAGACCTGAGACTTTCTCAGGTTGGTCCTAAGGTACTCGACTACAAACCGATCGCCAATGAGGTATGTCTCTCTACTCTCTTACCTCTTCTTCGCTCTACTACTTCTACTTTTGCGGCTACCTCAATGGCAGCGGTCGTCCCAACCGCTGGTACCCAGGCCGCAACCACCACTCCATCTCGAAAAAGAAAACCATCTGAATCCCCACTTGGCATCCATAAGTCCAAGAAGACCTCAAAGGAGCAACCCAAGCCTTCCCAGGCTGAAGACTCCACGTCGGTCCCTCTGAAGACGACGATGGAAAGTTCAGTGGTACACTCCGCCATATCCGCTGAAGCCATCCCTTCCATTCCTGTTTCAGTGCCTCTCGACACTGAAATTAACATGGTCAGGACCCCCCCACTCTCAGTACCTCTAAGTACTGAAGAGATTTTCCTCAGCGGATCCAACGCTGAATCTTCTACCCACACTCTCTTCTCAACCTTTGTTCTCCCTCATCTTCTTTGGTCACCCCAAACATCTTAATTCCCCCATTCTCCAACTCAGACGTCTTTCACTTAAGTGATACAACGGCTGCTGATCTTCAGCATTTGATGAATCACAATCAAGGACCTGCAGGCTCTCAGCGTCAACCAAACATGAAAGACGATATGGAGCATTTAACTGGACACCATGATTTCCACACTTTCTCCAACCCGCCCCCAGGTATACATCACACCTCTCTCTCTAAACCCCTAACTTTTGAGTTTTCCTTTGTTCTCAAGTTTCTCTCTGTTACAGGTCCTAATTTGGTCACCACCAGCCACTCCCTCACGGAGATTGCCACTAAAGTGGAAACTCTCACCACCACCATCTCCTTGAACTCCACAGCGGTTACAAACGTTGGGGAGACTTTAAATAAATTGGTTGAGGCTGTAGCTGACAAAGCCTCCTCTGATGATATGTCCAAAATTGAAGGCATCTTGTCTTCTGTTGCTGAGGCTCTAACGAACAACTCCTCCACCCTCAGCACTCTCAACAACACCAACACCGATCTCTCTAACAACTTCAACACCCTGTCCAGCGAAGTCACATCGCTGAAGACAGTGGTTACAAATCTTTAGAGAGATATGGGTTCCTTGAAGACTGAGATGGGCTCTCTCACTCAGGTGCCTGAACGCTCCTACCTGCTCCAACAAGTCCTCGAGTGCATGAACGCTCCTACCGTCCCTCTATCCCACTTTACTCAGGTGGATCGAGAAAAACTAGAGAAGGCGGTGGAGTTCATTGAGAAGACCAACCCTGTTCTATCTGGCCTTGAAGACAGATTGACAGCGGTTGAAAATCGCTCAGGCTTCCTTGGCCATGAAGACAGGGAACTGATCATGCAGTTACCGCTGATACCTCCCCTCTTCAACATGCGGAAGAGGGGGAGAAGACTAAAGAAGACCATCCCCATGTTTCTAAGGGGGAGGAAACTGCTGAAAAACCTTAGGGAGTTGAAAACCCTGAGGGAACCAAATTCTCCGTACATACAAGTGTTGAGGGGGAGAATGTCGAAGAACATGCTGATTCACCAGTGCATGTTGATTCTTCACAAAATGAAGAAGAAGCTGAGGAAGAAGAAGAAGAAGACGATGAAGACCTGGATCTCCAGGATGACGAACCTTCATCATCACCCAAAAATGATGATGATGACAATGATGATGATGATGTTGAAGGCTTCGTCTTCCAGCCAAAACCCAAGAGGACCCCAGCCCTGAAAGGGGTCATGATCACTGAACAAGGGGAGGGGACCAATTCAAAGCCTCCAGTGACTGCAGCCGATAAAAGCAAAAACAAAGGCCTCGCTGAAGACAATTTGACTATTCTTCTTAGAAAGCCAGTTTGTCAGGTAACATATACTCTTTTCCCTTACACTGTATCCCTCCTCTACCCCTTCTCAATATCCATCCTACTCTCACTCAAACCTCTAAACACTTAACCCATCCTTTCTCTATCTCTTCTTCACAATGATCTTAACTTTGTGATCGTTTTGTTTCAGCTAGTCCTCTCCCCTGCTTGAGGGTAAATCTGAAGATCCTACATCACCAATAATCCCAGTCCCGAGTGCTGATGACTTACAAATAATCCCAGTCTCCTTCGCTGAGACTGATGAAGCTATTGAAGAAGAAGAAGAACTGCTCTCGCACAATAAAAGACCTTCATTAAAAGCCAAGTGAAGAAGAAATGAAAAAGAGAGTAGCCATGATTCAAAAGGTTGACGCTCAGCGCATCGTTCCTCCTCATCTCAACATCCTCTCAACAAAGGAAATTGCTGAAGCTTTCAAGGCTGACAAACTTCTTGCCGAACAAAAAGAGCTGAAGAAAAAGACAAAGAATATGCCATCGAACTCGTTTAGCGTTCGGTAAAAGATCCTGAACTAAAAAGGTTCCCTGTAGCTGTCCAACGAAAGCTGATCAAGGACGCACAAAAGAGAAATCAAGAGAAAGCAAAGGTCAGTGATTCCACTCTGGCCTGGTGCAAAGAGAAATGACATTACAGAAGTTATGCTTCAAGAATTAAATATGTGTTCCTGAAAAGGAAAATGTCAAAAAATATTCCAATAGTCGATGTCGAAATCATCAGAGAAAACGGATTCAAGTCAACTCGCTACCTGTCAAATATTGATAAGCTTGGCTTCCATGAATGGTTGGAGATGAGGGTAGCTATTCAGCGATCGCGCTTAACATACAAGACCCATGTCGAGAAAACTCTTAACAGGATGATCGACATGGAAGCTTCAGCTGTTGACATCCCAAAACCTCCTCCAATCCAACCCAAGCGACCTACTGCTAAGAAGAAGAAACCCTCAACTTCAGGTCCTCCGATAAGGAATGAAACGGGGATCGACTTTTCTAGTGAAGCAGTTCTTGGTCCGGATGCTGATCTCTCTGGACTCGATGTCTCCCTACCTCCCGCTGAAACATTCATCCCTGGTAAGGTTATCAGTAACCCTTACGGCATTTTCTTCTACGACTACACTGGTCGCTCATGTTTTCAACTAGTCTCTGAGCTACACAAAGATCCCATCAAACAGCTCAGGGATTTACTTTATTGGTGTGACTACATAAAGGATCTCCAAGCAATCTTTCTGAAGCCCCTGATCTTCACAGAAGCAAAGAAAAGAAGAGACCAGGGAGTAAAAGTCCCTGATTGGATGATTCCTCAAATTGATACTCTTGGCGAACTTCTTGTTAAGAAAGAACCTGAATAGCTGATAAGATCCCTTTTGTAATTCTTCTATCTTTTATCAGCTTATAACTTTTTGTACTTGTAATTATTATTCGTTGTACTTGTAATTTTTCCACTTCCCTCTGTAATTTATACGAAGTTAAATAAAAAATTTCAGTGAATGCACTTTACTCCATCAGTACCAGCTAGCAGGTCCAGAAATTGTGCAAGCGGTAGCTGATAAGATAGAACTAATTCGTGAGAAATGAGAGTCGCGCAGGATTGGCAAAGGAAGTATGCACACAAAAGGAGAAAACCTATCGAGTTTCAAGTTGGTGATAATGTGATGCTAAAAGTCTCACCTTGGAAAGGCGTAGTTCGTTTCGGAAAGAAAGGAAAGCTGAGGCCTAGGTATATGGGGTTGTTTGCCTTTATAGAGCGAGTTGGAGACGTAGCCTACAAGTTGTACTTACGTGAAGGGCTGGAGGGATTCCACCCGACTTTTCATGTTTCGAACTTGAAGAAGTGTTTAGCTGAAACAGACGTAGTGATGCCATTGGAGGACATCAGTGTTGACGAGAGGTTAACATACATAGAGGAACCAGTAGAGATTGTGGACAGTAAAGTCCGAAAGTTGAGGAATAAGGAGATCAGATTGGTAAAAGTTCTGTGGCGGTATCATAAAGGATAAGAGGCAACTGGGAAGTAGAAGCAGACATGAGGTCCAAATACTCTCAACTTTTTGACAAAGGAATTACGGGAACGGGATTTTTTGAGGGGGGAGTATTGTAATAACCGAGGTTTTTATTTAAAGAAATAAGATTTGATGAAGAAAAGTGAGATTTATGAACTTCAGGGGCTGTTTTGAAAAATAATAGAAAAAGGGTATAAAACCCTCAATGATTGCACAAAATCATATATCTGCATATATTTGTCGGTTGTGTGCGTGTTTTGGGGAAAAGAGGAGACTCAAGCTGATTATTGCGATTTTGGGGGAAGGAGGGTTAATTGGAAGAGATTCTTTATCAAGTTCATCAAAGGTGTCCCACCTAGAGATCCGAACCATAAGCGAGAAGATTTCAGCAAAGACAATAGGTGAGTTTTTTTTTGTAACTGTAAATGTGATGCTTTGCACGCTATTTTAAACGCATGAGATATTATGAAATTGAATGTTTTATCTTACATGTATAAAGTTGTATGATTACTATGTTTGGTAAATTATGTGGTCGTGTATGCATACATTTGACGGTGATCGTGATACGGCTAAGTCGCGGGGTGTGTACTGCCAGTACTGATACCGGGGGGTGTCCCGTTTATGCCATGGAGGGTGTGTTCCAACTAAGGCAGTGTGAGTCTGACACGTTGTCACCGGTATACGGGACTTCGGCGTGCCATTTCATGCATGGGTGCTTGTTGATGAAAGCTAAATGATTTTGGTTGCTTATAAATTGTTATATATTTTTCTGTGGCGCGAGAATTATTAGAGGGACCTCACTAGACGTCATGGTCTAACCCTCGCATTTTCAAAGATAAACTTATTTTCAGGGAAGCATCTAGTAGGAGGCACGAGCAAGGGCAAGGAGAAGGCCTAAGCTAGATGCATGGATAGATGATAGTTATTTTTACCTTGCTTTATTTCGAGACTTGGTAGAATATTATCAGCTGTGTATAGGTTGTTCCGCAAACCTAATTTTGTAGTAGCTGTACTCAGTAAATTTTGGGGCCATTTTGGCTGTTTGCTTTATATTCATTTATGCATGCTCTATTTTGGAAGTTGGGTTGTCACAGCAGGAGCAGGTACAGGTGTCGGAGGCCAAGGTCGAATCCCTTTTGTCGAGGCTTGATGAGGCCTATGACCTCTTAGAGGCCTCGACGAGGGAGCTAAGCGACCTTTCAGGGTCGTCTGGAGACGGCCCTGAATAAGGTTTCTGCGTCTGAGGCAGAAGTTGTGGCGACCAAGGATCTTCTGACCGTGCGCTAAAAACAAGTCGAAGACCTTGAGTCGTCCGTTAAGGCGAATGGGGAGGAGGCCGCCGAGTTGGAGGAGAGGCTCCTTAGTTTTGAGGCCTTAACTCGTTTCAGGGTTAAGGCGGCGATCATGCGTTGCCATCTTTAGGGGAGGAATCCCATGGCTAACGCCGAGGCAGAGGTCGCGGCCTATTTGGAGCAGATTGGGTTAGAACAAGATCTCAACTAGGAAGATTCTCTTGAGGAAGACGATCCTGTGGAGGATGGAGCCGGAGGAGGCGGCGAGGAAGTCATCCAAGACAAGGAGCGGCCTTCCCAGCCTTAGTTAGATTTTTTCATTTCTTTTGTAACTTTCTAGGGACGATCGTTAATGGTTGGGCCCTTCACTTGTAAATTTTGGGAATATTAATACAAGCGCTTTTGTCTTATGATTCTTTGTCGAATGCCTTATTTACCATATGAGATTGTATTAGTCTAGCGATAACTTGCGATAACACATCAATCACGCGATATTGAAATAAAACATGTATTTAAGAATCATAGGATAACACAGATCGTGCGATAGAAGTTTAAGGTAACATGTAATCAAAACATGAGTCATGCGACTGAGGCATTTTTACAGAGATCATGTGACTTAGGCCTTTTAACGTTTTCTGAGTCCTAGACCTGGGGTCGTAAGACTTGTGACTCTCTTGATCATCGAGTTGCTTTGTCTGAAGGAACTTATCGTATCTTTTGACTTATGCTTATGTGGTCTTGCGATTCTGCGACACATCAATCGTTAGCAGTTGGTCGTTGGCTTAACCAACGACCCTCTGATGCTTAAGTTATTAGTCGATATGATGAAATAAATCGAAAGGAAAAAATAATCTAAAAGAAGTATTTTTTTTCAAATGTACCGCATTTCAGCATCATGGGACATCTTGGTTGTTGAGGGTTTGGAGTCCGTTGGCACCTTTTCCTATGACTTCAGATATCCGGTAGGGTCCTTCCCACTTGGTGGATAACTTACCTGCGTTTAATTCCTTGGTGTTTTCGACTACACATCGAAGGACAAAATCTCCTTCTTAGAAGATTTTATCTTGACATTCTTGTTGAAATGTCGTTCGACCGCTTGTCTTTGAGATGCCATCTTGACGAGAGTAGCTTCTCGTAGTTTTCTTTTGGAAAGGAGGCGGCACTCCTGGCAAACAAAAACGAAAAGAAAATATACACCTAAATGGCAAGGGACTCCCTCCCAAAAAGGAGCCACTCCCACCATAAAGGACAGACCCAATATGGAGGAGAAGGCACCACTACGAAACAGATAAAGCTACATCTTAAAACATACCAAACAACAAGCAACCAAAAAAGACAAAGGGTAATAGAGCTAAAAAGCATATGACGAAAAATCCTCAAAACTCTAAAAACCCCACAACCCCAACGAGACCAAACATAAAACATCGACATCATGGAATATTCCCCGTCATCCGTAATCTAGCACCCCTGTGCTGACTGCCATGCACTCCAAGCAACTTCAAGTCCACAATTCTCCGTATTTCCATGGTAAGTTGATCCGGAGGACGTTTCTTATCACCAAAAAGCCTTTCATTTCGTTCGTGCCAAATGTAATACACAGTTGCTGCAAAGAGAAGACGTGCTCTAGTATCTCCCGGTTTCCATCTTCCAATTTCTATATCAGTGAGTAGTAAGTCCCAACGATCATTCAAATGAGCATCAACCCCATTTTGTATAGCTGACCAAACCTGTTTAGAATAAGGACATTGAAAAAATAGATGATTATGATCATCTGGACAGATTGAGCACAACGAACAAATCAGCCTATCTCCATCATGTCGCCAAACCGCAATACGATCTTGAGTAGGCAACCTTTTACGAAATGCAAGCCACAAGCAAAATGAGTGTTTGGGAATATTGTTGGAAAACCAACAAAACGAATACCAAAACACCTTATCATATACTCCAAACATGGTCTTCCAAACCTCAGCAACCGAAAACCTAATAAGATGATTGTGGCGATTTCTCCACATAACACGATCTTCTACCACCGGATAAAGAGTAGGAACGGGAGTTGAAGCAAGCATACTACACCTTGATACCCATGTGGTCGGCCATTGATTTCCCACTTCAGCTAACGCCCCCTCAACTGTAGCATGTTTAGAAAGGCCACCTGCCAGTAGAATACGATAAGAAATATGATGAGAAAGATGGCCAAAATCCAGCCACTTATCTTCTCACGCATTAGTCACTCTACCATTACCAATGACATGAAAAAAATATGGCCGAACTTGTTCCCTCAGATCAAGCAGTCTCCTCCAAAGCCACGTAGTTGCTGTTGAAACCGGAGCATTCCAAATATGAACATCTCTCAGAAGATATTGATACACCCAAGAAACCCATAGCGACTTTCGTTTCCGTATAATATCCCATATATGAGACACCAAAAGAGCGCGATTCCACATAGAGATACGTTTAATGCCCAATCCTCCCGCATCTTTTGGTTTACACACATCCTCCCAAGCAACCTTAGCTCGTCCTCTAGACGATTCTCCCTGAGACCAAAGAAAATCCTGAAAAAGCCTCTCTAACTCATGAATGATCGATGCAGGGATAGTAAATATCATCATCCAGTATAGTTGCAAAGACTCCAAAACAGATTTGATTAATTGAAGACGGCCTCCAAACGAATGAAATTTAGATTTCCAATTCAGAATACGATCACGCACCTTATCAATGAGACCACGGAAATCCGGCGTCGTCAATTTCTTGGAAGATAATGGAACTCCCAAATAACGAAACGGAAGCGCACCAGTTTGAAATGGCAAAATCGAATTAAGCCCATTCATAGTCTCTAGATCCACATTAGAAGCATAGATATAACTTTTGTTCATGTTCGGTCTTAAACCTGAAAGTTTAGCAAATTCATCAAGAACCCTTTTAACCACCACAAGCGATCCCACATCCCCTTTACAAAAAACCAGGAGGTCATCCGCAAAACATAGGTGATTCAAAGCCAATCTAGAACACCCTTTATGAAAGGTAAAATTCGGATCAGCCTCCACATGTTTACGAAATAAGCATGAAAACGCCTCCATAACCAACGTGAATAGATAAGGCGATAAAGGACAACCTTGACGAATTCCTCTAGCACCCTTGAAAAATCCATATGATTCACCATTGACCAAAACCGAATATGAAGTTGTAGAGACAACCTCCATGATCCAGTGACACATAATGGGATGAAAACCCATGGCCGAAAGAACATTAGACAAGAATCCCCAATCAACTGAATCATAAGCCTTCTGAATGTCAATCTTTAACGAACAACGAGGCGGCCCATTACTCCTACCATATCCAGACATAATCTCATGTGCCATCATAGTATTATTAGAAATTCGACGACCTGGGATAAAAGCTGATTGATTCGGAATTACCAGCTTATCCAAACAGTCTTTTAAACGCCACGAGAGGATTTTGGAGATACACTTATAGATCACATTACAAAGAGAGATAGGTCGGAAGTCTAAAACAGAATTAGCATTCGGCTTCTTCGGAATTAGACATATCAAAGTGTGGTTCAACTCCCAAGCCAGACGACCTCTTAAGAAAAAATCTTGGACTGCCAATTCCACATCCTTCCCTACAATTCCCCACGCTGCTTTATAGAATTTTGACGAAAAACCATCCGAACCAGAAGCTCTATCATCCCCAATATCAAACATGGCACTCTTAACCTCATCTTTGGTGATAGGTCGAATCATAAAGTTAGCGTCTTGAATAGACAAAGTGTTAACAAACAGATGCGAAGGAAGCTCCGGACGAACCAACCCATCCCTCTCACCAAGAATTGATCGAAATTGATCAACAAAAGCAAAACCCACTTTATCATCAAAAACCATATTACCATGCAAATCCGCAACTGAATTGATAAGGCTACGATGCTTTTTCTCTTTAACAACTCTATGGAAAAATGCCGTATTGAGATCTCCTTCTTTAACCCAACGCACTTTAACACGTTGTCTATAGCATTGTTCCTCATCATGTAATGCCGCTTGAAAAGCAACAAGAACATGCGCTAGATCTTCCTTGATAATCACATTATGTGGATTTGCATCCACATCCCTTTGGACGGCCTCCACCTCAATACACAAATCATTCACCCTCTTTGACAGATTACCAAGCTTCGATCTCAAATACCTTAACGGACCTTTAAGAGTCTTTAGCCTAGAGGTAACCTTATATGCAAGCGAACCAAACACAGGCTTATCCCATGCCTGCTTAACAATCGTAACAAAATCTGGGTGAGAAGCCAAAAAATTATCAAAACGGAATGGATGTTTACCTTTGATACGGCCTCCTTCAAACATAGCTATCATAGGACAATGATCAGAGATCCCACGTGGAAGAAATTGAGCTGTAGCATTCAAAAAACCATCATAAAAGAGAGTATTTATCATGACCCGATCAAGCTTTCGTAGAACTCCACCTCCATGCACCGGCTTCTGAGCCCAAGTATAAAATATCGCCGTATACCGCAAATCAAACAACTCTACCTCCTCAATACAATCAGCAAACTCCTCCATACGAGTATCACGATGGGAACATCCTCCATCACTTTCATTCAGATGGAGAGTAGTGTTTAAATCCCCCACCATCATCCACGGTTCGTTTTTTGCAACGATAGCAAATCTTCTCAACTCCTCCCATAACTCCCTCCTCCTAATCATATTATTATCCGCATACACCACCGAAAATAAGAAGTACAAACGTGAACCTTTGATATGGATTTTGCAATGAACTACTTGATCCGTTAAGGTAATAACCGATAGGTCAAAAATCGAGGGGTTCCATGCAATAATAATGCTAGTACTTTTAGACAAAGGAGAATTATTCGCAATCCAAGACCATGACCCCATAGTAGCATTAATAACACGATCCAAGTTAGGATTAGTGACATGAGACTCCAACACAGCACAAAGCGAAAGCATATTATTACGGATAAAATACTTAACCTCACGTTGCTTGATCGCCGAATTGAGACCACGAACATTCCATGCACCTATGTTCAACATGATGACCGATTAGATTTGTTAGTGTCATTCACTCCCGACACCCAAGGATTTGGTCCCTCACACAAAGAAGGGTCACGCACATTTGATTGACATTTAAGATCCCCTTCTCTATCATCGTCATCATCCGAAAGACTTGCAAAAGAATTAGAAGTGTCAATAGACACAGACCTCTTAGCTTTAAACACCGAAGGATGTACCTCAAATCTGGATGGAGCCGGAGTTTTTAGAATACCCCGAAGCTTGGGTGCTCCATTGCCATCTCTCGTCACCTCCTCCACCTCCCTCATATTTTTAATCACTTGCGATGGTTGCATTTTATCCTCCTGTAACACCTGCTCCACTAGCTTTGGGTTTTCCTGCGATTGAAGCACTGACGGAACCTCCTTGTCCCCACCATTACCCTTCGGCACAGAAGCCTGACCCAACAGAATCTCCTTAGAAGCCCCCTTATCAATAATTGGTGCATTCACCTCCTTTTCCACTCCCGAAGAGGACCCCACAGGTTTCGGTCTCCAAGTTTGGCGTGCACCATCATTTTTCTTTGAAGGGTTTCGCTTCCTATTTGTGACCACCGTAAATCCGTCAGAATCCTTACCATTCACCGTCATTCGTTCCTTACCTTTATTCGTTGCAATATTAGCTTTAACACAAGTTGATGTTTTATGGCCAAACACCCGACAATGTGAGCATTGTATTGGTTCCCAAATATACTCAACCTTTACGGGGACAATGACTTCGTTCCCCCCATGCAAACTCGGCACCGCAACCTGAAGTTCTCTTTTAAGTTCACCAATCGCCCAAACATCCACCAGGACCTTTGCAAATCCTGGACGTCCCCACGCCTTATCACACATCGAGGCCGTGTATTCATCCATCATTTTAGGGACTCCAAGAGCACTAGCAATTCTCCCAACGTCCTCTCTATTGAAAGCAACAAGAGGAATATTGTGAAGTTTAACCCACAATGGACATGTTGTGTGTTCAGGTTTAATCAAACCCTGTTGAGGATCCCAAGGGAAGAGAAATAATGGAATACCACGCACCATCCAAGGTCCCCCTTCAAGCACTTGTCGCAAACCATGTTCATTTTCAAACCGGAAAAACAGAAATCCATTTGGATTCATCATAGAATCCTGCAATCCAAACTTTCCCCATAAAGATTGAACAATCTTCTGAACCGTGGGAAAATACAGCCGGGGTCTGAGGAAGTAACCATATAATGTAGTTTTATAAGTACCCGCAGCCTTTTCCGTAAGCTCAACCGGGAGATCAATCCTCGTAGAGTCCTTCTCCATCAAAGGAAAGTAAGGCACACTGTTACCCGTGGAGTTCATTGCATCCTTGAGAATAGCTGCATAAGAAACAGACGAAGGATGTTTCAAAAGAGAAACTTGACCAAACCGAAGAGGAACCCCATTCTTTTCCGTAAGACGATCAAACACCGATTCCCGTCCCTCAGCAGGCGCAACCTTATCCGCAGTAGCATGCACATTCCTGTCAGCAGCTGTGAACACTGCTCCCTCCTTTGTGACCGTATCCAAACCCATCGAAAAACCATTGTCACCAACAAAGGAGGGCATCGCATTAGGCTTCGGATTGCCCTGCCCATTTCCTTTTTCCCGAACATCGACCTCCACCGCCGGCGAAACCCTAGCCGTATCATGCATGGGATTGCCATGCAAAACCCTAGGAGTAGCCGCCGCCGCTTGCATGTTCTCACCCGACACACCATTGTTGGCCATCTCGACACACACACACACTATCAAACGAAGCCAAAGAGCTGCTCTCTCCTACGATAATCCGGCCAAGACAACGAAGGTCACCGGAAATCCGGGATGCTGAAGTCTCAAACCGAACAAAACCCTAATGGGATAACGAAGATCATCGGTCCAACCGGGATGCTGAAACCCCACGTCGAGTCTACCTTAAGAGAGAACGAAGTCCCTGGAAACACGCTGATAGAGGGTATGAGCAAGACGAACCAAAAAACAAGAACTACTTACCGGAAAACGATCTCCGGCCGGAAAGACGCGTAACCCTAAAAAACGAAATCTGAAACCAATGAGTACGCCGCACCAGCCACATAAAATCACAGCACCGTCGTCGATAAGGAACCCCACGAAATCCAACCTAGCCAAACACGAAACAAATAACAAAAAACACCAAAACGAAAAAGAGAATCAAACCCTAATCTGAAAAAATCAGTCTCTAATCCCCAAGAATCAGCCAAAACACGAGGATCATGCTTCGAGTTCATGGCCGACATGTGAAACCCTAGTCGCACCCACGAGAGAGAATCCCATGGTTTCTATTTTATGTGGTTTTGTTGGTTATGTTTAGTAGCTTCTCGTAGTTCTTCTAGAGCATCAAGGTCATAACTCAGGTCTACCAAGTTATGATCGACCGTGGTATGTGTTTGGGTAAAAATCCACACCTCACGAACGACGATGAAAAATACATATGACATTTATGTAAGACCACTCTTATATTAAGATAAGGTCTTGCAGATTATTTGCTATCGAATATTTGGTCGTACATTTCTACGATGGTCGTAAGTTTCATACGACCGACGTCCAAGACTCAAGACGGTCGTACGACCATACTAACCGTTTATAGTCAACATCCGTTTTATTTGTTCCATTAATGTAGGTCTAAAAGCAATCATGGTACAACGGTCAGTAACGGACGAGCTCTTAAATGACAATAAAGGCCCGACAACAGTTACAAGCGCACCATTAAAGCACATTTAATGTCTCCGCAACATCTGAATTCAACACATCCGCACTCGCTTCTACATTTCCTACGCAATACAACAGTGATCAACAAAGCATTTGAACCATCATCGCTGTCGCAAGTTTCGCACAACGAGCAGTTCAATTCGCACGACATTAGTTCACTTAGCACGATTTACGCACGACGTACGATATTAGCTTACAATCAAGTTTATTTTCATTCTTATTGTAATCTATTGTACACACGACACTTGTTACCGAAGGATTTTGCCCCTGTTTGGCGACCACAGTGCACTGTCGACTTCCCCAAGTCGGCCGTGGTTTTTTCCCTCGTTTGGGTTTTCCGCGTCACCAATTCTCCTATCTTATTTATTTTTACCTGCGATTGTGTTGTTTGTCTTGAGATCCTTTTCTTTAGTTATTAAAAGCTCCACATCAACCTTAAGTTATCCTTTGGGGGATTTTTGGTATTAACAGTATGTCTCGACGTCGGCAGCCGTGTCTCGACAGGTAAGACTGCTTCACACCCGTAGACTAGAGAAAATGGGGTTTGTCCTGTAGAAGTTTGTGGCGTCGTGTGATTGGCCCATAGGACGATGGGAGTTCTTCGACACGGCAGGTAAGACTGCTTCACAAAATGACTTCTTTATCCCGGACCTGGGAGAAAGCCGCTGCTTCTATCTATTTAGAAAAATAATCTGTAAGGACCAGTAAAAATACCTTTTGCCCAGGGGCAGATGGTAACTTACCGACAATATCCATTCCCCGTCTCATGAAGGGTCATGGGATTAAAGTCGTGTGCAAAGGTTCTGAGGGTTGATGAGACATACCTGAATGTCGTTGACAGGCGTCACAGCCTTGGACGTACCTGATTGCATCTTGTCGTAAGGTCGACCAGTAGTAAGCTTGTCGTGAGACTCGGTTCGCTAGACTACGACCTCCTGAGTGATTGCCACATTCTCCGTCGTGCATTTCCTTAAGGATGGTTTGCACTTGATCGTCGTTAAGGACACATCGTAAGTTTAGACCTATCGACGATCGTCGATAGAGTTTGTCTTTGATCGTAAGATACTTGGAAGCTTTGAATCTGATTTTACGTGCTTCCATTCGATCGTCTGGTAATTGGTCGTGCATAAGGTAGTTCTCAATGTCACGCGACCAATTTCTTCCTCGAGGACGTGGACGTCCATATCATTCTCGACAGATGGAGTTGCTAGATGGATCATGGGAATATTATCGAACGATGGCTTTCCGAGTGCCGCACCAAGGTTGGCTAAGGTATCAGCTTATGCGTTATGGTCCCTTGGGATTTGCTCGATCAAGAAAGGTTTGAATTCTTCTGATTTTGCTTTCGTCGTCTTAAGATATGTTGTGATTTTGGAGTCTTTGGCCGCGAATTCACGACCAAGGGAGAATCGCTTTTTACGTGTGTTAATGCCAAAAATCGCACCAAAGTACAACTTAAGGTCAATGTGGACTTTAACAACTAAAGAAAAGAATCTTTTGACAAAGCGTGCGACAAAGACGAAAATGTAAACGAGACAGAGAATTTGATGACGCGGGAAAAACCTCAACGAGGAAAAAACCCGCGGACGACTGTGAAAGTCGTCGCTGCACTATGGTCGCCAAACAGGGGCGATGTCCTTGTGTTTCCGGTGTCGATCGTATAGAGATTACAATACAAATGAAAGAAAGATTTCGAAATGTAAAGTAACAAGTGTTTTGAATGTAAAACAATGTGCGTCGTGTGTTTAAACTGTGTGTCGTGCGCTGATGTCGTGCGTCGAGAGCGATTCTTCTGCGAGCGATTTCTGTGCTCCAAGTGTTCTTTCGAGTTCGAGTGCTTGTGTTTGTTGTTCGATGTCCCTTGAACTGAGGATTGAGCTTGAAATTTATAGTCTTCGGGCGCTTTTAATTGGCTCATTAAATACTTCGGTAACTGTCGTAACGGACGTCGTCTTTAGTGTTGTTAATGGTTTTCATCAGTTATAGCCGTTGTCCATTAATGACGTTGACTCCTGCAATAAACACTGAACAAACGTAACAGTCGTATCACGCGTTAGTTAGTCGAGGTCGCATGGTTCTATGCGACGATCGTGTGAAACGTACGACATCGTGGTCGAGTGTCGCGAGGTAAATAACATTCGATCTTAACTTTAGTCGGGGGATAAAGTGCTATGATTTTACCTTACCAGAAGTAACAGAAGTGAGTGCTTTTACTTACCTTGGTCGTGGTCGAGACTGGTGAAATTTTGCCCAAACAGTTTGCCCCCAAAATTTGAAAGTAGAATGCTAAATTCAAATTTTAAATTTTGTCAGTCGGACGCATAAAACTATGACATGTGTCAAAAATTACTTTAGTTGCTTCGGGACTAGACTGGTTCAATTCAATCTAGAGAGGGAAGTCGAAGAGGAGATAAGATCGTGACGTCATGCTGACGTACGATGGTGCTTAGCAGCTGTCATGGCCAGGTGTCAGCGATCCATGTGGTTATACGAAAAGGCGGGACGCGTGTCGACCATCAGGGGATTCGACCTGATATGATCGTTTTTTTATAAATAGAAACCACGATGAGTCTATTTTGGTTTACGATTCCGAAAAGTTTTACACAGAGATTTCCCCTCGATTTCCTTGCTGTTTTTCCAATCCTGCAAGAATCTTCGACTCAGTTAGAATTTTCCGAGGTTTAGAGCACCTATAAATATAAGGTACAATTTCTTCGATTTCTTAAGTTTTTTTCAGAATGTCGATGGATCCCGAGAGTACTGTTCAAGAACAATCGGACCTTGATGATTTTAGAAGCTTAGCTAAAATCCCTACGTGGGTTGAATGGATCTGCGCAGGTCAGATTCGATCAAACGAGTGTCCCGAGGGGTATATCATGATATACGAATACCCTTTTAAAATAGGTTTTGAATGGCCTTACTCGCCTCTTGCTAAAGCCTTTATGTTAGAATTCGACTTAGCACCAAGCCAATTAATGCCCCAGTTTTGGCGAGTCGTACAAGTTATAGAGCGTCTCACTAAGAAATGGGAGTCTCCCATGAACATACGCGACCTACTCCTGGCTTATCAAGCCAAGAAGGATGGGTGTCATCGTTGTAGCTTATATTCTAGGTATAAGGGCGATCGTGCTTTGGTCCTAGGGACCGCTGTGAACGATCGTAAATGAAAGACTCGGTACGTATTTGTACGTAAGTCGACCCTTGACTCTGAGAGCGATTGGATTAGGGACGGTTGGAATACGTCAGGTGAGCTTTGCAATTTCATTGTCGTATGTCGTCCGCGTTTTTTGCTTGCTCTTTGACTTGCTTCTTATATGTCGACAGCCATAAAGTTTGAGGACGTGAAGCCTTACGCCAACTCTCAGGCCAAAATCGACAAATTTCTAGCGTACAGTGCCGACGAGCGGTCGTTCGCCACACGACATTTGATGGACGAGGACGAAGACGTTGTCTACTTGGGAGATAATCGAGAGGAGAAACGTAAGGAGGAAGAAGAAGAGTCGAAAGAAGAAAGAGAGATGACTGGTAAGTGCACTTTCCTTTTTCTTTCTGTTGAATCTTCTTCTCTTATAATATTTATTCTTTTTTCTGGTTTCCAGGGGAATCACAACCCAGGGTGTCGACCGTCTCTGCTAAAAGAGCAGCTGAGCTTGAGCTTGAGCTTGCCCGTAAGGGCAGGGAAAAGAGGCAAAGGGCTTTGTCCACTGGCCCGGATGTTCCAAAGAAGACGAGGACGACGATCCTGAGGGAACCGTCTTCGGGGGTTCACGACTCGTCTAGAGTCGTTACGCCCGAGAAGGCGAAGGTCGCATCGCACAGGAAGACATCTTCCGATGCGATTGCTGCGACACCTATCAGTTCTGCGCCTCCGGCGGAAACAGCGAAGTCCCCGTCTGCCACGTCGGACCCTATGTCGGTCGGCAAGGGCAAGGATCATCCGACGGGAGGGGCTAAGGTCACGACGGTTAATTTCTCATTGCCGTCGGACTTTATGGTTGCGAATGTCCTAGATGGGACGAATCTCTTTCCTCATTTGGGGAAATATCTGCTCCCGTCTTTCAGGGAGCGTTTCGAGGGCTTTCCTATCGAGGAGACGGGGGCCCATGTTGTCGGTCTGGCGTTTGTTAACGCCAAAAATCGCACAAAAGTACAACTTAAGGTCGATGTAGACATTTAACAACTAAAGAAACGTATCTCAAGCCAAATAACACAATTGCGAGGAAAAAGTAAAAGAGACAAGAGATTTGGTGACGCGGAAAACCCTAAAATGAGGGAAAAAACCGCGATTGACTTTATGAGAGTCGACAGTGCACTATAGTCGCCAAACAGGGGCGAAAGTCCTTGTGTTTCGGGTGTCGATCGTACAGAGATTACAATACAAATGAAGGAAAGACTTCGAAATGTAAAGTAACAAGTGTTTCGAATGTAAGAACAATGTGCGTCGTGTGTTTAAACTGTGTGTCGTGCACTGATGTCGTGCGTCGAGAGCGATTCCTCTGAGAGCGATTTTTGTGCTTCAAGTGTTCTTTTCGAGTTCGAGTGTTTGTGTATGTTGTTCGATGTCCCTTGAACTGAGGATTGAGCTTGGAATTTATAGTCTTCGGGCACTTTAATTGGATCATTAGGGACTTTGGTAACTGCCGTAAAGGATGTCGTCTTTAGTGCTGTTAATGGCTGGTCTTGTAACCGCTGCCGACATTAAATGCACTTTGATGATTGTCGTTGTAACCGCTGTCGAGTCTTTAATGTTATTAAGAGCTAGACCGTTGTTGACCGTTGTACCATAATGGCTTGTAGACCTGCAGTAATGAACAAAAGAAATGGCTATCGACCATTGATGGTTAGTGTAATCGTAAGACCATCTTAAGTTCAGGACGTCGGTCTTATGGAGCATACGTCCGTCATCGAAATACAAGACCATGTATATGACTGTAAACGTCTTGTAAGACCTTATCTTAATATAAAAATGGTCTTATAAAAATGTCGTAAGACTAGGTCGTAAGACTAGGTCGTAAGACCAAAGTGATATAAGACCGATGACAGGAGACTGTCGACGTAAGACCAACGAGTCGTAACTGGCGACACGTAACTGGTGACATATGACTAGTGACAAAAGGCTAGTGACGTAAGACTAGCGATGTGCGACGTGCGACACGTGACATACGATCATTAGATGTAAGATACTGTCTTGAATGACTGTTGACGCAAGATGCCTTTCAATAACCAACTATCGTGGTTATTAACGTATCTCGGGGATATGACAATAATGGGTATTATCCTTGTCGGTCGGGGGTATGACTGTCGTAGATATTAGAGTAATCAAGGTCCACGGGTCATGTCGAGGGAATTTCCCAAGTCGGTCGAGGGTGTGATTTTTTACCCAAAAAGTTAGCCCCCGAGATTTGAATTTCAATGCCATTTGAATTTCAGATCTCGTACCAAAGTAAAATGTGTTTATACGGAGACGTGTAACTTTTGCTAAGAAAATCGACTTGGTTAGCTAAAATCGTGAGTCCAGTCGATGGTGTTTAAGTAAGTTGCGACGATCGAATGATGACTTTTAATGCGCAAGATACTTGCGGTGTTCATCTGACGGTCGTAAGACGACCTTAAAACGTAAGGAACCGATGGTGATCGTAAGACGATCTTTATCAAAATGATACGTATGGGTCAGGAGTCAATCGTAAGACGGTTGGTCCGAAATAAATCTTGGCGGCGATCATAAGATGATCGAACCAAGATAAAATTTAAGGATCTTGTGATACAGTCGTTAAAGACTTATGTTCTAGAGTTCCGAGCCGATACGGTCGTTATAGACTTTTGATCTGGCGTTTAGAGCCGATATGGTCGTTATAGACCAATGATCTGGCGTTCCGAGCCGATACTGTCGTTATAGACTTGTGATCTGGCGTTTAGAGCCGATATGGTCTTTATAGACCTATGATCTGGCGCTTACAGTCGATACGGTCGCTAGAGACCTATGATCTGGCGCTTACAGTCGATACGGTCGCTAGAGACCTATGATCTGGCGCTTACAGCCGATACGGTCGCTAGAGACCTATGATCTGGCACTTACAGCCGATACGGTCGTTAGAGACCTATGATCTGGCGCTTACAGCCGATACGGTCGCTAGAGACCTATGATCTGGCGCTTACAGCCGATACGGTCGTTAGAGACCTATGTTATGTTGTGTAAGTTTTGCTTTAGCGATAATCGGTAAAAAAAAATTTACCTTTCTATTGAACCTGAGTATTATGTCGACTCGTACATGTCATGGACAAATGTAGTGTCAACTGTAAAAATTCATTAAGTACAAAAATGAACAAGAAGTCGTGTGACTTGGGCATCCATTATAATACAACGATTAAAACGTAAGTCATGAGACTTTTTGAACCGTATAAGCGCATGCGATCAAAGCATTCATTCAGAACATGAAATTTTTCTAAGTTAAAGAACTTAGCTTGTGGGGTCGCTAGACCTTACGATCGTGTGATTTGATTATACGATGAACTTGAATCATGTGTTCCGGTAGTTATACAATCGAGTCGTCTAATAAAACTGATTGTTTATACCGTACGATTTTACTGAAGTCGTATGATAGACTTAGTAACCTATGTCGTGCGATCCTGCGATAAAGCAATGTCAGAGGTTGGTTGTTGGCTAGCCAACGACCCTCCGATGCTTAAGTCAGTAGTCGTCGTGATGAATAAAAAATCGTATGAAAGAAGGAAAAGGATTTAGAAGAAATACCTTTTCAGATGCGTTGCATTCCAGCTGCGTGGGATATTTCGACCGTCGAGGGTTTGGAGCCGATAGGCACCTTTACCCACGACTTCTGAGATACGATTAGGACCTTCCCACTTGGTGGAAAGTTTACCTGCATTAAGCTCTTAGCGCTTTGGAACACTCATCGGAGGACGTAATCGCCTTCTTGAAAGACTCTTGCTTGTGATTATACGGTTAATCTTGCGACCTGCCTTTATTGGCAATCCTGAGATTGAAATGTGCGAGTCGCATTTATCGGCGACTTTTGCGTTTTGACATGCGTCTTACCATGACTGGTGATTATGAGATTCAATGTACAAGTCGTCTTTATTGACGACATATGTCATGACTAGCGATCGTGCGAGTCGCTTTTATTGGCGACCAACAATTTTTAACCTGCGTTTGTCATGACTGACGATCATAAGAAAATGTGAGTCATCTTTTACTGAGGACTATAAATTGCGACCTGCGTTTGCCTTGACTGGCGATTGTAAGATTTAAAATATAAGTCGTCTCTTATCGACGATTACAAATTGCAACCTGCGTTTGCCTTGACTGGCGATCGTAAGAAAAAACGTAAGTCGTCTTTTACTGACGACTATAAATTGAAACCTGCATTTGCCATGACTGGCGATCATAAGGTTTAAATGTAAATCGTCTTTAATTGACGATTATAAATCGTAGGACCTGTGTTTTAAGTCGTAGAGACTTTGGTTTGTCACGATGTAAATCGTAAAACCTATATTTATATGATCTTGCGAGCCTGCAATATAAAATCGGGGGTGGTCGTTGGTTTGACCAATGATCTTTTGATGCTTGAATCAACGATCATATATTAGATCAAAATAATTAAACGAGGAGAATATACTTAGAGTATATATATATAGTTGTTCTATGTGGGACGTCACAGTTACCGTAACATGGAGTCGATAAGCGCCTTTTTCCGAGGTCTTTTGAAATCAAATGCGGTATTTTTTTCAGTTTGTGAAGGGTGTTTCGAGCCCCCGAGTCCTTTGGATGATGCAATACATGCGATACTTTGACGGAGCATTTTTTTATCGGGGCTTGAGTCTGGCTTCAAGCCGCATTCAATTCCGATTGAAGTTGAATCAAGGGATCTTGATAATTTGCCATGTACCTGAAAAAACTTTACAAGATCGTCAGAGCGATATGTGTGTTGGCTTGAGATTTTCTCTAGATGGGGTCCCACGGATGGCGCCAAACTGTTAATGCCAAAAATCGCACAAAAGTACAACTTAAGGTCGATGTGGACATTTAACAACTAAAGAAACGTATCTCAAGCCAAATAACACAATTGCGAGGAAAAAGTAAAAGAGACAAGAGATTTGGTGACGCGAAAAACCCCAAAATGAGAGAAAAAACCGCGGTCGACTTTATGAGAGTCGACAGTGCACTATAGTCGCCAAACAGGGGCGAAAGTCCTTGTGTTTCGGGTGTCGATCGTACAGAGATTACAATACAAATGAAGGAAAGACTTCAAAATATAAAGTAACAAGTGTTTCGAATGTAAGAACAATGTGCGTCGTGTGTTTAAACTGTGTGTCGTGCACTGATGTCGTGCGTCGAGAGCGATTCCTCTGAGAGCGATTTCTGTGCTTCAAGTGTTCTTTTCGAGTTCGAGTGTTTGTGTTTGTTGTTCGATGTCCCTTGAACTGAGGATTGAGCTTGGAATTTATAGTCTCCGGGCACTTTAATTGGATCATTAAGGACTTTGGTAACTGCCGTAACGGACGTCGTCTTTAGTGTTGTTAATGGCTGGTCTTGTAACCGCTGCCGACATTAAATGCACTTTGATGATTGTCGTTGTAACCGCTGTCGAGTCATTAATGTTATTAAGAGCTAGACCGTTGTTGACCGTTGTTGACCGTTGTACCATAATGGCTTGTAGACCTGCATTAATGAACAAAAGAAACGGCTATTGACCATTGATGGTTAGTGTAATAGTAAGACCATCTTAAGTTCAGGACGTCGGTCTTATGGAGCATACGTCCGTCATCGAAATACAAGACCATGTATATGACTGTAAACGTCTTGTAAGACCTTATCTTAATATAAAAATGTCGTAAGACTAGGTCGTAAGACCAGAGTGATATAAGACCGATGACAGGAGACTGTTGACGTAAGACCAACGAGTTGTAAGTGGCGACACGTAACTGGCGACATAAGACTAGTGTCATAAAGCTAGTGACGTAAGACTAGCGATGTGCGACGTGCGACACGTGACGTGCGATCATTAGATGTAAGATACTGTCTTGAATGACTATTGACGCAAGATGTCTTTCAATAACCAACTATCGTGGTTATTAACGTATGTCGGGGATATGACAATAATGGGTATTATCCTTGTCGGTCGAGGGTATGACTGTCGTAGATATTAGAGTAATCAAGGTCCACGGGTCATGTCGAGGGAATTTCCCATGTCGGTCGAGGGTGTGATTTTTTACCCAAATAGCGTTCATGGTAAGTCTATCTTTCAAGACGTGTTTTGTTTACGTTGTCGCATGTCTAGTAACGATACTTCGTTTGTGTTTCTACAGGCGCTTCAAGCCTCCTTGGCTTTGCATGCTGAGATGGCAAAGGTCAAGGATTTAGTGTCCGCTGCCCATGAGAGGAGAAACGCGGCGTTGGATAGGGCAAAGGTTGCCGCAGAGCAC
Organism: Saussurea involucrata; assembly: GCA_033807775.1. Classification (NCBI taxonomy): domain Eukaryota; kingdom Viridiplantae; phylum Streptophyta; class Magnoliopsida; order Asterales; family Asteraceae; genus Saussurea; species Saussurea involucrata. Next base: position 78,174,181 of record CM066325.1, read on the forward strand.
GAAGAGGCTCTGTCAAAATGTCTCGATGACGCCCTGAAACATCTTGAGGTCATTGGTCGTGCAAAGGATGAGGCCAATCATCGCTTGACACATTCCCTGTCCATGATTGCCGATCAGAGGGAGGAGATGGACAAGGTTAAGGAATCCTTGGCTGCGATTACAAAGGAAGCTGAGGATTCTAAGTCTAAGGTAGAGAGTCTAGAGAAAGAAGTGCAGGCTCTTAAGGATGAAGGTAAGTCTGTTTTTGCTATAGCTCGTCTGACCGCTAGGGCAGCGATTATGAGGTGACACCTGTTGGGGAAGGACCCTCTTGCTTCGGCGTCGGAGGAGCTCGCCGTCTACTTGAAGGACGTCGGATCTGCGAGGGACCTTGATTCTGATGATGAGAAGGACGTCGAGGAGGTGGCGGCAGGTGAAGATCCTCATGTCGAGGCATCGGGCAAGGATGTGACCGACGCTCCTTAGAAGATATCTTTGTTTATTTTTGTTCCTTGCTGCTAGACCGTTGGTGGTCGAGCTTTTTTGGATGTAAATGACGTATTATTCAGGGAATGAAATTTAAATTTCTTTTGAACTCGTGTCTTGCACATTTTTGTAAGTAAATACAATAGTAATTGTGAAATTCACACAGTAAATCATGCGACTTAGGCATCCATTACAACACAACAATTAGAACATAAGCCATAAGACTTCTAAATCGTGTATACAAACATAAACACATGCGATTAAAGCATACATTCAGAGGGTGAAATTCTTCACAGTTAAGAAACTTAGAGTGCAAAATCGTTTAGACTTTGCTATCGTACGACTAAGTCGTGCGAAAAACTGCGAATCGTGTGTCCCTGTGGGAGGATGATCAAGTCGTAGACCTGATCGTTTACGTCGTGCGACCTTGCGAAACTAAAGTCGTTTTAGACTTAGTGATTATCGACGTGCGATCCTGTGAAAAACAATGTTAAAGGTTGGTCGTTGGCTAACCAACGACCCTCCGATGCTTAAGTCAGTAATCGTTTGTGATAAAAAATCGTATGAAAGAAAAAATGGAATTTTGAAAGCATACCCTCTCGGATGGGGTACTTGCCCCCCGTCATTTATCATCCTATTCTTTTCAGGAGAGAGTAGGTTTTAAATGACGGATCGACACTGAGATCTAGAGGAACAACGTCTACGCCGATGTCGACCGTGTTTTCGTGCGACAGGGCAAAAATAGTCGGCATATCCTGTAGGAGAGGCATAAGTTTTAAGATTACGGATAGAAGGACGAACCTGTCGAGACCCTACGGTCATGCTTAGCCTTCGACCTGCGATTGCCAGACAGCTTACTTTCGCGGCTTCAGGGTTGTCTTATAGCAGTCACGAGCGACTTTTGGCTCACTTTTGATTTCCTGAACTCCCCACGGCGTAGGGAATTTTAGAGTCTGATGATACGTCGAGGGAACGGCTTTCATTTCATGGATCCATGGTCGACCTAAAATGATGTTATAGGCCGACGCACAATCGATGACGCTGAACTTGGTCTGCTTGTTGATTCGTCCGGCGTAGACCGGCAAGATGATCTCTCCATAGGTGCTCGTCGCTTCTCCATTGAAACCAACTAAGGTCGTTGAACGTCGGGTGATTTCCGAGTGATCGATTCCCATTGCTTTGATGGTGTCAAGGAAAATGACGTTCGCTGAACTGCCTCCATCGACCAAGACTCGTCGGGTTAAACAATTACCAATCGTGAGTTGAATGATCAACCCATCATGGTGCTTCTGATACGAGTCACCGAGGTCGTCTTGGTCGAATATGATCTTCATAGCTTCCAACTCCAAATCTCCTTTTGGTCTCGATGAACGCGGGATAGGCCGATCGTCAGGTGCTTGACTGGCGTAACGTTTGGCCGCGGAATACGTCAGACCACACACGTCGGAACCACCAGTGATGCAATTGATGACCTTTGCATGCTCCGGGGTCGGCGGTCGATGATCGCTAGCTGAAGTAACGACATCATCGATGATATCTTTGAGGTTTCCTTTCGGGACATGATATGCTAGTTCTTTTTTGAGAGCTATGCAATCGTCTGTCGCATGACCATGGTCGAAATGAAAGTCGCATAATTTTGACTTATCTTTCTTTGCATCGTCCTGATCGGATTTCTTTGGCCATCGGATGGTCGCTTGAGTGGTCTTCAGAGCTTCGACCAAATCTTTAGTGGACCCTTTGAATCCGTAAGAGGATATATTGGGGTACTGAGGAAACTTGATCGCGGTCTTGGCCTCTGCTTTCGTCTTGAATTGGACATTTGAAATCTGACGCGCGGGCTCTACCTTAGAAATTGCTTTTGTTTTGAACTCTGGCTTCTTCACACCCAACGACCTCTTGTCGTCGGTATGCTTGCGACGAAAGGCAGCGTCGTCTTCTACCCTCATATACGCTAGGGTTCGAGCTCGGACGTCTTCGAAATTTTCTGGGGGATACTTGGTTAGATCAGTGTATAAGCCCGAACTGTCATCCCGACCACGCTTATAAGCTTCGATTGCGGTCTTGACGTCACAATTGCGAACACTGATCATCTCCGCATTGAATCTATTGAAATAACTTCGAATAGACTCATTGGTCTTCTGCACGACATAATACAGATCACTGGTCTGCTTCTCCATCTTGCGACTGCTGGCGAATTGCTGAGAGAATTGGTTGACCAACTCGGAGAATGACCCGATGGAATTGGGTTTGAGATTGATCAACCATTGGAGGGCAGGACCAGTGAGAGTTTCACCGAAGCTCTTGCACATACAGACCTCCTGATACATGTGTGGGATTGAGATCGTCCACATGAGCTGCTTATATTGCGCGACGTACTCTGTTGGATCGGTCACTCCCGAATATTTGGGCGTGAAGGTGGGGACGTTGTATTTCTTCGTGACCTCGACAGTCGCGATCTCGTCGATGAAAGGTGACGCCTGAAATCCTGATCGAGGCTCGACGTCGACGGCCACAGCTGCCCCAGGCAGCTTGGCGAGCAAAGATAGGACACGCTCGTTCTGATCTTCTAGCATCTTCAGTCGCTGGGCGATGGGATCATTAGGATCAGGATGCACACCTGTCTGCGGATTGACTCCTGAACTGGTGCCATATCCATGCGACGAACCATTGGCGTCCCCATTGAAAGGGACAAAATATGGCTATGATCCATTCTGAAACGGCTGCGACCCATTCTGAAATGGCTGCGATCTATTCTGCATGGGTGGTGGCCTTATATGCTGTGGAGGAACTGTCCCGAACTAGGGATTTGGGTTGAACGGCCCCGGCTGTTGGTTCTGCATGAATGGACCTGGATGTTGATTCTGAGCGAATGGACCTGGATGCTGATTCTGAGCGAACGGACCCAATCCTGGACTTGAATTATGCGCAAATGATCTAGGACCATTTTGACCGAAAGATCCTTGGCCTGGATTCTGAACGAATGGCCTAGGACCATGCTGAGGTCCAAAGGGATTTCTCAGTCGCGCGATCTCCTCGGCTTCTCTGCGACTCTGCTCGGCCATAGCATTGATTTGATTCCGAGCAACTTCCAGCTCTTGATACATCTGGGCAATGACGTGTTCTTGATTTCCAGGAGCTGCCATTTTCCTGAAACAGAAGACAGAGGAGACTATAAGAAACCGTTAGTAGGACGCACGTTTGTCGAAGATTTTCTCTAGATGGGGTCCCACGGATGGCGCCAAACTGTTAATGCCAAAAATCGCACCAAAGTACAACTTAAGGTCGATGTGGACTTTAACAACTAAAGAAAAGAATCTTTTGACAAAGCGTGCGACAAAGACGAAAATGTAAACGAGACAGAGAATTTGATGACGCGGGAAAACCTCAACGAGGAAAAAACCCGCGAACGACTGTGGAAGTCGTCGCTGTACTATGGTCGCCAAACAGGGGCGATGTCCTTGTCTTTCCGGTGTCGATCGTACATATATTACAATACAAATGAAAGAAAGATTTCGAAATGTAAAGTAACAAGTGTTTTGACTGTAAAACAATGTGCGTCGTGTGTTTAAACTGTGTGTCGTGCGCTGATGTCGTGCGTCGAGAGCGATTCTTCTGCGAGCGATTTATGTGCTCCAAGTGTTCTTTCGAGTTCGAGTGCTTGTGTCTGTTGTTCGATGTCCCTTGAACTGAGGATTGAGCTTGGAATTTATAGTCTTCGGGCGCTTTTAATTGGCTCATTAAATACTTCGATAACTGTCGTAACGGACGTCGTCTTTAGTGCTGTTAATGGTTTTCATCAGTTATAGCCGTTGTCCATTAACGACGTTGACTCCTGCAATAAACACTGAACAAACGTAACAGTCGTATCACGCGTTAGTTAGTCGAGGTCGCATGGTTCTATGCGATGCTCGTGTGAAACGTCGACATCGTGGTCGAGTGTCGCGAGGTAAATAACATTTGATCTTAACTTTAGTCGGGGGATAAAGTGCTATGATTTTACCTTACCAGAAGTAACAGAAGTGAGTGCTTTTACTTACCTTGGTCATGGTCGAGACTGGTGAAATTTTGCCCAAACAACGTGTAATCCGGTTGCCCCCAGATCATGCGTCATGCTCATACCCACGATCAATGCTTCGTACTCAGCTTCGTTTGTTGTGGCTTTAAAATCATATCGTATGGAGTATACCATCTTTCCCCCCTGTGGCGATTGTAAGATGACGCCTAGTCCTGCCTCCCTAGCATTGGACGATCCATCGACATGGAGTATCAAGGGCGTGTCGTCTAGAGTCGCCACAATATCTGCTTGTACGTCTGCGTCTAATTCTGGACTGAAATCAGCGACAAAATATGCCAGGACCTGCGATTTGATCGCTGTTCTTGGCATGAAATCTGTGTCGTAACTACTGAGATAGACACTGCACTTAGCTAGTCGACCTGTCAACTCTGGTTTTCTTAAAGCAGACTTAAAAGGATAGTTAGTAACGACTAGTATAGGATGTGATTCGAAGTAATGTCGAAGTTTTTTGGCAGCTGTGATTAATGCTAGCAATAGTTTTTCCATAGACGAATACCTTGTTTCAGTGTCTAGAAGAGACTTACTAATGTAATAGATTGGGAATTGGCGTTTGACGTCTTCTCGTGTCAAGACATCGCTTACTGAGTTGGAACTGACTGCCAAGTATAATTGTAGTTACTCATTGTCCTTAGGCTTCGACAACAGGGGTGGCGATGCCATGTATTCCTTCAGCTTTTGTAACACTTGCTCGTGGTCGTTCGTCCACTCAAAGCCCCTGTTTTTCCTTTAAACATTGTAAAACATGTGACATTTATCAGAAGATCGAGAGATAAACCTGTTTAGCACGACTATGCGACCAGTGAGTCGTTGGACTTCTTTGAAGTTTCTCGGCGATTTAATGTCGATGATCGCCTTTATTTTATTTGGGTTTGCTTCGATCCCACGTCGTGTCACCATGTACCCTAGAAATTTCCTAACTCTGATGCCGAAGGAACACTTCGTCGGTTTAACTTCATCTGGTATTTTCTAAGTACGTCGAACGACTTTATCAGATGATCAGTATGATCGCCATCTTGCTTTGACTTGACGAATATGTCGTCGATGTATACCTCCATCGTGTCACCAAGATAGTCTTTGAACATTTTGTTGACCAGTCATTGGTACGTCGACCCAACATTTTTTAGACCGAACGGCATAACTTTGTAACAATAAATACCTTTGTCTGTCATGTTTTCTCTTGATTGTCATTGTGCATCAATATCTGGTTATACCCAGAGTAGGCATCTATGAATGTAAGAAGTTCATGACCAGTGACCACATCGACCATTGCGTCGATATTTGGCAGCGGGAAGGGATCTTTCGGACAGGCCTTATTGAGGTCTGTGAAATCGATGCATACCATCCACTTTCCATTTTTCTTTTGTACGAACATGACATTGGCCAACCAATCGGGATACTTTACTTCTCTGATTTTTCCAGTTTTGAGCAGGTTGTTGACTTCTTCGTTGATCACTTTGTTTCGCTACAGGGCGAATTTTCATCGCTTATGCTTTATCGGCTTGTACGACGGGTCCACATTAAGCTTGTGAGAAATAACATTTGGATCGATACCGACCATGTCTTCGTGTGTCCAAGTGAAGCAATTAGCGTGTTCCTGCAAAAAAGAGATTAGTTTGTTTTTGATGACTGGATCGAGTGACGATCCAACGAAGACAATTCTGTCAGGCTTGTCCTTGTCGAGGACGACTTCTTCCAGACGATAGTCGTCGACGGGCTCGGGGACATCCTGGATCTAAAATTGCTAGATGTCTTTCTTTGAGTGTTTCATCATCGTCTTATAATATTCAAGGGCGATCTTCTGCTCTCTTTTGATCTTCTGAACTCCCCATGGTGTTGGGAATTTTATCGTCTGATGATACGTCGAAGGCACGACTTTCATATCGTGGATCAATGGTCTCCCCAGAATGATATTGTAGGCGGACGAGCAATCGATCCCAGTTAACTTTGTCTGCTTGTTGAGTCCTTTAGCGTATACGGGGAGGATAGTTATCACACCCCGCTAAAGCGGAAATACGGGATGTCACAGCTCAAGGTTTCATTGCGTAAGGTAGAAGACAACACACAATCATCATAGCATAAAAAGTTTACAAAAGTTACATCTTGTTCCAAAATACAAAATTGTCCAAAATACAAATCGACATGATAAGGAAAATAGTGTTGGATGCAGCTACTTGTGGTACCTTCTATAATTCCAACCTTACTTGGTATTTCTTGAAAATCATGTAAATGAGAGGGTCAACTATTGAATAGTTGGTGAGTTCACAGGTTTTCAGTATGCACAACAGTTTTAATGCATGTTTGTAAATCCGCACAGTGGATTGAGTATTCGGTTGTAGTTTTAATGCATCATTGTAAATCCGCACAGTGGATAAAGAATTTGGTAGTCAACATGCGCAAGGTATAATATTGTATGCAAAATCGCTATTGTGAAACGTTTGTTCACACGAAGTTTAAGCAATCGGTCGTTCGAGTATTTGCACAAGGTATAAAGTATACTATGATGCCTTAACATTGAGCCACTACCAAGCCTTCCGACAAACCAACGCCCCTTATATTATTCACGTCCTACCTCAGCGGTGAAATAATTCCACATGTGTAAGACCATTGTTGTTACTGGTAAAGTGCACTTCAAGCTCGTCAGCTAAAAGTGGGGTTGTTAATCCAAATAGCACTACCCACAAATACCATCGACTCGTAATGAGTTAATAGGTAGTGTCTAACTAGTGGGGACTTTTTCATTTAAAACTCAAGCACATCAAAAGTATACATACCTTAGTGCACAAACAAATAAAATTTAAGGTTCAACATTTCATAGGATAATTCAATCAGTTTGCAATTCGATATCATGTTTTTCCCCCAAGTTGTAACAAAAGAGTAAAAAGGGGCTGTGAATACTCACTGCGTTGAAATAATAGTAACATGCTTTTCACCCCAAAACGTACAAAATAGTAAAAAGGGGTTGTGAAAACTCACGGTGATAAGCGAAGGTGTTTCCGAGATGCTCACGAGTGTATCTTGTAATGTATTCCTACTCCGATCCTACGTATCGTAAGAGTCACTAGTAAGATTCAAGCTTGATTCTAAGGGTTTGGTTAATCCTACTTATCCAAAATGTCATAAAATGCCTTACGTAGAACTTTGTTTAGTTAACACAAGCCTTTAATTTTATAAAATAAAATGATAAAATGGTTAAAAGTTGATTTTTAATAATACTTGAAAATTTACTTTTCTGTCCAGAATCTTTGTGTCACTTTCAGTTCGTTTTTAGCTATTTTCCAAGGCTTTTCTGGTCAGAGGATTTTTATCCAATATGACATATTGTGTTAGGAAACTTTTGGCATAGAAACCATAATTTCGATCGTTTTGACGATAAATTCAATTGGTTATGTTGAGAGGATTGATAAATTGATAATAGGTTTAGTCTCTAGAAAAAACTACGACCAACTAGAACTTAGGATTTTTGAAGAATAATTATATAAATAAATATATTATAATATATATATATATATGTCGGGTTTTCGGACACGTCGGGTTGCGAGATATCAAACCCAACCCGAACTCAAATATTCCCCCAAAATTCGGGTTTCGGGTTTTTGGATTTTAAGGCATTCAGTTTTACACAAACACTTCATTTTCGGTTCAGGTTCGGTTCGATTTTCGGATCATTCGGGTTTTGTACACCTCTAATTTAGATACTGTTAATGTATAAACATGACTTTCTATATATATATATATATAATTTTTAAGAAGGCTTTTGAATTTTGAATTAAAAGAATATAAATTTACTTATGATATAATGAGAAAAGCATATAAATAGCGACCTTGTCCTCTCTGCAAATACAAAACAAACCACGTCCTCTCTTCAAATACAAACCACATTCTCTCTCAAAAGTGTAATAATGGATTTTTCTGATGATATGGGAGCTGTCAACAAAGCTTTCTCAGGTTTCCCCTTCTATCCATTTACATGTATTCTTTTCTTAGTTTCATTCAAAGTTGTATGAATTCTTTTTATTTAATAAGTAATAAAAAAGCTTTTTTGAAGTTACTTTAATAGCTTCAAGAAGTTATTTTCAACTTTTTTTTCCTTTTCTAATTATACTATTTTCTTACTTTTTTTAATAAATCGTAGTGTCCTGATAAACTGCTTTATATGATTAAGTTTACAAGACCTAAGTTGAATCTTAGTGTCCTAATAAACTGTTTTATATGATTAAGTTTACAAGACTTAAGTTTACAGGATCAAGCAATAGAGCGTTCTATCTAATAGTGTTGCATTAGATTTATAAGATACTTTTGGACGTCTTAAACTTTTTAGGACAGTTTTAAAATAAAACATTGTATTAGGTTTTTTTTTTCAGAAGACTATTGAGTTTTATAAAAAATGTTCTACACAAAAATTATGTTTATTTGTCAAAACTGCCATATAAAATAACTATTACACGAAGCTTTATCTTAAAAATGTTCTGAAAAACTTATTATAACGTCAAAAAATGTTCTATATACTTTTTACAACACATTTAGATGAACATTTATTGTTTGGTCCTCTAAACTTAAAATCTATAAAATAATCTATTATGAAAATTAAACATTGTTGGCCCCCGATAAACACAATTTTGATATAGTGCTATTATCTTGTTTGTTTGATAGTATTTATCAAACATCGCTAATTTAGAAGGTTACAACAATTTTTCCAACAAAAACTTTATCATATATATATATATAGATATATATATATATATATATATAGTTTTCAACATAATAATACTACCATTATTTGGTTCATTCGATGTCATATTGTCGTAATATATTGTATAACATGTAATCGGAATTAACTTGTAGGACTTGGAATCGACGAGAAATCACTAATATCGATTCTAGGGAAGTGGGATACGAATCAACTAAAATCGTTCAGATCAGGAACCTCTGGTTTCTTTGTCGAGGATGATCGGTTGTTCGAGAAACTGGTTGAGCATCAAATTAAACAACTCAAGAGCGATTTCTTACGTTTTAACGTAAGTATATATCAACTATATGCATTCTTTCCCTTGCGAACACCGTTCGTCACAATCTTTTTGCGATAACATGTGAAACTCAATTAAGATTACTCACCGAAATAGCATCTCTTAAAGAATAATATAACAGGGTTCTACATATTTCAATATTTTTATCAACATCAATGTATCCTTTTAGGGACTTGATTTTCTGAGACAATCTATGTCCATCTAGCATCTATTGACACCGGTTAACAAAATCGGGCTTATAGAAAGCTAAATTTTCCAAATGTCCTAATAAACTTTTTTTAAGACTTAAATTTAACCGAATAAACAATTGTAAAATAAGTTTATGTAACTCTTTTAGTTGTTTTAATAAGTTATTAAGGAAACTTTTAAAATAAAATGTAACATTAGATTTTTATAGAATTTTTTTGAGAAATGTTTTTGAATAAAAAATTTCACTTCGAATTTCGGCCCTCAACATCCCGCAGCTCATGGTGTTTCACGATCAGTATTGGAAATGAACGGAGAAGTGGTGGAACACAATTTTTTAGAGGACATTTATTTTTATAAGACATCTGTTTCAAATAATGTACCGGAGTAAATAATATGACGTTTTATTTCAAAATATTGTTCTTAAAAACTTGTTAAAACGTCCAAAAGCCTCCTATAATCTTATTGTAACACTTTTACGTATGATGCATAATTGTTTAATCATTTAAGTTTAATTCTTAAAAAGGAATTTATTTGGACACTATGGGTCGTTACCAGGTAAGTGCTTACCGGCAAGAGTCACCACCCTAATTTACCTTATCGAATAACATTATCGGCCATCAAAATGAATTTTTGGTAAGCGTTAAACCAAGTAAGTGTCTTCTCCCTCACTTACCGGGTAATAGTCTCGTTCTTTGCTTTGCCTCTTAGTAGGTAACATTCTCAATAATTCTCGGTCGTTATCATGCTTACCAGATAATTAACTGACACCCGATGCACGCTCACACAATAAACATTTGTAGACGCCCTTTAGGCATGTCTGAGTGATTGTCCACTGTATATGTTTGAAACCTTTTTTGTTTCACATGTCTGAGTGATTGTTTTGAAAAATATATAAGCAAACAGGATTACATATATATTATCATAATTTCAAGGTGTTTAACATTATATATATTTGTCTTTTTTTGCAGAATGCATTGGTATTGTGGACAATGCACCCATGGGAAAGGGATGTGTAACGTCCCAATTTTTTTTCTTAAAACATATTAATATATAAAACATCCATATAAACAAACCGCAAGTCTAATTGTTCAACGCAACGAAAGGTTTTCAGTTAATAGATAACAAAATAAAACTTGTCTAAGTCTTGAATCATCCTTCATCACGCCTTTATTCCAACGCCAACCCGGTTCTATATCTTCTCTTTCCCCTTGCTACTATTCCCGATTGAGTGACGACCTGGTTGCATTGTTATTTTGAAAAGGAGTTGGGTGAGCCTAAGGCCCAGTGAATTCACGGTTTTATGCATGATAATAATATCAATAACAATTTTCACAAAGCATCATAGTTTAACATGCATACGGTAAAACAATATAATTCACAAAGCTATCGGCATCATGGAAGGTGCCTGGCTCACACAGCTTTGCCTGGCGGACTCACACAGCATGTCCGCGCTTACGGCTTTAGACAAGCTCACACAGCATGCTCGTCTTACCATAGTACACCTCCATTGCCAAACAAATTTTCACATATATATCATAAAACATGTCATGATTTATTGCATAAACGACATAATAAAATTCTCGAGAACATTTAGCAATTTTATAAAAGTATGCAACCGTTTAAAAATCACGTTAACTCACCGTACTCGTGGTAGCCCGAACTGTTCTTGAAATTCCTCACGTCTTCCCTACAAATTTACGATCACATTTTTAACTCTAATAATAAAATTCGACACCCCTAGAAGTGATAGAATGGTCTTTGACACTATCTACTTTTTAACGACCCATAACCGACATTCTTCGTTTCGACGTTGCTTCAACTTATTCCTCCATATACTTCTATATCTCTTTCTATATATATATATATATATACATACATGTCTATATATATATATTTACATATACATATTTATACATATTTATTTGCACACATAAGTATATATACATATTTACATGCATATATATATATATATATATATATATATGTGTGTGTGTGTGCTATATATGTAGGTATATATATGTTAACTATATCTCCAACTATCCTCTGCATGCAAGAACATATATAAATACTTATTCAACATTTTATCATAATTCGTATTTCATCTTCTGTTTCGATTCCATCAAGAAGTCTCTATTGTTTCCTTTTCATTTTGTTTCCTCTCCTAAAACAGTGATCAACGAACGTAATATATAATGACAAATATTTGTCTAAGAAGCCTCGAAACCGAACAAGTTCTCAACCTTTCAGTAAGTTCTAACACTTGGTATCAAAATGAGGGTCACCGTTTGGCAATCCTGGCATCACAGTGATTACCGTTGTGACAAACGATAGGGTGCTAGCGATGACCGTTGGCCATCGTTACCCTATTGGAACCTACCCGAACGAAACGATAAAACAACATTCCGAGGAGAGAGGTACGAAACGCTTACCGATTGGTGCCGAACTAGTAGTCGACTTTCTTTTCGACCGTTCACCGTCGCCCTTGCTCGCACTAGTTCTCTTTATTAACACTTTTACCTCAGAGCACAAACTCCTCATCCTTTTTATACTATGTTACTGACCGTTCCAAAGCAAATGATAAGGCTAAGTGTTAAATGGTGTATTAATTAGTGTGTTAAATGGTGGGAAGTTCACCAACGATTTGGTGGTATGGAAATGAATTGCAACTTACATTCCACCCCTTTTAGTTTCTTTGTTGTTACCCAACAAGCCCCTTCTAAATTGGTTAATATACATATATATTATATTATCTCTTTTTTTTAGTTATTACAAACTTCCCCCCTTAACAAAATTTCGTCCTCGAAATTTGCTCTACACAAATAAATTAGGGTATTTCAATCTCATCTCCTTCTCGGGTGCCCAGGTTGCTTCCGGTTCCTCAACGTAACTCAAAGTTTTGTCCACCTTCACATCCTTAAGAGGTACCTCAACACTTTCATCGGCCAAACAATTCCTTAGATTTGACATGTGGAGCGTGTTATGTATGCCTTAAAGTTCTCCAGGAAGCTCCAACGTATAGGCAACCTCACCTACTCTTCTAGTTATCTTGTAAGGGCCAATATAACGAGGACTTAGCTTTCCTCTCTTTCCAAAATGAACCACACCTTTCCATGGTGAGATCTTGAGCATAACCTTGTTCTACGGATCTTACTGCTCCCGATTTCAATCGGTTCTCCTACGTAAGTCGACCTCTCATCTATACTGATGTCCCCCAAAGGACCAGCCACCTCGGCATCTGACAAACACCCTCTTTTTTTTCCGAGACATGAAGTGTCGGAGAAACATTCTTTAATTCCTCTGACCAGTCTTACTTGTATGTCGTTGCTCTAACTCGCTCACTAATGACAAAAGTCAACTTCTTATCGTCTGCATCTCTTGGAAGGTCGCCATCATCTCACTTCCCACCTCGGCTCTCCACAAAAGAGACGTGCATCACACTATGAATTTCTTCTCAAACTTCAAGGCTCAAAGTCTTATGTTTTTCAATCCAACCACTCACTTCTACTCGGTTGCCTCAGACCGTTCAGATGGGAAACATAACCGCACCCCATACTTTGAAACCACCCTCGGCGAGACACCACTTGTTGTATCGTGCCCTCTTGCACTACTTACTTGTACCCTCTTTGATCACTATACACGCTTAAAACTACCTGATAAAACCAAGGCCAACCGCGCCTCCATTTGCTCGCCTCTTCCATGCCGCCCCCACTGTGCAACCCGACTCCCCACATTACAACCTCATCACAAGCATATGAAATCAACATTTACGTATGAATGAACGTATAAACAACTTGCATGCATTTGTAAACATTTCCATATCATGTACAATAAAACCTTTCAAAACGTTTAAACATGTCATCATACTCATAACCATAATCAGTTAAGAAACCTTTACTAAAACGTTTAATCATGTCAGCATGCTCAAACCAAATTCAGATACGAAAACTTTAGCAAAACATTTCAGTTGCGTCAAAAGGGTTTAGGGAACTCACGGTTTTAAACACGTCTAAACAAGATCTCTCGTACATTTATACTTCCTTAAGAGAAAGAACTTGGCGGAAATTCCCGCCACAACAACGAGAATCTTCCACCAGAAAAACTCACTCACTGACAACTTGGCACAAGGCCAACTTTGTACATCCCGACAAGTTCGCACCCAGGAGTTCCCTCCTCGGTATACCTGAAATTTCTAGGTTATTTCTTCCAACCAACATTCGTCTATGCAGATCATACTCCTTTCCCGAATCACATCGGCTACAACTCGACAACTAATTCATACGTTCTCGCCACTTCATCATTTCACACTTAACGTGTCTAATAGTAGGAAACCTCTATAAGTCCTTATTTGAGTACTCACCTATCCGAATTGCACTTATCTTGCAGGCTCATCAATTTCTCGTTGCTTGCCACAAGCGTCCAGTCATATAACATAACTTCGGTTACTCCCACTCAACTAGGAGGGGTAACCACGAACACATCCTACTATTCTCAATAGCTTACACTAAACGATCAATTCATTTAAACGTTTCACACAAGGTCACTAATTTCTCTCATTCAGTTGTCTTATCCACTTCTTTCCTGCACAAAATCATACACAACTTCCTTCCTCAATACTCTTTCCAAAACTTCGCACACTTAGCAAGGACAATCTACACAACACTGCACATATCGGCATTACTGTCAAGTTTACTACTTTCGATTTACTTACTTATTCCGACATACTGCCTTCACCTCCCCACGTTAGCGTGGAGCACTGTCCACCAACATTACTCGCCCCTCTATTCTAACAATTCTCAAGCTACAAATGTTGTCTCATTACTATACATAACCAAACGGTTGCACTAAAATTCTAACTTAAGGCTTTCGACTAAAAACACCTCGAACTGACACCAGAGCTCGACGTCACTATACATTCTTTAAACTCCAACCTTTACTTTCTCAGACAATTCGTTCACACATAAGCAACAGCTCACATTCTTTAAGGATTTCACATCTATTCACCACATTTGACTAATACGTCCATCATCTTCTTTAAACTTCCAATGATCCCAAAAATATACTTACTTAGTGACTCCCACAACTAAAAAAAATACTTGGTTTCTCATTTGGGTAACCACCCACTATCGCTCCGACATTCTACACGTCCACTTACAAACCACGTACTCTAACAGTTTGATTAACAAATCGAACACTTCCACCGAAATCTTTGACAAGGCTTCCCCTTTATAACATCACATTACTACAACACTGACTGACACATTTAACTTGGCAATTATTGCCACTACATAACTGTACATTCCTCCCTCATAACATCTTATTGCAGACCAGTTCCCTCATGGTCATTCGTACACAATTCAAACTTACCTTTGTGTTCTCCCGCATAAATAACCGAGTCTATCTCGCTGCTTGCCTCTCCCCAACTCTAGCTGAACCACAACACACGAGTTACTGATTAACTCCAACATACTCATTTCTTGCTAGCTATATGTAATTCCAAACCATTACATTGGCAGGGCACAGTTTCTCACAGATCGACATAATTTATACCCTCACTTAGTTTGTGCTAAATACTTCATTCTTTATGAACCATTCATCTCATAAGTAAAACGCTTATCTAAAACAGTAGTCTTTCACTATCTTAACACTCCTACAAGATGGTCCTTCAACTTTCAACCTTCTGATTTGAAACTTTGGCCTCGTACACCTTACACAACTGCCGACTTTAACGCCTATAGCTGACCTGTTGATACTTCCTTAACTTATTCTTCAACAAGGGTCCTTTACTGAACCTAATCCTTCTAACATATCATAATCAAATTCACATCCCGCCGTCCTCATTTCAAACTCACTCGTGCATCGTCAGTATCACAAGATCTCTTTACAACCCTTACTCGACGTCGAGGATGTTTCATTCCTACTTCACCACCCTACTCATACCGAGTTGCTAATACCAACACCCTGATGACTTCTAGTCCTTCTCCTGAACACAACCGTCCCTCGACAACTGTATTTCCAGTCACCGCACAAGGGTACATACCCTCATACGACTAAAGTCCACTTCCGACTCTTCTACTACTCACCTTTCCTCTAGAACACAAATATCAAAGCTACAAACATCCTCCCCTGATTTGTTCAACACCTCTCCACTTAGGAGTTCTTCCTTAGCTTAAAATGTAATACTCTACGACCAAGTGGGTTCATAGCCTTCATGCCTGACAATGCGATAAATGAATCATTTCACACTTTTGATCATTTTAAAGAAACAACACTTGAAAACGACTTGGGTACACACGACCCCAACATTCTCATAACTCCAATGCCTTGCACAATGATCTTGAGGGTCGTTTGCATGCAATCTTTCCGTAAAACTTAATCTTACTCCACCCAAAAATGTGTTGTTACGACAGAAATAAATATTAGATGAAAAATCTTTCCATACGACAAAATTTTGAAAGCAATTACCGACACGAAGTAAACCAGTCGGTCCTCACACTCATTTATATAATTTCAACATGTCAATACTCATTTTGGTTATAAAAGTTGTGCATTCAAACGTTTTCTTGGTTTATCATGAAAAGAGTGGAATATTTTGCAAATTGTAAACCTCAAGACTTCAATGTACGATGTAAATGGATTTGTATCTTTCTTTAAACATACGCTTGCACACGCCGACTCATACCCGATCGAATTTGATATTTACACGTTTACTTTTCTTATGAAAAAAAATCTCATGTACACATATACGAACTCAATGCATGACACTCTACTTGCAATTGAAGGCTACTCACTCAAACAAGGTCGATCGCTTTACTCACGCAACTTATCATGGACACTCTACTTTCGACGAGTGGTCGCCCTCTCGGTCTTGAAACGACTTGATATATATACATTCAACGGTCCACTTACTCAACCATTTCATACTATTTCATTTTGATCAACTGTCTCACTTTCCACTTCTACATGGTTTCATTTCACTATAGGTATCTTATTTCATTTATCCTGCGAATGGAAAGCTCGACCAAGAACCCAGGGCTCCATTGATACCTTCAAGGTTTGACATTGTCTTTCCTTACCATCCTAACTGATCTATCCCATGATTTCTAGAACTGGGACTCTCCTGAAACAAGAGTTTTACTCAAACTCAAGCATTCTTCCTCTCCGAATCCACAAAGAGCTACTTCTAGACGACTCGTAATACTCTATACAACATTTATTTTCTACAATGTATACGTACATCACATCACCATGACTCCTCATGAAACTTCCCCAACAAGGGGTCTTAGTCTACCCCTCAGGGATCTTGCTGACATTCTATAGTACGGGAACACGACATAAACACTAGCTTCTGACTACCACTTCGGAGTAATAAGGCAGGTTAAGCACATACATGTACCTGTAAGTTCGCAATTACACTGGCCAGGTGAAATCTCAAACTTACCTTACATGACAGTCCTCAGTACCCTATTAGTCCTATCTCTATAACAGTATCCTCTTAACGCATTTCCTGTATCTACAATAGTGCCCTCTTAACGCATGTCTTGATTCTCAGTTGAGATTTCTACTTCCAAGTTTAAGTTTAGGCCCGTCCGGTCACCTAAATCCCTTAAACTATGGCTCTGATACCACTTGTAACGTCCCAATTTTTTTTTCTTAAAACATATTAATATATAAAACATCCATATAAACAAACCGCAAGTCTAATTGTTCAACGCAACGAAAGGTTTTCAGTTAATAGATAACAAAATAAAACTTGTCTAAGTCTTGAATCATCCTTCATCACGCCTTTATTCCAACGCCAACCCGGTTCTATATCTTCTCTTTCCCCTTGCTACTATTCCCGATTGAGTGACGACCTGGTTGCATTGTTATTTTGAAAAGGAGTTGGGTGAGCCTAAGGCCCAGTGAATTCACGGTTTTATGCATGATAATAATATCAATAACAATTTTCACAAAGCATCATAGTTTAACATGCATACGGTAAAACAATATAATTCACAAAGCTATCGGCATCATGGAAGGTGCCTGGCTCACACAGCTTTGCCTGGCGGACTCACACAGCATGCCCGCGCTTACGGCTTTAGACAAGCTCACACAGCATGCTCGTCTTACCATAGTACACCTCCATTGCCAAACAAATTTTCACATATATATCATAAAACATGTCATGATTTATTGCATAAACGACATAATAAAATTCTCGAGAACATTTAGCAATTTTATAAAAGTATGCAACCGTTTAAAAATCACGTTAACTCACCGTACTCGTGGTAGCCCGAACTGTTCTTGAAATTCCTCACGTCTTCCCTACAAATTTACGATCACATTTTTAACTCTAATAATAAAATTCGACACCCCTAGAAGTGATAGAATGGTCTTTGACACTATCTAATTTTTAACGACCCATAACCGACATTCTTCGTTTCGACGTTGCTTCAACTTATTCCTCCATATACTTCTATATCTCTTTCTATATATATATATATATATATATATATACATACATGTCTATATATATATATTTACATATACATATTTATACATATTTATTTGCACACATAAGTATATATACATATTTACATGCATATATATATATATATATATATATATATATATATATGTGTGTGTGTGCTATATATGTAGGTATATATATGTTAACTATATCTCCAACTATCCTCTGCATGCAAGAACATATATAAATACTTATTCAACATTTTATCATAATTCGTATTTCATCTTCTGTTTCGATTCCATCAAGAAGTCTCTATTGTTTCCTTTTCATTTTGTTTCCTCTCCTAAAACAGTGATCAACGAACGTAATATATAATGACAAATATTTGTCTAAGAAGCCTCAAAACCGAACAAGTTCTCAACCTTTCAGAGGAATAATCAGTGCAACGACCATAAAGTTTCTGAAAGGGAGATATACCTGAGGTGATTGAGGATGGAATTTTGTTGATCAGATTGACAGCAGTAAGAACGGCTTCACCCCATAATTGGTTAGGAACCGAAGAAGACAACCAGAGAGATCGAGCAGTTTCAAGGATATGTCTATGTTTTCTTTCAGCAACACCATTCTGCTCGGGAGTGTCTTTACAGGATGTCTGGTAACTAGTTCCATCTAAGGCAAGTAATTCACAGAATTTATTGGAAGTATATTCTCCTCCCAAATCACACCGAAAACATTTAATCACAGAGTTATGCTGGGTTTTAACATATGCACGAAAACAACAATAAACATCAAAGAATTCTGAACGATGTTTCATGAGAAAAATCCAACAAAAACGAGTACAATCATCAATGAAGGAAACATATTATCGAGACCCTCCTTTTGTAGGAAAAGGAGATGGTCCCCACACATCAGAATGGATCAAATCAAAAGGTGCAACAGACAGAGATTTGCTTAATTTAAAAGGCAAAGCTGAAAATTTTGCATGTTTACAACCACTGCAATTAGAAATATCACGAGTTTGCAAATTTCCCAAATTTCCAGAAGAAGCCAAGTATTTTAAACGAGAAGCAGAAACATGTCCAAGGCGTGAATGCCACAAATAAAAATTAGATGACTTAGATGACAAACGAAAAGAAGATAGATCTGCGGTATCAGCAACTACTACTGGTAACCGCAACTCATCCAACACATATAAGTCCCCACGCCTACGGCCGGTCCCAATCAGCTTCTGAGTACGTGGATCCTGCACACAATAAGAGTCAAGAGAAAAGAATACTTTATAACCAGAATCAAATAATTGACCAACAGACACAAGATTCAATGAGAGTTTTGGAATATGATAAACATTAGGAAGAGAGAATTTTGAACCCATAATAGGACCAATGCCTGCTAATGGCATAGGAGTACCATCAGCAGTCATGACAGGCAAGGATGGCATAGGATTTACAGAAGCAAATAATTTAGCATTCGGAGACATGTGAAAAGAAGCACCAGAATCTAAAATACATGTAGTTGGATTCATACATGATTCGTTATCAATCGACTGACCTATGGGAGAAGAGACGGACATGGCATGAGACTTAACATCAAGAAGCTTCTGGAGTTGTTCAGTTATGGATGCAAGAATAGGATTAGTAGTTGACCGAGATGGAGGAACGGCGGCAGCAGTGCTAACTTGAGGAGAGAAGCGAAGTGGTTGTATCGGAGGACCGGATTGCATAGAAGAATTTCGACCCATAAGCTCTGGACATTGAGACTTCCAATGGCCCTTTTTCTTACAAAAGTTGCATTCATCAAATCCGACTCTCGGTCGACTCTTATTCTGATTTTGAGCAGGATACCTATAAGGAACAGCCAAAACAGAAGGGTTTGGAATTGGAAGAATACCCTTTCCTGTTTGTGTCTTTAGACAAGTTTCATCAGCCAACAATTCACTTACTACTGAATCAACTGAGGGAAGTGGGGTGCGATGTAAGATGTTACTACGGAGTCCTTCAAAGTCGCTTCTTAGTGCCATGAGAAACTGCACCAATCTCTGTTCTTCCCTACGGGCATTGTAGGGTCCAAATACACGCAATTCAGCGGATTCAGTAACAGCTAACTGATCCCACAAATCTGTCATTGTTGAGTAAAAATCCTGAATACTCATCTCTCTCTGTTCAAGTGCTCGGATATCAGCTTCTAACTGATACTGTTTTGCAAAATTAGACTGTGTATACAGTCTCTCAAGATGGTCCCATACTTCCTTGCCTGTTTCATATTTTGCCAACTGAACACCAAATGAAGGTTCAACAGAATTGTTTATCCAAGTGATAATTTTCGAATTCTCAACTTCCCAAGCTTCAAGTTCTTTTGCTTCTTGTGGTTTCACAATGGTGCCAGAAACATAACCCCACATTTTCTTTCTCTTCAGAAAGTTTTTCAAGACATAACTCCAATAGGAGTAATTTTACCCATCTAAACGAATACTAATGGCTTGGAGAGAATCGTTTCCAGCCATTGCAAACGAGAAATAGTAAGCAAAAATCGAAAGAAAAACAGAGATTATAAAGATACCGTATACCAAGGACGATTCTCGAGCAGAAGACAGTGTATCTCGAACAGAGGAAGGCGATTTTCGAACCAGAAGAAAACCGAACTAGAAGAAGATCGAACCAGAAGAAAACCGAACCAAAAGAAAATGATTTTCGAACCAGAAGACGAACGCCAAGATTAACCGCGCACAAGAGTGCTTGAGATTAACAGTACTTGAGAGAAGAAACAAGATTAACCAAGCTCTGATACCATGATAACTTTGATAGATGAAGGAGAAATGCAAGAAATGGTTTAGGGTTTCATTAACAAGCTGTGTTCTTACAAAGATGCAAAAAGAGATGTGTAGAAGTATACTAAATAACCTAAACTATATACCTAAGCTAAAATATACAAGAGCCCTAAAATATACAAGAGCCCATAACTAAACCAAAGAGCAAGGCCCGGCCCAAAGGTATCTATATTATCTAACAAGCTTTTCATTGCACTTGTGAGCGCGTATCGTTACGAAGGCCCAAAAGCGAACGAAGATGTTGCAAAATCGGAGGCCAAAACCGTCTTCAACCTCCTAAAAAATGTTGATAAGAAGAACCCTCTGGTGGATGATGACTTGGTGACAATATTAGCAACCAGAAGCAAACTACACATCAAATCATTGATCGACCATTACAAACAAATCAGTGGCAACTCCATCTATGAGGTAAAACTGCAAACTTATCGTAAAACTTTTACATATGATGCAAGTGTTTGATTTTGTGAACATAAGTTTTATAGTCTATTATGTACATTTTGATATTTTTTGATGCCATATAAAACAGATATTGTTGTAGTAAATGTGGTTTAATCACTGTATGTGTTGTAAGATCTAATCATGTATACGGGTATTTACAGGATCTTGAGACAAACTCGAGCTTGAAAGATACAGTGCAATGCCTATGCACTCCACCTGCTTACTTTTGCAAGGTTAGGGTTTATTCACTTTTGAGAGTTTAATTTATAAGAATATACAAAAAAAGAAACTGACACTTGAGGAGATTTTGATCAAGTTTAGAGGAGTAAACACCGCCGTTCTATAAAACATTGCTACAATAATTTGTTAGAACAAAGTTAAGAGACCTGACAGATACGAGAGGAATTACCAAATAAGAGACCACGAAAACGGAACCACATGGGATTTTTTACAAAAATCCATTGTTCTAAAAGGCTCGTCGGAACAGCCGTTATGGCGCGCCGTGGCTTAAGGCTTGTGCCTCACGCCACGTTATGTCTGTGGCACACCATGGCCCAATGTGCGGTATTTTGTGACACGATATTTGATTTTTTTTTACGTTTTTAACGTCTTATGTCCTAGTTTTTAATATATAATCTAATTTAACTTGTTTATTATCATTGAATCATCCGGTAATAGTACAAAACATATGTTTTTATATATAATATTATATATGATTTAGAGATTTGCCACCATAAATCACGCCTTGATAAACGTTGTGACCTCGCCGTGGCTCCTAAGGCTTAAGGCTTGGACTCGCCGCCACGCCACGCCTCACGCTATTTAGAACCTTGCAAAAATCACACGTGATTCATATGCCCAGGTCACTAGCTCACCTTTGCGTTGAGCGTGTTAGAGAATTGTATGTGATATGGCCGTTTTGTTGTTTTCGTATTTTGAGTCTGTTCTCGTTTGATCCTTCCGATAAACTTTTCAAAAGTGAAATGGAAGAAGGTTAATAAGACGATTTAAATTTTGTGTCCTATTAGATTGTCCAATTTTCTCGATATTATTAGGTCCCTTAACTTTGTTCTAACAACTTATTGTGACGTCTTTAGATAGGACACCAGATTGTGGTCTCATAAACTTAAAATCCCCTTAGTTATTCTATTAGAACGCTTAAGAACACTTGGGCATCCTAAAAAAGAGCAGTTTTGTTGTAGTGATTGGTATCCTTTGTAAATGACTGTTTTTGGCCATAACTATGTTATGGAAGCGGCATTGGTAAAAGAAGCAGATGAGAACACACGAGAAGGTCTTACTCGTGTGATTGTCACCCAAGCCGACATTGATATGAAGTTTATTAAGGAGGAGTATAATCGTACGTATGCAATCACATTGTCACAAAAAATCGAAGCTGCAACTAAGGGCAACTATAAAGACTTTTTGCTTACGTTGATTGCAAGACAGGACCCGATTTAAATTTAACTGGATCAATCAGTTAACGAACTCGATCTACGACACATTACAAGAGATACCGATAAAATCTGATGATTATTTCTGGCGAATTAAACCTGTCCGTTTACATTCACTTTTTGAGTTCTTTTTCCGCATGAGCTGATTAGCCTGAAAAGGAAAAGGGTTGTGTTTATCATTTGTTTTGGTTTAATTCTGTTTATGTGTGCTCGTTTCTTACAATGAATCAATGGAATCATCTTTCATGTTTTTTTCAATAACTTTTTGACTAGTTTAACCAATTGGTGAAAACTTGCTTTAAATCCATTTCTCGTATTTTTCTAGGAAGGAAACAGCAAAATCGGGTTTATATATATGACGACAAAATATCTAAATATCCCAATACACGGTTTTACAAGACTTAACTTTATAGGACCAAACAAATTTACGACCTATATAAAAGTGTTACAATAAGTTTATATAACATTTTTAAATGTTTTAACTTCTTTAGGACATTTTCTAAGTAGTTTTCTTTATTGAACAATTTTTGAGATATGTGCTATGAACTTATCTTTTATAAAACATTTTATCAAATAATGTCATATAAAATATTTAACTGGCCGTTTTATTTTAAAATTTTCCTAAAAACTTGTTAATACGTTAAAATCGCCTGATAAACTTATTGCAACACTTTTACATAGGATGCATACGTGTTTGATACAGTGAAATTAAGTTCTATAAAATAGTTTATTAGTACATTTAGACATTTGTGACATCTTATAATCTCAATTTATTATAATGAACAAACACATTTAGCCAACATGGCTTCTGTCCTCCACGCATCAAATGGAACATACTCATGGTTGGTTCTTATTTTGAAGAAATTTATAACTTTCAATATTTGCATTTTGACGGCTAAAAGTAGAAATGTAAACGAACCGAACAAACACGAACGGATGCGTGTTCATGTTCGTTCAGTTAAGTTAATCAAACAAACGATCGAAATTTTTGTGTTCGTGTTCGTTCGTTAATAAAATTTGTTTGTTCGTGTTCGTTTATGTTCGTTCATTAAGAGTGAAACAAACGTAAACGAATGAACGTAAACGAACATGAACGAACAAACTCAAATGCTCAAAAACAAAATGGTCAAAAAGTCTTAAAAACAGCCATATTACTGTTACGTAACGGCTAGAAAATTAAATGGCTAGTAAAAAAACAGGTTGGGATGGCCGGCCGGCAAAACACCCCAAATCAAGGACTGGTTGTGTCTGGCGGGCTCTCATCCGGACTCTGTCGGGTCGGGCCGAAACCGGACTGAAATGGCCATCTCTATATAAGAAGCTGGCAATCCTTTTGGTGCGCTCCACACATCACAAGTTAAAGAAACGTTATTAGGAAAAACATGTCTCGCATTTCAATTTTAGCCATTTTCCACATTTCTAGTGTCTAAGTCTAAGAGATTGACGACTTACGGGTTTGTAGTGAGGTTGTAGACATTTTTGGATCATCTTCGTCATGTAAGGATTGTTGAAATGTCCAAACGCCAACCTCATTTGAATGGCACATTTAGTTGTCATTTCCCGAGTCAACACGGCATCGTACAACCATATTTGACCTTGATTGTCAAGTATGGGTTGACGTGAATCACCTCCGGGCACGTTTTTTGGGTGTGCCGCTTTAACGTCGAGTTTCCCGTGGTCGTAAGGAGAGCTCCACACAATTTGCATTGTGTCTTTTTGGCCCCGTTATTGAGAACCACCATGTCATATGCATTCCAAACTTCGGACTTTCGTCTGTTCTCGGCAAGAACTTCTCTAATTTGTTCGTTTTCACCGACCATTTTGAACGGAAGTTGGAAGAATTGAGATATTGAGAACTTGCGAAAATCGAATACTTAGAGAGCAAGAATTCGAGAACTGTGAAGGTTTTTTGCGTTTTTTAACATGGTATCTTACCCCATACACCAAAGAACTTATTTATAGTATTTAGAGACCAAAAATGCTCAAACAAACAGTCAAAAAGTCTTGAAAACGACCATATTACCGTTACATAATGGCTAGAAAACGGCTAGTATTTAGAAAAAACAGGTCGGGCCAGAACCGAGCCGGTGACCGGGCTTGGGCGGGGCCAGGCCGGCAAACACCCCAAATCAAGCACTACAAAACAGAGGAGTATTTTTGACGGAAAATTTCGTCGAAAATCCGTCGAAGATCCACATTTGTGACGGATTTTCGACGGTTTTGTTCTGTCGCTTATAAGGTGGTCGATAAATGGGATCCGTCGAAAATCCCTTGAAAATTACAAGGGATTTTCGACAACTGTTTTCGACGGATTTTTGATTTAACTCTTTGAGGGATTATCGACAGAATTGTTTTGTGACAGATTTTCGACGGAACTGTTTTGTGACAGATTTCGTCTAAAATCCGTCGAAGATGCTAAACAAATTAAAAAAAATCAAAATTTCATGTTTTCCATCTAAATATATCAGAATTTATAATGCCCAAACGATATATAAAACTACAAAATTTTAATAAGCCAAATTTAACCAACAAAATTAGTAATCTAAATGTATCCAACAAATATTCGTAATCTAAATGTATCCAACAAATATTAAGTATAATTTTTTTTAGATTTCAGGAGGGGGGTGGGGGTGGGTTAAAGCCGATTGGGGCACCGCTGAATTTAGTGACCTGCTCCATCATAATTTTCATTTGTTCTTGAATTTGCCGTTGTACTTGTTGTATCCGCTCCTCTACACGTTGCTCAAACGTCCGTTGTTGCTCCGCAATCTGCTCATCTCTCTTTTGAAGCTCCTCCTTCAGACGGCGTACCTTAATTTAATCAACATATACAATTAGTATCAACTAAACATTATTTAAGTTTGTAAAAGAATAAATGTATCAATATTACCTCATCAGAAGTGGCTTGCTCAGAGGATCGTATGCCGGAGCTAGGACCGGGAGTACCGGTTATCACATAATGTGGATCACAAGGCGCACCGAACCCATAAATTCTCCCCTTCTTCATTCCTCTGGTAACTTCCTTCCATAGCTCAGGGTCCCCTAATTTTGGTTGAGAAGCGGGGTCCGGCCCATACGTTTTCTCGACTAAATGATGATAATTGTCCTACAATTGCAAAACATGATAAGAACAAAATCAGCAACATAACGCATGTAAATTAAACATATCCACAACAAACCAAGCCTAACGTTTACCGAACAATTGACAATCCAAACTATGTAAAACACTTTATAACCACGTTATGACCCGTTAAGATCTATCAGAATGATGAGGTCTAAATACATATGATAAAGCATATCTCTAAAGTTATTACACAAGTACCAACTGAATCTATAATTCACAAGAAAACAGGCTTACATTTGACACACCCAAAATAGATGTACATACAATATACATATGAAGAGTGAGTGAGTGGTACAACATATTCACACAAGAGATGTGTTGACCAAAATAGAATACCAAACGTCCTCTCTTATTGTGTAGTGCCTATTTTCATTTTTGCTTTTCCATGTCATTTGACTAGTAGATGGCCAATCTAAAATTGGGCAGTGTATGTTTCAACACCAATAATTGGGCAGAAAGAAACTGATTTTCATTTTTGCTTAGTTGCGACTTGCGAATCTGGAAATAGCAGATTCTAAGTGATGATCCATATGTTTCCAATATGCTAATGAAATTGTAGCTCCTTTAAAAGTAATTATGTACGTAGATGTTCCAGAAAGGTAATGATTTTCTGATGTCGTCTACTTTGTTTCCTCAAGATCCTACAACATGTTATTCCCAGTCTTAGCCAGACTCTGTTTCAGGTGATATGCAAGTGATTGAAAATAAACAATCTCTATTATTCTATAACCCTTTCTAGTGAAAAAGGATATATAACAGTAACACTACTGACTAGAGTTAAACATGACATGTCAAGAATTGTGTACCATATAAACAGTTTAAGAAACAAAAATACCATATAGCCCAACGACTTTAAAAGTAAAGCTCTGATGAGATTGGTTTAATTGAATCACAAATTAAACAAAATTTATTGTAAACAAACAACTTCTATAACACATTATCCAGCTATTCCTAATGCAGAGAACTCTTACTTGCAGATGGCAATTTCCTAATGCAGAGAACTCTTTTGCTACTTCAACTGCCAATGATCTGCGTACAAATTTAAGTCTCTACTGCAACTGATGATTCTTTTATAGCATCCTATGCTTTCACTTTCTCTGGAACAAAATCTACACCAAAAACAAATTAATTTAAAACCTTTAAATTATTCACAAAACAGAGGAATCTGCATACCATACCTGAAAGAAAGTCAAATCTCCTCCTCTTACTAATCACCGAAGCTGAAACATAAACACAAATTACCAAATTTGTTATGATGCTTTAATGAAATTTAATAAAATATGTGATTGCTAAAATCCAACTTTGAAATGTGTATAGTTTGAGCAATTGCTGAATCTAGTTGGCATGGAAATGATTATGCTCAATATTCTTTTAGATAAGTATGCTCCTACATGTATAATTGTATATGCTTTAATTGTTTAGTGTTACTTGTATTATATAAATCGAGGCTCCTCACTGGTCACCAGGAAACAATTTGTACATCTCTTATCCACTTTCATGGTCAATTAATTGCATACATGATTTGGTATGTTTCCTGTACCTGTATAAGTCACCTCTGCAAGTATTATAACTAAATTGTTCTTGTGCCAGGTTGTGCGTTGTTTTGAGGATAATGACATTGTTCATGTGAATGGGCAAGTTGATCCCAGGTCAGATATCGACGTCATCAACTTAGAACTAGCCTTCTCAGATTTGGACCAGGTATTCTATTACAGTCGGATTTTCAAAAAGAGCAAATCTAATAATTCACAAACCAAAGTAAAGGTAAAGCTAGTTTAACTGCTCCACGGTGACTGATAAGTCTTCTTTCAACAGGAAACTAATGAAGTTGGATATTGTTGCAATATGAAAGCACAAACATCACACTAATCCTTTTCAAACACGATAAATTGCATAAACTATGAGAAATTATAAATGAAATTAAACAATAACAACATACAAAAAATTAAATAGATGTAAAAATCAAATAGATGTAAGAATCGATGGTGAAACATGAATGTACCTTAACAGCGAGGCATATTCGATTTGAAGAGAACAGATTCAATTTGGACAGGGGAGACTTCAGAGAGAACGATTTTTGAGATAACAAAAACGAGCTTCAACCCCAAATGGTAACAAAAACCCTAACTGAAAAATTAAAAATTAGAAACCTAAAAAGACAAGGAAATGAAACAACATAATCCACATGCTTGCCTTATTGCCATAATCCACAGACCGTTTGCTGAAAATCGTGTAGAGAGCTCTGATGGTGCCTGCGTCCGACGGAACACGACGAGAAATGGTGGGGTGGTGCGGTGAAAAGCAGCGATGAAACCCTACATATGCAGGGTCAGCTTAAAAAAAATTATAGAAAATAATAAATTTTGTATATAGGATTGGGTGTCTAATTATTTTTGGTACGACACGGAAATTTTAGAGGAATCATCGACCGACCATAAAATAACTAATTTTGAATCATTTTAGTATTTATCAACGGATTTTCGACGGAACACTTTGAGGGATTATCGATGGAAAATAAAACAATTAATTTTTAATTATTTTAATATTTACCAAGGGATTTTCGACGGAAAACTTCGAGGGATTTTCGATAGAGCGTAAAACGATTAATTTTTTTATATATTAGTATTTATCAAGGGATTTTCGACGGAACACTTTGAGGGATTATCGACGGAAAATAAAACAATTAATTTTTAATTATTTTAATATTTACCAAGAGATTTTCGACGGAAAACTTCGAGGGATTTTCGATAGAACGTAAAACGATTAATTTTTTTTATATATTAGTATATATCAAGGGATTTTCGACGGAACACTTTGAGGGATTATCGACGGAAAATAAAACAATTAATTTTTAATTATTTTAATATTTATCAAGAGATTTTCGACAAAAAACTTCGAGGGATTATCGACGAAACACAAAATAATTCGTTTTTTATTTTTTATATAGCTTTCGACGGAACATTTGTCGAAAATATGTCTCAACTTGCGACGGAAATTCGACAATACGTACCCAGGCTAAATATCCGTCACAAATCCGTCGAAGATTAGTTTAGAGAATTTATTTTCTCATTTTTTTGTCTGAACTACGTCTAAAATCCGTCGAAGAATTCCGACGCCATTTTCCGCCGAAAATTCCGTCGAAGATGCTCAGGTTTCTAGTAGTGAAGGACCGGTTGTGTCTAGCAGGCTCTCATCCGGGCTTCATATGGTCTGGGCCGGGCAGGCTTCCGACGGGTCAGGATCCGGGCCTTCTTCGGGCCGGACTAAAACCGGGCCGAAATGGCCATATGTAGTGTTGACTGTTGAGCACCGAACATTGCTCGATGTTGATATAATTTTTTTTATGGGAAGCATATGAGTAAGTTGACTAGTAACGAAATTATGAATTGATAATTATAAAATTCAAATTAAAATAGTAATTTTATTTTTATAAATGGGAGTTTCTTATGTAAAAAAATAAGATGGAATTCATTACCCACATATCAAATATTAAACTATTAAAAATACATAATACACATGATTTTAGTTATAAAAATACGGACTGATATCTTTGTTCCATTGTTTGTACTTGCCACCTTCTAAGACCACCCGTACCGCCAAGCGGGTTTGGGGGCGGGTTCACCGACGTGGCAAGCGGGTTCGGGAAGGGTTCATCGGGTAAGGGGGGAGGGGGGATCGGGTAGCATGCGGGTTCGGGGAGCGGGTTCACCAACCCGATGATACCCGTTGCATATTTAACTTTTTTTAATTTTTTTTTAATTTTTTTTTTAATTTTTTTAAACAATACCGTTTACCAACGGCTATTTTACAATTTTTTTTAATTTTTTTTTCAAATTATACACACTATATATATTAACCTATATCATCTTATTTTTTCACACCAAAAAACTCTATATTTTCTTCCATTTATTTCTTCAATTTTAGACAATATGGATTCGCCACAACCCGCTTCATCGACCGCATCATCATCATCCATAGACACCGACGAGTACTTGCATCATCAAAGGGAAATTTTTGTAGGGTTGGTTCGAGAAGCTGCAAAATTAATTTATGGTAGCACCGCCTCATCGTCAAGAAGAGAACCGAGGGCCGGGAACATAGAAAGAGGTCGGGTAGCTGCAAACGAGCGGCTTTTGCGGGACTACTTTGGCAACAACCCGGTTTATACACCGGATATGTTTAGACGGCGGTTCAGGATGAGCAGGCAACTATTCGAACGAATAGTTGAAGATTTAGAAGGAGAGTATCCGTATTTTACACTTCGGGTGGACGGCAGATACAAACAAGGTTTTTCTCCGATACAAAAGTGTACTTCCGCTATTCGGCAATTGGCGTATGGAGTAGCTGCCGACTCACTTGACGAGTACTTGAGGATGGGAGACAAAACGTCACGAGATTGTCTGCACAAATTCTGCACAGGTATTATTGAACTCTATGGTAAAAAATATTTACGCAAGGCTACTTATGTTGATATTCAGAAGTTGTACACCGCACATGAAGCTAAACACGGATTTCCCGGCATGCTCGGCAGCATAGACTGTACTCATTGGGCGTGGGCAAATTGTCCGGTAGCATGGCGAGGTCAATTCATGAGAGGTGATCATGAGCACCCGACAATCATGCTAGAAGCAGTGGCCTCCCATGATCTTTGGATCTGGCACGCATACTTTGGTGTTGTCGGTTCCAACAACGACATCAATGTTCTCAATCAGTCGCCCATCTTCAACGATCTATATGATGGAAAAGCACCCGAGTGCCCTTTTGAGGTGAATGAAGTCACCTACAACCACATATATTATCTAGCGGATGGGATATATCCGGAATGGGCTACTTTCGTAAAATCATTTACGTGCCCACATGACCCTAAACGACAAAAGTTCAAGTCCGCGCAAGAATCGGCACGTAAAGATGTTGAACGAGTTTTTGGCGTGCTTAAACAACGTTGGCATATACTTCATAACCCTGCACGCGGATGGCATCCGACAAGATTGAGAAACATTATATACGCTTGTGTCATATTACACAATATGATACTCGAATACGAAGACCATGCCATTTGTGGTGGCGATGAAAACGACCTTGTAGCGGATGATATCGAAACACAAATCAGTGAGAAACAACGCGCGGCAAATGTTCGAGAAGTCAAAAACAGGGACACTCATAATAACCTTCGGTCGGATTTGGTCGAACATATTTGGCGTATCCAAGTTCCCAACAACGACGACGACTAGATTTTTAATATTTTGTATTTTTTTAATTTTTTAATGAATGATATGAATTTTTATTTTTATTATTTATCTTATTTTTATTTATTAAAAATATATAAATATTTTTATTTTGTTAAATAATTAAATGTATAAATAAAAGAATTAAAAAAGATGAGGTGACAATTGGGTTCAGTGGGTTCAGTGGGTTAGCGGTACTCCACTTTTGGGTAAGAATGGTAGGAAAAAGAAAAACTGATGTGGCGCTGAGATGGCAAGTGGATTCATTGGATTCATTGGGTAATGGTACTCATGGCCTAAGACCAATAGACCATCCACTACCACTACAATGCAATCATATTTTCTAAAGTATCATATTAAGTTAAAAAATTATCCAAGAAATCATCCTACATTACAATGATTTTTAATCATTTTTTGAAATGATATCTCATAATATAAAACTATATTTTAGTTAAAAAACTATATCTTAATAAAATAACAACACAACTTCAATTAAATATTCTTTACTATAATTTAATCTAAATAATTATGATAAAATAGAAAAAATTAAAAAAAATATCTAAATTATAAAATGTTTTTATTCAATAAATAAATGCTTATATTTATACATAACGATTAATTAAATGTTAAAACATTAAATTAAAATATAAAGTAGAAATATTACATTAAGGCTATGTTTGGCAAACTAGCTGATAAACTAGCTGGTAGCTGATTGATGAAAAAGTCATGTTTGGCAAAAATAGCTTATAAGCAGGGACAGATCCAATTAAGGGCACACCGTGGCACGTGCCACCGTGGTATTTCTTCGACGAAGGGTAAAATTTTTTGGTTTCGTGATAGGTGCAACCGTATCATTTTAGGAGGTGCTCCCGTATTTTTTTGAAAGTGCAAGCGTACCTCGTAATCAACCAAAAATACCGGAAAACTCTTGAAATCAACCAAAATTACCGGAAAAAATCTCCCGATATCAACCAAAAATACCGAAAAAGTCTCGAAATCGATAAAAAAAACTTAAAAATCCCTAAAATCAAAACAAAAACTTTAAAAATCCCTCGAAATGTCGAAATTTGGCTAAAAACACATTGGTCGATATTGAACGTTGATATAAAAGATATACATGTCGATAAAAACCGTATGAAAAAAATATGGTGCCACTGTATGAAAAAGTTTTTGGGTTCGTCCGTGCTTATAAACATGTAAAATGACCAAAAAAAACATCTTCAAATAATTATCAATTACAAATTTAGTTATGTAATTAAAACAAATTTATAACAATATAATATGTTAACTAATACAACCAATTTAATAAAGAAAAATTAAATAATATAAATGTTAATTTAAAGAAATTTAAAATTTATTATTACATATATACTATAAATTTTGAATTTGTTAAAACAAGTTTTAGAAAAAAAAAGTATTAACTTGTGATTTTAAATTACCGTTACATACAATATGAAAATAATCAAATAATAATTAAAAAATAATACTAATTGATAATTAAAATATAGGGAAATTAATTAAAATACCCAAAGTTTGACTTTAACTTACCAAAATACCCACTTTCTAAACCATTTTGCCAAAATACCCATTTTTTCCACGATGGGGTTCGCGATCGAAGGGTTCAATTTGGAAATAATGAGTCCCGCGATTAGAGACTAGTCACCCGCGGCACATTCAATTTGGTGATTTTGATTTGAAATTTACACTTTATACCCCTATAATTATTTACTTAGTTTACTTTATACCTTTTACTTTCTTAATTTTAATTTTACATCTTCATCATATTAACACATATAATCGTTTATTAACTAAAATACGTTAAAAAATACGTATTAATTTTAACAAGTTACACAATTCTAATCGTCTCTTCGATACATTCGAAATGAGCTTAATATTGAATATTTTTTGATTTAATTATTTTATTATATATCATATATACTGCATAAAAATATTTTTAATATTTACAATTCATAACATTATAGTTAATTATTTAATGTATGGTACATCTCGTATTTTTTCAATTTTCGTTTTACACTCTTATCTCATTAACATAATTTCGTTTTAACATATCACATTAACATACATAATTACGTTAAAATATGTTAAGGAGTTAGATATATATATCTATATATATATATATACTAGTTATTTACCCGATGCAATGCAGCGAGACGTATAATCCAAATAATTTGACGATTTAATCAATTATTAACTAAAATACGTTAAAAAATATTTTTTAATTTTAACAAGTTACACCATTAATATCGTCTCGTCGGTTCCTTCGAAATGAGCCCAAAATGCTTTGATTTAATTATAATATACTTATTTAGTTAGTTTACTTTATACCTATTAGTTTTTTATTTTTCATTTATATAATATAAGATTATTATGTTAATGTGATAAGAGTGAAACAAAATTGAAAAAAATAAGAGATGTACCATAAATTAAATAATTAACTATAATGTTATGAATTGTAAATATTAAAAATATTTTTATGTAGTATATATGATATATAATAAAATAAATAAATCCAAAAATATTCAATATTGGGCTCATTTCGAAGGTATCGAAGAGACGAGTACAATGATGTAACTTGTTAAAATTAAAACGTATTTTTAACGTATTTTAGTTAATAAACGATTATATGTGTTAATATGATGAAGGTGTAAAATTAAAATTAGAAAAGTAAAAGGTATAAAGTAAAGTAAGTAAATAATAATAGGGGTTGAAAGTGTAAATATGAAATCAAAAATCACACTTTGAGTGTGCACCGCGGGACTCCTCTCGGCGATTGCGAGAGATTAATTTTCGAAATTGCCCCCTGGTCCGCGATCACGGACCCCATCGTGGAAAAAATGGGTATTTTTATAAAAATGTCGAAATTATGGGTATTTTGGTAAATCAAAGTCAAACTTTGTGTATTTTAATTAATTTTCCTAAAATATATTCATTAATATTAAAAAATAAATAAAAACAATTTATATGATTAACAATAATTATAAATAATTAAAATTTAATATCAATGTATAATTAAAATTTAATTTAATAATTTTCAGTTAATATTAATTAATTAATTATAATTAAATTTAAAAAATTAATATTTATTAATAATAATAGTTAGTAAATAATAATAAGGGCAGGTCTTGGCTGATTTCGTTGTTGATTTCAGTCCCGAACTGGAAAAAGAAGCACAGACCGAAACTTGTACTGTGGCGACTATAAGCGACACGACTTGGGTACTCCATGTCGACGGTTCCTTTTACTCTAGAGGAGCAGGTCTTGGTGTCGTCTTAAAGTCCCCACAAGGGGGCAAGATGGTGTACTCCACACGATGCAGTTTCAAGGCTACTAACAACGAGGCGGAATACGAAGCTCTGATCGTGGGCATGAATATGGATCACGACTTGGGGGCAGTTGGACTTCACGTCAGAAGCGATTCCCTACTGGTCGTGAACCAAATGAGCGGGGAATTTTCAACCAAAGATTCCAAAATGATAGCCTATCTCAAGATAGGCAAAGATAAATCCAAGATGTTTGATCCATTCTCAATCGAACAAATTCCCAGAGATCAAAACGCTCAGGCCGACCCGCTAGCTAACCTTGGATCGACACTCAATAAGCCGTCGTTCGATGCTATTCCTATGATCCATCTAGAGACCTCGTCTATTGAAGACTCCAAAGAAATTTGTGCTCTAAACACATGTTGGTCCCGAAAGGCTTAAACAAGTTTGTAGAAGGGGGGGTTGAATACAAACACACTATTTTACTTTTCTAAATTGTTTATTGATAAATCATTAACAATTTACAGCTTGTTGCGGAAACAAGATTAAGGATAAACCTAAATCTAAACAAGTTGGAACACTAAGGTTTTCTTGCACTAAGAAAGATAAGGAGATTACTAATAAAATCCTATCTTGAGAGATTTGAACTTGTCCAGAGTTAGCAAGTTACTTCAAATGAAGTGAGTTCATCTCTTTATATACTGCATGCATTTAATGCAATTCTGTATACACTTTACACGTGTCATCAGCGGATTGGTTGCATGTCATTGACCTTTGTTGACAACCTTAGTAGCCGCATGAATGAACAGTATAGTATCAGAGTGGTTGTACGATTTCAGATTTTCGGAGGTTCTTTTCTGACATTTCGTACGGTGGCGTGCAAGGGAGGTTAAGACAAAAGTACTTTGTACGGAGGACTTCATGATCAGCTTTCGTTGATTCAGCGATTATCATTTACTATTCAGCAGATGATAAAGTTCAGCGATAGCTGAAGTCTTGTACTTGATACTTCACGTTGAGTGGACAAATCTGAGTCTTCGCTGATCCGCATCAGTTCATTAGGAGACTTGTCGCTGGTTCTTGAGCTTGATCTTCGACTTCAGCGTAGAACCTTTGTTGACGTGAATCTTGTCTTCAGGGATCATAAGTAAACAACTAACTTATCAGCGATCACCATAAGGACTGAACAGACTCAGCGATATGGTGAACAGTGTTCGCTGAATGTTTAATCTAAAAGTGCGAGAGTTCCTATCAGCAGTACTGTAAGATCTTAGTACTTATCAGCGATAGTGAAACTCTGATACATATTGTTTACTTACAATTTTCACTAAGTATTTAAGATAGGGTCATTATCAAATCACTGAGGGTTTGGATCAACAATCTCCCCCTATTTGATTATGACATAGCAACAGAGAAAATTGCTATTTAATGAAAACATAAGGATAAAAAGAACTCATAAAATATTTGTCCCTTTTACTGTTTTCTGGGATCTTTTCAGTACTGATGGAGTAAAGTACATTCGCTGAAATCTTTCTTTAAATCTTTGAATCAGGTTACAATATGAATAAGAAAGATTACAAGTACAAGCGAAATAAATTACAAGTACTGAAGGATGACTGATACAATAGAGAAAAAATGGTGATTGTTGTCAGCCTTCAAAGGGTTCTTCCTTAATGAGAAGTTCATCAAGGGTTGTCTTTTCAGTTGGAATCATCCAGTCAGGAACCTTTTCTCCTTTATTCTTTAGCTTCAGAGCAGCTTCAAAAATCAAGGGTTTTAGGTGTCGTGCCTGAATGTCTTTTCTGAAGTCGCACCAGTAGATGAGATCTTTGAGCTGTTCGATTGGAGTGATTGGAAGCTCAGCGATCCGTTGAAAGCATTTACGTCCGTCGTAGTCAAGAAAGAATATTCCATAAGGATTACTGATGACTTTACCAGGGACGAAAAGTTCACATGGTGGCAAAGAGACGTCAAGGGCAGATAGATCAGGATCAGGACCAAGTACTTCAGCGCGAGAGAAACCAATTCCAGTTTCATTTCGTATGACAGGACCTGAGTTTGAATCTTGACGTTTCTTCCTTGGAGAGTCCTTTTTTCTTTTCGGCTTTAGATCAGGAACAGGAGGAATATCCACACAAGAAGATATCAAATCGATCTGTCTGTTTATCAGCTTTTCGAAATGATCCTTGTACTTAGATTTTGATGGTTGGATAGCTAACCTCATCTCCAGCCATTCAGAGAGACCATACCTTTTTACAGTGTCAGCACGAAAGGTTTCAGATGAGTCATCTTCTCTGAACAGTTTGATGTCAACAATAGGTACTCCGATGGAGGTTCTTCCAGAGATGAATACTTTGTTGATCTTCGCTGGACGATATCTGAAGTGGATTTTCTCTTTACACCAGATCAGGGTGGTCTGAGAAACTTCAGCTTTCTTTTCCACGATCTTCTGGGCTTGTTCCCAAAGCTTTCGTTGGATTTGAATGGGAATACGCTTCAGCTTGGGGTCTTTGACAGATTCTTGAGTGAGCTTGATGGCGTATTCTCTGTCTTTATCTTCAGCTTCCTTCCTTTCAGCGATGAGGCGTTCAGCTCTGAGATGATCCTGGTATTCAGCTTTTGAAATTCTGAACTTAGGAGGAACTGAAGGTAGTTGATCGCGCCTTAGGATGATTCGCTGATCCTCGAATCGCTTTATCATTTCTTCTCTCCTCTTTTGATCTTCTTCACTCAGCCTTTGAGGAACTGAGGAAGGTCTGTTTCTGTGCGAGAGAGGTTGTTCTTCTGGTTCATCAGTCTCAGAGATTAAATCTAAGACTGGGATTATGTCTTCAGGGGTAGCTGGAATTATTGGTGAAGTCGCAATAGAAGATCTTTCAGCGATATCCTCAAACAGGGGAGAGGACTAGCTGAAACGCAGCGATCTTACAAATA
This sequence comes from Saussurea involucrata, assembly GCA_033807775.1. NCBI lineage: Eukaryota > Viridiplantae > Streptophyta > Magnoliopsida > Asterales > Asteraceae > Saussurea > Saussurea involucrata. The sequence goes on from CM066325.1 coordinate 78,211,663, forward strand.
AGAACTGGGTAGAAGAGCTTGGGTAGAAAAGATAGAAAAAAAATGTGGATGTGTATGGTGTTTGTGGAATGGATAACTGATTTTTTTTGAGATGATCAGGGAAGGAAAAATAAGTTTAGTGTACCTGACAAATCGGCTTTGCAAGTAGGATCGCCAGATTATCATCTTCAGCGATGCCTTTGTCTTTGCTTTTCTCAGCGCCAGAGGCTGAGTGCTTTGTCTTTGTCTTCTCCCCTGAAGGTTCTTTTATTGAAATACCTTTAAGAGCTTTGGTTCGAGGAGCAGGTTTGACAACAAAGAAATCATCGTCATCTTCATCAGCATCATCATCGTTCCTTGGAGAGGAGGATGGTTCAGCTTCAGGGATGTCGAAGTCTTCGTCTTCTTCTGCTTCGGATTCCTCAGCATCTTCATCGAGTTGCTCCCCCTCAGATACAGAGGCGAGGTTCTCGGTTCCCTCAGGGTTTTCATCTCCCTGAGGTCCAGTAATCCGATCTTCATTACCCTCTCCCCTGATAGATTCATCATGGGAAAGGTCTTCAGCGCTCTTATTTTGATCTTCAGCGCTCTTCTCCTGTTCAGCGCTCTTCTCCCCCTCTTTCTCATGATGGGCGGGGGAGGAATGGGTAGATTCAGCATTGGTGTTGTCTCTGTCTTCTGGGCCAGAGACTTTCACACAACCTTCAAGCTTAGCTATTCTGTCTTCTAGGCCAGAAATAGCAGGCGTGATTTTCTTCAGCTCTTGGCGATCCTCTGCGGTGAATGAGTCCAAAACAGGTGCAGGGGCCGGAGCAGGAGCTGGATTATTTGCGTTGTTCACCAGCGTCTCGATCGTTGTCTTGACAGAACTAAGATCGGTCTTCACTGAGCCCAAGTCGGTCTTGACCACTGACATATCACCTTCGAGTGTACCAACCGATTTCTTCAGCGTTGTAACCTCGCTGGAAATGGTGGAAACTGATGATTTGAGGTTGGTGTAGTCAGTGTAGATGTCGGAGAGCACTTTGGCAAAGTCGGCGAGAGTTTTATCAAGGTCTTTGATGTCATCAGAGGAGGCCTTCTTTTCCACCACAGTAGTCAGCTTCGTCAGATTCTCTCCAGCGTTTGTTACAGCTGTAGAGTTATTTGATAGACCGGTGGTGAGATCCGTAAGTTTCATCTCCATAGACTTCAGAGACTGGTTGATGTCTCCCAAAAAAGGACCTGTAACATATAAGTACTTGTGAACAAAGGAAAGCTCAGAAGTTTCAGGTTTAGTTACAGTGTTTAAGGTGGGATCTGTACCTGCAGGAGCGTTGACGAACTCATCAAAGTTTCGAGTCCCTCCATAGTGTTCCATATCTCCCTCAAAAGTTCCGTGAGGGATGGAGATCTCTGCAGGTCCTTTCTTCGTCATTCGCTGAGAAGCTTCAACGGCTTCTTGAATGATGGCATCTCCAGTTTTGACTGGAGGAGTGTCCAAAGAAGTAGAGGGAGGAGCGAAGGATAAGAATTGGGGTTGGGTTTCAAGTTCAGCGTTGGATTCGCTGAGAAGTACTTCATCAGTCTTTTGAGAGACTGACGAAGGTTGGGTAGATTCCAAAGTTCTAACCTCAGCGTTTAAGGACGCTGAAGTAGGTTTAGAAGGGATGGCTTGAATTGGTGTGGCAGAGCGTACCACGGAACTTTCCTTCAGCTCTTCAGAATGAGCTGAGGAGTCTTCAGCATGCAATTGCTGGGGTTGCTCCTTGGTTTTCTTGATCCTTTTGGAATCAAGAGGGGTAAGAGATTGTTTCCTTTTCTTAGAAGGAATGGATTTTGTGGCCGGGGTATCAGCGATGGGTATTGTCGCTGAAGGAGCCACAGAAAGCGGAGAATTTAGAAGAGTGAGAAGAGTAGAGAGACGTACCTCGTTGGCGACAGGCTTGAAGTCGAGAACTTTAGGGCCAATCTGAGAGAGTTTCAGATCACCCTCTTCAGGATAGCTGTCCTTCAGGCCATATTGAAAGATGGCGCTGATGAATCGCGGGTAAGGAACCCATGCTGGTCGGTCAGCGGCAGAATCAACACGTTGAATGAGGTCTTCATAGATGATGGAGGCCCAGTCAATGTTGAGACCTTTCAGCAGTGCGTAACCCATGGCCTGCTGAGGTTGAGCGGCTTGATCAGAAGATCCGGATTTCGCTGTCATGCAGCTGATCAGGTGAGCGAAGATGAAGTTCATCTCGCTGGGCATCTTGGATTTCTTTATCAGCGTCAGCTTCTTCTCAGGTAGCTTGTCTCTTCCAGTCTCCCAGATGTAACCCATCGCATCAAGGAAAGCAATGATTTCTTCCCTGTCAGCGTGCTTCTTGTGGTCAGGAAATGGAATGAAAGGATTTTCTGAGGTAGCGTTAGGGAATTTCAGAGCTTTGCGGATTATTGCGGGGGTTATCTTGATGGTGCCATACTCAGTATCGCTGAGTATGCAGTCGATGGTTTTAGATGGATCTTTGGCTGAGGGTAGGTTGGTGTGTCTGGCAGAGTACCAGAATTGGGATAATAGACGCTGACTGGCAGGAGGTGTGATTGTCAGTGCTGTGTATATGGGGCTATTCTTCAAAAAATTTACAGCGTCGTCTAGATGGGATACCTGCTTCCGAGGAGGAAACTCGAGAAGCGCTGAAAGGTTGTTTGCCTTTGTCCAGTCTAGTTGATCCAGCTCAAACTTAACCTGAGGAGCTTTGGTGATTTCCAGTTCCTCAGAATCAGCGGAGATGGACTCAGCGGTAACATTCAGCTTTGAAGTTGCCATTTCACTGTATTATCAGTTCAACCAAAGATGTTAACAAATAAGAAATATCTTAATGTGGAAAGAAAAGTTCCATTAAGATTTTTCGAATTTTGTCCATTTCATTCAGACAAAAAAGTCTTAATGAAGATTAGGGTTTTTCTTGTTTTTTTAAAAAAAAAAACGAATATAACACCTATAAGCCTTGTATTCCAGTTTAAAAAAATGGATACGAAAGAAGAACAAGTTTAAGATTTTATATTTAAAACTTGAAGAACAACCATGAAATGGTTGTGTTTATAAAACCATGAAAGAAAATGATTTTATTTTTGAGTTCTTTTGTTTGATCTTGTGTAAAACAATGATAAGATCGAAAACAAGTTATTTGCATTTGATAGAAGATAAGAACATATTAACCTTGAGTTTGATGAAGAAGATGATGAACAGTTCTTGAAGATTGAGAGCACAAAATGCAACAGTGTTCTTTTCTTGCGGAGAAAGATTGACTCGCATAAAAGACAAATATAAACTTTGAGAGAGTTTATATAGGAAGAGAGTAGAGAGAGAAAAACTTGAGCGGGAAAGTTTTTCATCATGACACGGACACGTGTTTGCATTTGATTGGATAGACAACGAAACGTGCAAACGTGTGTCAGAAAAAGAGCGTGTCTGGTGTTATCCGTTGCAATGACGTCACAACTGTCCTTTCACATTCTTTCGTTGTCTCTGAGGTTTTGAAAGAAAAACTCAGGGACTCTTTGGAAAATATGAAGCACTGAATAGAAATATCAGTGAGGGTTTTAAGAAATTTCAAAATATTATTCAGCGATGAAAGAATTTGAAATCTTGCATTTTCATGCGTTTTGTCAGAGAAAACATACCTTGATATCAGTTTAACCCAATTTATTCAGAGAGAAGATGATGAAATGGATTGTACAAGTTTATTTTATCCAGAGCCTATACAAGAATGTATAAACGTATCGCTGATTAAATGTGAACCGCTGAAGATTTATCCTTCAAAGTTCAGCATTCCAAGCTCGCTGATGAGAAAGTTGAATCTTGTCTCATCAAGAGGTTTGGTAAACAAATCAGCTAACTGATAATCAGTTGGGATAAAATGAAGTTCTATATCACCATTCATCACATGATCTCTGATAAAATGATATCTGATTTCTATGTGTTTTGTCTTTGAGTGTAGCACTGGATTGTTTGCTATAGCGATGGCACTTGTGCTGTCGCAATAGATTGGAATTTTGGAGAGCTGAAGATCATAGTCTAGTAGTTGATTTCTCATCCACAAGACTTGAGAACAGCAGCTTCCAGCGGCTACATACTCAGCTTCAGCTGTGGAAGTGGACACCGAGTTTTGCTTCTTACTTGTCCAACTTACCAGCTTTCCACCCAGGAGCTGACATCCTCCTGTGTTGCTTTTCCTATCCATTTTGCAACCTGCAAAATCACTGTCTGAATAGGCGGTTAGATCGAATCCTGAATCTTTGGGATACCAAAGACCTAGATTCGCTGTACCCTTAAGATATCGAAAGATTCGCTTTACAGCTTTCATATGAGATATCTTAGGTTCAGCTTGATATCGTGCGCACAGACATGTTGCAAACATAATATCGGGTCGGCTAGCTGTAAGATACAGTAGTGAGCCGATCATCCCACGGTACAGCGTGACATTGACAGGAACACCCTTTGTGTCCTTATCAAGTATCAGCGGTGGTGCCATAGGGGTTTTCATAGCTGAACTTTCAGTTAAGTCGAATTTTTTCAGCATATCTTTAACATACTTTCCCTGATTTATAAAAGTTCATTTTTCAGTTTGCTTAATCTGAAGACCAAGGAAATATGTTAGTTCACCCATCATACTCATTTTATACTCATCTTTCATTCTATCAGTGAAACGAGTACAAAGCTCAGGGTTAGTAGAACCAAATATAATGCCATCAACATATATTTGAACTAAAATGATATGACCTTTTATTTTTCTAAAAAACAAAGTTTTGTCAATCTTACCTCTCTCAAATTTTTCAAGGTGGAGATAAGTAGAAAGAGTGTCATACCATGCACGAGGAGCTTGCTTCAAGCCATAAAGTGCCTTATCCAGCTTATAAACATAACCTGGACGCTTAGGATCTGAGAATCCTGGAGGTTGTTCCACATAAACTTCTTCATTCAGCTTTCCATTTAGAAACGCTGACTTAACATCCATTTGATGTACAGTGAAGTTTTTGTGTACAGCATATGCTAAGAAAAGACGAATAGATTCAAGTCTTGCTACAGGAGCAAAGGTTTCGTCATAATCTATACCTTCCTCTTGTCTGTATCCCTGAGCAACAAGACGAGCTTTGTTGCGAGTTACAGTACCATGTTCGTCCAACTTGTTTCGATAGACCCACTTAGTGCCTATCACTGTTTTGTCAGTTGGTCTCCGAACAAGTTTCCAAACTTTGTTTCTTTCGAATTCAGTCAGCTCTTCTTGCATAGCGCTGACCCAGTTTGGATCACTGAGGGCATCATCTATTTTCTTTGGTTCAGTTAGAGAAATAAAGTTAACAAATAAACAAATATTACCTGCACTTCTACGAGTCTGAATACCAGCGTTGGGATCACCAAGAATTTGATCGATTGGGTGATTTACAGTCCATCGCTGAGCCGGAGCATGCGTCGCTGACTCAGTCTGAACTGGAGAAACTGAAGATGAGGCTTCAGCTACTTCTGGATAATCAGCTAAGAGAGGAATGCTTGCATTTGTCACTTCATTCACTGATTGCTGAGAAATAGATGGAATTTCTGAGACATTTGGATCAACTGCGGGTATAGTATTTATAGGAACAGCTGAGACCCAAGATGTTTCATCTTCACTATTCTGCATATTGGGAATGATAGTAGGACCATCATTTTCAGTTGTATGAGTATGAGTAGTGGGAACATCTTCTGAATCACAAAGATGAGAAAACATCCATTGATTCAGTTCTTCTGTATCAGCGTTCGGTTTAGAATTCGCTGAACGGGATTCGTCAAACGTGACGTGAATAGTTTCTTCTACAGTTTGTCTTCTTCGGTTGAAGACTCTGAAGGCTTTGGAAACTGAGGAGTATCCAAGAAAGATTCCATCATCAGCCTTAGGATCAAACTTTCCAAGGGCATCTCTGTTGTTCAGTATGAAACACTGACAACCAAAGATGTGAAGAAAGCTGATTGAAGGCTTTCTCCCATGAAAAAGTTCATAGGCTGTCTTTTTGAATCTTTTGACTATCAGCGACCTGTTTTGCGTAAAACAAGCCGTGTTGACAGCTTCTGCCCAAAACTGAGTAGGCAGGTGAGAATCGCTGAGCATTGAACGTGCAGCTTCAATAATTGTTCTATTTCTTCTTTCAGCGACTCCGTTTTGTTGTGGTGTTCTCACTGACGAAAAGTTGTGAGAAATACCCTTGCTCTCAAGGAAGGAATCAAGAGAACTGTTTTTGAATTCAGTTCCATGATCACTCCTTATTGAGCGAACAGTCATATTGTTCAGAGTTTCCATCTTCCGAACAAAGGTGATGAGTTCTTCAGGGGTGTCACTCTTAGAACGGAGAAACATTACCCATGTATAACGAGAGAATTCATCAACTATGACCAGCGTATATTTCTTTCCAGCGATGGATTGTTTGTTAACGGGGCCAAACAAATCCATATGGAGTAGTTGAAGAGGAGATGACACTGAGGAAACTTGCTTGGACTTAAAGCTTGCCTTGGTCTGCTTCCCTTTTTCACACGCTGAACATAAGGATTCTTTGGCGTATGAATGTTGAGGTAGACCAGTGACTAACTCTTTGGATGAAAGAGTATTCAGTGTCTTGAAGTTGAGATGTGAAAGCCTCTTGTGCCATAGCCAGTTGACATCAGAAGATGCCTTTGAGAAGAAACAGGAGTTCTCAGTGGTTGTTGAGTCCATGTTTATAACGTAAACATTTTCCAAACGATAACCGCTGAGAGCTATCTTCTCCTTTTTGTCAGAGACAAAGCAGGATTCCTTGGTGAAAATCACTTTGTTATCCATGTCGCAAAGCTGACTGATGCTCAGAAGATTATGCTTCAGCCCTTCAACATATGCGACTCTTCTGAAGGATGTTGTACCATTTGAAAGTACACCATACCCTCGGGTGTGTCCTTTTCCATTTCCACCGAAAGTCACAGAGGGACCCTTCTCTTCCTTGTATTCAGCGAGCAGGCTTTTCTTTCCAGTCATGTGTCTAGAGCATCCGCTATCGAGATACCAGATACCCTTCTTAACCTGCAATACAAAGGAAGATTAGTTTTGCTTGGGTACCCACTTCACCATGTATACGCGTTTGTCAGTGGAAGTGGTTGGAATGGGTTCAGCAGTCTTCGCAGCATTTGAAGATTCAGCTTTGTCTTTCTTCACTTTGGTCAATTTCTTGACCTTAGCGGTAGGAGTCACCTTGACCTGACTTGCAACTGGTTTGGTCTTCTTTGGTGCTATCTTCACCTTAGCTATCTTATCAGCTTTGGTGGCTGTGGGACACTTACTTGCAATATGATCGGTAAGTCCACAGTGATAACATTTCCTATAACTAAAATTAGTTCTAGGACCACTTGTGTGCTGAGCTTTTAATTTGGAATTAGAAGTGCCAGCACCAAGTACACTATTGGTTTTTGAAATAGGACGAACATTCAGTTCTTCAGATTTCTTACCAAGGACATCTACTCTGAGTCTAGGAGTAGGTCGCTGAACTGATCCAGAGGTCTGATTTCTAGAACCAGATGAATGAATCACTAAGGCTTTAGAAGCATTCAGCTTAGGTACTAATGTACCCTTCTGAGGATTTTGATAAATAACAATTCCTTTACCTTTGTCTTTAGAGACAGAGGTAGGTTTTGAATAAACCATTTTCTCCTTACCTTTTGAGGAGGTAGGAGTTTCCTCAGGGATTGGTGTAATCGACGAGGAGTACTGAGATGAAGAAGTGTCAGCTACTGAGGATACGAACGTTCCAAATTTAAGCATTGAACGTTCAGTGGTTGGTATTGGAGTATCATATTTATAACCCAGACCACGTTTATCACTCAGAGGAATCTGAGCCTTAATTATCTCAGTGATCTTTGTTGAAGAATTACACCATCCTTCAACAGTAGCTTGTTCAACTTTTAATGCGGCGATAGCTTCTGCTCGTTCAATTTTGACTAGCTGATTTAAATGGACTTGATCTTTAAAATCTTCTTCAAATTTAGAAAGCTTTTCTATTTGAAGGTGGCAATTTTTAAGCTTTTCAGCGAGATCAAGATTTTGGTTTTCAACCACAGCTTTGCCGTTCATGGCTTCGTATAAACTTCTAGTCAGTAGTTCGATTTTACGGAGACTATCAGCTTCATCAATATTTACAATATTGGTAAAGAAGGAGGGTGATACCTGAATGGCAGATGTTGAAGTGGAGGGAATGTTTGAACTTTCTTCCTCTTCTTCAATCTTGGCCATGAGACATTGATTTGCTTCATCATCTTCAGAATCAGATGATGAGGCTTCTTCATCAGAAGCAGCCCAATCATAGTCAGCCATTAGGCATTTTCCCTTCTTCTTAAAGCTTTTCAGCTTTGCATACTTCTCCTTCAGCTTTAAGTATTTGTCGTCTTTATTCCTTGGAACAAAGGATTTCTTTGTAAAGGCTGAAGGTCTCATGATTTTCTTTGACCTGCACTCGTTAGCGAAATGACCTGTCTTTTCGCAGTTAAAACAAGTAGCAGTAGCCTTATCAACAAAAGCTGATGACTTAGGCTTGTCAGCTATAGAAAGAGTTTTGTTCTTTCTAAACATTTTCTTCTTGGCGAATCTCCTGAACTTTTTAGTTAGGAGAGCCAAGGATTCATCATCTGAAGAATCAGAATCTGATGATCTTTCAGAGTTACTTTCTAACTCAGTGATAGTGACCACGGGTCGCTGAGTAGAAGGTTCCTCTGAGATTAAAGCAACAGGGGTGCTTTTGGAATCTTTTACAAGATTCTTCTTAAGATGGCTAGATTGCTCATGATTCAGCAATGTGCCATATAAGGTAGCAAGTGTCATTGATCTTAGATCTTTTGACAGCTTGAGACACATGGAATAATTGTCCCAGCTTTCAGGTAAACATTCTAAAAACTTTGTCAGAACTTCAAAGTTAGAATATTCCTTACCAACCGTTTTAAGATCTATAATTAAGCAATTAAAACGTTGATGTACTTCAGAGAGAGTTTCATTCTTACCAGAGATGAAACTTTCGTATTGTCTTACCAGGTTGATCTTTCTTGAATCCTGGACTTCAGACGTTCCTTCATACTGAACACATATTGTGTCCCACATGGCTTTTGAGGATTTCAGGTTCATGACGGAATGGTAGACTTCGTCAGGAAGGGCCATGGATAGTATGGATCTGTCTTTTGTATCTATAGCCACTTTCGTCTTGTCTTCATCGGTCCAATGATGGATTTCCTTTGGAATCAGCCTTTCTGGAATAGCAGCTCTAGTTGCAGTGGCTGGAACGGCAGGATCAATCGTTACAGGGATGTGTGGACCGTTTTCAAGATAGTAAGGTATAGTAGGGTCTACACCTTCTAAGAAGAGTGTCATCCTATTTTTCCATAAGTTGAAGTTGTCTCTGGAAAATCTAGGGGGTTTTGCAAGAGAACCATTGTCGATATAGTGAGTGTTTGTGTTTGAGTTGGCCATTTTCAGATAATAGCAAGGAAGAGAAATATCTTAGATTAGATCTTGTTTATGAGATTAAACAAATCTGCTCTGATACCACTTGTTGGTCCCGAAAGGCTTAAACAAGTTTGTAGAAGGGGGGGGGGGGTTGAATACAAACACACTATTTTACTTTTCTAAATTGTTTATTGATAAATCATTAACAATTTACAGCTTGTTGCGGAAACAAGATTAAGGATAAACCTAAATCTAAACAAGTTGGAACACTAAGGTTTTCTTGCACTAAGAAAGATAAGGAGATTACTAATAAAATCCTATCTTGAGAGATTTGAACTTGTCCAGAGTTAGCAAGTTACTTCAAATGAAGTGAGTTCATCTCTTTATATACTGCATGCATTTAATGCAATTCTGTATACACTTTACACGTGTCATCAGCGGATTGGTTGCATGTCATTGACCTTTGTTGACAACCTTAGTAGCCGCATGAATGAACAGTATAGTATCAGAGTGGTTGTACGATTTCAGATTTTCGGAGGTTCTTTTCTGACATTTCGTACGGTGGCGTGCAAGGGAGGTTAAGACAAAAGTACTTTGTACGGAGGACTTCATGATCAGCTTTCGTTGATTCAGCGATTATCATTTACTATTCAGCAGATGATAAAGTTCAGCGATAGCTGAAGTCTTGTACTTGATACTTCACGTTGAGTGGACAAATCTGAGTCTTCGCTGATCCGCATCAGTTCATTAGGAGACTTGTCGCTGGTTCTTGAGCTTGATCTTCGACTTCAGCGTAGAACCTTTGTTGACGTGAATCTTGTCTTCAGGGATCATAAGTAAACAACTAACTTATCAGCGATCACCATAAGGACTGAACAGACTCAGCGATATGGTGAACAGTGTTCGCTGAATGTTTAATCTAAAAGTGCGAGAGTTCCTATCAGCAGTACTGTAAGATCTTAGTACTTATCAGCGATAGTGAAACTCTTATACATATTGTTTACTTACAATTTTCACTAAGTATTTAAGATAGGGTCATTATCAAATCACTGAGGGTTTGGATCAACAACACAGAAGACAGTTGGTCGACTGACATCAAAAATTACCTTATGCACGACCTACTACTTGAAGATCGAATAGAAGCTCGCAAGATTCGATTCAAAGCATCGAAATACATAATCATTGGCGATAGACTCTATCGACGCTCGTCGACGGGTCTAAATCTAAGATGCATCGATAATTTCGAACAGGTACAAAATATCTTGAAGGAGATGCACGATGGTGAATGTGGCAACCACTCAGGTGGTCGCAGTCTTGCAAATCGTATCTCACAACAAGGTTATTACGGGCCGACATTGAGGCAAGATGCCACCAGGTACGTCCAAGGATGTGACGCATGTCAATGACATTCAGGTATGACCCACCAACCCTCCGAACCTTTACATACGTCCTTAATTCCATGGCCTTTCATGAGGTGGGGAATGGACATCGTTGGCAAATTACCTCCTGCCCCAGGGCAAAAGGTCTTTCTGTTAGTCCTTATAGATTATTTTTATAAATGGATAGAAGCAGCTGCTTACTCCCAGATTCGGGACAAAGAAGTTATCTCTTTTATCCAGACTAACATCCTATGCAGGGTCGGAATCCCTTCCGAAATCGTGTGTGACAATGGGTCGCAGTTCATAAGCGATCGCACAGAACGATTTTGTGAGGACTGTAATATCAAACTTACGACCTCAACCCCATGCTATCCCCAATCTAACGGTCTTGTAGAATCGAGCAATAAAGTCATCGTCAATTCAATCAAAAAAGACTTAAGGCCGCAAAAGGGAAGTGGGTCGAAGAACTCCCATCGGTCCTATGGGCCAATCGTACGACGCCCCGAACATCGACATGACAAACACCGTTTTCATTGGTCTACGGTTGTGAAGTCGTCTTACCTATTGAAATACATCTCCCGACATCGAGACATACGTCTGTCGATCATAATTTGGTAGATCTAAGATACGACCTCGACGCTCTTGAAGAGTTATGAGAGCCTGCTTTAGTCAGGATGACATCTCAACGACGAGTCGTTGAGCGACATTTCAATAAAAATGTTAAGGCCAAAATCTTCCAGGAAGGTGACTACGTCTTGCGACGGGTATTCCAGAACACAAAGGAATCAAATGCAGGTAAGCTGTCCACTAAGTGGGAAGGACCTTATCGAATATCTGAGGTTGTCGGAAACGGTGCTTACAAGCTTCAGACCCTCGACGGCCAAGACATCCCACGAAGCTGGAACGTAGTACATCTAAAAAGTACTTCTTTTGAATGTTTTCGATTTACTTCGACAAGCGATTACTGACTTAAGCATCAGAGGGTCGTTGGTCAAACCAACGACCACCCCCAAGTCTTACATTGCAGGCTCGCAGGATCACACGAATGTCAGTCTTACGACCTATATCGTGAGAAGACAAAGTCTTTGAGACTTGCATATCACAAAAGGAATCTTATGATTCATTACACAGGTCTTGCGATTATTGATCCAAACCCTCAGTGATTTGATAATGACCCTCTCTTATATACTTAGTGAAAATTGTAAGTAAACAATATGTATCAGAGTTTCACTATCGCTGATAAGTACTAAGATCTTCCAGTACCGCTGATAGGAACTCTCGCTCTTTAGATTAAACATTCAGCGAACACGGTTCACCATGATACTCTGAGTTTGTTCAGTCTTTATGGTGATCGCTGATAAGTTAGTTGTTTACTTATGATCTCTGAAGACAAGTTTCACGTCAACATAGGTTCTACGCTGAAGTCGAAGATCAAGCTCAAGAACCAGCGACAAGTCTCCAAATGAACTGATGCGGATCAGCGAAGACTCAGATTTGTCCACTCAACGTGAAGTATCAAGTACAAGACTTCAGCTATCGCTGAACTTTATCATTCGCTGATATAGAATGATAAACCGCTGAATCAACGAAAAGCTGATCATGAAGTCCTCCGTACAAAGTACTTTTGTCTTAACCACCCTTGCACGACTCCGTACGATAGGTCAGAAAAAGAACCTCCTTATTGTCTGAAATCGTACAACCACTCTGATACTACACTGTTCAAACATGCGGCTACTAAGGTTGTCAACAAAGGTCAATGACGTGCAACCAATCAGCTGCTGCCACGTGTAAAGTGTAAACTGCCATGCATTAAATGCATGCAGTATATAAGAAGAAGAACTCACTTCATTTTGAAGTAACTTGCTAACTCTGGACAAGTTCATCCTTCTTATCTTGAGATATGTTATTATTAGTAATTTCGTTCTCTTTCTTAGTGCAAGAAACTTAGTGTTCCAACTTGTTTAGATTTAGGTTTATCCTTAATCTTGTTTCCGCAACAAGCTGTAAATTGTTAATGATTTATCTACAAACTTGTATAGCCCTTCGGGACCAACAAGTGGTATCAGAGCAGATTTGCTTAATCTCATAAACAAGATCTGATCTATACTAAGATTTCTCTTCCTTGCTATTTCTGAAAATGGCTACCAACACAAACACAAATTATATCTACAATGGTTCTCTTGCAAAACCCCCTAGATTCTCCAGAGATAATTTTAATCTATGGAAAAATAGGATGATTCTCTTCTTAGAAGGTGTAGACCCTACTATGCCTTATTATCTTGAAAACGGCCCATATATTCCTGTAAGAATTGATGCTGCAGTACCAGCCGCTGAGAATAGACCTGCTATTCCAGAAAGGCTGATACCCAAGGAAGTTCATATGTGGACTGACGAAGAAAAGAAGAAAGTGGCTATCGACACAAAAGCCAGATCCATACTATCCATGGCTCTTCCTGACGAAGTCTACCATTCCGTCGTGAACCTGAAAACCTCAAAAGCTATGTGGGACACAATATGTGTTCAGTATGAAGGTACTTCTGAAGTCCAGGACTCTCGAAAGATCAACGTGGTAAGACAGTACGAAAGTTTCATCTGTGGTAAGAATGAAACTCTCTATGAAGTTCACCAACGTTTTAACTGTTTATTAATAGATCTAAAAACTGTTGGTAAGGAATATTCTAACTTTGAAGTGCTGACAAAGTTTTTAGAATGTTTATCTGAAAGCTGGGACAATTATTCTATGTGTCTCAAGCCGTCAAAGGATCTAAGATCAATGACCCTTGCTACCTTATATGGCACGATGCTGAATCATGAGCAATCGAGTCATCTTAAGAAGAATCTTGTAAAAGATTCCAAAAGCACCCCTGTTGCTTTAATCTCAGAGGAACCTTCTACTCAGCGACCCTTGGTCACTATCACTGAGTTAGAAAGTAACTCTGAAAGGTCATCAGAATCTGACTCTTCAGATGATGAATCTTTGGCTCTCCTCACTAAAAAGTTCAGGAGATTCGCCAAAAATAAAATGTTCAGAAAGAACAAACCCCTTTCCATTACTGACAAGCCAAGATCATCAGCTCCTGTTGATAAGGCTACTGCAACTTGTTTTAACTGCAAAAAGATAGGACATTTCGCTAACGAGTGCAGGTCTAAGAAAGTTTCGTGAAACTCAGTGTTTCCCAAGAAATCCTTTATTCCCAGGAATAAAGATGACAAATATGCCAAGCTGAAAGAAAAGTATGCGAAGCTGAAAAGCTTTAAGAAGAAAGGCAAAGGCCTGATAGGCAACTATGATTGGGCTGCCTCTGATGAAGAAGAATCATCATCTGACTCTGAAGATGATGAAGCCAATCTTTGTCTTATGGCCAAGATTGAAGATGAGGAAGAAAGTTCAGACATACCCTCCACTTCAACCTCTGCTATTCAGGTATCACCTTCCTTCTTTACAAATATTGCAAATATTGATGAAGTTGATAGTCTTCGTAAAATCGATCTCTTGACTAGAAGTTTATATGAAGCCATGAATGGCAAAACTATAGTTGAAAATCAAAACCTTGATCTCACTGAACAGCTTAAAAACTGTCACCTTCAAATAGAAAATCTTTCTAAAATTGAAGAAGACTTTAAAGATCAAGTGCATTTAAATCAGCTAGTCAAAATCGAGCGCGAAGAAGCTATCGTTGCATTAAGAGCTGAAAAAGCTACTGTTGAAAGATGGTGTAATTCTCTAACAAAGATTACTGAGATAATTAAGTCTCAGATTCCCATGAGTGATAAACGTGGTCTTGGTTACAAAGCTGATAATCTAGAATCAACCACTGATCGTTCCATGCTCTTATTTGGAACTTTCGTATCCTCAGTCACTGATACTTCATCCTCTCAGTGTTCCTCCTCTAGACCGCCTATCCCTGAGGAAATTTCTACCTCTTCAAAAGGTAAAGAGAAAATGGTTTATCCAAAACCTACCTCTGTCTTTAAATATAAAGGTAAAGGAATTGATTTTAACCAAAATCCTCAAAAGGGTACTTTAGTACCTAAGCTGAATGCTTCTAAAGCTTTAGTGATTCATTCCTCTGGATAAAGGAATCAGATCTCTGTATCTACTCAGCGTGGATCTATTCAGCGATCTACTCCTAGAATCAGAGTGGATGTCTCTGGTAAGAAATCCGAAGAACTGAATGTTCCTCCCATTTCAAAAGCCAATAGCTTACTTGGTGCTGGTACTTCTAGTTGAAAATCTAAAGCTCAGCATTCAAATGGTCCTAGAACTACTTTTAGTTATAGGAAATGTTATCACTGTGGACTCACTGATCATATTTCTAGTAAGTGCCCCACAGCCACCAAAGCTGAAAAGATAGCTAAGGTGAAGATCATTGCCCCCAAGGCAAAGAAGACCACTGAGGTTAAGAAATTAACCAAAGTGAAGACTGACAAAGCTGAATCTTCAAATGCTGCAAAGATTGTTGAACCTTCCATTCCAACTACTTCCACTGACAAACGTGTACACATGGTTAAGTGGGTACCCAAGAAAAACTAATCTTCCTTTGTAATGCAGGTTAAGAAGGGTATCTGGTATCTCGATAGCGGATGCTCTAGACACATGACTGGAAAGAAAAGCCTGCTCGCTGAATACAAGGAAGAGAAGGGTCCCTCTGTGACTTTCGGAGGAAATGGAAAAGGACATACCCGAGGGTTTGGTGTACTCTCTAATGGTACAACAACCTTCAGAAGAGTCGCATATGTTGAAGGGCTGAAGCATAATCTTTTAAGCATCAGTCAGCTTTGCGATAAGGATAACAAGGTAATCTTTACCAAGGAATCCTGCTTTGTCACTGACAAAAAGGAGAAGATAGCTCTCAGCGGTTATCGTTTGGAAAATGTTTATGTAATAAACATGGACTCAACAACCACTGAGAACTCCTGTTTCTTCTCAAAGGCCTCATCTGATGTCACTGGCTATGGCATAAGAGGCTTTCTCATCTGAATTTCAAGACACTGAACACTCTTTCTTCAAAAGAGTTAGTCACTGGTCTACCTCAGCACTCATATGCCAAAGAGTCTTTATGTTCAGCGTGTGAGAAAGGGAAGCAGACCAAAGCAAGCTTTAAGTCAAAGCAAGTCTCCTCAGTGTCATCCCCTCTACAACTTCTCCATATGGATTTGTTTGGCCCTGTTAACAAACAATCCATCGCTGGAAAGAAATATACACCGGTCATAGTTGATGAATTCTCTCGTTATACATGGGTTATGTTTCTCCGTTCCAAGAGTGACACCTCTGAAGAACTCATCACCTTTGTTCGGAAGATGGAAACCCTGAACAACTTGACCGTTCGCTCAATAAGGAGTGATCATGGGACTGAATTCAAAAACAGTTCTCTTGATTCCTTCTTTGAGAGTAAGGGTATTTCTCACAACCTTTCATCAGTGAGAACACCGCAACAAAATGGTGTCGCTGAAAGAAGAAATAGAACAATTATTGAAGCTGCACGTTCAATGCTCAGCGATTCTCACCTGCCTACTCAGTTTTGGGCAGAAGCTATCAACACTACTTGTTTTACGCAAAACAGGTCGCTGATAGTCAAAATATTCAATAAAACAGCCTATTAACTTTTTCATGGGAGAAAGCCTTCAATCAGCTTTCTTCAAATCTTTGGATGTCAGTGTTTCATACTGAACAACAAAGATGCCCTTGGAAAGTTTATCCTAAGGCTGATGATGGAATCTTTCTTGGATACTCCTCAGTCTCCAAAGCCTTCAGAGTCTTCAATCGAAGAAGACAAACTGTAGAAGAAACTATTCACGTCACATTTGACGAATCCCGTTCAGCAAGCTCTAAATCGTCCGCTGATACTGAAGAACTGAATCAATGGATGTTTTCTCATCTTGGTGATTCAGAAGATATTCCCACTCCTCGTACTCATACAGTTGAAGATGATAGTCCTATCATTCCAAACATGCAGAATAGTGAAGCTGAAACATCATGGGTCTCAGTTGTTCCTTTAAACACTATACCTGCTTCTGAACCAAATGTCTCAGACATTCCATCTACTTCTCAGCAATCAGTGAATACAATGACAACTGCACCCATTCCTCTCTTGGCTGATACTCCAGAAGTTGCTGAAACCTCATCTTCAGCTCCTCCAGTTCAGTTTGAGTCAGGGTCTCACGCTCCGGCTCAACGATGGGCTGTAAATCACCCAATTGATCAAATTCTTGGTGATCTAAACGCTGGTGTTCAGACTCGACGAAGTGCAGGTAATATTTGTTTATTTGTAAACTTTATTTCTCTGACTGAACCAAATAAAGTAGATGATGCCCTCAAAGATCCAAACTGGGTCAGCGCCATGCAAGAAGAGCTGACTGAATTCGAAAGAAACAAAGTTTGGAAACTTGTTCGAAGACCAACTGACAAAACAATGATAGGCACTAAATGGGTCTATCGAAACAAGTTGGACGAACATGGAACTGTAACCCGCAACAAGGCTCGTCTTGTTGCTCAGGGATACAGACAAGAGGAAGGCATAGATTATCACGAAACATTTGCTCCAGTAGCAAGACTATAATCTATTCGTCTATTATAAGCATACGTTGTACACAAAGACTTCAAAGTATATCAGATGGATGTTAAGTCAGCGTTTCTAAATGGAAAGCTGAATGAAGAAGTCTATGTGGAACAACCTCCAGGATTCTCAGATCCTAAGCGTCCAGGTTATGTTTACAAACTGGATAAGGCACTTTATGGCTTAAAGCAAGCTCCACGTGCATGGTATGACACTCTATCTACTTATCTCCATATTGAACAATTTTAGCGAGGTAAAATTGATAAGACTCTTTTCTTCAGGAAAGTAAAAGGTCATATCATTCTTGTTTAGATATATGTTGATGACATTATATTTGGTTCTACTAACCCTGATCTTTGTACTCGTTTCGCTGATAGAAAGAAAGATGAGTATAAAATGAGCATGATGGGTGAACTAACATATTTCCTTGGTCTTCAGATAAAGCAAAATGAAAAAGGAACTTTCATTAATCAGGGAAAGTATGTTAAAGATATGCTGAAGAAATTCGATTTAACTCAGAGTTCAGCTATGAAAACCCCTATGGCACCACCGCTGACACTAGACAAGGATACTAATGGTATTCCTGTTGATGTCATGCTGTATCGTGGGATGATCGGCTCTCTCTTGTATCTTACAGCTAGCCGACCCGATATTATGTACGCAACCTGTTTGTGTGCACGATATCAAGCTGAACCCAAGATATCTCATATGACCGCTGTAAAGCGAATTTTTCGATACCTTAAAGGTACTGCGAATCTAGGTCTTTGGTATCCCAAAGACTCAGGATTCGATCTAATCGCCTATTCAGATAGTGATTTTGCAGGTTACAAATTGAATAGGAAAAGCACCACAGGGGGATGTCAGCTCCTGGGTGGAAAGCTGGTGAGTTGGACAAGTAAAAAGCAAAACTCAGTGTCCACCTCCACAGCTGAAGCTGAGTATGTTGCCGCTGGAAGCTGTTGTTCTCAGTTCTTGTGGATGAGAAATCAACTACTGGACTATGACCTACAGCTCTCAAATATTCCAATCTATTGCGACAGCACAAGTGTCATCGCTATAGCCAACAATCCAGTGCTACACTCAAAGACAAAACACATCGAAATCAGGTATCATTTTATCAGAGATCATGTGATGAATGGTGATATAGAACTTCACTTTATCCCAACTGACTATCAGTTAGCTGATCTGTTCACCAAACCTCTTGATGAGACAAGATTCAACTTTCTCATCAGCGAGCTTGGAATGCTGAACTTTGAAGAGTAAAATCTTCTGCGGTTCACATCTGATCAGCGATAGGATAAAATCAACTTGTATAACCCATTCTATCATTTTCTCTCTGAATAAACTTGATTCGCTGATATCAAGGTATGTTTTTCTCTCTCTGACAATCGCATGTAAATGCAAGATTTCAAAACAAATTGCATCGTCGAATATCTCTTTCTTAATCAGCGATATTTTGAAATTTCTAAAACCAACACTGATATTTCTATTAAGTGCTTCATGTTTTCAAAAGTGTCCATGAGTTTTCAAAACCTCAGAGACATCCTGAATATGAAAGGACAGTTGTGACGTCATTACAACGGATAAGCCCCGACACGTTCTTTTTCTGACACACGTTTGCACGTTTCGTTTACCATCCAATCAAATACAAACACGTGTCCGTGTCATGATGAAAAACTTTCCCGCTCGAGTTTTTCTCTCTCTCTAATCTCACTATATAAACACATTCTGGGTTTATATTTCTCTTTTACGCGAAAAACTTCTCCTCCAAGCAAGAAAGAATTACTGTTGCATTTGTGCTCTCAAGTTTTTCAAGAACTTCTTCTTCTTCAAACGAACCAGGTTAATAATTCTGTTATTTACCTACTTCTTAAACTTGTTTATGATCTTATTCTTTGTTTTTACAAGATCAAACAAAAGAACTTTTCAAAAATGAAATCATTTCTTTCATGGTTTTATGAACACAACCTTTCATGGTTGTTCTTCAAGTTTAAACGCAAAATTTTAAACTTGTTCTTAACACATTCGTTTCCAGAATCCTATTTCTAAAAGGAATCTGGAAAACAAGATTTTATTGGGTTTGCATTTCATTTTTCAAAAACAAGAAAAACCCTAATCTTCATTAAGACATTTTTGTCTGAATGAAATGGACAAAATTCGAACCATCTTATTGGAAAATCTTTCCACATTAAGATTATTCTTATTTGTTAATCTTTGGTTAAACTGATATACAAAAATGGCATCTTCTGACATTTCCTCTGCCAAGAACACCATCGCTGAGAACACTGCTGCTGATACTACTGAGGAATTGGAAATCATCAAGGCTCCTCAGGTTAAGTTCTCTCTTGAAGAACTGGATTGGACGAAGACCAATAACCTCTATGCGCTTCTCGAGTTTCCTCCTCGAAAGCAAGTCACACATCTGAATGATGCTGTGAACTTCCTGAAAAATTGTTGCATCTCCACAGCCCTGACCATAACACCTCCTGCACATCAGCTACTGCTATCCCAGTTCTGGTACTCTGCCAGACACTCTCAGCTACCATCAACCAAAGACTTCTAAAAAACAATAGACTGCATCCTCTGTGATACTGAATATGTCACTATAAAAATCACCCCTGCCATTATTCGCAAAGCCCTGAGCCTTCCCACACCCTCAAAAGAAAAACCTTTTGTTCCTCTCCCTGACCACAAGAAACACTTAGATAGGGAAGCCATCACTGCATTCTTCGATGCAATGGGCTATGTATGGGAAACTGGGAGGGACAAGAAGCCTGAGAAGAAATTGACCCTGATCAAGAAATCTAAAATGCCCAGCGAGATGAATTTCATCTTCGCTCACTTAATCAGCTGCATGACTGCAAAGACCGGCTCCTCTGATCAAGCCGCTCAACCTCAGCAAGCAATGGGGTATGCTTTGCTGAAAGGTCTACATATAGACTGGGCATCGATAATCTACGAAGATCTGGTACTCAGAATAGACTCCGCCGCTGACCGAAATCCATGGGTTCCATATCCAAGATTCATCAACGCCGTCTTCCAAACAGGCCTAAAGGACAACTATCCAAAAGAGGGTGAATAGAAACTCTCTCAGGTTGGCCCTAAGGTGCTCGACTTCAAACCTGTGGAAAACGAGGTACATCTTTCTACACTTTTAACTCTTCTCAACCCTACTTCTTCGACTTATGCAGCTCCTTCAGCGAACAAACCCATCGCTGATACCCAAGCTGCAACCTCCATTCCTTCTCATAAAAGGAAACAATCATCTACCCAACTTAGTTCCAAAAGAACTAAGAAAACCAAGGAGCAGCCCAGTAATCTCTTGCTGAAGACTCCTCGACTCATTTAGAAGAGCTGAAGGAACGTTCAGTGGTACGCTCTGCCACAGCTGAACAAGCCACCCATTCAATCCCAGCTTCAGCGTCTCTAAACGCCGAGGTTACAAACTTGGAGCCTACCCAACCTCCTTCAGTCTCTCCACAGACTGAAGAAGCGATTCTCAGCGGATCCAACGCTGAACTCTGCACCCAACCAACATTCTCAACCTTCGCTTCTACCTCTACTCAATTGGACTCAAATCTAACTGTCACTGGAGCACCTGTCATTCCTCCAGAAGCTAAAGCTGATACAGGACCTGTAGGAACGTCCATGCGTATACGCACTCTCGCTGACGACATGGAACATTTTCAGGTCACAGAAGTTTTGATGACTTCGTCGACCCTACTGCAGGTATACACCAACCCATATACACTGTAACTGAACCCCAAACTTCTGAGCTTTCCTCTGTTCACAAGTACTTATATGTTACATGTCCTAATTTGGGAGACATCAACGCCTCTGTAAAGACCTTGGAAACAAAGCTGACAGGTCTCACCACTACTCTTTCCGACAACTCTTCAGCTGTAACAAACGCTGGAGAGAATCTTACAAAGCTGACAACAGTGGTGGAAGGGAAAGCCTCCAAAGCTGACTTGGAGAAGGTTTATAAAACTCTGGGTGACTTCGCCAAAGTTCTCGCTGACATTTACACAGACTACCTCTCCATCAAAACATCAGTTCACACCATGTCCAGCGAGGTCACAACGCTGAAGACATCGGTTGGAAAACTCGAAGGAGATATGTCTGATGTAAAGACTGAAGTCAGTTCACTGAAGACTGACATGAGCTCTGTGAAGACTGACGTGACTTCAATGAAGACAATGATGCAGCAGATCCTGAACAACACGATCGCCCCTGCCCCTGCACCAACGCATTTTACTACGACGGATCGTGCTGAACTCGTGAAGATCAATCCTGCTATTTCTGGTCTAGAAAACAGACTAACAGCGATTGAAATTTGTGTGGGGATCCCTGGCCAGGAAGACAGGGACCCAGAACCAGCTGCTGAGTCATCACATTCCTCCCCCACTCATCATGAGGAAGGGGGGAGAAGAGCGCTGAAGACCTTCCCCATGATGAATCTATCAGGGGGAGAAGACTGAAGACCTCACCCTTACTAAAGATGGTGAAAAGACAAATGAAGACACAACCGCTGGACCTCAGGGAGATGAAAACCCTGAGGGAACCGAGAAGCTTACCTTTGTATCTGAGGGGGAGCAACTCGAAGAAGATGCTGAAGAATCTGAGTCTGAAACTGAAGATGAAGAAGCCATCGACTTATCTGATGATGAACCATCCTCTTCTCCAAAGAATGATGATGATGATGATGATGATGATGACTCCTTTATCGTCAAGCCTGCTCAGAGGATTACAGTTCTTAGAGGGATCGTGATAAACAAACCTTCAGGGGAGCGGACCAAATCAAAGCCTTCAGCGTCTGAAACTGACAAAGGCAAAGGAAAAGGTGTCGCTGAAGAAAATGACAATCTGATGACCTCGCTTTCAAAGCCAGTTTGTCAGGTACACTAAATATTCCTTACACTCATCCCTCCTCTATCTATACACATCATCAGCTCTCCTCTCCATAAAACATCTCTACACAACCACATTCTTTATCTCTCTATTCTACCAAAGTTCTTACTCGTACGATCGTTGTGTTTCAGCTAGTCCTCTCCCCTGTTTGAGGATATCGCTGAAGTTCCTACAGCTGCGTCTTCACCAACAATAATCCCAGCTCCCAACGTTGAAGAAATAATCCCAGTCTTAGATTTGATCTCTGAGACTGATGAAACTAAAGAACAGATGCTCTCTCACAAAAACAGACCTTCCTTGGCTCCTCAAAAGCTAAGTGAAGAGGATCAGAAAAGAAGAGAAGAGATAATAAAGAAGTTCGAGGATCAACGAATCATTCTGAAGCGTGATCAACTTCTTTCTGTTCCTCCAAAGTTCAAACTTTCTCAAAAGGAATACAAGGATCACCTCAAAGCTGAACGTCTGATCGCTGAAAGAAGGGAAGTTGAAGAAAAAGACAGAAACTTGCCATCCGGCTCACTCAACAATCAGTGAAAGACCCCAAGCTGAAAAGAACTCCAATCGAAGTTCAACGTCAGCTATGGGAAGATGCAAAGAAGATCATTGAGGAAAAGAGGATTGTGTCCCAATCGAAGTTCACTGTCGTAACCTCAGGGGATCCCTCAGTCTGAGGACCCTTCCCCTTCTCCTCCGCAGTAAACGACCCAGGCGGCGTCGGTGTCATCCTTGGCACGTCCGAAGACGTCTTCGCCTTCTCAGGAGTGAAGACCTTTAATGGCTCTCCACCCGTCGATGACGGTTCCCTCGGGGGAACCGACTTGGTCTTCTTCAAAACCTCCGACCCCGAAGTCGAAGGATCCTTCCTCTTCAGCTCGTGGCCTTCTTAGCCAAGGCTAGTTGGGCCTCTCTCTACACCTTACCCGAGGCAGACTGCATATCAGGACCACTTGTAAAAAATAAATGTATCAGATACTGTCGTACGACTCGAAGAAAAATAGAAAACGTATGGCTAATGGACACTTACTTGTCGAAGTCTCTCGTTGACTTCTTTCTTCAGCCTCTGAAGTGCTGACGGTCGTACGACTAGGTGAGTCAAATAACTCTCCGATCCCACAAGAAAAAAGTCTCGCAACTTTTTCTTGAGAATCAACTGCAGGACCGAACCTAGCAAAATCGATATCTGAAACGAGTGACCAAGAATTAGCAAATGACAAAATTAAATGCTAAAAGACGTACGACAAAACAAAATTTATATACCACTGGTGTTCCACCCAGACGCGACCCAGGAAGTATCCTCTTCTATACGACCAAGCGTCTGTACACGACCAAGGACATATTTGGCCTTCCACCCACGATCACGGACCAGGGTGTCAGGGACCAACGTATGTCCTCCTCTTAGCCTAGAGGATAGGCTATAACGGTGAGAGTCGTCTGGCTTCACGTCAAACACCATCAACAGATCACGCACCGTGAAAGGAATATCCCAATCACCGGTGATCCGATCGATCTCCTAAAAGATTTACCAAATTTTGGGCAGGATCTAACCAGGAGATAAGTCAAAAATACCTAAAAGCTCCCTAACCAGGGGCGTGAATGGCCATTTGAATCCTATTCTAAAAGGATACTCGTACATGACGAAGAATCCTCCTAAACACTCCGCCGGTCTAAGTTGGTCGGGAGTGTATAACTGGATTTTGGCGGGAATATCCGCTGATAACCTAAAGGCTCCCACATCTCCCTTCTCTTGAAAAGAGCTCGCCGGCTCGGAGGAGACAGAAAAATCAAGCATAGAAACCTGTGCTACGTATAGGTCCATAAGGTCCTTATGCGTAGAAGCCTTCTTCGCTATCTATTTTAGTCGCATGATGAAAAGAGGGATAAAATATCGTACCTTATATGTCTAAAAAACCACGAACGATTGAACAAGCAGTAGAAATCCTCTAACTCTTTCTCTCAAAAAACTCTCTCGATAATATGTTGCTAGCGTAAAAAGAAAACGATCCCAGAAACGCGCTATTTATGGCGAAGATCATGTCAGGACGACCCGCTAGATGGTCGACACCTGTCCATCGCCTTTTCGCATGCATCATGCCGATGGACGACACCTGTCCTCTAAACGTCTTGTCGCCTCTGACACACCGTCGTGACGTCACGACCTTATCATTTCCTCCAATACGAATCAAACCAAGACGGTTGGAATCCGACCAGACTCTCTCCCCAGGCGACACGTGTCGAAACACTTCATCATATTTAAAATTCGAATTTCACGCCTAAAATTCAAAATTTGGGGGCAAATTGATTGGGTAAAAAATCACACCTCACGACCGACGCTAGAAAACTCAGATAACATTTTCATAAGACCACTCTTGTACTAATATAAGGTCTTACAGGTTGTTTACGAATGAGCACTCGGTCGTACGTTTTTATGCTGGTCGTACGTTCCGTACGACCGACGTGTGAGACTTAAGACGGTCGTACGACTATGTAATACCCCGGGTAAATCCGTTAGTTAAAATCTAATTCCATTAAGTTTATTTAACATTAAAGTTTCTATTTAGGGTAAGTTTGGATAAAATTATAAAGTTTGGGATTGTTTGGATTATTAGTGAGTAGTGCAAGGTCTAAAGGGAAAAATTGAGTTAGATATTATCTTTTAGACTTGAGATATTTTCATTATTCAGATTTCAAGTGTGGGTTTGTGTGTGTATTGAGAGAATAGAGAGAAAAAGGAAGAAGGCTAGGTTAAGGCATCATTTGACTCTGTAGATTGGGAGTGATAGACTGAATCTTTGGAAAAGGCTTGGAAGAGTTGTAATAAGCATTCAGGTGAGTTTTACTTTAAACGTTTTCAACTGGGGAATATATATACAGGTGTTTATATACATATGAGTATGTGTGGATTGAGAATGTGTGGAATATATATATATATATGTGTTTATATATATATGAAAAGGATATGTGTGATGGTGTGGTATATCGTATATTGAGATACGATTGAGTATATGCTTTTAAATATAATATAATGAGATGTTATATTTATGTAAGTATTATACTACACGAGAGCACGCCGAACTATGTCGGCTGAAGTGTGTGTCGTAGTTGTTGTACGGCGTTGTTGGTCGTAGATGTTGTACGGCGTTGTGTGTCGTAGTTGTTGTACGGCGTTGATTTATTAGTTGGCTTGCTACCAACTAATATGGCCATGGGAACGAGGATGAGGATGAGTGGAGCACGATGCACGAGTCTTGTTTGGTATTTATATGTGTGTGGTATATGTGGTATTTATATACAAAAGGTATATGTGTGTATGGGCGAAAGGTTTTATAACAATTTTGGAAAGGACCGGGATTAACTCACTAGACCCGTTTGGTCTAACCCTCATTTTGTTTTCAAAAATATGTTTTCCAGGTTGAGGATTGGCGAAGGAGAGAATAACTTGTAGGAAGCTTTTGATGGACATTGATTAGGAAGCTTAATGTATTTTGTAGTTTCGAGACCGAAGGGACCGTTTGTGGTTTATTATGTATCTTTTATTATGAATGTAATGAAGTTATGCAATGTATGTTATTTGTTGCATGTTTGGGGAACCGGGTCGTTACAAATGGTATCAGAGCCCTAGTTTAAGGGATTTAGGTATTTGTACCCGTACCTAGACTTAAACTGCATGTGAAGTAGGATGTCCTTGATATATTAGAACCTTGGGATGCTAAGTATAAAAGGTAGAAGGAACATCATGTAAGGTAATTTCATATTATACCTGGCCAGTGTAATTGTGATCTTACAGGTGCATGTTTGGACTGGGATACCTTATTATATGGGGTATGTGCTTATGTGTATATTAATCTTGTCTGAATTTACAGAATGGCAAGCGGTACTAGAAATACGACTAGAGAGGGAGGAAGAAATCCTAATAGAACGAATCCAACAGTCGGGACAAGGGGAAGAGGAAGAGAAAGAGGTAGGGGCAGAACTGGAGGTAGAGTTCAGGGGCGAGGTACGGAGTTTATTACAAGAGACGATTTGATGGCGGAGATGGGAAGACTTCAAGCAAATATCCAGGCTATGTTCGACCAAGCTCGTCAAACTGAAACACCAGATCCCAGTTTGGAAGACGAAATGCCCATTACACCTACGGTCATACCAGTGTCAAGAAGGTGTGATTACTAGATGTTCTTAAACTGTAGACCTCCAACTTACTCAAGAGATAGAGACCCAGTGAAGGCGATGAGATGATTAAAAGAAATAGAAGCCATCTTCAAGACCAGTAAGTGTGCGGATGAGGACAAAGTATTATACGGAACGACGATGTTGAAGGCAGATGCTCTGTACTGGTGGGAAGCTCACATTGATTCCATAGGGTCGGATGTATACTCTACTTTTACTTGGGACGAATTCGCAACAGCTTTCAAAAGACAGTTTTGTTCTGAAGCAGCAGTCAGACAACTGGAAGAGGAGTTCATGAACTTACACCAGCGAAGTTTATCGGTTAGGGATTACACGGCTCTCTTTCTGGAGAAGTCTCGCTTTGCAGAGTACTATGTTGCCACGGAGGCTCTAAAGATGGAAAGGTTTATTTTTGGGTTAAATGCAGAAATTAGAAAGCTAGTGACTGCAAGAGGACCCGATACCTTCTCAGCCACAGTGGATGCCGCGGAAAATGTGGAACAGGATAACCGGAGAGACGTTGGTGATAAGAGTGCTGGGAAAAGAAAACTGGAAGAAACGATGTACGATTCGGAAGAATACGAATCCCCGAGGTTTGATAGTTATTCACCTTTCAGACCAGTTGAAAGACCATGCCCAAAATGCAATCGTGTTCATCAAGGAAACTGTTATGTGGATTCCCGAAGTTGTTACAAATGTGGAAAGACTGGTCACATTGTTAGAGACTGTCGGGTAACTCGATTCTGTTTCGTTTGCAATTCCCCGGATCATATTCAGTCAGATTGTCCGCAATGGAAATCACAACAGGGTAGTATGGCGGTGAGACCAACGGGTGTTAGGCCAGGAGAGGAACAAGGGCCTGAGGTATCGAAAGCAAAGGGCCGTGTTTTTCAGATGACGGAACAAGAGGTAGAAGAAAGTCCTGATGAGGTTACAGGTATATTTCTATAAACTCTATACGTGCTAAGGTGTTATCTGACTTCGGTGCAAACCGATTCTTTTGTGTTTTCAATTTTATTATTTGTGTTAGAAAAATATTTGATAATTGTGTTAGAGATATAGAAGGGTGTGTTTAATTATTGTTGTTTTAATTTGTTAGTGTGTGGAGTGTGATGGCTTGAGTGTAAAGAATAATAGCAGTATGTAGAACGTGATGATTATGTGTGGAGAGTAACGGTAATGTGTGAAGTCTTGACCTTGTCATGAAGGCGACGGTTTAGTATGTTGTGAAGATTATACTTAATGTGATTGTTGACGCTATCAAGAAAGGTATTGTTTAAATGTGTGGGGTGATGTGGATAAGATGGTGGCAGTTTATAATTAGTGAATGTGCGAGGTGTAGTAGTAATGAATTTCGTGAGATTAAGTGGTGGATTTGTGATGATATGGGGTGAGTATAAGTGGAAACCTCTGCTCGTAATTTTATTTATAAGTTGTGTAGATGTGCCAAAAGTATGTGTGGAGAGGTATGGATGTCTAGGCGGTGTGTAGTAGTGTTATTCAAGAATAAGAGAATGGAGTGGCAGTAGATGGTTAACTAAAGAATGGAGTATTACCGTTTGAGAAATGGAAAATGTGTAGTTGTTTCGAGCATTGAGTGTGATTTCAGATTGACTCGATTAAGTTCCCGATATGAGGTATGGTGAAATTGTTAGTAAAGTATAGTAGTTGTTGAAATTGGGTACGCGCGATTGGTTTGGAGGAGAAAGAAAGCTAGCTCATAGGATCCGTTAAGAGTGAGTACCTCCTAGTGTGCTATCCTTGGAGAAAACGTGTTTTCTGTTGAGAAGAGAGTGGGAGAAAGTAGTCGAATGTAATGATCAGAGTGAAGGACCATTCGATAGGACGTGATAGTAGTTACCCTCGTTTATTGCTTAACCGAATTCCGGGACGGAATTCTTTTAAGGGGGAGATGTTGTAATACCCCGGGTAAATCCATTAGTTAAAATCTAATTCCATTAAGTTTATTTAACATTAAAGTTTCTATTTAGGGTAAGTTTGGATAAAATTATAAAGTTTGGGATTGTTTGGATTATTAGTGAGTAGTGCAAGGTCTAAAGGGAAAAATTGAGTTAGATATTATCTTTTAGA
The DNA here is from genome assembly GCA_033807775.1 of Saussurea involucrata. NCBI lineage: Eukaryota > Viridiplantae > Streptophyta > Magnoliopsida > Asterales > Asteraceae > Saussurea > Saussurea involucrata. The sequence goes on from CM066325.1 coordinate 78,240,199, forward strand.
CTTGAGATATTTTCATTATTCAGATTTCAAGTGTGGGTTTGTGTGTGTATTGAGAGAATAGAGAGAAAAAGGAAGAAGGCTAGGTTAAGGCATCATTTGACTCTGTGGATTGGGATTGATAGACTGAATCTTTGGAAAAGGCTTGGAAGAGTTGTAATAAGCATTCAGGTGAGTTTTACTTTAAACGTTTTCAACTGGGGAATATATATATACAGGTGTTTATATACATATGAGTATTTGTGGATTGAGAATGTGTGGAATATATATATATATATATATATATATATATGTGTGTGTGTGTGTTTATATATATATATGAAAAGGATATGTGTAATGGTGTGGTATATCGTATATTGAGATACGATTGAGTATATGCTTTTAAATATAATATAATGAGATGTTATATTTATGTAAGTATTATACTACACGAGAGCACGCCGAACTATGTCGGCTGAAGTGTGTGTCGTAGTTGTTGTACGGCGTTGTTGGTCGTAGATGTTGTACGGCGTTGTGTGTCGTAGTTGTTGTACGGCGTTGATTTATTAGTTGGCTTGCTACCAACTAATATGGCCATGGGAACGAGGATGAGGATGAGTGGAGCACGATGCACGAGTCTTGTTTGGTATTTATATGTGTGTGGTATATGTGGTATTTATATACAAAAGGTATATGTGTGTATGGGCGAAAGGTTTTATAACAATTTTGGAAAGGACCGGGATTAACTCACTAGACCCGTTTGGTCTAACCCTCATTTTGTTTTCAAAAATATGTTTTCCAGGTTGAGGATTGGCGAAGGAGAGAATAACTTGTAGGAAGCTTTTGATGGACATTGATTAGGAAGCTTAATGTATTTTGTAGTTTCGAGACCGAAGGGACCGTTTGTGGTTTATTATGTATCTTTTATTATGAATGTAATGAAGTTATGCAATGTATGTTATTTGTTGCATGTTTGGGGAACCGGGTCGTTACAAATGGTATCAGAGCCCTAGTTTAAGGGATTTAGGTATTTGTACCCGTACCTAGACTTAAACTGCATGTGAAGTAGGATGTCCATGATATATTAGAACCTTGGGATGCTAAGTATAAAAGGTAGAAGGAACATCATGTAAGGTAATTTCATATTATACCTGGCCAGTGTAATTGTGATCTTACAGGTGCATGTTTGGACTGGGATACCTTATTATATGGGGTATGTGCTTATGTGTATATTAATCTTGTCTGAATTTATAGAATGGCAAGCGGTACTAGAAATACGACTAGAGAGGGAGGAAGAAATCCTAATAGAACGAATCCAACAGTCGGGACAAGGGGAAGAGGAAGAGAAAGAGGTAGGGGCAGAACTGGAGGTAGAGTTCAGGGGCGAGGTACGGAGTTTATTACAAGAGACGATTTGATGGCGGAGATGGGAAGACTTCAAGCAAATATCCAGGCTATGTTCGACCAAGCTCGTCAAACTGAAACACCAGATCCCAGTTTGGAAGACGAAATGCCCATTACACCTACGGTCATACCAGTGTCAAGAAGGTGTGATTACTTGATGTTCTTAAACTGTAGACCTCCAACTTACTCAGGAGATAGAGACCCAGTGAAGGCGATGAGATGATTAAAAGAAATAGAAGCCATCTTCAAGACCAGTAAGTGTGCGGATGAGGACAGAGTATTATACGGAACGACGATGTTGAAGGCAGATGCTCTGTACTGGTGGGAAGCTCACATTGATTCCATAGGGTCGGATGTATACTCTACTTTTACTTGGGACGAATTCGCAACAGCTTTCAAAAGACAGTTTTGTTCTGAAGCAGCAGTCAGACAACTGGAAGAGGAGTTCATGAACTTACACCAGCGAAGTTTATCGGTTAGGGATTACACGGCTCTCTTTCTGGAGAAGTCTCGCTTTGCAGAGTACTATGTTGCCACGGAGGCTCTAAAGATGGAAAGGTTTATTTTTGGGTTAAATGCAGAAATTAGAAAGCTAGTGACTGCAAGAGGACCCGATACCTTCTCAGCCGCAGTGGATGCCGCGGAAAATGTGGAACAGGATAACCGGAGAGACGTTGGTGATAAGAGTGCTGGGAAAAGAAAACTGGAAGAAACGATGTACGATTCGGAAGAATACGAATCCCCGAGGTTTGATAGTTATTCACCTTTCAGACCAGTTGAAAGACCATGCCCAAAATGCAATCGTGTTCATCAAGGAAACTGTTATGTGGATTCCCGAAGTTGTTACAAATGTGGAAAGACTGGTCACATTGTTAGAGACTGTCGGGTAACTCGATTCTGTTTCGTTTGCAATTCCCCGGATCATATTCAGTCAGATTGTCCGCAATGGAAATCACAACAGGGTAGTATGGCGGTGAGACCAACGGGTGTTAGGCCAGGAGAGGAACAAGGGCCTGAGGTATCGAAAGCAAAGGGCCGTGTTTTTCAGATGACGGAACAAGAGGTAGAAGAAAGTCCTGATGAGGTTACAGGTATATTTCTATAAACTCTATACGTGCTAAGGTGTTATCTGACTTCGGTGCAAACCGATTCTTTTGTGTTTTCAATTTTATTATTTGTGTTAGAAAAATATTTGATAATTGTGTTAGAGATATAGAAGGGTGTGTTTAATTATTGTTGTTTTAATTTGTTAGTGTGTGGAGTGTGATGGCTTGAGTGTAAAGAATAATAGCAGTATGTAGAACGTGATGATTATGTGTGAAGAGTAACGGTAATGTGTGAAGTCTTGACCTTGTCATGAAGGCGACGATTTAGTATGTTGTGAAGATTATACTTAATGTGATTGTTGACGCTATCAAGAAAGGTATTGTTTAAATGTGTGGGGTGATGTGGATAAGATGGTGGCAGTTTATAATTAGTGAATGTGCGAGGTGTAGTAGTAATGAATTTCGTGAGATTAAGTGGTGGATTTGTGATGATATGGGGTGAGTATAAGTGGAAACCTCTGCTCGGAATTTTATTTATAAGTTGTGTAGATGTGCCAAAAGTATGTGTGGAGAGGTATGGATGTCTAGGCGGTGTGTAGTAGTGTTATTCAAGAATAAGAGAATGGAGTGGCAGTAGATGGTTAGCTAAAGAATGGAGTATTACCGTTTGAGAAATGGAAAATGTGTAGTTGTTTCGAGCATTGAGTGTGATTTCAGATTGACTCGATTAAGTTCCCGATATGAGGTATGGTGAAATTGTTAGTAAAGTATAGTAGTTGTTGAAATTGGGTACGTGCGATTGGTTTGGAGGTGAAAGAAAGCTAGCTCATAGGATCCGTTAAGAGTGAGTACCTCCTAGTGTGCTATCCTTGGAGAAAACGTGTTTTCTGTTGAGAAGAGAGTGGGAGAAAGTAGTCGAATGTAATGATCAGAGTGAAGGACCATTCGATAGGACGTGATAGTAGTTACCCTCGTTTATTGCTTAACCGAATTCCGGGACGGAATTCTTTTAAGGGGGAGATGTTGTAATACCCCGGGTAAATCCATTAGTTAAAATCTAATTCCATTAAGTTTATTTAACATTAAAGTTTCTATTTAGGGTAAGTTTGGATAAAATTATAAAGTTTGGGATTGTTTGGATTATTAGTGAGTAGTGCAAGGTCTAAAGGGAAAAATTGAGTTAGATATTATCTTTTAGACTTGAGATATTTTCATTATTCAGATTTCAAGTGTGGGTTTGTGTGTGTATTGAGAGAATAGAGAGAAAAAGGAAGAAGGCTAGGTTAAGGCATCATTTGTCTCTGTGGATTGGGATTGATAGACTGAATCTTTGGAAAAGGCTTGGAAGAGTTGTAATAAGCATTCAGGTGAGTTTTACTTTAAACGTTTTCAACTGGGGAATATATATATACAGGTGTTTATATACATATGAGTATTTGTGGATTGAGAATGTGTGGAATATATATATATATATATATATATATATATATATATATATATATATATATATATATATATATATATATATATATGTGTTTATATATATATATGAAAAGGATATGTGTGATGGTGTGGTATATCGTATATTGAGATACGATTGAGTATATGCTTTTAAATATAATATAATGAGATGTTATATTTATGTAAGTATTATACTACACGAGAGCACGCCGAACTATGTCGGCTGAAGTGTGTGTCGTAGTTGTTGTACGGCGTTGTTGGTCGTAGATGTTGTACGGCGTTGTGTGTCGTAGTTGTTGTACGGCGTTGATTTATTAGTTGGCTTGCTACCAACTAATATGGCCATGGGAACGAGGATGAGGATGAGTGGAGCACGATGCACAAGTCTTGTTTGGTATTTATATGTGTGTGGTATATGTGGTATTTATATACAAAAGGTATATGTGTGTATGGGCGAAAGGTTTTATAACAATTTTGGAAAGGACCGGGATTAACTCACTAGACCCGTTTGGTCTAACCCTCATTTTGTTTTCAAAAATATGTTTTCCAGGTTGAGGATTGGCGAAGGAGAGAATAACTTGTAGGAAGCTTTTGATGGACATTGATTAGGAAGCTTAATGTATTTTGTAGTTTCGAGACCGAAGGGACCGTTTGTGGTTTATTATGTATCTTTTATTATGAATGTAATGAAGTTATGCAATGTATGTTATTTGTTGCATGTTTGGGGAACCGGGTCGTTACAAATGGTATCAGAGCCCTAGTTTAAGGGATTTAGGTATTTGTACCCGTACCTAGACTTAAACTGCATGTGAAGTAGGATGTCCTTGATATATTAGAACCTTGGGATGCTAAGTATAAAAGGTAGAAGGAACATCATGTAAGGTAATTTCATATTATACCTGGCCAGTGTAATTGTGATCTTACAGGTGCATGTTTGGACTGGGATACCTTATTATATGGGGTATGTGCTTATGTGTATATTAATCTTGTCTGAATTTACAGAATGGCAAGCGGTACTAGAAATACGACTAGAGAGGGAGGAAGAAATCCTAATAGAACGAATCCAACAGTCGGGACAAGGGGAAGAGGAAGAGAAAGAGGTAGGGGCAGAACTGGAGGTAGAGTTCAGGGGCGAGGTACGGAGTTTATTACAAGAGACGATTTGATGGCGGAGATGGAAAGACTTCAAGCAAATATCCAGGCTATGTTCGACCAAGCTCGTCAAACTGAAACACCAGATCCCAGTTTGGAAGACGAAATGCCCATTACACCTACGGTCATACCAGTGTCAAGAAGGTGTGATTACTAGATGTTCTTAAACTGTAGACCTCCAACTTACTCAGGAGATAGAGACCCAGTGAAGGTGATGAGATGATTAAAAGAAATAGAAGCCATCTTCAAGACCAGTAAGTGTGCGGATGAGGGCAGAGTATTATACGGAACGACGATGTTGAAGGCAGATGCTCTGTACTGGTGGGAAGCTCACATTGATTCCATAGGGTCGGATGTATACTCTAATTTTACTTGGGACGAATTCGCAACAGCTTTCAAAAGACAGTTTTGTTCTGAAGCAGCAGTCAGACAACTGGAAGAGGAGTTCATGAACTTACACCAGCGAAGTTTATCGGTTAGGGATTACACGGCTCTCTTTCTGGAGAAGTCTCCCTTTGCAGAGTACTATGTTGCCACGGAGGCTCTAAAGATGGAAAGGTTTATTTTTGGGTTAAATGCAGAAATTAGAAAGCTAGTGACTGCAAGAGGACCAGATACCTTCTCAGCCGCCGTGGATGCCGCGGAAATGTAACACCCCGTTTCCCAATTTACGTGAATTAACTGTCTCTTTTGGGGTTGAGTTAATTTTTGGGTCGTTATGTACGTGTTCAGGAATCTAGGGGCCAGTTTATCAATTTTGTAAGATGAGGGTGTGTTTTGGCATGTATGTAAAGGGATGGAAACCCTAAACACCCTCATTTGCAGCCATTTGTTTCTTTAGCAAAGAAGAGAGAAAAGAGAAAGGGATTTTCGGAGTTCTTGTGAGCTGCTGTGAAAGATCGACCGATTCTCCTTCGTTAACCGTTGGATCGTCGTGAAAATTAGACAGCGACTTCACGACCCTGTAATATACATTCTGACCGGAGGGATTTGGCATCGGAGTTCCCAGTAGAGAGAACCAAGTGTCCGAAGTTGCTGTATTTTCCAGGCGAAAGATTTGGTGATTTTGGAAGATTCAAGTTGTGAAAGGTTCTAAGAGGATTGTTGTTCGCGGTCTAGAATTGCAAGGTATGTGTATTATGTTTAGAAATCAATAGAAATGGGGCGTATGAAATTGGATGTTTGGCAAAGTTTTATGGTATTTGGACTATCCTAGCTATGTCATTTCGGGATGAGAGATGGGATAGAATTAGAGTTCCATTTTTGGGCTTGTTATGATATGTGTATGTATGAATGTTATAGGTGGTACGAGGTGATTATTATACACTGTGAAGTACTTGGTAATTGTCATCTTGACAGGTGAGTACTCTACCTATATTATGTAAGTTATGTGTATGTAGTTGGATTGCATGTGTGATTATGTGTATGTTTGGCTTTACCAAAGGAAAGAGTACCTATGGTGGTAGTAATACCCCTAGGGAATATGTTATGTATGAAGAGGCCTGGTACCAGTGTCTAGTTATGACCTTCCTTATTGGCTTTGTGCCTTGAGGAATGGAAGGATGTTACATGTATGTGATTGCTATGTTTATGCAAGTATGTATGCATGATGATATGTGGTATAGGTGCGTGCTCACTAAGCGTAAGCTTACCCCGTTGTTATTCATCTTTTAGTGGCAGGTACATCTTCAAAGAATAAAGGAAAGGCTCCAGCTTGAAGCTTTTGGATTTGCGGCAGCTCAGCAGCTTATATTTTCTTTTGATGAATGATAGTTTTGGATTCTCTAAGCTTTTTAGTTGAATATTGTTTTTCTCAAACTTATTGGTTTTAAGTTGCAAACTTGTACTCTTTTCTATAAGATTATGGGATTTTATCTAAATGTTTTAATTCCAAATCTTCCGCTGTATTTTAAGGTTACTTTCCGTTAAATGAGTGTTTTAAAGATAAGGGATGTTACAGTTGGTATCAGAGCCTTGGTTTAAGGGATTCGGGCATTCACAAGTGGTGAGTGTTTGAACTTAAACCCAAGTGCTCAAGTTTTCAAATAAGTAACCTTTAAAAAAAAAACTGTTTCGTGTAAGAAAATGGTTTATAAGGAAAGGGTGTTTTAAAAGAAAAAGTTTTCACGACTGAGCTGCGGTCCAGAGCATCAAGACGGGGGTGAGCACACTATTCCATATTAGGATTTATGATAAAGCATGTTCAGTTTTTGTGAAAGACCAGTTTTATAACTGTATTGGATGAATAATTATGTTTATGTATGCTAGATATGGTCAATGTGACAAGGTTATGGTTTCAAGTATGTTTTGTTTGATGCATAATGTGAATTAGAATATGATTATAATGTTTATATGATAAGTGGTAGATATGGAAAATGTTGTGATATATATGTTAAAGGTACCAACTAAGCTGGGAATTGGAACCTTAGTGACGGTGTTGAGTCTAAACATGGAGGGTGTAATTATAATGGTATAAGGGCCCATACCATTGCAATTACATTGTACATGCCGGGACTTGATATAGTTGCAAAAGAATTCTATGAACCAGACAAGGTTGAGGGTTGGGTAGTAACATGCTAGAAAGGGATTTTGTTAAGAGAGTATAAGCAGAGGGTTTCTAAGGAGCATGTTAGAAAGAAAGACAACTAAGCTAGGACTTCTGGACTATGCTAGGAGTTTGCTCAGGGGGGGGGGATGTAGATGAATTATTCTAAAGTATCATGTTTATGTATCAGAATGGTGAACACTAGAAGGCAAGGCAAGAGACCGATTATTGAAGAGGATCAGGAAATTCCTGATCTGAGAGGTGTGATCGCTGCTGAGGTCGGGGAGGTTCTTCACGAGTTACTCCCAAGTCTCTTTGAGCAGGTAAAACAGGAACTGGCTAATGAAATTCGTAGTCAGGTAGAGGCAGCTGTGGCCAGCAGGGCCAGTGGATCAGGGGGCTTGTCAGGCGTACAACCACGGGGGACAAGCTACAGAGATTTCTCGGCCTGTCAGCCGCCACAGTTTGAGGGGCAGAAGGACCCCGTAACCAGCACTCGTTGGATAGCTGCGGTGGAGGGTGCTTTCCGCACCAGTTTTTGTACCGAGGAAGTCAAGGTTCGCTACGCATCGAACCTTCTGAGGAAGGCAGCGAAAGACTGGTGGAACCTTATTGTTCGTGCTCGGACGCCAGAACAAGTGGATAGCATGACTTGGGAACAGTTCAAGGAACTGTTCATGGAACAGTATGTGCCCCAAATTGAGGTAGAGAGACTCACAAATGAGTTTCTATCTATGGAGCAAACTACGGAGTCAGTGAACGAGATCACTGACAAATTTTTGGAGCGGTCCCTTTTCTGTCCTGAGTATGTCAGGAATGAAAAGGCCAAAATGTACAGATATGGGAGAGTTTTGAAACAGGAGATTAGAGAATTTGTTGTTATGGCAAGGTGCACTGATTTTCAGCAGATGCACGAGGCGGCTCGGGCTAGAGAGCTCGAATTAGAGAGCCAAAGAAAGACAAGAAGGGCAGAAACGGTTCAGACTCAACCTCAGCAGACTAAGAGGTTCAAAACTGGGAGTCATAAACCGGAGGTAAAGAAAGAGTTCAAGAGAGAGCATCCCCGCTGTGGGAAGTGTGGACGACAGCATCCGGGAGAATGCCGTATGGGCTCCGGAACCTGTTACAAATGCGGACAACCGGGTCATATCAGTCGAGACTGCAAGGCGACCGCAAAGATATGTTTTAAGTGCTACAAGCCGGGCCAGTTTGCTGATGAGTGCCCAATGAATACCGGGTCGGTCCAGAACTCGGGAACCGCACCGGTGAAGATGCTAGAGGGTGGATTGCGAAAGAAGAACGACGCACCCAGGACTCGGGGGCGAGTGTTCCAGATGACCGTAGATGAAGCAAAGGAGGAGCCAGATGTCGTGACAGGTATTTTTCCTGTTAATGCATCACCTGCCCTTGTCTTATTTGACTCGGGAGCTACTAAATCTTTTGTTTCTTTATCGTTTTGTAAAGACTTTGCTATTGTAAAGGACAAGTTAGAGAGTCCGCTAGAAGTAGAAATAGCGGACGAGGAGTTTCGTTTTGTGAGTGATGTGTATAAAGGTAATGTAATAGAGATAGCCGGAGTGAAGTTTAGTATAGATCTTATTCCTATTGCGATGAGGGAAATAAATGTAGTAGTTGGGATAGATTGGCTTAGTCGGAATGGAGCGCGCATTGATTGTGAAAAACAGCAGGTAGTGATTCGAACCCCAAGTGGGGGAGAATTAACTATCTCGAGTGAAGGAAGAAAAGGGGTACCAAAGGTGTGCACTTTGGCCAAAGCTAGAAGATATGTGCACCATGGTGGTAGCAGTTACTTGGCGTATATTGTTGATGAGCGAGAGGAGAAAAAGAAGAGAACAGTGGCAGATGTACCAGTGGTCAGCGAGTTTCCGGATGTTTTCCCGGATGACTTGCCTGGCATTCCTCCCGAGAGGCAAGTGGAGTTCCGAATAGACTTGATTCCGAGGGCGGCACCGGTAGCAAAGGCTCCTTACCGTTTGGCACCTCCGGAGATGCATGAACTGTCTAAGCAGCTGGAGGAACTGTTGGATAAGGGTTTCATCCGCCCCAGTAGTTCACCTTGGGGAGCCCCTATCATTTTCGTGAAAAAGAAGGACGGGTCGATGCGGATGTACATCGACTATAGAGAGCTTAACAAGCTTACGGTGAAGAACAGATACCCGTTGCCGAGGATCGACGATCTCTTCGATCAACTTCAGGGAGCCGTTTGGTTCTCTAAGATAGATCTTCGCTCAGGGTACCACCAGTTGAAGGTCAGGGAAGAGGATGTTCACAAGACAGCGTTCAGAACCAGGTACGGGCATTTCGAGTTCATCGTGATGCCATTTGGACTGACGAACGCACCGGCGGCATTCATGGATCTTATGAATAGAGTTTGCAGACCGATGTTGGATATGTCAGTCATCGTGTTTATAGACGATATACTGATCTACTCCAAGTCGAAGGAGGATCATATGGAGCATCTACGAGAGGTTTTGGAGATTTTGCGTAAGGAGCAGTTATATGCAAAGTTCTCCAAGTGTTATTTCTGGTTACAAGAGGTTCAATTTCTTGGACATCTTGTGAATCGAGAGGGTATCAAGGTAGACCCAGCGAAGGTGGAGGCAGTGATGAAGTGGGAAACCCCGAAGACTCCCACTGAGATTAGGAGTTTCCTTGGATTAGCCGGGTACTACCGCCGGTTCATCCAGGATTTCTCCAAGATAGCAGTTCCGTTGACGAAGCTGACGAGGAAGAACGAACGTTTCGTTTGGGGAGAGGAACAGAAAACAGCGTTCGAAACCTTAAGGAGAAAGTTATGCGAGGCTCCGGTGTTGACACTACCGGAGGGAGTTGAAGACATGACAGTCTACTGTGATGCGTCTTATCACGGGCTAGGCCGCGTTCTTATGCAGAGGGGAAGGGTGATTGCCTATGCGTCTCGTCAACTGAAGACGCATGAGGTGAATTACCCGACTCACGATTTGGAGCTTGCGGCAGTGGTGTTCGCTCTCAAGTTATGGCGGCACTACCTGTATGGGGTGAAGTGTACTATCTATACGGACCACAAGAGTCTTCGTTATTTCATGGATCAACAGAATTTGAACATGAGACAACGGAGGTGGTTGGATGTGGTGAAGGATTATGATTGCGAGATTCTTTATCACCCGGGGAAGGCAAATGTCGTAGCGGATGCCTTGAGTAGAAGAGCGAGTAGTGTTCTACTTCGGGTACCGTTGATGAGACTAACAGTATCAACGTCGCTTCACGACTTGGTAAGAAGGTCTCAAGAGGAAGCGATTAAGGGTGAGAACCAGAAGAAGGAACGGATAAAGGGACAGGTGGATCAGTTAGTGCCCGACAGTCGAGGTCTATTGACTCGGTACGGTCGGGTATGGGTTCCAGTATCGTGTGAGGCAAGGCAGACACTTCTGGACGAGGCGCATAAGTCAAGGTTTTCTATCCATCCCGGTGCTACTAAGATGTATAGAGATCTGAAGACTGACTACTGGTGGTCGGGGATGAAGAGGGACGTGGCTAAGTACGTGGAGAAATGTTTGACTTGTTTAAGGGTCAAAGCAGAGCATCAGAGACCGCACGGGAAGTTACAGCCATTAGAGATACCAGAGTGGAAGTGGGAGCATATAACAATGGATCTGATTACCATGTTGCCTCGAACACCTAGGAATCATGATGCCATTTGGGTGGTTGTAGATAGGCTGACAAAGAGTGCCCATTTTATCGCGATCCGTGAAAGTAAATCTGCAGAAAAGTTAGCTGACATCTATGTCAGTGAAATTGTAGCAAGGCATGGGGTACCGGTAACAGTGATATCAGACAGGGATGTTCGGTTTACGTCGCGGTTTTGGGGGAAGTTCCATGAAGATTTGGGTACGAGACTTCAGTTCAGTACAGCCTTTCACCCACAGACGGACGGGCAAAGCGAGAGAACAATTCAGACTCTTGAGGATATGTTGAGAGCCTGTGTTTTGGATTTTGGGGGCAGCTGGGATACGTATTTACCGTTGGCTGAGTTCTCATACAACAACAGTTTCCATGCCAGTATTGGCATGCCTCCGTATGAGATGTTGTACGGGAGAAGGTGTAGGACTCCTATCTGTTGGGGAGAGGTAGGCCAGCGGGAGTTAAGCAGCACAGAAGTGGTTCAGAAAACGACGGAAAGTATTGAGATGATTCAGGATAGGCTACGAACCGCACAGAGTCGTCAAAAGAGTTACGCCGACAAGCGAAGGTCGGATTTGGAGTTCAACGTGGGAGATAATGTTTTGTTGAAGGTGTCACCTTGGAAAGGGGTGATCCGATTCCGGAAGAGGGGCAAGCTAGGCCCTAGGTTTATCGGACCTTTCAAGGTGATAGCACGGGTTGGGAAGGTTGCGTACCGGCTGGAGCTTCCGCCGGAACTCAGTCTGATACACAACACCTTCCACGTGTCTTAGTTGAGGAAGTGTTTAGCTGACGAGTCGGCGCATGTCCCTAAAGATGACATACAGGTCGACGAACGGTTGAATTATATTGAGAGACCGATAGCAATCTTGGAAGGGAAGACCAAATCCTTGCGAAACAAGGAGATCAGCTTAGTGAAAGTTCAGTGGGAACACCGAAAAGGATCAGAATGGACATGGGAACCGGAAGCTGAGATGAGATCGAATTATCCGGAACTCTTCCAAGTCTGATCGATTTCGAGGACGAAATCCTGGTAAGTGGGGGAGAGTTGTAACACCCCGTTTCCCAATTTACGTGAATTAACTGTCTCTTTTGGGGTTGAGTTAATTTTTGGGTCGTTATGTACGTGTTCAGGAATCTAGGGGCCATTTTATCAATTTTGTAAGATGAGGGTGTGTTTTGGCATGTATGTAAAGGGATGGAAACCCTAAACACCCTCATTTGCAGCCATTTGTTTCTTTAGCAAAGAAGAGAGAAAAGAGAAAGGGATTTTCGGAGTTCTTGTGAGCCGCTGTGAAAGATCGACCGATTCTCCTTCGTTAACCGTTGGATCGTCGTGAAATTTGGAAAGCGACTTCACGACCCTCTAATATACATTCTGACCGGAGGGATTTGGCATTGGAGTTCCCAATAGAGAGAACCAAGTGTCCGAAGTTGCTGTATTTTCCAGGCAAAAGATTTGGTGATTTTGGAAGATTCAAGTTGTGAAAGGTTCTAAGAGGATTGTTGTTCGTGGTCTAGAATTGCAAGGTATGTGTATTATGTTTAGAAATCAATAGAAATGGGGCGTATGAAATTGGATGTTTGGCAAAGTTTTATGGTATTTGGACTATCCTAGCTATGTCATTTCGGGATGAGAGATGGGATAGAATTAGAGTTCCATTTTTGGGCTTGTTATGATATGTGTATGTATGAATGTTATAGGTGGTACGAGGTGATTATTATACACTGTGAAGTACTTGGTAATTGACATCTTGACAGGTGAGTACTCTACCTATATTATGTAAGTTATGTGTATGTAGTTGGATTGCATGTGTGATTATGTGTATGTTTGGCTTTACCAAAAGAAAGAGTACCTATGGTGGTAGTAATACCCCTAGGGAATATGTTATGTATGAAGAGGCTTGGTACCAGTGTCTAGTTATGACCTTCCTTATTGGCTTTGTGCCTTGAGGAATGGAAGGATGTTACATGTATGTGATTGCTATGTTTATGCAAGTATGTATGCATGATGATATGTGGTATAGGTGCGTGCTCACTAAGCGTAAGCTTACCCCGTTGTTATTCATCTTTTAGTGGCAGGTACATCTTCAAAGAATAAAGGAAAGGCTCCAGCTTGAAGCTTTTGGATTTGCGGCAGCTCAGCAGCTTATATTTTCTTTTGATGAATGATAGTTTTGGATTCTCTAAGCTTTTTAGTTGAATATTGTTTTTCTCAAACTTATTGGTTTTAAGTTGCAAACTTGTACTCTTTTCTATAAGATTATGGGATTTTATCTAAATGTTTTAATTACAAATCTTCCGCTGTATTTTAAGGTTACTTTCCGTTAAATGAGTGTTTTAAAGATAAGGGATGTTACAGGAAAATGTGGAACAGGATAACCGGAGAGACGTTGGTGATAAGAGTGTTGGGAAAAGAAAACTGGAAGAAACGATGTACGATTCGGAAGAATACGAATCCCCGAGGTTTGATAGTTATTCACCTTTCAGACCAGTTGAAAGACCATGCCCAAAATGCAATAGTGTTCATCAAGGAAACTGTTATGTGGATTCCCGAAGTTGTTACAAATGTGGAAAGACTGGTCACATTGTTAGAGACTGTCGTGTAACTCGATTCTGTTTCGTTTGCAATTCCCCGGATCATATTCAGTCAGATGGTCCGCAATGGAAATCACAACAGGGTAATATGGCGGTGAGACCAACGGGTGTTAGGCCAGGAGAGGAACAAGGGCCTAAGGTATCGAAAGCAAAGGGCCGTGTTTTTCAGATGACGGAACAAGAGGTAGAAGAAAGTCCTGATGAGGTTACAGGTATATTTCTATAAACTCTATACGTGCTAAGGTGTTATCTGACTTCGGTGCAAACCGATTCTTTTGTGTTTTCAATTTTATTATTTGTGTTAGAAAAATATTTGAGAATTGTGTTAGAGATATAGAAGGGTGTGTTTAATTATTGTTGTTTTAATTTGTTAGTGTGTGGAGTGTGATGGCTTGAGTGTAAAGAATAATAGCAGTATGTAGAACGTGACGATTATGTGTGGAGAGTAACGGTAATGTGTGAAGTCTTGACCTTGTCATGAAGGCGACGGTTTAGTATGTTGTGAAGATTATACTTAATGTGATTGTTGACGCTATCAAGAAAGGTATTGTTTAAATGTGTGGGGTGATGTGGATAAGATGGTGGCAGTTTATAATTAGTGAATGTGCGAGATGTAGTAGTAATGAATTTCGTGAGATTAAGTGGTGGATTTGTGATGATATGGGGTGAGTATAAGTGGAAACCTCTGCTCGGAATTTTATTTATAAGTTGTGTAGATGTGCCAAAAGTATGTGTGGAGAGGTATGGATGTCTAGGCGGTGTGTAGTAGTGTTATTCAAGAATAAGAGAATGGAGTGGCAGTAGATGGTTAGCTAAAGAATGGAGTATTACCGTTTGAGAAATGGAAAATGTGTAGTTGTTTCGAGCATTGAGTGTGATTTCAGATTGACTCGATTAAGTTCCCGATATGAGGTATGGTGAAATTGTTAGTAAAGTATAGTAGTTGTTGAAATTGGGTACGTGCGATTGGTTTGGAGGTGAAAGAAAGCTAGCTCATAGGATCCGTTAAGAGTGAGTACCTCCTAGTGTGCTATCCTTGGAGAAAACGTGTTTTCTGTTGAGAAGAGAGTGGGAGAAAGTAGTCGAATGTAATGATCAGAGTGAAGGACCATTCGATAGGACGTGATAGTAGTTACCCTCGTTTATTGCTTAACCGAATTCCGGGACGGAATTCTTTTAAGGGGGAGATGTTGTAATACCCCGGGTAAATCCATTAGTTAAAATCTAATTCCATTAAGTTTATTTAACATTAAAGTTTCTATTTAGGGTAAGTTTGGATAAAATTATAAAGTTTGGGATTGTTTGGATTATTAGTGAGTAGTGCAAGGTCTAAAGGGAAAAATTGAGTTAGATATTATCTTTTAGACTTGAGATATTTTCATTATTCAGATTTCAAGTGTGGGTTTGTGTGTGTATTGAGAGAATAAAGAGAAAAAGGAAGAAGGCTAGGTTAAGGCATCATTTGACTCTGTGGATTGGGATTGATAGACTGAATCTTTGGAAAAGGCTTGGAAGAGTTGTAATAAGCATTCAGGTGAGTTTTACTTTAAACGTTTTCAACTGGGGAATATATATATACAGGTGTTTATATACATATGAGTATTTGTGGATTGAGAATGTGTGGAATATATATATATATATGTGTGTGTTTATATATATTCATATGAAAAGGATATGTGTGATGGTGTGGTATATCGTATATTGAGATACGATTGAGTATATGCTTTTAAATATAATATAATGAGATGTTATATTTATGTAAGTATTATACTACACGAGAGCACGCCGAACTATGTCGGCTGAAGTGTGTGTCGTAGTTGTTGTACGACGTTGTTGGTCGTAGATGTTGTACGGCGTTGTGTGTCGTAGTTGTTGTACGGCATTGATTTATTAGTTGGCTTGCTACCAACTAATATGGCCATGGGAACGAGGATGAGGATGAGTGGAGCACGATGCACGAGTCTTGTTTGGTATTTATATGTGTGTGGTATATGTGGTATTTATATACAAAAGGTATATGTGTGTATGGGCGAAAGGTTTTATAACAATTTTGGAAAGGACCGGGATTAACTCACTAGACCCGTTTGGTCTAACCCTCATTTTGTTTTCAAAAATATGTTTTCCAGGTTGAGGATTGGCGAAGGAGAGGATAACGTGTAGGAAGCTTTTGATGGACATTGATTAGGAAGCTTAATGTATTTTGTAGTTTCGAGACAGAAGGGTCCGTTTGTGGTTTATTATGTATCTTTTATTATGAATGTAATGAAGTTATGCAATGTATGTTATTTGTAACTGGGTCGTTACAGACTATACTAACCGTTAACAGTCAACATCCGTTTCTTTTGTTCATTAATGCAGGTCCATGAGCATTCATGGTGCAAACGGCCAGTAATGGACGAGTCATCAATGGCATTTAAAGCCCGACATCGATTACAAAGCAAGCCATAAAGACACTTTTAATGACCAGCGAAAGCTATATAAAGACCTATTCTGCAACTGAAAAAGCTATCTGGAGAACACCGAATCTACATCCGCTCTATCTATTTTCTAAGCAATTACACACCAAAAACACATCAATCTACAGAGCATTCGAACAAACATCATTGACGCAGGCTTCGCACGACAACCGTTCGAACCGCACGACAGCAGCTTATTTCGCACGATTTACATACGACACACGACATTTACACACGACTAAGTTTATTTCTACACTTATTTGTAATTTGTTGTACACGAAACACCTATTACAAAAGAACTTTTTTCCCTGTTTGGCGACTTTAGTGCACCGTCGACTCTCACAAGTCGACCGCGGTTTTTTCCCTCGTTTTGGGGTTTTCCGCGTCACCAAATCTCCTGTCTTGTTTACTTTTTCCTCGCAATTGTGTTGCTTGGTTTTGAGATACGTTATTTAGTTGTTAAAAGTCCACATCAACGTTAAGTTGTTTTTTTTGGGCGATTTTTGGCATTAACAATTATCGAAAATTTTATTTAGTTGCTCTTTCCCAATTCGAGGGTGTTACAAGTTGGTATCAGAGCATAAGTTTGAGAGAATTAGGTGTTGATTTTGGATACCTAGACTCAAACCAACGTTCTTTTAAGTAAATGAAAGTGAAATTCACCTTTAGGCACTTTAAGATAGGATGTTTTAAGGTCGATGGAGTTGCTAGAAACGAGAATCACATCGAGAGTGACACGGATAAGCATGTACGGTGCGTTCATAATGAAACCTGGCCAGTGTCATGGTGAACTTACTAGTTACATGTGCATACTTGAACCACTTTAATGCGATGACCGTTGGGGTAGTGAAGAGTTTCTAAGCAAGTAGTCGATGAAAGAGATTGACGATTTTAGCATTAGTCACTTAGAGTGACAATAAGCATGATAATTGCTTTAAGTGGACCATTTCGGGCCAAGGTTGATGGTTGGAGTAGAACCATAGGCTTGTTGAATCGACCTTATTTCGAGGAGAAATCGTAAGGTTAATTGATGTAAATTCCAATTTTGCCTTAAGATGTTTGAGCATCCGAATGACGGTAGTGTGACCGGAGGGAATTGGAGGAGTATGGTTTGAAACATTGAGTGTCGACTAAGTTCATGCACAAAATTTATTTTTAAGATAAAATGCATCAGTTATTTCTTGTGTTTCAAATCCTCATGTGAATTGTGATACAAAATCTCGGAAAACGTTTAGCACACACAAGTTTTAAAATCATGGTTTTGAACATGCATGAAAACTATTTTATTGCGGGGATTGCAAATTTTGTCGGGACTTGCTTTATTTTGTTGAGGTCCAACGCTACTTTCGGATACGGTGATATCCATAATTTAATGTCATTTATAGTGTTGGACAAATGACTACGGCTTATGACTTTAACATTGGATCTCCTCCACATATGTTAAGGTTTGGACGAAAAGTTATCTTCCATTATGTCTATGTAAAGTTATTTTGAAGAATTTATTTAATGCAAGTTTGTTGATCAATGTTGTTTATATGGTATTACAACAAAAAGGAGAATTTTGGAATTTTTACGTTTTAGTCATGATTTTGTATATTGAAATTTGATTTCTGGAAATGAAAGGTTTGGTGCCATTTGTTGACTTGAGGTCATTGAGTCTCGTTAAGTCTCATGGAGTTTTGGTCTTACGACGTTTTGTGTCGCGTGAGTG